>OX494457.1:7772919-9196860 GCA_950381575.1 Plusia festucae
GTTAATACAAAGAAGCTTATTTTTGTTTACAGTAAAAAATGATGTACTTTTTTTATTATTTGACATTTTGTGTTTTGTACTTAGATATTAATCATTAATATTTTAATATATCTTCATGTTAAATATTTACTTTCATAAAAAAATATCATTCAATTGTCATTTGTATCGAAAGTAGCAAACGCGTTTTTGATGACTGACAGCAAATAGTGTAAAATTGAGTAAAATCTGTGGAGTAAAAATAAAGGAAGTAGGAAATAAATTTATATAGGTAGGTATTCTTCTATAATAAAAACAGTGGTTCGGTCGCTTTAATATATTTGTTATACAGTTGAGCAATAGCAAAACTGATATCACGCACAATACGACAAGTTGATGTTTTTGACACACCCACAAAGTCTGCCACTGATATCAACATTGTGCCTAAAGCATAGAACCTTAGCGTCAATAGTAATTAATGTAGTGGAGATGACATCCCATGATTCCTGAAATGACAACAGTAAGTTAAGTAATAAGGTTAGACGTTAGCGGTCTATTATTAGCCTCCATTAAACTAACCTGGCTCCTTTTATTCGTATGTCTGGATAAATTTCAAGAAGTAATTGTTCAACAGATTCTTTATCGAGTCGAAATCTCACTTGAAATTCGTAATAATCCAGCGTCGCAAAAAAATCCACTCTTTCCTTATATACCTACTCTTTCACGCCTATTTTCTTCTGAATCAGTCTCACTATAATTCGATAAAATATTAAACACTTCTCTATTACTATCTGAACTCGAAATTTCGGAATTAAAGCGAAAACAATGAATGAGAAAGAAATCAACCGGCCGAAATCGGCGGGTAAACAAAAGGTTAACGAGTGGTAATCTTGACAGCCTACTGACGTTTAAAAATATTTATAGGAACGCCATAAACTGTCATCTCCATACAATACGCTTACCGTCCGTTAACGGTGACCCTCCCATCCGTCAGTAGCAAGCCGTCGGTAAGTTGCCTGACGAGACGTTTTTTATAGGAACGATTTTAGCTTACGCTTGGTATTTTAAACTACTATTCGTAACTAAAACGGATCGTTTTTCAAATATAGGAACCGGGCATAAATAGTAATGTCAAACTCGCCTCGAACATCACGGTGTTTTTAGAGCACAAGTTTTTACTTGTCACCAAATTTGTACGATAATTTATGTCTGAACTAAATTTGAAAGTTCTAAGCTTTGTCTGTTCTTTTCTCAGTATGTACATGTGAAAAAGATACCAATGGACTTAAATTAGTTTAGTAAGTGTTTGACAGAATCGGGGCTATTATAAAACTAAACGAAGCAGCCCTAGGCTCTAGCCTTAGCCTTTTTCGTTTAGTTGTAATCAAATTATATTTCTACAAGTGATAAAGATGAAATAAGACGAGAAGGGCAAATAAAAATCGGTTCTAAGTCATTTAAAATATGTTTATGACATTACATTTCGATAAGTCATAGTAGTCACTGCCATACATTTTCAGCGATTCTATCAGCATTAACGATTGTAGAAATGTCAATTGGCTGGCTAGGGGGGCAGGATAAAGTTATGGTGTCTATCATTGTCTATTTTGCCTACATAAATTACACTTACAGTGCGGCCGACGGTTCTAGGCTGGCCTGAAGTTCGTTCGGATTGCTGCGCTGAAGTCAATTTTAGGGATACTCTTCATTAGCAATAGCCAATACTATAATTATAGAAATAGTCGTCTGTACATTCGCACAACTGTTGAGACTCGTTGGCTTCAGGTTAGTAAGATATGCGAAGCGCACTTGGCCTCAAATTGTGGAGAAGCTTTAAAAGAAATTAGGGTAGGTTTAGGTGGTTTAGAAATATTTTAGTACATGTTTTTTTTTTTCGTCTCGCCCGTTTATTATTTTGTTGGGTAATTTTGTTTTGGAGTAGCAACCCCAAGTGCAATTGTCAAATAATACTAGCAAGCAGCTGTGGATATACGTGTTTTTATTTAATAATATCTCGATAATGTGCGTGTAATAAACGAAAAATAAATGTGAAACGCGTTATCATCATGTCGAGCCGTCGTTCGATACTCGGATCGGCGCTTGACGCATTACCTCCGCCCACAGATCCTTTGCGTGAATTATTCGAAGCTTGCAAAACGGGCGATGCGGTCCGTGTAAAAAAGCTAATTACACCCCAAACGGTGAATGCCAGGGACACTGCCGGGCGAAAATCGACTCCTCTACACTTCGCTGCAGGTAATAAATCATACTTAACACATTATAAAACGACAATTTAGTCAGAAAACATGATTTTCTAGTCATAGTGAAAGGACAAACTAACATGAGTAGGAAGTAGTAAGTTTTAAAAATTGCATAATTAGTTACGCTAGACGATTGGCGTTTCGTGTTTTATGCCTTCTGTTGTGTTTTATTCATGTTTCCGTGACGTAATTGTTGTTATGTTGTTAAATTTTGCAAGAGAACCAAAAATTCTCAAGTTTTCGAGCTGTCACGCTCCACTTAATAACCATTTGTTTATTATCACGCTATGTCCGCTGCGAGGCTAAAGTAGGCTGTCTATTAATATATCTGTGTTTTTAAAGTTAGTTTTAAGTGAATTATCAATTAAAAACAGCTTTAATTAATTAAAAAGTAAACAAAGTTTTATCTAAGTGTAGATCATGATTCATTACATTAAGTTATATATCAGCAATCTAATGCCATGTTTGCAACTGAATGGTTTGTCTTTATTTATTTTTAATTCAGCTTGGACTAATATTCACAAGGTAACTTGCTTTTTTGCATAATCATAATTCATAGTAATATTTAATTCTGACTACAGGCCAATAACATTATAAACTAGCTGTTACCCGCAGTTCCGCCCGCAGTCTCAATTTTTTTTTTATATTTGTGATGTAAGCTATCCTATCTTTCAAGTTCCATCAAACTGCAAATGGTGTGCAAATTTGATTAAAATCGGTTCAGTAGTTTCGTAGTTCATCTCGGACAAACATTGTGACACTGGAATAATATATAATAGATAATAATTAAAGAGCACTTAGGAAGTGGTGAAGGGTGGGTGAATCAGGGTGCCGTCAATGTGTATGTTGACATTCAAAAAGTGCTACATGCTTAAAGTGTAATGAATTATATTTATTTATATGTTTCTATTAAATATTTATGCACTGGATAGCACTCAGTTAGAAAACACAAAATATGAAAATCGGTGGTACTTGATGAATATTCATTTGTAAACAAGATTTTAAAGTATGTACATAATATAAATAAACAAAACAGTATCCTTAAAAATGTATCTTGTTTTTCAAAAATATTTTTTTCTAACTTCAGCAGTTAGAGATTGATAAGTAACAGCTAAGAACCACACTAACTAAAAACAAAAGGTTTCAAAATTGCTTTACTTGTTTTTGAGTCAAAATGTCACCTACAGATACAGAGACCAACACACCAAACTTAAATAACACTCCTCGTTTCAAGTTCTTGGTTATTCTGAGCCACTACTGACCATACAATATTACAAAAAAGCAGTCATATTGACAACCTAATTCTTTTGGGGCCTGTTGGTCTAGTGGTTAGTGACTCTGACTGCTAAACAGGAGGTTGTGGGTTCGATACCCATCCAGGACGAATCTTTGTCTGATGAGCACAATCATTTATTCTGTTTCTGGGTGTTATTTATCTATAATATGTATGCATTTAGAAATATATAAGTATGTTTATCAGTTGTCTGGTTGCCATAGTACAGGCTCTGCCTAGTTTGAGATCAGATGGCCGTGTGTTTGTATTCCTAAGATATTATGTTATAAAAGTTGGTTAATAAGTAATTGTTAAACATGTTTTTCTGTTGCATTGCTTAATTGTTATCTCGTATGACTAGTTATAGATAGTATTACTAAGAATTGAGACAATCTACAATAACTTACGATTGAAAACGAAAGGGAAATTTAAGTTGTGGTCAAATCAAATCAAAATATTTTTATTTCGAATTAACCTTTTCAAGTACTTTCAAAAAGTTAATGACGCTAGTTGCGTGGTTCCAAGGTGTCATTTCTATGGAGAAGAAACTCCATGGGTTAGTCTTTTAAAAATGGTAATATACAATGATTTTTAATTAGAATTAGAGGGGCTTGTGGCGCAGTGTAAGCCGTACGGTTTGATCCATAATAAAGGTAAAGCTGCGCTCGCCGCGGTTGTTCGGTGGATGGGTGACCATTTGTAAACATATCGAGACCCCCTCTGTGCCTCGGAAAGCTCATAAGGCCGTTGGTCCCGACTGTCATACAGTGATCTTTGATAGACGTTAAGTCATTACAATTCTGAGCCCACGCGGGAAGAGCCACAAACAAAAAATAATATTAGGTATAGGTCTCATCCACTTCACTGTTTACTCAATAACTACGAATTCCATTCCTTTGTTTTTCTAAATGTTTTAACCTTGACCTTGAAACACGATTTCTATTTCTTAATATAATGAGAATGGATTGTATTATAAACATTTTTTGTTTATTTATAATTCTTTGTGTATTATAAAAAAATAGTTATTTCCATTTGTAGGGCTCTTTCTGTATGCAAAGATATTTTTTTATTAAAAAGCTTACTAGCAATGTGTGTCGCACATTACTAGTATTCTTGTTAACCCCTTGTGCTAAGCTAAATGCTTGTGTTACGAGTGGGTTCACGTCGGTAGTGCAATGGGTGTGATTCGAACCACCAACCACACGATCGCAAGTCCGAAACCTTGGCCATTAGGCTACCGCCGCTTCATTCACAGACATATACGTCCATTTAACTTATAGTAAAAATATCCTTTAAATTGTTCGTGGTTTAATAACAAAAAGGTGTGGATAACTAATTACAGTTGTAACTTTTAATCTGTTTTGATAATCTGTGACATTAAACGATATTTAATACATGTATATATGACTCAGGGCTAAATACAAGCTGTACAGACCGATCGATCGTAAAAGTTAAGCCGCGCATGCCTCGGTCGGTCTGTGGATGGGTGACCATTCATCCATACAAATATTATTTACACTTACATTCACATTAATAATATTAGTATGAAGTATGATTTCCCTTTACCCAAAAAGCTAGGTACCCTACTGGTATAGGAGATGGCAACGTCGAAAAAAAGTTCATTTCAGTATGGCTGGATTTTTAATATGTTATTTGGCATAGAATTTAGCATATGATAGGATAGGTCTGGCACCTGGGACCGGTTGCGTTTACTAGTGCGCAGCCCATTTATGGGGGTGAAAAATCCAGTTTTTCAACTCATTTTAGTATAAACCGTTCTTGTTCCATCTGGTTTGGCGACTCTTTACGAACATAAAAATCGAATTGCCAGACACTTTGGAGGTTGCCAACATCGTGCCAGACGCGATCAAAGTTCGAAAAAAAATGATAAAAATAATTCATTTTAGTATGGCTGAAATTTTAATATGTTGTAGTTCTATCATATACAAATAACATATTAAAAAGCCAGACAAAAATTCCGGTGCCAAATACGTGCCAGACCACTTTATATTCCCGAAGTCAGTTGAGGAAATCGTGAATTTCAGCTTTCCTTTGAGATATTTAGATAAATATTTGATGTTATGGCTTCACAAATACACAACTCAATCGTATAAAATCATTACCAATCAGATTCATAAAGTACTTGTTAAGTAAAAAAGGAAAATGACGATGTTAACAAAACCATTATAAATAACGTCGAAATTGTTAAATACTGTACGGTACATGCAAGAGCAGAACATGGTAACCTAGCTAAATACTTAAGAAACATGTGTTAGACGGATTGAACATGGTAAATTGGTATAGAAGAAGTAAAGGTACAAACAGAACATGTAGTTGGCTTTTCTTTAAACCTTTTCTAATTTTGGTGTCTATAATATATTATTACTGTTACTACCACTTCTGTTGGAAATAGGATAACCCAGTAACATTTTATTATCAGTAGAATCGTGAAAATACGTTAAAATAAAAGTATATCTTAGGTAATGTTTCTTTCTTTATTTACACGGAAACCCCTTTAAGGTATTCCGTTTCTAATAAAAAATAAAATCAGAGGCCCCAATAAGAGGTATTCGTTTACATCAAAAGAAAAATACATTTGGGTAGACCGGGGACAATAGCAACATGGCCACATTTCGACAGCTACCGTGATATAATGTAATTGTACGTGTTTGCCTACGTGCCTTCAGTATATGCCGCTAGCTGCCCCTAATTGATACAATGTAATATCCTTTAAGTGTGTTTTATTAACATTTGTTTTAATATTTATATAAATGAGATAACTTAATCGAATTCTAATAAGTAGAGTAGACAAGGGACCCTCGATCTACCGTTAATACTGACTGATAATATGACTATTCTCATAATTATTATTAATAAGGTAAGTGAGAGTAAGATTATGTTATAAAGTAATATTAATTAATTTGTTTTTTTAGATCAATTATTTGTTTTTTTTTTTAAGATGACTATGAGATTTCATGTACTGCCAGATAAAATTGTTAATACACGTACAATAGTATATCTCGGTAGCTGTCGAAATGTGGCCATGTTGCTATTGTCCCCGGTCTACCCAAATGTATTTTTCTTTTGATGTAAACGAATACCTCTTATTGGGGCCTCTGATTTTATTTTTTATAAGAAACGGAATACCTTAAAGGGGTTTCCGTGTAAATAAAGAAAGAAACATTACCTAAGATATACTTTTATTTTAACGTATTTTCACGATTCTACTGCGAATAAAATGTTACTGGGTTATCCTATTTCCAACAGAAGTGGTAGTAACAGTAATAATATATTATAGACACCAAAATTAGAAAAGGTTTAAAGAAAAGCCAACTACATGTTCTGTTTGTACCTTTACTTCTTCTATACCAATTTACCATGGTCAATCCGTCTAACACATGTTTCTTAAGTATTTAGCTAGGTTACCATGTTCTGCTCTTGCATGTACCGTACAGTATTTAACAATTTCGACGTTATTTATAATGGTTTTGTTAACATCGTCATTTTCCTTTTTTACTTAACAAGTACTTTATGAATCTGATTGGTAATGATTTTATACGATTGAGTTGTGTATTTGTGAAGCCATAACATCAAATATTTATCTAAATATCTCAAAGGAAAGCTGAAATTCACGATTTCCTCAACTGACTTCGGGAATATAAAGTGGTCTGGCACGTATTTGGCACCAGAATTTTTGTCTGGCTTCTTAATATGTTATTTGTATATGATAGAACTACAACATATTAAAATTTCAGCCATACTAAAATGAATTATTTTTATCATTTTTTTTCGAACTTTGATCGCGTCTGGCACGATGTTGGCAACCTCCAAAGTGTCTGGCAATTCGATTTTTATGTTCGTAAAGAGTCGCCAAACTAGATGGAACAAGAACGGTTTATACTAAAATGAGTTGAAAAACTGGATTTTTCACCCCCATAAATGGGATGCGCACTAGTAAACGCAACCGGTCCCAGGTGCCAGACCTATCCTATCATATGCTAAATTCTATGCCAAATAACATATTAAAACTCCAGCCATACTGAAATGACTTCTCGAAAACGTTGCCAGCTCCCGTACCATACTCACCGCAGAAACAAAACGCAAGCGTGTTCGCCACTGCACTGAATGGGGGATATCGCTTATCAAAAATCCGCTAGAGTCGCTCGTATCGCGGTCTGACTGTCATTCTCCACCAATGAGAGACAAGCCAGCCTGTGATTGTTCGAAATTGACAGATAGACCTTATACTACACTAGCGACTCTTGCGGATTTTCGACACGCCATAACTCCCATTACGAGTATGTCCCACGTCGGTTTCTGTATCTTCTTTTCCTTTTATTGACCCTTTAATATAAATAAATAATAATAAATATCTTGGGACAGCTTACACACGGCCATCTGATCCCAAACTAGGCAGAGCCTGTACTATGGTAACCAGACAACTGATATACATACTTATATATTTCTAAATACATACATACTATAGATAAATAACACCCAGACACAGAACAAATGATCGTGCTCATCACACAACGATTTGTCCTGGGTGGGAATCGAACCCACAACCTCCGGCTTAGCAGTCAGGGTCACTAACCACTAGACCAACAGGCCCGTCAATGACCAACAGCCCCCCCTTTAACCTTTAACTCTGTCTGACGGAAGATTTGCCTGTATGACACTGTCTTTGGGGCTGTCCATTAATCATGTGATGTTTTTTTTGGCATTTTTTAACCTCTCCTCCCCCTTGGTGGTCCATGTTGAGGTTTAAGACACACCCCCCGCCCTATAACACGTGTATTTTTAGTTCCTACAAAGAAGCTTAATTTTTTTTTATTGATAAAATGCAGGTGTAAGTATCATCTGTTTTTATGATAGAAAATTAAAGACTACAATAATAATAACGGTTAGAGGTAGACAGAAGTGTTGCAGGTTGTTTTCGACTGACATAAAAGATGAAAACAACAGAATAACTAACACTGACAAGCTGAGTCCAGCGTGCGGTTGTCGCGGCTCGCGGAAACTTCACGTCGTTCGTTGCCTGGCAACAGCGAATCAAGGTCGCACTGCAAGCTGCTTTCGATTTTGTGCGCATTTGACGAAAAAATAACACACGTGATATATTACTACACCCCCCTGCCTCCTTGTGATATTTTGTGATTTTTTATGGACCCCTACCCCTCTTTTCAAGCTTCACGTGATTAATGGACAGCCCCTTTGGCCGTCGATGGGGGTACAGGACAGGCAAGACAGAATGCGTGTATTAATCTCTGTTGAAAGAGATATTCGGTCATTGGGACATTATTATGTATTAATTATAATAAAATGATAAATTTTGTTGCATTATATTATCTGAATGGCCTGGTTTTGATTCAAATGGAATATTTTACATAGATTGCATACATTTTCGAACACGTTTTTAAGTTGGTCAGAAAAAACAACACAAAATCTAAGATTTTATACTTTTCGTTGAGTATTGATAAGAAAAAATACTATAAAAATAATAATAAACTATTTTTATAAAAATGTCGTGGTTGGCAAGCGGTTCAATGACCGGATTCGCATGCACATGGTTGTAAGTTCGAATCCAGGCAAGTGTGTGAGCCAATGTGACTTTTTCAAAGTTATATGTACTTTCTTAATTATTCTAAGACATCATTGACAATCAGCGAAGGAATACATCGTGGAAACCTGGATTCCACAAATAGGAATCTGAAATCACCCACCCCCAGTAACCAAGCGTGGTGATCAATGTTCGTTCCTTCTGTGCTAAGCACAGGCGTCTTCTCCATATAGAGAATATTCATAGCCCAGATATTCAAATATTCCTCGTTCTTCTAATCATAAATATATGTTTGTCTCCAGGATATGGTCGCAGGGAAGTCGTGGAGATCCTCATAGCAGCAGGAGCGGCGTTACAAGCGCGCGACGATGGTGGCCTGCAACCATTACACAATGCGTGTTCGTTCGGCCATGCGGACGTCGTGAGAGCACTGTTGGGCGCTGGAGCGGCCCCAGCAGCGAGGGATAACTGGGGATACACACCGCTACATGAAGCAGCCGCTAAAGGGAAGGTCGATGTGTGTATAGGTGAGTATCATGACGGCTATGTATGAAATTTAATATGCCATGCTGGTGTGAGGGCACTGTTAAGGGCGAGGGATAATTGGGGTTACACGCCGCTAAACGAGGCAACCGCTTAGGGGAATGTCGATGTGTGTATTGGTGAGTGTTATCCTGAAGTTGGAGGATATTGCCATGCGGACGTTGTGTGGGCACTGTAGGGCGCTGGGACGGCGTCAGCGGTTAGGGATAATTGGGGCTACACGCTGCTAAATGAAGCAGCCGCTAAGGGGAAGGTCGATGTGTGTATAGGTGAGTCCTGATGGATTTAGATATGTATGAACTATGCCTTGCTGGTGTGAGTGCTACACGCTGCTACATGAAGCAGCCGCTTTGGGGAAGGGCGATGTGTGTATAGATGAGTCCTGATGGATTTAGATATGTATGAACTATGCCTTGCTGGTGTGAGTGCTACACGCTGCTACATGAAGCAGCCGCTAAGGGGAAGGTCAATGTGTGTATAGGTGAGTCCTGATGGATTTAGATATTTATTTATTTATTTATTTAAAACTCTTAAACTATCATTACAGGTTTAGAAACCTAATGCGATACCTAAGGCTACTTATAATAATAACTATTTTAAACAACACTTACTAACAATTACAATTAACTACAGAATATATTAACACAAAATTACTTATAACTAAAACGATATAACCAAATTATATGTATGAACTATGCCATGCTGGTGTGAGGACGCTGTTAAGGGCGAGGGATAATTAGGGCTTCAAGCCGCTACATGAAGCAGCCGCAAAGGGGAAGGTCGATGTGTGTATTGGTGAGTGTTTTCTTGAAGTTGAAGGATATTGAACTCATGGTTTTAATTTTCCATGCGTAAGTCGTGATGGCACTGTAGGGTGCTGGGACGGCCCCAGCGGCTAGGGATAACTGGGGCTATACGCCGTTATATGAGGCAGCCGCTGTGGGGAAAGGAGTCCTGATGGGTAAAGATACGTATGAATTATTCCCTGCATAAGTAGGTATTGTGGCCATTGTTTGGGGCGAGGGATAAGTGGGGCTACACGCCGCTAAATGAGGCAAACGCTAAGGGGAAGGCCAATGTGTGTATAGGTGAGTGTTATCTTGAAGTTGGAGGATATTGCCATGCGGACGTTGTGAGGGCACTGTAGGGCGCTGGGACGGCCCCAGCGGCCGCTATGGAGAAGTAGGGGGGTCCTGATGGGTATAGATACGTATGAACTATTTCCTGCTAAAGTAGGTATTGTGGCATTGTTTGGGGCGAGGGATAATTGGGGCTACATGCCCTTGTATATGTGAGTTAAAGTGTAAATTTAAGGAAGAGAATTGTAGGTATGAAATAGGCCATGCTGTAGTGAGGACAAAGAATAATTGGATAATTGGGGCTACACGCTGCTCTATGAAGCAGCCTCTAAGGTGAAGGTCTGAGGGCACTGTTGGGTGCACATGAGGTTGGGATCGGTGGCATGGGGGTTACATGAGGCACTCGACCACGGAGGTCGTCGCTTCAGTTTTATTCAGAATCTCCTTTAACTAAGGTTTTTTCTTTATTCCTTCGCAGCGTTATTACAACACGGCGCAGATCCGAACATTCGCAACACCGAAGGGAAGACACCGCTCGACTTAGCTGACTCCGCTACCAGGCCTGTTTTGACAGGTAAATATTATATCCTGGACTTCCTTATTTGGACTTGCTTATCTATAATATAAAAATGAATCGCCAAATGTGTTGCTAAGCGCATAATTTTCGAACGACTGCACCAAATTGGATGATTCTTTCTTTATTGTGTTCGTTATAGTCAGGACAAGGTTTTTATTAAAAAATAATGGAATTTCTTTTTTGTTTATATTGAAAATTGTGAAAGAAAATCAGGAACGGGAACTCCTTACGCGGGTGAAAGCGCGGGTTACAGCTAGTTATATACACAAACGGTTTCTTGACATTTTTAGGATGGTATCCATCGTGATGATTCGTTTCTCGAACGGGTGTCTGTTGCGCAAATTGGTTTCGCTTGGAAAACTAGAATTCAAAGAATGTGTACTTGCCTGGTTCAAGGGATCAACGAGCTGAAATCTTTTTTTTTAATAAAGTTTACTAGCTATGTGGGTCGCACATTACTAATAATCTCTAATCCCTCGTGCTAAGCTAAGATGCTTGTGTTACGAGTGGGTTCACGTCGGTAGTGTGATGGGTGGGATTGGGACCCGCAACCATATGATCGCAATTCCGACGCCTTAGCCATTAGGCTACCGCCGCTTTTAACATCTAAAAAAACACCTAGGCGTTTTATGAAAATCGAGGGTTTCCTTTCATTTAATTAACCATGTTTGTTTGGCTTATTTAATCCTTATGATAGTCCCTATCGATTGACGCCATAAAAGTACACAATGTTTGTTTTTCGCAGTTTAGCCAAAAAGTTTTTTCAAAGTTCTGTGAAAACTGTTTTTTTTATTAAATAAATGTTTCCCTTGCGCATAATTTGTTAACTCTAGTATTTAGAGAACTTTTCCTACAAAAGGCCCTAAAATAATTCCAACCTGTATATGGTTGTTGGTTGTCAGAATTGTAATAACTTAACGATTGTCAAAAATGTGTGAGATGGGCTTAGGAAGTCTATGAGAAGGTATTATTTAGCGATAAGACTGCCTCCCTTCGGTTAATTTATGTGGGGTACAATAAAGAATTTCTTATTTCGATCTCCAGGTGAATACTGCGCAGCGGATGTCCTAGAAGCAGCTCGATCGGGAGCCGACGACCGCCTCGCATCCCTCCTCACTCCTCTCAACGTGAACGTGCACGCGAGCGATGGGAGGAGGTCCACCCCCCTTCACCTGGCGGCCGGCTACAACAGGGCGAGGGCCGTCAGGCTGCTGCTGCAGCGGGGCGCTGATGTGCACGCCAAGGATAAGGGGTGAGTCATACACACACGCGCGCGCACACACACGCGCACAAACACACGCACACAAACACACGCACAAACTCACGCACAAACTCACTCACAAACTCACTAGCACACACTCACTCACACACTCACTAGCACACACTCACTACCACACGCTCACACATTCACTAGCACACACTAACTCACTCACTAGCACACACACACACACTCACTAGCACACACACACTCACTAGAACACACTCACAACTTTCGGCGGTAGTCTAATGGCTAGGGCTTCTCACTTGCAATCATGTGGTTGCAGATTCGGATCTCACCCATTACACTACCGACACGAACTCATTCGTAACACAGGCAATGGGGGCTACTGTCGCTTAAGGTCTATCTGCCAATTTCGACCAATTGCCGGCCAGTAGCTTGTCTCTCATTGGTGGAGAATGACAGATAAACCTTATGCGACAATGGCGACCCTAGCGGATTTTAGCCTCCATTAGTTTAGCACGAAGAGTAGTAAGAATACTGGTAATGTGCTGCCTTACCGCTAGCAAGCTTTCGTTAAAAAATACCGATTGTGTCTTTGTGAAAGTTCAACGGAATCAAATTATCTTGAAGCCAAAATTTTTGAAGGTTTCAATTCTACCACGTGTGAATTGCACACATGGTTTTAATCTTTTCATTCGCATCGTAATTTTTTTCTGCTTCATCATCAATGTTACAATCAGTATATACTGTCGTCTGTTTGGTTTTTAGGTAGCCTTCCTTACATTATTATTTTCTGTCTCTTTCTAGCGGCCTGGTCCCCCTCCACAACGCGTGTTCGTACGGCCACTACGAGGTGACGGAGCTGCTGGTGAAGGCGGGCGCTGACGTCAACGCGACTGATCTGTGGGCGTTCACCCCGCTGCACGAGGCCGCCAGCAAAGCCAGACTAGAGGTAAGATAACGGGCCAGCCCCCCCCTGCCCCACCTAGCCAAGTGACATTTCTACAAACAAGTGTTAACGATGATAGAAATCGCTTAAATGACATTATTTTATTTTTTTCTTAAGAAACGACGCCCACACTAAAGAATTTAGTCCTTGTGTCGCGGGGGTTTCACAAACATTCAAATCACATGCACAAAGAACACCCAGACTTGGAACAAGTATCTGTGGATCACACCAAATACTTGTCCCATGCGGGGATCGAACCCGCAGCACGTCGCGCACAGTGGTAATTAGCGTGGTGACCTACACCTCTCTGCTATCCGTGCAGTATATAAATGTATGGAAATTACATTTGATTTCGATAAGTCACGTGACTCAGACTTGTCACATCCATACATTTGACTGATTCGATCAGCGTTATCGCTTGTGGAAATGTCACTTGGCTAGGGGGGCTTTTGGTCTGACTGCTAATTAATAGACATTCCTTCTCTTTGACGACCTCCTTGGTCAAGTGGCGAACACACCGGTTTTCAAGGTGTCGCCAGCTCTGAGATCCCGGGTTCGATCCCCGGACGGGTCAATGTAGAAAATCACTTTTCTACATTATCTCTGAATCCATAACACAAGTGCTTTAGCTACTAACTTTGGATTCTGAGCAATATATGTGATGTTGTCCACATTATCTTATCTTCTCTATATGGGAAGAGGCCGGTGCCCAGCAGTGGGACGTTTATGGCTGGTATTATAGTAATGTGCAACCCAAATTGCTATTAAGCTAAGTTAATAATAACAACTTTTCTGTTTCTAGGTGTGCTCCCTTCTATTAAGTGAAGGTGCGGATCCCACGCTTCTGAACTGTCACGGGAAGTCGGCCCTCGACGTCGCACCCACCAGGGAGCTGCAGGAAAGACTGGCTTGTGAGTAGTAAAACCACAAATAGCTCTTAAGAGCTCGCAAGCTGACTCTGACGCGTTTCTAGAGGTTAGCCCCCCAGCCAAGTTACAATTCTACAAGCGTTAACGATGATAGAAATCGCTTAAATGACATTAAATGTATGGAAATGACATTTGATTTCGATATGTCACGTGACTTAGACTTGTCACTTCCATACATTTGAGCGATTCTATCAGCGTTAACGGTTAAAGAAACGTTGTGATGTTACCAGCCCTCCCCCACTCCTGAATTTTAAAACGCTTCTTCATCTATTGTATCTTGTTGTATGAAAAGAAAAAAATAAAACGTGTGGCACTCGGGGACTGCCGCGGTAAAGCTATTGCATGTGTGTGGCATTTTATAGATATGATAGATACCTATACACCTATATACTTTCTCACAAACAGCTGCTTACGTATTCGTCCGATTTAGAAGCTCGTTTCGATCCGTGCGAGCTTCGTACAGTCGTACCATACACGTTAAGAGAACGCTCGGCCGAGCTATATGGTAGGCGGAGTGGAGGGTGTTAGGCTTTCTTCGTTACGGAATTTCTTGATTCGGTCACCGGACGCCGGGCAGACGTGATACATGGAAAATATTTTGTATTAGTAATTTGCATAAAAGATCAGATTACGGCAAGAGCTAAATACGGCATAATCTATACTAATATAAAGCTGAAGAGTTTGTTTGTATGTTTGTTTGTTTGAACGCGCTAATCTCAGAAGCTACTGGTACGATTCGAAAAAAATTTTACTATTAGATAGCCCACTTATTCAGGAAGGCTATAGGCTATAATTTGTCACGATAAACGCGGGCTGAGCCGCGAGCAAAAGCTAGTGAAAAAATAAAACAGTTTTTTTTTATTTGTTTACAGTTGAGTACAGAGGTCACTGTCTTCTAGAAGCATGCAGACTGGCGGAGCCGGCGAGAGTCAAGAAGCAGCTGTCCGCAGTCTCCGGACACCAGCATCAGGTCAGGATAATAAACCACTTTGACTGCACGGACAGCCGAGTGGTATAGGTCACCACGCTAATTACCACTGTGCGCGACGTGCTGCGGGTTCGATCCCCGCATGGGACAAGCATTTGGGTGATCCATACTCCACAGATACTTGTTCCAAGTCTGGGTGTTCTTTGGGCACGTGATTTGAATGTTTGTGAAACCCCCGCGACACAAGGATTAAATTACTTAGTGCGGACTTCTTTCACATTTTTCATTTCTATTTGGACCCAATTCTGAAGTCCACGCAGACGAAGTCGCGGGCAGAAGCTAGTATAACGTAAAAAGCGATAGACTAAGTTCAAGGGACACATTGTTTATTGATTAGAGGACATATTGTTTGATTCTGTTTACGCTCGCTAAGTGTGTCTGATAATGAAGTTCTCGTAGTAAACTTTTGGGCTGATACAATATGGTTGTCATCGATTTCGATACGATAAGAAATAGAAGCTGCGCACGGCAGTGTTACCCACTTTTTGATGTGTAACATCTTTCCTCTCGCTTTCCTGCAATTTTGGGGGGTGATTTCGTGAAATGGGACGGAAGTGTGTTACAGGAAGTCGCGAAAGCGCGCGCTATACGATTAACGTTAGCTTTTTTAAATTTTTAGGTTAATATCTGTCACTGCTTAAACAAAATCTAGTATGAAATTAGTATTTTGTTATGATCTTACGAATAAAATATTTTAGTATTTAGCTTTTTTAAATTTTCAGGTTAATTTCTGTCACTGCTTAAAAAAAATCTTTTATTAAATTCGATCTCTTTTAATTACTAAGGTGAGATGTCAAATGTTACACATCATTTGCGACTACTGTAAGGCTCGCTCGTTTTTTTATTAGATAACTTGATTTTGTCGGAATAAAAAGAAACCTTCATAATATAGCCAGGATGTCAACTACCTCCATACCAAACTTTATCAAAATTGATCCAGCCGTTTCAGCCTGAGGAGGTACATAAACGCATTCAAAAACTTTCGCATTTATGTGATTAGAGTGTTACGAAGGAATTAGCCAGGGTATAACTAGCGACCTCTGCCTGTAGAGTTCGCAAGCGTCCACGAGCGGCAGCACTGTGTCCCTGCCCGGCGAGTGCTCGGCGGAGTCGCTGGCGAACTTCACGCACGCCAGCACCGGCGACCGACCGCTGCACTGCGCCGCCGCCAGCGTCTACCCCAAGCGGAAACAGGTATAATGAGTGCCACGAAAGATGAGACTTAGCGAGTGTCAATGGTGGATAGCTTCAAATAGCTTGCGCAGATACCGCGTCTCCCACGCTCTTAACGCTACCCCGATGACGATTGGTCCCTTACCCCCTCCAACCTCAATGCGCTAAACAGACCTATAAATCGAATACTGCGCAAGCGCAACGCAAACCATGTGGTGTGTCAAGTCTCATCTTTCGTGGTACAAGCTATACACCACGTCGATTCTGTAAAATTCAGTCAACAACTCGCATCTCACTTCGCTATTCACTCTCACCTCGCATAAGTTTTAAATTTCGAGAGCGAAGCGAGCGTCGAAGTGACCAAGGAATTGGGTACTTGAATTATTTTTTTAATTTTCTTATATAAAAAAAATACTTCAAACTATAACGAATTCTAAAAACGACACACTAATTAATTTTATAATGAGCTAGTTACAAGCATTCCAATATTGCTAATTTGACAGAGATAGCGATAATATTATGTGACGTCAATATTCAGTTCTCCATTCTAGTCTGGGGATGCCCCGTACAAGTCGTCGTTTTGCGAAAAAGAGATAGAGCATGCGACATCAACTAAATTTAAAAGCTTATAACTTATATAATTGTGTATGTATTTTTTCAGAAATAAATTTTTTGATAGTATTCAAATACCCAATTACCTTACTGAATGCCACTTCATACGTCATCTCATACTCTATCTGTCTAAATCTCAGGGTTAATTTAGTTCAACTGGCTGACACGCTCGCAAGGGTAGCGCTAGTGCATCAACCGAGTTTTTAGAATGCCAATCAAGAAACTCACAGCGGATTCAGATTCGAACTTTACTATTCCGCACATTTTCAACACTCGCAAGGGAATCAAAACCTACAGGGCACTTCCCGTGAACTTAGAATCATAAGAAACATATGTCGAAATCTTAAAATGGTAAATGAAATTTTCATAAAAAGTGCCAGGTCACGTGACTTTTGTTTGTATGAAGAGATGATTTTCAATTTTAAGATTTCGACCTCTGATTCTTGGGAAAAGTTGTTCAGTTTTATGCACCTGATTACAGTATCCCATAGTAAGACTGGTTGTCAGAATTGTAATGACTTAACGACTGTCAAAGATCACTGTATGACAGTCGGGACCAACGGCTTGTCGAGGCACGGAGGGGTCTCGATATGTTTACAAATGGTCATCCATCCACGGACCAACCGCGGCGAGCGCGGCTTTACCTTTATTTTTTTTTATAGGCCTGTTGGTCTTGTGGTCTGTGACCCTGACTGCTAAGCCAGAGGTCGTAGGGTTGATTCCCACCCAGGGCAAATCTTTGTGTGATGAACACGATAATTTGTTCTGTGTCTGGGTGTTAGTGATCTAATTATGTATGTATTTAGAAATATGTTTAGAAGTATGTTTATCAGTTGTATGGTTGCCATAGTACAGGCTCTGCCTGGTTTGGGATCAGATGGCCGTGTATCGGTCAAACCGTACGTTACTTAGCCACGAGCCCCTCTTTTGATTTTTTCATTGCTGTACTATTTGTATTTAATTACATTTTGTTTTTAAGGTTATGGAGATGTTAATAAGAAAAGGCGCACGCGTCACCGAAAAGAACAAAGATGGACAGACTCCCCTACATGTGGCCACTGAGCATGCGCACTTGGATGCTATGGATCTGCTATTGAGACACGGTGAGATATTTTTCTCTATATAATAAAGCTGAGTTACTTTGATTTTTTTTGTTTGTTTGTTTGAACACGCTAATCTCAGGAACTACTGGTCTGATTCGGTGATTAAAAATCTTTAGATTAGAAAAAAAAAGATTAGGCGATATAAGATAAAAAAAAATGGGCCATTGTAATTAAAAATCATCATATAAAAGTCAAAGGTATATGACTGACGTATCAATGCACAGACTAAACCCTTAAGCTAAAAACTTGAAATTTCGTACACGTATTCGTCCTAAATAGTGCGAAGGAAGAATTTTTCAAATTGGGTTGAATATGAAAAATACTTCCTTCCAAGAGGGTGAAAAAGGGGATTTGTTGGGATTATGTATGGAAATCCGTATGTTTTTTATTGAAATTATGTACACGGGTTTGAGAGATGTAAAGATCATCATAGATTTTGGAAATTGGGGTGGATTTAGGAATTAAAAAGAATTCACCCTATGAGGGTGAAATAGGGGTTGGAATTTTGTATGGGAAGTTCTTAATTTTCAAAGATAAACACTGACACATGAAATTGAACACGGATTTCTGGTCAGATATAACTAAGAAAACGTATTTTAGCAATTTTGAAATCCAGTGGTGTTTTTGGAAAAAAATGTAATTTGGATGTGAAATGGAGTTGGAAGGAATTTAGTCATCATCAAAGATAATTTCATAGTGAGTGTCTAGTCAGAAATAAATAACTACGTATTTCAGCAATTCTGGAAATCCAGCCCCTAAGGGGTGAAATAGGTGGCGTGCACAGCTATAGATTTCAGACGGTATGGACAAAAAAACCTAACAATTTCTGCTTGTACCTACCCTACCTACCTGACGCAACCGGCAACACTTCATATTATTTTGTATTATTTAGAGGGCAAAGGCCTCCCTTCCTTCCTTTCATTTTCCTCTCAAGGGCCAATTGTGGGCACTCCTTAGGCGATTATCACACGGCACCGCGCGCCGCCGCGGAAGGCGGTGGCGGTAAAGCGGATTTCGTAGCGGTACCCCGCGCGGTAAGGCGGTTTACGCGCCTGTCCGCGCGGTTGGATCTAACGCGGATTTGACCAGGTTGATCACAGACACTGGCAAGAATGGACTCTGAAGTGGTGGCAATAATCTGGCTTTTATGGCGTAAAAAGAAATTAAAAAGAAGATATTGGGTTCATCCATTTTTACGAAGCAGAACACTAAATAGGACAAAAACACATCCTGCACACGATGATCCGCGCGGTTATGCGGCGCCCCGTGTGTGATGCACCGCCCGGCGGTGGCGGTGAGAGCACCGCTCGAACGCGCGGTCAGGCGGTGGTCGTGTGTTAGGGTTCGACGGATTCAATAGAGATCAATGCAACATGAGATCCGCTTCACCGCCAACCGCGGCGGTGCGCGGTGCCGTGTGATAATCGCCTTAGTCGTCCAGATCGTCCGTCCATCTCCGCATGGGTCTATTTTTTTTTTAATATTTTGGGTCGCCTCACACACGGTCATCTAATTCCAAACTAGGCAGAGCCTGTACTATGGTGACAACAACTGATAAACATACTTATATATTTCTGAATGCATACATAATATAGATAAATTACACCCAGACACAGAACAAATGATCATCACGAATTCTCATCACACAATGATTTATCCTGTGTGGGAATCTAACCCACGGCCTCCAGCCCAGCTGTCAGGGTCACTAACCACTAAACCAACAAGTCTTCTACGTCTGCTGGGGAACCAAACTGTTGTGGCTTTCGCCCACATTTCCACTGACATTCTTTACGCCCGCACTAAATAATTTAACCCTTGTGTCGCGGGGATTTCACAAACATTCAAATCACATGCACAAAGAATACCCAGACTTGGAACAAGCATTTGTGGATCACACAAATGCTTGTCTCATGCGGGGATCGAACACGCAGAGTGGTGACCTAATACCACTCGGTTATCATTTATGGGATATTTATGGGACTATAGGGTATGTAGTGCTTACTAGTCTCTATGGAATGCACCTGTGTCACAGACTAGTTAGTACTTACGTATCTTCATTGAATGTTATTTGTATGTAGGTGCCAAAGTGAACGCTTGCGACGGTCGCGGCTCGAGCGCGCTAGCTGTTGCCGCGCGGCGCGACTCGGCCGCCGCCTGCCGCCTGCTGCTGGCGTGCGGCGCCGACACCACGCCCGACTGTCTGTACCCACAGCCCGATGGTGAGTCACACGCTAGCTGTTGCCGCCGCCTGCCGCCTGCTGCTGGCGTGCGGCGCCGACACCACGCCCGACTGTCTGTACCCACAGCCCGATGGTGAGTCACACGCTAGCTGTTGCCGCCGCCTGCCGCCTGCTGCTGGCGTGCGGCGCCGACACCACGCCCGACTGTCTGTACCCACAGCCCGATGGTGAGTCACACGCTAGCTGTTGCCGCCGCCTGCCGCCTGCTGCTGGCGTGCGGCGCCGACACCACGCCCGACTGTCTGTACCCACAGCCCGATGGTGAGTCACACGCTAGCTGTTGCCGCCGCCTGCCGCCTGCTGCTGGCGTGCGGCGCCGACACCACGCCCGACTGTCTGTACCCACAGCCCGATGGTGAGTCTCACGCTAGCTGTTGCCGCCGCCTGCCGCCTGCTGCTGGCGTGCGGCGCCGACACCACGCCCGACTGTCTGTACCCACAGCCCGATGGTGAGTCACACGCTAGCTGTTGCCGCGCGGCGCGACTCGGCCGCCGCCTGCCGCCTGCTGCTGGCGTGCGGCGCCGACACCACGCCCGACTGTCTGTACCCACAGCCCGATGGTGAGTCACACGCTAGCTGTTGCCGCCGCCTGCCGCCTGCTGCTGGCGTGCGGCGCCGACACCACGCCCGACTGTCTGTACCCACAGCCCGATGGTGAGTCACACGCTAGCTGTTGCCGCCGCCTGCCGCCTGCTGCTGGCGTGCGGCGCCGACACCACGCCCGACTGTCTGTACCCACAGCCCGATGGTGAGTCACACGCTAGCTGTTGCCGCCGCCTGCCGCCTGCTGCTGGCGTGCGGCGCCGACACCACGCCCGACTGTCTGTACCCACAGCCCGATGGTGAGTCACACGCTAGCTGTTGCCGCCGCCTGCCGCCTGCTGCTGGCGTGCGGCGCCGACACCACGCCCGACTGTCTGTACCCACAGCCCGATGGTGAGTCACACGCTAGCTGTTGCCGCCGCCTGCCGCCTGCTGCTGGCGTGCGGCGCCGACACCACGCCCGACTGTCTGTACCCACAGCCCGATGGTGAGTCACACGCTAGCTGTTGCCGCCGCCTGCCGCCTGCTGCTGGCGTGCGGCGCCGACACCACGCCCGACTGTCTGTACCCACAGCCCGATGGTGAGTCACACGCTAGCTGTTGCCGCCGCCTGCCGCCTGCTGCTGGCGTGCGGCGCCGACACCACGCCCGACTGTCTGTACCCACAGCCCGATGGTGAGTCACACGCTAGCTGTTGCCGCCGCCTGCCGCCTGCTGCTGGCGTGCGGCGCCGACACCACGCCCGACTGTCTGTACCCACAGCCCGATGGTGAGTCACACGCTAGCTGTTGCCGCCGCCTGCCGCCTGCTGCTGGCGTGCGGCGCCGACACCACGCCCGACTGTCTGTACCCACAGCCCGATGGTGAGTCACACGCTAGCTGTTGCCGCCGCCTGCCGCCTGCTGCTGGCGTGCGGCGCCGACACCACGCCCGACTGTCTGTACCCACAGCCCGATGGTGAGTCACAAGCTAGCTGTTGCCGCCGCCTGCCGCCTGCTGCTGGCGTGCGGCGCCGACACCACGCCCGACTGTCTGTACCCACAGCCCGATGGTGAGTCACACGCTAGCTGTTGCCGCCGCCTGCCGCCTGCTGCTGGCGTGCGGCGCCGACACCACGCCCGACTGTCTGTACCCACAGCCCGATGGTGAGTCACACGCTAGCTGTTGCCGCCGCCTGCCGCCTGCTGCTGGCGTGCGGCGCCGACACCACGCCCGACTGTCTGTACCCACAGCCCGATGGTGAGTCACACGCTAGCTGTTGCCGCCGCCTGCCGCCTGCTGCTGGCGTGCGGCGCCGACACCACGCCCGACTGTCTGTACCCACAGCCCGATGGTGAGTCACACGCTAGCTGTTGCCGCCGCCTGCCGCCTGCTGCTGGCGTGCGGCGCCGACACCACGCCCGACTGTCTGTACCCACAGCCCGATGGTGAGTCACACGCTAGCTGTTGCCGCCGCCTGCCGCCTGCTGCTGGCGTGCGGCGCCGACACCACGCCCGACTGTCTGTACCCACAGCCCGATGGTGAGTCACACGCTAGCTGTTGCCGCCGCCTGCCGCCTGCTGCTGGCGTGCGGCGCCGACACCACGCCCGACTGTCTGTACCCACAGCCCGATGGTGAGTCACACGCTAGCTGTTGCCGCCGCCTGCCGCCTGCTGCTGGCGTGCGGCGCCGACACCACGCCCGACTGTCTGTACCCACAGCCCGATGGTGAGTCACACGCTAGCTGTTGCCGCCGCCTGCCGCCTGCTGCTGGCGTGCGGCGCCGACACCACGCCCGACTGTCTGTACCCACAGCCCGATGGTGAGTCACACGCTAGCTGTTGCCGCCGCCTGCCGCCTGCTGCTGGCGTGCGGCGCCGACACCACGCCCGACTGTCTGTACCCACAGCCCGATGGTGAGTCACACGCTAGCTGTTGCCGCCGCCTGCCGCCTGCTGCTGGCGTGCGGCGCCGACACCACGCCCGACTGTCTGTACCCACAGCCCGATGGTGAGTCACACGCTAGCTGTTGCCGCCGCCTGCCGCCTGCTGCTGGCGTGCGGCGCCGACACCACGCCCGACTGTCTGTACCCACAGCCCGATGGTGAGTCACACGCTAGCTGTTGCCGCCGCCTGCCGCCTGCTGCTGGCGTGCGGCGCCGACACCACGCCCGACTGTCTGTACCCACAGCCCGATGGTGAGTCACACGCTAGCTGTTGCCGCCGCCTGCCGCCTGCTGCTGGCGTGCGGCGCCGACACCACGCCCGACTGTCTGTACCCACAGCCCGATGGTGAGTCACACGCTAGCTGTTGCCGCCGCCTGCCGCCTGCTGCTGGCGTGCGGCGCCGACACCACGCCCGACTGTCTGTACCCACAGCCCGTTGGTGAGTTGCTAGCTGTCGCTAACTCTGAGGTCCCGGGATCGATCCCCGGATACATTGACACATGTAGAAAAAACACTTTTCTACATTGTCTTGGGTATGGGTGTTTGTGGTACCTTCGTTGTCTCTGATTCCATAACACAAGTGCTTACTTTGGATTCGGAGCAACGTATGTTATGTTTTTTTTTTCCTTAGCCTATACTGTCCCACTGCTGGGCAAAAGCCTCCCCCAAGTCCCTCAATAACTCCTTATCCACATTTATTCACTAAGCCACACTTAAGCCAACCACATTTATTTATTTAATAAGATTCTTCTTTCTACAGATGCATGTGCGAACGCAGCCGCCCTACGGCTACTGGAAGCCGCTCGTACGGGCGACGTGGAAAACGCGCGAAGCATCCTAGACGCGCGACCTAGACTCGTCAACTGCAGAGATGTCGACGGCAGACATTCTACACCTCTACACTTTGCTGCGGGGTGAGTGGCACTTATATTTGAGTATATCTTTTTTTTTATTAAAGGTTACTTAGCAATATGGGTCGCACATTACTAGTAATCTCGTTAAACCCTCGTGCTAAGCTGAGATGCTTGTGTTACGAGTGGGTTCAAGTCGGTAGTGTAATGGGTGGGATTCGAACCCGCAACCACACGATCGCAAGTCCAACGTCCTAGCCATTAGGCTACCGCCGCTTAAAAATGCTCTATGTAAACGGTGTGAATGAAACTCTTCCGAAAAATAGGACAGGCGTTACTTGAGGTATTTAGTTGATTTGACGACAGAATAGAATTATTGTTTTGAAATCATATAATCTATACTAAATATTATAAAGCTCAAGAGTTTGTTTGTTTGTTTGAACACGATAATCTCAGGAACTACTGGCCCGATTTGAAAAAATATTTCAATGTTAGATAGCCCACTTATTGTGGAAGGCTATAGGCGATACATTTCGCGGCAATCAACAACCAAGCGGGCGGCACCGTGAGCAAAAGTGAAAGTGTGGATGTTTGTTACTCAATCATTGCTCAATCGTTGCACACTGATATTTAATTACTTACGAGAAAGTAAGAACCGCGCTGCGGGGGGTAGACGGGTCGCAGCCCGCGCTCACCTACCTACCTTTTTATGGTATGAGAATGAACATACATAACAGAAAAGAACATAGGCTACCTTTTATCCCGATTCCTTAAGTAGTTCCCGAGGGAAAATTGAAAATTGTTTATAAATTTATTTTTCTCTATTATAGCGTAAGTGCAAGCTATAACATAAGTGCAAATTTTATTCCGTTTTTCCTTACTTTCACATTCCAGTCCAGACAACTAGTCTTAATATAGAATACTGTATTACCTAGCAATGGGTTGTGGAGGTCAGATAGGCAGTCGCTCTGTAAAATTTATTTATTTATTATTATTTATTTATAGCTTGGGAAAAGGCTAGACAGAAGGCAGAATTATTGTATATAAGAATTATTAATTTCTAAATAATTATTTCAGATACAATCGACTACCACTTGCTCAGTTATTATTACAAAGAGGTGCCGACGTTCACGCGAAGGACAAAGGGTGAGTTTATCAAATACTAATGACGGGCCTGTGGGTCTAGTGGTTAGTGACCCAGACTGCTAAGCCGGAGGTCGTGGGTTCGATTCCCACCCAGGACAAATCTTTGTGTGATGAGCACGATCATTTTTTCTGTATCTGGGTGTTATTTATTTTTAAAATTGAAAATTATCTGTTCATACATACAAAAGTCACGTGACCTGTCAATTTGTATGAGAAGGTTAACCTCAGACCTCTTCCCATATAGCGAAGGAATTGAATCGGGACTCAATTTAGTTCCTTCTCTATATGGGAAGAGGCCTGTGCCCAGCAGTGGGACATTTAGTATATTTAATTTTAAGTTAGCTTGTAAGGATAGACAGTATGTTATACGCATCCAAACAGACAACACGTCTATATTTTTAGTACTTATACGTCTCACATTGCAATTTATAGACCGATATTATATTTGTTAACACACACACACACGCACACACAACACGCACATACACACGCAAATACACACGCACACACACGCACGCACACACACACACACACACACACACACACACACCCACACACACACACACACACGCACGCACACACACACACACACACACACGCACACACACACACACACACACACGCACGCACACGCACACACACACACACACGCACGCACACACACACACACACACACGCACACACACACACGCACGCACGCACACACACACACACACACACACACATACACACACACGTTGCGGTGAGAAAATAAATGTTTTATTATTTTTATTATTATATTATAACGGTCCCAATAACCCCCGCTAATAGTTATTTCCGTCCTCAGAGGCCTGGTCCCCCTCCACAACGCGTGTTCGTACGGCCACTACGAGGTGACGGAGCTGCTGGTGTCAGCTGGCGCGGGGGTCAACGCGGCCGACCTTTGGCGCTTCACCCCCCTACATGAGGCCGCCGCCAAGGGGAAGGCGGACATCGTGAGGCTGCTGTTGAAGGTGACTTGATCTATACATATAATGAAACAGTAAAAAACTATGTGTGTACATTGATTATATTAAAAAAAATATAATTAAGGCGCTCCATGTAAAATATAGTATTCAGCTAAATCCGGTAAGACTGGAAGCCGACCCCAACATAGCTTGGGAAAAGGCGACGCAGAAGAGAAGAGAATAAATTTGAAGATTTGGGACACCCATAATATTAATTTTTGTTAACAGCACGGAGCGGACCCAACTCGTCGGAACCGCGATGGTCTGACACCATTGCAGTTGGTCCGAGCTGGCGACTGCGACACAGCCGACGCTCTGAGAGGGGATGCTGCCTTGTTAGATGCCGCCAAACGAGGAGATCTTGCTAGGGCTAGGTCAGATTATTTATTAGTTCTATCTTTGTTTGTCTCAGCTAAAATCTTAAGCTAAAAATGCTTTGACTGTATGAATAGCCGAGTGTATAGGTCACCATGCTAATTACCACTGTGCGCGACGTGTTGCGGGTTCGATCCCCGCATGGGACAAGTATTTGTGTGATCCACAAATGCTTGTTCCAAGTCTGGGTGTTCTTTGTGCATGTGATTTGAATGTTTGTTAAACCCCCGCGACACAAGGATTAAATTCCTTAGTGCAGACGTCGTTTTTATAAAAAGAAAAAAAAAACATTTTTAACTGCAGCATTGGACCCGTCCCGGTTGTATACGAGTTGCACATACATAAATTCTTTTTAAATAAAAACAATACATAAAAACCTTCCTCTTGAACCACTCTAGACAGGATTATTTTAAAAGGAGTACGTATATTCTACGAGGTAATCAGGTGCATAAAACTGAACAACTTTCCCCGAGAAACATAGGTCGAAATCTTAAAATGGAAAATGAACTTTTCATACAAAGTGACAGGTCACGTGATTTATGTTTGTATGAAAAGATGATTTTTATTGCACGCCTCATAAGCGAAGCGTTGAGGTGGGTATTACTGTCAGTTTACGCACACCGAGTGATTCTCCAACTTAAAATGTCACATTTTTTATTCTTTATTGCTTTTATAAGTGAATATAAATAGACAAATGTTGAGGAAAAACACTATTTTTAACACTCATGATATTTTTAAATCTCTTTTTATTATTTATACTAATTAAAAAATTGTTTAAAAAAGTTCTGTCTTGGACGTCCGTGTGTCTGTATGTACTGATCCCGTATCTTGTGGTCACGATAACGAGCGAAATACTTCACTTGGTTTTTTTTATAGGCTTCAGTATTTTGAGGAATAGAAGCCTATTACTTTTCACGGTATAATTCGATGTAGTTTAATTATCATTTACAAATAATTTCAATTTTATTGTAATGAATGAGATTATGAGGCGTGCACTTTTGGATTTTCCAACTATTTTAAGATTTCGATCTATGTTCCTTGGGGAAAGTTGTTCAGTTTTATGCACCTGATTACCTCGTAGAATATACTTACTCCTTTTAAAATAATCATGATTGTTGCTGAAAACTTCATTAAAAGTTGCTTGGTTTAAAATATCTAAGCGTACACACAGCGGGAGCGACTTTGTTTTTGACTGAAAGATTTTTTAAATTCGATTTTTCAGTACAAACATGTTATTGTTGCAGGAAATTAATAACTCCACAAAATGTGAACTGCAGAGATGCTCACGGGAGGAATTCGACGCCATTACATCTAGCTGGTGAGTTGTGATTAATTGTAAATTCTTCTTCTTCTTTTCGAGATGATGGTACAATATTTTCAAAAAGTTCGAGGATTATCTATCTTCTATCTATATAAAAAAAAAAGAGAAGGCCTGACTGACTGACTGACTCATCAACGCCCAGCCCATACCCTTGGACCTAGAAAGCTGAAATTTTGCACAGAGGTTTCCTTTATAATGTAGGCAAGGAATAAGGATTTTTCGAAATTCAACCCCCAAGGGTGTTAAATAGGGGATGACAGTTTGTATGCAAAAACGTTATTTTTGTAGTTTACACCATAAAAATTGTGGTTACCATTCTGGTAAAAAATTAAAAACCACGTGTTTCAGTATGTTTCGAAATTCAACCCCTAAGGGAGTTAAATAGGGGGTGAAAGTTTGTAGGGAAGTTCAGTATTTTTAAAGATAGACACATGAAATTTCGTATACGGGTTTCTCGATAGAAATAAATAAAGATGTATTCCAGCGATTTTGAAAATCTACCCTCTAAGGGGGTGCAATAGTGGTTGGAAGATTTTTTAGGAAGTTCGTCATTTTCAAAGAGATCTCTCTCTTTGAAAATGACGAACTTGGTTTCATGAGATTTGGTATACGGGTTTTTGGTTAGAAATTAATGAAAACATATTTTAGCTATATTAGAATTTTACGCTTTAAGATGGTTAAATAGGGGTTGCAAGATATTATATTGTGGACATTTTTAAAGATAAGGCCATGCCTTTCATACACGGGTTTCTGGTTCGATACCACGACCTCCGGTTAAGCAGTCAGGGTCACTAACCACTAGACCAGCAGGCCCGTCAAATCGTGTATTGTGTATGCACAGCGGGCTACAACAACCTGGAGGTGGCGGAGGCGCTGCTGGCGGCGGGCGCGGCGGTCTCCGCGCGCGACAAGGGCGGGCTGGTGCCGCTGCACAACGCGGCGTCGTACGGGCACGTGGAGCTGGCGGCGCTGCTGCTGCGGGCCGGCACCCCCCCCAACGCGCCCGACCGCTGGGGGTTCACCCCCCTGCACGAGGCCGCGCACAAGGCGCGCACGCAGCTCTGCGCGCTACTGGTAACCACTTTATACTTGTGTCCGGCGCTGCTGCTGCGGGCCGGCACCCCCCCCAACGCGCCCGACCGCTGGGGGTTCACCCCCCTGCACGAGGCCGCGCACAAGGCGCGCACGCAGCTCTGCGCGCTACTGGTAACCACTTTATACTTGTGTCCGGCGCTGCTGCTGCGGGCCGGCACCCCCCCCAACGCGCCCGACCGCTGGGGGTTCACCCCCCTGCACGAGGCCGCGCACAAGGCGCGCACGCAGCTCTGCGCGCTACTGGTAACCACTTTATACTTGTGTCCGGCGCTGCTGCTGCGGGCCGGCACCCCCCCCAACGCGCCCGACCGCTGGGGGTTCACCCCCCTGCACGAGGCCGCGCACAAGGCGCGCACGCAGCTCTGCGCGCTACTGGTAACCACTTTATACTTGTGTCCGGCGCTGCTGCTGCGGGCCGGCACCCCCCCCAACGCGCCCGACCGCTGGGGGTTCACCCCCCTGCACGAGGCCGCGCACAAGGCGCGCACGCAGCTCTGCGCGCTACTGGTAACCACTTTATACTTGTGTCCGGCGCTGCTGCTGCGGGCCGGCACCCCCCCCAACGCGCCCGACCGCTGGGGGTTCACCCCCCTGCACGAGGCCGCGCACAAGGCGCGCACGCAGCTCTGCGCGCTACTGGTAACCACTTTATACTTGTGTCCGGCGCTGCTGCTGCGGGCCGGCACCCCCCCCAACGCGCCCGACCGCTGGGGGTTCACCCCCCTGCACGAGGCCGCGCACAAGGCGCGCACGCAGCTCTGCGCGCTACTGGTAACCACTTTATACTTGTGTCCGGCGCTGCTGCTGCGGGCCGGCACCCCCCCCAACGCGCCCGACCGCTGGGGGTTCACCCCCCTGCACGAGGCCGCGCACAAGGCGCGCACGCAGCTCTGCGCGCTACTGGTAACCACTTTATACTTGTGTCCGGCGCTGCTGCTGCGGGCCGGCACCCCCCCCAACGCGCCCGACCGCTGGGGGTTCACCCCCCTGCACGAGGCCGCGCACAAGGCGCGCACGCAGCTCTGCGCGCTACTGGTAACCACATACTTGTGTCGTGTCCCACTGCTGGGCAAAAGCCTCTTCCAAAATATCAAGAGTTCCTTTTGTCGTACTGTGGGTTATTGTACGTAAAAAATCCGCTAGGGTCGCTAGTGTCGCATAAGGTGTCTCTGTACTTTGTTCAAATTAATGTTTTTCAAAGCGGCGGTAGCTCAATGGCTAGACTCTAGCCATTGAGCTACCGTAATGCCATGTAAAAGCCATTAAGCTAATGTAATGGGTGGGATTCGAACCCGCAACCATATGATCGCAAGTCCAGCGCTCTAGCCGACGTGAACCCAATCGCAACACAAGCATCTTATTTTAGTACCAGGGGTTATCGAAATTACTAGTAATGTGCAATCCACATTGCTAGTCATATAAAAATAAAATCTATCGTCATTCAAAATCAAACCAGCTTGATCTAGGGAGGAGATCTTTCTGTGGCTGATTGTCACCCCCTTTAGGAGACAAATAGCATAAATGTCTGTGTCCTTGACTCTATAAGAACTGTTATTTAGCTAGTTGATTGAGTGAGTGATTTCCGCAGCTGGCCCACGGCGCGGACCCCTACCTGAAGAACCAGGAGGGTCAGACGGCGGTGGAGCTGGCGGGCGCTGAAGACGTCCGCTGCCTGCTGCAGGCCGCCATGACGTCGGCGGCGGGGGACGAGGCTCCAGCAGCTCTGGCTCCGCCGCTGCCGCCGCCGCTGCAGCCCGTGCTCATGCCCAGCGGGGACACCGTGCCGCTGGCGCTGCCGGTCCGTACACACGTTATACATATTATATACTTGACGGGCCTGTTGGTCTAGTGGTTAGTGACCCTGACTGCTAAGCCGGAGGTCGTGGGTTCGATTCCCACCCAGGACAAATCTTTGTGTGTATCACGATCATTTCTTGTGTCTGGGTGTTATTTATCTATTATATGTATGTATTTAGAAATATATAAGTATGTTTATCAGTTGTCTTGTTACCATAGTACAGGCTCTGCCTAGTTTGGGATCAGATGACCGTGTGTGAGATTGTCCCAAGATATTATTATTATACTACGACAACTTAAACACGGCCATCTGATCCCAAAATAGGCAGCGCCTTTTATTTGTTGTCTGCTAACAACCAAAAAGAAATCTAAATCAGACAACAAAAAAAAACTGGTACACATCTTCTTCTATTATGTATAATTCCAGTGTCACGATGTTTGTCCGGGAGGAACTCTGAAACTACTTAACTAATTTTAATCAAATTTGCACACCGTGTGCAGTTTGGTCCAATTTGAAAGATAGCTTACATCTCAATTATATAAAAAAAATTGAGGCCGCGGGCGGTGCTGCGGGAAACTGCTAGTACTTATATATAGACACATACTTATATGACGGGCCTGTTGGTCTAGTGGTTAGTGACCCTGACTGCTAAGCCGGAGGTCGTGGGTTCGATTCCGACAAAAAATACAAGATGCGTAAATGGATGAAATACAAACATTTTGTGTATTATTGATTGTTTCCCGCTACTTTCTTGACAGAGTATTATGTGTTCGCAATAATAATATTCTTAGGGATCGGACAGGGTATTTGTTACACGCTGTATAAAATTCTCGTGTCGCGTTGCTTATTCCCAAACTCCTCCGTAATGGCTGGACCGATTTATATGAAATTTCGTGTGCTTATCGGGTAGGTCTGAGAATCGGCCGACATCAATTTTCTACGGTCATAGTATGATAAGTTGTAGTGGGTAGAGTCCTCACAGGTATCGTATGTGTCAGGTGGTGCCGTCGACGTACTGGGCGGAGGGCTCGCGCGGCAGCCTGGAGGACGCGGCCGGCAGACCCGCCTCCGCGCTCTCCACCGCACAGTCGCTGCACGCCTTCCTGGCCAGGTCTGCCTCATCCACGCAACAGCTACGCCACACCCACGCAACACCCACACAACACCCACGCCACACCCACACAACACCCACGCCACAACCACGCCGCCCCCACACCTCACCCACGCCACACCAAAATAAAAACCCCCCACCCGCACGCCACACCCACGCCCCATCCACAAAACACCGAAGCCGCACCCACACAGTACCCACGCCACACCCACAAAGTACAACACCTACGCCTCACCAACGCCCCACCCACACCCGCAGCCACGCCACACACACGCCACACCGACACAACACCCACGCCACACCCACACAACACACACCCACACAATACCCACGCCAAACCCACACAACACCCAAGCCAAACCCACACAACACCCAAGCCAAACCCACACCACACCCACGCCGCACCTACGCCACACTCACACCCCACCACATACTACACGAACGACTAATATTGTCCGCGAACAGAAATACCAGCCAGGCATGCCCGCCACGATAAAATTGTCGTGTTATATTATCGAATCTTACACGACAAAATATCGTAATGTATATTTCTCTTTTCTTCCACAGCATCGGGCTAGACCAGTTAACTACAGTATTAGAACGTGAACAGATCACCGTAGACATACTCTCAGAGATGTCACACGAGGATCTACGAGCTATCGGCGTAGCGGCCTACGGACACAGGCATAGGCTGCTGAAGGCCGCCAGACATTCACTGCAGGCAGCCACTGGTATGTACCACTCTGTTACCATCAGTGACGTCACACGAGGATCTACGAGCTATCGGCGTAGCGGCCTACGGACACAGGCATAGGCTGCTGAAGGCCGCCAGACATTCACTGCAGGCAGCCACTGGTATGTACCACTCTGTTACCATCAGTGACGTCACACGAGGATCTACGAGCTATCGGCGTAGCGGCCTACGGACACAGGCATAGGCTGCTGAAGGCCGCCAGACATTCACTGCAGGCAGCCACTGGTATGTACCACTCTGTTACCATCAGTGACGCCAAACGAGGAGCTACGAGCTATCGGCGTAGCGGCCTACGGTCACAGGCATAGGCTGCTGAAGGCCGCGAGACATTCACTGCAGGCAGCCACTGGTATGTACCACTCTGTTACCATCAGTGACGTCACACGAGGAGCTACGAGCTATCGGCGTAGCGGCCTACGGGCACAGGCATAGGCTACTGAAGGCCGCCAGACATTCACTGCAGGCAGCCACTGGTATGTAGGTACCACTCTGTTACCATCAGTGACGTCCACGAAGAGCTACGAGCTATCGGCGTAGTGGCCTACGGTTACAGGCAGAGACATTCACTGCAAGCAGCCACTGGTATGTACCACTCTGTTACCATCAGTGACGTCACACGCAGAGTTACGAGAAATCGGCGTAGCGGCCTACGGTCACAGGCAGAGACATTCACTGCAAGCAGCCACTGGTATGTACCACTCTGTTACCATCAGTGACGTCACACGAGGAGCTACGAGCTATCGGCGTAGCGGCCTACGGGCACAGGCACAGGCTGCTGAAGGCCGCGAGACATTCACTGCAGGCAGCCACTGGTATGTACCACTCTGTTACCATCAGTGACGTCACACGAGGAGCTACGAGCTATCGGCGTAGCGGCCTACGGACACAGGCATAGGCTGCTGAAGGCCGCGAGACATTCACTGCAGGCAGCCACTGGTATGTACCACTCTGTTACCATCAGTGACGTCAAACGAACAGCTACGAGCTATCGGCGTAGCGGCCTACGAGATGCTCTGATGATGGAGCCTATAGGTGGCTATGGAACGTCATAACGTAACGACGTCCGACGCAGATCCATCATGTCTGGGTTTGTTTGATTTGTCTTCTGCATCAAGAGTAACACTGGGAAAATAAACTACAATTTGACCGATTTTCGGCGCTATATAAAATGCCCGCCAAATTTATTTTTGTTAAAACCTGTCTTGTGTGCCATCAAAAGAAAGAGTGAATGGCTGACAAAGATTGTTAAATTGTCAGAACATAAAAATAAAAATTATCCGTTGGAATTTCCATTTTTATAACTGTGCAACTCAACTTAACTTTAAGAAGCTCTTAAATATGTATCTATCGCTACTTCACACCTTAAAGTGACAGAGACAGCTTATGACTTAACGGCTAGTTAAAACGGATTGAAGTATCAGTATTCGACATTGATCTTGTTTATTATTTTTTAATTATTTTTACACATTATCGCATGTGTTAGCGAATATTTGTAATTAAATACAAATCGCCCTATAAAGACGTCATAAATAGTAGGAGAAATTTAAACTTCCAGGCAGTGACCTCGGTAGCTTAGATGGTAAAGCGACTAGCGCGTCAAGCCAGTGGTCGCAGGTTCGAGTCCTGCCTGAGGTTAAAGTTTTTCCTTCTACAATTTGTATTTAATTGATCTTGTTACAGAATGGTACGGCGGTACTACGCTGATAGAGGTATTACCTCCGTCGGAGGGCGAGTGCTCGGACAGCGAGTACACCATAGTGGAGAGGGAGATGCAGGCATCGGTCCGCGCCCACAGGGACCACTCCGGCGGCATGTTCACACACTACAACGTCGTCAGGGTACGTCGCCATTTTGGGGGGGGGGGGGGGGGGTGAAACGCTATTGCGTTCAACCCACGCTGAGGGCACAGCTTGGGGATATGTCGGTCTTGCACCGACTAAAAACACCCCGGTCCAGATCCCGCCGCGGGATCACTTACGCAAGCTCTGCGCAACTCCAGCAAGAAGAGAGGGGGGGGGGGGGGGTACGTTGCCGAACTTGTTAACCTAATGGTTCGGGCGTCGGATTTGCGATCAGATAGTTGCCGGTTTGAATCCCACCCATAATGTTACTCTTTGATTTCTGTAACAACTAATATGACGGCTCAGATATAACAAATCAACTTTGCTATACAGGATTAATTTCAAAGGAATGCGTATATTTAACGAGGTAATCAGATGCATAAAACTGAACAACTTTCCCCAAGGAACATAGGTCGAAATCTTAAAATGGAAAATCACCTTTTCATACAAACATAAGTCACGTGACCTGTCATTTTGTATGAAAAGTTCATTTTCCATTTTAAGATTTCGACCTATGTTCTTTAGGGAAAGTTGTTCAGTTTTATGCATCTGATTACCTCGTTGAATATACGCACTCCATAATAAATAATCCTGTATATTATATTATTATATTTTTTTTTGTATGTTTAGATACAAAAGCTAGTAAACGGTCGTCTATGGGAGCGCTACCAGCACCGGCGGCGGGAGGTGAGCGAGGAGGCCGGCGCGCACAACGAGCGCATGCTGTTCCACGGCTCCCCGTTTATAAACGCCATCGTACAGAAGGGATTCGACGAACGACATGCTTACATCGGTGAGTAATCCTCACATGATTAAAAAAAAACTTAAATATTTTCAGTGCGCGATGGCCTAGACGCATACTGTAAGGACTGGTTCGAGGTGGCGCGGGATAAGGTTATATGGAAGGACTTGGGGGGTCTGTGCCCAGAAGTGGGACAGAATAGGCTAGATAAAAAAATATAAGTGCGAAATTGAGTGAATAAGTATGATACCTCTTTAAGCTCAAACGGCAGGACAAATGTTGATAAATTTTATGTAGAGGTATCGGACCTGGATTAACACATAGGCATACTCTTTTCTCCAAAAAAAATAAGTTATCTGATAAACCGCGGGGCGTAGGTAGTTTGTTATAACATTTTGTAGCAGTTGGTGCGGCTGACATTGTGTACCGCACTCACTCACAAAAATCAGTACAATAGAGGTGCGGACTAGGTATCAAAAGTTATCTATTTAGACTTTAAAAAAGATAAAAAAAATATTCGACACGTATTTTTTCTTTTTTCTAAACAAAGAAATATTACAGAGATAAGAATCGTTAAAATCCAGGAGTGGGGGCTTGTGACGTCATTAGTAGGCGAAAATAGTAGCCACAAGTGATGTGGCGAGCCCCCACTTTGTAACCAATGTTTTTTTTAACGACTAAGGAATTTAATCCTTGTGTCGCGGGGGTTTCACAAACATTTAAATCATATGCACAAAGAACACCCAGACTTGGAACAAGCATTTGTGGATCACACAAATGCTTGTCTCATGCGGGGATCGAACCCGCAGCACGTCACGCACAGTGGTAATTAGCGTAAGCTATACCACTCGGCTATCCGTGCATTCAAATTAAATATTCAATTAATTATTTTAAACAAAAAAATCTAAAGTCAAATTATTTTTAATTATATAAAAATAGGACATTGAAAAAAATATCCGCTTGTCTACTTTCTATTCGTCATCAGGTGGCATGTTCGGAGCCGGCATCTACTTCGCTGAGCACTCATCGAAGAGCAACCAGTACGTGTACGGCTTCGGCGGCGGCTCCGGCTGCCCCGCACACAAGGACCGCAGCTGCTACCTCTGTCACAGGTGATAATAGCTTGGCAAACTGATACGTGACACTCTATGGTCTGCCGGCTGACTAGCCCTAAGGATCACAGGTGATAATACCTTGGCAAACTGATACGTGGCACTCCAAGGTCTGCCAGCTGCCTGGGTCCTATGGTCTGCAGCTGCTACCTCTGTCACAGGTGATAATTTGAATCTGGCCAATGACGCCGCAGTTAATGTGGCCAACTACTGGGCGCATCAAATTTAAATACTTTTTTAAAATAGTGTACTATCGACTCGAAAAGAAGAAGAAGAAGAAGGTGATAATAGTTTGGCAAACTGATACGTGACACTCAAGGGTCTGTCGACTGCCTGGCACACAAGGACCGCAGCAGCTACCTCTGTCACAGGTGATAATAGCTTGGCAAATTGATACGTGACACTCCAAGGTCTGACGGCTGCCTGGCTCTCAAGGACCGCAGCTGCTACCTCTGTCACAGGTGATAATAGCTTGGAAAATTGGTTCGTGACACTCTAGGGTCTGGCGGCTGCCCCACACACTAAGACCGCAGCTGCTACCTCATGTTTTCCTTCACCGTTTGTTAATGGTGTCTTAGAATATTTAAAAGTACATTATAACTTTGAAAAAGTTGCATTTGTACTTGCTTGGGTTCGAACCTGCAACCATATGCATACAAATCCGGTCATTGAACTGCTATTCCACCACTACTATATTTAGTAAGATGCTTCCTTTAAATAAATTCGTTTGTGTTTCTTTTACAGACAAATGCTCCTCTGCCGGGTGACCCTCGGCCGAGCCTTCCAGCTGCTGAGCGCCATGAAGATGGCTCACGCTCCCCCCGGACACCACTCCGTCGCCGGCAGACCCTCGCAGGGGGGGCTCTGCTTCCCGGAGTACGTCGTCTACAGGGGAGAACAGGTAACTGTCCCACTACAGGCCTCTCATACAGAGAACGAGTATTGATCACCACGCTTGTGAGTCCCACGGTGGGCGCCATTACCGAAGCTGTTAATAACACCAGCCTGTAACTGTCTCACTACAGGCCTCTCTGTGAAACTGTGGGTGAAATTACAACACCCTGTAATGCAGAGAACGATTATTATAGCGGGTCCCACGGTGGGCGCCATTATTACAATTGTCAACTGCTAAAGGGTCAGCTGTGAGCTGCGGAGAGCTGCAAGGCGCAACGTTTTCTGAATTCTCACAACTAAATGTGTATCTTTTTGTGTAGAAAATAAGGTTAAATTTTGAATTCGCGCTGCGTTGCGTCGGGTCACGGTGCGAGTTGACCCTAACAGGAACGGGACCTACTTACCTGGATGAAACAGTGGGCCGCAACGCGACACACTAGTGGGGAAAGTGTGTGTATGTTTGTCTTCTTTTCACACTGAAACGGCTGTACTAATTTTGATAAATTTGTTATGGAGATAGCTGACACCCTGGATTAACATAGAGCCGAAAAGTTTAATAAAATATTATTATAAAAGTGAACTCATCGTATTTTTTTGGTATTTTTCAGGCGTACCCGGAATATCTGATAACCTACCAAATTATGAGCTCCGAAAGCAACTCCGGCGCAGTTTGAAAATGACAATCAGTGATAAGTGCATTTTGTACGCTTGTGTCAAAAGAGTGGTGATTATTTGTCACCGAAAGACTAAACCGATATTGATGTGCTAAATGGTGATTAGTATGTGCGAATAATGTTTTAGATTTTTTTTTATTATGTAATAATAATAATTGTATTTTTTTACTGTGTTACTCATTTTTGGTTAAGCATTATTAGTAAAAATGTGAAATTCCTATAATTAACCTTAAAAAAGACTATTGATATTATGATACCAGCCTAAAAATGTCCCACTACTGGGCACAGGCCTCTTCCCATATAGAGAAGGAACGAGCATTGATCACCTCGCTTGCTCATTGCGGGTTGGCGATTTCAGATTCCAATTTTAGGAATCCAGGTTTCCTCACGATTTTTTTCGTCACCGATTATCAATGATATCTTAGAATAATTAAGAAAGTACATATAACTTTGAATAAGTGACTTAGGTACTAGCCTGTACTGGGTTCCAACCTGCAACTTTGTACATACGAATCCCTTTATTGTATTGCAAGGCCACTACAACACTGCCTTATTATGTGCAGTAGATAATGCCTATCCGCTATAATATATGAGACTTTAATAAAAAGGATTTCCATACCCTACTGTCGCTTAAGGTCTACCTGGCAATTTCGACCAGTTGCCGGCCAGTAGCTTGTCTCTCATTGGTGGAGAATGACAGATAATCCTTATGCAACACTAGCGAACCTAGCGGATTTTTAATACCCGATAGCCTCCATTCGACTGATTCTGATTGGTTGACTAAAAGACTGAATACCAATTACTGCGTGTTGATACTTGGGTTCGAACCTGCAACTATTTGCATACAAATCCGGTCATTGAACCGCTAGGCCACCACGACACTGGCAAAATATGTCTGGCAAATTTTTAAAACTGAATACATAGTTGCTTATTATTAAAATAGATATTATATAATATGACAAAACTCCGAGCTCCTTTAAAATTAAATCAAAATGAAGGTTCCGAAAGTCAAATATATGTCCACGTGATACATGTTCATACACATATTATACTCATACATGACTAATTGTCATCATGTCATACAATTTTTTACATACGTCCCGTTTTCTTTTATTCTGGTCTTAGATTTAATAATAAATGTGTAAATTCAAGTTAAAATTCTGACTGGATCTGTAATAATAAAGACGGCCTGAAAGTCAATTAAAATTTGTTTTTATATTAACCCTAGTATCAGAAATAAGAAAAAAAAATATTTGTGGTAGGCGTTGACGTGTTGGCGCATAGGACTGAAAAGAAAAAAAAATGTGGACAACATCACATACATTGCTCCGAATCCAAAGTAGCTCAAGAAAGCACTTGTGTTATGGAATCAGAGACAACGAAGGTACCACAAACACCCAGACCTGAGACAATGTAGAAGTGTTTTTTTTTCTACATTGACTTGTCCAGGGACCAAACACAGAAGCAGAGCTGGCGACACCATGAAAATAAAGACGTAAATATAAGCATTTATTTGGGCGGGTCTCACTTTTTCTGTTGAGTTTTCCCATTACCGGGATTCCAAAAAATTATAATTATATCTTGTGCCATTTTTTTGCAAAATATCGTCAATTTCAATTTTTCACCAGGCATTTAAAAACTAATTGGGAAACGAAGACATCTTTTAGGAGAACATGAGTCTCACTTTTTCCATTCGTCATCTATCTTGGGTACAGTGAGAATTCAGGTTTCCAGGATTGAGGGAAGCCTGAAATCTAACCTGCAACCACATGCTTAAAATCCAGTCTAATGATGGTTTAAAAAAATACTGCCTCATTGTTATCATTGCAACTAGTGACGGTAGCCTAATGGCTAGGACGTGGGACTTGCGATCATGTGGTTGCGGGTTCGAATCCCACCCATTTCACTACCAACGTGAACTCAAAATTGGGTAAATGGAAAATAGTAAGAGTGGCAGTTTCTCTCTCATGATGGGCATGAACCGGTACTACCCGCTGCGAGTGCCCGAGTGGTGCTTCTTACCAGCCGTGTCTAAACCCCCTCTCCCTGGCCGCACTTGTCCCATCTCCCGCACGACCATGGAAGTGTCGCGAACGGGTATTTTTTTTATTTTTTATTTATTTGTAGTTCTCCATCTGTTACATAATATATCTATATATATAAAAATGAAACCCGTTTTCCGTTGTCACGACATCACGCGTGAAAGGCTGGACCGATTTCGCTAATTCTTTTTTTGTCGTGTTTGTTATTATCAGGAGAAGGTTTTTATGAAGGAAAAAAATAAAATGGGTTCGCGAAACATTAAAAATTAAAGAAAACTTAACGACCAAACTATTTAGTTTTCTAATGTAAACTATAAAGCGTATGAAATTTGTATGTTAGTTGTTTGACATGACAACGTCTGTCAGGTCAGCTAGTATAATATATATATTATAATCTAAGCACCACAAAACCGTAGTATTGGTTTGACTGTGGGGTCGGGTGAGTTTTTTTACATAGTAGGTAGCACTCTAAGACATTTCCAAATAATGTTTTTTTAATTTATTTTTAATAGGTATGGTAATCGTTTATTAAGGGTTCTGTCACCATAGTCATTAAAAATTAAAAGTATGCCAAGCTATAATAAACATTTGGTGTTCAATAAATCGACAACATAATTTACTAGATTCATTTATTACATTAACCCCACCCCCCCTGGCCGCACTTGTCCCGTCATCCTGCACGACCAGGAAGTGTCACGTGAGAATTTGCCAACTTATAATAAGCAACATTTGGTGTTCAATAAAACGACATCACTGACTAGATACATTTATTATTACATAACTATTGTAATTTTGTAAATAGTTAAAATAGATACAAATATTATTAAAATTATTTTTTATTTAACAGTGCAATTCGACTAGAACATTTGACTAAATTTGCCAAACTTAGGCATAACGACTATAAAGAAAAAATGCCCTTATTTTAAAACCATTGTTATCTTCTTCTGCCTAGCCTTTTCCCAAGCTATGTTGGGGTCGGCTGCCAGTCTTACCGGATTTAGCTGAATACCGTATTGAACAGAGCGACTGCCTATCTGACCTCCACAACCCATTGCTAGTTAATACAGTATCCCATAGTAAGACTGGTTGTCAGAATTGTAATGACTTAACGACCCTCAAAGATCACTGTATGACAGTCGGGAACAACGGCTTAACGTGCTTTCCGAGGCACGCTTTTAAAACCGTCGTTATATTGTCATAAAATTACGTTACTGGGATTTACGCTAACTCATGTATTTACCTTTAAAAGCTAGACTCATCGACCCGGTTTTGATCGCAAAGTTGCTCCAGGAAACTCCTAAGCAGTCCCCTTAACCAGCTGATATTTCTACAAGCGTTAATGATGATAGAAATCGCCTAAATGACATTAAATGTATGGAAATGACATTTGTTTTAGAAAAGTCACATGACAGACATGTCACTTCCATACATTTGAGCGAATCGATCGGCGTTAACGGTTGTAGAAATGTCACTTGGTTAGGGGAATGAAGAACTGGGAACAGAAAGATTTGCCAACATTCTTTAAACACAAGGATTCAAATCCCCCGTCATATTAACATGCGAGCACGTGACCTTCTGTCCATTAGGGACTGCTATTCTGAACAGCTTACCTTGCGGCATACATACGCACACCTTAAACTGGCCTGTACCCACAAATTTATCCGTTTTATTCGACGCACTAGCTATGGGCAAATATCTAACGTCAATAAAAACCCCTTCCTTACCACTTAAAACTATGGAACCATTAATGGACTTCAGGTAGATGTCCTGGTCTGCGCTCCAGAACAGTTCCTTGGACTCCATGTGCGTGCCTTCCGCTCCTCGGAGGTAGGCGGAGTTTTCCGAGCGGAGGGTCAGGTCCTCGTCGACTGGTGATGTTACACGTTTCACTGATATTTGCTAAAAGAAATTATTGGTTATAATATATTTCAGGAATGTGGATACAGATTTTTTTCTTAATCAACTCAAAAAATAAACAAATTGGTTTTTATTGGTGGTATCATTTTAGATCAGGCGCTCATCGTTTGATATCGCTAAAGACAGAGAAGTTTGTAAGGCTAAAAAGGAGAGCGACTAGTTGAATTTGGCAACTTTTCCGTTTTAAAATGCCTTCTTCTGCCTAGCCTTTTCCCAAGCTATGTTGGGGTCGGCTTCCAGTCTTACCGGATTTAGCTGAATACCGTATTTTACATAGAGCGACTGCCTATCTGACCTCCACAACCTATTGCTAGGTAATACAGTACTTTTCCGTTTTAAAATGGAGTGCGGATATTCAACGAGGTAATCAGGTGCATAAAACTGAACAACGTTTCCCCAAGGAACATAGATCGAAATCTTAAAATGGACAATGAACTTTTCATACGAAGTGACAGGTCACGTGACTTATGTTTGTATGAAAAGATAATTTTCCATTTTTAGATTTCGACCTATGTTCCTTGGGGAAAGTTGTTCAGTTTTATGCACCTGATTACCTCGTTGAATATACGCACGCCTTTTAAATTTATCCTGTATATAGGCCTAGCCTTGAGGCCCTCAAGGCTTCGCGCTCAGGCTCATTGCAGTAGACTCCATTATGGAAAAGGATCTAAAAGACCAAGAGCAGAACAGCAGAGAGGATGTTTTCATCACACTCCAAAATATACTTTAAAACGATCAAAATAAAGTGCATAATTGAAACATGACATAATCCTCCCGCGGTCTCTTTACCACGTGAGCATGAAGGTATAAATACATTTATGCACTTTATTCCTATAGTTTTAAAGTTCATTTTCGAGTGTCATAAAAAATCCTCTCCAATGCGCTTTTCTTGGTCTGCGCTGGACCTAACAGTATTAACCTTGGCATTCAGATTCTGGAGTCCATCAGGAATATTCATCTCGGCGTCTGCAGTACTGAACACGACCTCTCCGGAGTCAGGGTCCACCAGTTCCAGGGCATTCACCCCACGGATGAAGACTCCTGACGTGTTGACAGTTAATTTATTCTCGTAGCGAGATGGTCTGAAAAGAAGAAAAAATGTTTTCATTAAATTTCGTCAGTAGTAAATAATTCGTGCATGGCAGGGTGTTGTTTACATCCGGCAGGAGTTGTGCAGAGAATGCACGAGCGATCCCGAGATACAGCCAAGGCAGAGACGGGTTGGTTGTTGGATTGGGGGTGTTTTTACTGCCGTTTTCAATATTATCTAAAATAAATTTCTTACAGCAGGTCTGTAAGAAATTTCTTTTAGAAATAAGCAGTACCTTTGTACTCAACTATGGTTATCCTTTGTCAATTCTTTGTGTGTACATAAATTGTAAATAAATAAATTATACCTATGGATGGAGTTTATTTCAAGTATAATAAAATTGTATCTTTACGTCTTTCTTTTAGTCTACCTATGGAGTTTCTTGCCGGTTCTTCTCCATAGGAATGACATTTTGAAACCGCGTAACTAGCGTCATTTTACGTTTCGAAAGTGCCTGGAAAGGCCTACTTGAAATAAAAATATTAAGATTTTTGAGTCGGTGATATTTCATCATATTCCCAAAAGCATTGGCTTTCGACCCCGAAATAAAAAAATGGATTTCACAAACATTCAAGTCGAATGCGAAAACAAGGTCCGATACTTAAGTTGCACGATTACAATACCGGCCTACAAATGTCCCACTGCTGGGCACAGGCCTCTTCTCGTATAGAGAAGGAACGAGCATTGATCACTGTTGGGAATCAAAGCCAACATCGAGGAGGGCCACGCTGGCTCATTGCGGGTTGGCGATGTCTGATTCCAATTTTTGGAATCCAGGTTTCCTCGCGATGCTTACCTTCACCATTCCTCAAGGGTGTCTTAGAATAATTATGAAAGTACCTACTTATAACTTTGAAAAAGTCATCTCGGCACTTGCCTGTAGCGGGTTAGAACCAGCAACCACGTGTACGAATATCCATTCATTGAACCACTAGGCCACCACAAGCACTTTTTGAATGTCATCAACACAGACAGCACCCTGATTCGCCCACCCCACCGCTTCCTAAGTGCTGATATGGGTCACACATTACTAGTATTCTTGTTTGTTAACTTATTTGTTTGTAAACAGTCAAATAATTGGACAGCTGGTTACTTCACACCTTATCCAAAGACCAACATTATTATTATAGATTGCTTGTACTGTCCCACTGCTGGGCAAAAGCCCCCCTCCATTCTCTCCAACGATTCCGGTCCCTAGCCGCCTCCTGCCAATTCCCCAGGAAGGCATCTAGTTCATCCCGCCATCTCTTCCGTGGTCTGCCGCGCGCCCGTTTAGATGTTGTAGGGCGCCAATCCTGAGCTATTCGAGCCCATTGCCCATTTGGCATGCGGCAGACATGTCCAGCCCAGTCCCATTTTAAATGAGCAGCTTTTTGAGCCACGTCTAAACACCAACATAACAAAAGAAAAATATATTTGCTGAATTAAAATACTTACTTGATCTGTAAATTAAACATCACAGATCCGTTCTCCGATGTGATGCTCATGGGAGTGTCTCGGAAGCTCTCAATCAGGCCATCTTTCTTGTACAGGTGCTCAAAGTCCGTGTCTCCAAAGAACTTCACCGCATTGTGCTCTGGGAGAAACTCCATACTTTCCATGCCTGGAATATAGTGTACCTTGTTAATATCATTAAGATGTGGGTTCAACTTCTGTTCATAATTACTTTTTGAATGGATTTGTTGAGGTGTATTTTGTTTTAGTACGTAAAACGTGGTGAATAGCAATTTTTAGGGGTGAATAAAAACAAATTTGGATAAGGATTCCAATCTTTTATCGTGCAGCATGCATATAATTTTACATAAAACAGCTTCCTTATATTTTTTTAAATAATTGTGGGTATTATAAACAATACTTATAATCTGTAAAATGTTAAAACCACAATTCTCTGTTCACCCTCTGCTTTTCTATTCACCCCATTTTATCAATACCAGATGTTTCAACACCTTTGAAGGTGTAGTCACGGGGAGACATCAGATTGAATCTGTTTAAGAAGTTTAGTTAAAACCTCATAAAACACGGAAGCCTGGGTAAATTATTTTTTTCTAGGCATTCCTGTCCCACAGCAGGTCATAGACTCTCTCCTACTCTTCAATCTCTCTCTGTCCAGGGCAGAAGTGTAACAATATTTGGCGAAGGAGTCCAATTTTTCCACCATCTTCGTCAGAGCCATTACATCCTGCCATTTAAGCTCAAAAGCCTAAATTATACTAGAAGAACAGGGGTAATAGCTAATTATAAATTTAATAAATATTCTTAAGTAAACAAATATATTTCAGGTTTCATTTAATTCTAATAACCATGTGACATTTAATTTTAATTAAGTTTTATTGAATTTAAAAGCTTAATGATTTGAAATTAATTTGTTATAAGACCGACCTAGTGACCCACTAAATCAATTCATATTAGACTTATTCTATTCTATTTGTCAGCTTGTATAAATAAATATTACTATTTTCTAATTTTAGATGTATAAATTAAGAAATTTATACCATATTTACCTTGTCCAAGCCGAAGTACCGCTAAAATGGTAAAAGTTAGTATCAAATTCCCGATCGCAAGGATAAACAGTAAACATACAAGCGTCCAAAATGCGAACGTCTGTCTTCCCTTATAGACGGCCTTCGTAACATCGTTCCCGTTTTTATCCGAATAATTTTTAACTCCACTATTATTTTTTTGAAACATCTGACTATGAGTTGGTGTTTTAGTTATTAGCGCTTTTTCAACGCGATTCCTCTCTAAAGTACCCTCGGACATGGTATCGGAAATAGGCGAAACACCACGCAAGCCGCCTAACATCACGCGAAACTGTTTTTCCGTAGTTTTCAGTGAAAGATCATTAAAATTATAAATAGATAGAGTTGAGTTGAATGCATGTCAGTCAAATTATTGAGCGGAAATCTTGACATTGGATTGGCTTCTTTATCGGCCAATCAGAAAATGGACAGTGCTGCCAATCTCTACTAGAGTTTTCCCCAATGTTTTTTTTCTCATTTCCCTAAATTACGCCGTAATGACCTGTATATAAAACCTATCCAGTAAATATTTTAGTGCACAGCTGCATAGTCTTTCGTCATAAAATGTTACTATATTTTTCTTCTCCATATTGCTTTGTACAGTTTGTACCCCGTTTGTGATGAAAAACAATTGCATCAAAACGAGATTCAAGAGTGATTTTTCAAGATTTCATGAAATTCCTACTGTTTCTATATTAATATTCCAGATTGTTAAGCCCCTTTAAAATAATCCATTGAAGTCTGCCCCTCAAAATTCCCCTCTTAACATATGTTCACCTAAGTTAAGCTCGAAGCTTGGCAGCACTGAAAAGGGAAAGGTTTAGATTATTAGGATTTTGAGCTTTATACCAAACTAAAATTAGGTTTACGCTGTGTTCAGTTTAAATGAAATACACATCAAAATAAAACATTGATTTATTAAATAATAATATATTATCTAGTATTTATCCCATCAGACAACATTATACACAATAAAACAAAACGTAATTTTGACATTTCACTGCTGCTGACAACATGACGCCGCTAAATTTTGACAATTTGCTTTGTAATCATGGCGTCCGAAAGATACAGTTTCTCTCTCACCACTTTTAGGTAAAAATCTATTTATTTACGTGTTTTATTGTATAAAATACTGTATAATTCTAGTATTCAGTTATTGTGTAACGTATTTGACTATGTGCAAAAGTTAATTTGTCATTATTTTCCAGACTTTTTCAGGTATAAAACTTCTTCCTATGTATTTGGTGAAATTGTAATAATTGTTATGTATTTTTCTGCAGCCCTTCAGGGAAATTAGTTCAAATCGAATATGCGTTAGCTGCCGTAGCCGCCGGCGGCACGTCCGTTGGTATAAAAGGTAAGTTTCGTTTTAATTAGAGGTTATATTAGCATCAGAAGTTTTAGGCAAGTTCGATGGCATAACTCCTTTTTAAATCTAGCAATGAATGAGAAACGTGAAGAGGTGGTAGTACGTATTTAATTCTAAAGCACAAAGGCATAAAGACAAACGTAATTATTTTACAAGTCATCTTCAGTTGGATTTGTGTGCTAGGTCTAATTCACCTGTAATGGTCCTGCGAAGGTTAAATGTAACATAATTGGCACTCTATATAGTTGGTAAAAGTCCTCTGAATGTCATTATTATTTTTGTAAACCTTTTCTATCCTCCTTTGTTCAATTATTTTAACTCCACACAGCAAGAGCATAATATTTTCCCTTTTATCCAATTCAATTCTATGCTAGTAAACTGCTCCAGAAGGCATTGCTCAACTGTGGCATACGCAATGATAGTGTTTGCTAATTAACATAAGTTGTTTTCATGTATACAGTGTCTGTGGGTGCAGTGATTAATATCAATATGATTTTTATGCTAAGCTTGACACTTTCATCTCTGTATGCTGTTGTGCTTAATCTATAGATCTTGTAAATCATTGTAAAGTACTGAGTCTAAATGACTGTACGGATAGCCAAGTGGTATAGGTCACCACACTAATTACCACTGTGCGCAACGTGTAGTGGGTTTGATCCCCGCATGAGACAAGCATTTGTGTCATCCTCAAATGCTTGTTCTTTGTACATTTGATTTGAATGTTAGTGAAACCCCCGCGACACAAGGATTAAATTCCTTAGGTGGGTGTTGATTTTATAAAAGAAAAAAAGTAATGGAATCAGGTTACCGTGCAAGGCCAGATAGATTGATATGAGTAGCTCAATTTATATCTTTAATTCAATTTCTATTCTACTTAATTCAAAGAAGATTGATTCATCTTCTTTTACACTAAATTAATCCTTATGTAATTGTGTTCCAGCATCCAATGGCGTAGTAATAGCCACAGAGAACAAGCACAAGAGCATTCTGTACGATGAACACAGTGTCAACAAAGTTGAGATGATTACCGGACATATCGGTGAGCTATTTTACTTTTTATATATTTGTAATAGGATTGAAAGGGGAACACATCCCGGAAAAAGAAGACAGGAGATTGTAGTTATGATACTACGATCAGTGGCATTCACAGAGATTTCACACAGGGTATGCAAACAATAAACCTACCAGTTTTAGCTTATTGTACCAGTTTTAACTGGCAACACTAGAAATTAAATGAATATATCATTCATAAAAAATACAAATCTTACCTCTGTATAATATTAGTGTAGATATGTAAGTTTGTATGTTAGTTTTATTAGTGAAAGTGCAGGATCTGTCTAGTTTGGAATCAGATGGCTGTGTGTAAGTGGTCCCAAGATATTATTTAGATGGTTCTGAACAAATTCTATGAAATAAAATTCTTAAACTGTGTTTTTAGTATATTCTTCCTAACTCATTTAAAAGCATATTTTTATGTCTAATCATTTCACTGTTATTTCTTACTGGAATAAGTTACTTATTAACTATTCTTCATTTTCATTTGTATTTCCAGGCATGGTATACTCCGGTATGGGTCCCGACTACCGCCTGCTGGTCACACAGGCCCGCAAGATGGCGCAGCAGTATTATCTGATGTACCACGAGCCGATACCCACTGCACAACTAGTGCAGAGAGTGGCCACTGTCATGCAGGAGTATACCCAGTCTGGGTAAGTCAATTGAAAGCACGGATAGCTCAGTGGTAATAGGTCACCATGGTAATTACCACTGTGCGCGACGTGCTGCGGGTTCGATCCGCAGGGGACAAGTATTGTGTGATTCACTAATGCTTGTTCCAGTCTGAGTGTTCTTTGTGCATGTGATTTGAATGTTTGTGGAACTCCTCGCGACACAAGGATTCAATTCCTAAGTGCGGGAGTCGTTTGTAAAAAACAAATACTACTCATGGTGAAGATAGAAGCCACGAGTGACGTAACGAGCCCCTACTCAATGAAGAAATATTATACACGTATATATACAAATATGACAAATATATGGCGTATTATTTACAAAATACAGGAGTGAGGGTTTGTGACGACATAAGTAGGCGAAAAAAGTAGCCACAAGTGACGTAGCGAGCCCCCACTCATTAAAAAAATATACGATACGTATATATTATTTTTTTCCTAAACAATAAAATGTGACAAATATATGGCGTATTATTTAAGTACAAAATTCAGAAGTGAGGGCTTGTGACGTCATAAGTAGGCGTCCCTACTCCTCAATTTATATTCGCTGCATCTAAGAAAATATTCGTTGTTTTGAAAAAGCAAAAAAAAATAGTATAGGTACTAGCTGCTATCCTATCTTTCAAGTTGGGTCAAACTGCACACGGTGTGCAAATTTGATTAAAATCGGTTCAGTAGTTTCGAAGTTCATCCCGGACAAACATCGTGACACTGGAATTATAAATGAAAATAATAGTCCGTTGGCCTATTAACCATGTTTCCGTGTGCAGTGGCGTCCGGCCGTTCGGCGTGTCGCTGCTGATCTGCGGCTGGGACAGCGAGCGCCCCTACCTGTTCCAGTGTGACCCCTCCGGCGCCTACTTCGCGTGGAAGGCCACCGCTATGGGCAAGAACTTCAACAACGGCAAGACATTCTTGGAGAAGAGGTAATTAATTAGAAAAAAGTAAATTAGAGGTACATTGGTCTATTGGTTAGTGACCCTGACTGCTGAGCCGGAGGTCGTGGTTTCGATTCCCACCCAGGACAAATCTTTGTGTGATGAGCACGATCATTTGTTCTGTGTCTGGGTGTAATTTATCTTTATTACGTATGTATTTATAAATATATAAGTATGTTTATCAGTTGGGTTGCCATAGTACAGGCTCTGCCTACTTTGGGATCAGATGGCCGTGTGTGAGCTGTCCCAAGATATTATTATTACTGTGTTTGATAATTATGACAATACTAGCTGTGCCAGCGACGCCGTTCTCGTGGAGTTCCAGGAATGGCAAAATTTTAATTATTTTCTCACACGAAGTGACATAGAGCCCGTATTATTCCAAAGACTAACTTTTTTTGCTTGTTAACCGATTTTAATGAAACAACTTCTAAATGTTATAAGAAACTTGCCACATTATTTCAGTGAAAAGCGCATTCAAATTGTTGAATTCGTTTCTGAGATTAGCGCGAGATTATCTCAGAAACAAATACAGAGATAGCTAAATTAACATATAGGCTTTTCATCCCGAAAAATAAGTTATCTGATAAACTGAACGTAGTTAGTATAAAATAATATCAGCCTATAAATGTCCCACTGCTGGGCACATACCTCTTCCCATATAGAGAAGGAACAAGCATTGATCACCAGTTTTGTTTGATTGAACATGCTAATCTCAGGAACTACAAGTATGATTAGTTTTTTTTATTATAGTGTTAGACAGCCCATTCATCGTGTTAGAGCTAAGGCTTAGAGCTTTTTTTCATGATAATCTCCTCCCACGCGGGCAGAACCGCGAATATATTATATACTAGTAAAATTTAGACGTCAACAACTCAACATCTGGCGGTTTAGAAATTAAAAAAAAAACCGACGTCCTCACTAAGGAATTTAATCCTTGTGTTGCGGGGGTTTCACAAACAAAGAACTCCCAAACTTGATACAAGCATTTGTGTGATCCACACTGCGGGGATCGAACCCGCAGCACGTCGCGCACAGTGGTAATTAGCGTGGTCTGGTGACCTATACCAATCGGCTATCCGTCCAAATTTCAAACAACAATTTAAATATTTCCTTATATCCAGGTACACAGAAGAATTGGAACTGGATGATGCAGTTCATACAGCGATCCTCACTCTGAAGGAAGGCTTCGAGGGTCAGATGACAGCAGACAACATCGAGGTCGGCATCTGCGACGCTGGCGGCTTCCGCAGACTGGAACCCGCCCACGTCAAGGACTACCTCGCGAACATCCCCTAATATGTGAACAGATATTATACGTGATTTATTAATATTATCAAGAGTTTTATTTGTGAACAACCAACAACGACAAATATTGTGTTGTCATTTAAAAAAAAACGTCACACGTCACTCTGCCGTATTTTTGCTAACTTTGTGACGTCACCTCCTCCCCACTCTTGAACTTTAAAATGATTCATCTTAGTCAATTTTTAGGGGTCACAAATGGTCACCCATCCACTGACCAACCGCGGCAAGCGTGGCTTAACCTTTCAGTTAAATTGTACAGCTTACGTTTAGCCACGGGCCCCTCTAATACAGGTATCTGCCGGGTAAAATGGGGTGAATAGAGAATTGCGGTTTTTTTTATATTTTTCAGGTTAAATTTATTGACAAAGAATTTTAAATTAAATCTGCTTTAATTATAGTTAATATAATTAAAGCAGTTTTAATTTAAAATTATTTGTCTTTATTAACTCCAAAATCATTTATATTCACCCCATTTTACACCTGATTTGAATAATCTGGAGCTTTAAAAAATAATTTTAAAGCGGTGTTTTTTATTTGTTACTAACCAATAAACACACTACGTCTGTAATTAATACCCAATAACTAATCAGTAATTACTTAAAAGATAATTATTGGAATACTAATAACAAGATGATTATCAATTTTCGTTGATATTAATGGTTAATAATCAAAATGAATTAGGTATAAAATAAAGATAATCCATGAAATAAAATCGCTGTAATATGAAGGCTCTCGCGGCAAAACCGCTGAAGCATATTAGTTGAAACTTGGTATGGACTAAGCTTGGATTATAAAAACATAGACATACTATTAGCTGTGATAACCGACACACGGGCGGAGCCGCGGGTGACAGCTAGTAAAATTATATAACTTTTTCTAAATGAAATACAGATGTATATCTTTTCAAAATTATTTCTAGCTGACCCGGCAAATTTGTTCTGCCATATTAAAAAAATCTGGAGATGCCACTCCTTTAGGGGTATGAAAAATAGATGTTGACCGATTCTCAAACCTACCCGATATGCACACAAAATTTCATACAAATTGGTCCATCCGTTTCGGAGGAATTTTAATTCAAACACTATGACACGAGAATTTTATATATTAGATTAATTTAAAAGAGTGCGTATAATCAACTAGGTAATCAGGGGCAACTGAACAACTTCTCTCAAGAAAAATGGGTCGAAATCTTAAAATTAAAAATCAACTTTTTATACAAACATAAGTCACGTGACCTGTCACTTTGTATGAAAAAAACATTTTCCATTTTAAGATTTCGACCTATGTTCCTTGGAGAAAGTTGTTCAGTTTTATGCACCTGATTACCTCGTTGAATATACGCACTATATTATTATGAACATGAAGAAGTTATGACAGTTTTCAAATGACTTTAAAAACGAAGTGGTTATCTATTTGGATGGTAGAATCACTATTCTAATTTTATTAATCAATTGTAGGTATTATGTCATGTAACACAATCTGTGTGTTTGTCCGTATAGTTTATACAAACCGACTGACACATTTTCTAACAAGTATTGTACGCGTGGTCCCTCGCTACCATGTTGTTCAAGACAATCTCTATACCACAGCATGTGCCGTGCACTGAATTTATTTACCGTTTATTTTATAAAATAATTAAATTATATTGTTGTGCCCAACAGGGTAAATAATTGTTCCTAACATTAGCTTTAAGCTTACCACCACCTTTGTACAGCTCTCGCCAAACTTGATGGCCGCTCCGAACCTAGCCGCATTACGCTGCGCAGAACACAAGATTAGTTATCAGCGGGACGTACGCGGGGCGGGGAGGCAGGGCACGCCCGCGCGCGCTGTCTTCCACCCGCAAGCGTCCTCGCCTCCCGCGCGTTAGTGCCAGTGTATGAGTAGTGTGTACGAGAGTATATAGTAGTATGAGTGTACCATGCGCAAGTTCGTACCGACGGCTACATTCAGAGCGGCCATAAAGATTGGCGAGTGCTGTACATTATGGAAAGACTAAAGTATTGAGTAATTTTCATACAAATTATTCGAGAATACGGCACGTTCAAGAAGCCCACCACCTGTCTGAACTTAGTCTACACTAATATTATAAAGAGGAATGTTTTTTTGTGTGCATGTTTGTAATGAATAAACTCCAAAACTACTGTGCCGATTTAAAAAATTCTTTCACCATTAGAAAGCTACATTGACCCTGAGTAACTTAGGCTATATTTTACATTAAAAATTAGGTACCGCGAGCGGAGTTGCAGGGGACAGCTAGTTATAGATAAATGGAAATACCAAGGCGATTTCATACGTAGAGATTAGTCAGCAGATATAATAATGCCACCTTATATTGGAAAAACAAATCTAATCAGACTCAGAGGATAACAACGTACAAATCTTTGATTTCATAATGATTACTGAAATGCGTAAGTAATTTACGTTGTTTTGATATTATTCATTATATAATAAGCTTGGTGATCATTTTATGTGTCATAGCAGTGTTGAATGAAAACTAGCACGTTCAGAGACTGTGGCGGCTATGAAGTTTATAATATCTTGGGCCTTGGGACATCTCACACACGGGACATGGCCATCTGATCCCAAACTAGACAGAGCCTGTACTATGGTTACCAGACAACTGATAAACTTACTAATATATATTTTGTATACACATACATATTACAGATAAATAACACCCAGACACAGAACAAATGATCATGCTCATCACACAAAGACTTGTCCTGGGAGGGAATCGAAACCACGACCTTCAGTTTAGCAGTCAGAGTCACTAACCACTAGACCAACAGGCCAATCTTAAATAATATTTTTAAATCGTGTAGTTTAATACACATATCGCGTGGAACTTTTGGCACTCATTCATAATAACAAAATTAAATGAACTTTGGATTTGCAAAAAATATTTATTTGAGTAAGTAAAAATGAACTTTGTTATTAGTATTTATTGCGGTTGATTATTCTATATTCTTGCGTAATTAAATACTGATTATATTCGACCTTCATATAGGTCAGGGGTTCCCAAACTTATTTTGTCTACTGTCCACTTTGAGAATAAATTATTTTTAACGCCCCCAAATTAAAACCATTATAACTTCAAATTAAATTAATTAATTATTTTGAACATTTTACAGTAACCCGTAAGAGTTAACTTGAGACCTGAGCCACAGATTACTAAATAGTTACTACGTAACAGATGCTTCACTCAGTAGAAAATTTCCAATACCTACTGCTATAAGAGCCTACTCCGTCGCGTTAGCAACCGCTGCATGCAAAAATGTGCCTAAATGCCCAAGCGTACAGTTGTGATTGCTTTGCACCGCGCGATCCCACAGCAATGAATTTGGCCCGCAAACGGCCCGAGACTGCTTGGCCGAGCGGTAGGTAATTATAGCGCGCAAGTACATGGAGTGACGGAGGCCTGCCTGAGCGCAGTAGGTACCTAGTACACAACGGCGCTCGGGTCTCAAGTTAACTCTTACGGGCTACACCTGCCAATGAGAATTATTATTGAAACGCAACGATTTTTCTTTTATTTATTGAATAAAACAGGACAGGTTATAAACTACGCGGAGAGAAATATCAGACAGAGTTTGAGCAATCTCTTAATTATTATTAGTTGATGTTCACAACTTGTAGTCGAGAGTCGAGAGCTCAGTCGGTGTCTAAGAGTCCTCCTAACTAGATGAAATTACAAATCGCCCCCCAAGCCGCTACACAACGCCCCCATGTTTTTTCTGGGTCTCTTACCGCCCCCCTTTAGGCCTGCAGCGCCCACAAGGGGGCGTTATCGCCCACTTTGGGAAATACTGATATAGGTACAACGTGTTTCAGAAAGGTGAAACAATACTTTTATTAGTTTAAAGTATATGTAGGTATGTTACGTACCTATGGCACTGGTATGAGGTAACTAAGGCCCAGCGCCGACCAAGAGCAGAGCATTGGAGAGGATTTTTTTATCACACTCCAAAATATACTTTAAAGCGATCAAAAGAAAGTGCATAATTGTTTAAAAATGACAAAATCCTCGCGCGGTCTCTACCACGTGAGCATGAAGGTATAATTACATTTAAGCACTTTATTCTTATAGGTTTTAAAGTTTATTTTCGAGTCTCATAATTTTTTGGCTAGAGTAAAAACTTCGCGATGATGACCCTAGAAATCACTTTAAAATTCTAATGGCGAACGAGTTCAACGGATAACATCACAACACACATTGAACCAACTAACTGTAGCCTAGGTTTAGGATTGTTAAAATCTTTTATAAATGTTTGTTTTTTTTTTATAGATTACTAGCGATGTGGATCGCATATTAAAATAAATAAATATCTTGGGACAATCTCACACACGGTAATCTGATCCCAAACTAGGCAGTGTACTATGGTAACCAGACAACTGATAAACATACTTATATATTTCTAAATACATACATATTATAGATAAATAACACCCAGACACAGAACAAATGATCGTGCTCATCACACAAAGATTTGTCCTGGGTGGGAATCGAACCCACGACCTCCGGCTTAGCAGTCAGGGTCACTAACCACTAGACCAACAGGCCCGTCAAATTATTAGTAATCTCGTGAACCCCTCGTGCCAAGCTAAGATGCTTGTGTTACGAGTGGGTTTACGTCGGTAGTGTAATGGGTGGGATTCGAACTCGCAACATATGATCGCAAGTCCGACGCCCTAGCCATTAGGCTACCGTTGCTTCAAGAGCTTCACTATTCTTTCATTATTATTTGAAGAGTTTCACTATTCTTCCGCGTACTGGGTTTCTAGGCATAGTTTTATGTTAGTAGGTATTGTAATTGGTAAAAATCTAGTTAGATTCCATCTTGAAGTTATACCACTAATTTCCACTAATGGTTTGTTTACGTCTAAGATTCCAATAAGTAAGTAATAGTAAAAATATTTTCATTTATATCCAACTCGACTTTGAAATCTCAATTTGACAGATTTTTGTGTATGTATACGTTACGCTATATCTTCAGCAATTGTGGATCGATTTCAAACTAGTTTTTTTGTATCGAAAAAACCGGCCAAGTGCGAGTCAGACTCGCGCACCGAGGGTTCCGTACAAACCTGTAGGTATATAAGTAAAAGTTATGGTATTTTTATTGCTAAATGAATTTTTTTTTTAATCGCTGAACAACGTTAGCTGGGTCAGCTAGTAAGTTTATGATTATTAAAAAAAATATACTATGTGATGTAACTAAAAATTTAAGATTTTCGGAATTTTTCCTATATGTGTACTTTATAACGTTGCTTCATGCCAAATTTCAAGATTCCAGGTCGTCTGGAAGTATCCTTTAGGTTTTGATTCCCTTGCGAGTAGTTGCGAGTTTCAAAATATGCGGCTTTAATTGCTGTATCTTTTGATTGCGTTGACGTAGAAGTTTGATTTTGTTACAGCTTAAAGATATTATAGACTTGAGTATTTGTTAAGAATTTCAATATAATACCACTACGCGTTCATGAGTAAAGGGGTAATAAGTTTAAAATTATTAAAAATATTTTTATTATATGATGTAACTAAAAATTTATGCTTTTCGCAATTTTTCCTTTATCTGTGTTATAAGACGTTGCTTCGTGCCAAATTTCAAGATTCTGAGTTCACGGGAAGTACCCTGTAGGTTTTGATTCCCTTGCGAGTAGTGGCGAGTTTCAAAATATGCGGTTTTAATTCCTGTTTCTTTTGATTGCGTTGACATAGAAGTTTGATTTTATTACAGCTTAAAGGTATTATAGATTTGAGTATTTGATATGAATTTCAATATAATACCACTACGCGTTCATGAGGAAAGGGGTAGTAAGTTTAAAATTATTAAAAATATTTTTATTATATGATATAACTAAAAATGTATACTTTTCGCAATTTTTCCTATATCTCTGCTATAAGACGTTGCTTCATACCAAATTTCAAGATTCTGAGTTCACGGGAAGTACCCTGTAGGTTTTGATTCCCTTGCGAGTGTCGAAAATTTGCGGCATAAACGGGAGTATCTTTTGATCGCGTTGACTTAGAAGTTTGATTTTTTCACAGCTCCAAGAGACCATAGACTTGAGTATTTGATATGAATTTCAGCTTGATACCTCCACGCGTTCCTGAGAAAAAAGGTCTTGACAGACAGACAGACAGACAGACGGACAACAAAGTGATCCTATAAGGGTTCCGTTTTTACCTTTTGAGGTACGGAACCCTAAAAAGGATAAATAACGAACTCAGAAGTTTCCCCGTGTATTTGAAACGGCAGTGGCCTAATGGCTAGAGCGTCGGACTTGCGATAATATGGGTGCGGGTTCGAATCCCACCCATTATGTACACTAACGACGTGAACCTACTCGTAACACAAGCACAAGCTTAGCACGAGGGGTTAACGAGATTACTTGTAATGTACGCCCCACATTGCTAGCAAACTAATAAAAAAAAATTGGTTCAGTGGAGTAGTTCGGCAGTAGTTTCGGTACTAAAATAATCGGAAAAAAAAAATACAATTTAATACTTTTCTGCATCATTTGCTTTTTTAAATGAAGTCAGTATTTTATTTAAGTGTAATATATTGTAAGTACATTAATTGTCTGCCATTCTTCACAGCATTGTAGTCAGACCGGCTTACACCAGTTTTTTTTTAATTTTATTTATATTTGCTTACATCTACGTAAGTGTCTCATTGAAATAAACATATTTTATAAAATGGCTTCTTGTGAGACAGGTTATAAGCCCCATCGACAAAAAAGAAGGCTTACATAAATTAGCGTGCTTATGACAAGTGTGTCAGGGCGTCAGTGTGTTTGTATGTGTCCTCGTAGCTTCCTAACGAGTTGACCAGTTTTGATGTTATTTTTGGTAGCTGACGTGATCGACAAGTATAAGTAATTATTTATGAAGATCTTTTTAGTCGACTGCATATTTGCAGCTAATATTTGAAAAGGATTTATTAGATTTGACAATGATAACAAAAATGTTTAAAACAATTATGTTCCGGGGATCAAACCCGGGACTTCAGAGCTATTCTTGAAAACCGGTGTGTACACGACTCGACCACGGGGGTCGTCAAATAATGTAATCGTCGTGTAAATGGTTTCGAATCTGCGATCTTGTTCATAGAAAATCGTTCATTGACCGCTAAGCCACCCCGAACATTATTAAAAAAATACCGGGTGTGTATTTACTTAGCAATCGGGCTATTAAAGAATAAAAGTACATGACATACCTACACAGACATACTTACAGACTAAATAATAACCGCTTTTTTCCCTTTGGGTACCTATAAAAAAAAAGGTTGATACAAAAATGTTTTTAGGGAATGTCATCAGTTCTTTTACCACGATATTCCGACGAGCAAGCAAGTGCGTCGTACCGTCAATTCACCCGCTCTCATTTGTAACCCAATTGCTATCAATATGATTGAATTCGGCGCGAAAAGGTTGAGAGTACGATCACCGCGGGCAAATTACGTGTAGTGTTGTACATTGGTACAAACGTGAAGAGGAAAAATGTTGTTTTAATATTCTTTATTTTATTACTCAGCTCGAAGAAATATTAATGAAGATAAGAGGATAATGAGCACGGAATGTTTGAATATTATCTGCTTTTTGCCTATTATACGGCAATTTATCGTGTTTTATTTACAGTCAAGTACTAGTGACGAGCGGTTAAAGTTCTCGATTTTAAATTGTTTTAAGTTTGCAGGTATTTCGGATTTATTAAAGTAATTATTACGTAGGACGAGTATTAAGTAATGAGTGTTTAGTATAACTATTGTAATTATCATTTATCTAATGAACTTGTAGTGTTGTAGTGTAACATTACGTTTCTAAATGTAATAGGATATCGTAATTTAAATTAATAATTCCATTTAGGCTTAGCTACGCGAAAATGTTTGTTTGTTCATATGGAAGTGTATGTTGCGTTATCAAAGGATTAACTCTTGTCATAGTATAGAATTAAAATAGATAAACTTGTGAATTCAACCATCTTGTAGGAAACAAGCGAATGTAATCTTAATAGGATAAGAACAATCGTCAACAATGATTGATTGTATTGACTATCACAACGATCTACTACTAAAACTTATAAAATGAAGCCATAGCCTACAAACAGAGATAAAATTTATCTAAAAACATTTGTTATCGATGCGTCCTTCAGACAATCGAGTTCGGTATAAAAGTGTTTGCAGTGCGACGTCCCATCCCTACTCGACGCGCGAGCGCGCCCATCGCAGTTCAGCAGTTCGCCTCGTTCATTCACGAAGTAGACATGGCTTTAGTGAGATTACGGACTAGTGAATTATTTCTATTATTATTTTTAATAATTAACACGTGCGCCGTGACACCGCCATGGATATTTTCTGTAAAACCAAACTCTAAAATATGTGTTAATGATAATTGTGTGTATAATTTGAATGTGAACGCAAAGAATGTTGATGAGTGGTCACTGACACTATACCCGGCGTCGGAACATAAATGTGATTCTGATTCGTATTTTGTGAGTAATTCATTTGAGAACGTTGATGTTGACGTTCCAAGTGATGGGACACCGGTGTATTTTTGTGTTAAAACGAATGGTGAATGGCAGCATCAGGGAGATGATGAATATTTGGATGCTTATCTCAATATCCAGCCCGTCGTTAATACGTGAGTACTCTACCGCCAATCATCTATTAAAAAGTTTTAATGTTTTTAAATTGTTGGCAACAAGTTTAGGGCTTATCAATGTTCAAGTTTGTTTATGAAAACTTTCGAAAAAGTTTTTAAAGTGCTTGTATTTTGCCTTAATTATGTAATTATCATTAATTGATAGATATACGCTTGTTGCAATGCAATTTTAAACCTTTAATATTCCAATACGAAAAATTCTAGTTAAACTTTTTTAGGTTATTCGAATTTCAAATAAGCTTATTTATTGGTGAATGTGTTTTTTGATGGTTGGTAGGTACTTCGATAGTGTTAGTTCCTAACATGAGATGAGAATACAATTTTCGACTTGGTTTATGTTCTTGTATTACTTTGCAAAAATGGCGGCATTTTTAAATTATTATGTAATGTCTTAACGTAATAGCAATTTTATCTTATCTCGGTAACAATATCAACATATAGGCGTGTGATCCAATGTTTCATTGGATTTAAAATCGATCGCGTAATGAATCGTAAAGTATTGCTAAGTCAAGCGACCGCCGTCGCGGGTAAGAATAGGATTGGCAGTTCATTTTCGTGGGCGTAATCGGATCAGGTGCTGACGTCATAACACAGATGTTTATAGAAAAATACGAGTTGGAAATATAAAATGATAGAAATACGGAAAGTTTTGTGATCAATAACAAACATTGGAAATTTAGAAAATACAGACGTACGGAAAATAGAACTTCTCGGTTTTCTTATTAAGTATCGATATAGAAATAATCTTGTAATTTATCTATCAAAATCGAATAAGTACATTTTAGAATTTTGTTAAAACAAAATTCGGACATTGAACCCGTGACCTCTACCAAAAAGCCATCCACTTAGCTACTGGACCTTCAATACTAAAACCACACCAACTTTCAGACCTTAATTACTACCTACCTGTCACTACATTACACCTATTGTGTAATGTAATAAATTGCCGAGTGGTAATAGGTCACCACGCTAATTACCACGGCGCGACGTGCTGCGGGTTCGATCCCCGCATGAGACAAGCATATTTTGTGTGATCCACAAATGCTTGTTCCAAGTCTGGGTGTTCTTTGTGCATGTGATATGAATGTTTGTGAAGCCCCCGCGACACAAGGATTAAATTCCTTAGTGCGGGCGTCGTTAATAAAAAAAAAATGAGTAAGACTTAACGACAACTCAAAATTGATTTGCGTCTATGAATTTGGCTATATATTATGCGCTCCGGTCAGTGGGTCATCTTAGGGGCGGAGTGTAGGAGTTGGAGTATACGCTTAGGGGCACTATGAAAAGCAAAGAAAACAAAAAAAAAAAATTGTTAAAAAAAAAAATTTGAAAATGGAGCAAGGACAGTCAAATTTTCGAAGTTTTTTTTTTTTTTCGGAATTATTCGAATTTTTTTGCAGAATCGGGTTGACCTTGTCTGTAGCAACCATTTAGGGTCTGAGAAGCATGGCCCTACGACGCACCGTTTCTGACTTATGGGCCCTTTAGTTTATTTTATTTTATTTATAAAACGATTTATATTTCCGAAATGGTAGCTCGGATGAGAATATTTTCGGGAAAGAAATTGTTGCTCTACTTAAAAGCCATGAGCTCATGTAAAAATATTAGCAAAAACTTCGAAAAAAAAAAAACATCAAAATTTTTTAAGTGTCGGTCGTCGTTTCAGCTAGAGTATTGTTAGGGGCAAAGGACAGTCAAATTTTCGGAGATATTTTTTTTATAGAATTCCGCCATTCTTATTGCAGCCACTGATTAAGCGTGTCCATAGAAATCATTTAGGGTCTGAGAAGCATGGCCCTACGACGCACCGTTTCCGACTTATGGGCCCTTTAGGTTATTTTTATTTTATTTTATTTATAAAACGATTTATATTTCCGAAATGGTAGCTCCTCCACTGCGGTCCGCTATGTCCACGCCACGTTGGCTGCATGTGTCTGCTTGCTAGCGTTAGTTGTGTTCGTGGGACATCTCCGTGTAGTGGGTTATTCTCTAAATCCAAACAACGCATACTATAGTTCAAGAGTATCGGGTCACCAAATCCTTTTTGTGTTCTGAGAGTCACCATCACAGTTAGTATACGTTTTAGGTCATTTAACAGATTTTTTCCATAAAAGTGTAATACAGCACTCGCCAATCTTTATGGCCGCTCTGAATGTAGCCGTCGCGTCGTCGGTACGAACTTGTGCATGGTACACTCATACTACTACATACTCTCATACACTGGCACTAACGCGCGGGAGGCGAGGAAGCTTGCGGGTGGAAGACAGCGCGCGCGGGCGTGCCCTGCCTCCCCGCCCCGCGTACGTCCCGCTGATACCTGATCTTGTATTCTGCGCAGCGTACGGCTAGGTTCGGAGCGGCCATAAAGATTGGCGAGTGCTGTACTTAAGTCGGAAGAGACAAAGCTTCTCTTAATCCCACAAGTAACAGACCGTTAACTACTTGGACTGCGTGAATAAGTCCACAGCAGTAGACAGCGTTACACACGAAGTCACGTGATCGTAATATTGGCTATTCTTGTCTTAAAGGATTAAGATAATGTAATTTATATGCACGATATCATTAATACTATAATTCAATAAGACGATATCGTAAAAAAAAAACTTTCCTACTAAAATTTAAGTCTTTTTATCTTAAAATATATGTAGAAAAATATTTTTTTTATTTAAATTACCCCTGATATATTACTTAAGTACGTATGATTTTGAGAATATTTTTTGTTAAATAGTTATTTAAGAATATTACTGCTACGATCATAATAACTTAGTAACAAAATATCGGCATCAAATTCCGCCTTTATAACCACACTAAGGACCTGTTTTCGTAAGATTATTAATATTTTGGGGTTATTGACCCTTTTTCATACATAATTTTGATTCGTTATTTTACGGTCCGAGTCAAGTTTTTAATGTAAGTTGAAATACAAAACATAAGATTAGAACATATAAGAATTTCATTTTTTTTTCTTTTCTTTCTAAATAACGATCTTTTTTTTTTGACGCTGGCAAAAAGTGCATTACGCATACCCCCCCATATGGGGTAATGGGGGGGTTATGTGGGACTCCAAGGGCTGACCCGGTATACCCACTAAAACAACCTAGCGGCATTCCCGCATCGTCTGAGTGGAGGAGGACTGGGAAACCGGCGCAGCCTTTACGTCCAGTCCACCCCCGACGAAATTCCGCCTTCACGACGGTCCCTTCACGCCATCCCCGTGGGGGGAGGGCTGGGAATACCTGGCGAGGGTGATGTAGAGTGCAAAAAAGATGAAAGTCTGACTCAACTACCCCAACTCGAATCGTCAAATGACGTGAACTTTAAAACCTACCATTTTAAAATGATTCTAAATGACGTCACGTTTCGCTGAATGTTGACGTCATCAGACAGATCGGAAAATGTCTTTAGGCCATGACACACAAGCACTAGAGAATGTCTAGACTAACTGCTGATCTGTGGCTAAAAATATTACGTAAACAGTTGAAACTTTGAAAGCGAAAGGACGGAATGTCGAATTAGTCATTTAAGGAACGTTTTGGAAATCTGCCAGAAAAGTGTATATATGAGTTTGACTAAACTAGCTTTTTGCCTCGACTCTGCACGCGTGTTAAGTAGCTTATACGTATTCTTGGGATCCAAGCTTACTCCATTCCAAGTTTCATCAGTCGTTCTGTTTTTTTTTTTTTTAATTTACATTACTAGCAATGTGGGTCGCACATTACTAGTAATCTCGTTAACCCCTCGTGCTAAGCTAAGATGCTTGTGTTACGAGAAGGGGTTCACGTCGGTAGTGTAATGGGTGGGATTCGAACCCGCAACCACACGATCGCAAGTCCGACGCCCTAGCCATTAAGCTACCGCCGCTTTATTATCTGTCAGACAAAAATTACGGCATGTATTAGTTCCCCAGCTTATTATTTTTCCAACAAAATGTCGTGGAGGCCTAGCATTTCAATGACCGGATTCGTAAGCTCATGGTTGCTGGTTCGAACCCAGGCAAGTACCAATATGACTTATTCAAAGTTATATACTTTCTTAGTAATTCTGTGACACCATTGACAAACGGTGAAGGAAAATATTGTGAGGAAACCTGGATAAAAAAAATTGGAATCTGAAATCGCCGACCCGCAATGAACAAGCGTGGTGATCAATGCTTATTCCTTCCCTATGTGGGAAGAGGCCTGTGCCCAGCAGTGGGACATTTATAGGCCGGTGATATTATTATTATGTTGTGGTCAGTTACAAGTCCGAGAACTCAATATTTTGATTGTACTTCATTATAATTTTACGAATATGACTCACCGGAAACAGCCGAGCACTTTTATTTCATAGAAGCCCACTTGAGAGTAAACAATTGGAATATATTGGATACATAAAAAAGTTGCAAACGTCTTCTGCGAAGACTTCTGAGACATTGTAATGGTCCGATTACAAGCCTAACTAAAATATGTATATTTTATAATAAAATTAATATCTTGGGACACCCCACACACGGCCATCTGATCCCAAACTAGGCAGACCCTATACTATGGTGACCAGACAACTGATAAACATACTTATATATCTCTAAATACATACATATCATACGTAAACAACACCCACACACAGAACAAATGATCGTGTTCATCACACAAACATTTGTCCTGGGTGGGAATCGAACCACGGCTTAGCAGTCAGGGTCACTAACCACTAGAACAACAGGCCAGTCATTTTGAATGGACCTTGCAATCCGTCCTTCTCATTGCAATCGGCGGCGTCCTGTTGCTATCGGCTGAGCCATGATGAGATGCGTTTTTATCGAGCGATGGAAGAGTCTGTTTGCGATACGTTGTTGATCGCTGTGTAAGTAATGCTACCCAAAAATGCAACCCAAAACTGAAGAAATCAGCTCTTCAAAAATATAATAATAATACCTGCCTATAAACGTCCCACTGGGCACAGGCCTCTTCCCATACAGGGAAGGGATGAGCATTGATCACCACGCTTGCTCATTGCGGGTTGGCGATTTCAGATTCTAATATTTTGGAATCCAGATTTCCTCACGATGTTTTCCTTCACCGTTTGTCAATGGTGTCTTAGAATAATTAAGAAAGTACATATAACTTTGAAAAAGTCACATTGGTACTTGCCTGGGTTCGAACCTACAACCATGTGCATGGGAATCCGGTCATTAAACCGCTAGGCCACCACGAACCACCTTCAAAAATATATTTTGTAGTAATCAGTAGTTATACAATCATGTTATCCGACCATATGTTTCGTGTCATCTTTCAGTTTTGCTATGAACATATTTCAAGCGAGTCGTACATCAAATTGGTTCCGTAGCTATTATTCAAAGATTATTTATGTCGTAATGAAATTATTCGTTGGCTTTTTAACAATATCTTAAAATATACTGTATCTGTCCCACTGCAGGCCCCTCAGATGATTACCACGCTTGCTCTTACTGCTAGTTATTTTAAAACACGAAATCCAAGTTTCCTCAGTATATGCAACTGATGTCTCAAAAAGTTAACACAGATCAGCCTCTTTTAAAAGGGGACTACTTTCGAGGAATTTGCCGTTGCGCTCCACTGGACTTACTAGACCTACCCCCGTCAAATGCGGGTTATATACTTCCTGTTGGAGCTGCACTGGGAATGCACAGGTGATCCCGCGGCTCCGGCTAAGGCAAGGATGGGACTGGGGTGCTTTTAGTCGGTGGAAGGCCGACGTAACCTCGAAAGTCGAAGGTCGTCAGGTCGACGAAAAAAAGGTTGAGTATACTTCCAAATTCCATGACAAAAAGATATTTCGTATTCCGCTATTTGCTTCTCAAAAACTAGACGGTCCCGATTATTTTTTGCATCAAAATTAGCCCGATTAATTATTTGTTCATAACATACATACTTTAAATTTCTACATTAATATAATACGGTAATAAATACCGTGGGATTGCGGCTTAGAATAAAACTCTCCTCCTCCTCCCTACGGGTGGGAGCCGTGGGTGTCGTAAGAGGCGACTAAGGGATATAGAAACTAGGAGAATGGGCAGCAGCGTTCTCCTGAAACTGCGGTCACCAACCTGCTTGCCCAGCGTGGTGACTACGGCACAAAAACACCCCATGATTGACCACCTAAGTCCATAACACACGGCCCCCAGTCCCTGGTAGTCCTACTGGAAGGCGGACGACCGGGTGTTGTGGCGGACCTTAGGAAAGGCCTATGTCCAGCAGTGGACCGTGAAGGACTAAGTTTGGAGTTGAATTGAAAATCACAGCTGATCGTAATTTTCAGTTCAATTATTTATCTGTTAAACTCGAGCATTAAAAAGAAGATTCGCTAACCAGCCTCGCGGTCTATTTTAGTGACTGTCTGGCATCCTGTCTGGTCCAATGCCAAAATCGTTATGATATATGTTTTAGTACGTATATACTTACGCTAAAGTATTTTCAGGCGCCTCGCCCGATAAACTGCTTACACAAAGTTGATTGCACGGTGAGCGATTTGAAACTAAAACTAGCCAAAAACCACTGTGTCCGATCCCTGTACAATAATAATATCTTGGAACATAGAATCTTACACACGGCTATCTGATCCCAAACTAGGCAGAGCCTGTACTATGGTAACCAGACAACTTATAAACAAACATAAATATTTCACATGTTATAGATAAATAATACCCAGACACAGAACAAATGATCGTGCTCATCACACAAAGATTTGTCCTGGGTGGGAATCGAACCCACGACCTCCGGCTTAGCAGTCAGGGTCACTAACCACTAGATCAACAGGCCAGCCGTATGGGACAAGCATCTATCCTCCTCCTTTAGGAAGTCGGTTAAAAATCTATTTATTCTGCAAGTGAGGGCTTGTGACGTCATAAGTAGGCGAAAATAGTAACGACAAGTGACGTGGCGAGCCCCCACTCCTTAACTTAAATTCGCTGTATCTAAGTAGATATTCGTTATTCCGGAAAAGTAAAAAATACGTGTCTAATATAGTTTTATTTTCGTGAAATTCAACATTTCTGTCATAAAATAATAATACCGGCCTATAAACGTCCCACTGCTGGGCACAGGCCTCGTCTGATATAGAGAAGGGATGAGCATTGATCACCACGCTTGCTCATTCATCAGGTTTCATCGTTTGTCAATTATATCTTAGAATGATTAAGAAAGTACTATATCTAAAAACTAAAGTAATATAACTTTGAAAAAGTCACATTGGTACTTGCCTGGGTTCGAACCTGCAATCATGTGCATGCGAATCCGGTCATTGAACCGCTAGGCCACCATGACATTTTTTTATTTTATTTTTTTTAAACTCGTGTTGTCATGGGTTCATAACAAATGCCTGCATCTGAGTCACTGGAGGGTAAAGAACTCTTATCACTCCACAGAAAAAGCGAATATATGAATCACCACATTCTCGTAGTAAGAGATTTTCGAACTATAAAAATAAATTACATTAGTTTAGTTCAGACTTTTTTTTTTATCCCAAAACTTATTAGAATGTATATACTCAGGATATTAAGTTATTACCTTTTTTTTTGTCGCGAATTGATATTAATAACATCCGTCGTCGAGTGGCGTACGCACCGTTTTTCAAGTTGTCGCTAGCTCTGAGGTCCTAGTTTCTGTCCCGGACGGTTCAATGTGGAAAAAAATCACTTTTATATTATTATATATTTATACATTGTCTCGGGTCTAGGTGTTTGTGGTACCTTGTGGTACCTTGTGGTCTCTGATTTCATAACACAAGTGCTTTAGCTACTTGCATTGGATTCGGAGCAAGGTATGTGATGTTGTCCACATTATTATTAGATTACCAGTGTCCTGGAATACCAGTTACCTGGGTCTTCAAGCCAATACTGCTTTATGGATCTTTTGTTCCATCAATATTGACAGTAGCCAGTTCACCAAGGTCTTCCAAGGGTATTGAACCTTGTTACCGCTGGTCGCTTCGTTGCGTAAGAGGCACTGGAGCGTTTCGCTCAACTCCTAATTGTATGAGAAGTGAGATGGAAAACATTATAACAATTATCTTGCAGAAGTTCTAATAAGTTGGTATTTAAAGCCCCAAAGAAAGGTAGTCATAGGTCCGCCTAGAAGTGCCTATGTACAGTCACGAGCATAAATATGTAGGTATACACATAGCGAAATTGTAAAACAATCATTTAACAGGAACTCACCATCAATTCAACTTTTTAATCATTTAAAAACATGCAATTATAACTGTTCTCAAATCATGTATATATTTTTGAATTTCAACAAAAACTTATCGATAAATAAATTTTACTATTTCGCTATGTGTATTACATACATATTTATGCTCGTGACTACTACCGTTTGGTGCATGAAGTTCATAAATAAAAGTTTTTAAATTTTATCTGTTTTGTGCTTCTGTGAACCTGTCAGGCCCATCGTTGTGCCCTTAGAATATTAGTTATTATTCTGAAGAATCTGAGGTTGTGCCAGCGTTGGCACAACCTCAGATTCTTCTCTTCTTGGTGAAAACACTTTTTCAGGGATTTTGTTATTGAGTATTTTAGCTAAAGTTTTTTTTTACAAACGACTCCCGCACTAAGGAATTGAATCCTTGTGTCGCGGAGTTTCACAAACATTCAAATCACATGCACAAAGAACACCCTGACTTGGAACAAGCGTCTATGGATCACACAAACGCTTGTCCCATGCAGATCGAACCCGCAGCACGTCGCGCACAGTGGTAATATAGCGTTACGATAGCGTGGTGAACTGGTGACCTATACCACTCGGCTATCCGTGCAGTCATATCCAATATACGATTTGTTTTGAACTTCAAAATGTCCCAAATCAGTCCTACATGACCTTAATTTTTTTTCAAACGTTATATGAGTTTATCTCGCTTTGATTATGTTGTGAGCGAGACTTCGCAAATATGAGTGACAGACACTGTCTGTTATCACAAGGGGAGATAAGCTATAATTCGTGTTTATATTCGGTAAACATGTCCCCTTAGTACGATTGGTTGCATTTGGTTTGGAGAACCGCATTTAATATGATAAAATAAAAATGTTTTTTATTTCTAGTAAACCTAAAATACTGACCAAAAACAGATGTGTATAAGGCGCGGTCCCTATTTATTTATTTATTACTTGATTTTAATTATAATTATTTTGTTAAATAAATAATAAATATCTTGGGGCAGCTCACACACGGCCATCCGATCCCAAACTATGGCAACCAGACAACTGATAAACATATTCATATATTTCCAAATACATACATATTATAGACAAATAACACACAGACACAGAACAAATGATCGTGCTCATCACACAAAGATTTGTCCTGGGAATCGGACCCACGACCTCCAGCTTAGCAGTCAGGGTCACTAGACCAGGCCAGTCCACACCATACCAAACTAATACTAAAATAACAACCCGTAGTTGTTTTTCTCTGTGAAACGATGTATTTTAGTACTTGTTATTTAATTGTTTGTTACATCATCAACTCCAAACTCTAATTAAATAGTTGAATCAGCAACAAGCGTAACGCAGCTGTGTAAAAAAGTAATTTACATACAATGTTGGGCCGGATATCTGAGTAATAGTTAAGCGGTTAGTGTTGTACCCCGTCTGTTTTTAGGCCGAAACAACAGTGTGGTTTCGGCATAAGTTGGACCGAAAAACAAAATGGGTGAAGTAGTTGTGACCGTCTATGGACTATATTGATCGAAATATCGAGGTTATATAAATTGTGACTATAAAAATTGAATGTATAAACAGTTACTTATTTTTTTTTTATTTCGCATGCTCAAATAAAAAGAACAAACTGTCCGTTAAAGCGTAGCTTATAGCTTAAGATGACTGTGTGAAGTTGTTTTAATTGTCTATAATAAATAAAAGACGTCTCTTTATATTCATTCTACCATAGATTTAAAAACGCCATAGGAGTAAATTTAATAAATATTGAGTACCAAACAAATATGGCCCGCTTAATCTAATCATAGTATCTAAACACTCTAAGACTGATTAGTTTGGAGATGTGCCCAATAAATGCCAATAAACTTTCCTGCTATTTCATAAGAGTGGTGAAAAAAATATGTGCAGCCGACGCCAAGATGTCTACCTATCACTAATACAGACTATTATTTAATCAACATATTTAAAAATCTTTAATTTAAATACAGTAGGATCCTTAGACAAGGTTACTTCCCGCCGGAGTTAAGCAGAGAATGAGCAAGCGATCCTGAGTCTCCGGCCATTGCAGAGACGGGACCAGGGTTTTTTTTCGGTGAAAGTCTAACATATCCCTACGCCGCGCGCCGTGCCCTCGGCGTGGGTTGAAATCATTAGGTCAGAAGTTACTTAGTAATTGCCCTTTCTACTAAACAAGTCTTTCTACCTTCTCCAATCAATGTGGACTTCAGTGTGGCTTCGACGTTAATATCTCGTATAGCATAATATGTAAAGAGATATCCAGGGTTTTTTTACGATTACTCGCAGTTTTACTGATGTACTTCTTAACCCGTGGTACTAAACTAAAGGCTTGTGTTACCAATGGGTTCAAGCCGTTAGTGCAATAGGTGTGATTCAAACCTGCAACGACATGATTGCCAGTCCGATAGCCTATCATTGACTCCTGAAATACAGGTACTCTAACCTAGCTCTGGAGTCAGGATCTCAAATTTTTCTGTACCCTGTTTTTATGGCAATAAAGAATTTATTTGTTTATTATCTGGCTACAGCCACTTACGTCGATACTTTACTACTAATCAAATCCAAAATAAGTCAAATATAAATGTACCGTTTAAAAGCCTCCAAGGCCGAAACCAAATTGAACCACATCTCTACGGCCGAAACCTAACCATAATAACTGAACGAATGTGCTTTTGTTCGCCACATTGTAGACTGAACAATGACACATTTACCGTTTACCGGTAACGCAGTATTGAAACCAGGTGTAATATCCCAAGAAATTGTTGTTACGTAACGTTAATCTTTCGTATGGTAGACTGACTGTCTCTGATTGAACTGCTTAGACAATAAACGTAGTTAAAATTGAGCTTATTCTGTAACTGGGATGGATTTTAACTGGTATGTTGGTCGTGCAGTCTTTTCCAAAGTGGGCGATAACGCCCCCTTGTGGGCGCTGCAGGCCTAAAGACCCAGACCCAGAAAACTCTTACGGGTTACTGTAAAAGTCTCGTTTAAAATGAATGTTTAATCTCCGCTAACATAGCTCAAAATAATTAATTAATTTAATTTGAATTTATACTGTTTTTTAAGTAGGTTTAAAAATGGGGGCGTTAAAAATAATTTATTCTCAAAGTGGGCAGTAGACAAAATAAGTTTGGGAACCCCTGGTCTAGTGCTTAGTACCCTGACTGCCAGACCAGGGATCGTCGATCGGGTTCATTTTTGTGTGATGAGCATGATCATTTGTTGTGTCTGGGACTCTGGGTGTAAAGCATCTATAACTAGCAGCGCCCCGCGGTGTTACCCGCAGTTTACTAGATAATTATGTACACAAACACCGTTATATTAAAATAAATAAATGTGGACAACATCACATACATTGCTCCGAACTCAAAGTAAGTAGCTAAGCACTTGTGTTATGGAATCAGAGACAACGAAGGTACCACAAACATCCAGACCCGAGACAATGTAAAATGGGTTTATCTACATTGACTCGTCCGGGACCTTAGAGCTGTCAATACCTTGCAAACATGTGTCTAATTGTTTAGAATTGGGTTATCAATTGTTTCTGATTTAATGCTGTTAAAACTATTCAATCGTAGTCCCTTATTAAATAAAACCTTAACATTAAGTGTTACTGGTTAAACACAAAAACAAATCACTCTGCCATACCTAAAATACACGTATACCATCCTCATTTCGTTTAAAACTAATTATAAGCCCGACCGCATTGTAAACAATACTAAGGCAACGAATAAATAAAAACACATCACATTCAAATCACAAACAACCTTATCATTACGCAATAAAGTTGTAATTCCCTTATTATATAATCTACTACACATCACCGCATCTGCGCATGCGAAAACCAAATTCTAAATTTAAATGTTCAACAGTCAATGTTCTCATAACGTTTGAAGATTCGGAACGGGACGGACGTGTAAACATTTTAAGAGTTTACAATAGGATAAACAGGTTTTGGAATATTGATGGATGTTGCACCTGTATGCTGTTGACCTTGGGCTACTGGTTTTAGTCAGAAAACATAATTATCAACAAACTGGAGGAATGAGGTCGAAATATGCGTCAGAAGCAGAAATTGTTTTGTTTAATTTATGGAAAATCCTATTATTTTCTTCATTAGAGGAATTAAAAATGTAGGACTGATAAAAATCGATTTTACTAGCTTCTAAAATGGAATAAATTTTTTTACCCGTGTATACCTTGCGCTGTAATAGAGAAATTTCAAAGCTGTCTGCCCACGGCTTAGCTCGGAAACAATTTTCAATTTTGCCTCGGGAACTACTTAAGGAATTGGGATAAAAAGTAGCCTATGTTCCTTTCCATGTCAAAGGCTGTTGAAAATCATCTTTTCATACAAACATAAGTCACGTGACCTGTCACTTTTTATGAGAAGTTCATTTTCCATTTTAAAATTTCGACCCGTGTGGTTTAGGGAGAGTTTAATACACATGATTACCTCGTTGAATATCCGCACTCCTTTCAAATTAATCCGTTTAGATTTTGATCGAGATTGAATGTATGCATAGCCGAGTGGTCGATCCCCGGGTCAAGCATTTGTGTGATCTACAATTGCTTGTATCAAGTCTGAGTGTTCATTATGTATGTGAATTGAATGTTTGTGAAGCGTTCCGCGATACAGTGATTAAATTCACTAGAGCGAGAGCTGTTAAAATAAAAACCGGACAAGTGCGAGTAGGAGTCGTCCACCGAGGGTTCTGTACAAAAACAATTTTTTTTTATTCTTTATTACTACAAATGCATGATAATGTAGATTTTTTCCTGTAGACGATGTAAGTTCTCTCACATAGTTCTAGATCAAAAGAAAATACCTTTTTAAAGATTCCCTTCAGAGTTTCGAAATATAAGTTTATTGCGAAAAACAGCCGTAAGTATCTTTTTTTCGTTAGAAGTTTGATTTCACAGCTTCAAGGGACTTCAGACCTAAAGGGCAAATTTCAACTAAGTCAAAGTCAACTAGTTCAAAAAAGTCTTGACAGACGGACAACAAGGTGATCCTATAAAGGTTCCTTTAGCCTTTTGAGGTATAGAAACCTAAATAATTGAACTCAGCCTATCGCGGTCCACTGCTGGACATAGGCCTCTCCCAAATTGCGCCAAAACACCCGGTCCTCCGCCTTCCGCATCCAGTCCGACCCAGCTACCTTTTTCAGGTCATATTTCCATCTGGTTTAGGGGCTAAATATCTAACGATTCCTAATAGCGGCGGTAGCCTAATGGCAGGGCGTCGGACTTGCGATCATGTGGTTGCAGGTTCGAATCCTACCCATTACACTACCGACGTGAACCCACTTGTAAAACAAGCATCTTAGCTTAGCACGAGGGGTTAACGAGATTACTAGTAATGTGCGACCCACATACCTCAAACTGCCGCAAGCAATTTTCTAAATAAACTCTTACACACCTTTACGCTTTGAAGTCATCCAATATCGGTCACAAATTAATATAGATTAAGAGTTCGTAACTCTTGCCAAGTGGACGCCAGATGGCGTCATGGTGACGTCAGCAGTGACCATTGATAACCAGATAACATACGTATAGCCGGTATAGCTAAAATAACAACCCGTAGTTGTTTTTCTCTGTGAAACGATGTATTTTAGTACTTGTTATTTAATTGTTTGTTACATCATCAACTACAAACTCTAATTAAATAGTTGAATCAGCAACAAGCGTAACGCAGCTGTGTAAAAAAGTAATTTACATACAATGTTGGGCCGGATATCTGAGTAATAGTTAAGCGGTTAGTGTTGTACCCCGTCTGTTTTTAGGCCGAAACTGACAGTGTGGTTTCGGCATAAGTTGGACCGGAAAACTAAATGGGTGAAGTAATTGTGACAGTCTATGGACTATATTGATTGAAATATCGAGGTTATATAAATTGTAACTAAAAAAATAACGTAGGTATAAACAGTTAGCTTTTTCTTATTTCGTATGCTCAAATTAAAAAAAAAACAAACTGTCTATTAAAGCGTAGCTTAGGTATAGCTTAACATGACTGTGTAAAATTATTTTAATTGTCTGTATTATATTAAAGACGTCTCTTTTTATTAATTCTACCTTAGATTTAAAAACTCCATGGGAGTAAATTTAATAATTTAATATTTAGTACCAAACAAATATGGCACGCTTAATCTAATCATAGTATCTAAACACTCTAAGACTGATTAATTTGGAGATGTGCCCAATAAATGCCAATAAACTTTCCTCCTATTTCATAAGAGTGGTGAAAAAAACATGTGCAGCCGACGCCAAGATGTCTACCTATCCCTAATGCAGACTAATATTTAATCAAAACATTTGAAAAATCTTTAATTTAAATACAGCAGGATACTTAGACAAGGTTACTTCCCGCTGGAGTCAAGGAGAGAATGAGCGATCCTGAGTCTCCGGCCAAAGCAAAGACGGGACCGGGGTTTTTGTTTTTGAAAGTCATACATATCCCCACGCCATGCCCTCGGCGTGGACTGAAATCATTAACTGTTCACCTAGAACAAAAAAGGTTTAGAAGCTACTTCGTCTATCCACTTGCCCTTTCTACTAAACATGTAAATACCATTTCTTAGCAAATTGTATAAATTAACTAACCTTCTACCTTCGCCAATCAATGATCATCTCAGTGTGTCTTCAAAATTAATATCCCGTAAAGATTACAAAGTAATTCAGACTTTCTTAAAGTTTACTCGCAAAAATCGCAGGGTCGCACGTTACTAGTATTATTTTAAACCCGTCGCCGGTAGTGCAATGGGTGGGATTCAAATCTGCAACGACATGATCGCAAGTCCGATATCCTATCATTGACTCCTGAAATACAGGTACTCTAACCTAGCTCTGGAGTCAGGATCTCAAATTTTTCTGTACCCTGATTTTATGGCAATAAAGAATTTATTTGTTTATTATCTGGCTACAGCCACTTACGACGATACTACTAATCAAATCCAAAACAAATTAAATATAAATATAACGTTTAAAAGCCTTCAAGGCCGAAACCAAATTGAACCACATCTCTTAGGCCGAAACCTTACAACACGTAATAACTGAACGAATGTGCTTTTGTTCGCCACATTGAAGAGTGAACAATGACACATTTACCGTTTACCGGTAACGCAGTATTGAAACCAGGTGTAATATCCCAAGAAATTGTTGTTACGCAACGTTAATCTTTCGTATGGTAGACTGACTGTCTCTGATTAAACTTGTTTAGGTAATAAACGTAGTTCAAATTGAGTTTATTCTGTGACGTTGACTGGTATGTTGGTCTAGTGGTTAGTGACCCTGACTGCCAGACCAGCCCCCCTAGTCAAGTGAAATTTCTACAAGCGTTAACGATGACAGAAATCGCTTAAATGACATTAAATGTATGAAAATGACATTTGTTTTTGATAAGTCACGTGACTTAGACTTGTCACATTCATACATTTAATGTCATATAAGCGATTTCTATTATCGTTAACGCTTGTAGAAATGTCACTTGGCTGGGGGGCAGGGATCGTCGATCGGGTTCATTTGTATGTGATGAGTATGATCATTTGTTCTGTGTCTGGGACTCTGTAGTGTCTGGTGGTGGTGCGGTGTTACCCGCAGTTTACCAGATAATTACGTACACATCAGCACAAGCGTTCGCCGTTATATTAAAATAAATAAATGTGGACAACATCACATACATTGCTCCGAACTCAAAGTAAGTAGCTAAGCACTTGTGTTATGGAATCAGAGACAACGAAGGTACCACAAACACCTAGACCCGAGACAATGTAAAATGGGTTTATCTACATTGACTCGTCCGGGATCTCAGAGCTGTCAATACCTTGCAAACATGTGTCATATTTTAATGCTGTAAAAACTATTCAATCATAGTCCCTTATTAAAACCCTAACATTAAGACTTACTGGTTAAACACAAAAACAAATCACTCTGCCATACCTAAAATACACGTATACCATCCTCATTTCGTTTAAAACTTATTATAAACCCGACCGCATTGTAAACAATACTAAGGCAGCGAATAAATAAAAACATCACATTCAAATCACAAACAACCTTATCATTACCCAATAAAGTTGTAATTCCCTTATTATATAATGTACTACACATCACCGCGTCTGCGCATGCGAAAACCAAATTCTAAATTTAAATGTTCAACAGTCAATGTTCTCATAACGTTTGAAGATTCGGAACGGGACGGACGTGTAAACATTTTAAATAAGAGTTTACAATAGGATAAACAGGTTTTGGAATATTGATGGATGTTGCAGCTGTATGCTGTTGACCTTGGGCTACTGGTTTTAGTCAGAAAACATAATTATCAACAAACTGGAGGAATGAGGTCGAAATATGCGTCAGAAGCAGAAATTGTTTTGTTTTAATTTATGGAAAAACCTATTATTTTCTTCATTAGAGGAATTAAAAATGTAGGACTGATAAAATAGATTCCATGACTGTGTTGACTGTGTTTCTTGGCTTCATTATATAATACTTGTATTGATTCAGTTGTTTAGTTATGGGTTATAGTGAAGTAAAAAAAACTTGAGAGGTGTCAAGAGACACCCGGACGGAAGGACGTTACTTGACCTGTCACTTTGTATGAAAAGTTCATGTTCCATTTTAAGATTTCGACCAATGTTCCTTGGGGAAAGCTGTTCAGTTTTATGCACCTGATTACCTCGTTGAATATCCGCACTCCTTTTAAATTAATCCGTTTAGATAGTGATCGAGATTGAATGTATGTATACCCGAGTGGTCCGAGGGATCGATCCCCGGGACAAGCATTTGTGTGATCCACAATTGCTTGTTCCAAGTCTGCGTGTTCATTGTGAATGCGAATTGAATGTTTGTGAAGCGTTCCGCGATACAGTGATTAAATCCGCGAGAGCTGTTAAAATAAAAACAGGACAAGTGCGAGTCGGAGTTGTCCACCGAGGGTTCTGTACAAAGACAATTTTTTTTTATTCTTTATCACTACAATTGCATGATGATGTAGATTTTTTCCTGTAGATTATGAAACTTGTCACACATAGTTCTAGGTCAACAGAAAGTACCTTTTAAAGATTCCCTCGAGAGTTCCGAAATAGATGTTTTTTGCGAAAAATAGCCATATATTTTTTACGTTAGAAGTTTGATTTCACAGCTTCAAGGGACTTCAGACCTAAAGGGCAAATTTCAACTAAGTCAAAGTCAACTAGTTCAAAAAAGTCTTGACAGACGGACAACAAGGTGATCCTATAAAGGTTCCTTTAACCTTTGGAGGTATGGAAACCTAAATATATTCACTCAGCCTATCGCGGTCCACTGCTGGACATATACCTCTTCCAAGTTGCGCCACAACACCCGGTCCTCCGCCTTCCGCATCCAGTCCGATCCAGCTACCTTTTTCAGGTCATATTTCCATCTGGTTTAGGGCTAAATATTTAACGATTCCTAATAACCGGGCTCCGAGCAAACACCTCAAATTGTCGCAAGCCTTCTTCTGCCTAGCCTTTTCCCAAGCTATGTTGGGGTCGGCTTCCAGTCTTACCGGATTTAGCTGAATACTGAATTTTACATGGAGCGACTACCTATCTGACCTCCACAACCTATTGCTAGGTAATACAGTATTCCATAGTAAGACTGGTTGTCAGAATTGTAATGACTTAACGACTATCAAAGATCACTGTTACATGACAGTTGTGACCAACGGCTTAACGTGCTTTCCGAGGCACGGCAGGGTCTCGAAATGTTTACAAATGGTCACCCATCCACGGACCAACCGCGGCGAGCGCGGCTTAACCTTTATTATCGGTCAAACCGTACGGCTTACACTTAGCCATGAGCCCAATTGCCGCAAGCAATTTTCTAAATAAACTCCTACACACCTTTACCTAACGCTTTGAAGTCATCCAATATCGGTCACAAATTAATATAGATTAAGAGTTCGTAACTCTTGCCAAGTGGACGCCAGATGGCGTCATGGTGACGTCAGCAGTGACCATTGATAACCAGATAACATACGTATAACGATTAATATTTAGGGAGCGTGCCAATTATGTGAGACGAAGACTTTCGGTTTTAACTTGTCTAGAAAAAAAAAATATTTTTTTGCGCAAAATTTAATAGCTCACAATTGGATATTTGACTACTATCGAAAAACTGATATCTGTCAAATGTTTCTAAAATTAGTCGTAAATTGAACAAATTTGCCAAAAAAATAACAAAAATATATACACAATTATATAAGTGATAAGCTTATAAAGATATATAAAGCTTTTAAAGTTAGTTGATGTCACATGTTCTATCTCTTTTTCGCAAAACGACGACTTGTAAGTTGTACGGGGCAGCCCCAGACTCGTATGGAGAACTGAATATTGACGTCACAAAACATTATCGCTATCTCTGTCAAATTAGCAATATTGGAATGCTTGTAACTAGCTCAATATAAAATTAATTAGTGTGTCGTTTTTAGAATTCGTTAGAATTGGAAGTATTTTTTTGATTTATGAAAAAAAAAAACATACAAAGTAACAGGTCACGTGACTTATGTTTGAATGAAAAAATGATTTTCAATTTTATTATTTCGACTTGTTTCGGGGGAAAAGTTGTTCAGTTTTATGCACTTGATTACCTCGTTGAATATACGCACTCCTTTTAAAATAAACCTGTATGTTGTTTGGTTTAAAAAAGCTGAAGTTGGTAATTAAGGTCTTATTTTACTAGTATTCTTGTTAACCACTCGTGCTAAGCTAAATGCTTGTGTTACGAGTGGGTTCACGTCGGTAGTGCAATGGGTGGGATACGAACCGGCAACCACATGATCGCAAGTCCGAGGACCTAGCTATTAGGCTACATCCGTGATCGAGTGGCGTACAAGGTTTTCAAGGTGGCACCAGCTCTGAGGTCCCGGGTTCGATCCCCGGACGGGTCAATGTAGAAAAACATTTTTCTACGTATTCTCGGGTCTGGGTGTTTGCGGTACCTTCGTTGTTTCTGATTCCATAACAAAAGTGCTTTAGCTACTTACTTTGGATTCGGAGCAATGTATGTGATGTTGTCCACATTTATTTATTTATTAGTAACCGCCTTATAAATTGATTTCGTCTTACCTTCATCTCTCGTCTTACCTACAACCTTGTATGCAAGAAAACAGATACTATGACTAACATATTCACACCAACTCCTTCTTCCCCAAAACTGTAAAGCATTATTTTACGACGTGACTCATTTATTCGTCATCCGCCATTTTGGATTGAAGCCATCAAATTCTAAAAGTTTTATAGCCTTCTTTTATCCCATTTGAAAACCATTCCACCTCTCCCATAATATGTACAAAATCAAACTGTCACGACGAATACTTCAGTCTGCCTGTGATTTTGACACTTGCCGGCCGAAACTTCGGGAATTAAAAATCGCGAAGAATCCGTTTTAAAATGTTTCAATGTTCAAACTGAATCTCCAGACCGAATTTTGGCCTCGGTGGCCAATCTCATGTGAGATCAGACTTGTACGCAGGAGATATTATAGTGCACAAGTGTGTGCGCAAACACAGGTGCACTCTCTGTTCCTTCACTCTCATAGTCCGATAGGACGGTTGACCGATACGACTGGAGAGAGATCAGGTGCAGGACCAACGGCTTTACGTGCTTTCCTATTACAAAAAAAAAACCGCAATATGTCTTGGTCTTGGCTCTTGGTCATCATAAATTGACCATTCCTTGGCCAGATTGTCAAACTTATTTCTATTATCAGATAATATTATAGTTTATCAGACAGTGATTGGCATTTAACATGAATGCGCATTTGCGCAATCCATTGATCATCCTGTCACACTCTTAAATCAATGAAGATAAAGAGTAGTGAAACAAATTATCAACTTCAGTTTACCAACGTCATCCCGGTCCCCTTATACATTGTATTCCGTTTTTAGTAAGTATTTGTTGTTATAGAAGCAACAGGGATTCATCATCTGATACTGTCAAAATGTTAGAATTGAAAATCAAAATGAAGTTGGTACAGCACTCGCCAATCTTTATGGCCGCTCTTAATGTAGCCGTCGGTACGAACTCGCGCATGGTACACTCATACTACAGGTGAGAACTCTAGCGGGTGGAAGACAGCGCGCGCGGGCGTGCCCTGCCTCCCCGCCCCGCGTACTTCCCGCTGATACCCTTAGAGCGTTGGTTTAATGCTCTAAGCTGATACCTGATTTTGTGTTCTGCGCAGCGTAATGCGGCTAGGTTCGGAGCGGCCATAAAGTTTGGCGAGTGCTGTACTGAGGGTGTAGAACTCTAGGCACTAACACTAGACATTTTAATGTCTTAGTAATGAACTAAGGCATATTTCAGTGTAAAAAGACGAGAGTCAAGCTATTAAATTATTTAGGGAAGCTTGATACACGTGCATAGGCTATCTATGCTATCGGCTTTATACGCCGCAGTTGAGCAGCACCTTAGCTGTCCCAATCCTTTTTTTTTTTATTTGGCGAATTCCTCATGGACTTCCTCCGCCCTGGGGAAGTCGGAGGGGTATCGTAAGGACTCTTACCGGACCTAAAACCAACGGAGTGCTTCTCCTTTCCCTTATACTGGGGACCATGTAACGCGTCGTAATCCAACGCGTTGCAAACCACCGCGACTACAGCCCCAATCCTTCTTCAGCCTGGCAGCCTTTTTGCCATCGTCATAGATGCCAGTTCTCAACGCAGCGTGGTGTTCCGAATTCGGTCTTGTCTCTTGACACCAAGAATCTCTTTGGCAAAATCCAAGGCGGGACCTTTGCGAATCGGTGGGTGACCAGGTCTGAGCACTGTAGATTAGGATGGGTAGGGACACTGTATAACCCAGTTAATTGGATAGGAAGATATGCAGCTCAATCTGGTGAAACTGCAATCCGAGAAATATACAGTTTAAATACAGCATTAGACTGTTTCACAAGGTTATAACACAGTCTGATACAAAAGTACCCAAAGTAAACATTGTTATCTGCTTAAAAAGAGCTGTCATACTTAATTCTTATTAAAAGAAGCACGATTTTAATGTGTTATTCGCTATCTTAACAAAATAAGTCTGGGTGATGTTTGTAAACACCCCGCGACGAAGCGGGAATCGGGAAAATAATAATGTTGTTAACATTTATACTTAAAAGTTTTGAGTTTCACAGTCACATTGTAGGTATTCCTACAATGTGAAAAAAAATATCTTCATATCTTGGGACAACTCACACACTTTTATAAATACATACATATTACAGATAAACTACACCCAGAACAAAATCATCATGCTCAACAAAGATTTGTCCTATGTGGGAATCGAACCCACGACCTCCGGCTTAGCAATCAGGGTCACTAACCACTAGACCAACAGGCATGTCATGAATAAGTAGTAATGTATTTTTTACACTGTTCCCGAAAGACTATTCTTAACGAAAAATATTCTTATTGTGGAATAGGATATAAACAGCAAGCATATTTGGATTCCAAATTTGGGATCATACCAATGGTCTAAAAACTCAAAAGGTCAAATTAGAATTGTTTATTATGCAAGAATACAGACAACTCACTTAACACGTCACATTTTAAGTCGGCATAACCAAACAAAACAACCCTAAGAAGAAATGTCGAAAGTAACTCAATTGTTGTTCGAGAAATAAATAAATAAATAATAAATAAATGTGGACAACATCACATACATTGCTCCGAATCCAAAGTAAGTAGCTAAAGCACTTGTATTATGGAATCCAGAGACAACGAAGGTACCACAAACACCCAGACCCGAGGGAATGTCGAAAAGTGTTTTTTTATATTGACCCGTCCGGGGATCGAACCCGGGACCTCAGAGCTGATGATACCTTGAAAACCGGTGTGTACGCCACTCGACTATGGAGGTCGTCAATAAAATGTCAGCGAGTGATCAGAGTTTGAGATGTTCTCAAGTCGAATTTTCAATTCAGAATCGGCTGTTAATCTCTTTCTTAAAGAATGTCGAAGATGGGAAAGGCATGAATGACGTTACCATACAACCATGTATCAACAAACTTGAACTGGTTATCAACTAGATCTACATATAAAAACATTAACGCCTTCAATTGAAACGAATTAACTTCAACATCGATCTGTTTAATTGAGGACAATGTACCCTTATGTTGATCAAAACAAGACAATTGTGCCTGAAACTGTATGTTTTTTTTGTTTGTTAATAAGTTTTTTAGACCTTATGGTAACACCAGCCAGTAACTCATATTCTTCTCTCTACGACTGCTTTTTATACAGGATTATTTTTTGTGGAGTGCGTATATTCAACGAGGTAATCAGGTGCATAAAACTGAATCACTTTCCCCAAGGAACATAGGTCGAAATCATAAAATTGAAAATGAAATTTTCATACAAAGTGACAGGTCACGTGACTTATGTTTGTATGAAAAGTTGGCCAATTTTAAGATTTCGACCTGTGTCTCGGGAAAAGTTGTTCAGTTTTATGCACCTGTACAACGTTAAAGTAGTTTTTTTTTATTGTTGTCAATTATCAGAAATTGGAAATATTTGTTCCAAGGCTGAGTGTTCTTTTTGGGATGCCTAGATAAGAATGAATATTTCTAAAATGTATAAGTAATTTATAAATAAAAAAAATGTGGACAACATCACATACATTGCTCCGAATCCAAAGTAAGTAGCTAAAGCACTTGTGTTATGGAATCAGAGACAACGAAGGTACCACAAACACCCAGACCCGAGACCATTTAGAAATATGTTATTTTCTACATTGACCCGTCCGGGAATCGAGCCCGGGACCACAGAGCTGGCGACAGCTTGAAAACTGGTGTATACTGTCAACAGCAAAAGTAGATGATGAATTGAGTTTATAACTTTTGGAGTCAAAACTGATTACAAATATATGGCAACTGTACTAGTAGTAAATATAATACCGGCCTATAAACGTCCCACTGCTGGGCACAGGCCTCTTCCCATATAGAGAAGGGATGAGCATTGATCACCACGCTTGCTCATTGCGGGTTGGCGATTTCAGATTCCAATACTTTGAAATCCAGGTTTCCTCACGATGTTTTCCTTCACCGTTTGTCAATGATGTCTTAGAATGATTAAGAAAGTGTAGTAGTAAATGTTTGGTATAATTTACATTAAAATAATTTTGAATCACTTCGACGCCACAAAGTTCTGACGCGCACTCCGTTCATTAGTATTTAATTTTTTATTTTGATCATCTACTTTTGCTGTGCTCGCGACTGGGCCACTGAGGTTGTCAAAATCATTATTCATTTCGCAAATCAATGTTTTACAAGCCAATTTGATTACATGGTGTGGGTTGTTGGTTATTGGTTTCGTCTCGACAATGTAGCTCCTGATAAATTATGAGTCAAACATGATAACAGTCTGGTGTCGACGTGTTTGTATTGTAATACGGATAAATTTGTTTTATTGTATCTTTTTATATAAATAAATTGTATGATTGAATTGAGGTTAACTTTAAGAGAAGCGTTACCATCTGTAGCAGTATTTACGAAAAGAAACAGATTTTTGGAACCATCTAAAAATGGCATGAATCGTTTATCTCTCAGTATATCTTAAGAAAGAAATCAAAAGATGTTCATGTGTCAATATTGTCGATACGAAAAGAGCAAGTGTTTACGAAGCCGGAGGCATAGTTTTAAAAAACATTCATCAGATAATATTTACAGTACATGCAAGAATAAAAACAGTATAACACTGGGTAGGATTTTGAAGAGACTGTTTTTTTATTTACATCACAAACAAAACAGCTTATCATATAGGATAATCCCTGTTTTTTGGACATTTTAAGATCGGAGTGAGGGAAGGAGAGTGTGGAATTTTAACCGCGGTAAAACCAGTTGGTAGAACGCCGTCATAGAAGAGAGTTCAATAACTTTTTACACAATTAATTACTTACCGTCTTTCAAACAATTTATTCCTCTATATCTAGCCACGTTCATTTCGTTTTTTTGTATGTTAGTTATACCATAAAGAATGCAACAGGCTCGCAAGTCTATTATCTATTATCCTAACGTATAATTTGTTAGTCAAAGACCTTGGGCATTGACTTCCATAATACTTATTGGTATTCAGTTCACATGTGTGCAGAACATCGAAATAGGCACAAAGTACAGTCATCGTGTGATGTCATATGTTACATTTCCAGTGCTCACTTTGAGGGTTTTTTGCGGCTTCCGTCCTTTTTCATAGGTGTTCGTGGCTTTTTACGGTTGGAAAAGATTGGATTTCTGAAAATCTCAGTAGCTTCTTGAAAAGTCTCGGAAGCCGCGGAGCGAGTGTGATTTTTTTTTCATAAAGTCCAGAGACCTTTAATTTTTAATAGCGATCTTCAAGTCTACATTTAAGTCATTACGATTCTGACAACCAGTCTTACTATGGGATATTGTATTACCCAGCAATGGGTTGTGGCCAGATAGTCTGTCTCTCCATTTAAAATTAGTATTCAGCTAAATCCGGTAAGATTGATAGCTGACCCAGGGTCAGAGTTGATACGTTGGCTGCCCTAGGCCTACGAAAGATTGCCCCCCCCCCCACCCCCTTATGTGATGTAAAGCATCAAAAATTAAATAAACTATAGAAAATCCATGCGATTCTTTTTGTAGGATGCTATAAGGACACTTTTTAGAGCTTTTACAAGTAGGCGCGTAGGCAACTAATTAAAAACAAAAATACGACGAAATTTTGCCCCTATAATTTTTGACCCCCCAGGCCCGGGCCTACTCGGCCTATAGGAAAATCCGCGCCTGAGCTGACCTCAAAATAGCTTGCGAAAAGTCTAGGCAGACAGATGATCTTCAAGTCTGCATTGCTATCAAAAAATACCGCAGCTACCTAGATGTTATATCAAATGTGTCAGATGTAATACTTTATGTATACATTTATACAAGCATTCAGCATACTTTGTTCTTACTCCAATATTTGTTTTATAATGATAAGAATATGTTCTCAAAGATTGTATTATTATTTTAGGTATTACATAATTATTTATTGCAGGAATTCCTGATAATACACGTGGTAACTACGGTCTAGTGTCCATTATTTCGACAGGATTACATTGATGTAGAAAAACTACAAGATGTATCATAATGACTGCATTTCTGAGACACTGACTTGTCTCAGAAATGCAGTCATTATGAAAAAGTCTCCGCTCTCTCGCAATACCAATTTTATACCATGCGGATAAGGTTGCATTTGCGAAAAAGATATGTTCGTTTCAAAATTATTACCACCTGTGTCCTTGAAGATAGCTTTGGCTGTATATTTAGCTTGTGAGACTATATATTGAGGGTTTTCTTCTATATCTATACTGGATTATATAATAACTAGAACTTAAATGTGTCAGTTTGATATGTTACATTGAGACATCCATAAAAAAATGCTCAAAAGATTTATCATATTGAATTTCAATTCAGGTTTTGATCGGATATTTTTTATTTTCCTCGTTGATAACACTTGTTTTCCCAACCCTGTCATTGGCAGAATCGTCGACACCCCGACCGAGCCATAATCAACAAAATTGAACTTGAACATCCCTACATTGAGAGCAGATAATTTATAGAAACATAATGATTTCAGAAAGGTTTAAATCTTAGTAAAATACATCGTAAAATATTACATTTTAAATGAGGGGCTCGTGTAAACCTGACGTTTTGCCTATAATAGAGGTTAAGACACGCTTGCCGCAGTCAGTCCGTGGATGGTTGAATATTTCTGACCCCTCCGTGCCTCAGAAAGCTCGCTAGACCGTTGGTCCCGACCGTCATACGGTGATCTTTGACAGACATTAAGTTATAACAATTCTGACAACCAGTCTTACTGTGGGAACCTGTAGTATCTAGTAAAATGGGTTGTGGAGTTCAGATAGGCAGTTGTTTTATATAAAATACGGTATTCAGCTAAATCCGGTAAAACAGGGAGCCGACCCCAACATAGCTTGGGAAAAGGCTATAAGTGCCAGATGATGATAATAAATTTTAAATGATAAAACATTCGGCAAGAAAATTTCTCAGTGCTATGGTGGACAGGATCCATTATTTTTTTAAGTCCTGTAATGTACTCGGAATGCAATTAAAGTGTTGAGTATCTCCGGCGACAACAAAATATGAGCCTAGCTTCGCTCACGCTCTTCAAGTACCTATTAAATGCCACTAGCTAATGCCCGCGGTTCTGCCAGCGGACTCTTATTTTTTTCTGGTAAAAAATACAGGATTATTTTAAAAGGAGTTATTAGTATAGAATTGTAAACTAGCTGACTCAGCTTCACAAGGATAGTGGGTACAGTAATAAATGCCTATTATTATACACAAAAACCTTCCTCTTAAATTACTAAGCACATACAGAATTTATATAAAAGGAGTGCGAATATTCGAGGTTATCAGGTGCTTGAAACTCATGAACTTCACCCAAGGAACATAGGTCGAAATCTTAAAATGGAAAATTAACTTTTCGTACAGTGACAGGTCACGTGACTTATGTTTGTATGAAAAGATGATTTTCAATTATCTTATTACCTCGTTAAATATACGCACTCCTTTCAAATTATTCCTGTATATCATATCTATTACTGAAAACTGCAAATCTGTTAGGTAGTCCAAAACATTAAGCGTACAGTCAGCGAGAGCGACTTTGTTTAAAAATACGGAACGTTCGTCACTGGCTACGTTATCAGAATCCGCAGCCGATGAATCAGCTGTTAAAATAACTATTAATTTAGTTATTTTTGCCTTATACATACTTGGCAAACGCGACATTTTTTTACTGACGTCATTTAAGAGGAAAATGTTGCCCACGTTTTTAATGATTGGACTTCATTGGACTGAATAACAATTTTATGGTAGTAACAGTAAGTGTTTTTTTTATATGAAGTTTCATTTGTTTTCTAAGAAAATTAAGAACAGGATAATGTTAAAACGTCTAGGAAAAAAAAATGATTTCCGTTCTTATTATATGTAGGCAGCGAACAGATTTTTTTTTCCGTTCGCTTTATGTAGGCCAGTGTTAACAAATTAGGAATATCAAATTTTCAATAGGAATGCGGACTGAGTATGGAATCTAAAATAAATAAACTAAATCTATTTAGTACGTAAATTAAAATAATACCAAACTAAACTAAGCTATGAACGGAAACCGGTTCTCTGTACATCTCTCAAAGTGATAACAAATTACGATTATGTTTTACTTATTAGAATATTTATTATTAGAGTGTCTCAACATCAGGACAAACCTGTAAAGGGTTTTAAGATGTTTTTGTAACAATGTACTGTTTAATGTGACAAATAGAAAAAAAAATTACGGGCCTGCTGGTCTAGTGGTTAGTGACCCTGACTGCTAAGCCGGAGGTCTTACCACGTCAGTTGTGGCTACTATTCTCCCCAACGTCTGACGTCATAAACCCTCAATCCAGATCTTAGCAAGCCTTATTTTTGAAAAATTGTTTGTTGTGAAAAAAGAAAAAACTACATTTAAATAAATAAAAATAATAAATGTCTTGGGACAACACACACGGTCTTCTGAACCTAAACTAGACAGAGCCTGTAATATGGCAATCAGACAACTGATAAACATACTTATATATTTATAAATACAAAATTATACATAAATTACACCCAGATACAGAACAAATTTTAATATTGTGCTCATCACACAAAGATTTGTCCTGGGTGGGAATCGAACCCACAACCTCTGGCTTAGCAGTCAGGGTCACTAACCACTAGACCAACAGGCCCGTCAAACTAAAGATGAAGGGCTTGTTTGCTTGTTTGGTGGAACCCACGTTGTTGGAGTTCTTTCATAGCAATTCAAAGGTCTAACGATCTAAACTTAGACCCACTGGAAGCTTATAGAATATTAAACATATACTTACAAATATGTAGATGCCGTAGCAAGTACTGCTATGTCGCGAAAATAGGATGTGATACGTACAGAAAATGTTGTATACTAACTGTGCCCTGCGGTATCACTCGCCATGCGTTTGTACATGTAGCAACATAAAGAAAATCATTAAAATTTTGGGATGATAGATTCACACTAGCCGCTAGCGCGTTCAAAAAAAAATGTTGTGGTTATTTTAGCATAGATTAGGTAGGGGACTGTTATTTATGTTTACAAATAACCACCCATCCACGGTCCAACCGAGGCGAGCGAGACCTAACCTTCCTCGAGAATTAACTTATTAAATGCAACCAGAACCATTTAAATTCGGATATCGAAGAGCGATTTTCTCGTAAATAAGGATTTATTATTTCTTGCCAAAGAAAAACTATTAAAATCTTAAATCTAATCGCCACTCAAAATTAAGTCATTATGCCTACTTAAAATACATCACCATTACATAACGCTGGCTGACTGCCGAGCGCCATGTTTACAATTGACGTAAAAACAAGATGGCCGAATTGGCGGGAATCGTCTTTCTTTATGGCAGATCGTAAACTTTGAATATGTTTATGAATGCAAAATTATATTTTATTGTGCTGTAAGACATTGTTAAATGCGTAAAAATTATTGCTTTGTTTTTCGAGTTGGTTAGTGTTTCATTTTTAGAGTTCCATTCTAATACCTATTTCGGACGGGATATTGTTATTTTAAAATTATGTCTCGTGAAAGGAAGTCATTAGTTTGATTTTTGCTGTCTTTCTAATAAATATAAAACATAGAAATTACTTGTTTTAAAATACGCGTAACATAATTTTGAAAAAAAAAATAATATATAGGTATGGATCGCGGTAGATACTTAGTCGCTTTTCCGCCTGGCTCCTGGTAAAGAAACAAAAAGAGCACTTCGTTGCTATTTTGATTTATCATTAACATTTCGGGACGACGCTCCCAGCCCCCTCTACGAGTGCAGTAGTAATCCATAAGAATTTCCACTAGGTAACCACAACTAAGAATAAAACAAAGTCGCTTCCCGCTGTGTGTCAGTACCTATGTATGCTTAGATCTCTAAAACACCTTAACGGATTTTGATGCGGTTTTTTTAATAGATAGAGCATAGAGTGATAGAGGAAAGTTTATGTTAATGTATATCATCCACGCGGGCGAAGCAGCGGACATCAGCTAGTAATATCTAAATTTTGAATGGAACATTAACCATACGTATTTTATAAACTTTTTATTAAATACAAGTATTTGAAAATTAAATAAACTTTTATGTGTCGTTCAAATCCAGTTTACACAAGTCAACATTCTCGATAAGTGCAATCGCACTAAGCTTTCGAACGCAGTCTAGCCTGTGACTGCCAGCTAAATAACTCATTTCGTCTAGACACGACCTTAGCCACCACGCGTTCGACGAATGTCGTGCGAAAATATTCGGATCTCTGCGTGGGTTGTGCTAAATTTGTACTAGATCATACAATTCTGCGTAAACATATATGTTACTGTTGATGAAACAGCTGAGGATTCTGTCAATGCTTTTCATCATCTATCTGGATAGATGATGAAAAGCATTGACAGAATCCTTGGAACATAGCTTGGGAAAAGGCTGGCCTTTTCCCAAGCTATGTTAAGATCGGCTTCCAGTCTTACAATGTTTAGCTGAATACCGTATTTTACATGGAGCGACTGCCTATCTGACCTCCACAACCCTTTTACTGTGTAACACAGTATCACATAGTAAAACTGATTGTCAGAATTGTAATGAATGAAGATCACTGTATGACAGTCGGGAACAGTAAGCCGTTTTTTGCACGCGAGCATTTCTTTATTATTTCCGAGGCACGGAGGCTTTCTCGATCAATGTCTATCCTAATCAAATTAAATTATGAAAACCTTTCTATGAAAAGGATAAAAGCGGTAATGCAGGATTAACTTAAAAGGAGTCCGGATATTCAACGAGGTAATCAGGTGCATAGAACTGAACAACTTTCCCCAAAGGAACATAGGTCGAAATCATGAAATGGAAAATTAACTTTTCATACAGTGTTTGGTCACGTGATTTATGTTATGATTTTAAGATTTCGACCTGTTTCTTGGGAAAAGTGGTTAATTTTTTTGCAACTGATTACCTCGTTAAATATACGCTACTTTTAAATTAATCCTGTATATCAACATGAACCAGCTGCTCTGGTCTTAAACATAAATAACATTATTATTCATCCTGATCTGACCGGCCTGTTGGTCTAGTGGTTAGTGACCCTGACTGCTAAGCCGGAGGTCGTGGGTTCGATTCCCACCCAGGACAATGTTTGTGTGATGAGCTCGATCATTTGTTCTGTGTCTGGGTGTTATTTATCTAAAATATGTTTGTATTTAGAAATATATAAGTATGTTTATCAGTTGTCTAGTTACCATAGTACAGGCTCTGCCTAGTTTGGGATCAGATGACCGTGTGTGAGATGTCCCAAGTTATTATATTATTATTATATAATCTCTACGTTAAACTGGCCTATTACGTTAATACACGTTATCAACATGGTTGCTACGCCCACCATTTTAATAAATATATTATACTCCATAATAGTAATGGTTCACGCCTTTCCCATAATCCATATGCTAGGCAAACAAGGAACTAGTGTTGTAAGAACAAACATTATGTATAGTTAGAAACAAAGGTGGTATAACCCTTTTAATTTTTTTTTTCTTAAAAAGATTATTAGCAATGTGGGTCGCACATTACTAGTAATCTCGTTAACCCCTCGTGCTAAGCTAAGATGCTTGTGTTACGAGTGGGTTCACGTCGTAAGTGTAATGGGTGAGATTCGAACTCGCAACCACATGATCGCAAGTCCGACGCCCTAGCCATTAGGCTACCGCCGCTTCAAATCTTTTGATAGGTTTTGGTTCGCTCATACAAATACAAAAATGTTTTATTCTTGAAATTTGTTATAACAATGGGTGGTTGTGTTAGGAGACCCTGCACTCCCATAGCAAATAATTACAACAGTAAAAAAAATGTGGACTACTTTTTTTTTATTTGCCTTGCTCTCGCCGCTTGGTAATCTGTGATGTCATTCGAGTATTTGTTTTTAAAAAGACTCTTTACTCATCTGAAAGTCCATTTTCTTTCCTATAAATAATACGAGGGCTTGTAACAAATAAAGAAGAGACAAATATATTTTTATTTCATTTAAAAATCTGTAGTTTACTGAAAATGCAACATATGAAAGTTGAATAGTAAGTAGTGAAGGAAGTGAAGGAACAGAGAGTGCACATGTTTTGTCACAGACGGCGCGCGTACAAATGTATATAAATTGAAGCGGCGCGGGTAGCCTAGTGGCTAGGGCGTCGGACTTTCGATCATGTGGTTGCGGGTTCGAATTCCATCCATTACACTACCGACGTGAAGCCACTCGTAACAGTCGTAACACAAGCATCTTAGCTTAGCACGAGGGGTTAACGAGATTACTAGTAATGTGCGACCCACATTGTTAGTAATCTTTAAAAAAAAAAAAAGAACAGTAAGTACTTAATTAAATGTATTTTTTTTAGTTGCAGTATATCCAAAGTAAACTAGATTCATCTCTGATTCAGGCTGATTATTTGGGCATATAGTTCCTAGCGGTTACAAATGAAATTATTGTCTTATAGAAATTATTTGTAAAAAAAGGCTGTAGAATTAGAAATGACTATATAAATACTATCTTCATGACCCTCTACAAAAATCACGGCGTAACATTTCTGTTATCGCCTGTACCCACGTGACCATGATGTCACCACCGCTCCCCGTTACAGAGTAGGGGAACAGTCGCAGATCCTTGACCCGAATACCATCTAAATAAAGACCATTTCACCGGAGAACGCTGGATATTTTGACATTATTCTGAGACCGTGAATTGGCTAGCTTAGAAGCATCAGTCATCCCGGTATTTTGCAATGCGTTCTCGATGGCCTCGGGTGGAAGAAAAAGGGACCAACCCGGTCAAGCGAGTCGAGTCAATTTCCCTTATCTTTTACGGGGAGTACCCTGGTAAAACAAGGGATATTGACTGGCTTTGTGGTTAGGGACTGGCTGATAAACCTTAGGTCGTGGATTCGATTTCCACGCAGGATATATCTTTGGGTGAGAGTGAGGATGGTGATTTAGGTATTTTATGTATTTAGAAGTATATAAGTATGTTTATCAGTTATCTGGTTGCTATAATATAGGCTTTGCGTACTTTAGGATCAGATGACGTTGTGTTTTACGAAGATGTATCATCTCCACCGGCTTATAGTAGGAGTCAGAACATCTACATCGTAACCTAAGCGGAAGAGGTCTATGAGAAATTCCCTGGGGGGAAAGAACACGCCTGATGATACAAAGTATAATTAAAGTAGCTGGTAGAGCTGGTAGACTAGATGTTAAAGGAGGATTAACGACTGCTATACAGGATTAATTTAAAAGGAGTGCGTATATTCAACGAGGTAATGAGGTGCATAAAACTGAACAACTTGCCCCAAGGGACATAGGTCAAAATCTTAAAATTGAAAATGAAATTTTGATACCAAGTGACAGGTCACGTGACTTATGTTTGTATGAAAAGATGATTTTCAATATTAAGATTTTGCCCTATGTTCATGGGAAAAGTAGTTCAGGTTCATTCACCATACCTACTGCTACTATACCTATACATGATTAATTAAAAGGAGTGCGTATTTACTCAAGACGAATCAAAGAGAGCTCAAAAGAACTCACGACTGCAAGATTCCAAATGCTGAAAGAATAAGAAAAAGAAATCGAACCGATGACTTAGAAGCGGCGGTAGCCTAATGGCTAGGGAGTCGGACTTGCGATCATGTGGTTGCGAGTTCGAATCCCACCCATTACACTACGGACGTGAACCCACTCGTAACACAAGCATCTTAGCTTAGCACAAGGGGTTAACGAGATTACTAGTAATGTGCGACCCACATTGCTAGTAATCTTAAACAAAGTAAAAAAAAAAACAACATTTGTTTCCATTCTATAAATACTGTATTTTGAACACGTGCTAAACAATTACGAGTACCTTGAACTGGATTCTGATGAAGACAGTAATTAGTTTTGACCGGATAATACCGGATTTCGTCTAGCGCTTTGAACGAATGATTGTGTAGTATGTCTTTTTACTCAGCTTGTTGTTTCATCTTTTTTTATCACATCTGTACAGGATTAATTTAAAAGGTTTAAGATTTCGAACTATGTTTCTTGGGAAAATTTATTCAATTCTATGCACCTGATTACCTTATTGAATATACGCACTCCTTTTAAATTAATCCTGTATTAATTCTACCTATTAAGGTCAGATCTGATTTTAAAAATAAATATAAATTATGTGGACAACTTTACATACATTGCTCCGAATCCAATGTAAGTAGCTAAAGCACTTGTGTTATGGAATCAGAGATAACGAAGGTACCACAAAACTAGGCCCGAGACAATAGAAAAGTGTTTTTCTACATTGACCCGTCCGGGGATCGAACCCGGGAACTCAGAGCTGGCGATCCTATTTTATTTTGGTAAAAAAATATAGCCTATGCTACTCAAGGATGATGTTACATTCTTATGGAGAAAGGTTTTTTATTTTAACATCGGACTAGTAATTTTTGAGTTTATTCGTTGCAAACCTCTTTATTACATTAGTAATGATGACTGCCTCGTTGGTCTATTGGTCGCAAGCGCGACTGCCGTGCAAGTAGTCCCAGGTTTGATTCCCGGGACGGGCGAAAAATATTTATTGAGTTTAGAAATTCTGAGTACCGCTCAGAGTCAGGAAATGTGGCGGTGTTTACACCCCCGTGCCTCGGAAAGCACGTAAAGCTGTTGGTCCTGCGCTTGATCCCTCTCCGGTCGTGTCGGTCAACCGTCCCATCGGACCATGAGAGCGAAGGAACAGAAAGTGCACTATAATATCTCCTGCGTACATGGTTGATCTCACTTGAGATTGGTTGCCGAGGTCGAAATTCGGTCTGGAGATTATTATTATTATTACATTAGTATGGATATCATCTTTCACACAATCCTCTTTCGCAGCAATTATTGTATTATATTCCCTTGTCGGTTTTAATATAATAAAACAGCAGTTAACATTAATTAGTATTATGCTGAAAATACGGTGACGAATTCAAAAACACATCCATGACTAATTTCAAGAATATGCTATTCTAGACTATGAATACAATTCATTTAAATATTTATCTTGCGAATCGTCACGTTGAAAAGATGTAAAACTGTGAATATCTGGTTACAGATAATTTCTAAAGAGTTCTTACGTCATTTTTAAGTTCATTTTTAGGTAAATCCACTGTTATTATGAATCTACTTAGAGGCTCGTGGCTGAGTGTAAGCCGTACGGTATGACTGATAATAAAGGTTAAGCCGCGCTCGCCGCGGTTGGTCTGAGGATGGGTGACCATTTGTAAACTTATTGATACCGCTCCGTGCCTCGGAAAGCACGTCATGCTAGTCCCGATTGTCATATAGTTCTTAAGACAGTCGTTAAGTTATTACAATTCTGACAACCAGTCTTATTATGGAATACTGTATTACCTAGCAATGGGTTGTGGAGGTCAGATAGGCAGTCGCTCCATGTAAAATATGGTATTTTGAGTTTATTAATTACAAAACATACACACATTAATACAAATCTTTCCTCTTTATAATATTAATAGCTGTTTCCCGCTGCTCCGCCCGCGGTCTAATTTTTTTTTTATATAATTGAGATTTAAAATATCCTATCTCTCAAGTTGGATCGAACTGCACATGGTGTGCGAATTTTATTATAATCGGTTAAGTGGTTTAGGAGTTCATTGAGGACAAACATTGTGACACGAGATTTATATATGTATATTAAGATTAGTGTAGATAAATAATTATGTTTCTGCACAAAACGTAAAAAAAAAAACCATTAAACAGGCGAACAATTTAGTATTTTCTTTAATGCATGCCGTGGCCTTTAATTAAGCCTACACTATTAAATGTACGATTAATTAAAAATTTAACATGTATCTGGTGTATGATTTGTTGGTTGTCCTTAAATAAATAAATTAATAAACAAAGTTGCAAGGGACATCTTCAATATTTTGCAAAATAATACTACAGTATAAAAACCAATACCGGACTGTGGTCATACCGACCTTGACGTAGCTTAAAACAGAAGGTGATAATTTAAGACAGAGATCTTCACCTCAGTTTGACCTTCAATTTCTAATAATGAATTTGTTAACAGATTTTCTGTTCAATCGTGTCCTTGTTTCACGAGTCACATTGGAACAGTGATCTGCCATTCTTTTTTAATATCCCTTGTATACAACAAGGGATATTAAAAAAAAACGATGTTAAAATTAACTTCAATTAGGTACCTTATGGCCTATAAACGTCTCACTGCTGGGCACAGGCCTCTTCCCATATAGAGAAGGAATGAGCATTGATCACCACGCTTGCTCATTGCGGGTTGACGATATCAGAAACCAATTTTTTTGGAATCCAGGTTTTTCACGATGTTTTCCTTCACCGTTTGTCAATGATGTCTTAAAATGATCAAGAAAGTACATATAACTTTGAAAAAGTCACATTAGTACTTGCCTAGGTTCGAACCTTCAACCATGTGCATGCAAATCTGCACGTCAATTCTGTAAAATGTCAATCAACAACTCGCATCTCACTTCGCTGTTCACTTCACGTTCACTCTCACTTCGCATAAGTTTCAAATTTCGAGTGCGAACTCAAACGTCATCTCATATTTAGGCCCGAGTTTTCTAACTACATCATAATCATTGATTACGTAACCGTTCTGTTAGCATTAAACCGATGTTCAATCCAACCGCGTTTTTTTTTAGAGTTCACCATTTATTTCTAACCAACGGTTTGCTAACCAAACTGTTTTGAATGAGTGAGTCCAAAATTACCAAATGCTGGAATGGTTTATCATTATTTTGTGAATGTTTAATGTCTTAATGGTCACGTCAATCAATTTTCATTGTCAAACTCTGTGATCAAATCATCTAACTCAATTCATAATTTTTTCGTGTCGTGTTTGTTATTAAATCTTTTATTGAATATATATCAGTGATATGGAAGATGAGCGTAAACGTACTTTGAATTTCACCAGTGGCGAGAAATCTGTACTTACGGCACTCGTAATAAAGTACAGAGATAGAATAGAAAATAAAAAATCGGACGCTAAAGCAAATGCCGAAAAAGCAAGAAGTTGGAAGGATCTGGCTGACGAGTTTAATGCTCTTAGTACTCACTGCAAACGTTCTCTTGAGCGCTTCAAATCAAATCAAATTTATTGACATATTTGTTATAGCTTAAACACTTGCTGGGATAATAACAAAATAAAAACTTCATGTCAGGAAGCATAAACCAATGGCTAAACTGAGTTGGCTACATCGTTTAAGCTAATCATTCGATTACAGTACATAATCAATGGTTAGAGAATGGTGAACAGCAAAATATTGTTAAACAGCCGTTCATGGTTCAAACATTTGTTTAAAATTTAACCATCTGTTGGTGAACTTGGGTCTAAATCTCACGGTTAATTTAGTTCAACACGCTAACACGCTCGCAAGTGTAGCGCTAGTGTATCAATCGAGTTTATAGAATGCCAATCAAGAAATTCACGGCGGGTTCAGATTCGAATTTTAGAACGACGTCTTACAGAATCAACAGGCTGGTCATTGAACCGTTAGGCCACCACGACATTTACATTAAATGTATGGAACTGATGTTAATCTCACGTGAGAATTGTCACTTCCATACAGAGATCCGTCCTTGTTAACGCGTAGAAATGTCACTTGTCTAGGGGGGAATGGTAATACTGTTTTAGCCAATAGTGGAGGTCAGATAGGCAGTCGCTCGCTTGCAAGGTACAACACTCGCCAATCTTTATGACCGCTCTGAATGTAGCCGTCGGTGCGAACTCGCGCATGGTACACTCATACTACTACATACTCTCATACACTCGCACTAACGCGCGGGAGGCGAGGACGCTTGGTGCAAGACAGCGCGCGCGGGCGTGCCCTGCCTCCCCGCCCCGCGTACGTCCCACTGATCCTACTCATATTATAAAATAATGTGAAAGTGTGGATGTTTGGATGTTTGTTACTGAATCACGCAAAAACGGCTGAACAGATTTGGATGAAAATTGGCATGCATGTAGCCTTTGACATGGAAAAGAACATAGGCTACCGTTTATCTCGATTCCTTGAGTAGTTCCCGAGGGAATATTGAAAATTATTTCCGAGCTAAGCCGTGGGTAGACAGCTTTGAAATTTGGTATTGTTCTCTATTACAGCGCAAGCTATAACACGGGTGAAAGTTTAATTCCATTTTTCATTACTTTTTGGACCCAATTCTTCGTCCACGCAGACGAAGTCGCGGCCAGAAGCTAGTATCACATAAATAATATTAAAAAAGACCCTTGTGAATAAAAATCTGGCTATGAAAACACTTCCATACATTCAAATTGCTCGTAAAATCAAACTAGGATACATTGCGAATGTCCATAGGAGCATTAGCCTAATAAATACTGTCGGTCCTCCACGGAAGATCGCTCCCTAAATGCTTAGCAATTTGATCAAATTCTACTCAAGGCCGGTCGAGTCACGCAATGTAGTGCTCACTGATGTATTAGGGGCCTATTCTATTGGTTTAATAATAAAACCTTAGTTATATTGGATAACGGATCTATAAAATATATTATGTATCCAAGAAAACATATTTCAGGCCTTTTTTGAAATGTCAACATGAGATTTCTGATTGGAGATTTTTGGAACCTAGGGAGGTTCCAAAAATCCCCAATCAGAAATCTCATGAAAACGGCTGAACGGATTTGGATCAAATTTGGCATGCATGTAGCCTTTGACATGGAAAAGAACATAGGCTACCGTTTATCCCGATTCCTTGAGTACCTAGTTCCCGAGGGAATATTGAAAATTGTTTCCGAGCTAAGCTGTGGGTAGACAGCTTTGAAATTTGGTAATTTTTCTCTATTACAGCGCAAGCTGCAATCAGAAATTCTGTTGAAAACATGAGAGAAATTATGCTTAGGTAGGTACTGGTACTGCTGTGGTAGTGTTGTGCATGGCATTTTTATCTTAGCATAGTGTTATCTATACAGGATTATTTTAAAAAAGTACGGATATCGTACGAGGTAATCAGGTGCATAAAACTGAACAACTTTCCCCGAGAAAAATAGGTAGAAATCTTAAAATGGAAAATGAACTTTTCATACAAACATAAGTCATGTGACCTGTCCCTTTGTATCTAAAATTTTTTCAAAAAAAAAAAAAACGACGCCCGCACTAAGAAATTTAATCCTTGTGTCGCGGGGTTTCACAAACATTAAAATCACATGCACAAATAACACCCAGACTTGGAACAAGTATCTGTGGATCACACAAATGCTTGTCCCATGCGGGGATCAGCCCGCAGCACGTCGCGCACAGTGGTAATTAGCGTGGTGACCTATACCACTCGGCTATCCGTGCAGTCTATGACTATATTATGACGGACTAAATTGTTTTTTACTTTTTATGCCCTATGTGGAACAATACAGGATGGTATTGTATTTAAGTGAATATTTGTACGGAACCCGCAGATCGCTACTCCTAAAACATCGCCTTTTTAATTAAAGTAAAGTGGAGTTTTATACAAATTGTAACTGACAGTGTTTCACTAATGAATGTATACAAAGGCGGTGCTGTTAAGTTATAACTTTGGTTTGTTTTTTAACGGTTGCTGTCGACATACCGTCTATATATTTTGCTGCAGCTCTCGGACTAAGATACATCCTATCGTCGGGATTTAGAACATTCAATTAACATGTTCAATCTCTGTCTGTACTTTTGTGTTTGTGCTTCTTCTTCTTTTTCCTGCCCTTATCCCATTCATATGCGGTCGGCGCAATGCGTATTTTCCTACCATTCCTCTCTATTACTCGTCATCGCGGCATCCACTCCTTTCTTTCTCATATCATCTTTCACACAATCCATCCATCTCTTTTTCGGTCTCCCTCTGCTTGTATACCCATCCACAGTCATACTTATAACTTGTTTAGTTATGTGACTTTCATCCCTCCTCATAACATGTCCATACCACGACTAACGCTTACCTCTAATCTTTTCATTCACAGGCGCGTCTGTGTTTGTACTGTCGTCTTAAATTATATTTTTGAATTCTATATAAACCTATACAGGATTAATTTAAAAGGAGTGCGTATATTCAACGAGTTAATCAGGTGCATAAAACTGAACAACTTTTCCCAAGAAACATAGGTCGAAATCTTTTCATACGAACATTGTCAACGTGACCTGTCACTTAGTATGAAAAGTTCATTTTCCATTTTAAGATTTCGACCTATGTTCCTTCGGGCAAGTTGTTCAGTTTTATGCACCTGATTACCTCGTTGAATATACGCACTCCTTTTAAAATAATCCTGGATAAAACAAAGTTCGGTCTGTTACAAAGCTTATAACTCGAGAACGGGTAGACCGATTTTCATGATCCTTGATTTTCTATTTATATTTGTATATGTGAATATGTGTAAAGGATGAAGGTAAATCCGCGGGGCACAGTTACTAAATAAATATATCCTACTCCAACTAACACCCGACTTGGGGCAAGCAGAAGCATTTGTGGATCAGATACCTTCCTCCCGACTGCATCGAGTTCATACAAACACATTTTCTTTTTTTTTTCTTTTTCTTTTTTAATAAATGACGCCCACACTAAGTAATTTAATCCTTGTGTCGCGGGGGTTTCACAAACATTCAAATCACATGCACAAAGAACACCCAGACTTGGAACAAGTATCTGTGGTTCACACAAATACTTGTCCCATACGGGGATCGAACCCGCAGCACGTCCCGCACAGTGGTAATTAGCGTGGTGACCTATACCACTCGGCTATCCGTGCAGTCGTACACTGAACGCCTCGAGTTGATACGGTGGCGATCCCTTTTCTAGTTGATAAGTGTACCTTTGCAGGTGAATAATCACTTGATTAACATTTGCCGGACATGTCTTTTGACGACCTCCGTGGTCGAGTGGCGTACACACCGGTTTACAAGGTGTCGCCAGCTCTCAGGTCCCGGGTTCGATCCCCGGAAGGGTCAAGGTTGAAGAACACTTTTCTACATTGTCTCGGGTCTGGGTGGTGGTACCTTCGTTGTATCTGATTCCATAACACAAGTGCTTTAGCTACTTACTTTGGATTTGGAGCAATGTATGTGATGTTGTCCACATTTATTTATTTATGTCTGTACAGCAGTCGAATGTCATCTGGTTTATTTATCCTTTAATGAGTAACGATTCTATTTACGGTACATATGACCTAGTTTTGACAGAATTTTAAGTACTTAGTAACCGGTGCCAAATAATTGTAATAATTATTTTACGCGCGTTCCTAAACTTTCGCTTTCAAAATTAAACATATATTATTTATTTATTTATTTATTTATTTATTATTAAAACAAACTTAAATCTACCATTACAGGATATGGCCTAATGCGGCAGACAAGTTATTTTGCTTAACATCTACAATATTTATAACAATACACAAATATTTATTAAATAACAATACAATTCAACAATGGTTAACTAATACAATAATAATATAATAATAATAATATAATAATAATAAATCCGCAGGGCAGCTTGTGGCGAGCTGTTTGTGAGTAGCGACACAACGGACCTGAGTGCTCCAGGGAGTCACTCTTTAGAGAGGGCTCCCAGCTCTTTCTTGCCTTAACTGGCTGGCTAGAGAGGGGTCGCTAGAGCTATATGCTCGGGGGTGGAAGTGTCTAATGGCGTAATAGCGAGGAAACCCGCTCCGGGTCCGCTACTGTGACCCGCGATGGCGAAATCGGGGCCGCGCCGCTCGACACCCCTAGCCGCTCGCACTGGTGTTGCCCCCTGCTGCCTGCAGTGGCGGTTGTTTGGGGGGCCCATCTAGTGAGTGGCGAGTCACCACCTGCCTATTAGTTTACATTTCCATGTGTAGAAAGGCAGGTGACATAGTTTTCCGATTTTATTTTAATAACCATTCCACGTAACACATACATATCAATAGCCCAAATTAGTCTTAACACCATAATAGTGACAATAGTTCTATAGCTACCTAGGACCGTTCATGTCTGTTCTTCCATAGAGCAGGGGTGAATGGCCCCTGGTAGATGCCCCATCTCATATTAGAGTAAAGTTCTCAACAAGGCCTCTTCGTGTTGGACCTGTGTCCCCATGTAAGCCTTTCAAAGGACCGGGTCTCTTCTCTTGAAGTTATCCCGTGATTTTAAAAGAGATACAAATATAATAATAATAATATCTTGGGACAGCTGCACACACGGCCATCTGATCCCAAACTAGGCAGAGCCTGTACTATGGCAACCAGGCAACTGATAAACATGCTTATATATTTCTATATACATACATATTATAGATAAATAACACCCAGACACAGAACAGATGATCGTGCTCATCACACATGATTCCTGGGTGGGAATCGAACCCACGACCTCTTTAGCAGTCAGGGTCACTAACCACTAGACCAACAGGTCCTTCAGAAATAAAATATAAAATGAGATAAAATATGTCTTGATAAAGGCATGTAGTATTGTGATAACTAATCCCAACTCTTGAATATTTCGGAATTTCCGATCAGAAAAACCTAAATTATAACGCCCGATACGAGATAAACCGTATCTTTGTCTCAAAATATGTTCAAGTATATCAAAATGTCGTGGTGGCCTAGCGGTTCAATGACCGGATTCGCATGCACATAGTTACAGGTTCGAACCCAGGCAAGTACCAATGTGCCTTTTCAAAGTTATATGTACTTTCTTCTATCATTATAAGACACCATTGACAAACGGTGAAGGAAAACATCGTGAGGAAACCTGGATTACGAAAATTGGAATCTGAAATCGCCAACCCGCATTGAGCAAGCGTGGTGATCAATGCTCTTTCCTTCTCTATATGGGAAGAGGCCTGTGCCCAGCACAGTGGAATGGCACATATAATGTCATATACGCGATTTCTAGCGTAGTGCAATACTAATATCTTTTTAATAACTTAAACAGTATTAATTTTTTAAGCGCTTAAATACAGCACACATTTTTCACGACTAAAGTAACAGTATCTTGAAGACTTTATCTGTGCAATCAGTGTTAATACTCAAATGACTATTATATAAAAAATTATCTGACAGCCCTAAGAGTGGAGATTAAAATGCCTTTTAATTAACGGACGACCAAAAGAGAAGGTTTAATTATAAAGTGTTTATTTTTTGTATGTTACGCGATATCTCGTTTTAGGCCCAGTTTTTCGATCCCTAGTTAACTCAACCAATGGTTAAATATGCTATCTTATGGTTTCAAAACGCATCTTTTCATAAATTTTTAGTCTATCAAAATGGTCAAATAAGTTGGATAGTTAATTAATTAACCATTTGTTTGATGAATGAAAGCGTTCTAACGAAATTTTAAACCATTAGTTACCATATTTAACCATTGGTTGAGTTAACTCGGGTTCAAAAAATTGGGCCTTAGTTGCCTCTTACGACACCCACGGGAAGATGGGGAGGTTCCATCCTATGCCGAAACCCCACGACGCCTATAATGTTAATACTAGTGTATAGCGTGATACACTTATAAGAAGTCGTGACTGCCACAACACGGTAAGGTGATCGACCTTGAATGGACTGTTATCATCGAGACCCAATTGACACGAATCTGAAGGAAAGCAGTGTGTATAAATAGTTGTGTAACGATAAATAATACGTGATTCATTGTAGTAATATACCTAGAGTGATCAATGTCAAAACTGTACAATTGGGGACAGAATAACTGTAGCAGATTAGTAAAAAAATTTTTTTTTTTATGACGACTTTCGGTAAATTAACTTTGTTGAAGGTATTGGAATAGATATTTATTCAGAAGTAATTAAGTAAGTCCTGCATAATAGATGATTTTTTTTATTAGCTATTTTTCTCAAAAAACATTATTGTTCGTTTTCTTCAGATCTTCTTCTTCTTCTTCTTCCTGCCCTTATCCCATTCATATGGGGTCGGCGCAATGCGTATTTTCCTTCCATTCCTCTCTATTACTCGTCATCGCGGCATCCACTCCTTTCTTTCTCATATCATCTTTCACACAATCCATCCATCTCTTCATTCTTCAGATCTGACCATACAAAAACAGGAAGATTTAGGTTAGATTAGACATCTCTTTGATTAGACACTTTTAAGTCTGCCATGGGGCTAACTGGGCTTCTGGGACGACACAGCAGCTAGTCCATAGTATGGTTGATTATACAGGATTAATTTAAAAGGAGTGCGTATATTCTACGAGGTAATCAGGTGCATAAAACTGAACAACTTTTCCCAAGTGACATAGGTCGAAATCTTAAAATGGAATATCAACTTTTCAAACAGTGTTGATTTTCCATTTTTAATTAATCCTGAACATATACTTATTGTATAATTATTTTTATTTAACGTTATGATGGTATCAAAGTATTTTTGTTTCTATTTTAAAAGATTAATTCGACTTACATCCGAATATTGTGTCATATTTTTGTTGAAGTGTGTCAGCAATACAAGCGCACAAGTACACGCAAATTTACAAGACCACATGAGATTTTGTGCGCGAGAACTCTACTACGAAGCGATCATTATTATAAGAGGTAGCTATTCCCGATATCTTTATGATAGATAGATCGTAAATAAGCCATCGTTGTAATAGCTTTTATTAAATGATTTATAGTCTCGTCCGCACATCACCTAAAATTAGGTGACCTACAAATAGAGAATGAAAATTTATTTGTTTGTAGCCAATGTAGCCATCTGCTTCTGGATATTGTTTTCGAGTTGCTATTTCATTTGATAAATGAGAGCATTTAAAAATCATCTGTGAAGGAAGAAATTAAATATTATTATTCAATAAAAAAAAACAATCAAAATGTTTTTATTTCTAGTAAACCTAAAACAGGCGCTTTAGAAACGTTCACTTTAAAAACTAATGACTCTAGGTGCGCCGTTTCAAAGTTTCATTCCTATGGAGAAGAACCGGCAAGAAACTCCATAATTCCGAACTCAACTCCGTTTCACACATGCATGGGACAAGCATTTGTGTGATCCAAAAACGCTTGTCCCAAATGTTCTACCATAACCCCCAAAACCCCCGCGACACAAAGATTCAATTCCGTAATGCGGTCGTCGTTTTTTAATAAAAAAAAAAAATACAACGAAAGTGAAAGGTTTAGAAATGTTAATTTTAAATCAAATGTGGATGTTGATATCATATTGGTTGGTTTGCTGCAAAGATATAAGTTTATCTCAATTGTTTAGAGTAATGCCGAACATCTTGTTTATTCCAATTCAATGCTTTTATTTCTTCCTGATAAAATTATGCCACTTCATATAAGTTGCATGCAATTATAAATATTCGTATGAATGACAACATAAACCAAATAATTATTATGACGATTACACAAGATAGTATCTATAAATGTCAGGTTTACTGAAACGAAGATATTCATAATTTGTTCCTACCATCCAATACACCCGAAAAAATAAATGGCTAAAAAAAACTTAAAAAAAAGATTCTAAACTTAATTACATTTTTGTGTGTCTATGATTCTGTCCTGTTTATCACCATCAAGACAAATAAAGGAAAAAAAAATAGCTTCGTGTACTTATGTACGCGCGCACGCGCATCTTAAAATTTCACTCTTATCATTTTTTCATAACGAGCCTAAAGAAGTATAACTTCAAAGACAAAAATCTGAGAGGCTGATATTTAAAGAAGAAAATAGTTTTATATAATTGCAAGGAGTTATCACAACCTTGTTTATTTAATTGATAAATTTTATAAACCTCTGTGGAGTAGGATAGTAAACCGTACTTTAAAATATCGAACTTTGGTCGTCATGACAACTATCTACTAACCAATTTTGCCATGGTTACCACATAAACAAAGGTGTGAATTTATTTTTGTGTTACATAATGCGCGCACATCTTAATACTCAATACTCAAATCTTAATTAGCATTCCATATGTTACAAAACAGGTGGTACAATTACTTATAGTATAGACACAATATGGACCCGATAGGGCGGGCATAGCTTAAAGAAGTTCGGAGAGAAATTTAAGGACTATGTAGTCATTACAAAAATTATAATAATTATATTTAACATTTAGCAACATTTTAGTGTGAGTGTGTACGTCTCTTAAAATATTACTCTTATATTTTTTTTATAACACACCTAAAGAAGTATAACTTCAAAAGTTTTTACACTGAAGTATATTTTTGTGTTACATACTATAATTCTGTCCGGCATTGTACTGTACTCGGACCGCATTATCAAAGTAAATGGGGCCACGTTCAGTTTGTTTGTCACTCAAGTGGAAATAGTATCTAACGATTCCATCCATTACGCTCCGACAACATTGGCCTTTGCTAAATAAAAGGGACATATTATCTGGATTAACTGTAGTTTTACAATGTCAGATTACGTCAATTGGGTGAGGCTCGTGGCTAAGTGTTAGCTGAGTTCGCAGCGGTCTGTCTGTGGATGGGTGACCATTTGTAAACACACCGAGACCCCTCCGTGCCTCGGAAAGCACGTCAACCCGTTGGGACTCATATCGTAATAAAGATTACTTAGGGGCCGCGCTAAGTATACAAGTACTTAAGGTCGATAGGTACGACTATTTTACAATTATGAACTAAATAGACCAAGGCATCTCATGACTCTACTGCTACTGTCGTGGTGGCTTAGCGGTTCAATGACCGAATTCGCATGCACATGGTTGCAAGTTCGAACGCAGGCAAGTACCAATGTGACTTTTTCAAAGTTATATGTACTTTCTTAATCAATCTAAGACATTATTGACAAACGGTGAAGGAAAACATCGTGAGGACATCTGAAATCGCCAACCTGCAATGAGCAAGCGTGGTGATCAATGCTCATCCTTTCTCTATATGGGAAGAGGCCTGTGCCCAGCAGTGGGACGTTTATAGGCCGGTATTATTATTATTATTTGTATCTCTCTTTTATCACGGGATAACTTCAGAAGAAGAGACCCGGTCCTTTGAAAGGTTTACGTGGGGACACAGGTCCAACACGCAGTGGCCTTGTTATTATTATGGATTTATTAATATTTAAGTATGTTTATCAGTTGTCTGGTTACCATAGTACAGGCTCTGCCTAGTTTGGGACCAAGTGAGTTGTCCCTGCATATTATATTATTCAAGTAGATTGTGCCACGTTTAATTCGTTTGCCAGTCGAGTGTAAATAATACTCGTTGAATTCGTCCATTATGCTCCGGCGACAATCGGTTTAGAGACGGCAAATAACCTACCAAATGGGGTAGAAAGTGGATTTGACGGAATTGAGTCACGGTCAAAACCTTATCACTTGTAAATATGTTTCGCTTGGTAGAAGCCGCATGATAAAGTTTACAGATTTTTTTTTTTTAAGACTACGCCCGCATTAAGGAATTTAATCCTTGTGTCGCGGGGGTTTCACAAACATTCAAATCACATGCACAAAGAACACCCAGACTTGGAACAAGTATCTGTGGATCACACAAATGCTTGTCCCATGCGGGGATCGAACCCGCAGCACGTCGCGCACAGTGGTAATTAGCGTGGTGACCTATACCACTCGGCCATCCGTGCAGTCAAGTTTTAAACACATAATCTATACTGACATATAATTTTAAGTTACCTACCACTTAAGACTGCTCTCTCGAAAAAAGTCTAAAACAGCGTGCAGATGAAGCAGTTTTTTGTCAGTACTTACATTGAAATTACTCTGAAAAAAATAACTAATTATCTACATGATATGATACGTAATTTAGCCATAATTATTCCATCGGTACCACATATCAAGAAAAAAAAAAACACCAAATCATCTCCAAATCGTTGGTTAAAACCATTTTACTCCTTAATTTTTTATAAAATTATATTAAATATAAATTAAATTAATTTATTGTTTTCTGAGGTTTACGCGAATATGAGACATTGAAATAAAACTACTTTAAAACGGATTCTATACCGGTTTATTTTTCCTGTCAAGACGAATACCATCTCAGTCTGCCCGTGACCATGACACCTGCAAAGGTGTTGAAACGTCGGGAACTAAAATCAAAATAAACCGCGATAGAATCCGTTTTAAATTAATTGTTAAACATTCAACAGTTACCCGTAACCCTGAAAACAAGCAGGTCAATCAGTTTAGAATTCAGGTTCATTGAGATAACATTCGCATGATCAAATCGTTGCTATCGTCAACTGCTATTGTGTACCCAAGGTTATTGCCGTTATTACATTTAAATAACTTAAATGTTTATTATGTTAAATCACGGATAGATATTTTGTATTGAAACGTCATTTTAAACTATTTTAGGGTCAATTCATACTACAGCTAAGTAATAAATAATGTGGACAACATCACATACATTGCTCCGAATCCAAAGTAGCTAAAGCACTTGTGTTATGTAATCAGAGACAGCGAAGGTACCACAAACACCCAGACCCGAGACAATATTGAAAAGTGTTTTTTCTACATTGACCCGTCCGGGGATCGAACCCGGGACCTCAGAGCTGGCGACACCTTGAAAACCGGTGTATGCGGCACTCGACCACGGATGTCGTCAATAGAGTGGAAGTAGAAGTGGAAGAGTAGAAGCGCAACAAAACGTCAATCAAATCAATGTCAATCAATGATATAGCATACCAGCTCTTGGTGGCGGGGCTTGTGGCTAAGTGTAAGCCGTACGGTTTGACCGATAATAAAGGTTACGCCGCGCTCGCCGCGATCCGTGGATGGGTGACCATTTGTAAACATACCGACGACCCACCGTGCCTCGGAAAGCACGTTAGCCGTTGGTCCCGACTGTCATACGGTGATCATTGACAGTCGTTAAGTCATTACAATTCAAAGTGTCAGTCAATACAAAGTGACAGGTCACGTGACTTATGTTTGTATGAAATAATGATTTTCAATTTTAAGTTTTCGACCTATGTTTATTGGGAAAAGTTGTTCAGTTTTGTGCACCTGATTACCTCGTTGAATATACGCACTCCATAAAAAATAAACCTGTATAAAAATAATTATACTGTATCCAATGCAAATTCTCTCTCTAACTGTGACATCTCTTTCTTTCCAGCCCAGAGGATGATACGGGTAAAATGGAAGACTACTCATCGGACATCAATAAATTAAATATCGACTCAAAACCTTACACCAATTTGATAAGGGAACGGCGTCAAGTGGAGACCGATACAGCTGTCGATGAAGCTCCAGTTCCAGAAGTCAATGCTACTGAAGAAATGACTCCTCAAAATACTTCGGAATCCAGTTTAGGACCAAAAGTCGAAGTCGTCCCTGGAGCACCAATCAGGATGATGGGTATAAGAGTTGAAGAATCGGATAAGGAACCGAAAATCGTTGATGAGCTCATCCCTAGTGTTTTGACGCAGACGAACTTTATTTTAAGGTTGTTTGGTGAAGGCTTCACGAATGATACTACTATAGCTTTCACTCACACTCCAGCTGCCTATGGTAGTACCTGTGATCATTTGTTGAATGGAGAGTATAAGGTTTGTACTTTTATACCCGACTGCACCAGCATGTTTTTTATACAGGAAAAGTTCAGCGTCTATGTACAGACCTGTTGGTCTAGTTGTTAGTGACCCTGACTGCGAAAACAGACGTCGTGGGTTCGAATCCCACCCAATACATCTTTGTGTGATGAGCATGATGATTTGTTCTGTATCTGGGTGTAATTTATCTATATTATGTATTTAGAATGTAAAAGTATGTTTATCAGCTGTCTGGTCACCATAGTACAGGTCTGCCTGTTTGGGGTCAGATGACCGTGTTTGAGATGTCCCGAAATATTTTTATATAATTATGTCATTGACTAAACAAGTCGCCAATTATAGGTTGACAAGCATTTTCAAAAAATTGTGATAAGATTTTATGATCCTATTGTTATACATATACAATATTTATTTCCTTGATGAAAGTGGTTAGGTACTTATCCTAATCCGTATGTGCTAGGTATGTCGTCTTAATAAATTGACTGATGATGATGAAATAATTATAGACACGGATTTAATTACATAAAATTGCTAATTGCAGGGATACATGGCTAACTATAAGAATGAGAATAGGCCTATGCTGTGCTATAACTGATAAATTCCTGTGTCATAAAATCACCTAAAACTGACTAATCTAAAATTGAATAAGTTTCAAAATATTTTAGGCCTTTCCAGACACTTTCGAAACGTAAAATGATTCTAGTTTAAATTCAATACAAAGTTAAAATGAACCATTTTTAAAGAAGTGTAAGTAATGATAAAATTATTTGCCTCAATCTACCATGAACTATCTTCCTCCTAGGTGCTATACACAGAAACCGACTCAGCTCTCCTGCAACTCGTCGCCCCACAACCGCTTGACGACTACAAATTCTACATCTGCGCCCGAAACTCCATCAATGAGCACTTCATCCACCAAGGACAGGAAAAATGGAAGATCTTAGCTACACACAACAAACTCTTACCCCTTTGGGTCTCCTTGATCTTAATCGTGGTCCTTTTGATGCTCGCGTCACTTTTCTCTGGTCTAAATTTGGGTCTTATGGCTCTAGATCGTACTGAGCTGAAGATTATTGCCAATACGGGAACTGAGAAAGAGAGGAAGTATGCCAGAGCGATTATGCCAGTGAGGGCCCATGGAAACTACCTCCTCTGCACCATATTGTTAAGTAACGTCGCTGTGAACAGTACTTTTACTGTGATTTTGGATGATCTGACGTCTGGACTGGTGGCTGTAATTGGATCAACTCTGGCTATTGTGTTCATAGCTGAAATTACGCCTCAGGCTGTCTGTGCTCGGCATGGATTGTTTGTTGGAGCTAAGAGTATCTGGATTATGAAGGTGAGATGCTGTTTTAATATTTTATTCATAGTTGACCCTGAAAGATCGATCGACCCCTGGATTCTGAAACAAGCAAGCTGTTCTTCAGTTAAATCTGACGATTGTTTGTTGTTCGTATTTTGGTCCGCCAATCACATTAGTTCATAATACATCTTATCAGAAACCATTTGTATTCAACAACAGCTTCCCATCGATTCTGTAAAATTCAATCAACAACTCGCATCTGACTTTGCTATTCACTCTCACTTCGCATAAGTTTCAAATTTCGAGTGCGAACTCAAACGTCATCTCATACATCTCACGGTTAATTTAGTTCAACTCGCTGACATGCTCGCAAGGGTAGCGCTAGTGCATCAACCGAGTTTTTGAATGCCAATTAAGAAACTGACAGCGGATTCAGATTCGAAGTTTAGAACGAGGAATTAACAGGCCTTATCAGAATATACCCAGGAGTTAGCATAGAAAATATAAAAAGTTGTGAACCCATTTTTTAAAGTTAAAGCTCCTAATCTTTTCGGGAAGGTAGACCAACAAAACGGTTCGAATACCACCCTTTATACTACCGACGTGAACCCACTCTTAACACAAGCATCTTAGCTTAGCACCAGGAGTTAACAAGAATACTAGTAATGTGCGACCCACATTGCTAGTAATCTTAAAAAAAACTCATAATATTTCTAATATAGACTTAATATTTCAGATCGTGATGGGTATCTGCGCTCCTCTCGCGTGGCCGACCAGCAAACTGTTGGATTACTTCTTAGGGGAAGAAATTGGAACGCATTACAACAGAGAAAGGCTGAAGGAACTTGTTAGAGTAAGTATTAAATTACATCCTAGCTTAATCTTTAATGACCGGATTCGTATGCATAAGGTTGCAGGTTCGAACCCAGAAAAGTACCAATGTGACTTTTTCATCATTCTAAGGCATAATTGACCATCGGTAAAGGAAAATATTCCAAAAATGTTATCTGTGATTCCTAACCCGCAATGATCCAGCTTGGTGATCAACGCTAGTTCTTTCTCTACATGAGAAGACATCTTTGCCCAGCAGTGGGATAGTTATAGGCCGGTATGATTATTTATTTTTATGAAAATACTAGCTCAAAATTCAAAATCATTTATTCAAATTAGGCTACCATGTAGCACTTTTTGAATGTCATCAACACCGACAGCACCCTGATTCGCCCACCACGCATCATGCCAGCTGATCCGGCAAACCTTAAAAAAACTGAAGAGAGCCATCCCTATCACTTAGGGGTACGAAAAAGATGTTGGCTGATTCTCAGACCTACCTGATATGCACACAAAATTTCAAACAAATCGGTCCAGCCATTTCGGAGGAGTTTGGTAACCAACATTGCGACACGAGAATTTTGTATATTAGATTGTTGAACAAAACAGTATTTAATAAGGAGGTATATTATCAAAACATTTTCAGGTGACAGACCACGTAAATGACCTGGACAGGGAAGAGGTGAATATTATCTCTGGAGCTCTGGACCTTCGTAAGAAAATGGTGAAGGATGTCATGACGAAGCTGAAGGACTGCTTCATGCTGCCCGTCAACAGTGTACTGGACTTCGAGACCATGTCGGAGATCGTCAAGTCTGGTGAGTAGATTGTAATTTTTGGGATATGGTGGTATAGCTTGGCTTTGTGAAATCCCATGGACCAGGCGTATGGTGGGAGACGTTACTTTCTTCTTCTTCTTCTTCCTGCCCTTATGTCATTCATATAGGGTCGGCGCAATGCGTATTTTCCTTCCATTCCTCTCTATTACTCGTCATCGCGGCATCCACTCCTTTCTTTCTCATATCATTTTTCACACAATCCATCAATCTCTTTTTCGGTCTCCCTCTGCTTATATACCCATCCACAGTCATACTTATAACTTGTTTAGTTATGTGACTTTCATCCCTTCTCATAATATGTCCATACCACGGCACACACGTTACCTTAAGAAAAAAAAAAAGAAAACGACGCTGGCACTGACGCGGGGGTTTCACAAACATTCAAATCACATGCACAAAGAACACCCAGACTTGGAACAAGCATTTGTGGATCATCCAAATGCTTGTCCCATGCGGGGATCGAACCCGCAGCACGTCGCGCACAGTGATTATTAGCGTGGTGACCTATACCACTTGGCTATCCGTGCAGTCATCCCTTCCGAGGTATAGAGGGATCCCGGTATGTTTACAAATGGCCATCCTTCCAACAACCATCCCTGGAGCTTTAATATCGGTTCAACATGGTAAAACCCTAAGAACCCCCACTGCCTGTGTAATAAAAGCCCAAAGCGACTGACCACGGGAACTGTACCATTCGTCCGACCAGGGTGTTTTTGGTCGGTGAAAGTCCAACATATCCCCACGTCGAGCCCTCGAAAAAAAAAAGTCTGTTCTGTTGTAAAACGGGCCGTGGGACCTTACGACTACACATAGCCACAAGGCCCTTTAAAGTACATAAAACTGAAAAAAAAAGACTTAATCCAACTTCCTAATTATTATTTTCTTATCTCCAGGCTACTCCCGCATCCCGGTATACGAGGGCAGTCGCGGCAACATCATCACGGTCCTCTTCATCAAGGACTTGGCGTTCGTGGATCCCGACGACAACACTCCGCTGCGGACCCTCTGCCAGTACTACCAGAACCCCTGCAACTTCGTGTTCGAAGATGTCACTCTTGATGTGATGCTGAAGCACTTTAAGGAGGGTGAGTATACAACATGTAACAAAACCCCTGTCAGATACAATAAAGGAGTATTCGTGGTACAGTTCATGAACCGTCTCGCATAGGCGGCTTCTTTGACACAATGCTGCAGTTAGTAAGTACGTGAACTTTGAGGAGCGGTCAGTGTTGCTGTTGACTTGGATCAGTTTTTATTTTGATTTAATTAATGTTACTGGGGAAAAAAATAATCTCCTATTCATTTAATGGCTACGTATATGTGTTCTCAGTACGATACTGAATTTCATAATACTCTCAAGAATCGGATACGTATAAGAAACGATTTGAAACTAGAAGCGGCGGTAGCCTAATGGCTACGGCATCGGACTTGCGATCATATGGTTGCCGGTTCGAATCCGACCCATTGCATTGCATTACCGACGTGAACTGATGACTATAATAATAATAATATCTTGGGACAGCTCGCACACGGCCATCTGATCTCAAACTTAGGCAGAGCCTGTACTATGGCAACCAGGCAACTGATAAACATACTTATATATTTCTAAATACATACATATTATAGATAAATTACACCCAGATACAGATGAAATGATTTGTTCTGGGTGGGAATCGAACCTACGACCTCCGGTTTAGCAGTCAGGGTAGTCACTAGACCAACAGGCTAGTCGCTCTTCTTCTCTTACATTATAATAACCATTATTTTATTGCAGGTCACAAAGGCCACATGGCCTTCGTCCAGCGCATAGAAGAAGGAGACGGCGATCCAGTCTACGAGACCGTCGGTCTACTCACTCTAGAAGACGTAATTGAAGAGATGATTCAGGCTGAAATCGTGGATGAGACTGATGTCATCAGTAAGTACTTTCTTCTTAGAAATGTCAAAATGCTGTGGTCGTCTTCCGGTCTTCTAACCGTCGGTCTTCTCATTAAGAAGACGTAATAGAAGAGTTGGTGAATCATAATGTAATTGACAAACTCGAATATTTGAATTTTTAGATTTTGAAAATCATATCAAAAATATTTATTCAAATTAGGCTACCATGTGGCATTGAACGTCATCGTATACACAGACAGCACTCTGCCCCCCTAGCCAAGTGACCATTCTACAAGCGTTAACGATGATAGAAATCGCTAAAATGACTTTAAATGTATGAAAGTGACAAGTCTAAGTCACGTGACTTATCGAAAGCAAATGTCATTTCCATATATTAAATGTGATTTAAGCGATTTCTATTATCGTTATCGCTTGTAGAAATGTCACTTGGCTAGGGGGGCTGATTCGCCCCCCCTTCACCGCTTCCTAAGTGCTCTAACTGGGGAGAAGAAACGGCGCAACAAACTGCCCAGCAGCACGCTGTTCCATTTAAAAAAAAAAACAAAAATACCAATACAACAGGAGATTAAAAAGGGACCGCGCCAAATAAACAAATTTTTGTGGTCAATGTTAGATCTGTAAAGGTTTGAACCAGAGGGAGATGTTAAATAAAACAGCTGCTGCGATCTAATGTTGTTTATTAGCTGACCGACTGATATTTATAGCACTGTTGGACAAGGACAACAAATAACGCGACATCTGTCTCGCTCTAACACATAGGTAAATATGCGCCGCCGCTCGTCCGTTTCTCAGCCGCGCGCTGGCTGCGCGGGTAGCCGTGGAAATAATGTGACCGCACTGACCGCCACCTCGGCCACGACGTATGAATGACCGGTGGCGGGCCCTGTGTACCAGTTCGCCGCGCGCCACTGTGCGGGCATGTTATATGATGCTCATGGCTTCCATAGATCTATGAATTTATAATTATTCAGTCAGTCAGAAGAATGACCAGTCACCGACACCAGCACCCGTTCACGAGTATGACGCCACTATCAGCCATCACCTCCTTCGCCATAGAGATGAACCTGAGGTGAACATTTTGAGAAGATATAATTCAGACTGATATAGTTTTTTCTCCAATGTCATAAAATCGGTGTTGATAACTTGATGATGTTGAAAAATGAGATCTTCCAGTGTCTCCTAATTAATTTTAATTTGTTCTTTCAGGTGACAACCGCACCAAGAAACGCCTGATGCGTCCCCTCAACAAGTTCCAGGATCTAGCAGCCTTCGCTGGTCATCATGAGCACCAGCGCGTACATGTCTCTCCACAGCTGGTGTTAGCCACCTTCCAGTTCCTGAGTACCAGTGAGTAGACCACAGTAGACCAGTAGACTAACAGTGGAAAGCCAATAGATAGTCTCTAGAAGACTAAATTCGGAGAAGGTCAATAGACCGTAATTTTTTTTTTTTAAATAAGGTTACTAGCAGTGTGGGTCGCACATTACTAGTAATCTCGTTAACCCCTCATGCTAAGCTAAGATGCTTGTGTTACGAGAGGGTTCACGTCGGTAGTGTAATGGGTGGGATTCGAACCCGCAACCATATGATCGCAAGTCCGACGTAGTCATTAGGCTACCGCCGCTTAGGGCAGATTTAAATAGGACAAAAGACCGATTCTTACTAGGTGTTGAAGACCAGGAAACTGGTTAAGGTCGGACCTGGAAGCCTTTGCTGGTCATCATGAGCGCCAGCCTGTACACGTCTCTCGGTCTCATCGGCCAACATATATTTTTCCCCTAAGTGATAGAGCTGGCCCTCCAGATTTTTCTTGTCTTTCTATATAAACCAAAGTCGCGTTTGTTACATCACTTATACCTCGAGTTTCATGATCATTAATTCGTCTCCGTCCCGAAAAGCAGAATATATTAAAAACAAACAAATAAAAATATGTTGTACTAGCTTCTGCCCGCGACTTTGTCTGCGTGGACTTCAGAATTGGGTCCAAAAAGAAATGAAAAATGTCAAAGTAATGAAAAATCGAATAAAATTTTCACCCGTGTAATAGACAAAAATTACGAAAATAAGCTGTCTGCCCGCGGCTTAGCTCGTAAACAATTTTCAATTTTCCCTCGGGAACTATTAAGGAATCGGGATAAAAAGTAGCCTATGTTTTTTTCTATATCAAAGGCTACATGTATGCCAAATTTGATCCAAATCCTTTTAACTGTTTTTGCGTGATTGAGTAACAATTATCCAAACACTTTCACATTTTTAATATTAGTAGGATGACAACTTACGCGAGTGAAACCGCGAGAAACAGCTAGTATAAACTAAATCTATTGTGTTGTTCAGGCGTGGAGCCATTCCGCGTGGAGCACATCTCGGAGACGGTGCTGCGGCGGCTGCTGAAGCAGGACGTCATCCAGCACATCAAGCTGCGAGGAGACGAGGAGAAGAACGATCCTAAAAGATACGTCTTCTCCGAGGGCAAGCCGGTGAGCACCTACCGAAGTCCCAGAGGTTTTCTAGAATGAAGCCCGTCACAGACTTAGCTATAATATATATTAATATACCGTACTATAATATATATTATAGCAAGCTACCACACACTGAGAAATATATATTTTGCCTTCATTAATTGATGGTCGTCCTAGTGTTCGCACGTATTTCGTAATATGTCTTGCTATACCATAATATATAGTAATATGCAATAATGTATATTACGGTATCGCTTGGTGACGTCACAGAAATATATATTATAGCTGAGTGTGCGGTCACGCGAAAATTAGTATAGAAAATATATAGTAATATGCCTAGCTATAAAAATATTAATATATATTATAGCTAAGTCTGTGACGGGCTTTAAAGTCCTTTGCAAGACAAAGCAATTGAGTCCAAACTCGATGGCGTTGAGTCGATTTTGAACCCTAAAGAAAATGATCTTTCATGTAAAAAAAAAATCATGCCGCGCTAACTGACATAATATGGGTGAAGTCTTCTGCCCGGCCTTTTCTCAAGCTAAATTTATTAGGGTTGGATTCCAGTCTTACCAGATACAGCTGAATACCATAATTATATGTTGTGATGGAGTAACTGCCTATCTGACCTTCACAACCAATTTTACTGGGCAATAGTAAAACTGTTTTTTTTTTCTTTTCTTCCCATGGCTCTTCACTGTTCACGATAGTCAATGACAGTAGAATTGTAATGACTTAACGACTGTAATGTATCTCTCCATATCCGCGTGAAGCCGCGAATCCGTGGCTTGTTCCGGAAAATTGGCGGTTTTACGTCCCACGACAATGTCAAGGTTGGCGGCCATCTTTATTAAGTGCGCTAACTATAGTTGTTTCTATACTGTGAAACTGGCGCAAACCTCCTGCCAATGTGAAACTTGGCAGTTTTGGCACCACGATCCGCGCCACGATTTCACGCCGCGATGTCACGCCGTGATTCGAGAGAAACTTTAAATTAAACGTATGTCAGTTGAGCCCAACTTCGAGGTCCGGAGGGATGTCTATGTTTTTACTAATGATCATCCATCCACGGACCAACCGCGGCGAGCGCGGCTTTACCTTTACCATCGGTTAAGCCGTAGTTTGTTAGCTATTAATAACTATTATTTAAGTTATGTTTTTTTTCCCTGTCAGGTGGACTACTTCGTGTTGATCCTGGAGGGGCGCGTGGAGGTGACGGTGGGGCGCGAGAACCTCGTGTTCGAGGCCGGGCCCTTCACGTACTTCGGCGTGCAGGCGCTCACGCAGAACGTCGGCCTCGGTGAGTACACCGCTACATCACTACACCAGCTGCTGCAGGACGTCGGCCTCGGTGAGTACACCGCTACATCACTACACCAGCTGCTGCAGGACGTCGGCCTCGGTCAGTACACCACCACACCAGCTGGACTACTCCGTGTTGATTCTGGAGGTATCAAGCAACTATACGGGAATCTCCGATAAAGCGACGGCTTCCGAAGACTTCTATCGTTGTTTCTGATCCAGAATCCAATACTATACCAAAAACTCTTAAAGATAATAAATAATTTGTTGTTCCACAGCGGAAGCCCCAGCACCATCAACGCTGGGCTCGCTGCAGAACCTGAACATGGACTCCATGCTGCGTCACACGTTCGTGCCCGACTACTCCGTGCGGGCCATCGCTGAAGTCTACTACCTCACTATCAAGAGGTATGACCACAATCTATATATATAAAACTCTTCCGTTACTGACTGACTGACAGACAGACAACGCACAGCCGAAACTATTGATCGTAAAGAGCTGAAATTTGGCATGTGTGTTTGTTGGGAGGAGTAGGTTACCACTAAGAGACATATAGGATCAAGAATAAGCGCCATGAGCTAGTGTCCTAATATCAACTAGTGACGTGCCACAGCATACATAAGTCACGATATCCATCCGACAGAATATCGATAGCATAGTGATGTACACGAATTAGAGATGGGGCTAATTTTATAATTTACAAGGTTCAGGAAACCATTGGGAGAGGCCAATGTTCAGTACTGGACGTCTTGTGGCTGATGTGATCATGATAAGGAACCGGACATTGTAAAAGAACCTGTTACTTGTTAGAAGTCTTGGCTTTAATTTTTTACATCACTTACCATATCAAGTTTTACCATATTAACAGGATATGATTGTAAGCATACAAATACCTATAAATACTAGAAACACACATATAATTGAAAATCAACTTTTCATACAAACTATAAGACCCGTCACTTTGTATGAAAAGTTGATTTTCTATTTTAAGGTTTCGACCCATGTTCCTGTAGAATATTGAACTACGGGAGAATAATTAAAACATTGACTTCACTGATAGACGTATAATCGAAGACAGGCGCGCGGCTTGACATGTACAATAACTTAATTCTAAATACCCACTTTTATTAATATATCAGTTCCTTGGGAAAAGTTGTTCAGTTTTATGCACCTGATTACCTCGTAGGATATACGCACTCCTTTTAAATTAATTCTGTGTAAACAATCGATTATTTTTCCCCAGATCAATGTACTTAGCGGCTAAACGCGCCACGCTTATGGAGAAGGGCGTGCTCGGCAGGGGAGGGACCAACGAGCAAATAGAGCCAGAAGTTGACAAGGTATGTAAAAAACTTTATTACTATCATTAAGTTAAGCCACTATAGTCAAGGTCGGGTTTTGGATGGGTGACCAGCATTTCAGTGTTGTTACGTGTTAATTTGCCGCGATAACCAACACCCACGCGGGCGGACCCACGAGTGAAAGCTAGTAAATATATATGTATAGAAGATAAATTAATTTATTATTTTTTTCTTTACAGCTCCTTCGTGAAGGCGAAAACCGTATAGAGGAAATACGGGAGGACAGACCTTTGGAGGAGAACTCTAAACCGGTAATAATTATTACTATTTATTTTATGGCTTATTTGACCAGTCAGATAACTTCTCTATATACAAAAAAAAATACAGTGTAATTGAGAACTGGACGCGTACTTCAGAATTGGGTCCAAAAGAAATAAAAAATGTGAAAGTAATGAAAAATAGATTAAAATTTTCACCCGAGTTTGCGCTATAATAGAGAAAAATACCGAATTTCAAAGCTGTCTGCCCATGGCTTAGCTCAGAAACAATTTTAAATTTTCTCTCGGGAACTACTACTTAAGGAATCGGGATAAAAGGTAGCCTATGTTCTTTCCATGTCAAAAGCTACATGCATGCCAAATTTCATCCAAATCCGTTCAGCCGTTTATGCGTGATTAAGTAACAAACATCTAAACATCCAAAGAACCCCGCCCCTGTAACGCAGCGTATCGTTTCACGAGACCCCCCTCTCCCCCTAAATTGCGTTACGTCATACTTGAACGCCCCCTTAGTTACTCCTGCGAGGTTCCAGGTTTTTAACAAATAACCGTGTATCAATATATACTATATAATTTATGTCTTTTCATGCTGCCAGAGTATGGATGAATCTAGAACTAGATATTAAAAATGGTAATGTAAACAATATCAGATATTCAGATCAGATGGCCGTGTGTGGGGTGTCCAGAAATATTTAAGAAATATATAGGTATTAAAAAATATTAATGTCTTTCGCTTAAACCTCATATAACAATTCTTTTCCAGTTTTTACCATCATCTGCCAGTCCTCACACGAACGCCACGTTCAAGACAGCTGACAAGGAACCGAAGAACCCTGAGGAGGAGAAGCTTCTCAAGAAGTAACAACACAAGTGAACAAGCAATGCAAAAGGTTTTAACTATATTTTTATAAAAAAAAAATACATCGTATAAAACAGTCGCTCCCGTTTGTACAGTCAACAGCAAAAGTAGATGATTGAATTGAGATTATTACTTTTGATGACGAATTAAGGCAACAGTACTAGTAGTAAATGTTTGGTATAATTTACAATCACATACTTGTGAATCACTTCGACGCCACACAGTTCTTACGCGAACTCCGTTCATTAGTATTGAATTTCTTATTTTGATCATCTACTTTTGCTGTTGACTGTACGTTAAGAGCTTTGGAACTACGCAACAGATTTTAATGTAGTTTTCAGTTATAGATAGATAGATTCGAGAAGGATTTTTATTTATACTAGGGTTGCAGACTAGGAATGGAAAGATAAAAACTATTAATACCGTAAGTAAAATAAATAAAAAATATTAGATACGTATTTTTAATAATATTTGACAATGTTAAAGTACGTTCGTGTTTTGGCCTAGCGGTTCAATGACCGGATTCGTATGCACATGGTTGTAGGTTCGAATCCAGGCAAGTACCGAAGTAAATTTTTCTAATGTACTTTCTTAATAATTCTAAGGCACCATTGACAAACGGTGAAGGAAAACATCGTGAGGAAACCTGGATTTCGAAAACTGGAATCTGAAATCACCAACCCGCAATGAGCAAGCGTGGTGATCAATGCTCATTCCTTCTCTATATGGGAAGAGGCATGTGTGATATTAAGCAGTGGGATATTAAGATATTCGTTATTATGAAAAAGCAAAAGAAAAAACGTGTCTAATATTTTTTTATTATAGGTATTTATTACTCTTGTGCCTTATTATTCAATGTATGCTTAAATAATAATTAAGATGTTTACCTACTTCAAAACAAATATATTACCACCATGATATACTATATTATATGTATGTATTTCTAAGTGCTTAGACACATACAATAAATTAATACCTTTAGAAATACAAGCATATATATATACATACATATTTTGTAGACCTATATACAATTAATTATATTTTTAATATAATAATATAATTTATTCATTTTTTTTACAAAACGAAACATTTTTAATAATTTTATAAAACAAATTCTTATTCAAAAGTCTTCCAATACCGCATAAATGTATTTTAAAATGTTTTCAACCATAGACAATTTTTATTTTATTTTTTAAGATTCAACTAAACTTTTTGCATTGTATTGTATTTAAGTCTATAAACCTAAAAGAACGTATCAAAACGTAATTAAAAAGAATATTATTTTTAATTTTATTAATTATCTAATTACGGATACTTATACGTTGTTAATATTAAAATTAGTTGAAATTTTATTTTAACTAGCTCAAAAGCCCAATGGCTAGGGCGTCGGACTTGCGACCATGTGGTTGCGGGTTCGAATCCCACCCATTGCACTACCGACGTGAACCCACTCGTAACACAAGCATTTAGCTTAACACGAGGGGTTAACGAGAATACTAGTAATGTGTGACCCACATTGCTAGTAAGCTTTTTAAAAAAGGCTATTTATATTTGAGAGTACACTTAAACTGTACTCACATCATCGCAGAGTACAAACATGACTAAATACCAATACGGTATTATATTGAAGAAAAAAAAAATATACAGTATGTTACAGAAAAACGAGGACAAATTTGAAATACTGCTTCATTCTTAGTAATTATCAATTTTCTCTAAGATACTAATATCTAGTTAAACTGTCTGGAACAAAAACACAGCCAAAACTCTTCAATTCATAGGAGGTGACAGTATTAAAACGAACATATTTTTTCGCAAATTCAACCTTATCTGCTTAGTATAAAGTAGCTTTAGCGATGCGAAATTTTTTGAAATGACAGCATATCTGTGGTCATCCTTGAAGACGAATTTGAGATAGACTGCATCTTAGGATTTCTATATTAATGGCTGAAACAGTATTTAAAATATACCACATCATTTCTGTAGCAACCTGTATAATATCTATAAGTTAAATAAAATTTCAACTGATTCGAAAAATTAGAATAAGATGAATTGTATGTAAAGAAACGTAGAAAGAATTGTGCCTTCAGTTTTAAGTAAAGTATTTTATATAATAACTTAAAAGTTAAAATAACTGTGCGATGCGTATTTTGGTTAAAAATATCTTTTTTTTTATTATAAGTCAAAAATCCGCTAGGGGCGCTGATATCGCAGTAGGTGTATATCATTCTCCACCAATGAGAGACAAGCTGGTATGTATAATAATTCAGGCCTATGTCCCACTGATGGGCATAACCTCTTCTCATATTAAGAAGAAACGAGTATTGATCACCACGCTTGCTCGAAGCGATTTTAGACTAAAATTTTTGGAAAACTGATTTCCACACGATTTCTTCCACCGTCAATGATGCCTTAGATAATTAAGAAAGTACATATAACATTAAAAAAGACTCATTGGTACTTTTACGGTAATGGATTCGAATCTGCATTCTTGCACAATTCATTCTAACTAGCTTGTCATTGGTGAAAAATCCTAGCGGGTTTTTGACTACCCGACTCCCTTTAAAAATCCCCGATTGAATATTTTTAAATATTTTTGACAATCCTGTCAAATGATATTACAGCTCTCTTAATAAATACGTAAAAATAATAGTCGTTATATTCTGAGCTACTAGTTCTTGTACGTGCCTACAATGTGCCTTAAACAGGATTATTTTAAAAGGAGTGCGTATATTCAACGAGGTAATCAGGTGCATAAAACTGAACAACTTTCCCCAAGAAACATAGGTCGAAATCTTAAAATGGGAAATTAACTTTTCATACAAACATAAGTCACGTGACCTGTCACTTTGTATCAAAATTTCATTTTCCTTTTTAAGATTTCGACCTATGTTCCTTGGAGACAGTGGTTCAGTTTTATGCACCTGATTACCTCGTAGAATATACGCACTCCTTTTAAAATTATCATTTCTGAATGAAAAATAGAAAAAGTGTACAATCATTAGGTAAAAAACTAGTATCGGGCGACCCATATTGCCAGAAAGCTTGAAAAAAGATTGTTATAATCAAGTGTTTTTTCAATCCGACTGCTAGTTTAGTAGTATTCGCGTATATCTTTCAAAAAAAATCAATTGTATAACATTAGTATATATTAAAGTAATTTTAAGACATTAAATGGTGGCCTTAGTGTTGTGCCTTTGAAACTAAACTAAAAACGCATCGTACAGGAATAATGTAGATGCAAAATTATTATTACACAATTATATTAAATATTTTTAATAGATTTTTTTAATCAACGCATTTTGTGAATTAACGTAATTATGTAGGTAATAGATATAGATTGTTGAGTTTTTAAAGTTCAGACTTGAAATGGCTAATCTTTTAACTATAAAATGTTATTTTTATTAAAATTAAAGTTTTTTCGATGATGGAATGACGACCTCCGTTGTCGAGTGTCGTACACAATTCTCAATGTGTCGCCAGCTCTGAGGTCCTGGGTTGGATCCCCGGACGGGTCAATGTAGAAAACAACACTTTTCTACATGGTCTCAGGTCTGGGTGTTTGTGGTACCTTCGTTGTCTCTGGATTCCATAACACAAGTGCTTTAGCTACTTACTTTGGATTCGGAGCAATGTATGTGATGTTGTCCACATTTATTTATTATTATTTATTTTTCGATATAATTCCAACCTGCAATAGTTTAGACGTATTTCGTATCTTGCAAAAGCATTAGACAGCAAAAGTTGCACAACTATTGCTGCCTAATGAAACAGCAACAAGTAATTATTCGTTTTTATTGAATTAGTAAACAGTCAGCATATATTGCGCAAACTTTGCTATCAGTTTTTTAAATTTTGTTTTGTATATGAGCATTTTTCAGACTTTAAAAAACGGAGTGGTACTAAAAATTATTTATTTGAAGGAAATAACATTTTATTTTAACAGTTAGCCATTTCTCAGTCTTAAGCATAACATATCGAAGCCATTCATAGTTAAAGGTGCCGTTAAATATAAGTGTAAGTTAAAATAATGGTTTAAGAAGTCACACGTGGCTCAACAGTCAAGTAAAGTATGGGAGGGGATGTAGCCTAATAGCTAGGGCGTCGGACTTGCGATCATGTGGTTGCGGGTTCGAAACCCACCCATTGCACTACCGCCGTGAACCCACTCGTAACACAAGTATTTAGCTTAGCACGAGGGGTTAACAAGAATACATGTAATGTGCGACCCACATTGCTAGTAAGTTTAATTGCAAATTCTAATATATGTATTTTTTTTTTAATTCAATATGGAGGCTTCGATGTGTGTTGCCAACGTTGATTAATAATGTACTTATATTTTTTGGCATGGCAATATTTGTTATACGCCATTTATATTTTAATAACGTTAAAATCGCATCACGGTTTTTTAAATATGTAATTATTATCTTATTATAGTTTCTATTTAATTTTGAAAATTTAATCATTTTAAGCATTTATTTCGAATTTTTCGTAAATAAATGATTATTTTTACAGATGATTTGGTTTGTTTTCTTTCTACCTTTTTACCTTTTATTCCCTTATGAGTTTTTTTACGTTTGGATAAATTGGACGTTTAAGGTAGAGTTGAGTTTAAGCCTTTGTTGGAGGCCTAATGAATAAATAATATACTCCCCCCCAGTTCCTGAAACGTTGATCAAGTATATAGGAATAAAAGTAGTTTTATTCCTATATATTTGATCATCTTTTTATACGGATTCTATCGCAGCTTATTTTAATTTTAGTTTCTGAATACCAGTCTACTTTCAGTTTTTAAGGAGAACTCTGCTGCCCATTCTTGTTTCTATATCCCTTAGTCGCCTCTTACGACACCCAGGGGAAGAGAGGGGGAGGTTCTATGCCAAAAAACCAAGTCCTGTAAGTCTATTATAGCATCAACACAAAACACGTCCTATTCGATTCCAGTACGGAAAAGCTGATAGTCCTGGATATCCAAGCGCATTTAAAAAAATCTTGAGTACAGTTTATTTTTATTTATTTTAATAAAGGAGATTTACCTTCGTTTACAATACGCATCTCCAGTATTGATTGTACTCTCCTTAAGTTTTTTTTTTCATTTAATTTAATTATTGGCCCACTACTGGGCAAAGGTCTCCCCCGCTTGAAGCCACTTAAGAAGCGATCGATGTCATCCCGCCACCGACTCCTCGGCCTGCCTCGTTTGCGAGCTCCGACATCAGGAACCCACTCAGAGGCTATTTTAGCCCTCCTATCTGGAGTCATGCGGCTAACGTGACCAGCCCAGTTAACATTTTAAATTTTCATATTATGCAATAAAATGATATAGTTCCACAAACTTATTTCACCCGGTGGTCAGATTTGGAACTAATATTATTTTACTAATTTCATTTTGCCTAATCGGAAATTAAGATTTAATCTATTACCAAGTCAGGCGCCTTTTAAAAGTTTCGTTTCTTCAACAAAAACAAATTGTACAGATTGCATCGGTATGGTATTATGAATAAACATAAAAACAACAAAATATAAACTAAAACGTTTATTAAAAATATTATTTTTTGCAATATTAAATCTTAATAACTTGCTGTTGATATAGCTGTTCTATACGGCCTGTAGTGGGACAGTTACAGGCTGGTGTTATTAACAGCTTCGGTAATGGCGCCCACCGTGGGACTCACAAGCGTGGTGATCAATGCTCGTTCTCTGTATGAGAGGCCTGCAGTGGGACAGTTACAGGCTGGTGTTTCTTGTATATCATTTATCATGACGCTAGCTTGCTTATATCTTCATATTGGACTTTCTTCACCACGCGGCCGGTTAAAGGACCCTCGGATATCTAGAAAGAAAAATAATTTATTTTAATGGAAATTCGGTAGGAAATCAAAATACAGGATTAAGTTAAAAGGAGTGCGTATATTCTACGAGGTAATCAGGTGCATAACACTTAACAACTTTCCTTATGGAACATAGGTCGAAATCTTAATTGAAGATCATTGTTTGATACAAACATAAGTCACGTGACCTGTCACTTTGTATGAAAGTTTGAACTTTTCATACTCCATTTCATTTTCCATTTTAATGCGACTCCGACCGCGGTACCTAATTTTTTAGTAAAAAATATAGCCTATGGACTTCGTCTGCGTGGACTTCAGAATTGGGTCCAAAGAAAAATGAAAAATGTGAAAGTAATGAAAAGTGGAATAACATTTTCACCCGTATTATAGCTTGCGCTGTAATAGAGAAAATTACCAAATTTATAACCTGTCTGCCCACGGCTTAGCTCTTAAACAATTTTTAATTTTCCCTCGGGAACTACTTTAGGAATCGGGATAAAAGGTTGCCTATGTTTTTTCTATGTCAAAGGCTACATGCATGCCATTTTTCATCCAAATCCGTTCAGCCGTGTTTTGCGTGATTGAGTAACAAACATTCAAACATGCACACTTTCACATTTATGATATTAGTAGGATGTTACTCAGGGTAGCTTTATAATGGTGTAAGAATTTTTGTTAATAAATAAATAAATATCTTGGGACAATCTCACACACGGTCATCTGATCCCAAACTAGGCAGAGCCTGTACTATGGTAACCAGACAACTGATAAACATACTTATATATTTCTAAATACATACATATTATAGATAAACAACACCCAGACACAGAACAAATGATCGTGCTCATCACACAAAGATTTGTCCTGGGTGGGAATCGAACCCACGACCGACACGAAACTAAATGAATCGTCACCTCAACATCACAGCAGTAGTTGTCAATGTCGATGGTCCGCAGGTGTCCGGTGGCGCCGCGGTACGCACCGTTCACGAATCGGACGGCCCGACCCGTCGACGGTATTACGGTTTCCAAGTGATTCTGTAAGAAAAAAAGAGGAGGTTTTTAAATAATCTACATATACTAGTATTATAAAGCTGAAGAGTTTGTATGTTTATTTGTTTGTTTGTTTGAACGCGCTTATCTCAGGAACTACTGGTCCGATTTGAATAGTTCTTTCACTGTTAGGCTAGGCTATTTGCCACGATAACAGACGCCTACGCGGGCAAAAGCTAGTTTGGTATAAAATGCAAATATTTTGTTTATCTTTGTTCGAAAAGATAAATTATTTGACGACCGGCGTCGAGTGACGTACACACCGGTTTTCGAGGTGTGCCAGCTCTGAGGTCTCGGGTTCGATCCCCGGACGGATCAATGTAAAAAAACACTTTTCTACATTGTCTCGGGTCTTGGTGTTTGTGGTACCTTCGTTGTCTCTGATTCCATAACACAAGTGCTTTAGCTACTTACTTTGTATTCGGAGCAATGTATGTGATGTTGTCCGCATTTATTTATTATTTTATGAAAAAATTAGTTGGTTACCCGCGGATTCACCCGCAAATGTAAATTTTAAGACTTCGACCCATGTTCCTTGGGGAAAGCTGTCCAGTTTTATGCACCTGATTACCTCGTAGAATAAACGCACTCCATAAAAATTAATCCTGTACATAGACAACTAGCTGTAGCCTGCGACTCTCTTTATGTCGGTTATCGCAGCAAAAAGTACCTATATCTTTTAATTTTTATTTTTAATTCTTTCATAGAAGCATACTAACCTGATCTAACTTCAATTTAATATTATCTCCTGTGAGTTTCACGTGGGCGCAGTATGTGTCCACAACGCGCTCGACGATAGCCTTTCTCTTGTAATACTTCTCGCCCAACGATTTAGTTGTGATCTTCACAACTATATTCTCACATAACCAGTAGTCTTTCCTGAAAGAATAATTCGTTTATAATATTTCGGGACACGTAAAACACGGTCATCTGATCCCAAACTAGGCAGAGCCTGTACTATGGTGAACAGACAACTGATAAAAATACTTATATGTTTATAAAAACATACATATTATCTATACTTATAATAAATCTGTAGAAGTGAAAATTCTGTACATTGAAAATATCAAAAAAATTAATGGCGGGGTGTGTTACTAGACCGACAACGAACCCAAAAATGTGATTAAAAAAATTTTTGTCTGTCTGTCTGTCTGTCTGTCTGTCTGTCTGTTTGTTCAGGCATCACACAAAAACTACCGGTTCGATTTCGATGAAACTTGGTATAATTGTTCTTTAATATCCTGGGCACCACACTGGGTAGTTTTTATCCCGGAAAAGTATATACAATAAAAAACAAACTTAATTTTGCGGTTCGATCCCTAGACCCGAATACTGTACCAACCGCAAATAATAAGTTTGTTGTAGTTACGTCACCCGCAGTGGAGTTCACTAAGGGGCGCTTCACACGGCTAAGATACTATAATTATTTATCTATACTAATATTAATATTATAAAGCTGAAGAGTTTGTTTGTTTGAACGCGCTAATCTCAGGAAGTACTGGTCCGATTTGAAAAATTCTTTCACTGTTAGATAGCCCACTTATTGAGGAAGGCTATAGGCTTTTCTTTTGGAAATCTATCCCCTAAGGGGGTGAAATAGGGGTTGAAAATTTTTATGGGAAGTTCGGTATTTTCAATGATAGACACATGAAATTTCGTATACGGGTTTCTGGATAGAAATAAATAATGACGATTTCAGCGATTTTAAAAATAATCCCCCTAAAAGGGTGAAAAAGGGGTTGGAAGTTTGTAGGCATATGAATTGTGTCGTTTTCAAAGATAGACACATTCAATTTCATACAAGGGTATTTAGTTAGAAATAAATAAGATGTATTTCTTATATATATAGAAATACAATATAGATGTATTTATAAGGGTAGATTTTAGAAATCTACCCTCTAAGGGGGTGAAATAAGGGCTGAAATAGTTGGTATGTGAAGTTCAGTATTCTCAAAGATAGACAGATGAAAAGATAAATAGATACGATAATGACCATCTAAGACATATCTATAATGACGACTCCCGTGGTCGAGTGGCGTTCACTCCGGTTTTTAAGGTGTCGCCAGCTCTAAGGTTCCAGGTTCGATTCCCGGACGGGTCCATGTAGAAAATCACTTTTATACATTGTCTTGAGTCTGGGTGTTTATGGTACCTTTTTTGTCTCCGATTCCATAACACAAATGCTTTTGCTACTTACTTTACTTTTATTATTATTTCAACGGCATAATATTAGATGAAAAATTTTATACATTCTCCTTACTTTGAAAATCCCAGAATACATCTACCTTTAATACTACTTACTCTTTACTTTACGCGCGAGCGAAGCCGCGGGCAACAGCTAGTAGATAAATAACACCCAGACACAGAACAAATGATCAAATTAGCAATATTGGAATGCTTGTAACTAGCTCATTATAAAATTAATTAGTGTGTCGTTTTTAAAATTCGTTATAGTTTGAAGTATTTTTGATTCATGAAATAAAATGCCAATTTTCGTCACTTCTCCTATCGCGGGTCTGCTGGTAGAAATTTCTTTACAAATAAGCAGCACCTTTGTACATTTAGTTTTAAAATTCTTTTTTCTGTATATTTTGTGTGTGTAGGTGTACATAAATGATTAAAATAAATAAATAAATAAATAAAAAATATCAAATACCCAATTTTAAAATAAATCATTTGAAATCTTACCTATTAGCTCTCTCTTTCGCTCGCTCTTCCATTTTCATAATGTCATCTAAAGCGGACTGCTTACTCCTGCTCTCGTCAGACTTCTGCTTCTTGGCTGACTCTCTCTCTTTCTCCTTCTCTTTCAATTTGAGGACGGAAGCTGGTAACGTATCAGGCTTTTTCTCTAGAACAAAAATATTATAATTTTTAGATTTCTTTGGAAATAAACATTTTTTTTGTGCCTTATTTTAGAATTGGTACTAGTATTTTTGTTAACCCCTCGTGGTAAGCTAAATGCTTGTGTTACGAGTGGGTTCATGTCGGTAGTACAATGGGTGGATTCGCTAGTATTCTTGTTAACCCCTCGTGGTAAGCTAATGCTTGTGTTACGAGTGGGTTCAAGTCTATAGTGCAATGGGTGGATTCGAACTGGTAATCACATGATCGCAAGTCCGACACCCTAGCTGTCACCACCGCTTAAGATTTAAACCTAATTAGGGGAATAAACACATTTAAAAAAACCGGACAAGTGCGAGTCGGTCTCTTACACCAAGACTTGACATTTTAGTATTCGGCTGTTACCTTCATTCTTTCTCTTCAAACTGAGCACAACTTTCTCCTGACTGCTCTCTCTCTTGAACTCGGAGTAAGATGGACGGTCCTCTGAAGTCTGCTTCCTACCTCTCTCTACCTGTTTCTGTATAAACTCTAGCATTCTTTCCTGATAACAAAGAAATATATATTTAAAACAACTAGTGGTCGCCCAATGGTCGAAATTCGACCTTATGTTATAAATTTAAATTGTGAGTGACTTAATATACATTATTAAAATATAATATTCAAACATTATTAAGGTTCTACTGTCGAAAACTAAACTACTATAACCACACATTTGACCAAGACTGTTATTTGCCAATTTATTTTTTGAACAAATTATATGAAATTAAAAGGAAGTAAAATAAAGAATATCTATTTAAAAAATGTTTATTAAAAGAAAACATGCTATAAGAGGAAAATACTATCCATTTAGAGCATATTTTATCGCATATTGCAAACTTCTCTGCAAACAATGTTTTTTGTAAAACCTCTTTTATCGTTTGCTAAATGTCCTTGGCCGTTATATTCGGATATATAAAAACTTAAACCACTTATTTATGTCAATGTCAGTAAGCAGTCAATGAAAAACAAAACAAACATGTGTGTGTGAAATGCATGGTAGTGTGGGTAATGTTTTATTTATTGATTTAATGTACTTTATAAGCATTATTATTGAAAAATATTAGCGTTCTCCACTTCTCCTACACATAAACTATAAGTGTGCCAAATTTTATGCTCCTGCGTCCGCGCAATTTTCGTAAAAAGGGGTCCAAAGTTTTGGCATCACGTATTAATATATAGATTATTAACTAGAGAGTCGAAAATCGACCTTATGATACCGGCCTATAAACGTCCCACTGCTGGGCACAGGCCTCTTCCCATATAGAGAAGGAAAAAGCATTGATCACCACACAGGTTTCCTCACAATGTTATCCTTCACCTATTGTCAATGGTGTCTTAGAATAATTAAGAAAGTACATATGACTTTGAAAAAGTGACATTGGTACTTGCCGGGCTTCGAATCTGCAACATGTGCGAATCCGGTTATTGAACCGCTAGGTCACCACGACTTAAATCAACCGTAATTTGTTTTAATTGCAAGTTTGAAAAAGGGGTCAAAGTTTTTACTCCATGTTTTAATATAAAGAGTAACTATGTATATGTCATGTTTGTTATTCAGTAAAGACAAACATTATTAATATCTTGGATTCTCAGCTTTGATTAATCTGTAATCCATTCTCAATTTGTCAAAATACATTATGCATGTGTGTGTCAAATACAGCTCTCGCCAAACTCTATGGCCGCTCCGAAGCTAGCCGCATCGCGCTGCGCAGAACACGCTATCAGGTATCAGCGGGACGTACGCGGGCCGGGGAGGCAGGGCACGCCCGCGCGCGCTGTCTTCCACCCGCAAGCGTACATCATAGTGTGCGTTGTAGTGTAGAAGTAAGATGTACTAGATATCCGCATATATAAATCATGTTTTCTTTAAATACAGTTCAGTTCATACCCGATGATCAATCGTTTCATTTGTCTCTTGTGTGCCTCCCTTACAGCGTAATGTTATTTTTCTTGATCTTATGTATCTTTTATACATAATTAAAAGCAAATATTACTAGTTACTAAGTTTGCAAAATTTCATATTCAACAGTCCGAGCCATTTCCTTATTCCGTAAAAGGGGTACACTATTTTTGCTTCATGTATATAATTATATACATGGACTACAAATGGAAGAGAAATAGATACGCCACAAGCCGAACGCTGCCGATCGTGCCTCTCTATCGCTTGTTCCGCGCTCTCCCTTGCACGCTCTCAGGCGGAACGTGACACTTTGTCGTACGAGCAGCAAAGATGTTAAAACATCAAAAAAAAAATTAAAACTCTGGTACCTGATCATCTTTATCCATCTTCTCCTTCTTCGCCTTAGCCTCTATAGCAGCGATGGCAGCAGGATCTCTGTCTATGTAGGCCACAAACCATCCCTTTTCAGTCTCGTCTACAACACACTTGCCCTCCCGTCCGAGCCACTTCACAAACTCTGTGAGGGTCTCCCATTGGGTTGCGTTCATGTGGAGATGATCTCTGTGTAAAAAATAAATGGTAAATGCTGATGTTTTTATTTTTACTCTTAAAATTAATTATTTCCAAAGTAGACTACATTTTTAATTTTCAACTAGCTTCTGCCCGCGACTTCGTCTGCGTGGACTTCAGAAAAATTGAATAAAATTTTCACCAGTGTTATAGCTTGCGCTGTAATAGAGAAAAATACCAAATTTCAAAGCTGTCTGCCCACGGCTTAGCTCGGAAACAATTTTAAATTTTCCCTCGGGAACTACTTAAGGAACGGGATAAAAGGCCTATGTTCTTTTCTAAGTCAAAATATTGTTCGAGTGGCTTCGTGGTTCAGTGAATGAATTTATGTGGACAAGGGCACTCACTCATTACAAGCAAGCAATAATATGACTTTTTCATAGTCCTTTAATCTTTTATGGCTAAACCGATATTGATGAAACATCGCATGGAGTTAGATTGGATTCTCAGAAAGGACATAGGCTATAACCAACCGACACCTACAGGAAAAAAACAGATTAACTATTAAATGTCAACACAGCTAAATTATATATACTTTGACTTATAAATGGAAAATATTAATTAATTTTTTTTCAGTCATAAAGTATAGTTATTTAATAATTGTTCCTATACAGGGTTATTAGTAAAACACCTACAACCTCACAAGAGCAGAAAACTAATATCATAAGTAACAATACTTGTTCTACAACTTTTGATAATCTGTTATTTGTTATCCTCACTTCTTAAATAAATATATATATATTTTTTATTTGCTTGAAACATCTTTTCATAGTATAAAAAAGAGTTGTTCCTGCTGCCTGTACTCTTGCATCTTTTAAACTACTCAATTTTTTTCTTTTTAAATGATACTGCACTATGGATACTTATCCTAGTGTCGCGGGGTTTCACAAACATTCAAATCACATGGACAAAGAACACCCAGACTTGGAACAAGCATTTGTGGATCATGGTTTTTAATGCAGTTTTCAGCAATTGATAGATTGATTCAAGAGGTAGGTTTTTGTTTTTAACAGTAATACTGTGCTACCCATGAGAAGCTGTGGGTCCGCTAGTGTTATATAAAGTTGTTAGTGTTAGTTCATAATCAGTTAGTTACCTAGGGTGAAAAGTCAGGCAAGAGCAACAACGAGCACAGCTAAATATTAATACACTTACCTATGAGAAATGTATTCTTGATACACTTTATTTGCGTTCACTCTTTTTGTACCAAACTGACGATGAAGTAGCTCCAAGTATCCATCAGCGAACTCCTTGGAGAACTCGTCGATGTATTTATTGGCGTTATCAGCGAACAATAGAAGCTGCCTTTGATGAGATTCAGACATGGTGTGGCATTTGAAACCGTTCTCATCACGACACTGTTTCGCACACATCTGACAATACCATCGTAATTTCTGTAATCCTTTAGCTTTGATTTTGTTAGCTATGTATTTTGGAGTACCTTTCTCTGCTTTTCCACCCATTTTTAAGGCTTGCTTGTTGCTGAGAAATCTTGTTTTGTGTATGCAATGCCACACTGGCTTTTTTACTCACTTTACATTGGTTATTTTTGAGTTTTTTCCTTGATTAACTAGTCTTTATACATAAATATTATACTCGACTGGTTGTGGTTACAACTAAACAACTAGAAAGAAACACTAGAAAGCTGAAATATCTACGATTATTGACATGCAAATGAAGTTATGTCATGCATGAGTGACAGACGTGCGTGACATGGCGACATGACACCGTAGCGTTCCAGTTTAAAACACACAAAATTACGACATTATATGCATTGTAGGTATTTCAGTGTTGCCATAAGAAGTCATTATGCTAGTTTAAAATGAAGAATGAAGAAGTTTTGATATCATGCACTAAAAGTCTATGCTCAAACTGGTAGTCAAATTGAAAACTTTTATCTCAATTTGATCCTACTATCTTTATTTTTATGGCTACGCAATGATTCTATTCAAAAAAAATATAAAAAAGGTGATTAATTTCCAAATTTTGTTCGTTCGTAACTATTACAGAAATTAATAATAACCTTTTATGACTATTTCCACAATAGGTCAAAATAAAAAAATGAGCCATTTTTGAACTGAACATGAAGTTTTAGGCAATGATCGTTTATTTGTTTTATGTTTTTCAAATCCGATGCAGTAATTGGAGTGCATCTGTTTATCTCAACAAAATTATGAGTGGATTTCGTCTTCATCAGGAGTTTTTAGTTTAGATAGTAGTTACATAATTTAACTTCTACAAAGAATATGAACGTCTTGTACACGTCAAGAAAATTACACGAATTGTTCAAAGATGTAAGTTGTATGTATTATCTAAATTTAACTTATAGAATTATATATTATTATACCGAACATTCGTGCAAAAAAATTAACAGTCTAGCGTAGGATAACAAGGATAGATTAGCCAACATTTTTTTAGTTGATTTGTTAGCTTACACACCAAAATACCATTGTAATTATCATTTTAAATTTCATGGTTTTCATTCCATTTGGTTTACTGGGTATAAACAGATTTGATCATTATGATCTGGCCTATCTTCCCATCAATTCTTACCACAAAAGTAGGTAGAGGGGTGTTATTTTTTCGGGTTAAAACCGGTTAAACTCCTAGGTGGCACCAACCGCATTCAAACATCTGTTAATTTGGTTATGTTTATTTTTAAAGATAAAAACTTGATTCCTTTGAGCTATCAGCGGTATTCAGATTTCAAAGTACCTATTTTCCCTCCAGGGCCATTGAAAAACTCCACCCTGTATACTTGCCTATTATATTCTTTTCATAAATAAAATTCTCATGTCGCAATCTTTGTTACCAAACTTCTCCAAAACGGCTGGACCGACTTGTGTGAAATTTTGTGTGCATATCGGGTAGGTCTTAGAATTTGCCAACATCTATTTTTCAGCTAAGAAATATATAAGTATAGGTATATTTCGCAGGTATCTAGCAGAAAAAAATAGGGACCGCGGACGGACACGCGGACAATAGCTAGTTTATAATTTATGTACATACAAACAACATGTCTGTTCACCCAGGAGAAATGCGTAATACAATCGCACGCGTCAGGCGACGGGGATGTGATTCCCGGACGATGCTGCAGACTCTGTGGTGGGGATACCAGTCTCCGGTACTTCGGGGACACTTACGTGTGGGAAGGGACGGAGGAGAGATATGACCAGCTCTTGTATGACTGTTTTGGAGTCAAGGTAAAGTGTTATACCAAAAAATTCAACTAGGACCCGACCACGTATAAAAGGTGTTTCAAAAGATTGTTCCTTGGGCAAAGTTGTTCAGTTTTATGCACCTGATTACCTCATTGAATATACGCACTCCTTTTAGATTAATCCTGGATGTTTATTTCAATAAACAAGTAGCTTACCAGCAATGTGGGTCGCACATTACTAGCTAGTATTCTTGTTAACCCCTCGTTCAAAGCTAAATGTTGACGTCGGTAGGGGGTAGGATTTAAACCTGATCGTGTCCAGCGTCCTAACCTACCGGCTACCGCCGCTTTATTTACAACAAAAGTTTTTTCCATAAGGTCTCAACATCAGACTGCATGATTTGCGAGTGGTGCGTGCGCGCGTTGAGGAGCACGGAGCGGTTTCGTGCGCTCGTACACGCCGCGTTCGATAACTCGCCAAGCGAAGGTAAGGTCTTATTCACGAAGCTGAAGTCTTACTCCGCAGGATACACAGCCATAACTTAGGGTTATTTTTATTTTAGTATAGATAGTTTAATTTTTGAACACGTTGGAAGACTATATATACCATAAAAAAAACTAAATAAACCAATGACTTAGAACTTTATGATTAAGGTAAACGCAGCTATTACCGACCCTGTTAAGGTAGTTTTGTAATCGATGATAATTATTAAGAGTTTTGATTGCTTTCACATGCAGTGTTTGCTTTTTATATGAAACTCTTACTTATCTAGTTTATAATGATTACCTTATAAACCCAAAATTAGAAGATTTTCTTATAAATTTAAAAAATATTAAGTGGACAAGTCGATTCTGGTATTACCGACCCATAGGAGCAGCTATGTAGCTATTAACGATTTTGCTGAAGCTATTACCGAGTGTAACAAAACTAGAAGATTAATATTTTGATGAATATTAAGTGATTTCGTTAAGGATATTAGCATGGAAAAAATGTAGGATAGATTCAAGTTCTTACCTATTTCATACAAAAAATTGGGTGGCTAAGTGGCTTTTCCTATGTATAGTCTTCAACTCAGCCTATCGCGGTCCACTGCTGGACATAGGCCTCTCCCAAGTTGCGCCAAAACACCCGGTCCTCCGCCTTCCGCATCCAGTTCGACCCAGCCACCTTTTTCAGGTCATCGGTCCATCTGGTTTGGGGGCGTCCTACGCTACGTTTGCCGGTTCGCGGTCTCCACTCAAGGACTCGTCTGCTCCAACGGCCATCAGTCCTTCGACAGACATGACCAGCCCACTGCCACTTCAGCTTACTGACTCTGCAAGCTATGTCGGTAACTCCGGTTCTTCTCCGGATAATCTCATTCCTGATTTTATCCTTCAAAGATACTCCGAGCATAGCTCGCTCCATAGCTCGCTGAGCGACTTTGAGTTTGTGGACTAGCCCTATTGTCAGTGTCCACGTTTCGGCGCCGTAAGTCATGACAGGCAGGACGCACTGGTTGAAGACTTTTGTCTTCAAACTTTGCGGTATAGGCGACGAGAAGACTCGACGAAGTTTACCAAACGCTGCCCAGCCCAAACGGATCCTCCGGTCGGTTTCTTTCTCGAAGTTGTGTCTACCAAACTGGATGGTTTGTCCTAGGTAGACATACTCCTGCACAACTTCGAGAGCCACCCCTTCAACGAATATCGGTCTCGGCACGATATGAAGGTTAAACATGACCTTGGTCTTGGTCTAAATTCATGCCAAGACCGACACGTCGAGAAGCTACGTTGAGGCTAAACAGCATCTCGCCCAAATGTTCCAGCGACTCTGCCAACACAACGATGTCATCGGCAAAGCGTAGATGAGAGATGTACTCGCCGTTTATATTAATGCCCTGTCCAGTCCAGTCCAGTGTCTTGAAGACGTCCTCCAATGCGTTGGTAAACAGTTTCGGGGATATCACATCCCCCTGTCTTACCCCTCTGCGCAATGGAATCGGATTAGTCTTGTGGTCGTCGATCTGGACAGTCATTGAAGCGGCGTTATACAAGCATCTCAACATCTCAACGTAACGTTCGTCGATTTGACATCGCTGAAGAGCATCCAGAACCGCCCAAGTTTCGATGGAGTCGAAGGCTTTCTCGTAGTCCACAAACGCCATACACAGCGGCTGATTGTACTCTTCGGTCTTCTGCACAATCTGCCGTACAGTATGTATGTGGTCTACGGTACTGTAGCCTTTTCGAAACCCGGCTTGTTCCGGTGGCTGGAACTCGTCGAGTCTTCTGGCGAGACGATTCGTGACAACCCTCGAAAACAACTTGTAAACATGGCTCAGGAGTGAGATGGGTCTGTAATTCTTCAAGAGGCTTTTATCACCCTTTTTGAAAAACAAAACCACCGCACTCCCACTCCACGCCTCCGGTGTAGTGCCTTGGTGGATGACGGAATTAAAAAGGCCCTCGAGCTCCTTTAGAACTGGAGTACCACCTGCTTTTAAAAGTTCTGTCGTAATTCCGTCATCACCTGGAGCTTTGTTGTTTTTAAGTTGCTCGAGAGCCACCCTAATCTCACCCTGGTCAACGTCCGGGAGATCCTCGGTGTAATGGCGCGTGAGTCGGGCTCTTTGGTCATCGTTGCTGGAAGCTGCTGGTCCCACTGTTTGCGCTGAGTATAGGTTCCTATAGAAGCTTTCGACTTCATCGAGCATCTCGCTCTTAGAGGTGACGACCCTGCCATCCGCGGTTTTAAGTTTCATCAGATGGGTCCTCCCTAACTGCTGAGCGAAGACTTTTGGCCCCCTGTTTTGCTCAATCGCAGCTTCGATAGCGCGGGTATTGGAGCGTCGGAGGTCGCGTCGCATCAGCTTCCTGAGTTTAAGGTTTAAGGACCTTCTTTCTGATGAAGACACCTGATCGGATGGCATCTCCCGTCTCTTTCTCATAAGGTCGAGAGTCTCAGTCGAAAGCTTGGATACTCTACTTCTGCGCTGCAGCGGAAAGTGCTTACGAGACAGTTCCTGCAACGTTTTGACCAAAGTATTGGTCTTCTGGTCAATGTCTTCCGTGGTTTCCAACGAGTCGAATCGATTTTGAAGTTCCAGTTGGAACTTTTCAGAACCTGATATGATTTGGGGCAGTGTAGGCCTAAGAGTTGACCTTATCAAGCGCGATCTTTCAACTTTCACATTGATATTTAGAGTGCCTCGGACAAGTCGGTGGTCACTTCCGGTATTAAACCTGTTGATCACGGAGACATCTCTGAATATATGCCGCTTATCCGACATGATAAAGTCAATCTCGTTCCTTGACACATTATCGGGGCTCCGCCAGGTCCATCTCCTCTGGAGCTTCTTCTTAAAGAATGAGTTCATTAAGATGAGCCCCTGAGATTCTAGGAAATTGACCAGCATTTGGCCCCTGTGATTTCTCTGCCCCAAACCATAAGGTCCGACTTTCGATTCGCCGTGTTTTTGTACTCCCACTTTGGCATTGAAGTCCCCCATAACAACGTTGTAATGAGCCTTAGCCGTACCATTGACAGCCTGAGCGATGTCTTCGTACATGGCTTCGGCTATTTCATCTGAGTGCGTTGAGGTCGGCGCATATACCTGTACTACTTTCAGCTTATACCTCTCATTTAGCTTTAGTACTAGGTACGCTACCCTTGTCGACACACTACCGATTTCCACAACGCTGCTAGCGAGGGACTTATTGACCAGAAAACCAACACCTCCTTGAGAGGGTTGATCACCTTCGCGGAAGTAGAGCAAGTTGCCTGACTCCAGGGTTATAGTGTCCTCCCCCTTTCTACGGACTTCAGATAACCCCAGTATATGCCAGTTAATGTTACTTAGCTCCACTTCTAGTTCGGCAAGGTGATGGTCCATCCTCATCGTTCGTCCATTATACGTTGCCAGATAAAGTCGTCGGTTTTGGTAGCCTGCCGTAACCCGGAGATTCTTAGCACCCCCCGTTTCACCGTGACCGCAACCGCTACCGTGGCCAGGAATAGTGGGACTACCGGGAACTGGGGGCCGTGTGTTATGGCGCACAATCATGGGGTGTTTGTTGCCCTAGTCACCACGCTGGGCAAGCGGGTTGGTGACCGCAGTTAACTTTGGTTATTTAGGAGAACGCTGCTGCCCATTCTCCTTGTTTTATATCCCTTAGTCGCCTCCTACGACACCCACGGGTAGAGAGGGGGGGGTTGTTATTCTAAGCCGTAACCCCACGGCGAGTATGTATAGTGCTATGTATAGTAGTATGTATAGTGCTGCAGAGGAAAAGCCACTTAGCCACCTATTTTTTTTGTCTTGAACATCGTGAAATAACTTCTTCTACTCTGAGCGGAAGAAGTTATTTGAAGTTATAGTGTAAGACTTTTTCTGACTAATACCTACACATGTTCCTTCAGATACCTGTTGCCAGGTCCACAGTAACTTTTTCGAATAACCCGCGAACCTAGCAGGCATCGGCCCTAGCGGACATCCATGTTTCTGCAAAAAGTTATTTTATGTATTTCGTTTGCCATATCTATATTCATAATTATTTTTGTTATTAGTTTATAAGCTAATATTTTCTGTAACCAGTTAATCAGTGTAATTTAACATTATGGATAATGATTTGTATAGAATCGGTGATAGGCTCCCATACTTGCTATCACCGACTCACATGGATCGGTAATAAGCGATGTATATACAAATATAAAATCGTTTCACCGACTCACAAAAACTAGATAATATGTATTGATTTGATCTTTCTAATTATAACAGGGATTTTAAACAATTGATTAAGCAAATAGTATTAATGAATGCACACATTGTTATACAAAGAAAGGTATTTTAATAATGTTTCTTTAAAATAACAATTAATGAATAATTTTACAAAACGTGGTGATCACAAAATGATAAAACAAGTAAACTAGACAAAATAGTATAGGTCGCTAATAGTGTGTAACAATGGCTGATTATTTGAGATTATAATGTCATATTCATATTTTTTCTTTGTCATCGCATATCGACGGGAAAGCATTTAAACTAAATATAATGTGCAGGGTAATTACCGACCCATGGATCGGCAATAACTGCCACTATTAAAATCATTGAAGCTATTACCGCTCTATTTAAATTTCAAGTTTTATCCTATTAAATTACTTAAACTTTATGAAATACTATACGAAATAAAGAATTCACACTCAAATGAACACATTTAATAATACACAACCAGTACAGGTTTCGTAAATCGATGTACAAAGTCTTAAGCAAAAATTTGATGTGCTTACCTATTAGGAACAAGGACTTGTACTACACGGCCGGCGAGCTCGCTGTCTTCACGGAAACTAACGAATTTTGTGTCTTTTCCGGGATGCCACACACACAAACGTTAGTTTTTGCGGTGCTCAAAGAACAAACATGCGTGTTTCGTCAAGTGTCTTCAGCATGAGTCGTTCCAGTAGCGTAAAAATTACAAATTAATGGAATGGATCGGTAATAGCTGCGGATTTTCGATGGGTCGTTAATAGCTGCATTTACCTTACGCATTATATGTTTACAACTAACGTTGCTAGTATCACTACCTATGTTATATATGGATCTTGGTTTTCGATTCGGTTTAATTCGGGAGTTCCGATTCCTGATTGAATCGAGAACCGAATCAAGTTCGAAACGTGTCGGAGCCTCACTGATATTATGTCTATATGTTCGAAGTTAATTTTATTTATTTTTAAAACTATAGGAATGTTTCCTTTGAGCATAATTTAATATCTCCAGTATTTATACGGTTTTCACTCCAGGTGGCTTTAAAAATTCCACTCTGTATAAGTATGTTTGTCAGTTGTTTGGATGCCATAATTCAGGAGCTTTTTGGGATCAAATAGCCTCGTGTGTTGTCCAAAGCAAACACCTATTTATTTAAAACCCACTTTCTATGTTTCCTACTCATAGAAGTATATTACTTAAATTAATAACTCGCTTTTTTCCTAGTTTCATCAAGCGTTACGACGCTAAAATCGGAAGATTGTATGAAACCAGATATAAAACAGTCGACGAAACAAGAAAAAGAATCTAAAAAGCCATCTGACTCGTCCAAAAGACGAGAGGCCAGAAAAAGGTTTGCCGCGAACGAGTCTAAATCAAAAAGAATAAATATTCCGTGTGAAGTTTGCAAGCAAAGGTATGTGTGTGTTTAGCCTAGGGGCTACCGCTAGAAAAAAACGCCGCTAGGGTCGCTTGTGTCAAAACAGGTATATCTGACTCTCCATCAATGAGAGACAAGCTACTGGCTTGCGATTGGTCGAAATTACAACCACCTGCTGCCACGCTAGAGACCTGTTGGAATCTTGACTAGCGGTAAGACCCCATTCTGTCCTCCCAATCGTTAAAATAAATTAGCCAGCAGAAGCTTTAACATTGAAGAAGTTGGCTATTTGTCAATATTTTTTTAGTTTAAATTATAAATAAATAAATAAACAGAGACACAGGGGAGACAGCTTTGAAATTTGGTGTTTTTCTCTATTACAACGCTAGCTATAACACGGGTGAAAATTTTACTAAATTTTTCATTACTTTCACTTTTTTCATTTCTTTTTGGACCCAATTCTGAAGTCTGAAGGTAGAAGCTAGTATTACCATAATTATTGATTTCAGGTACCCAATGATAGTCCCAAACGACGGCTACAAGACATTTGTATGTTCTCGCTGCAAGAAGAACGGAGAGCTGAAGGGCTCGGTGTGCAAGAAGTGTAACATCGTGATGCCCAGCAATATGATGAAGGAACACCTCGAGTTACACGCGAAGGCCGATCTTAGGGCCAAGTCCAGGTGAGATATTTTGGGACTGGTTTGGTTCCAAGTATGTCGTGGTCCAAAGAGTATGTTTGTACTGATCGCAGTATAATGGTCACATAGTATTTTAGCGACGCCTTATTTTACCGGCGTCGCGACGCCATATCTGACTTGCGTTTCGACGCCGAATCAGACCTGCGTCGCGACGCCGTATCTGACTGGCGTCGCTATAATATAGATGTTCAGCGTCGCGACGCCGTATCTGATGATGACATGGCTTAACGGAGTCGCGACGCCGAATCTGACGTGCGTCGCGGCGCCATATCTTACCTGCGTCCCGATGACTTGACGAACGGCGTCGCAACGCCATATATCACACGCGTCGAGACGCCGTTTACGGCAGGCGTCGCGACGCCATGCATGAAAGGTGTAGCGACACCGGTAAGAAACAGCGTCACGAGGCCACAGCTGATCAACGTCGCGAAGCCGAATCTGGCCGTGGTCGCGACGCCATATCTTACTGGCATCGCGAGGACATAGCTGACCGGCATCGCGACGCCATAGGTGTCCAGCATCGCAAAAATAACTTACTGGCGTCGCGAGGATGTAGCATATCGGCGTCGCGACGTCGTAGCTGACTAGCTATGGCACCGCGACGCTGACCAGCTGTGTCCTCGCGACGCCATTTCTGACGGACGTCGTGACGCCTTAGCAGATCAGCGTCGCGACGCGACTCTTTAGCTGTAAGACGTAGCAACGCCAAAGTAGAGCGGCATCGTACCGAGGCCCAGCTATACGATCTAAAGGGCTCGGTGTGGAGGAAGTATCGGTTAGAACTAGCGCGGTCCCGAATATTTATTAGTCCAAGGTCGTGGTCTTTTTGAGGCTGTATGTTTTCAGGGTAGTTTTTTTTTTTAATTTTACCTGAGTTTTGATCAATGCCATATTAGTACAAGATGTAATTTATCAAATTTCACTCGTTTAATTCCCGAGTGCTTAGCCCGCTCTACACTCGCTCGTGTGACAAGAATTCACACCACGGTTCGTTCCGTGAACGTCAATAAATTTTCCACCAGATCGCGTCAACAAAAAAAGAACACAGTGACCTTCGTAAACAGCTTCACGAAGCAGCAACGGCCACAGAAGTTCCAGTGCAGCCGGTGCCCAAAGAAGTACGCGGTCGCCAGGAACCTCGCGATACACGTGAGGAACGCGCACGGCGACAGTGTCGATAATTTGTGTACTGGTGAGTTTTAATGATCAGATCAGAGACAAGCTTTTGAGAGCGTGGTTATCGTGTCAAACAGTAGCCTACAGCCTTCCTTAATCCAATCCACGCGGGCGAAGCCGCGGGTATGAGCTAGTATTAATAAAGATTTTTAAAAGAAACCAACGAATACCTTTTTACCCTTTCCAGTATTTTCAGTATTGACTGGCCTGTTGGTCTCGTAGTTCTGACTGCTAAGCCGGAGGTCGTGGGTTCGATTCCCACCCAGGACAAATGTTTGTGTGATGAGCTCGATCATTTGTTCTGTGTCTATAATATGTAGGTATTTAGAAATATATAAATAAGTATGTTTATCAGTTGTCTGGTTGCCATAGTACAGGCTCTGCCTAGTTTGGGATCAGATGGCCGTGTGTGAGCTGTCCCAAGATATTATTATTATATTTTTTATTATAGTATGTGGCCTATACATGGAGTCGAGGGAGAAACTAGAAGAGCACCTCGCAGACCACTCTGGCCTCCACCAATGTGACGAGTGCCTTCTCATCTTTAAGAAAAAAAGCTCTCTCATGTCCCACAGCCTCACTCACCACATCAAGTGCAGTAGCAGCTGACTTGTCTCGTTTTACAATAAATATACTTCAGTCTAATAGCGTTTCATTTATTATTGTTCTAGAAGTAAGTAACTCGGTGTTCAGTATTTTTAAAAACGATACGTTGAAAGAACTAGGGGGTTATTCCCCAAGTCCATACGTAATAGAGTAAGATCCCAGAGCCGTAAGACACAACTTATTTTCGGTTCTCAGTAGTATCTTGTGTACTTTTTAATACCTGACTGTTTGTGGAGCTTGCCCGGTGACACCTGCGCTGGTGAGAAAGGTAACTAAAAATCAGAGTTACTTAACTAATTTTTTATGTCTGATTTTTATATATGTTTTGTAGAATATTACTCTGAAGTCATATAAAAAAAATCAGACACTTTCCATGGGGCAAAACTTTTATCAGACGCTTTAAAGCTCTAAGAAATTTTTCTTAGAGCTTTAAAGCGTCAAATAGATATACATATTAAAAGCAGTAAGCATTTTTCAAATATTAGATATTTTACTCTTCTTCTTTTTTTAAAAGAACGACGCCCGCACTAAGGATTTTTTAATCCTTGTGTCGCGGGGGTTTCACAAACATTCAAATCACATGCACAAAGAACACCCAGACTTGGAACAAGTACCTGTGGTTCACACAAATACTTGTCCCATGCGGGGATCGAACCCGCAGCACGTCGCGCACAGTGGTAATTAGCGTGGTGACCTATACCACTTGGCTATCCGTGCAGTCAATTCTGTCTGAACGTAAGAATCAAAATCAATATATAATACGGAATCAGAATAACCCCCGGAACGTTTTACTCAGGCGAGCAGCATCGCGAGCAGAGAATGCAGGATTATATCTCTTGGTTTGAGCTGACCATAAGTCGTATTCATTTTGTTGATAAATTTGCTATCTGATCTCCTTGTAAAGCCGGGTTTCCACTAGGCTACATTTGGCGCGCGACACGTGACGCTCAACATGTACGGCAACGCTGCACAACAGCGCGCAACGTTACCAGCTGGCGCGCAACATGACGCGCGGCTTGTTGTTTGTTTAAGCATCGTTAGGCTGAGGCCAAACGAGCGTAATTTTTTGAGTTGTGAGTCGCAGAATTTCGGTTGTAGAAATTTTGCCTTCCAGAATTCACAACTCATTTTGCGTTGCCGTGTGAATCAAATAGGACTTTTGTATGAAACCGAATGTAGCAGATTTTCTGCGACCGAAATTCTGCGACTCACGACTCATAAAATTACGCTCGTTTGGCCTCAGCCTAAGTTGAAGCTATGCGTAGACACAACGTTGTTCAACAAAAGTTCCGCGCTGTTTTTCAACATGTTGGGCAACTTGTTGTGCAACATGTTGCGCGTCAATTGTTGCCTAGTGGAAACGCGGCTTGATATTTGCCTGGATGTGAGTGAATTCCCTGGCATATCTCCATTTTGTAATCATTCAACATGTATGGTTCCTTTGAAGATGTATGGTGCAACTTGTCAAAAAATAAAACACAAGAAGAGCATCAACAATTTATTAGCTTCTACGCGAACTTGGAGCACTGTTTCCTCAGCGGAGGCGGTGGCATCCTTAACGAAGCGACGTAAGTCTTCGTGTTGGAGAGCTCCTTCCTCAGGCGAATAATGTCGAGCTCAGCCTGTCTTTTACGCTGTAAATACACTGAGAGTATGATAACTATAGAGAAATGCTGATGGAGTTATCTGATGAGAAAGGATCGGAAGACTAATCGGGAAAGAAGTTATGATTATTTCCAGATGAAATGGTAAACTTATGGTGCCCATTTATGACTGTATATACCAACTATAATCTTTAAAAATCTCTGACGAGATAAATTTAAATTGTTTATCTGTGTATTTGTGAATAGAATCAGCTCCTAAACGGCTCCTTAATTTGATGAAGATTTTTTGTTTTAAATCTGACGTGATCCGTTCTACCAGCTCTTCTGAGTAGCCCTTTCCCAAGCTACGTTGAGATCTACTTCGTGTGCTATAGAATTGACTGAATACCGCATTTTACTGACTATCTGACCTCCACAACCCATTACTAACTAACGGGTATTATCACAGTAAGTATCCAATGAGTAGTATTGCTGATAGAATCATCTTATCTCAGCCCGTATCGTCCCACTGCAAGTCAAAGTCCTCCGTCTCAAATATCCTCGCACTTTTAACTTGAACAATTATCATCCAATCTAAAATTTGTCGTTCAAATTATTTTTTGTATTTTGTGTTATCATCCCGAATTGTCGTTTACAGTCATCTAAATATACCTCAACATAATCATATCAACTTCTTGCCGGCCACTGCTGAAAGTAGGCCTCTCCAACGATTCCCAACCATCCCTGTCAAGTCTTTATACCTTGTTCTCCTAAACTATCCTTACCCTGAGTTCTGTCGCTAATCTTGTCTCGACCTGTGCCACGCGCTGTCTCAGCTCTGCGATGTCGCGCATCAAACGCGCGGCTGCCAGCTTGTTGTCAGCCTAACCAAATTATAAGGTTTAACCGCCGTATATAACCAAGCTGGCACGAACTACTCAAGCAGATCAGAGCCCCCATAGACAAGGTACACTGCTATAACCGTTGAGGGTGATAGAAATCGCTTAAATGACATAAAATGTATGGAAATGACATTTCTCTTCGATAAGTCACGTGACTTAGACTTGTCACTTCATACATTTGAGCGATTCGATCAGCGGTAACGGTCGTAGAATACCTTGCCTAAGCGGGCAGTTATCAACATTTATAGTCTGCTCGAGCAGGCCAGTTATCAGCATACAAGGACGACTAGAGCAGGCCAGTTATCAGCATTAACGGACTGCTCGAGCAGGCCAGTTATCAGCATTAACGGACTGCTCGAGCAAGACAGTTCTCCGCATTAACGGACTGCTCGAGCAGGCCTGTTATCAGCATACACGGACTGCTAGAACAGGCCAGTTATTCGCCCGAGTGCGGCCAAGTCATAAAATTATTCTTAAGTACTAAATACTACATTAAAGTGAAGGTGACAAGGAGATTAACGGCCACTTAAAATTGAATTTCTTTTGAGGAGTCGGCCATTCACAAGAAAACACGCTTAAATTAATAGGTTTTGGAAAGAGTTTTAAGAAAGGCAATATACAGAAAGCAGTCTTGACTAATCTATAGCTACATGTTAAGAATGAGGATATAATACATTGATATGGAAAAACCCAAGATGCACTGCAGTCAAATCTCAAATCCGTACTCAAAAAATGACTACAGAAATTCGGTACTTTTAAATGTCTCGCATTGTAAAGACAGCTTTATGCCATCTGGACAAGGTCGAATTTGTGAAATATGTTCGTTTCAGAACTGTCATCACCAGGGGTCTTATTCACTAATCCAAGCGGTTAACGTACTGTTACGTGTCGGGTTAAGAGAGGTATAATCTCTTTTGACTTACTATACAGGATTGATTTAAAAGGAGTGCGTATATTCAACGAGGTAATCAAGTGCATAAAACTAAACAACTTTTCCCGAGAAAAATAGGTCGAAATTTTTAATTTGAAAACAATTATTATATCAAAACATCCTGATACTTTTTATGAAAAGTTCATTTTCCATTTTATTTTTGTGACCTTAGGGAAAGTTGGTCAGTTTTATGCCTTTAAAATTAATCCTATATTTTTAAGTAAAAAATCTGTTAAATGGCCTCAAAATACTAACACTACCCGGTGACTCTCAGAACACAATAAGATTTGGCGACTCGGGGCTCTTGAACTATAATCTGCGTTATGCCACGTTTTGTTTGGACTTTGAGAATAACCCCCTTGTGTGTAAATTGAAGACAGTTTTGCCTGTTACTTTTTGAGACTGTGTATCTGGGGTGTTATTCCACATCAATGAAAATATTCTTTTTTTTTGTTTAAATAAAAGCAATAGATTTGGTGCAGAATTAAAATCGAATGCTAGAATCGTTTTATCATAAACTATTCTGTCACACAATATCCCAATGTGTCAACCGGCAGGACAGAAAATTGTTAATATTGTTTATGAAAACCTAAAATTTGTTTTTAAAGTGATAACTTCTTATGAGAGCTATACGGCTTCGTAACGTAACGCATTACGGCGCCACTCTGTCTGGCTTCCCTTTCTCTCACGCATACGGCAGCAGTAGGCAGGCTCCTCGCCGGCCTACTGCTGCCGTATACTTCAACTTAGATTAGTTTTCTGTAATCACTTCTGTTGAGCGTGCCTAGACGCACGTGTATTTTCTTTTCAATAGGACGAGCAAAATTATTGTTTTTTTTTTATATTGCTCAGACTCCTATTCGTTAGCTACTCACAATTCTAGATGGTGCATTCCTGGCTACATTTCTGCTAACCACGTTTGGAAGATCTGCGACCGAACACTGGTTGAAGAGGCTGTCTGACGGCGGGCACTTCGTCACCACTCCCTGGATTGCCTGTGTTTGTTAATTCCCATATAAATTAACGTATAACTGTCCCACTGCAGGCCTCTCATACAGAGAATGAGTATTGATCACGACTTTTGTGAGTCCCACGGTGGGCGCCATTACCAAAGCTGTTAATAGCACCAGCCTGTAACTGTCCCACTGCAGGCCTCTCATACAGAGAACGAGCCTTGATAACTACGCTTGTGAGTCCCATGTTGGGCGCCATTACCGAAGCTGTTAATAACACCAGCCTGTAACTGTCCCACTGCAGGCCTCTCATACAGAGAACGAGCCTTGATAACTACGCTTGTGAGTCCCACGGTGGGCGCCATTATCGAAGCTGCTAAAAACACTAGTCTGCAATCGTCCCACTGCAGGCCTACGATACTCGTTTTGTAACAAATAAACATACCTTTCTTGTTTCGGACTCAAACGGATCACTTAGCGTTTGAGTCCGAAACTTGGCGGCTTTGTCCGAATACATTTTTCATGTTAGGTACTGATTAGATATTTTTTCTGGTATCCTCACCTGAGCGACAGCAGCCCTGGCGTGCTGCAGATGATGTGCTTCCTCCTTCTCCAAGTGTCTCTTCAGATGTTCGATCTCCGAAACTATGTTGAACTTCTCTTTCTCGAGTCTGTGGTTCGCCTGTTTCAAATTCTGCAAATAACTTATTTTTTTAAATACAGGATTATTTTTATGGAGTGCGTATATTCAACGAGGTAATCAGGTGCATAAAACTGAATCACTTTCCCCAAGGAACATAGGTCGAAATCTTAAAATTGAAAATGTAATTTTCATACAAAGTGACCAGTCACGTGACTTAAGTTTGTTTGAAAAGTTGATATTCAATTTTAAGATTTCGACACCTGATTACCTCGTTGAATAAACGCACTCCATAAAAAATAAACCTTAAAAAAAATAAGTTAGAGAGATTAGTTTCGACATCCTTAGAAGAAGGCTCAAAAAGTGACTTATAATAAAAAAACAAATTTGAGTTAACTGTTTGCATAAAGTTTACCTTCATTCGTTCCTTCTTCTCCGAATGGCAGTCATCTATTCTTCTCTTAAGCTTCCTTCTCAACTCGTCCAGAAGATTCGAGAGCGTGACTCGGTTCGACTCCAAGTCGGCGCGCTGCTGCACGATCTGGTTGATCGATGTCAACAGCTTGATTCCTGAGAAAAAGATTTCAATTTTCATGTGAATTCAAATAATTGATACCTCCACGATTTTTCGTTAGTTTAGCTCCATGAATCCATAATAAGGTAATTTGGTGAGTAATACGAAAAAAACCGTCTTGTTTCGTGGTGGCCTAGTGGTTCAATGACCGGATTCGAACGCACATGGTTGCAGGTTCGAACCGTGGCAAGTACCAATGTGACTTATTCAAAGTTATTTGAAAAAAATTGATAAACGGTGAAGGAAAACATCGTGAGGAAATCTGAACCCCTAAAATTGTAATCTGAAATCGCCAACCCGCAGTGAGCAAGCGTGGTGATAAACACTCATCCTTCTCTATATGGGAAGAAGCCCATGCCCAGCAGTGGGCCATTAATATCCTGGTATTATAGAAAATCCGAACGAAAATATTCAAAATGGCATATTTATTCATATCTTACTAGATACACTTTTTGAACTCAGAGCCTGATTTTATTACTTTTCTATAATAATAATTCTCCAGACCGAATTTTGACATCGGCGGCCAATCTCAAGTGAGATCAAAACACAGGTGCGAGAGTGCACCTCACTCTCATAGTCAGATGGGAGACGGTTGACCGACACGACTGGAGAGGGATCAGGCGCAGGACCAATGGCTTTACGTGCTTTCCGAGGCACGGGGGTGTAAACATCGCCACACTTCCTGACTCCGAGCGCTCAGTAAATCATCAGTCGCGCTTGCGACAACGAGACCAACGAGGCAGTCTTTTCTATATCGGTATACTTACGTTGTTCATTCAGCCTGTATCTCTGTGCCGCTGGTTGGAAGGTGCAGACGTCTGGGCTGGGGGCCCCTGAGTCGTGCCCGGGGTAAGACTGCGGCCCATAGTTGGGCACGCTAGAGTCCGTCGAGTTCCCATAGTCCTGGGAAGAAGACTGCTTGCATTATGTCATGTGTTACTTTCAAAAGCGGTAGCCTAATGGCTAGGGCGTCGGATTTGCGATCATGTGGTTGCGGGTTCGAATCCCACACATTACACTACTGGCGTGAACCCGCCCGTAACACAAGCATCTTAGCTTATCACGAGGGTAGGAGATATTAAACAATTGAGATATCTCCTAAGATATTCATTAAAATCGAATGAAGTGAAGGGCAATTTCGTTCAAAATTAAATACTTGGGATGAATAATGCATTTATTTGGTTAAGGACCAATATTATTTTTATAAAAATATCGTCGCAAATAATGCAATATAGAACAAATTTGATAACCTAACACGAAAAAGGAAACGAGAAAAACTTTTATGATACCAATATGCTGCAGATTTTTTTCTGTTATACTACTAGTTTAATGCTAACTAGTTTATGAATTAAAATAATATTAGTATGAAAATAAACGTTTAAATGACACATGATTTTAAAAGATAATCTTTTGAATTACTCATTTACAGACGTACACTGCAAAATTACATAAAATTTGCCACAGTTGAAACTAAAAACAACATTTTTTGTGCACTTTTTACAAGTAGATAACTGCTTGTCACTAATTACTAAAAAAAAACAAACAACTTTTATTTGGAATCACTTTTTCCAATAAATTATAATTTGCAAAGTTGAAAGTAACAAGGACATGGACAATATCGACTCATTTTTATTCACTTTAAGCTTCCGAAAAATATATTACGTCATTTTTTTTTTTATTACCTTAATCACCGCATAATCTTTTTTTATTTTGAATTTAGGTGTCAAATAGTATTTCATTTTTAGAACCGGCATTTTGAATTTAAAAAGCCAAGATGGCTGTCCACGAAAGACTGCACTGTTTTCAAGGTAAAAAGAAATACAAAAACTTGTAATAAATTGTTGAAAGTTTAGTTTATTTGTTTGAGAACATGCAATGCAGATATTAAAGGTATTTTGTCATGACAATACGGTTTTTTCTTATAAGTAGAGCACGGGGAAATGTAGGTCATTGAAATAATTGGAAGTTAATATCATTAGTGCGTCGGTTTATGGACTCGTTTTGAATCCTGATTCCCGAGTAAAAATGTTTTCTCTTGTTATCATAAGTACAACTTAGACAAATAAGAGAAAACTTAGAAAAATATCTATTTATTCATATTTAAGTAGTGGTTTTTCACAACAAATTAATTAATACACAGGATGTCTAAAAAGTGGTCAAATAGCAAAAAGGCCTCCTTTTCATGGATTTTAATTAATAAGTAGGTAATATATATAACTTTTAAACCATTACTAGGGCGATTTTTTTTAGTTCCAGACGTTCTGACGTTTCCACACCTTTGCAGGTGTCGTCACGGGCAGACTGATAATAGTTTCGTATGGAACTGAAGAGCTGCAGATTTTCATCTAGAGACGCGTGTGGCTCACAAGCCGCAGGTTGAAGACCACTGCAGTAGCCGAAAACCGCTAGTGTAGCCCCAGCATTATCAATAATGTTTCTCATCGATCATGTGAGTGAACCGTAAGGTTCTATAACTCCATGACCGAATTTAAAAATTCGTTTCGCATTGAAACTAAAAATCAAAAGTTGTCACAGGATAACGTTAAGGCCTTGCGTCGAAAAGTCACCAAACCGATGTAACGAAACCATAGCGCGATTCAGAAACGACTACTTCAACGCCATCTAGTTACAGTTTCACCTTAATTCACACATCGCTTATGAAACTTCCGCAAAATTGGAAATTGTAATAAAAAAAATGCTGGAAATGTGCGTTTTGCCGCGATTTTACGCGGGAACTCGTGCACAGATAACTAAGTAATACAGTAAACATTCAAAAGAGGTTACTCACAAGAGATTTGTACTTTGGCATCTCGTCATTCGTGAACCTGACAGAATGATGACCTCGAGGCATTTTCCGTCTAGACTGAACCTTCAGAGACATTCTAGCTCACGCCATCTGAAAACATAAGAAACTTACTGACAACTGATCCAAAACAATCTTGTTTATTTTGTTCTTAAAAATAAAATTATTCGAAATTTAGGTACTCCTAGTACACTCAAGTCTACAAGACGACTCCTGTGTAGTCGATGATTAAGTATTGCGGTATTAAGAAGCCTACAACTTTCCTCGCTAAACGGGCTAAACACTGAAAGATTTTTTCAAATCGGACTATTCGTTCCTGAGATTAGCGCGTTCAATCAAACTATGAAACAAACAAACTTCAACTTTCATTACCTAGTATAGATATTGAATTGTTAACGTACATAAAATGTACGTATAAAAAGGTTAGGTATACAAGGAGATTTTGTTCTTTATACGCTACAGTTACCTTTTTATTAACTTAAATTATTGATGAATACAAACAGATATTTTTGAAAGTCAGAATAATCATCATGTACATACTAGCTACACCTAAGCAATTTGTTTATTAAAAACAAAAAAAATATAAAAAAAAATAATAAAAAAAACAAAAGAAGCTACCAAAAGCTGTCACTTGACATAAAAAACGCGGGAAACGATCAATCAATTTATAATAACAAAATAATGTTATTTACCACGGCGACTTCGTTTGAAGCTCATTGTAACACTATGATCGCGTTCAATCACTATACGTTTCGACTGTGCTATATTTGACTGAACTGTGACCGAATTTGCAGAAATATTTGCCAACATTATGCGACAGGCTTAAACGTCAAACCTACAGGATGTTTGTAAGTATTTCTTTTTTGTGCATATCTGTTTATATTGTTTTAGACTCAAGGATCAAGTGTTATACCTACATTTATAGTTTTTCATTGTATTCATCTAATGAGCAACTTTTTTTTAGATAGATCGACGCAGTTCGTCAGAAAAAGAAGTTTTGTCAGAGAAAAAAAGTCTGTCTTTTAAAACTTTACAGGACGAATTATAATTGAAATTATCATTTTAGTCGCCGAAGGTAAAAAAAGGATACAAATTATAAGCACGAACCGGATTTTTTTTTTCGAGCTGAAAAGCTAAGGCTTTCAAAAGGGTTTCAAGTACTTTCAAACCACGCCCAGGGACGACGTGAGGACTTTCACCGACCAAAAACACCCCGGTCCCGTCTCTGCCTCGGCCGGAGTCGTGGAATCACTCACGCATTCTCTGCTCGACTCTGCGGACCCAGACTATTTATATAGCTTTCTTTACAGTAACCTTTATTACGTCCATCGCCTGCTTTTTTTTACTCAAAGTACCTAGATGATTGCTATTAAAACTTCATATTTTATTTATTTTTTTCGCCTGTATTTTTCTATAATATGACAGTTCGTTTCAAATTTATTTAAAAGCATCCTGTATATACTAACAAGCCGTACTTGGTACGAAGAGGCGTGCATCATAAAAAATATTATCATAACCCCAGGGGGCCTACTCTGAAATTCGATATCCGATACTTCGGGACCGACCGAAACACGACCGAACATTGCTTATGTACCCTACTACGAAGAAAGTTCGGATTAGCTAAGTTCGGTCGGAACCATAGTCAATATTCGGAAGAGTGTCAGACCGAACGAAATTCAGTGCTAGAGTTGAACCGTTTGTCGATATGCTTGTATTGGGAATTAATATTCATTTCGATAGAATTTAACTAATAAATTACAACGTAAAAATAATTTAAAAATCAATATAATTAATCCTTGCTTTAAATTCAGTATTTATTTGTATGGTTAAGTGTTATTTCTCAATAAATCTTAATATTTCTTGATATTCAGACTCCTTTTGCCGATTGTCCAAATCAAAGACTATAGTTTTATACTAAAGAAAAAGAAAATAAAAAGTCAAAGGATGACAAGAAAACCAAAGTAAACAAACATTATTGTGAAAAAAACAGGAAAAATACTTAATTTCAACCAAATCTAGCGTCGCCGTCGTCGCACCGTATTGTTGCGATTGTACGATGGCGATATATACCTACTTATATGGTTATTTCGTTTATTTATAATCAAGCTGACTGAAGTGAAAAGTGTTCAAGTTAAGAGATTTCAACAAAAAACAAACTAAGTATTCTCATATAAATTATATGGGTCCAGTGAATAATTTGTAATCAGTTTCTCTTGGTTATGTGCTGCTGCTCACTGCTGTTGAGGTTGGCGCGCTATAGAAACAATGTGCTTCGCTACTAAAAGAATTCACGTCTATCAAGTCATTTACAAAAGCATAACATAGATATTAAAAAGTATCCGTGGATATGTGGGATACTCCACTGCTAAGCCATTGGATCAGCCTACACACTATAACACAAAATAATGTTATCCTCGTCCTTATTAATGTTATATGTTTTCATTATGTAAGATTTGTAAGTCGTGTTATGATTTGTAAAACAATGTTGTGTTTATATTTTATGGATTTCTATCTGAAATAAAGAACTAGTATTATCTATTGCATATTTTTATTACAAACGCCACTTGAGTTTATTATTCTTAGAAATGTATGGTGTGTTTCATATAATGTTCATGCGGTCCCAAACAAAAGTATGCAAACACCTAGTTGAGTATTGAAACCAAAGGGGTTGTTATTTCGCATTACTATCTAAAGTATTTCTTACTTACTTGAAAATATTTCTACTACTACATTTCAGAGTAGGCCCCCAGGGGGCCTACTCTGAAATGTTAAATCCGAAGTATCGGCCGATGTTTCGGTCGTTTCCTACTCCGAAGTACATTATTTTTCGTTCGGTCGGTTCAATCCGTCCGAACTTATTTTGACGTTAGTTGTATCGTAAACCCTACTCTGAAATACAAAACCCGACCGAAAATTTGAGTTTGACAAGACGTTTATCGGGGAATTTATGTCAAAATTCACGACATCAAAATAGCTATCGTTTGAGTATCGTAAATATCGAATTTAATAAATCTTTACAATTGTCTTGAGTTTTACATATCAGAATTGTAACAATTTATTGACTTGACGCTATTTTTTACCTGAAAGTTATGTTTTATAATTCTTAAATAGTAAGCGACACGTTCAAGTGCTGGCAAGATCACCTATCACACGGAGGGTCTCAATCGCAATAAATTAATACATCCGTATTCCGTAATACTCAGAAAGTACACACACCAAACGGATAGATAGTTATTCAGTTTACACTAACAGATAATGTGTAAACGGGAGCATTATACCTATATGATAGTCATTACTACTACTATAACACACTTGCGTTTAGGTAATCTTACGTTTGCATACGCGTGATATCGATAGCTTCGTAGGTGTGTCCTGCAAAGCTATCTAGTTTGCTGTGTGCTTGTTTATTGAGTACATAAAAAATGCACACTAATTTCGTAAAACATATTTTCAAGTAAGTAAGAAATACTTTAGATAGTAATGCGAAATAACAACCCCTTTGGTTTCAATACTCAACTAGGTGTTTGCATACTTTTGTTTGGGACCGCATGAACATTATATGAAACACACCATACATTTCTAAGAATAATAAACTCAAGTGGCGTTTGTAATAAAAATATGCAATAGATAATACTAGTTCTTTATTTCAGATAGAAATCCATAAAATATAAACACAACATTGTTTTACAAATCATAACACGACTTACAAATCTTACATAATGAAAACATATAACATTAATAAGGACGAGGATAACATTATTTTGTGTTATAGTGTGTAGGCTGATCCAATGGCTTAGCAGTGGAGTATCCCACATATCCACGGATACTTTTTAATATCTATGTTATGCTTTTGTAAATGACTTGATAGACGTGAATTCTTTTAGTAGCGAAGCACATTGTTTCTATAGCGCGCCAACCTCAACAGCAGTGAGCAGCAGCACATAACCAAGAGAAACTGATTACAAATTATTCACTGGACCCATATAATTTATATGAGAATACTTAGTTTGTTTTTTGTTGAAATCTCTTAACTTGAACACTTTTCACTTCAGTCAGCTTGATTATAAATAAACGAAATAACCATATAAGTAGGTATATATCGCCATCGTACAATCGCAACAATACGGTGCGACGACGGCGACGCTAGATTTGGTTGAAATTAAGTATTTTTCCTGTTTTTTTCACAATAATGTTTGTTTACTTTGGTTTTCTTGTCATCCTTTGACTTTTTATTTTCTTTTTCTTTAGTATAAAACTATAGTCTTTGATTTGGACAATCGGCAAAAGGAGTCTGAATATCAAGAAATATTAAGATTTATTGAGAAATAACACTTAACCATACAAATAAATACTGAATTTAAAGCAAGGATTAATTATATTGATTTTTAAATTATTTTTACGTTGTAATTTATTAGTTAAATTCTATCGAAATGAATATTAATTCCCAATACAAGCATATCGACAAACGGTTCAACTCTAGCACTGAATTTCGTTCGGTCTGACACTCTTCCGAATATTGACTATGGTTCCGACCGAACTTAGCTAATCCGAACTTTCTTCGTAGTAGGGTACATAAGCAATGTTCGGTCGTGTTTCGGTCGGTCCCGAAGTATCGGATATCGAATTTCAGAGTAGGCCCCCTGGTTCGCCAATGATCTGCCATTACGGATGATGTTATGTCACAATACACATGCAATTTTATTTCATTGGCATCTGTCACGCGTGCCAATTTATTGGCAAAGTTATAATACTGAAGATGTTTTTTTTTGGAACAAAGTTCCTTATCGCGCTTTGCGAAAGGGGGGGAAAAATTAAGACGAAAAGTTGTAACGACACTTTTTGCTTTCTCTCACTCTCTCATAGAAAGGAAGCCAGTCATTTTTTTCTAGACACCTCACACTCGCGCAAGCGGCCTGCGCCGCGTCTTAGGCCCGAGTCACACCGAAATGGCAGCGGCTGGTAGCGGCCGGAAGCGGCCGCCGGCGTCGCCGCTGGCAGCCGCAGGCGGCCTCACGCGACCTCTAGACCCCGCGCACCTGGTATCGTATAAGAGCGCGCAGCCGCCCGCGGTGCCGCGAGCGGCCTCGCGTCGCCGCTGCCAGCCGCGGCCAGAAACACCAACAAGACTGCGGCCCCTCGCGTCGCCGCAGGCGGCCTCGCGACCTTTTCAAGCGATACTGGTCTTTTAAGTATGTACCTAGTTAAAGTTTAAAATTATTTCACACTGAAAGTGCTCGCCGCGTCGCTGCCGGCCGCTGCCATTCCGGTGTGACTCGGCCCTTAGGATCAGTCATGTGAACCCTGACGCGACAAAAATGGTATTAATTACCTACTAACACTTCATACGTCTAATTATTTTAACGATTCAAAGGTTTACTAACGCATTGTCTCGTGATCACCCGACTAGTTTCAGACTCAATTGGAGTTGATCATGATCTGACTTGAGTAAACCGTTCAAATAATTATGAATCCGTCTCATGAAATACCTGTTTAAATTTAATTTCATTACTTATTTCCTTTAATTATAGAAATATAGAAATACTGGATGGGAAATAATTACTACAGGATTATTTTCTTATACATTTACTGCATAAAACCGTCCGCGCAGTGACATGCCCGAAGCACAAAATATTGGTGGTGAACACGCGACCGAAACACGCACACACCGTATTTTATCAAATATTGTGATATATCTGATACTATGTATCTTTAAATCACAATAACTGGGTTGTGGAGGTCAAATAATCATCTGCAGCCTTTTCCCAAGCTATGTTGGGGTCGGCTTCCAGTCTCACCAGATTTAGCTGAATACCGCACTTTATATGGAGTGACTGCCTATATGACCTCCACAACCCATTTTACTGGGTAATATACATGTACTATCCCATAATACAAGTATATTATTTACTTAAAAGGTAACTCCTATGTAAGATACATTGTAATAGTTGTAAGTTACTGAAATAAATAAAGAATTATAATAAGACTGGTTGTCAGAATTATAATGATATAACGAATGTCAGAGATCACTGTATGAGAGTCGAGATCAACGGCTTAGCGTGCTTTCCGAGGTACGGAGGGATCTCGGTATGTTTACAAATGGCCACCCATCCACGGACCAACCGCGGCTTAACCTCTAATATCGGTCAAACTAGAAGTAGGGACAATCGTAGCTCGTAGAAGTTGGGACTACCGTAGCTCGTAGAAGCTGGGACAACCGTAGCCGTATAAGTTGGGACAATCGTAGCTCGTAGAAGTTGGGACAATCATAGCTCGTAGTAGTTGGAACAATCGTAGCTCGTAGAAGTTGGGATAATCGTAGCTCGTAGAAGTAGGGACAATCGTAGCTCGTAGAAGTTGGGACTACCGTAGCTCGTAGAAGCTGGGACAACCGTAGCCGTATAAGTTGGGACAATCGTAGCTCGTAGTTGTTGGGACATTCGTAGCTCGTAGAAGTTGGGACGTTCGTAGCTCGTAGAAGTTGGGACAATCGTAGCTCGTAGAAGTTGGGACAATCGTAGATCGTAGAAGTTGGGACAATCGTAGCTCGTAGAAGTTGGGACAATCGTAGCTCGTAGAAGTTGGGACAATCGTAGCTCGTAGAAGTTGGAACGTTCGTAGCTCGTAGAAGTTGGGACAATCGTAGCTCGTAGATTTTGGGATGTTCGTAGCCCGTAGCTCTTGAGAGCAGTGGATGTTATTACTATTAGTTATATACAATTCGGAGCTTGAGACACGGGTGTAGCATTACCGTGGGCCACATTGAAGCAGCGCCTTTACGATAAATTCATGTAAGAGCGGCCTTATCCCTGAATACTGAGACGCTAATTTACTTTAAGAATGGGCTTCGACGGGCCTGTTTGTCTAGTGGTTAGTAACCCTCACTGCTAAGTCGGAGGTCGTGGGTTCAATTACCACCCAGGACAAATCTTTGTGTGATGAGCACGATCATTTTTCCTGTGTCTGGGTGTTATATTTAGAAATATATAAGTATGTTTATCAGTTGTCTGGTTGCCATAGTACAGGCTCTGCCTAGTTTGGGATCAGATGGCCGTGTGTGAGGTGTCCTAAGATAAAAAAATATCCATCGCTAGTTTACCACTTAAAGTGACAGAGACAGCATAAGACTTAAAGCTTCACACTGATAGACGATTCGGTATTCGGATTATTATAAGTTCAGATTGTCTAAGCATGGTCTAAGCTGAAATGACGCGCCCCACTTTCGCATTTACGCACACAAGCAAATTTCAAATATGGACGCAATACACCTAAACATGCAATTGTAATTAGTCGTTCAGTTGCTAAGAACCGTTGTACTCGGATTTGTTGCCCAACTAGTTTAGTTGATCTTAAACGAGCGAGAGGAGAGGACGTCATCTTTCATACAAAGTGACGGCGCTGCTCCATAGAGCGAGCGTGGTCGGTTTTATCCGATTTGACCGTCTTGTAGACGTGCAGATCCATTGTTCACTGAACAATCGCCGCTCCCACACAGATGAAATGTCGTCATTAATATTTGCACACACACATCTAAATAAATTAATTAAGTAGTGGGGCGCGTCATTTCAGCTTGGACGAGCTCTAGTCTTTAGACTAGGCTTCTTAGATCTAAAGGAATTTATGAAATAAAACGAGCAATATCTTTAATATATAATAACTATTTATGTATGTATATAAACATTACATCGACAAGATACGAAAAAAATATTCATTTATCTAATTCACAAATGATAGGAAATAATAATTATACCTTAATTGTAAACAAGATACAACCTCACACTACATGTAGATTAATCAATTAATTAAACAGATAAAATAATAATTAATAATCATTATATTTTTTAAAAAACTTTTTTTTTTGCATTGTTGAAATCTATTTTGTGTTACATCTAAAATCTTAATTCCTAATTAATTTAACGCCGTATAATAATATACAATTTTTGGGTCCATTTAGTGTTTTTTGTATTTAATAAAAACAATAAAATAATATATTTTAATAATTTGAAAATAAAAATTGTCATCCAAAAATTCGATTTTATATACACATTATTTTTTTTTAACATAATTTTCTTTCGTATGCGAACGTTTCAACTAGGTGCCGATGTTGAGTGCCACTTTGGCACTATATTGCCACTAAAAGAACCCAAATTTGCGCATAGCTATGGACAGGGCAACACCCCATATAACTTAAGAACTACCGCTCCAAAAAATCTCTAGTAAAATCTATTTTTTACAGATTTTCACACACCCCAAAGAAAAAAAAACCTATGCTACATGAAAAATACCAGAATGACAAAAAGAAACTACAACAACTATCTCACGGTTAAAAATTCTGCATAAAAATCTCCACCTTGACTAGGGATGGGAAAAACTATCGATAGAAAAAAAAAATTGTACCATCGATAATTTTCGACAGCCCTAGCCCGCTATTACTAAACACAGTGATTACCGCGCGACAATGTCTGTATATCGATATCATTTAATAAAAATGAATAAATGCCTATTCCGAAGCGAAAGGAATTTATTAACTCTCTTTTACACACTCTCTGTCAAAAATTCAGTTGCGCTTCGGAACTTAAAAAGAAACTGACTTACCATGCGTTTGGGAAACTTGCCTTCTTTCTTGCATGCCTTTCTTGCATCATATACCAGCCCTTTACCCATACGATAAAGTTTTAAAATATTTTAATAGGCAGAAAAACGATTTTTTTTCAATGTCTTGTTTTAAATAAGCTTTTGAAGCGGCGGTAGCCTAATGGCTAGGGCGTCGGACTTGCGATCATGTGGTTGCGGGTTCGAATCCCACCCATTATACTACCGACGTGAACCCACTCGTAACACAAGCATCAGCAAAAAAAAAATACAAATAAGACAGTTATTTTTTTACTTTTTCGAAATAACGAATATCTACTAAGATACAGCGAATTTAAGTTAAGGAGTGGGGGGTCACTACGTCAGTTGGGGCTACTATTGATGCCCACTTGTGACGTCACAAGCCGTCACGCCTGAACTTAAACGCGTGAAATTTTATCGTATAAAATACCTAAGTACGTACTAAGTAGATATTCATTATTTCGAAAAAGCGAGAAAAAACGTGTCGAATATTTTTTCATATCAAAACAGAACATTGAAAAAAAAAGCGCACGCCTATTGATTTGAATCACAAATAGAAATAGATAAAAAAATCAAGAACAATAATCAAATGGTAATCCACACTAATATCATAAATAGTAAAGATTTGTATGTTTGTAATGAATAATCTCAATAACTAATGAACCGAATGCTACATTTTTCCTGAGTAACACATATCATATTTAGTATAGATTATAGTGAATGTCTTTACATATACTACAGCGAGTGAAGCCGCGGGCAATAGATGTTATTGTTTTTTTTTTGCAACAAGTCCCCCAAACGCCTAGAAGCCCGCACCGACATCCAGCGCCAAAAAATTTCCAACGAAACATCACCTTATAAATAAAAAAATACGAATCAGGAACATTAAAATCTTAAAACAAATATAATGCTAAATAATTTATTTAATTTGCAGATATGAATGATTATTGATGTCTATACAGAAATTGTGTTAACGACTTTGTTATTAATAAAAAAAAAAATAAACTAAAAGTTTTTTTACAAGTGGTAAGACTGAATGGTGTTGCCAATATTAACCCTTTCACTGTCCCGTGAGTCACATATGAACATTTCCATTGTTTAACTATTGTGTCTTCTGACGAAACAGGGAAGGTATATTGTGTATTTTTTTTCATCTATTACAGTGAATATATCTGTTACAGAATGATCTGTTTTTAATTACAGTGTTACATTTTAATTTTTTTTTTTATTTAGTTGTTAAATTGCAAAAGTTACTTAAAAATACTGTTCAGTAATGACAGATGAATATAACTAAACGGAGATTGAATATATTATAATCATCTATTTATAATAACCGTTTTGAACTAGTTTTCGCACTGGCTTTGTCGGTTATCGTGGTAAAATGCACCTTATGTACTTTCTTGGAGTTCAGTCTAACTGAACCTGAAAGCGTAACAGAAAGACCAGCTTCCCTAGCCAAGTTAAATTTCTACAAGCGTTAACGTGGAATAAATCGCTTAAAATCAACTTATCGAAAACCCATACAAACATGACATTTGTTTTCGATAAGTCACGTGACTTGGACTTGTCACTTCCATACATTTGAGCGATTCGATCATCTTTAACGCTTGTAGAAATTTAACTTGGCTAGGGAGGCAGAGCTCATTTTGTTTTTATTTTTTTTAATTCTCTTACATCAAAGAAAGTGTAAGCGTTTGGATATATATACCTAAGTAACTATGTATATTAGTATAGACCAATATAATAAAGCTGAAGAATATCTTTGTTTGAACGCAATAATCTCGTCAATTACTATACTCCATTTAAAATAGCATTAGACAGAAGTTAAAAAAGGTTATTTATAATGTACACTTTGTTGCAAAAGTACAATAAACTTGTTACAGTTACGATTGACGCCTATAAATTAAAATCTATTTACATACCAGCTGTCACACTTATTTGTAATCATGTTAACCATTTTTCATAACAAATTATGTGGCTTTCATTTATTAATAATATTTCATTCCAATCTAAAATGACAGTGTCAATGCTAAAAAGCTAAAAGAAGCAGTGATGAACAATACTGGAACGTTTTTCGTTTTACTATTATCCTACCATTATTTGTTTATTTATTATTTTATTATGACTAAATCCTATGATGAAGACGAAGAAGTTTCACTTTAGTGTGTTGTAAGTTGTTATTTTAATTAAAATATTGTTCTAAAAATTACTTTTATTTTAATCTTAATTAAATCTAAGTCATCATGACATGATTGGTTGTCTCATTCATTGTTTTGGTGTAAGTTTGTAATGTGTGATGAAGATATTGTTATAAATAAAGCGTAATTTAAAAAAAAAAGTTTTATTTCGTTTATTTAAGTACTTAAAACAATTTCTTTGAAATAAAATGTTTTCAATTCCTGCTTCTGCGAGCCTCTTTTTTCTAATGCTATAATAAATGGGGTATAGTCCGATTTGAAAACTTCTTTCAATGTTATATAGCTCATACATTGAGGAAGATTATAGGCTACATTTGGCCGCGATAACCGACGCCCGAGCGAGCGGAACCGCGAACAAAAATTGTTTTTAATATTTTATATAACTTTTACGAAATATGGAATAATATAAGGTCGTTTAGACAATTCCTGAATAGAATTTCAACTATCTATGGACGCACATGGAACAAAGATCGGTGCGTTTTGTCGTTTTCTTAATTAATAATAATAATGTTTCAACAATTTTCTGCGGGGTTTTATTAATTACTGTTTATTGTGATATCGAAATACCAGAATTTCGTAATGGTACAGTTCAGCCCCCCTAGACAAGTGACATTTCTACAAGCGTAAACGATGATAGAAATCGCTTAAATGACATTAAATGTATGGAAATGGCATTTGTTTTCGATAAGCCACGTGACTTAGACTTGTCACTTTCATACATTTAATGTCATTTAAGCGATTTCTATCATCGTTATCGCTTGTAGAATTGTCACTTGGCTAGGGGGCTGATTCGAACGCGTAAGACGTGACGTTGTAATCTCAGCCCCTTCATTTGTATAGTGTTAAAAAGTTATCTGACTCGGTGACGGCATCGCTGTGGTTGAATTTAGTGTTTCAACTCTATAGAATTTTCTGATTTTTAGTGTAAAAATAATGCTCTCGTCAAGTGTACAAGGAATATATATTTTTTTCAAAGATTTCTTGCAATGTGGGTCGCACATTACTAGTAATCTCGTTTACCCCTCGTGCTAAGCTAAGGTGCTTGTGTTATGAGTGGGTTCACGTCGGTAGTGTAATGGGTGGGGTTCGAACCCGCAACCACATGATCGCAAGTCCGACGCCCTAGCCATTAGGCTACCGCCGCTTCAATTAAATATAAATTACAGATTATTTTATATTTAAGCTATACAAAATGATTAGTAAAATAATATAAGTACGAGATTTAGCCACTAAGTCAGATAAGTTTGAGGCACTGTACATGCGTTGACGATTCTAGTCATCATCAATCAAATGTATGGAAATGACATTTCTCTTCGGTAAGTCACGTGACTCAGATTTGTCACTTTCATACATTTGTGCGATTTGAACACCGTTAACATTTGTAGAAATATCATTTGTCTAGGACGGCAGTGACATCGCATGAAAAATTTAGTATGTATAACTTCGTATGTAACAATAAAACCGGCGGACTTATAACGTATCTATCAATAGCAAAGCGTTAGCAATTGACAGCTAAAGGTTACCAATTATTGCTGTAAATTTTTTAATTTGTATTACGTTTTTGCGGTACGTACGAATTATCAATTTGACAGCAATGATTGGGCAATTTTTGCTGTCGCTCTGCTCTTGCAAATATACCAAAATGAAGAGGTTGAGGATATGGTATTGATTACCAAGGTTGTATATGGATAGGTACCACTAGAGCAAGTAAAATGGGATGTTTTGTACCATAAGGTTATTTTCTGTTATCTATAACTTTGAAGCGACGTACAGGCTTGGATATTAAAACTGAACCCCTATCCAAGGTCATATAAAACAATAATTAACAAACCCCGCTTAAAACCGCCAAAACATACCTCAATAAAAGTATAATCAAAAAATTAGTTTAAAAAATAAAGACATTTATAATTATATTACTTATAGATATATAAATCAATCATTTTATTCGAAATAATATAATATTTATATATTATATATAACTAAACGTTGTTAATACATAAAACAAATCACTAAGACTTCAGGGGTTTGACAGATATAACTGAAATCGAGATGATTCGAGACATTTTGAATCAATTTTGGACCATAGATCAGAGAAAAAAAGACAGTTTTTTTTATCTTGCCACGTACCCATGATTGCAACTCCTGTTAACCAGGATCTAAAATGATAACCAATGAATACCTAGCTCGCTGTCCCAGGGAAATGATAGACTGATTCAGAACCCGTACAGAAATTAATCAGAAGTAATAATAATTATAGAGGAGTAGGAAAAATAGTACCCACTTCCCTCCACTGTAAGCAGAAGATAAAATGATAGGCTATAGACAAGGAAAATACATCAGCAACTGAGTTAAGAAAAGTTGCCCAGAACAGCGGGTTTTTTAAAATACGACCCCGGCCCTGATTCTGTAAAACACGTACTAGGCTAATTTTAGTCCATCGGTATCTTTTTCACTTGTACATGTTCAAAAACCAGACGAAAATTAGAACTGTCAAATTTAGTTCCAACTAAAATTCTCATACAAATTTGGCGAAAGGTAAAAACGTGTGCTGTAAAAACGCTGTGATGTTCAAGGCGAAAACTAGTTTGACATTTCTAAGTTAGTTGTTATCTGTTGCCGTCCTTTTCTCACGCTTTATATTAGTAAAAGATAGCAATGGTTTGAATTTAGTTTAGTTTGAAAACAGCGGAATCAGAACCAGTATAACTAAAATTGAATAAAAACTTCATTACTATAAAAATGCAATGAAACAAGTAAACGAGCTTCTAATTCGGTTTCGACTTTCTGAGGCCTGATTCGGAATAACAAGATAAGCAAGGGTGTGCTAAGTGAGGTAACTCAATCAGGTGCATAAGGCGACGAAAATCTCCTATACAAGGCGACTTTAGTACCAAAGGTTGGTAGTAAAACTACCATACAAACTCACAGAAGTTATTTTTTCAAGCTTACTGTGAATGTGTTTGAAAAATGTCATGGTGGCCTAGCGGTTCAATGACCGGATTCGCATGCAAGGCAAGTACCAATGTGACTTTTACAAAGTTATATGTACTTTCTTAATCATTCTAAGACATCATTGACAAACGGTGAAGGAAAACATCGTGAGGAAACCTGGATTTCAGAGTATGGGAATCTGAAATCGCCAACCCGCAATGAGCAAGCGTGGTGATCAATGCTCATCCCTTCTCTATATGGGAAGAGGCCTGTGCTTAGCAGTGGGACGTATATAAACCGGTATTATACTGTGGGTCGCACATTACTAGTATACTTGTTAACTCTAAGCTAAATGCTTGTGTTACGGGTCACGTCGGTAGTGAAATGGGTGGGTTTTGATATAACAACTACAAAATTGCAAATCCATACCCTAGCCATTAGGATATCGCCGCTTGGTTCGTAGATAGGTCGCATTGACAAAAGTCGTTAGGTGTTGGAGGCTTGCATCGCCTCGTGTACTTGTGGCTTAGTTAGTAATAGAAGTTCGGAAATTCAACATTTTCAGGTCTGTCTATTTTTTTTCTGATCTATGTATTTTTTTTTACATTAATTTGTGGTGTAATTAGCGTACATTTTTTATATTTCCAATTAGTTTTAAATTGGTAGTCAAATATCAAACTCTCCGCATTTTGATATTTTAAATAACAATCTCCAGATATTCATGGAGTTTAAGTCGATATTTTAAAACTGTAACAGTCCCAGTGAGAGAGATAGACATATATAAGAATATAGCTGTCTCTTTTTCTCAGAGAAACTATTATGGTTTTAACGCTGAAATATATTGATGTATGGTCAAATTTTATAATCCTAGAACAGCAATATCGCTTATTTATATTTTCTGTACAAATTCGACGCATATTGACATTCTATTCGTCGAACTGTCATAAATGACAGTAATGACAGCTTTCAAAGGTACCCCGAAGTCATTAAATTTATTAACATCGTCACTCCCAAGTGCTTTTAAAAAAATACAATTTGACAGTTTCATTTGATATTTAAGATTATTTATCGATAAGTCAATTTGATTAAGTAGTTTTTGAGAAATAAAAACATGTCAAGTGTATGTAGTAGCCAGTAAAATATTATTTCATCACAAAATTTATATCAAAATGAAACTGTCAAAAAATATACAAAAAAAAAATACGAAAAAAATATACTACACCGGGCTAAATTAAAAAATAATAAATAATTGTGCAAAGGAAAACACCAAAGGGAAAGGGTATTTAAAAAAATACATTTTTTTACCATCATCAGATCGTTGGAAAAGTAAAACGGCGGGCCAAGTTACCAAAAAAAATACCAATATTTTTATGAGATCATTAAATTTTGTCAAAATATTGTTTAATTTTATTAATATTTTTCACTAGTCCTAAATTACTATTGGCATATGAAAATTTTGTATAAAACATTTTTATGTCAATATCGAAATTGGAATTGTAAGATATTGGCCAATTCGAATACAAAAAAGACTTAATACCTTTGAAACACATTCCGATACCAAAATATTACCGGGAAATACAAAGCCAAGTTCAATACGATGACTATTACAGCAAAGTAAGTTAAATCGGAAGTATTAAGAACTATTCATTCATCTTTCAGAAAGAAACGGAAAAAATATTTATTTGCAATTAATATAAAAAATCATTAAATTTTAAATGTCAGAAAAAGAATTTTATAATCCAGAATTTTTGCGCATGAAAAAAATATCAAATCTGAAGAATAGACGAGAAGAGAAAAATATCAAACTTGAAGATTAGTCGAGAATTATTGAACTTGGCTATGCAAACAAAATTCGGTAGTTTTTACTCAAACGAAACTGAACTGTAAAAACGTTGTGTGTTTATCTGCCACTATATTACATTCTAAAGTGACAGAGACAGCATGAGACTTAACGGGCTCTTAAAACTGATTGATATTTGTGTATTTGGATGTTAGTATTGTTTTCGGTAAGCCAACGCCGCGTTTTATTAGATCTGTTCACTGCATAAAATAGTCCGGATGTTCTGGGTCCTTTTCAAATCTCTTTGCCTCCTCTTGCATGCTTTCCTTAATTTTCAATATCGCTGCCGATTCCGTTTGGTCGTTTTGGTCACCGCCGGGGCCACCGAAACCTAGAAAAAACATAATATTTAGTTAGAGAAGCTGTTACTAAAATCTAGTGATAAACAATCTAATGTAATAATATAAAGCTTGTAAGAGTTTGTTTTAACTCGCTAATCTCGATCTTTTACATAAGGCTCAAGTTGTTAAAGTAATCGCGATTGCTGCCATGAGTACTGTGATCTTCAAAAATATATATGATAATAAAAATTGAAAATACATATGCTTACGGATCCATTTTTACGACAATTAGGCAACAAACAATTATTTGGGGGCATGGCATTGTTACAGCCAAGTTAAAACTTTATTATTAATGTTTTTTTTTAACAGGCTGGTGCCAGTATTCTAACACCTACGGTATTGTCAGTGACTTAAGATAAGGTAAATTTACTGGTATTAGTATTATTAGTAATAGTAGTTATTTTGTTGTAGTGTAAGTAGGACTCACTTAAGTTGTAGTCTCCCATGCCTGATCCCGAGTCTTCGCGAGGCGTGCCGGGACCTCCGCCGCCGACACCGCCGGGCGAGGACTTCATGCCGTCGACGCCCCCCAGTCCTGCGACAACATACCTGGAGGTTACGCTTATCATCACATCAGGTTACCAATAAAATAGGGTAGATGACAGGGGGGTATGAAAAGTCAAAAATCTATTTGTAGCCTGACAAATTCGTTTGTGGCACTCTCATGGTCCACGCGGGTGGTGGGGATGTTACTACCCCATGACGGCACAATAGGTCGAATTGCGCTTTAGTCAGTTGTCTGTGTTACAATCTCTGATGCCTTATGTCGTCATTCGCCCGCCGTCCATAGAAGTATGACGTACGAATTTGCCAGGCTAAGTCCGTCAGATAATAAAAGGTATAAGGAACGTATTTTTTGCTTTTTGAAATAAGAAAAGACAGCAGAGCGTATCAGACGTCACGGCTATGCATAAAATGACGTGAGTTTTTGGTTACGTAGTAAAAGAAAAAAATACGTGTCAAATATCTTTTATTAATCTATCTGATGGACATAAAAGTATAATAAAAAGTAATCATCTACCCTATTAAAAAAATAAGATAACGTGCGCTTACTCAGGCAGCTAAAACTATATTAAACAATGTAACAATCATATCGAGCAATAGCAAGCAATGTTGCTCGATATAACGCTACATCATTGCAACTTCGAGCAATATCGACCATTCATTAGGAACCATATAAGTACAGTGGCTATATAGAGCAATCACAAGCAAGAGTAAGAAAAAAAACTTCAAACTGTACCCCTCTAGGCAAGTGACACACAAGCGTTAACGATGATAGAAATCGCTAAAATGACGCTAAATGTACGGATGACATTAGTTTTCGATAAGTCACGTGACTTAGACTTGTCAATAAAATACATTTTACTTCAATTGAGCGAAAAGCGTTGACGCCAGTAAAAACGACTTGGCTAGCGGGGCTGTAATTTTACCGGAGTTCATAAAGTTGCCTGCGTAAGCGCACTATTACACTAAACGATGTATTAGTAAAGAATCGCATGATCATTTTAATTGCGTCCATGTGTATACAGGGATGATACCGAAATGCTCAGTCATATATACTACTTATTGTCGTCTCTGCATCACCAGGTTGACTATTAGAAAATTCTTCAGGCATTAAGTCCGCACTTGTACATTATGTGTAGAAGTATAAATAATGATTTGAAATACTGCCTACAGCCCCTAAAAATACCCACTTTCTTTAGGGAAACAAGACATTTCCCAAAAAAATTGGCCTTACTGTACAAAATTATCATCAACTGATCAACATTTGTATAGAACGATAAACTTTTATCGGAATAGTCTAGAGAAAGTGGTTAATTTCTATGGGCTGAATAAGTACTTCAGACATGACTGGGAATTTTAGTAGCATCCTGTATAATAGTGAAATATTTGACAATGGCTTACATCCTGTTACAAAATAATAATTGAAATATAATTTATATTTATTTTATAAAAAATAAATATATTATAATAAAAAATATCACAGAACAAACGCCACTGTCTTAGTTTTAAGAATATATAAATAATATTTCGTTGAAAGCATGTACCTATTTGTTATTAAAAGTTTTCCTCTTGTATAAAAACTAAACAAAAATATAGTATTGCTATCTTTTATTAACATACAGCAGAAGAAAAGGACGGCGACAGATAACAACTAACTCAGAAATGTCAAATTAGATCACGCCTTGAAAGAAACAAACCAAAAATGGGAGAAACAAAATCTTTAGTTCATAAATTGAATTTGCGACTATTAAACCGCAGAGCGTAACCGCGATGGGTTGTCGCTACGATACAGTTATTTGTGGATTTCTATTGCAATTGTGTTTTATAAATCTGATTGTGTTTATCTACTTGTTTTGCTGACTGTACAAGTGAAAAAAATACGGTAACGGAATTCAGTATATTTTAATTTAATAAAAAAAAAATAATTTATAGGTAAGTTTTATAAGAATAAAAAAAAATCTGAACAATAAAAAACCACACGCTTTGAGAATAAACTTAATTGTTTTCGATCGGTAAATAGTTCAGTTTTATAAAAACAAAAAAACCTTACTAGTTTAATTTTTTTTACTGTTCATGGCCTTTTTTGGCTTGTGTCTTTCTGTCCTTGTCTACTTTTAGTACAAAAAAAAAGATAGCAAATTATAAATTACGTTTAGTTTTTGCGCAACAGGATCAATAAATAATTAAGTTTAATTTGTCTATAAAGCTCGAGTATAGCGTATTAAAAAATAATTACTTTACCGTTGAGAACTTAACCTTGAAAAACCAGTATCTTATATATTATGAGTTGTGTAACATAAATAACGAAACGGTTTGTCCAAGATTAAATTCTCAATTCAAGTCATATTACTTCTTTTAATTAAATTACATAATAGAAAAAAAAAATGTATGGAATTTTTAAATCCAAACTTGCTTCATTCTCTTAAAAAATAATATTAACTAAAAAAATTACGAATGTGTAAATACTGCCTGCACTAAATATTTTTATGTATTTTATTAAATTTTTGAATATTTTTTGAAAAGAGTTATGTTATGTGAACAATTTTTAACCGACTTCAAAAAGGAGGAGGTTATATGTTCGACGTGTCACTATTTTTTTTATGTATATTAACCGATTACTCCGTCAATTGTGAACCGATTTTTATAATTCTTTTTTTATTCGATAGTGTTCTTTGAGTACACTTTTGTACAAAAGGCACAGAACCTTTTTGAAGCCTTCTTCTGTTGAACCAACGGTTAACGTCATCCCCTGTAGGATGCGTATTTAGTACCTACTAATGTTTTATTTAGCCGAAAGTTGTCGTTTATCAACGCTTCCGAGACACGTGAGATTTTATTTTTAAATTATTATTTTTTTAAGTTTTTTTTTTTGTATTGGCTTCTGTGGGCCAAGTTATCTGAAATATTTTAATAAAATATAAAATCGTAACTCAAGAATTGCTAATACACGTATTGCTTCTTCACGAAACAATAGTAGTATGCTATGCTGTTTAAACACGATTGTCGTTCATTTTGAAAGACATTTTTTTTGTCATTTTTTTTCTAGAAAAAATAATTTGATAGCCAAGTCACGTTATTGAATTGATATGCATTTATAGTGTTATTCCCTTGTGTTTTATAATCTAAACTAAATCTTTTAATAATGCCAATTGATTGTTTGACTAGATTTAGATATTTTTGTATATCCCATGTCTCAGAAAGCATGTGACGTTTGTTTCTGCTTGTGGTGTCTCTCTGGCCGTGTCGGTTTGCCGTCCCAACGGACTATGAGAGTAAAGTTACAGATAGTGCACCTGTGTATCCGCATACTAATTGTCCACTATAATATCTCCTGCGTACATGGCTGATGTCTCTTGTTATTGGCCGCCGAGGCCGAAATTCGGTATGGAGATCATTATTTCTCTGGATAATATCGTTCAATTTCATAAATGTGAGAATCGAACGACGATCTCCGTGGTCGAGTGGCGGACACGCCGGTTTTCAAGGTGTCGCCAGCTCTGAGGTCCCCGGACGGTCTCAGGTCTGGGTGTTTGTGGTACCTTCGTTGTCTCTGATTCCATAACACAAGTGCTTTAGCTACTTACTGTGGATTCGGAGCAATGTATGTGATGTTGTCCACATTTATTTATTTATTTAATCTTATTTTTTTGTTTTTAATTTTCTCGTAAGCCGTCCAAGGGATTAAAATGAAATTTGGCATTAGACCTATGCTTGGACTAACATAGCATTACCTTATCCATTCTAATACAAATAAACACGAAAGTAACTCTGACTATCTGTATGTTACGCCTTTACTGCTAAACTACGTATCTCATTTTGATAAAATTTAGAATGGCTACTTTACGCCGCGATATCCGACATCAACGCAGACGGAGCCACGGGCTTAAGCTAGTATAATTATAAACCTATTTATTTAACAAAGCAGACATTACTAGAAGTAGTTTTTTTTGTATTTTTATACTTTTTGTTTTTATAAAATAGGGCTCTGACACGCTTCAAGCGTATAAATACGAAAGTTTCAATATTATGGCGCCAGAGGGCATGATCAATCTCAAGTTAGATTATTGTTTTTTTTTTTTTTCATTTTTGTTCCGATTATGTCAGAGCCCTTATGGCACCTGTTCACAGTGACCATGTGAACGCATTTAAATTTACGATGTTTGTCTGGGATGAACTCCGAAACTACTGCACCGATTTAAATCAAATTTGCACACCGTGTGCAGTTTGATCCAATTTAAAAGATAGGATAGCTTGCATCTCAATCCCAAAAAAAGGGGTGTAATAAGTTTGAGCTGCCTATCTGTAGCACAGTAGCTAATAAGTTAACTAATTGGTGCGGTTTTTTGTTTGAAATTTGGTGCTTGAAATAATTCTTAAAATAGTCATAATATGTAAATCTTAGACTGATAAAAATAAGCTCTTTTCTAAAATGAACAAGGCTGGTTCGAGGTTAAAATATTTTTTTAATTTATAGCTATCTTAAAGTTTCCTTTTCAATATAGGAAAAACTATAAAAATATGATATTTTATTCTAAACATGTCTGCGAATGATTCCTAAGTTGCATTTTGCATAAAAATCACTAAATTATAAGATAATTGAACTTGGCTTGACTAGCTGCCGTGTGTCTAGATTCTATTATTTATCCATCATGGGCCACTGTGTACAAGGGCCATATATCGTGGTGTTTGCGCACCTTCGGCGGCGGGCGGCGGGTGTAGCGGCGGCGCAGCGTGCTCGGCTAGCGGGTACTCCGCCCCCAGGCCTCCGCCCTTCATCATGTACGGGTCTCCCCCTGCCGCGAACACGCGAGTTACCGACTACCGCCTTTTTTATCATAGACAAAATCATTTTATTGAGGGTGCGATTTTTTTGTAAAAAAAAAAATAACAAAAAATAATTTTGATTTAGAATTTTATTTCAAAAGAAACAAAAACAAACAATTTTGTCTATGAATGCAACTAAAAGCTAAAATTTCACATTTCATTTGTTATTTAACACTGAAATCAGAATTTTTATCAATTAACGCAAAAAAAATATTCTAATTTCAGCGTAATTTTTTCCTCAAATAGAAATAATAAAAAAAAAACTATTTGAGAAAAAAATCTTAAAAACTAAAGAAGAATCGATACAGACAAAAAACAGAAAAAGTTTTTTTACAAAATAAACATAAAAAGCTTTACATAGAACCAAGCGTGGATGAACCAAGTTATGCGAGAATGAAGCAAGCAGAACGGAAATTAGGACAGACATACATTTTACATATTGTGTTTAAGCGTCTCACTGTCAGTTAGAGAGCGCAGTTGATGAGCTTACGTTAACTGTATAGTTAAATTTAACTTTTTCTTAAATTAACGGCTTTTGAAAAAAGTTGAAGTAACTACTATCAAACCATTGAACTATTTTACGACCTTATTGTCTTAAACGTAGTTTTTTTTTATTATTTTTCTATTATTACATATCTACTTACTGACCCACTAAATTAAATAAAAAATAGGTAGAAATAATAAAATCAATTTCATATTAATATGCATATTTTTTTTCCTGTATTTCTAATTTTATACCGAGGACACTGAATAAAAAACACTTTTTTGATTTTAATAAAATTTCAGGAAACAAAAATTATTTGATCGTTATAAAAATATGATTTTATTGATTTTATAATTGATAAAGAAATATGAGCGAAATACTACCATAGAACTACTTTTAAACGGATTCTATCGCGGTCACGGGCAGACTGTCTGCCCGTAACCATGACACCTGCAAAGCGTCGAAACGTCGGGAACAACAATCAAAATAAATCGCGATAGAATCCGTTTAAAAGTATTTTTTTGAAATAAAACTACTTTAAACGGATTCTATCGCGGTTTATTTTGATTTTAGTTCCCGACGTTTTAAAGTAGTTTTATTTCAATGTCTAATATTCGCGTAAACCTCAGAAAACAAGTAGTTTTGCGTCAAAATACAGTTAAAAGTTAACATAAACTCATCAAACAGTTACATTAACTATAATTAGTGCGACAGTTAAATACCTGGTTTAATTAGCCGTTACTTATCCTGTAATACTGAACTGTTTATAAAAACTAAAAATATTTAAGATGTGTACCATTTTTATATAAAGTGGCGATAACAAGGCGAAAATTTATTGAATATTTTATTTCAAATAAAACCCTAGCTCTTACACTACTGTCAAATTTGGTTATAAGTGATAGGTTGCCATGACAACGCTTCATATGAGATTAGTGTTGTGTTGACAGTTTCAGAACACAGGGTTTAGATGAAATTTAATATAATAATGAAAATCAATTAATTATCGCTTGGGACGGTTAACAACTTAAGCTTGTAGGTGTCAAGTTTTTTTTTTATATTAATATCTACATAAAAATTCGTTTTTTATCTATAACCTTAATAGAAATGACGACCTGCGTGGTCGAGTGGCGTACACACCGGTTTTCAAGGTGTCGCCAGCTCTGGGGTTCCGGGTTCGATCCCCGGACGGGTCAATGTAGAAAAACACTTTTCTACATTGTCTCGGGTCTGGGTGTCTGTGGTACCTTCGTTGTCTCTGATTCCATAACACAAGTGCTTTAGCTACTTACTTTGGATTCGGAGCAATGTATGTGATGTTGTCAACATTTATTTTTAAGAAATAGCCAATTATGAAAAAGAAAATTGTGTCAATACTACTCATATTGTCATAAACGAATCTTACCCGTCGGCCATATCTGGAACTAATGTTTTACTAATTTCATATGGGACCTGTTGGTCTAGCGGTTAGGAACCCTGACTACTAAGCCGGAGGTCGTGGGTTTGATTCCCACTCAGGACAAATCTTTGCGTGATGAGCCCGATCATTTGTTCTGTGGATTATTATCTATTATATATAATTCCAGTGTCACGATGTTTGTCCGGGATGAACTCCGAAACTACTTAACCGAAATTTGCACACCGTGTGCAGTTTGATCAAACTTAAAGATAGGACAGCTTGCATCTCAATTATATAAAAAAAAAATTAGACCGCGGGCGGAGCTGCGGGAAATAGCTATGCATCTATAATATGTATGTATTTAGAAATATATAAGTATGTTTATCAGTTGTCTGGTTGCCATAGTACAGGCTCTGCCTAGTGTTGCGATCAGATGGCCGTGTATGAGATTGTCCCAAGATATTATAATGATAATTATTTTGTATAGCTTACATAAAAATTAATCTGTAATCAAGATGTATTCCTTGTACACTTGGGTTAGGACATTATTTTTACTCTAATAACCACGAAAATTCTAATTAAGTTGAAACACTAATTCAACAACATCGATGACGTCACCAGATCAGTTAATTGAGACTAGAATATAAGTCAAATCTTTGTTGGCATTATTGGCCTTTTCATATGATTACATAGTAATTTGTTTTATTTAAAAATATTCTCAATTTTCAAATGAGGTTTTATCAAAAGAAAACAATTAATATTGTTAACTCTGTTTGGTTTTTTAACTACGGAGGAACTCGGGAGAATGGGCCCTACAATGCCTTTATTTTCTACTAGCTTTTGCCCGCGACTTCGTCTGAGTGGACTTCAGAATTGGGTCAGGAAATAAAAAATGTGAAAGTAATGAAAAATGGAATAAAATATATATAAGCCCACGGCTTAGCTCGTAAACAATTTTAAATTTTCCCTCGGGAACTACTTAAGATAGCCTATGTTCCTTTCCATGTCAAAGGCTACATGCATGCCAAATTTCATCCAAATCCGTTCAGCCGTTTTTGCGTGATTGAGCAACAAGTATCCAAACATCTAAACATCCAAACCTCCACACTTTCACATTTATAATATTAGTAGGAAGTAGGATCTTTGTAACCGACTTCAAAAAAAGGAGGAGTTGCTCAATTCGACTTTGTTTTTTTTTATTCTATATACAATACTTGTAGTATTTTTTTAAAAGCTTACTAGCAATGTTTGTCGCACATTACTAGTATTCTTGATACCGCTCGTGCTAAGCTTAATGCTTGTGTTACGAGTGGGTTCACGTCGGTAGTGTAATGGGTGGGATACGAACCCGCAACCACATGGTCGCAAGTCCGACGCCCTAGCCGTAAGGCTACCGCCGTGTCATTTAATTTATAAGATTCTATCATTAAATTATCATTATTCTAACACCCTAATACCCATTTAAGTTCTTAAACATTAATTATTTATCAACCTAACTAATCTCAAATTCATTAATATGTGTGATCAAGAATTTTAATGTCAATTAAAAAGTGGTGATCAATGTGACAGGTCACGTGACTTATGTTTCTATGAAATGTTGATTTTCAATTTTAAGATTTCGAACTATGTTCCTTGGGAAAAGTTGTTCAGTTTTATGCACCTGATTAACTCGTTGAATAAACGCACTCATTTTAAAATAATCCTGTATTTTTTAATTGACGTAGTGCACGTCTTACCCTGTGTTCATATTTTAATCCCTATTACTTATCTGTAGAATCGGGGCCGTTTTCGAATTGCCTATTTGACAATTTTATATATTTCGATAGTAGTCAAGTACCTAATTAGAAACATTTATGATTTTAAAACAGATGCACCTCAAAAAAAAAACTTGACACCTTCCCTGACTTCCTCCCCCCCCTCCCCCTAAGGAGCTACCCCGCCACCTTATCCCAGGGTGTGGACTCACCGGAGTTGGAGGAGTCCTGCGGGCTGGGCATGATGGGCGTGGGCGGGCCGGGCGGGCCGTTGGAGCCGGGGGGCGCGCCGTAGCCGGGCGAGCCGCCGCTGTAGTTGAGCGGCGCCGCGCCCCCGCCCGCGCCCGCGCCCCCGCCGCCCGCCCACGCGCCCCGCGGACCCATACCCATTGGTGGCATACCTATGTTAAACACACTTTTAAATATCCTGCTCATAGGTCTTAGATACGAACGCGAGGACTACACGTTCGTGAGGAGTGGACATTTTAAACCCACCTCTCTGGAAGGGGGTACTTCGAAGACCAAGGCAAGCCAGTGCTGCACAGGAAATGCACAAGTGATCTCGCGGCTAAGGTCATAATGGGACCGGGGGGTTTTCAGAAGGTAAAATGTCGTGGTGGCCTATCGGTTTAATGACCGGATGCACGTTGTTGCAGGTTCAAACCCAGGCAAGTACCAATATGACTTTTTCATATTTATATATAATTTCTTAACCATTCTTTGACAAACTGTGAAGGAAAACATCGTAAGGAAAATCTGGATAACAAAAAAAAACTGAAATCGCCAACCCACAATGAGCAAGCGTGGTGATCAATGCTCATTCCTTCTCTATATGCCTGTGTCCAACGGTGGGACGTTTATAGGCCAGTATTATTAAAGTCCGACATATGCCCACGAAATCACGCCGAAAAAAAAAACCGGCCAAGTGCGAGTCGGACTAGCGCACCGAGGGTTCCGTACAAACCAAGCTTAAAATTATCAATTTTTTTTATTATATGCTGTAATTAAAAATTTACGCTTTGCTGTGTTATATCACGTTGCTTCATACAAAATTTCAAGATGCTAAGTTCAAGGGAAGTACCCTGTAGGTTTTAATTCCCTTGCGAGTGTCAAGAATTTGCGGCATAAACGGCTGTATCTATTGATTGCCTTGGCTTCGAAGTTTCATTTCTTCACAAATCCAAGGTACAGTAGACCTGAGTATTTGATATAAATTTCAGTGGGATACCTCCACGCGTTTTGCGTTGGCTCAGAAGTTTCATTTATTCACAGCTCCAAGGGACAGTAGACCTGAGTATTTAATATAAATTACAGCTTGATACCTCCACGCGTCGTCGAAAAAGGGTCTTGACAGACGGACGGACAACAAAGTGATCCTGTAAGTGTTCCGTCTTTTTTCTTTTGAGGTACGGAACCCTAAAAAGTTATACATTGGTGGGACGGACAACAAATTCATCCTATAAGGGTTCCGTTTTTTCTTTTGAGGTACGGAACCCTAAAAAGTTATGCATTGGTCGGACGGACAACAAATTTATCCTATAAGGGTTCCGTTTTTTCTTTTGAGGTACGGAACCCTAAAAAGGTATGCATTGGTCGGACGGACAACAAAGTCATCCTATAAGGGTTCTGTTTTTTTCTATGAGGTACGGAACCCTAAAAAGTTATGCATTGGTCGGACGGACAACAAATTTATCCTATAAGGGTTCCGTTTTTTCTTTTGAGGTACGGAACCCTAAAAACCCTGGTCATAGTAATTCATTGGCTATGGTATGAAGGGTGTTGGGTTCTCACCTGGTCCCTGCGGCGGCGGGCCGCGCATGCCCTGCGCGTAGGCGCCGGGGCTCATGGGCCCCATGCCGGGCCGCGGCGGCGTCATGCGCGGGCCCCCGCGCTCCAGCGAGTTGCCCATCATGCCTTGCCCTGCACACACCACATAAATCACTCTTAAAAAAGTCTAACTAAACTTAGAAATCAACAGTTTAAATAGAAATTATACTATTATATGATACATTATGTTAATACGTATTGTTCAGGCAAAAAAGAAAAATGACTGGCCTGTTGGTCTAGTGGTTAGTGACCCTGACTGCTAAGCCGTAGGTCGTGGGTTCGATTCCCACCCAGGACATATGTTTGTGTGACGAGCACGATCATTAAATAATTTGTTCTGTGTCTGGGTGTTATTTATCTATAATATGTATGTATTTAGAAATATATAAGTATGTTTATCAGTTGTCTGGTTACCACTGTACAGGTTCTACCTAGTTTGGGATCAGATGGCCGTGTATGAGCTGTCCCAAGATATATATATATATATTTTTTTATAAAAGTTTACTAGCAATGTGGGTCATATATTACTATTATTCTTGTTAAGCCCTCGTGGTAAGATTTTTCTTTCTTAATTATACGACTCATGCACTAAGGAATTTAATCCTATTGCGGGGTTTCATAAACATTCAAATCAGATGCACAAAGAACACCCAGACTTGGAACAAGCATTTGTGGATCACACAAATTCTCGTCCCATGCGGGGATCGAACCCGCAATACGTCGCTCAGTGGTAATTAGCGTGGTGACCTATACCACTCGGCTATCCGTGCAGTAAGTGTTATACGAGTGGGTTCACGTCGGTAGTACAATGGGTGGGATTCGAACCCGTGACCACATGATCGCAAGTCCAACGCCCTAGCTAATAGGCTACCGCCACATCAGCTTGTCAGTATCCCACTGCTAAGCAAATAAGTCTTCCCATGAATTTATAGACGTACTATAATTAAAATACCTTTGTAATAATCTTAATATATATAAATCTCGTGTCACAATGTTTGTCCTCAATGGACTCCTAAACCACTTATAATATAATTCGATTATAATAAAATTCGCACACCATGTGCAGTTCGATCCAACTTGAGAGATAGGATAGTTTAAACTCAAATAAATAAAAAAAAAATGAGACCGCGGGCGGAGCTGCGGGAAACAGCTAGTTTTTTATATGAATTAGAATCTATTTTACTTAAAAAATATATATATATATAGCTTACCTGGAGGCCCGTTAAAATCATTGCCCATTCCCATCCTGACAGCGCCACGAGGTCCTCCTCCAGAGTACCAGGGTCCTATGAATGGTTGTCCGGTCCCCATCAGCTGTGGTTGCGGGCCATGCGGCGAGGGCTGGGAGCCGGGGTGTGGCGCTGGTGGTGACGGCCGCAGCGGGGAGTTGGGGAAGAAACCCGGGGGCATCCCACCACCACCCATGCCTGGAATTGTGGTGTATAGTAATTAGTTAATTAAAAAATAATTACATATTAAGCAACTATGTAGCAATAAAATTACGTCACGGGTATTAACGCGAACTCATGCATTTACCTTTTAAGGCTTGATGTTTCGGCCGGGTTACAATAAGAGTCTGCTCGCGACCACGGCCAGTGTAACCCGGCCGAAACGTCAAGCCTTAAAAGGTAAATGCATGAGTTCGCGTTAATTCCCGTGACGTAATTTTATTAAAATCATGCAACGCGATAGTTTTAAAGTTTATACAACTATGTAGCACTTTTTGAAAGTAAAAAATAATAATTAATGTGGACAACATCACATACATTGCTTCAAATCCAATACAAGTAGCTAAAGCACTTGTGTTATGGAATCAGAGACAACGAAGGTACTACAAACACCCAGACTCAAGACAATGTAGAAAAGATTCGTCCACCCTTCACCGCTTCTTGTTCTCTAGCTGCGGAGAAGAAACGGCGCAACAATCTCCCTAGCTCGCTGTCTCATATAACAAAGATTTATGGAAATAATAATAATAAAAAAGATTAAGTGGGGATCATTAAATAATACCTAAAGTTTAAAAGTAGGGGCTCATGACGTCACGTGTCTGTCACGTTTTGCGTCACCAATTGTAGCTACCTACGTCACGTGACATTTTAATTCACGTATTTATTGTCATTCATAGTTTACATACAAAAAGAAAAAAATATCTAAAATTGCTTTGCTATATCAAAATGGGAAAAAAACTTAATTGATAAATTAAATTAAAGTTCAGGAGTCGGGTCTGATGACGTCATCCTTTCGCAAAGAGTACAAAGTCGTGACGTCATACGACATTACGAAACCTATCGTCGTAAGTTTTTCGTTACGTAATAAAAGAAAATAGTCTAATATTTTTTATTTGATTGTTATGCGACAACCGACGCCCACGCGGGCGAAGCCGCGAGCAACCGCTATTATAGATATTTAAACAATTAATTTTCAAGTAGTGCGTATATACAACGAGGTAATCAGGTGCATAAAACTGAACAACTTTCTCCAAAAAACATAGGTCGAAATCTTAAAATTGATAATCATCTTTTCATACAAACATAAGTCACGTGGCCTGTCAATTTGTAAGAAAAGTTAATTTTCCATTTTAAGATTTTTACCATGTTCCTCGGGAAAGTTGTTCAGTTTTATGCACCTGATTACCTCGTTGAATATACGCACTCCTTTTAAATTAATCCTGTATATTTTCGAAGGCTAGTCAAATAATGAATCAGTTCATCATTAGAGGTGTAAATCTATACTAATATTATAAAGCTGAAGAGTTTGAATGTTTGTTTGAACGCACTAATCTCAGAAACTACTGGTCCGATTTGAAAATTTCTTTCAATATTAAATAGCCCACTTATTAAGGAAGGCTATGATTTGCCGCGGTACCTAAAGCCGACGCGGGCTAAACGATAAACGATTGTTTAAATATGAACTAAGTTTTGTTTATAGAAATCTGATAGTATTGATGTAACAAATGTTATGACTTCAATATGTAATAGACATATCAAACATTAAGCTGAGAAGTTAACTTCATGTTTTGATTACAAATGGACAAGTATTTTGATAATAAGTGAACATATTCCCTTCAAACCAAAACCAGGGTCCAAATAATGAATACGGAAGCTAAAAACGTACAAAAAGTCAAAATCGAATAAAGATGTTAGTCATAATAATCTCCAGATTGAATTGCAGCCTCGGCGGCTAATCTCAGTCCATCCAAGGCAGAGAAGCAATTAAAGCTTATTACTGCCCTGCCCCCCTAGCCAAGTGAAACTTCTACAAGCGATAAAGATGATTGAAATCGCTTAAATGACATTAAATGTATGGAAATGACATTTGATTTCCATATGTCACGTGACTTAGACTTGTCACTTTCATACATTTAATGTCATTTAAGCTATTTCTATCGTCGTTAACGCTTGTAGAAGTGTCACTTGGCTAGGGGGGCTGGTATGACAGGTATGTGAACTCCAGGTGCCTGTACTTTTAGCATTTTATGGTCCTTTGGCATGCACTTAAAAACACACGTTTTTATTTATATGTTTTTTAATTAAATGGTGAATACACAAAAGGTTTTCTGTATATTTCAAAGACAAATAACTTTTTTCTACCGTTAGCTACAGAATTACACACAGCTATGGCGACCCATACAAAATATATCTGGATTTTTAAAGATATTTCGAATGGTACTATTCTCATATTGCTACAAGCTGGGTATGGGTTCCAAAGAAATCTAACCATTGTTCTTTCTTGTTGAAATAAGTAGTAGTAGCCTGTAATGCTGTTCCTACCTTGCTTGTGTATAAACAGTTTTGATTTTATACAATTTTTTTCCTTAATCAAATGAATAAAAAAAACCAGTCTTGTTTCTGAATACACCTTTGGTAGACAGCAATGTTAATGTTTTATTTTATGTTTTAATTGGTTAAGTTTTTTAGTGTGTGTATAATTAAGTTTGTTACACAATATTTTAAGAGGAATTATGTTTTTTAGTTTTGGTAGAGTAGTTAAGTTTCTTACACAATACACAATATTTTAGAGGAATTATGTATTTTTTTTTTTTAATAGTACCTACTAGCTAAACAAGTACTGTTGGTTGGTGTTGAAAAAGTTCACAATGGTAAAACATTATTTTACATAAACATTTACTGTTAAATGTTTATAATGATAATATTTTCTTTGAATTTTGATCATAATATCATGCAGGCATTTTTTATTGTTATGTATTTGTATCCAAGAGTCTAAGTTACAATGTACTTTGATTATTATACAACCAGGTCAATTTAGATTACAAAGATCTTTTTAAATGATAATGGTTATTTATTTTGTTACAAATAAAGACATTTTCAGACAATATGTTACTACCTGTAGAGGGCAATGGTATTTTTTTGTATAAATCAAAACATTGGTTCTTTAGCAATAGTTTTACGATTTGTGGCACACAAACGCTATAAATATGTACTACAATATTTTTTTGTTGTAAAAGAGAGTGGAATAATAGTTCATATAAAATGCTTTAGGGTTAAACAATATTGGTGGAAATATTAGCATCAAAATAGCTCAAAAGGTAAAAATCTTGTGACAAATGACGGCCATAGCATCTAAGTCTGCTAAATAGAGAATTCCGAATCAGGAAATCTTAGTTTTATTTACATAAAAGATAAGAAATGTGATGGCCTAAAAATGCGTAGTAAAAGACAAAATTTACGGTTATCCGCGCGATAATTCGAGTATTTAGCACACTTACCGTCGTTAGGCGGCGCTGGGCCAGCGCTGTGGCCGATACCGTTGACTCCGTAACCAGAATTGACAAAACCATAGTCGTGGAAAGCCTTCGCCTCTGATGAGTGCTCACAAGTGTCCCGTCTCTCCGGCGCCGCACAGTACAGGTCCCAGAACACGCACCACCACGAGTGCAGGAACCCGGGCGGCTCGCCAAGTGTTATATTCTTCTCCCATCGTATTTCAGACAGAAATGTTTGCGCCGCTTTGGTAGCACCGACATGAAGCAAGTACTCATACACGTAGAGCGCTAATTTCTCGCGGGCCTGAGCGTCCGAAGGCACTGTAGAGCCTTTGCCCTTGGCATACATATCGACTGGAAGCCGACTTTTATGATGATATTGTTTATTATTTACATTAACGCTTTATATCAATAAATTCAACTACACAAAATGTCATTGATCGATGGCGACATTTGGCGTCTGTGGCATAGAGAAATCGGTTTGTTCTCGGCGTGCAGGTAGCTGTCATAAAATAATGTTATTAGGTTAGTACAGGTTAAAAATAATTGTCTATTGACTGAAACTAACCAAGGTTTGAATTTATCACTTTTTGGAGCATTTTTCACTTTTCTTGTGATTACAAAATATGCATTTATTTGAAATGAGATTAATCAACCAATATCGCGGTTGATTCATGTTCCTATTGTCAAAGTGAGTTGTTTCCATTTTTACAGCTTAATAGGATTAATTGTAGCTGCAAATCTTAAAAACTTATCAACATTTCTAAATCATAAACTTGAATAAAATTTCAAACCCAAATTTAATTTCCTAAAACTTTTAATTAATCATTCCATTAATTGTTAACAATAAATTGGTATATTGCTAGTTACTCTGAATCTACTTTTTTTTCTTCTTTCGTATTTATGAAGAACCTGTTCCAAATACGTAAAGTACTATTGTTTTTGCTTTACAAAAACTGATAAACTCAGTGTTGTTGATACGGCACTATGTATTTTTCCCTTAGGTATGTTATAATTTATTAGTTTTTTCTAAGAATCTATTGCAAGTATGCAAGTATTTGCTACAAAAGTAAGTAACGAATGGATTTATAATCATGTTCTGCCACTTAAAACAAAAACCATGCAAAAGCGTCGTAAAAATTAAATAGTGCACACAATACAAGAGCCTCGATAGTTTTACATAATTACCATACATCTTCAATACAACAATTCTTATAAAATATAATTATGTCCATAATCCTCTAAATAACTTATCTTTACTATAAGTAATTTTCACATTATATTCTACGCGAAACCTGGTTTTTGCACTTTGTTAACCCTTTTTACACCCTTGAGAGCTTAGCTTGAGAGTAACCAGTGAGGCCATGCATGTCCCCAATGTGTCCAGTCTACCAAGAGCGTGCTTTAAATCCATAGACACTAATTAAATTACCAATTTTATTTTTTGCTTATAATGCTGCTCCTTACTAAACGAAAACAAACTGCAACTCTAGCAATGTCTACGCTTGTCTATTCCTCTTTCCTTTTCGTGTGGCCGTGTCACCGCGTGGTTCACAGCCCCGTTTCCACTAGAAACATACAAAATGGCTATCCGCCCTGTATACAGGCCGACAATCGTCAAAAAGAGGACGAAAAGATTTATCCGCCATCAATCGGATCGCTATGACAAACTTAAGCGAAACTGGCGTAAACCCAGAGGTAAGTTGTAGATAAGCGTGTTCTGTCGGCATTGCCATTCATGATAACCTTACTTTCACTATTATTTCTTTTGTTTTTGTATTGCTATGGCTCTTATGATATTATTTCGAGTATTACAGATGCTTTTAAATGCATACGTTAATTATTTTTCATTCGATAGTATTGTAAGATGAGGTTATGATGACCAAATGAGGTAATTTGTCACTAGTTACTTTTTTATATGAACTCTAGTGCATGCAATCCTCTAAGAAAGTTTTAATCCAAGCCTCCAAGGAGAGTTTATGCGAAATTATAGTCTGTAAACTTAAGTATTTGCTGTATCGTATGTCAACATTGCCACATTGATACCCAGAATAATATTCCTATAGGTTATGTATCAAATCATGCTTTTATGAACTTTTACTTACTATTATTTACTAATTTTCACTAATAACTACCATACCGGTGGTACATAAAGGCACATAGAATCATTAACTTCAATAATCCCTCCAAAATCTAACAAGAGAATCTTATATATAAAATTCTCGTGTTTAGATATAATTTTTAAAAGCATAAACACTTCTTTCATTACTTACTTTATTTTTAATATTGCAAGGGCACTCTGTGTTATACATTCTATATGATAATTACAATTTGTTACCTTGCTAGAACAAATCTATCAAATCCTATTCCTGGTAGCTTGCATCTCGCTGCTTGGTCATTGTGATAGATACATTTATATTATCACCCTGTTTGCTAGATTTAATCAATCATATGGAGACTTGTAGGCACTTGACAGTTTGTGTTGGATAGTAATTTATATAAAATTCTAAACCAACTGATCTATTTACTTATAAGATTAGTTAAAATTAAACTTTACGTTAACATTACTTGTCTTATGTTAATTATCTTTTGCCTTTGAGATATATAAAGTATATTTGAGAGTAAATATTTTTTTTTTCTATCACCTTATGAGTACAAAGTACTTTGAACACAATTTGAAGCAGTAGAAGCCCAATTATTTGGCTGTTTTACTTGCAATAATGTTATTGGCAGTTTGTATCCTACCCATTGCACTACCAATGAGATACTTCTCTAAACACTACTATTTTAGCATAGCATGAAGGTTAAACAATAAAACTAGTAATGTGACACCCACATTGCTAGTAATTATAAATAATTAATTAATAAAAATCTTGATAAATAACCTTTTGTGTATTGTTAACTTTCAGGTATTGACAACAGGGTCCGCAGGCGTTTTAAGGGCCAGTACTTGATGCCCAACATTGGTTACGGATCAAACAAAAAGACCCGTCACATGCTACCCAATGGTTTCCGTAAGGTAAGACTATTTAACATTCCTTTTTTTATATTTACCTGTACTTCTAAACTTGTTATATTAGGATTTGTAGCTAATAAACTTAAAAACAAATAGACCTATTTCAAAAAATTCACCATTTTAATGCTAAATTATTTTTGAGTTACATAGCCTATATGTAAAATACAATTTATTGTCCTACATCTTAAAAAAAAATAGTTGTGTTCAGTATTCTTTTAAAATAAGTCCATAATCTATCTGACCCCGTGCTGTGACCTGGTTCCGTGGGTTGGTACTATTTATATGATTCAAATATATGGGTAATAGTCAAGTTGGATATATTTCATAAGATGACTTTCCCATAGAAAATAGATACAACAAATCCTCTACACAGCCAAATAAAAAACAAATAATTTATTTCAATTTGGACCACTTTTATGTGGCACTTTTTGAATGTCACCATATACACAATCAGCTCCCTGATTCGCCCACCCTTCACCGCTTCCTAAGTGCTCTAGCTAGGGAGAAGAAATAATGAGGACTAATCAGAGACAGTGACTGCATCTTATTTTTTGTCATAAGACTTATAACTAGTATTTTAATCAGTCAAAAACAGGCTTGAGAACAATAGCGGTGTCAAACCAGTGTGACAGCCAATATGGTAGCAGTTGAGTAACTATTGCAAGGGCACTCTGTGTTATACATTCTATATGATAATTACAATTTGTTACCTTGCTAGAACAAATCTATCAAATCCTATTCCTGGTAGCTTGCATCTCGCTGCTTGGTCATCGTGATAGATACATTTGTTACAATAAGATTGTTATAAGCAGTAGATACAATTATATAAAATTCCATTAATTTATCACTATAACTATTGTCCTATTTTGTGTATAAATAAAAGACTATAATTATAAATATTTCCAACGTAACTATATACACACCCACCCAATACTAAACTATATTAATTAAACAAAACTAAAACAAAAAAATAGCATCAAAATCTCTTCCACATCGCCGTATATAAAGAAAAGTTGCTACTGTGAGATGACATCTGATAGAGATTTTTGGAAGAAGAAATGTTGAGCCGACCACACAAGGGATAAAGGCAGGAGGATGATAGGAAAACGAATTTAATCCCATTTTTGGAGCAACTAATACCCATTTTTTATGTATTCTTTTATTAATATGGGTTGTTTTGTTGTCAGGTCCTGGTCCACAATGTCCGCGAGCTTGAGATCCTGATGATGCAAAACAGGAAGTACTGCGCAGAGATTGCCCACGGCGTCTCTTCCAAGAAGCGGAAGACCATCGTCGAGCGCGCGCAGCAGCTCAGCATCAGGGTGACCAACTCTGCCGCCCGCCTCCGCAGCCAGGAGAATGAATAAATTAAGGATAATTATTAAAAAAAGTTTTAAAAACATTTGGAGTTTTCTTTGAGAAATTTTATACCCTGAATGACCCTTTTTTGAAAGCCTGAGTTCTGCCTCAAGGTTGGTAAAGACGAAAATTTGGATATTGTCTTTCGCATCTCATGTCAATCTCTGATTTGTTGTTACCCTGGAAAATTCCATTGTGACACTTCCATGACCCGCGCGTGGGGAGGGGGTTAGTGCGTGCAGGCACTTCTAACGGTTCCGTTCCTTTCTCTGTTAGTTTTTGATACGACAAAACGGACGGAATATTGCCCTCCTAGCGTTTGTCCACATAAATGGATTGAAGCGGGGTGGCAGGACCACAGCGCTTGGTCATACCTACTCACTTCGTCTTTGAAACTCAATGGTGAAAAACCGTCAAAAAAAGACTTGATGTGAGGAATTGAGCATTACTGGACTGAATTTAAAACTGATACCTACCTACTGTGAATTGGCAAGCGTCCACAATTTAGGCAATAGACATATTCAATCAATTCCATTCGCTGAACGATTATAGTCAGAAATTTGAGTGCACGGATAGCAGAGTGGTATAGGTCACCACGCTAAGTACCACTGTGCACGACGTGCTGCGGGTTCGATCCCCGCATGGGATAAGTACACACAAATGCTTGTTAAAAGTCTGGGTGTTCTTTGTGCATGTGATTTGAATGTTGGTGAAACCCCCGCGACACAAGGATTAAATTCCTTAGTGCAGGCGTCGTTTAAAAAAATATATATACAGAATAATATCTGCTATCAGCCGCGTACAGCTTCGTAAGAATGAGACAAGACTTCATAGCATTTTATTGCCGTTGTCATGTTTCTATCCACGTACGGCCTCGCAGTAGAGCGAAATCCCGAGGATAAAATCTCTCGGCGAGTTGTTAGCTAGCTATATTTGTAGGCCGTCGTCTTTAAACGTCCCACTGCTGGGCACAAGCCTCATCTCATAAAGAGAAGTAACGAGCATTGATCACCACGCTGGCTCAATGCTGGTTGGCGATTATAGATTCCAATTTTTGGAATCTATGTTTCCCCACGATGTTTTCCTTCACTTAGAATAATTAATTTAAGAAAGTACAATACACATGTAACTTTGAAACAGTCACATCGGTACTTGCCTGTAATGGGTTCGAACCTGCAACCTTGTGTACGAAAATCCGTTAATTGAACCGCTTGGTTACCACGACTTTTTACGATAAACATTTAATACGTGTTAAAATTAATTAGCGTTTCAGTATATATAAGGGGGTTATATGCTATACCTATTTAAATATTTATTAAATACTAGCTTCTGCCCGCGACTTCGTCTGTGTGGACTTCAGAATTGGGTCCAAAAGTAATGAAAAATGGAATAAAAATTTCACCTGTGTTATATAGCTTGCGCTGTTTTTTCAAAGCTGTCTGCCCACGGCTTAGCTCGGAAACAATTTTCAATTTTCCCTTAAGGAATCGGGATAAAAGGTAGCTTATATTTTTATTCATATCAATGGCTATATGCATGCCAAATTTCATCCAAATCCGTTCAGCCATTTTTGCGTGATTGAGTAACAAACATCCAAACATCCACACTTTCACATTAATTTATAATATTAGTAGGTTATCCATATAAAAATCTTATTTATTTATAAACCCGTCACCGTAACCACTGAGCTATAGTTTCTATGGTCGCGTGTCGGTAGCACCATGTGCTATATATCCCACGCTAGTTAAATCAAGGCGGCTCCTACGAAGCAGTTACGTATCAATATTAAATTGTGAGTACAATCGTGGACTCAAAGGTTACAAATAAAAATCTATTTTTAAAGAAAACGTTTTTTTATTGCTACAGATCACGCGTTCATTAAAATTGTAGTCGATTTCAAGAATAGTGATCGATTTGTTTTGATTTCGGACAATTATTATTATTTTTTCGCACATTACTAGTATTCTTGTAAACCCCCTCGTACAAAAGTATTTAGCTAACTAAATACTTTTGTTACATTAGTATTTAACACAGAACCATAAATAACTAGCTTTTGCTCTCGGCTCTACCCGCGTGGGCGTCATATAATGCGACAAACACTCGAATGATTCAAATCGGCCCAGTAGTTCCTGAGATTAGCGCTTTCAACCAAACAAACACAGTCATCACCTTTATTATATTAGTATGAATGCCTTATAAAATTAAATAATATCAAAAACTTTTATTGTTATGTTTATGGTTTTAATGTGTCTGGGCGGAAAACTACACCCTATACCTAAACTTAGGTAGGTTAAGATTCTATAGCAAACCTTTGAATAACAATATTATTATCAGTCTATAATATCCCATAGCTGGGCACAGGTCTCTTCTCTTTTGAAGAAGGAACAAGCATTGATGACCACGCTAGCTCACTGCGGGTTGGCGATTTCAGATTCTAATTTTAGGAATCCAGGTTTCCTTACAATGATTTCCTTTCGTTTGTCAATGGTGTCTTAGAATAATTAAGAAAATACATATAACTTTGAAAAAGTTAGGTACATTAGTACCTGTGTACAGGCAGTTGTCTGTACTTTTTCTGTACTCACACTAACACACACACCCTTTACTAACCAACTCTAATTAATTAGCTACTGACAAATTATTAACCATTTTATTGTTTGGATGTTATCCTAGATTTTTTATATTTTTTAATTTTTAGGTTTTTCTACATGTACTTAATGATAATTTATTTATACGGCTTCACAAATTTTGTCATATTTGTGAAGACTCTGATGGAGGGCAAGCCTGGAGATCTGCAGCACAGGTTTTACCTATAGCAGACACCAGTCTTTATATAAATGCAAAATTGTGACTCTGTACTGTATCGTCCACAAGAGAAAATAAATAATTTCTATTCTATTCTTTGCTCGAACCTGCAACTCTCTGCACACAATTCCGTTTATTGAACCGCTACGCCACCACGACAGCTTTGAATATTATGACAGCAAAAGTTATTACAAATTACCTTTAACTTTCAAAATGCTTTCAAACTATCCCGATGCATGATAACAATAAAATTATGTCACGGAAATTAACACGAACACATGCATTTACCTTTTAAATTTTAGTATTTCGGTTGGGTTGCAACAGCTCGTGGCTCATTTCTTTCACGGCTAGTGCAACCCAGACTGAATGTTGTTAAACGTTTATATCATCAACGCAAACTGCTTATATAAATAGTGGTATAAGCTTCTGTGCTCGATTATACCCTAGCCTATTACAATATAACCCTATGTTATTGTTTGTTTAACCATAATTTGTCTTTAACTTGATTACACGTCAATCATAATACATAAGTTAGGCCCTTGAAAAGTACCTACTACTGTTTATTTTAATATCTACCACTGATTTCTGCAGTCCATTTCTTAAACTTGAAATTACACCATGTTTTCTTAGTGGCAAAATACAAATATTAATTTAAAGAAAATACCTTTAAAAATATCTTAAGTGTAGTATTAGTCATATTTTAATACAGCTTTGCGGTAAAAAGCTCTTTCGACGATTGCGAAAGAAGATGGCCGCTTCCAGCTAAGTTATGTTGGAAAAATTAAGAATAATCTTTTACGTTTTATTAACATTGTTAATTCCATATTTATTACAAGAATACATATCTGCGATTTTGTTCAGTAAAATAAGGAAGTGTAATTGCCAATCTTGTAGTTGAATGTAAAAGTTTTGGCGGGAATTTAACTAAAATGACGGCTTATTTGTTTTTATTAATTTTGCTTATTAATTTGGGCTGTGTTATCTCCGAGTTGAGCTTACGGTTTGGTAAGTTTATTTTTGTATTTACAATGATTTTTAGATATGTAACTACTTATCCAAAAAAAATATCTCAATCAGTGTAGTCAAAATCATTATCTCTTTCAATTAAGGATATCACTGTATAGGTACAAAAATGGTCAACCCGGAACCGTGGTCGCACTCACTAACCTGTTTTTTTTTTAAAACGATGCCCGCTCTAAGAAATTTAATCCTTGAGTCGCGGGGGTTTTACAATCATTCAAATCACATGCACAAAGAACACCCAGTTGCTTGTCTCATACGGGGATTGAACCCGCAGCACGTCGCGCACAGTGGTAATTAGCTAATTTATTTTGTTTATATGGGTGCCAAGAACTCCTCAATTAGACATAGTATGCAGTGGGTGGGAACACGGCCATTTTGACCATATTCACTTTCCTTTTGGCTTAGCCGTAATCAGGTAAAAAATAACACAGCCGAAGTCGAGAAAAATAATACTTACTCATTATTTTATTCCTAGTGTTTATCATTGAAGATAGCGAACAAGATTTAAAACAGCTTATTCCCAAGGCATTGAAGCTCTCAGAGACAGTACGTCCAGAGGTCAAGATATCGGACGCCATCGTCTTTCTCGACAGAGAAAACGAAGATGAAAGTTATAGAATGCGTAAGTTATTATTCCAACAAATTTTATTTCATTATACGACATACATTAGATGTCAGATACAGAAGTATGGAAGAATAAGACCTCAATACAAATGGGGATATGGGCAGGAAAATCATGATTCTTTGAGCTCTCAACATGTTTACAAGAATATAATTAATTTCAACCATAAGCGAAAAGCGGTTTAAGCCGAATACTCCACAAATTAAAGCCACTGCGGCCGGGCGGCCCACGAATACGCTACGCACGTTGTCATACTTTGCGTTCTATAAAAATGGCAGTGATAACATCTACTACACTCACGGACACGCGTCAAAGGGAGCTAAGATGTAGCTAACAAGCCGCGGAAATCGTGGAGTGTGCCATAGTGGAGAAAAGCAAAGTGCAGTTTTAAAAATGTGAAATCTTTACAGTATGCTCATCTGTGTCAAAAGGAGTCTCAATGATCATCGATCTGTCCTGGTCTCCATGGGAAATGGCTGAAGACCTGTCTTCGGCGACTGGAGTGCCATTGGTCAGGACGCTGCTGGGTTCACAGCAGCTTATTAAGGCTTTGGACGATTATCTGGAGTCCAGGAATGCGACAGATGCTGCTATCATATTGGAGAGTGAGGCAGGTAAGTCCTGGGATGACGATGTTTATAAAAGCGTTTTTTTTTATAGTGAAAATATATCTATACTAATATATATTAAAAAAAACCTGGAGAGGGCGGGCCACCCTTGTCACTTAAGGGTGTGAAAAATAGATGTTGGCCGATTCTCAGACCTACCCAATATGCACAAAAAAAATCATACCAATCGATCCAGCCGTTTTGGAGGAGTTTGGGAACTATACTAAAAATAATAGATCTGCGAGAAACAGCTAGATAAGTATATTTTTGTTATTTTGTCTAGAAAACAAAACTAGTAAAAGATACAATGGAAATATCGTATGACGACACTCTGTGCTACAATTTGCCAATGCGTGACATCACAAGCTGAAACTCCTGAACTTTGTATTTTTTTATTGATTTGATATTGAAAAAAAAAATTTCTCTCTTCTTCAGATGTGGACCGAACACTCTACGAACTACTCGGAGTATCCAACGTAAGGGTTTGGGTACATTCAGGTTTGACCAGGGATTCTGCAAGGTCCCTGAAGACGATGCGACCAGAACCAAGCTTTTATATAATAGTGGGGGAAAGTGGATTCGTTATGGATACTTATAGACGGGTTTGTAGTTTATTTATTGATGAATTGAATGGAGAGGAAGGGGCCCGAAATTAAAACCAATTTTCCTTTTCGATATATTCTACCTTAAGCCTAAGCCAGTCCACACAGGCGCTGCGCCATCGCAGCGTTACTACGACGCAGTCTTAACTTTCCGTCGGCGCAGCGACGCTCAGTTGCGGCAAGCATTTTGTAAAAACATCGTGTTTCCTAACTATCAACGCACAAGCAACTGAGCGCTGCCGCTCCGACGTCGCAATGAGTACACCCCCTCCCGCTTCGCCTCGGGGGCTGCTGTCCGTCATGCGTGCGTTGCATCGACAACTTTTCATACAAACAAGTCACGTGACCTGTCACTTTGTATGAAATTTCATTTTCAATTTTAAAATTTCGACCCATGTTCCTTGGGGAAGTGATTCAGTTTTATGCACCTGATTACTTACCTCGTTGAATATACGCACTCCATAAAAAAATATCTTGTATGTATGTATTCAGAAATATATACAAGTATGTTTATCAGTTGTCTGGATCCCATAATACCTACTGTTCAAGTTGAGATCAGATTTATAAATTCCGTCTAGGAAAAATCGAATTAAAATTTATAAATTTGCCTGAAAAAACTTGAGTGGTGTCAAGGGGCACCTGGATGGAACGAAGTTCCTTTTGATTAATTAGTGAAGGAATTGTAATAAAATTAAAGTAATAATTATGTACAAAAATCCTTTATACACTCAACAAAAAAAATAATGGTCGCGACACAACACGACAAAGACGAAACGAAAATAACTGGCTTGCTTTCTATGAGAGAGAGAGCAAAAAGTGTCGCTATAACTTTTCATCTTTTTTTCCGTCTAGCCCCCTTTCGCAACGCGCGATAAGGAACTTCGTTCCAAAAACCCCCCAACAGAATTTCTTTCTCTGGAGACAGTGAAGTTAGTGCATGTTAGTAAGTTTTCGTTTTAGGCCGTTAAGGAGAAGCTCGTGCGTCGCAATTACCGCTGGAATTTGATCCTAACAGACTACTCGACTCTAGACTTGAGTCAGCTCATCTTACCGACTGTTATACTCCAAGCCGACCCTGTGGAGTGCTGCAAGCTGATTAGAAGGGAGAACTGCACCTGCCCTAGAGATTTCAAGGTATTCATTGAAGGCCTATACAGCATTAGTGGCACCCACCGTGGGACTCTCATTAATGATCATTGTGTGTATGAGAGGCCTGCAGTGGGACAGTTACAAGCTGGTGTTATTAACAGCTTCGGTATTGTCGCCCACTGGACACACAAGCGTGGTGATCAATGCTCGTTCTCTGTATGAGAGGCCTGCAGTGGGACAGTTACAGGCTGGTGTTATTAACAGCTTTGATAATGGCGCCCACCGTGGGACACACAAGCGTGGTGATCAATGCTCATACTGTGTATGAGAGGCCTGCAGTGGGACAGTTACAGGCTGGTGTTATTAACAGCTTCGGTAATGGCGCCCACCGTGGGACTTACAAGCGTGGTGATCAATACTTGTTCTCTGTATGAGAGGCCTGCAGTGGGACAGTTACAGGCTGGTGTTATTAACAGCTTCGGTATTGTCGCTCACTGGACACACTTGACAAGCGTGGTGATCAATGCTAGTTATTTGTATGGGAGGCCAGCAGTGGGACAGTTACAGGCTGGTGTTATTAACAGCTTCAGTAATGGCGCCCACCGTGGGACCCACCAAAACTTTTGAAATTGTATATATACGACCGGCTAGATTTAACAAGCTGGTATTATTTTCTGTTTTCGTAGAAAAAGCAGAAAACCCTCGAAGCACTCATCCTATACTTATCAGAAACGTACTCCAAGTTGGATGGGGACTTGGCTCTCTTGAGGACTGCAGTGGACTGTGATGATCCTCAGCTGAACATGAACAGCACCAGGGACAGGCTGTTCCGGCAGTTTGCTGAAGACTCAGAGACCAGTAATGAGACGGTACTCTATTGGGACCAGGATAGGTAAGATGATTGTAGTTTTTTTTTTCAGAAATCTAGTTTTGTGGGTCGCACTGCGGACATTACTAGTATTCTTGTTAACCCTTCGTACTAACCGAAATGCCTTATGTCAAGAGAGGGTCCTCGTTGGTATCGCAATGGGTGGGACAACCCCATGATCGCAAGTCCAACGCCCTAGCCATAGAAGTATAGCCATTCCGAAAAATAACCTATACAGCATTTTAACATGGAGTTTCTTGCCGGTTCTTCTCCATAGGAATGACACTTTGGAACCGCGCACCTAGAGTCAGTAGTTTTTAAAGTTAACATGAGAGATAGAAATAAAAACATTTTGTTTTTTGAACAAAATATTCCATTCAGATCTGGACTATTCCTGCGTTCCCGCTTCCTCCTATCCACATACAAAGGGAGCCAGCAGACCATAGCCAGCTGGACAGCTGCAGAAGACTATAAACTTCTACCAGGAGTTGAGCTGGAACCTCTTAAGATGTTCTTCAGAATTGGAACTGCACCGGTAAGTTACTTGCTTAATTAAAATTTGATTTAAAATGTTTCACTTGCTGAAGTTAGTAAGTGATAATCTGCGTAGCCTTTTCCCAAGCTATGTTGGGGTCGGCTATCAATCTTATCGGTTTTTTTTTAAAGTTTACTAGCAATGTGGGTCGCATATTACTAGTAATCTCGTTAACCCCTCGTGCTAAGCTAAGATGCTTATGTTACGAGTGGGTTCACGTCGGTTGTGTAGGTAATGGGTGGGATTCGAACCCGCAACCACATGATCGCAAGTCCGACGCCCTAGCCATTAGGCTACCGCCGCTTCAAATATTTAAATTTTAACAATTCGTTGTTTTCTGAGGTTTACGCGAATATTAGACATTGAAATAAAACTACTTTTAAACGGATACTATCGCGGTTTATTTTGATTTTAGTTCCCGACGTATCGACGCCTTTGCAGGTGTCATGGTCACGGGCAACTCTGCACGGGGCACGTCGGGAACTAAAATCAGATAGAATCCGTTTAAAAGTAGTTTTATTTCTATGAATAACGTTTTACATGGAGCGACTATCCGACCTCCGCAACCCATTGCTGGGTAATACTTCCAGTAATACTGGTTGTCAGAATTGTAATGACGGACACACAAGTTAATCTAGTTATAGATAGGTACCTGCTTTTCTCTTTAATGAGGCTTAAAAAGCACCATATCTTGTGAAACAGGCAGTTCCATGGACCCTCCCGAAGTTGGATCCTCAGACCGGAGCTCCGATGTTTGATGAAGACGGACAGCCTCTGTACGAAGGGTATTGCATCGATCTCATGGCAAGGCTCTCTGAGGTAAGATAAGTACTTATACTTACAACACTTACACTTCTGACAGTGAACGGAAAAAACATAGAAGAGTAACTTCAAACAATATCGCATAAATAAACGGCTTTAAACAGCTAGTTTGTTCTCTATTACCATCACCGAAGTAATAATTAGCTCTGATGACAACGCTCGTCACTGATTGGCTTAGCAAAGCATAGTAACAATGTCATCATTTGCGCGCGAAATGAATACATGCGACATTTGAGGGGCAGCAAGAGTTGTCAAAGTACACGAGCTATGCTAAAGGTAGTAAGTAATGAAAGATTTGAATAATTTTTGTATGTATACCGACTATATTATACCAGCGTTTTGATTATGCCGATGAGATCGATTTATGCACTATTTCACTGCGCAAGAAGGCATAATTAACACTGTTAAATTGGACAAAAAACCGCCAAAGCCGAACTAAACTCCTTCGCGGCACAATCGGTAAGTCCCGCCTACCGAGGCACAATTTGCGTGGGGTCATTTTTTTACATTTTACATTGATAGTAAGTAATACTTCCATGTTTTTTCGATTCGCTGCACTTATTCTAAGCTGAGTACAATTTGAGATTTTATCAAACTCTGATCAAATAATGATGTGACAGCGAAAAAGTACGGTGTTAAAAAAATTGTTTGAAATTTCGTGTACGTACTCGATTTTACAAGGAAAGGAATAGTTAAAAAAATGTATCAGTCAATCAGTTTTTGGGCGCTGTACGCAGGGCTGCGGTTTCTTGGTAAGAAAATGGTTTTGTCGCACCGTTCTGGGTGAAGGAACTCTGATATCTCGGCAGCACCCTAAACAGTGTTCATTTCGTACAGTGTACACTATCTATAATTGTGTGCGTAGTGAAAATATATAAAAATAAAAATAAATTAATAGTTTAAAAAACACTAAAAACACGCTTTACTTAATCGTGGTCAAAGTTCATTACAAGACCTTTCTAACAAGTCCAAACACGGCTATGATACGATCATCCTTCATGAAGTTCCAGTTCATATCTTCCGGCTCCATCATCAGATCAGCTCGACAGTACCATATTATTGTATTGTCATCAAAATCACATACAACTGCCAATTTTCATAACGCTACGATCTTTAAAAGGTGGTTAAATTAGTTTTCTTAGATTTGACTACATAGTTACATACATACAGGTCGACCTAATAAAAGCGTGTTAAAAACGTGATTAATTTTTAACTCCAATAACTCATAAAGTCTTCAAGAGATAATTTTTTATCACTTATAGAACTCGTGCTCGGCTGAATAAAAGTTAAATTTGGATGACACATAAAACAGTTTTGTAAAATTTTGTGTTTTTGCAGACGATGTCATTCGACTATGAGATAGTATCACCAAAGAGCGGTGGTTTTGGCAAGAAGCTACCCAACGGTACATGGGATGGTGTAGTCGGAGACTTAGTGAGAGGGGTAAGGTCTTAATTATAACTTGGCAAATACGTACGTACCACTCCCTTGGTTTGCGGGCGACGGGGGACGTTAGGCAGCGGGGGGCGTAACACGTGCGTGCGGGACGGGGGGGGCGGGAGAGGTTCATTCAGGCATTTTAATGTCGACAAATTTTTCTACGAAGAATTGACTACGACAACATGATAAAAAAAACAAAATCAAAATACATTATCATGGATTTCCGGTACGTCTTATTTCGATAAAAAAGGTCACTAGCAATGTGGGTCGCACATTACTAGTTCTTCAATTCTTGTTAACCCCTCATGCTAAGCTAAGATACTTGTGTTACGGGTGGGTTCTCGTCGGTAGTGTAATGGGTGGGATTCGAACCCGCAACCACATGATCGCAAGTCCGACGCCCTAGTCATTAGGCTAGCCCCGCAATGTTCTCGCTCGAGCTTATACGAAAGAGTTTGAACTTCTTCTTCTTCCTGCGCTTATCCCATTCAAATGGGGTCGGCGCAATGCGTATTTTCCTTCCATTCATCTCTATTACTCGTCATCGCGGCATCCACTGCCTTCTTTCTCATATCATCTTTCACACAATCCATCCATCTCTTTTTCGGTCTCCCTCTACTTATATACCTATCCACAGTCATACTTATAACTTGTTTAGTTATGTTACTTTCATCCCTCCTCATAACATAACATGTCCAAACGCTTACCTCTCATCTTTTCATTCACAAACGCTACTTTCAAGCTTCCTCTTACGAAAGAGTTTGAACGCGCGAATAAAATGCAAGTCTGAAACCGTCCCAATACGTTCAAATGTTTCTAAATCTATGTTTTTACAGGAGACGGACATTGCCATATCAGCATTAACTATGACAGCGGAAAGAGAAGAAGTTATTGACTTCGTTGCTCCTTACTTTGAACAGACCGGGATTTTAATAGGTAAGCAATATTTACTGATTTTCGTGATAATCCTACTGAGTTTTTTTTTGTGATATAGGCTACATATAGACCAGTAACTACTTAAGGGGCTTATGGCTATAATGAAAGCCGGCTCACCGCGGTTGGATTTGTAAATATAGGTACCGAGACCCCTCAGAAAATGGGTTATGACTTAAAGACTGTCAAAGATCACTGTATGACAGTCTTTAAGTTATAACGATTCTGACAACCAGTCTTACTATGACCTCCACAACCCATTTTACAAGTACAGTATTGTATTGTACAATATTGTACAAGTACAGTACAGTATTGTACTTGTAAAATGGATTGTGGTTTGTATGAAAAATGTTTGTATGAAAAATTGATTTTCAATTTTAAGATTTCGACCTATGCTCCTTGGGGAAAGTTGTTCAGTTTTATGCACCTGATTACCTAATTGAATATACGCACTCCATAAAAAATAATCCTGTATATGCAACAGCATTTGTTTGATTATTGATAATTCGTTAGTTATTTTCATACAAAAATAATAAATGTAGCGCTCTAACGCTGGAGTATAAGAAAAAACTTAGAAAACTTTTTGTTTTTCCCTTTCAGTGATCCGAAAGCCGATTAGGAAGACCTCTCTCTTTAAATTCATGACCGTTCTTCGCACAGAAGTATGGTTAAGTATTGTGGCTGCGCTGGTTTTAACCGGTTTTATGATCTGGTTGTTAGATAAATACTCTCCATACTCGGCTAGGAATAACCCGGATGCATACCCTTATCCGTGCAGGTGAGTTCATGTTGATTGGTCCGACTTCTGTGACCTTGGATCTATTGATATGATTTATTTTTTATCAATATAGTTAATAGGATTTTGATTTTAAAACTTATACAGATATCTAATATTTTATGGGAAGATTCCCTAATACAAAGTCAGGAGATAGGAGGCATTATACCTACCTATGACGGTCGTGTTGGCCTTGCAGTTCAATTCGTATGCAAATGGTTGCAGGTTTGAACCCAGGCACGTACCAATGTGACTTTTTCAAAGTTTTGTGTATGTTCTTTCTTAATTATTCTAAGACCCAATGACAAACGGTGAAGGAAAAAATTGTGATCAAAAAGTCGCTAAGCGAGATATGGAGCGAGCCATGCTCGGAGTTTCTTTGAAGGATAAAATCAGGAATTTATTATATAACATTATCCGGAGAAGAAACTCTGAGCATGGCTCGCTCCATAGCTCGCTTACCGACTTTTTGATCACATTTTTTCCGACCGACATAGCTTGCATAATTAGTAAGCTGAAGTGGCAGTGAGCTTGTCATGCTGCTGGTTGGGACTGAAGTCCGTTGAAGCAGATGAATCCTTGAGTGGAGACCGCGAATCGGCAAACTTACCGTAGGACGCCCCCAGCCAGATGGACCGATGACCTGAAAAAGGTAGCTGGATGCAGAAAGCGGAGGACCGGGTGCTGTGGTGCAACTTGGGAGAGGCCTATGTCCAGCAGTGGACCGCGACTAATCCCCAAAATTTCCTCCTCAGGGAATTTACTCTAAAAGAGAGTTTCTGGTTCGCGCTGACTTCGTTCACGCCTCAAGGGGGGGGCGAAGCACCGAAGGCGTTATCAGGCAGGACACTAGTAGCTGCGTACTGGTTGTTCGTGGTGCTAATGTTGGCTACGTTCACAGCGAACTTAGCTGCGTTCCTGACGGTTGAGAGGATGCAGGTATGTTATTAGGCCATTTTTCGACCCACGTCGAGGGCACGGCGTGGGGATGTGTCGGACCTTAACCGACTAAAAACACCCTAGTCCCTGACCTTGCCTTGGCCAGAGCCGCGGGATCAATAGTGTATTTCCTGCGCAGCTCTAGCAGGCCTTGGTCTCTTTCCAGAGGGGTGGATATAAAATTTCCATCCCTCATTTCTTCCAAGGACGAACGTGTAGGACTTTGCGTTTGTATTTTCAATACTCAATACTCAAGTCTTTATTGCATTCCATATGTATTACATACCTAGATGGTGTAACAAGGTAAAAGTTCAAATTATGGACCCTGTCGGGCACAGCAACATTAGGAGAAAGGAAGAGGGCTCAATAGCAATGCAATAATAGTATTATAAATAATGAGATGTCCGTGACCTGTCAGCTGATTGGGTGACGGGTTGCCCTCCTTGTCTCCACAGGCCTAACCTCAAAGTGGTTTGAGGTCGTTATGTTCCCTGGCCTGCCGGAGGTGCCTGGGATGCACAAGCTATTCTTCGGCTCCAGCTAAGGCAAGGGTGGGGTGTTTTTAGTTGGTGGAAGTCCGATATTTTTCCACGTAGTGCCCTTCGTACTACGATAATGAGTCAGTCACGTCTTGACAGCGATAAATTAAAGTCTAAACAAAAAAATAGTTTTGTTTTTCTACTTCCTTGACATAAGTCATTTGACTATACTTACAGCGTGTAACAAAAACCCTGTCCGATCTCTGAGAGTATTATTCGGTATCGTACTGCGAACATATATACATAGCCATAAAATGGATTGGAGATTATTATTTTTCCCCGGTGAAAATAATTAAATCAAAATAAAAACTGATCCAAGGCAACAGCAACACTGACCGCTTTTCAAAGTTCACGTACTTACTACTACCTACAGTTTTGTGTCAAAGAAGCCACCTATGCGAGACGGTCCCACGAGTATGCCTTTATTGGATCGGACAGGGGTTTTGTTACATGTTGTATATGATTGCAATTTTTTTCTCCAGTATTTAGAGTAATTTCCCTTCAGATGGATTTAAGAATCCACCACCACCCTGAGTTATATAAATAATGATGCCGACTATCTTCGATGATGATATGATATTGTCCAACAGACCCCAGTCTCCTCACTAGAGCAGCTAGCTCGTCAGTCCAGGATCAATTACACAGTGGTGGAGTCGTCCTCAGTGCACCAGTACTTCATCAATATGAAGTTCGCAGAAGATACGTTGTACAGGTAGGTAGAGCTCGTCCAAGCTGAAATGACGCACCCCACTACTTAATTAATTTATTTAGATGTGTGAGTGCAAATATTAATGACGACATTTTATCGGTGTGGGAACGGCGATTGTTCAGTGAACAATGGATCTGCACGTCTACAAGACGGTCGACTAGTCGGGTGATAAATCCGACCACGCTCGCTCTATGGAGCAGCGCCGTCACTTTGTATGAAACAAGACGTCCTCTCCTCTCGCTCGTTTAAGATCAACTAAACTAGTTGGGCAACAAATCTCAACAAATCTAACCGGCAACTGAACGACCAATTACAATTGCATGTTTAGGTGTATTGCGTCCATATTTGAAATTTGCTTGTGTGCGTAAATGCGAAGGTGGGGCGCGTCATTTCAGCTTAGACAATCTCTAACTAACTTATTAGACCACAGCCTATAAATTTAACCTAAATATAAATATGTAATAATAATATCTATTCAAACGAGGATCTCGTCGATAAGTCCTACATTGTGGACCTCCGTGGACGAGTGGCGTACACCCTTTTTCAAGTTGTCGCCAGTTCAAAGTTCCCGAGTTCGATCTCCGGGTTGACCCATTACATTGATGTAAAAATAACACTTTTGTAAATTGCCTCGGTTCTGTTTGTTCGTGGTACCTTCGTCGTCGCTGATTCCATATCACAAATGCTTTAGCTACTTTGGATTCGGATATCCGAAATGTGATGTTGTCCACATTTATTATGATTAAGTGAGAGAGGTGCGAGCACACATTTTCTTTCTCTCTTCCTTTCAAAGCCCTAACGTTTCGTATATCTAAGACACAGGTAGTCAGGTATAGGTTAACGCGGGCTAGTTTTCTGCAAATCGACGACTCTTCTCGCCCGTTTCGCGTTGAGAGGGGGTGTTTGGGATCTAAGACAGACAGTGCAGGTCTATGAGCTGAAGAAGTTTTACTTCAGCCGTGTGGTCTATAGGAAACTTTGTCCTTTAAAAATAGTGAGAGAATTTTTTTTTTTTTTGTTTTTAGGGTCTGGAAGGAGATAACTTTGAACGCTACTTCAGATCAGGCGCAGTATCGGGTGTGGGACTACCCGATTAGGGAACAATATGGCCACATATTACTGGCTATTAATGCTTCAGGTAATTTTGGTTTTTAAGGTGATACCTCCGATGTGGCCCGCGAAATTCAAATTTTCATGTGTTTTTTGCAATTTGCTTATCAGTGACAAGTTGTAACTTGATCAAAATTCGATTCGCGACAATAACAAGTATAATTTTAAATATAAAAATGATCATAACATTCATTCTCACAAAGATTAGTTGAAAGTTAGTAAAATTTCCGAAATCTAACTCATTTTCAATTATTCTTTGTGCGAGCGAATGGGGCGAACGTTTTAATCATTCATATATTTGAAGTTATATTTGTTATTGTCGCGAATCATATTTTGATCAAGTTACAACTTGTCACTGATAAGCAAATTGCAAAAAACACATGAAAATTTGAATTTCGCGGGCCACATCGGAGGTATCACCTTAAATTATTCTTATTATTATTTCAAAATATTCTCTGACCTGGTAGCAAGTTCAATGATTGGACTCGTATACACATGTTGCAGGTTCGAACTCAGGCTAGTACCAATGAGACTGTTTTTGTGTAAAGATAAATCAAACAAGTCCAAAGGCTGTTGCCGCTTAGCTTTGGACTTACGACGCAACTGAGTCACGACGTCGCAATGCCGCTGCCTCTCAGCTATGGCGTCACGTCGCTGCTCGGTCATGGCATCGCAACGTCACTGCCTTTCAGCTATAGCGTCGCGACGCTGCTAGGATATGGCGTCGCGACACTGCTTAGCTATGGCGTTACGACACTAATCAGTCACGGCGTCGCGGCGCTGATCAGACATTGCGCCTCCACGCTGCTCAGACATGGCATCGCGTCGCTGCTCAGTCATAGCGTCGCGATGCTGCTTGGATATGGCGTTGCGACGCTGTTCAGTCATGGCGTCGCGTTAAATCATTATTCTTTTCTATCAGATATATACGTTCTTTGGCATCTGTATAATAGTGACTTACGCAGCAGTATATTTCTAGGTCCAGTGCCTGATGCTAAGACAGGATTCCTACAAGTAAACGATCACACCGACGCCGACTTTGCCTTCATACACGATTCTGCTGAAATCAAGTAAGAACTTCATTCTGTTGACATATTGTTTCATATCTAGTCCCTTAGAGCTGTGAAAAAATGAAACTTCTAAGCCAACGCAATCAATAGATACAGCCGTTTATGCCGCTAATTTTCGACACTCGCAAGGGAATCAAAACCTACAGGGTACTTCCCGTGAACTTAGAATCGTGAAATTTGGTACGAAGCAACGTGTTATAGCACAGATAAAGCAAAAATTTCCAAAAACCGTACAGTTGAAACCTCATATAATGACAATATTTTTAATAATCTTAAAACAGATTTGTACGGAACCCTCGGTGCGCGAATCCGACTCGCACTTTTTTTAATTAAGCTCATATTAATTATTTAGTCGTCTTCAGATACGAAGTGACCCGCAACTGTAACCTGACGGAGGTTGGTGAGGTGTTTGCGGAGCAGCCGTATGCTATCGCCGTGCAGCAGGGCTCGCGGCTCCAGGAGGACCTGTCCAGGGCGCTGCTGGAGCTGCAGAAGGAAAGGTTCTTGGAGCAGCTGGCTTCTAAGTAAGTAGGATTTAATATGCATCTTGTACAGCCTTATTTATCAGCTTATTACTGTCCCACTGCTGGGTACAGGCCTCTTCTCGTATGAAGAAGGAACGAGCATTGATCACCACGCTTGTTCATTGTGGGTTGGTAAATACAGATTCCAATTTTTGAAATTCAGGTTTCCTCATGATCTATTCCTTCACCAAATGCCAATGATGTGAAGTGCAGTCACGAGCATAAATATGTTTACACATAGCGAAATTGTAAAACAATAATTTAACAGGAACTCACCATCAATTCAACTTTTAATCATTTTTTTTTTTTTAAAAACGACGCCCGCACTAATGATTTTATTCCTTTTGTCGCGGGGGTTTCACAAACATTCAAATCACATGCACAAAGAACACCCAGACTTGGAACAAGCATTTAGCGGATTGCACAAATACTTGTCCCATGCGGGGATCGAACCCGCAGCACGTCGCGCACAGTGGTAATTGGCGTGGCGACCACGCCAATTACCACTGGATCATTACTCCATACCACTCGGCCATCCGTGCAGTCATTTAACAACATAAAATTAGAACAGTTCTCAAATCATGTATATATTTTTGAGTTTCAACAAAAACTTCTCGTTAAGAAGTTTTACTATTTCGCTATGTGTAAGGTATACATATTTATGCTCGTGACTGTACATAATTAAGGAGTCATATTGGCACTAGCCTGTACTGGGTTCGAACCTGCAGAAGACGTCTTTAAATAAAGTCCGTCTAGAGGCCTGCAGTGGGACAGTTACAGGCTGGTGTTATTAACAGCTTCGGTAATGGCGCCCACTGTGGGACCCTGATCAATGTTCGTTCTCTGTATGAGAGGCCTGCAGAGGGACAGTTTCAGTTATTTTAGTACAATTAATTTATTCAATAATTTATTTGTAGATACTGGAACGAGTCTGCGAGACAGGCTTGTCCCGATGCCGACGAGTCAGAGGGCATAACGTTGGAAAGTTTGGGTAAAATTAATCTTTTTATTACGCGTCACATTGTTGCCGGGATGGACTCCTAAACTACTAAACCGATTTTAATCAAATTACACACCGTGTGCAGTTTGGTTCATCTTGAAAGACAGGACAGCTTACACCTCAATTATATTAAAAAAAAATTAAACAGCGGGCGGACCTGCGGGAAACAGCTAGTATTTAATATTTATCTTTTTATTTAGATTGTAGTTCTAAATTTGGGAAGTATTTATTTCCTAATTTTCACTGAAAAAGGTTTCATTCATATCATATGTCTAAAATATAATATAAAATGAATGAAATATGCTAACTAATGGTATCATATTTCGGTAAAATACGTTTTGTTTGTCTATCAAAGGGTCAAATAAGTCGGAGAGTTAATTATTTAACCATTTGTTAGAATAAAAATGTTCTATCGAAGTTTGAAACCTTCATCTGCCTAGCCTTTTCCCAAGCTATGTTGGGGTCGGCTTCCAGTATTACCGGATTTAGCTGAATACCGTATTTTACATAGAGCGACTGCCTATCTGACCTCCACAACCTATTGCTAGGTAATACAGTATTCCATAGTAAGACTGGTTGTCAGAATTGTAATGACTTAACGACTATCAAAGATCACTGTATGACAGTCGGGACCAACGGCTTAACGTGCTTTCCGAGGCACGGAGGGGTCTCGATATGTTTACAAATGGTCACCCATCCACGGACCAACCGCGGCGAGCGCGGCTTAACCTTTACTATCGGTGAAACCGGTACGGCTTACACTTAGCCACGAGCCCCTCTCTTGTTTGAAACCATTAGTTATATTTAACCATTGGTTGAGATGACTAGGGATCAAAACACTGGGCTTTAGCCAACCCTCCATAGATTATACACTTATACTGATACACCCTTCCACCTTTTTATTCCATACCTAACTATCCCATTTTTTTCAGGTGGCGTTTTCATTGCAACTCTATTCGGCTTAGGACTGGCAATGATAACTTTAGCGTGGGAAGTATTTTACTACAAACGTAAAGAGAGAAACAAAGTCCAAGGCTTAAATTCGAAGCCGGAGAAGAGAGCTTTCGAAGCCAAATCGACTTTGGAAACGAAAGTCGTTGAGTCCGTCGCGAAATTGAGGAGGCGAGGAAAAATTGGGAAACGAAGCAATATTACAAAAAATGTAACTTTCGGAGATACATTTAAACCTGTTTCTGAGAAAGGAGTTTCTTATATAAGTGTTTTTCCTAAAGATTACAGACCTTAGGTTTTTAACACAAAAATTTATAAGGGTAGTGTTTTTTTGCACGACTTTTTTTTAAAACGTAATTTACGTGAATTAAAAAAAAAAATCTATCTTAATGCTATGGGCACCTTAATTAAATTAAAGCACCATACTTAAAAATGTAGCCAATTAAGTTATTTGTAAGAAGTAAGTTGAAGTAGTTTTAATTGTTTTAAAAAGCAGATCGCAAGTAAGCGAAATATGAAGAACTGTTTTAATTTATATGATACAATGTGTAATTACAAATTTTCAAGGAAATAACTTATATTAGGATATAAAAAGTAAAAATAAATAAAAATTACAACAGCAACACTGACCGCTACTCATAGTTCACGTACTTACTACCTACAGTTTTGTGTCAAAGAAGCCGCCTATGCGAGACGGTTCATGAACTGTACTACGAATACGCCTTTATTGGATCGGACAGGCATATTACATATATTCATCTAAAAACTAGACATGAATTTAAATAGTATTTTTAATAATATATATATTTTATAAATTCATTTAGGGTCTTCAGTAGTAAGTTAAAAAAAACAATTAGTTCTAATATATTGATTAAATAAACTAATGCTGTCGAAAATAAATAAAACCATAAACAACTAATAGTTTTTTATTTACATCTCATTAACCTATAACATCCCATACGAGATTAAAATTAACATAAATACAGTTTCCCATTTTTGTGTAAGGTAACAGTCACGCATAATTGCAATATAAAAAAGTTTATGCGAATTTGAGTGACCAAGGTAAAAGTGGATCAATAAAAAGTGACTTCAATATAAATGCATAATTTATCAATTTTGCAACAATACTTAATGTTTTATACTCAGCCGAGTGTAAGAATTTTCTTCGAACAAATTAAAACTTCTTTAAAACAAGGAAATCTAACGAATAATTCGAATTTATTGGTAGTTAGGTTTTCTACTAGAAAATTTTAGTAAGATTTTTACTCAGCCCAGTGTAAGAGACTTTTCTTCGACCAAATTAAAACTTTAACAAGGAAATCTGACGAGTTATTTGCATGTATTGTTTTTTTTTTTCGAACTAAAAACTCCAGTAACATTATCAACAAAGCCGAATAAAATTCTTCTTTGACAAAAGAAACGTTTAACAGAAAAATCAGAGCTGCTTAAACTTTTATTGTCTTTTTTCTACCAGAAAAACTCCAATAAAATTATCAATCAAGTGAGATAACAATTTTCCCTAAATAAATTAATATTAATAATTTGGACATCGTTATAATGTACAAATTAAGGGCGAAAGGTCGCAGCGCAGGGCGAGAAACATTAAAGAAAGAAATTCAATCCTTATACAGAAGGATTAATTTAAAAGGAGTGTGTATATTCAACGAGGTAATCAGGTGCATAAAACTGAACAACTTTCCCCAAGAACATAGGTCGAAATCTTAAAATTGAAAATCAACTTTTCATACAAACATAAGTCACGTGACCTGTCACTTTGTATGGAAAAGTTCATTTTCCATTTTAAGATTTCGACCTGTTCCTTGGGGAAAGTTGTTCAGTTTTATGCACCTGATTACCTCGTTGAATATACGCACTCCTTTTAAATTAATCCTGTATATCATTTATAAGTTTTTTCTACCAGTATACTCTAGCTGTAGGCTTCTCAACCAACAAAGTATTGGAATCTAGAACCTTTTTTCCGAATTGTACTGTAAAATGGTCTAAATTCAGATATTCCCCATCGTCAATCTCTTTGATAAGCTTCTTCACTCTATCCCTAGTTTGTTCAACGAAGCAGGCTGCCAACTTCATTTCAATTTCTGCGTTTCGGAGACCGATGCAGTAAGACCTGGAAAAATAATGACAACATTTAACCTTTTAACCGCGCGAGTCAAGCATGAATATTATATTTTTATTTATTAATAAATTTAATTTCTGTACAACCTTATCATTCAGCCCAGACGTGTGATTATATTTCTTTACACCATCATTTTCAACAAAACTTTCAAGAATATTTTATTTATTTATTCATAATAAGGAAAACCAACAGCTACATAAAATGTGAAAAATCAATAAGGATAGAAAACATAAAGCCAATTACAGGTTACCAGATAGCTACAGTACAGCATAGACATTTAAAGAAAACTTAAATATATATGATTAAAAAAAATTAATCTGGATAGTACTATATCAAATTAATTTTGGAAAAATAAGGTTTAGCTGCTTACGAGCCACTGAGCTCTTAGTATTGAACGGATTAAATAAAAACTCTACACAAATTGTTGTTTGCTCGTCTTGCTCGCACTAAATAAGAATTTTGCCTATAGTTAGAGGATGAAAAGGATGTTAGTCTTATTTATGCGACAAATATTTCTGTGCTCCTACCAACAGTGTCTTAAATACACAATACAAATCAGGCGGTAAGGACACGGAAATATTTGTTGAATAAATGTGACTGGCGCGGTTAAAAGGTTAAACATAAAATATTCTTTTAAGTTTTTTTGAAGATGACCGTGAAAAGAAACAAAATCACATGTCTGGGCTAACTGATAAGGTTGTACGGAAGTTTAATTTATTACATAAGAAAAATAAAAATAAAATAATCACGAATAATTAAAAAAAAATCCTGAATAGAAAATGTGGACAATATCACATATATTGCTCCGAATCCAAAGTCAGTAGCTAAAGCACTTGTGTTATGGAATCAGAGACAACGAAGGTACCACAAACATCCAGACCCGAGACAATGTAGAAAAGTGGTTATTTCCTTGAACCGACCGGGCAATTAACCCGGGACCTCAGAGATGGCGACAACTTGAAAACCGGTACGCCACTCGACCACGGAGGTCGTTATATCATTTAAATAATATAATTAAAGGAAATATTTATTTTTTGACGAGTATTTATGTCCAAATTACCTTTACCTCCCCAAAAATTTTACAAATTTTTACCTAGTCATGAAATATTCTTCTGCGTAGCCTTTTCCCGAGCTATGTTGGGGTCGGCTTCCAGTCTTACCGGATTTAGCTGAATACTATATTTACAGAGCGACTGCTTATCTGGCCTCCACAACACATTGCTGGGTGGGTAATACAGTATCCCATAGTAAGACTGGTTGTCAGAATTGTATATATAAATCTGATTCATAAGACTAGTTAATTACCTGGATGCTCTCGCTAAAACTGAAGTCATCATGAATATCTCCGTCGCAGCTTCAGCTAATCGATTCAGTTCCCTGTTGAGGTAAAATTAGTTACTTAAAAGATGTTGACGTTACGAATGACGAGTATGTTTTGTTACATCTTTACGACCAAATGGCTGGACCAATATTGATAAAATTTTGTAGAGAGGTAGCTTACACCCTGGATAGATAGAGCTATAGCTTATAAATGTATAGGATAGATATAGCTTACACCCGGGATTCAAAATAGACCTTATCCTGAAAAATTAGTAATCTGAAAAGCGAGTAACATTACGATATTTATAATAATAAATATCGTAATGAGGAACAATTTGATTGTTTGTTTGCATTGAATAGGCTCCGAAACAACTGAACCGATTTAAAAAATTATTTCACCATTAGAAAGCTACATTCACCCTGAGTGACATAGGCTATATTTTTTACTAAAAATTGGGTACCACGGGCGGAGTCGCGGGGAACCGTTAGTCCTACTTCCTACTAATATTATAAATGCGAAAGTATGGATGTTTGGATCACAAATCACGCAAAAACGGCTAAACTGATTTGGATGAAATTTGGCACGCATGTTGCCTTTGACATGGAAAAGAACATAGGCTACCTTTTATCCCGATTCCTTAACTAGTTCCCGAAGGAAACTTGAAAATTGTTTACGAGCTAAGCTGCGGGCAGACAGCTTTGAAATTTGGTATTTCTCTCTATTACAGCGCAAGCTATAACACGGGTGACAATTTTATTCAATTTTTAATTACTTCGTTTTTCATTCCTTTTTGGACCCAATTCTGAAGTCCACACAGACAAAGTCGCGGGGAACAGCTAGTCTTCTTCCTGCCCTTATCCCATTTATATGGGGTCGGCGCAATACGTATTTTCCTTCCATTCCTCTCTATTACTCGTCATCGCGGCATCCACTCCTTTCTTTCTCATATCATCTTTCACACAATCCATCCATCTCTTATCTTAATATATATAAATCTCGTGTGACAATGTTTGTCCTCAATGGACTCCTAAACCACTTAACCGATTATAATAAAATTCGCACACCATGTGCAGTTCGATCCAACTTGAGAGATAGGATAGTTTAAATCTCAATTATATAAAAAAAAATTTAGACCGCGGGCGGAGCTGCGGGGAACAGCTAGTTATAATATGAATACGTACGTGTATGCTGTATTAACTTTGACTCCGTGCCTCGCCATGAGCGTCTCACACGCGAAACGCATCCTCAGAACGCAGTACTCCAGCTGTTCCGAGGGCTGCTTCAGCGATGGATGCAGGTGCTCAGATAAGTGCAGCGTGAGCTTCGGGTCGTCGCGTTCCTGTACAAATTTTAACGTCAATATAATAATAATATCTTGGGACAGCTCATCTGATCCCAAACTAGGCAGAGCCTGTAAAATAGAGACCAGGGCCCTGTTTAATAAAGCTGACAATTCGACATATATGTCAAAAAATGACAACATTGTAGATATGTCGGGCTTAGGCTGTTTAATAAAAGTGACAAATATGTCGAAAATCGATAGGTGAAATCTTGACATATTTGTCATTTATAAACGCGTTTAAAAACCTCAACATATGTCAATGACAATGGTCGGATTGTTGTGACAATTATGTCCTCTCTTCTACTTGCTGTGCCCATCAGGGTCCATAATTGTGATTTTTATATTTCCTTTTCCACCATTAATGTACATTATGGATTGCAATAAAGAATATGAATATGAATATGAATATGACTTTTGACATATTCGCAAATTATTTTGTTCTATGAAGTTAAATGAGAGTAAAATAGAAAAAAATATTAACAAAGTACAAGATTGAATCAATCACTAGTGCAACTTTATTTGTTTGTTCTGATCGCGTGTAAAATGGAAATGCAAAAAAAAACTTATAATTTTGGGGCTTATTTATGAAAATAGAAGTATACTCTTTGGGAAGTTTAGTGACCAATTGACCCATGATATAAAAATAAAAAATGGAAGGAAATAGCCGAACAATTAACATCATTAGGTATTTTCAATAAAGACTGGAAATACCTTCGTGACATTAAATGGCAAAATTGGCGCAAAAGGACCATGGTAAGGTTTAGATTTTAATTTGCAAATTCAAAATATGATTTCGCGACGAGGATAAAGCTCCTGTCAGAATTGTCGGACAATTCTACAAATATGTCTGTAGGCGACGCGAACTAATGTTCATACTTATTATTATAGTATTTTTATAATTATATTAGATTTAAGTTTTGTTTATTAAAATAAAGATAAGCGGAGACGGGTGATGGTACGCGTGCGTACATCGGTACATGTAAAGGGCAGGGGGGCGCGGGAGCAAGATGGCGGTTTGTCGCCGACGCTCGCGCCACCGGCCACGCGCCGAGCGCACCAGTCAAGTTTCGAGCCCACCGATGTGCGCACGTACGCCAGAGCCCTCCACCCCGCTTGACTAATCCACGCATCGCTCTTTTTTATATAAATAATACAGTCCACCCTTCACAATGTCAATATGTCATGACAATTTTCTGTTTAATAAAGCAGATTTGACAAGTTTTCCACGACAAATTGTCACTTGTCACCTGTCGCTCAAAAAGTTTTATTAAACAGAAAAATGTCGGTTTGTCGCGACAATCTGACATATTTGTGAATTTTCCACCATGACAATTTTGTTGCCTGTAAGTTTTATTAAACAGAAAAATTGTCGAATTGTCAGCTTTATTAAACAGGGCCCAGACAACTGATAAACATACTTATATTTTTGAAATACATACATATCTATATATATATATATATATAATAAAGTCGTGTTAGTTACACTATTTATAACTCAAGAATGGCTGAACCGAATTGGCTGAAAATTGGTAGGGAGGTAGCTAAGAACCAGGAGAAGGACATATGATACTGTTCGAGATGATAATCTGTGCTTTCACTTTCACTCTTAGAACTTTTCACTGATTTGAGAGAGAACTAAAGGAACGAAAGGTGAAATCTACCAATGAAAGCTTTTAAATGTGACGTGATATAAAGGAGCAGCGCTGCTATTGGTCACCATATTGTTCCTATACCCCACTGTCCTCGAACTTTGTAAATTTTGAAAAATATAAATTACTCGCAATCAGTTTCCTTACGACAACGCATCTTTTATTTAAACCATCTCCTAAATTACGAAAAATCCCAGTAAGCAGCCACATATTCGCAAAATTTATAAGTATCGGCGCATCAATCCGCTACAGATACTTTTTATTCCGTTCCCGTCGTTCTTGTGGTACGTGACATAAAATGTGGTATAACAAAACACAACTCAGTCAAAATATAAGTCAGTGGTTCATTCGTTAAAAATGGTATAACAAAACGCAATTGACAGCTGAAAATATTAAAAAAAATTGTCCGGTTGATGCATTTGTTTAAAGTTTTTTATATTATGTTGCTGTGCCGATATTATCATTAATAACAATACCATGCCGCGACCAAGACTTAGAGGTCTTGGTCGCGGCATGGTATTGCGGATTGGCGGAGGCGGAACAAAGTACGCCGGGTCAGCTAGTTTTAGATAAATAACACCCAGACACAGAACAAATGATCGTGCTCATCACACAAAAATTGTCCTGGGTGGGAATCGAACCCACAACACATCGCGCTGAGGTCATTAGCATGTACACATGCAGTCAGCATCAGAAGAAAGGAAAACCTTTCCCCAGCAGTGGGACAGCTACTCAAAATAATAAACAATAGTATTTACCTGATGTCTGTTCGCCAGGACTTTCTTCAAGATGAAGCCTGGGTGCATCAGTGGATTTCTGATCTGTTTCACTTCTTCTGACATCATTACTCCAGCATGGTGTATACCATTTAGCGCTAGAAAAAAAAAACATATATTTTTTTTCTACACAAATATTATAGAGGAAAAATGTTGACTGGCCTTTTGGTCTAGTGGTATTTACACCCAGGACAAACCTTTGTGTGATGAGGTAGCAAGGTGCATAAACTTTCCCCAAGGAACATGGTGCATGGGTCGAAATCTTGAAATTGAAAATGAAATTTTCATACAAAGTGACAGGCCACGTGACTTATGTTTGTATGGAAAGATGATTTTCAGTTATATATAGAATATACGTGTTATGGACCAAGTGATAAATTGAGCAGTATACATAATGCCCGGTCATTATGAAAAATGCCCAATATGAGAGTGCAATTTGACAATAATTATTCAAATAATCTAATTGACCGGGCACTATACATATTGCCCATCACCTTTTGGGCAGAGTAATACAAACATATTTAATTACTATTTTTTTATTGTTATTGTCATTTAACTTAAAATAAACTAAATATTAAAGGGGAATTAAAACTTAGACTTAACCTAAACTTAATTAATTTCCATTACTCAACCTAGACTTTGTGTTGAAAACTTTTTGCCCAACGTCCGGTAGGTTTAGGTTAGGTTAATATGGTGATATTTTTTTTCCAGAGCTGGGTTTATTGAAATGTTGCATATAGTGGTTAGTGACCCTGACTGAGAAACCGGAGGTCTTGGGTTCGATTTACACCCAGGACATATCTTTGTGTGATGAAAACGATCATTTGTTGTGTCTGGGTGTAATTTATCTATATTATGTATGTTTTTAGAATTATATAAGTATGTTTATCAGTTGTCTGGTTACCATAGTACAGGCTCTGCTTAGTTTTGGATCAGATGGCCGTGTGTGAGTTGTCCCAAGATATTATTATTATGTACACTACACTCACCTCTTCTTCTGCCTAGCCTTTTCCCAAGCTATGTTGAGGTCGGCTTTCAATCTTAGCTGAATACCGTATTTTACATAGAGCGACTGCCTATCTGACCTCCACAACCCATTGCTAGGTAATACTGTAATAGTGTAGTGCGATGCGCGCTCGAGAACGGTCGCGTTTTCGCTGCACACTACGAATATTATATTCGCGTTTTGCGCGGCAATAGCCGCTGCCTGTCTTAGTCGCGATGAGTTCTAAACCGCTCATCGCCAACGAAGTGTTGGCATTCATTATCCATGCCATCGATTACATGGACGAGGTTAGCATCGTGCAGATCTGCAGATCCGCCTACAAAGAGGAGGAGGTTTGCAGTGCCAAGCTGATGCTCTTCCAGTCGCTCGGACAACTCGAGCAGATGCCATCCCGCCGGAGGGACGGTGGTGACAAGAGCCTGCAGGATATCATCTCCCTGCTGAAGAGGACTGATCCTGATGACGTGCCTGAATTCGTGGCGAGGGACTTGCACAAGCTGCCTCCTGTCACGTTCGATCACGTCGATGTCACCAGGCTGCTGAAAGACATAACGTGTCTAAAGGCAAGCCTGGAAGATATGAAGTCCAAGATGGAAGCATCACAGGTGACCATCAATGACCTGCGTGGAGAAGTGGCGTTGTTGCGCAACGTTATTTCTGTAAGTGGGTCATCGGACATAACGAACGTAAATACTCGTCGCGGGGCGCAAAATGCGTCCGTCATCAGTTTTGAGTCGGCGAATTCGAGTGCGTCACCGGTCGCCGATATCGCTGACGATGCACCCCGTCCCGCCGCCGCCGCTGTGTCGACACCTGCGGCTGAAGCTTGCGTAGGGACATCGACCCCTAAACGCGCCTACGCAGCAGTTACAGCCACCAACAAGCCCGCTGTGACGCAAACAAAGCGGGCCAAAGCGAAAGGGGGTCAACAACCTCGTGGCAAACCACAGCCACCGACTTGTCCAAAGAAGGACACGTGCGACAAGGATGGCTTCATAAAAGTAGAGAGGAAGAAAAAGAAGCCTCCTTGTAGGAACCAGTGCGGTACCGCACCTACTGGACCCAACATCCTGCTGCGTCCTGCAGTACCAACGACGCAGCTGTACGTGTCCCGTCTCACCACGACGGAGGAGCAGGTTGTGGAGTATGTCCGGTCCAAGACCAACTGGACCTTGAGGGTGGAGAAGTTGGAGGCGCGCCACAACACGAACTTCAAGTCGTTCATGGTGCGAGTTCCAACTCACCACGTCGAGACCTTCCTCAAGGAAGAGTTTTGGCCGAAGGGTGTCGTCTATCGAAAGTTCCGAGGAAGGATACGCGACACCACTCAGCGTAACACGACGCCGACACTTCGTGTGCATTAGTTTTTAGTTATTATTTATATAATTTTATGTATTAGTTTATAAACATTGTTTTGTTATTTATGTAATATATTTTCTATGGGCCTTGTTGCCTGAATTAAAGGAATAAATAAAAATAAAAATACAGTATCCCGTAAGACTGGTTGTCCGAATTGTAATGACTTAACGACTATCAAAGATCACTGTATGACAGTTGGGACTTGCTTAACGTGCTTTCCGAGGCACGGAGGGGTCTCGATACGTTTAAAAATGGTCACCCATCCATGGACCAACCGCGGCGAGCGCGGCTTAACCTTCATTATCGGTCGAACCGTACGGCTTACACTTAGCCACGAGCCCCTCTGCCACCAACCGCCAATATTACACTCACCTATAAACATATTAACGCTGTCCAGAGTCTCTCCCCTGGTCGCCAAGTGTCTCATGTCATTGAGCAGTTGCTTGCACTCATCTTCTTTGTCCAGCGCTGGGATTGAGAGCAGCTGCATCATACTGGACAGTCCGTGGTTGCTTATGAAGTTCCTGGAATAAATTCCCATGGTAAGATCTTTATTTTTACTTGGTTGAAATAAATGTTTTTTTTATTATTCTTATTGATTTAAACCACATTCATGACATTCATTTGTCATAATAACTCGGTACTCATAGGTCGTCACGTGGTTTTGAGGTCTGAGGATATCTCCTGGCAAATAGGCTTCCGAAAAAAAATTTTTTTGGAGGTTCATTACCACCATTAATATTACATGCTGTAAGCCCTGTCAATTTCTTATTTCTTACCGGCACATAGCGGTCTCCAGTTCAGCATCAGGGCTGAGGTACCCGTCCAGCAGGCCTGCAGTGAAGTACTCCGCGCTCTCGCAAGCGTATATGTCCAGGAGTGCGCTGCCAACTGTCGTTTGGATGCTTGATAGGTCGGCCAGAGGCTTGCCTGGAGAGAAAAAGAAATTACCTCTCCAAACAGATTGTGACGCATACTTTCTTAATTATTTTAAGACATAATCATTTAAGGATTCAACAGTTTTCTCACGCGCATTCTCGGGATCGCCCGAAAAGTTCGACTCGCAACACCGCCGCCGCCGCGTCAGCTCATGATTAAGGACTCCTATTGAGTCTGAAACTAGTCGGGCGATCCAGAGAATGCGCGTGAGTAAACCGTTGAATCCTTAAATAATTATGAATTCGTCTCACGGAAGTTGTTATAATAATATTCTAAGACATAATTGACAATCAAAACGGGCGCGCGGCAGACCACGGAAGAGTTGGCGGGACGAACTAGATGCCTTCCTGGGAATTGGCAAGAAGAGGCTAGGGACCGGGATCGCTGGAGGGAATGGAGGGAGGCTTTTGCCCAGCAGTGGGACAGTACACGCTAGCTATAATATAATAATAATAATAATTGACAATCGGTGAAGGTCAACATCGTGAGGAAACCTGGATTCTAGAAAATTGGAATGAATCGCCAACCCGCAATGAGCAAGTGTGGTGATCAATACTCGGTCCTTCTCTATATGGGAAGAGGCCTGTGAAAACCTCTTATTCTTATCTCTAGTAGGGAAAAAGCATCTTCTGCCTAGCCTTTTTCCCAAGCTATGTTGGGGTCGGCTTCCAGTCTTACCGGATTTAGCTGAATACCGTATTTTACAGAGCGACTGCCTATCTGACCTCCACAACCTATTTCTAGGTAATACAATCTCTATTATAAAAGCCCACGTCACTCACTGACTCACTGATTCTGGAACGCTCGCACACTATGATAATTTTTAAAGAAAGAACACATAACAAAGAGTTTATCATAAAAAAGTTTCAAAAACAATATTTTCGCGAAACGTCAATGACTGAAGAAAAGTATTAAGTTTCAATGTATAATACTTTACGCGCGAGCGAAGCCGCGGGCAACAGCTAGTATTCCATAGTAAGACTGGTTGTCAGAATTGTAACGACTTAACGACTATCAAAAATCACTGTATGACAGTGGGGACCAACGGCTTAACGTGCTTTCCGAGGCACGGAGGGGTCTCGATATGTTTTACAAATGGTCACCCATCCACAGACCAACCGCGGCGAGCGCGGCTTAACCTTTATTATCGGTCAAACCGTACGGCTTACATTTAGCCAAGAGCCCCTCCTTAGCCACGAGCCCCTAGGGAAAAAGCATCTACGGATATGTTATTGAAATTGACCATTAGACAGTTTTCCCATGCACTTACCAGAAAACGCTCTAGGCCTCGTGTAATCTACGACGCTCTGCACGGCAGCGGCAAGGCGGCAGCGGCTGAGAGCGGCCGCGTGTAATCTTGACACTCCAAGTATATGAGCCAGGGTAGACTCTGAGATAAAGTCCAGGGGAGTACCTGGAAGAAAATTTGAAGGTTAAAAAAAAAAGAAAAGCCTTGTTGTGTGTGTCGCACATCACTAGTATTCTTGTTAACCCCTCGTGCTAAGCTAAATGCTAGTGTTACGAGTGGGTTCACGTCGGAAGTGCAATGGCAAGAGCGTCGGACTTGCGCTTATGAGGTTGCTGGTTGGAAACCCACGAGGGCTTAATAAGTTTTTTTTTATATCTTGGGACAGCTCACACGCGGCCATCTGATCCAAAATTAGGCAGAGCCTGTACTATAGCAACCAGACAACTGATAAACATACTTATATATGTTTAAATACATACATATTATAGATAAGTAACACCCAGACACAGAACAAATGCTCATTACACAAAGATTTGTCCTGGGTGGGATTTGAACCCTGGCTTTGCAGTCAGGGTCACTAACCACTATACCAACAGGCCAGTCAAAAGAATACTAGTAAAGTTCCAAAAAAAAAAAACTATAATACACCCTTCTACTGCGTATACAGAACCATCTCTGGACCCTGTTGGGACACAGCAAGAAGTTATAACTCACCAGGAGTCTTAAAGAATGTGACGAATGGCTCCTCGCTGGTTACACCTTCAGCTTTAGGATGTATGAGGAAAGCCTTCAGTCTGGACGCCTCTACAGCGCATAGAACAAGAATGTAGCCACCAGCACCCCTGCATACTTTCTCACCATTGATACGCCATACACCTGGAATAATAACAAATATGAACTACATAATCAACTGCACAGGATAGCCGAGTGCCAAAAACAAACCTTGTCCATCCATTTCAGCCGTTGTCCTGAAATCAGCTTGTGATATCCTCTCAGCAATTCGCTCTTTTATACCTAATGCTATAGTATGTTCTCCAGAAATCAAATCATCAATAATCATTGAATATTGTTCATCTGATAAGCCACTTTTCAACACTTGTAGCCCCAACCAGTGGTCACTCAGGTCCTGTCCGAGCTGGAAGTCACTGGCTATAACCTCTAAATACCTTAAACTTTCAGTAACGTTAGCAGCTAACCCGTTTCTTGTAAGACTTACTGGTGCAGCATACATTCTAGTGCTTTTTAACACGTTTTTACGGTCCTCTGTTGTCTTTTTAGGGTCTACAAACACGTCACGTATAATATTAATCCTCTTATCTAATGCTTCAGTCTCTTCTTTGTTCAGAATCTCAGGGTACGCCAATAAATCGCGGTTGAAAATCGAAATGAATATGTCTTTCATGAAGGGACTGATTTTTGCTTTACGGCGCTCGCCTCGTTCTAGAACGTTCAGATCTTCGAAGTCGAACTTCTCATCTCGGACTTGAGGCTGTGAAGAAGGCGCTGATTCGTAGTCCGTAGTTGAAAATCTAAATTTTCGGTAAAGATTTCTACTGACATAACTATTGTGTATTACACAGAGTTTACGCGCCACATTCATTTTGAAACTTATAAATATTTAATAATTATCGTTAATAATATGGTACCACGTAATTTTACTTTGTTTTTAACGTAATTACTTTGGTAAGTTTACGTAAATAATATTTTGTAAGTTTTTAGGTTATTTTGACATTTAATCCACTATCTAGTTGACAATGGCACTTTGACAGTTATCTGTGACTGTGACATATAAGTTTCGTTTCAGTAAAATTGCGTTTTGAAAAATCAATCTAGGTATCTATATATTAATACGTGATGCCAAAACTTTGGACCCCTTTTTACGAAAATTGCGAGGACGCAGGAGCATAAAATTTGGCACACTTATAGTTTATGTGTAGGAGAAGTGGAGAACGCTAATATTTTTCAATAATAATGCTTTTAAAGTACATTAAATCAATAAATAAAACATTACCCACACTACAATGCATTTCACACACACATGTTTGTTTTGTTTTTCATTGACTGCTTACTGACATTGACATAAATAAGTGGTTTAAGTTTTTATATATCCGAATATAACGGCCAAGGACATTTAGCAAACGATAAAAGAGGTTTTACAAAAAACATTGTTTGCAGAGAAGTTTGCAATATGCGATAAAATATGCTCTAAATGGATATGTATTTTTTATATGTATTTTCCTCTTATAGCATGTTTTCTTTTAATAAACATTTTTTAAATAGATATTCTTTATTTTACTTCCTTTTAATTTCATATAATTTGTTCAAAAAATAAATTGGCAAATAACAGTCTTGGTCAAATGTGTGGTTATAGTAGTTTAGTTTTCGACAGTAGAACCTTAATAATGTTTGAATATTATATTTTAATAATGTATATTAAGTCACTCACAATTTAAATTTATATTATAAGGTCGAATTTCGACCATTGGGCGACCACTAGTATATATAAAAATGAAACCCGTTTTCCGTTGTCACGACATAGCATGAAAACGGCTTGATCGATTTGGCTGATTTTGAACTTGAAATGTTTGTGGAAGTCCAGGGAAGGTTTAAAAGGTGTAAAACATTTAAATAATAAGTAAAAAAAAAAACTGTTCCTAAACTCGGGAATTACCTTAATTAATTTACTTTTGACAGAACGAAGTCTGTCCGGGCAGCTAGTTATGAAATAATAATGTCTAGCTAATTAAAACTTTAATTAAAACACTCGTATATACTGAGTGTTCAAAAATAGGTTTTTGGGAAAACAAACTACCTGATTAGGTACCATTTTCTTGTTATTTACTTTTGACCTAGTCGTCGTTTATTTATAGTAGACCAACTTGTGGGCTAAAATTGTTATTGAAATAAAATAAGTTGAATGTGTTTAGAATTTACATTTTTCGACACACAATAATTAATGATACACGAAGTTATGACATAATTAGATACTAACAAATTGTATTATCAAAATCAATAATGTCATACCTACATAGAGCGTAAAGGTGAAAAGTTACACTTTGTGATTCTGTTTGATTTGTCTGTGTATCGCTTTCACTGCTAACCCTGGTAGATAAGCTTGGATCTCAAGAAAGAAAGTAGGTACCTAACTACTTTTCTCCGCGATAACCAACATCTATGCGAGCGAAAACGCCGTCAAATATTATCGAATATTGAGTATTATGTCGACTTTAGAAAATAAAGAAATAATACGTACAGTCAGCGAAATTCAATGCATACAAACAGATTTACAAAACATCTAGGTACATAAACATGATGAAAGTCTTTAATTAACTAATAAGTTAATAATCATAGCGTTAAGGTTCCTTGATATATTTTTTGTATCCTAGTACCTAGCAACTCAATTTGTTGGAAATTAATTAACTTAATTGGTAAGCCTTAGTTAACCGAATTCATTTAGTAAAAGTGATTGTGTCATAATTTTTTTTTTCTCACTGCACCTAGTAGGTACCTACATCCTACTAGATAAAATTTGGCATGCATGTAGCCTTTGACATGGATAAGAACATAGGCTATCCTTTATTCCGATTCCTTAAGTAGTTCCCGAGGGAAAAATGAAAAGTGTTTACGAGAAAAGCCGCGGGCAGACAACTTTGTTTGGAATGCATGTCTCCTACGCTATGGAAAAGAACATGTATTTTCTAAACCGATCTCTCAAATAGTACCGGTGGGAAAATGAAAAATTGTTAACGAGCGAAGCTTAGACCCAATTATGAAGTCCACTCAGACGAAGTCGCGGGCAGAAGCTAGTAGATATATTATAAGTCCTACTCAAATGAAAATAATGCCGGCCCAAAGCTCGTAAAATAAAATAATACTAATATTGTCGGACAGAGGCCACTGAAATTATCATTCTGTAAATAATTTTAGGTTATAAAACTCAGTAAGTACCTATTTGTCGCCATGACAGTTTTAAGAGGGGTATGAAATTGTTCTGTTTTGTTTAGATAATTCGGGAATGTTTTATTTTACAGTACCTAATTAAGAAGTTATATAATAAGTAGATGTATTTGTATTGTATATTTTTTTAATCTTCTGCCTTCTGCGAAGCCTTTTCCCAACTATGTTGGGGTCGGCTTCCATGCAGTCTCACCGGATTTAGCTGAATACTATATTTTACATGGAGCGACTGCCTTTTTTCCTCCACAACCCATCTTACTGGGTAATACAGTATTCCATATTCCATAGTAAGAATGGTTGTCAGAATTGTAATGACTTAACGACTGTCAAAGATCACTGTATGACAGTCGGGACCTAACGTGCTATCCGAGGCACGGAGGGGTCTCGGTATGTTTACTAATGGTCACCCATCCACGGACCAGCCACGGCGAGCGCGGCTTAACCTTTATTATCGGTCAAACCGTACGGCTTACACTTAGTCACGAGCCCCTCCATTTTATTGAATCTTTACTTATACCTATAGACGGGAAATTATCTAGTTTGTAGTTTAATAGTTAATTTAGCGCAAAAGTTTCACTAAGGATAGATGGATGGATAATATTATACTTTTTGTGGCGAAACTGCTGAACGGATTATGATGAAACTAAAATAATAGGGATGATAGGTCTTTGCCGGCACGCGTATCGATATACCTGCTCAAGTTTGATGTATTATGCATCGGGCAATGTTTGCACAAACATTGCTGTTTACCAATTCTATACAAATAAGCAACTGGACAGCAATTGTTGGGCATATTTTGCTGTCAGTTGTGTATCGATATTATTATGTGTGTGGCCGGCATCATAGTTAATTTGGGTGGTTATAACACTGCCTTTCAGTTACGTTAAGATCAGTACTGCTAGGCCGGAGATCGTGGTTTCGATTCCCACCCAGGACAAATCTTTGTGAGATGAGCACGATCATTTGTTCTGTGTCTGGGTGTTATTTATCTATAATATGTATGTATTTGGAAATATAAAAGTATGTTTATCAGTTGTCTGGTTGCCATAGTACAAGCTCTGCCTAGTTTGGGATCAGATGGCCGTGTGTGACGTGTCCCAAGATATTATTATTATTATTTCTAGTATAGTATGAAAGAAGTGATCTTGTCATTTCTGGTGGTATTTATATACTCGTATAATATCTATCAAAATATTTGTATAGTGATAAATTATTATTTGGTTGGTTACATTATACCGAGCCGTTGATTCTCATAATTTGATAATTTTAGAATTTCTTGTAATCCCAACTCTGTTATGTCACGGTTAAAGATTGAAATGGGGATAATGCTATTATTTCTGACGAATTTTTAATTTGAGGACGACTTTTAATGAGGACTCGGTAGTAACAAAGATATTAACTTTAGAACTATCGCGTTGCATGATTTTAATAAAATTACGTCACGGGAATTATCAAGAGTCTGCTTGTGACGCACGTGAGGCACGGCCAGTGTAACCCAGCCGAAGCGTCAAGCCTTAAAAGGTACATGTTCTTTCTTAAATGTCCGGTTTTTATATCGTTAAATATTTTTTTATTTCTACACGTATTTTTGGCTTTTTTAGAAATAACGAATAAAAACTTGAAATTGAAATTTTAAGTTAAGGAGTGGTAGTTTATCTAATAAAAAAACCGTATCAAAATCCGTGTTGCGTAGTTTTTAAGATTTAAGCACTCATGGGGACAGACAGCGGGAAGTGACTTTGTTTTATACTCTGCAGTGTACAAAAACTATGTAGACAAAAGTCTACTAGAAATACCTCATAATGTCAGATAACAGATTTCACACATTAACCGCAACATGATTTCTCTGAACAAAAACAAAAGTATTTGAAGTGTAATTTAGTCAGTGATACTTGGAACTTTGTGTAATTATAGACGAAGTTTGTTATTTTTTGCTTTCTTGGCATCCTCGGCAATTGTTTATTCTTTCACTAATTACTTAACAAAAGCCTGGTTTTATCATTTATCCGCTTAATTATAATTTAAACTTATTATTTATTGAAAGTTTTACTGGATTGTAAATAAACTGAAAACCTAATTTGAGTTTGAAAATTTCGTCTTTCGTGAGACAGTTACAGGCTGGTGTTATTTATCTTCTTTGTTAATGGCGCCCACCGTGGGACTCACAGGCGTGGTGATCAATGCTCGTTCTCTGTATGAGAGGCCTGCAGTGGGACAGTTACAGGCTGGTGTTATTAAAAGCTTCTGTAATGGCGCCCACCGTGGGACTCACAATCGTGGTGAATTTACGTTCTCTGTATGAGAAGTTTACCTTCTTCATTTATATAGCAACACTGTAATTAGCGGAGTATATTTTTTGTAAAATGGCAACATTATTCTAAGGGCGGCTTAGTGATGCGCCTTACGGCCCGTTCACGACTTCGGTCTAAGCGGCGCGCGGCGCGGCGGGCGGTGCGGCGTCGGTGAGCGGTGCGAAATGCACGCCACGTACCTCAGTAGCGGTAGCCATAGATTATACAGGTTGTAGCGGCCGCGGTGGACGTATTTAGGTAGTCAAATCGTGCTCAAAATCATTGCGTTATCAAAATTATCCCTTCTATGTTTAGAAAGCAGTACATTTTTAAAACAAGACATTCTTGATATGAGAGATATAAACATTAAATAGAGATATAAATTTAAAACATTGTTTAATTTCTTCCCACAACCTTCTAATAAGATATTTTTATATTTTTGTTGGGGATGTTTTGACATCAATATAGGCAGTCGATTAAAAATGTCTGTAATAAATGCCTCGGTATCCATAACCGCCACAAAATTGTCTATTTTGTTGTTTTTAATTACGCCTCTGAGTACGTCCACTTCTACACCGCTGTCCACGCCGCTCTGTTTCGTGGCGTCGCACTCATTCGCTTGTACTTTTGTTCCTGCCGCTCACCGCACCGCGCGCCGCCGTAGCGATTCGCTCGGATAAAACCGCGCGCGTTTTCGCTATGAGCGGCGTCTCGTGGCGTGCTTCAAACATTTTCATACTTTTGATCTTACCGCTCGCCGCCCCGCGCTTAGCTGCCGCTCACAGCGGCAAGGTCGTGAACGGGCCGTTATAGTTGCTGTTTTTAAGCGATAACAATAACGGTATCTGTTATAATAATGTATAATAAAATAACAAATGTAATTAAAAATAAATATGAATATATCTATAGTGAGACTATCCGATATGAAGTCTCATTGAAATTGCGTTTCTTATTAGATCATATAAATTTGTCTAAGTAGATTCTGATAGTAATATACTTAAAAGAAAATAATAGGAAAATAACACAGATCTATCCTAAGTCATAATTATTATAAAGCAAAAAAGTTTATTTGTTTGGCTGAACATACTCGTCTCAGGAATTAATGTTCCGATTTATTTATTTATTTCTAAAGAAAACCAACAGCTATACAAAATGTAAAAAAAACAATAAGAATAACACTGAGGTAATTTAAATAATTATTTCAGTGCTTGATATCCCATTTATTGTGGAAGGCTATATCCTAATATTTGATAACCAATGCCACGGGCGGGGCCGTGAGCGAATTAATATAGCGACTTGTGGTCCATAATGTTTTGATACATTACAACACATTCCGTAGGTCTAAAAAAACGTGATAATATTAACACAACTAGAACTAATAAACGACTGTTAACCTACAAAACAAAATCGATTCCCAACCCTAGTCGTAAAATGGGGTGAGTTGAAGATGTCGCCTACCCTATTTTGAACTACACACAAAAACCAACTTTAACTGACATAAATAAAGTTGAAAATCTATTGGAGGGACAAAATTAAGTTGTATAAATGAATATATAGCCATCGCACCATGAAATAATCAGTAAGTTTCACATAACGAAAGCCGTCGGTCGTTTGGCTGAATAGACAGAACACTGATGTAAATTTACAAAAAAAAAAAAACGGAATGCATTCGATTCCCGCGAAAATAATGACATTTTAGTATTTTTTGTGGTTGTTATTTCGTAATGGAGGGAAGATCGGTATAATTAATTGTGAATAACTGTGTTCCTACAGATTGTATGGAGCTAAAGCTGATTGGAATATTTAAATGGTACGTTTTTCTGTAATAGGTATTATACGTTTAATCATTACATTGTGTGCTAAATCACTTTGTTTGGTATCCTATTCTCAAAATCTAGGGAAGCCATTGTTTTCTTTACGTCTTTAAAATGATTTATTTTTATTTTCTGTAGTCAAATTATAGTGAGAATAGTTATTTTAATATGAGATTGTTGTATATTAATAGTTAAATACTCATATGAAAACAGGGTCACGGAAAGACAGTTTTTTTTGTAATCGTAGGTTTGTTTTTAATCTGTATTTAATGATGACGTAGATATTGCTTATTCAGCCTGAATACAACCTCATTTTAAGAACGCGTCGAAGTTACGCTTATTTTAGGTTATTTATGTAAAAAAATTCACGGAGGCAACATTACTTTGCTGTTACAGATTAAATTCTGCTTCAATCTGTCGGTATAAAGCTTAAAATTAAGTGAATTGTTTATTCTGCTTGTTAACCTATATTGAAGAAAGTTACAATGATTGCGGTCGGGTTTTACAGTCACCAATGGACCAATGGTGCCACACCATTAGTACATCAGTGTTGTGTTATGAAAGCTACCTATCTTTATTCTACCATTATTTTTTCAACAATAAATATGCTTTCTTTGTCTTTTTTTTCTATTTCACATTGCCAACCAATCTATTAGCCTATAACGTTCTCTGGATCTACGCTCCTTTTTTATTGTTCACGGAGTATATATCTTATGACTTCAACCCACGCCCAGGGCACAGCGAGGGTATATGTCGGACTTACACCGACAAAAACACCCCGGTCCCATCCTTGCCTTTGCTGCAGTCGAAGTATTACTAGGTATATCATGCTCAGTTACGGCGTGGACAGACTCCTTCAATGGGCAAACCAGTTTAGCCTAGGCCAAACTAAATGATCCTGATATAAATACGTACACTCTAGGAGAAACTAGTACGGCCTAGTCTAGTCTAAACATAATAGTATATCCAGACAGTCAAAATAAATAGATAAACTGAATAAAATACTCCGTTATAGGATAAATAAATAATTTATTAAAACGATAATGATTCTTCGTTAAAAGTTCATCAACTAGTTTGGCCTAGGCTAAACTGGTTTATCCTATCGGGCTTAGGACAAATTAGCTTGGACTAGGCTATACTAGTTAATCCTATCGCATATAGGGAGAACTAGTTTAGCCTAGGCAAAACTAGTTTGTCCTGAAATCGCGTTTGGCCGGTAACATATATACTAATAAACGAATAGCAAAGATTTAAAAAAACAAAAAAATATATATCATAAAATGTATACGACGTCAGAATCGTGAGAAAATATTGCTCAAGTTATTTGGCAAACACAAGCAGTTGCATTACAGTAAAATTTAAGAGGCTAAGTTTAACAGGCGACAATATGGACGGAAATTAAAAATACATCAAAAGAACATTAATAATATAATAACACCTATAAATGTCCCACTGCTGGGCACAGGCCTCTTCTCATAATAGAAAAGGAATGAGTATTGATCACCACACTTGCTTATTCCGGGATGATGTTTCAGATTCCAATTTTTGGAATCCAGGTTTCTTCACGATGTTTTCCTTCACCGATTGTCAATATGTCTTAGAATGTATCCAACAAAGAACATAATTTTGAAAAGGTCGTGTTGCTACCTACTTGCCTGTAAAGGCCCTTACACACCAAAGCCGAGCTTAACCTGGCGGATTGGGCCACTGGGCTGGTATGTGATATTTAACCATGGTACAAAAACCCGCCGGATAAACCCACCAGCTGTGGTGCGTTAAAGCCATTGTTGGTTCATTGAACCACATTTTCTTTAAATAATCACAACTCTTCATTAAGTTTGGAAAAGCCACCGCGTGTTCCCTATTGTTTGTGATGCCCATCGGCGATGGTTCGTTTACCAAAATCAAAATGTTTTTTTTTTCTAGTAAACCTAAAATAGGCGCTTTAGAAACGTTAACTTTAAAAATAAATGACTCTAGATGCGCGGTTCCAGTGTCATTCCCATGGAGAAGAACCGGCAAGAAACTTCATACCATACCATTTGAACCACTTGCTTCTTCCCTGGATACCTTTTATTATGATAAACTATCATAATAACTCTTTGCCCAAGAATCAAACTATCCCACTAATATCATAAAGGCGAGTGTATATGTGTGTATTTGCTAGCTTTTCCCGCTCAAACGGCTTGACCAAATTTGATATGGAGATAGCTGGCACTCTAGATTTACACATACTTTTTATCCCGCAAAAATAAGTTTTCTGTGCATAAAACCGCAGGGCAAAGCTAGACAAATTTAAAATCAAAAGAAGACACAGTATCCTCGTATGATATAATATATATTGAGAAAATATTGTCTCAGTGTTGCCAAAAGCTAGTAATACAATAAAATTATTATCGGTGACCAGACGGGGACCGCTGTGCTTCATATTTTTTGTTGTTTATTTATGTTTCTTGAAGGATCTGTTAAATAGTTTGTTTGTTTTTAGATTTCTTTATACGGAGTTTCTCGTAAATGCGAAAATTTTGTGATTCTTAAGCATGTCTACAGAGAAAAAAAAGGTAGGTATATTTAACCTTTCGTTAGTGGTAATAAATAAATATGAAACAGAACTTTATTGCGTAGCGGAAAGCTCTGATTTTTTATATAATACACACTGATAAGTATAGTGCAGTCTGATCATCATATGGCTAGCCTCTTCCCAAGCTATGTTGGGGTCGGCTTCCAGTTTTTACGCATTTAACTGAATACGGAGCGACTGCCTATCTGACCTCCACAACCCATCACTGTGTATTACAGTATCCCGTAGTAAGACTACGGCTTTGTGTGCTTTCAGAGGCACGGAAGGGTCTTGTGTCAGAATTGTAAAGACTTAACGACTGTCAAAGACCACTGTGTGTCAGTCGGGACTAACAGCTTAACGTGCTTTCCGAGGCCCGGAGGCAGGACTCTATTGCATATAGGTCTCTCATCGGACGAGAGGTCATTATATCGGACCCACCACGACGAGAGGTTATTATAGGACAAACCGTTCAGCGTGTACTTGGTTACAAGCCCTTAAGTTCTTTTTTTTTGTCGGGGTGAAAGCTCATGACTTCGACCCACGCCGAGGGCACGGTGTGGGGATATGTCGGACTTTAACCGACTAAAAACACCCCGGTCCCATCATTGCCTTTGCTGGAGCCGCGGGACCGCTTGTGCACTCTTAGCGCAGCTCCAGTAGGTCTCGGTCCTCAGGGCTGGGTGTAAAGTGTCCATCCCTCATTCCTCCCGAAGACGAACGCCTAGGACCTTTCGTTTGTATCCTTCGTGGCCTGTCAGCTGACGGGCTGCCTTCCCCGTCACCCGCAGGCCCAACCTCAAGATGGTCTGAGGTCGTGCAGCTACGAGCTCTTTCTACCAATATAATTATTTTCAAGTTTCAGTACTTGCCTTGTGGGTCGCATATTTCAGTATTCCTGATAACCCCACGTGTTAAGCTAACTGCTTGTGTTACAAGTGGGTCCAAGTCGTAGTGCAATGGGTGGGTTTCGAACTGGTGACCACATGATCGCAGTCCGACGACCAGTCATAAACTTCCGGTTGCTTAATAAGTTAGATCCCCTCGCTACCATCTTTTGAAGAGGAGAATCTGAGCAATGAAAGATTTTAGTTTCCTTGTCAATTTTTCCAGTCAACAAGAAAATTCCATAAAATAAGGATGAATTAACATTTAGGTCCATAGTTCCAGTCTTTTAAGTTTACGAGGATCGGCGTAAAACATTCAAGATTTATGTCTTTTAAACGCTAAAATAATTCTCACTGCAATGATTTCAAATTGCCATAAAAGTTTTTATATTTTTCAGTCGAATTTAAAGTTTTAGTACAGATTTTTAACCGACTTCAAAGGAAGAGGTATTTGTTAGTTATTTTTGTATGTTTGCTAAACGAAATCGTCGGAAATTTAGGATCGAAATCATGAGTTCGTATATAGTCCTCAAAATTGGTTCCATAAAAATCAAGGTTGATTGAGTTATAGTTTGGTTAAAATAGTAACTGGCCTGTTGGTCTAAAGATTAGTGACCCTGACTGCTAAGCCGCAGGTCGTGGGTTCGACTCCCACCCAGGACAAATGTTTGTGTGACGAACTCGATCATTTGTTCTGTGTCTGGGTGTTATTTATCTATAATATGTTTGTATTTAGAAATATATGAGTATGTTTATCAGTCGTCTGGTTACCATAGTACAGGCTCTGCCTAGTTTGGGATCAGATGGCCGTGTGTGAGCTGTCCCAAGTTATTATATTTTACGAAGTATACATTTTTCTTTTACTTTTTGCAAATTAGTTTTTTTTATTGTAGTCTTATTTTTTAAATTTATTTATTTAATAATTGATGTACACAGAGAATATTAAAACAATTCATCAGACCACAAATGTAATGGTTTTATCTTATTTAGAAGAAGAATTAACTTTGAATCGAAAACCACTCTTCTGGATTCATTGGATCTTGCGCAAAATAAATTATGGAGACCTGGGAATCTGAATCACTGCCTAACATCCTGTTCTCTAATTAGATAGAACGACAAAAACTTTGTGTAATATAAATCACAGCCCAAATGTCTCATATATTTTAATAATAGTGCTCCAGACTGAATTTCGGTCACGGCTGCTTCTCACAACGAAATAATCCAACCGCGCGGGACATATTTTAGTGCACCTGCGCAAACACGGTGGCTCACTGTTCCTTTACCCTCATATTCTGATGGGACGGTAGACCGTCACGACCAGAGAGAGATCAGGCGCAGGATCAACGGCTTTACGTGCTTCCCGTGGTACGGGGAAGTAAACGCCGTCTAAATTCCTAACTGTCAGGTTGTAACTGAGTATTTCTGAATAAGAGCTAAATTGCCCGATCAGGGTTTTCAACCCGAGTCCTCGTATACAGTAGTCGCGCTCACGACCATTTTAACAACGAGGCAGTTATCATACATTTAATGTAAGTGTGAAATAGAATATTTTGTTCACTACCAAGGACGCCAGAAATACCATCCCAAACATTATTCAGATCGCCGACACAAAATTACCATCGCCATTGAAATTTGAATTTATTTAACTTTATTACATCCGGGACCGATTCTTATAAATCAGTGGGATTAAGATTTTTTGGAACCCAACCGGGGTTTATTTATTACCTTGTATAATAAGAAAATGGCCGTAAAAAGGAAAAATTTTACTAAGTATATACGATACTAGCGACTCGCCCCGGCTTCGCACGGGTGGACATTTATTTCTTCATAGATGTGCACCCCCCTCCCCTGCGGTTTCGCCGTGCTAGTCGTGCGACACAATATATCGGCCGGCGGCCATCATTCATTTTAATACCAATTACAATTTTAAATTCGTAATATCTTTTGAATGAATTGTCCGATTGGAATAAAATAAAAAGTAATTTATAGCTATTGAAACAATCTTGCTCAGTAATTAGTTTATTTGGATAAGGATTAGTATTTGACGATAATATGATCAATAAACATCGTCTAATAATTTTAATTACTTTTATTCTATGGAAAAGTGGTTATAATGGCTAAAATATAAATGTTTGGTTTATACTATCGCGGATTTTTTTGTAGGCATTATTGAGTTCTACAACTTTTCTATAGAAGTCAACCATACATCTCTAACCATTTAGGCAGCGTTCGCGAGAATCGTTAACGTACGGCAGTTTTTTCGTCGACTTACTCCACAATTTTCACTACCACGAAAAATCCTATCAATTTTCCGGGATAAAATATAGCCTATACGGATTCGGAAGAATCCCTCTAAGTAATGGTAAAAGAAATTTTGAAATCGGTCCAGTAGTTTTTGAGCCTATTCAATACAAACATACAAAAATACAAAGGTTTCCTCTTTATAATATTAAGTATAGATTAATGGAGATAAGTTGGTAACTTTTACGTGACAATTAAAAGAAGTATTATTACTATTATCTATCTCTGTCCCACTGCAGGATAAAGGTTTATCGACTCTATTTCTATCTCTTTCTATTTAGAGCTGAGGTGAGACAATCTTTATGGAAGAAGTAAAGTGCGATCTACCACCTGCCGCCATGTTTTTTGTTATTTTGGAAGATCATGGTTCGATGCCCTCTTTAGGTAAATAGCGTGACAACTTTCTGAAGGATAGAGTGATCCAAAAATTCGTATTTCATAAAATCTTTTTTCATCATCTGCCTAGCCTTTTCCAAAGCTATGTTAAGATCAGCTTTTAGTCTTGCTAGATTTAGCTGAACACCGTATTGTACTGAGCGACTGCCTATCTGACCTCCACAACCCATTTTACTGGGTAACATAGTATCTCACAGTAAAACTGGTTGTCAGAATTGTGATGACTTAACGACTGTCAAAGATCATTGTATGACAGTCGGGACCAACGGCTTTTATTAACTTGCTTTCCGAGGCACGGAGGGGTCTCGGTATGTTTACAAATGGTCAAATATCCCAACCGGGGTGAGCGCGGCTTTAAATTTATTATCGGTCAAATCGTACGGCTTACACTTAGCCACGAGTCCCTCTCACACACAAAACTTACTCATTCTGAATGATTTTTACATGTGCTCTTCCGCAAGCTTGGATTGCTTCACCTTTAAAATAACTAATTTTCGGTCACCTCTTCTTCTGAGTGCGACTATCAATGATTCTAAACAGTTTTAAGGCCTTCAACTATACATTGTCAATCTCAACATACCATAAAATCGCTTCCCACTGCCTGAACCGACTATTGAACTACACACTTTTCAGGAATAGATAATGGAACAGAAAACAATAATGAAACAGAAATATTAAAACTAGCAGACCTTTTAGCGCTGAGATTGATTTAAATTGAAGAAATAAATATAATATTTATCTTAGTAAGTACAATTATTATATAAGTACGATTGCCATCTTACGACCCTATTGCGGATGGAACAGAATAATATAAAAATCGCAATTCAAAAGCGGGTATGCGTAATGCATTTTTTCCCAGCGTCAAAAAAAAAAAAAGGGGTTGATCGTAGAAGAGTGAAAATTTGAAGTTAGTTAGAAGTGGTATTTAGTGGCGGACCACCCCTATCATTTAGGGGTGTGAAAAATAGATGATGTCCGATTCGCAGACTTATTTATCTCCGAAACTAGTAGTCCGATTTTGATGCAGTTTTCAGTTATGGTTTCGGGTTTGATTGGTGCATGTCCTTAGATACGTGTTTTATCCTTTTTCAATTACTTTTTAAATTTTGGTTTTACTTGTTTTTACAATTATAGGTCACCTTCCTTGTCCCGTCAGAAGACACAATAGTTAAACAATGGAAATGTTCATAATATGTGACTCACGGGACAGTGAAAGAATTAATTACAGTATGAAAATTCTAAGAAAATCTTCTTTTAAATGTTTCCAATTTTATAATTTCCATTTCTAAATTCCCTTCGATGTTTCCCTTATTCTTTAGTTTACGGTTCTTCCGCGTTCCACGTCCACAATTTCGGGAAACCTTACAAGCGTTGTATAATGTTACATTGCTTTTATTAAACTAATTGCTGTCGTGCCCTCGTTCGTAGTTTTTAATAAAATAGCTGACGCAGCTGCTTCGACTAGTTCGATTATATTACATACTATCTGTGTCCCGCGGTTCCTCGTGCGTAAGTTGGTCCGTTTCCTGTAAAGTCCATTTGTTTTGTCAGTTTTCTATTGCGTGTTTAAGGTATCAGGATGGAAGCGATAAAAAAAAGAAGATAAGGTACATAAATTTTTTGACATGGTATGGTATTCGGGATGGAAGCGATAAAAAAAAAGAAGATAAGGTACATACATTTTTTGACATGGTAATTGCTCATTTATAGTAATGTACAGCTCTCGCCAAACTTTATGGCCGCTCCGAACCTAGCCGCATTACGCAAAACATAAAACCAGGTATCAGCGGGACGTACGCGGGGCGGGGAGGCAGGGCACGCCCGCGCGCGCTGTCTTCCACCCGCAAGCGTCCTCGCCTCCCGCGCGTTAGTGCCAGTGTATGTAGACTTAGTATGAGTGTACCATGCGCGAGTTCAAACCGACGGCTACATTCAGAGCGGCCATAAAGATTGGCGAGTGCTATAGTATGTCATGTTCCTTTAACTATATTGACCATTCCTCATAATCTTGTGCAGAATATTCTCAAAGTAATCCACTCGGCCGATCTCCGTAATTGTCAAATCTTTTCATCTGATATTTTACAGGAGAGTAGTTCAGACATCATTTTCTACCCCAATGACATTGAAAAGATTCTTTGTGTTGCAACTTAAGTAGGCTCAGTTTTTTGATCTCGAGTTAACTCAACCAATGGTTTTGTGCTAACTAATGGTTTCAAAACCGCGTTTTTTCATCAATTGTTAATTTTACTAATATTATAAATGTGAAGTGTGGATGTTTAGATGTTTGTTACTCAATCACACAAAATGTTTGTTTGATTGAACGCGCTAATCTCTGGAACTACTGGTTCGATTTGAAAAAAAAAGTATTAGATTAGCTATAGTTTTTCTTTTTTTTTTTTCTTGGGACAATCTCACACACGGTCATCTGATCCCAAACTAGGCAGAGCCTGTACTATGGTAACCAGACAACTGATAAACATACTTATATATTTCTAAATACATACATACATATTATAGATAAATAACACCCAGACACAGAACAAATGATCGTGCTCATCACACAAAGATTTGTCCTGGGTGGGAATCGAACCCACGACCTCCGGCTTAGCAGTCAGGGTCACTAACCACTAGACCAACAGGCCCGTCTGCTTGTTGCACGAGTCTGCCGTATTTTGTATCTTGCAAAAGCAAAATACTAATTGATAATAATGCTAATTACCTTTTATTCATTAAACTATATCCATACTTATATTATAAAGCTGAAGTGTTTGTTTGTTTGGTTGAACGCGCTAATCTCAGAAACTACATAGCCAATTTGAAATTATTTCAGACTTAGATAGCCTATTTATTGAGGAAAGTTATAGGCTATATACATATTTTTTTCGCGATAAACGACGCCCACGCGGACGTAACCGCGAGCAAAACCAAGCCAATTATAAATTATCAATGGCTTTAACAAGATACTAAATTAAACAGACTTTTTAAGAAACCTGATTGAGGCAAATATGGATATAAATAAAATTTTAATCAAGCGGAGTCCTTAATACTGAAAAAAAAATATTTAATCCAAGGATCTCCAAGTATGGGCGTAAGTGAACCATTTATTTATTATTATTATTTATTGAACTAAATTCAGTACAGCGTTTAGCCAATTATGCTGAATTAGAGACATAAGAAAAAAAAAGAAGAAAAACTTAATATAACAATAACTTTAAATAATACCTTTTATTCAATCTTCTCACAAAATCGCAAACATTCCAACATAATCGTCTTCCATTCATCAGCAAACAATCCAAACCTGGGTTGGTCTCCACAAGCGCGTGAGCATTTTCAGCATGCGAGGTTTGGGGGAAGTGGATCGGGCTACCGTACGACAAAATGGTAAATTAAATTAAATATAATTATATGTAATACTCAATGTAATTATTAAACCCGCGATCAAATATCTTATCTATTGGAAGGAATCTTCAAGACTTTTATTTTTAAATCGTTATTGGATCAGGATATTGGAATTTTCCCTTACCGGATGGTAAGATAAAGTATGGTAATGCAACTCTAAGGCCCAGTTTTCTGATCCCGAGTTAAATATTCTAACTAATGGTTTCCTTCTTCCATCAATTGTTTGGATATCAAAATTAAATGGTCAAATAAGTTGAAATGTTAATTATATTATAGATGTTAGATATACATTTATAAACTTATATAAGTATAAACAATCAATTAAGTCAATTTATTAATGAAGTAAATTTTTCATTACTAAAATCTTCGGTCGAGTATTATTTGCTTACATTTGCTTATAAGAAAGTTAAGTTTGCCCGTGACTATGACACCTGCAAAAGCGTCGAAATTCGGGAACTAAAATGAAATTAAACCGCGATAGAATACGTTTAAAACTAGTTTTATTTCAAAGTTAAATACTTAGTTTACATCTAAATATTTGAAGCCATCAGGCAATTTTATTATAGACAGCATCCATTGAAGTTAACCACTGAACCAACGATGCCTTCAAATTAATATAACCGCAAATTAACAATCAAACTCTGTTCCAAATTAGTTTTACTTTCGTAATTAACGAAATTTAACTTTTCATTCCAATATCGGTTGATTAAAATACACAAAACTCTGAAACTTCAGTTTTGCATTTTACAAGTTTATTTAAATAATGAATTGTACAGTATTATTTTTATAATAACTTCCTTGAGACGAATTCATAATTATTTAAAGATTCAACGGCTTACTCACTCAGTTCGACTCGCGACACCGCCGCCGCCGCGTCAGCTCATGATTAAGGACTCCTATTGAGTCTGAAACTAGTCGGGCGATCCCGAGAATGGGCGTGAGTAAGCCGTTGAATCTTTAAATAATTATATACAGGATAAATTTATAAGGAGTACGTTTATTGACCGAGGTAATCAGGTGCATAAAACTGAACAACCTTCCCCAAGGAATATAGGTCGAAATCTTAAAATAGAAAATTAGCTTTTCATACAAAGTGACAGGTCACGTGACTTATGTTTGTATGAAAATTTGATTTTAAATTTTAAGATTTCGACCTGTTTCTTGGGGAAAGTTGTTCAGTTTTATGCAGTTGATTTCATCGTTGAATATTCGCATTCCTTTATGTTTTAAATTAATTCTGTATATACATGTAAAAAAAAACAGGGTTGCAGGTGTTATACTAATAACCCTGTATGAGTATGTTTATCAATTATCTGGTAGCTATAATACAGGTCTATGTAGTTTGGGTGCAGGTGGCCGCGTATGAGTTTTCCCAAGATCTTACTATCTACTATATAAAAATAAGTCGGGTTTTCCTTCCTGACGCTATAACTCCAGAACGCACGAACCGATTTCCACGGTTTTGCATTCGTTGGAAAGGTCTCGGGCTCCGTGAGGTTTATAGTAAAGAAAATTAAAAAATTAGATACCGCGGGCGGAGTCGCGGGGAACAGCTAGTATATATAATATTATAAATTAATGTGTAAGTGTGGTGGTTTGGATCTTTGGATGTTTGTTACTCAATCATGCAAAAACGGCTGAACGGATTTGGTTGGAATTTGGCATGCATGTAGCCTTTGACATGAAAAAGAACTTACTTACTTACTTTTATTGCGATTCCTTAACTAGTTCCCGAGGGACAACCCAATTCTGAAGTCCACGCAGACGAAGTCGCGGGCAGCTAGTTTTATATAAATTATTTAGTTAAATAATATATATGAGTACGACTGGAAGCCGACCCCAACAAAATTTCGTTGCCGCTATACGGTAATATCAAAACCAACCTTATTCCAAAACCTGTAAGGTTTATTTACGGTTTTCTGTTCGAGTGGATTTCATGGAATCTCCCTGTTAGAATTCAATGTCCATACAACTAAACGCAATTGATTGGTTGAGGTTAATTAAAATGGTCACAAGATTTGTTTAACTAAATGTAAACCGTAATGGTTGGACGTCTCTTTGTTTTGTGATCAAAGTAATTGAATGGGATGTGATTAGTTGGTAATTATAGTGTAGGGCTTGGATTGCTTTTAAGGAAAAGTAGAAAAAAATTGAGAAGCATTGCTTGTACTAAACACTGCATAATTATACATATTGTATATTTTTTTCTCTCTAAACCAGATGTAATAGCTGTTAAGTTTGCATAATAAAATAATAATAATATACAGGATTATTTTCTATGGAGTCCGTATATTCAACGAGGTAATCAGGTGCATTAAACTGAATCACTTATTCCAAGGAACATAGGTCGAAATCTTAAATTGAAAATAAAATTTTCATACAAAGTGACAGGTCACGTGACTTATGTTTGTATAAAAAGTTGATTTTCAATTTTAAGATTTCGACCTATGTTCCTTGGGGAAAGTTGTTCAGTTTTATGCACCTGATTACCTTGTTGAATATACGCACTCCTTTTAAATTAATCCTGTGTATAGATTTTGTGGCCACACCTTTATCCGCTCCGCTAATAAACTCGCTAGTCTCTCAGCCCTTGAATACTGTCACGATCAGTCCGTATTTATTTACTGCAGTGATTTGCTGACATGTACAGCACATAGATTGTAATGCAATCAAAACTATCACCACGCTTGTTAGTCCCACGGTGGGCGCCATTACCGAAGCTGTTAATAACACCAGCCTGTAACTGTCCCACTGCAGGCCTCTCATACAGAGAAAGAGCATTGATCACCACGCTTGTGAGTCCCACGGTGGGCGCCATTACCGAAGCTGTTAATAACACCAGCCTGTAACTGTCCCACTGCAAGCCTCTTATACAGAGAACGAGCATTGATCACCACGCCTGTGAGTCCCACGGTGGGCGCCATTAGCAGTATTGTGAATAACACCAGCATGTAACTGTTTCACTGCAGGCCTCTCATACAGAGAACGAGCATTGATCACCACGCTTGTGAGTCCCACGGTGGGCGCCATTAGCAGTATTGTGAATAACACCAGCATGTAACTGTTTCACTGCAGGCCGCTAATACAGAGAAAGAGTATTGATCACCACGCTTGTGAGTCCCACGGTGGGCGCCATTAGCAGTATTGTGAATAACACCAGCCTGTAACTGTCCCACTGCAGCCAAACTGAGATGCAAAGCATTATTAAACAGTAAACAACGTTTCCGAGTTATTATTGTCGTTAGGAGGGTTATAAATATTAATCTAGCATTGTGGGGGGATCTGGTGTCGGCACGTGAAAATATGCAAGCAAGTCTACCCTCGATTTCACTCTGACACACGGGTGAATAAGTTGGGTAACTTCTTTGAATTGTCATATATTTTAAAAGTTGTTTTTAAGCGCGTTATGAATAAATGATGAGAGTGAAATTTTGAGATGCGCGCGCATTATGTAATACAAAAAGTTCACACCTTTGTTTATGCGGTAACCATGGCAAAATTGGTAAGTAGACAGTTGCCATGACAACCAAATTTCGTTATTTTGAAGTACAATTGTAGCTTTTGAAGTGTGACTGCACGGATAGCCGAGTGGTATAGGTCACCACGCTAATTACCACTGTGCGCGACGTGCTGCGGGTTCGATCCCCGCATGAGACAAGCATTAGTGGGATACACAAATGCTTGTTCCAAGTCTGGGTGTTCTTTGTGCATGTGATTTGAATGTTTGTGAAACCCCCGCGACACAAGGATTAAATTCCTTAGTGCGGGCGTCGATATTATACTTAAAAAGAAAAAAAAAGAAGAAAAAAAATAAAGAAAAGTTGTGGACTGGCGATGAACATAAATAAATTACGTCACGTCACGGGAATGAACGCGAAATCATCCATTTTTTACCCTTTAAGGCTTGACGTTTTGACCGGTTTACACTGGCCGTGGTCGCAAGCATACTCCAAGGCAATAAATGAGTATCGTTATTCACGTTGTCAAAAATTCCAGCCAACATGCTGGCCGGTCCACACAGCCGTGTGTCCTCACACTCACAATACAAGAGGGTGTGTTAATAACTGTGCTATACGCAGAGCTGTAGGCGTTATGTCGAGAATTCACTTGTACCTCACTCCATGGAGGTTTTGAGTTGATTACGCTTGTAATACGATCTGTGGTTGGCAGGAGAGTGATACTGTTGTAATAAATTAAATTTATTGAGAGATGTTATTGAGTATTAAAAAAAGTTACGATTTCGAAAATAAAACGGAACGTTTTGAGTAATCTGCTGTTTAAACAGTAAATATTTTGTATGCTATACAAATAAATGTTGAAACGACTTAAATAAAAAAAAACTATTGAAGTACGTACAACAAACTAACCAAGTGCGAGTCGGACTCGCGCACCGATGGTTCCGTACAAATCTAAGTTTAAAATTATTAAACATATTTTTATTATATGATGTAATTAAAAATTTACGAGGGGCTCGTGGCTAATATATATAAGCCGTACTAGTTTGACCGAATCTAAAAGTTAAGCCGCGCTCGCCACGGTTGGTCCATGGATGGGTGACCATTTGTAAACATACCGAGACCCCTCCGTGCCTCGGAAAGCACGTTAAGCCGTTGGTCCCGACTGTCATACGGTGATCTTTGATAGTCGATAAGTCATGACAATTCTGACAATCAGTCTTACAATGGAATACTGTATTACCTAGCAATAGGTTGTGGAGGTCAGGTAGGCAGTCGCTACATGTAAAATATAGTATTCAGCTAAATCCGGTAAGACTGGAAGCCGACCCCAACATAGCTTGGGAAAAGGCTAGGCAGAAGAAGAAGAAGAAGGTATATGATTGATGGTGATGGTGGTCTGTCTCCAGGTGGTGAGGACTGGTGAAGGGCTGATGATGAGGCACGATGAGGCGATGCTGGCGCTGGATCGTGCTGATGCTGAATGCGGTCGCCGCTTTGTCTCCGGTCGTTAAGATCGGTGAGTAACTGGATCCAAGGGGAACAGCTAATGTTCAAAACTTGATGGTGGTCCAAATAGTTTTGGGACTAAATTTAGAAATTATTTTTGTATGTAAAACCCTTTCCGAACTATCTTCTGCTGTTATTATAAATGTAGGTATTTCTGAAATCCACTGAAATAAAAATATGGTGCTAAGATTGTGTATTTGTGAGCCAGGCTCCAATTAGCAAGGAACAGGTCAGGAGTAAAAAACTTTTTGATCGTCAACATAAAAATTTACAGCACTCCGATTCACCCACCCTTCACTGATTCCTAAGTGCTTTAGCTGGAGAGAAGAAACGGCGCAACAAACTCCCAAGCAGTACTCTGTCCCATTTAACAAAAACAAAATAAAATCAGTACAACTAAAGACTAAAAAGGGACCGGTTCAAATAAAAAAAATGTTTGAGGATTTGAAATTTATTTCAACCAATGCTAGCAAAGGACCGTTCTTATACAGCGGCAGGATACAAACTTGCACCTTGATCGCCATATATATAGATACTTTATGAGACATGAACTACTTCTAAAGGCCAACTTCATGCCATGACGCATTCTCTACCAACGAAGGTAGATGCACTCCCTCCTGTCCTAATCCCAATTCCATTTGTCGTCGGCACAGCATAATAATACCAGCCTATAAACGTCCCACTACTAGACACAGGCCTCTTCCCATTTAGGGAAGGAATGAGTATTGATCACCAAGCTTGCTCATTGCGGGTTGGCGATTTCAGATTCCATTTTTTAGGAATCCAGGTTTTGCTCACGATGTTTTCCTTCACCGTTTGTCAATTATGTCTTAGAATGATTAAGAGAGTACATGTAACTTACTTAACTGAAAAAGTCACATTGGTACTTGGGTTCGAACTTGTAACCATGTGCATGCGAAACCGCGAGGCCACCACGAAGGTCACAGGCGCAGCATGTCTTTGCACTCTCATTTTTAAATCAAATTCATCTTATTTTGACACTCTCATTCTCATTTTTGTTTTGGTTGGCCCAATGCCAGTTGCTAAACCTCAAAGTTACTCTTCTTTTTCAGGAGCGGTGTTCACGGAAGACGCAAGAGGGGGGAGTACGGAGTTAGCCTTTAAATACGCAGTGTATAGGATTAATAAGGAAAGGAGCCTGTTGCCAAACAGCACACTGGTCTATGATATCCAGTATACGCCGGCCAGGGACACCTTCAAGACTTATAAAAAAGGTTAGATGTTCTTCTCATTGTCTTCCCTTCCCAATAGAGTACCTATGGACGACCTCCGTGGTCGAGTGGCGTACACACCGGTTTTCAAGGTGTCGCCAGCTCTGAGGTTCCGGGTTCGATCCCCGGACGGGTCAATGTAGAAAAACACTTTTCTACATTGTCTCGGGTCTGGGTGTTTGTGGTACCTTCGTTGTCTCTGATTCCATAACACAAGCGCTTTAGCTACTTACTTTGGAATCGGAGCAATGTATGTAATGTTATCCACATTTATATTTATGTTTATTTATTTATTGATTGCGTTGGCTTAGAAGTTTCAATTTTCACAGCTTCAAGGGACAGTAGATCTGAGATTGGTTTTATATCAGTTTTGACATTTGCTCTTGTCAATTTAGTCTCCAGATTTAAAAAACTGAATATACGAGTACAGTAAAAAAACTACCACTAAATAGTTCCATAAAATGCCGGACGCAATTTAAACCACTTCGAAACATCGCCATGAACTCAAAATGGCCGCCGTAAATGCAATTGTATTGTTTCCACAAGGACCCTTGAGGAGCAAAAAATGCAAGCGGAATAAAAACAGAGAATTTCATATAGAAGTTGAGTTTTTAGGAGTTTTAACGAGTTTTAAAATGGCAGAATATTTTGCGCTGGTTTCAAAATGATACGGAGTGTGAGTAAAAGTTTTTGGTAGATAGCACACCTGGAGGTTGTAGATTCCTCTATAATAATCTCCCGACCGAATTTCGGCCTCGGCGGCCAATCTCAAGTGATATCAGCCATGTACGCAGGAGATGTTATAGTGCACAAGTGTGTGCGCAAACACAGGTGCACTCTCTGTTCCTTCACTCTCATAGTCCGATGGGACGGTTGACCGACACGATCGGAGAGGGATCAGGTGTAAGACCAACGGCTTTACGTGATTTCCGAGGCACGGGGGTGTAAACACCGCCACACTTTCTGACTCCAAGCGGTACTGAGAATTTCTAAACTCATTAAATATTTTTCGCCCGACCCGGTAATCGAACCTGAGACCTCGTGCACGGCAGTCACGGAACATAGGTCGAAATCTTAAAATGGAAAATGAAATTTTCATACAAAGTGACAGGTCACGTGACTTATGTTTGTATGAAAAGTTGATTTTCAATTTTAAGATTTCGACCTATGTTCTTTGGGGAAAGTTGTTCAGTTTTATGCACCTGATTACCTCGTAGAATATACGCACTACTTTTAGACTAATCCTGTATCAGCAACGTATGTTTTAAGAACTATTAATGAATTTGTTTTTGGTCTGTTTCAGCTTGCGCACAGATCCAGTCGGGGGCGGTAGCGTTGTTCAGTAGTGTGGGCCCACTGTTGGGCAACACTTTAGACCATATGTGCTCGGGTTTACACGCACCACACTTAACTGTTGGACCTTATGTGCATGATAGCTGTGAGTATTACTACACATTGCGATTAACATGAGAATTTTTTTTAAAAAATTTCTCATGTTTACTCGCAATGTGGGTCGAACATTGCTAGTATTCTTGTTAACCACTCAGGGTAAGCTAAATGCTTGTGATATGAGTTGGTTCACGTCGTTGCAATGGGCGGGATTTGAACCCGCGACCACGTGATCGCAAGTCCGATGCCCTAGCTTTAAGTTTACCGCCGCTAAACTGATGGTAAAGATATAGTTTAACATCTATAATCTAAGTAACTATACCTAGTGATATGACCCAGATTCATGTGCTCAAGGTGTAAGATTCTATTTCAGAAAATATTTTGTAGAAGTTTCATAGTACAGATTGGGATGTTTATAGTAAAAGTCCCAAAAATTATAAAGCTTTCAGAATTAGTACTTAAACTAGAAGCCAATGCGGGCAGTATGCCGATAGCGTCTGAAACTAATTAGATTTTTATTTCGGAAAACACTCATCTTATTTTTGGAATCCAGGTTTCCTCTCTATATTTTCCTACATCTTCTATCAAAAGTATCTTTGAATATTTAAGAAAGTACATAAGACTGAAAAAATCACATTGGTACTTGCCTGGTTTCGAACCTTCAACCTTGCATACGAATCCGGTCATTAATCCGCTAGGCTACCGACTTCGAATTATCCAGTAATATGATGGATGGTTGGGTTACGGGTTTAAAAAAAAAACCCTCTCTTCCCGTGGGTATCGTAAGAGGTTGTGTCCAGAGGGTGGTTCTAACTGTTGCCTGTCCGGTAACAGTTATGAATCACTACGGGTACGCGACCCCGGACTGCTCGAGCTTCTGTTGTCACACTCCTCTCTCTTCCGTGGCAGCAGTATCCTACCTTACTCTCCTTCACTCCCAAATCCCCAAAAATCCCATATCCCAAGCAGACGCCTCCTGCTAAGATCCACTGGCAATCCCGGCCAGGCACAGCCCTTCTGATGGCTCATGGTTTGTGTCAGAGGCCATGCTGACGCTTAGGGACGTTTCTACCTTTCTCCAATCGTAGCGGTCCACCGTTCCATTGGATACAGGGAGGTGGGGATAAGAGTGCACCTGTGTATGCGCACACACTGTCGTTGATTACGTTTCGTGCACTTTAATATATCCTGCGCAAATGACTTGGTATGCCAAATGGACTCTGATTTAGCCCTGCGGCGATGGACAGAGGTAGAGAGGTCCGGTTGTGATGCCAACCGGGCTTTGTCTGATGTCTGCACGCAGGCGGCTCAGGGTAGAAGGTCGCTTTGCACTGCATTGGGTTAACAGTGCAATTCGGCAGCTCCCTGGGTGACGAAGCAGCTCTATTTAGAGAGGCCCTGCTTCCCCCAATCCGGGGAGGGGGCTAGAAAAGGTGCCCTAAAAAAGGCTTAACCCATTATTATACAGAGAGATAGTAACCACGGCTGTCTCTGCATCAATATCTCGTGGTCGAAAGATACAGAATAACGTAAGACGTAACTCTATTAAAACTTATAATATGACCTTTGCAGCGTGGAATGTAAGAACCCTCCTTGATCGCGAAAGTAGCCTGTGCCCTCCTCGTAAAACCGCTCTCGTATCGAGAGAACTGCGACGCTATGGTGTGGACATCGCTGCGCTTAGTGAGACGCACTTGGCTGACGAGGGGGAGAGAGTGGAGCGCTTGGGCGGATATACTTTCTTTTGGAAAGGTACCCCGTCCTCAGAGCCCAGAAGATCTGGGGTTGGATTCGCGATCAGTAATGATATAGCTGCCAAATTGGAGGAGTATCCTATACACATCTCCGACCGTGTCACCACGCTGCGCCTACACCTGGGTAGTGGCAACCACCTCAATATCATCAGTGTTTATGCACCAACGATTGACAAGGATGATGAAATCAAGGCCAAGTTTTATGAAGAAGTTACACAAACCCTATCAAAAATCCCCCAAAGGGAACAGATACTCTTGATGGGTGACTTTAATGCGAGAGTCGGACGTGACTTTGAAGCTTGGCCAGGAGTGTTGGGAAGACATGGTGTTGGTAGCATAAATAGTAATGGACAACTCCTTTTGTCCCTCTGTGCCGAATTCGAACTGACCGTCACCAACACCATGTTCAGACTTCCAGCTAAATATAAAACCACCTGGATGCATCCGAGGTCAAAACATTGGCACCTGATTGACTTTGTAATCGTTCGACAAAGAGACATTTCCCAAGTACGGATCACACGCGTTATGCGTGATGCTAATGCAATCTGCTCCACGGACCACCGTCTTGTCGTCTCCAAGATAAAGCTTCGACTATACCCTCCTCGCAGATCTCATGGAGTGAAGCCTAAGCGCCTGGACTTGGAAAAATTTCGGAGTCTGGAGATACGCGAAAACTCTGAACAGGCAATTAGTAATGCGGTCCAACGGATAGACATTGAGAATGGTGATTCTGTAGCTAACTGGCATACCCTCTCGGCCAGAATAGTCGCTAGCGCTTCGCAGACACTGGGTATCAAACCAAGTAGACATGAAGACTGGTTTGATGAAAATGATAAAATTTTAACAAAAGCTATCCAGAATCATCGTTCTATGCTACGTCAACATAGGGACGACCAACAAGCGGAGCGTGTTAAACAAAGTGGTGCCGAGCTGCGGAGATATGTGCGGGAAATAAAAGACAAGTGGTGGCGACAAAAAGCCGAACGTATGCAGTGGCTCTCTGACACTAAACAGTTGGGTGCGTTTTATGATGAGGTTCGCAAACTTGTTGGTAAAACCGGTCGTACAAGAGTGCCCCTAAGATCCCTCGATGGCACACAGCTGCTTACCAACAAGCAAGACGTACTTAAGAGGTGGGCAGAGCATTTTAACAACTTACTTAATGTTGATCGAGCTGTGGACATGTCTTTTATCAGCTCGATGGTATCACTTCCCACAGTGAATAAGCTAGACGATCCACTGTCTCTGCGTGAGGTCATTGTTGCCGTTCAACAACAGCAGAATAAAAAAGCGGTCGGTATTGATAATGTTCCTGGAGAGCTGCTGAAGTATGGAGGTGCGGAGTTGCACGAGACCATCTGGAAACTATTCGTTAAGATGTGGGATGAGGAGCGAATACCTGATGAGTTTCGAGTCTCCCGGGTGTGTTCTTTGTACAAGAACAAGGGCGACAGATCTGACTGCAACTCTTATAGAGGTATCTCTCTCCTGACTTCTCCAGGCAAAATCTTTGCACGAATTTTACTAAACCGCTTGATGCCCTTGTCTGAAGACATTCTGCCTGAAACCCAATTTGGCTTTCGGCCGAATCGAGGCACGTGTGAGGCCATCTTCTCTATCCGACAACTTCTAGAGAAGAGTCGAGAGCAGGGTCAACCTCTGTTTCTTTGTTTTGTTGACTTGGAGAAGGCTTTCGACTCGGTACCCCGCAAAGCCTTATGGGAGGTACTGGCGAAACTTGGTTGCACGGACAAGTTTATAAGAATGATGCGACTCCTCCATGATGACATGCGCTGTTGTGTCAGTGTGCAGGGCGAAGACTCGGAGTTATTTACAGTGAGCTGCGGTGTAAAGCAGGGCTGCGTACTCGCTCCAACTCTCTTTGCCCTGTACTTTGCAGTTGTAGTTCGAGAAGCCTTGCAGACCTTGTCCGAAGGTATCCGTATTCGTTTTCGTACCGATGGTGGTGGTGTCTTCAACTTAAATAGACTCAAAGCTCGCACAAAAGTGTCCCACACGACTATCACTGAGATGATGTATGCAGATGACTTATGTTTTGTAGCGGAATCCACAGACGGGCTACAGAGGCTTATGTCGAGACTACTGCAGGCATGTAACAGATTTGGCCTGAAGATAAATGTCAAGAAGACCGAAGTCTTGGCACTTGATACTTTAAACAGTGCCCCAGTTGACATTAGACTCGGAGACGTATCGCTTAAGCAGGTAAAGCAATTTAAGTATCTTGGCAGCACCATAACATCCGGGTGCCACCTTGATAACGAAGTTAACAGCCGAATAGGAGCAGCTGCTGCCGCTTTTGGTAGACTTCGTGCCAAGGTGTTCCGCTCGCATGACATAAAGCTGTCTACAAAAGTATCTGTGTACATGGCAATAGTTCTGCCAAATCTCCTTTATGCCTCGGAGACATGGTGCCTATACCGCGAGCATATTAGGACCTTGGATAGATTCCACCTGAAATGCCTGCGCGACATTCTGAACATCCGGTGGTCGGACCGTGTTCGTAATACGGAAGTACTCAGACGAGCTAATGTTAGCGGTATTGAGGCTTATCTGATGCGCCGACAGCTGCGATGGGCCGGTCATGTCTCCCGGATGTCTGAAGCTAGAGTAGCAAAGCGCATCTTCTACTCAGAACTGCAGGATGGCAAGCGTAAGCAGGGTGGCCAACTTCTGCGGTACAAAGATGTGCTGAAACGCCACATGAAAAGGTGCGACTTACATCAGTCACACTGGGAGGCTATGGCAGCGGATAGGACACAATGGAGGCGAACTGTAAGGGAAAGGGTGAGCGAGTTCGAAACTCGGCGTAAAGAAGAGCTCGACGCCAAACGAGAAGAGCTAAAAGCCCGACCACCTGCGGCCATCCAGTATACTTATGTGGGAGGAGTGCTGACTTGCAGTGAATGTGGACGAACATTCACTGCAAAAATTGGCTTTGTCAGTCACTGGAGAGCACATCAGCGAAGCTCTCAATAATAAGCGCAGATCCAAGTCGCTGTGGCCGAAATCGGCCAGGATCGATATATATCGTAAGAGGCGACTTAAGGATATAGAAACAAGGAGAATGGGCAGCAGAGTTCTCCTAAAGAACTGAAAGTAGACTGCGGTCACCAACCCGCCTGCCCAGCGTGGTGACTGGCGGGAGGGGACACATCTTCATGATTGCACACCACAACACACGGTACCCATAGACGAGGTGTAGGACGCCCCCAGCCAGATGGACTGATGACCTGAAAAAGGCGAAGACTGGATGCGGAAGGCGGAGGACTGTGTATTGTGGCGTAACTTTGGAGAGACCTATGTCCAGCAGTGGACTGCGATAGGCAGAGTTTTTCTTCTTTTCGAGTCGATGGTACACTATTTTAAAAAAGTATTTAAATTTGATGCGCCCAGTAGTTGGCCACATTAACTGCGGCGTCATTGGCCAGATTCAAATCTTCCAAAGTGCAGGTGTCTGGACACTTTGGGCACTCCAGTAAGTGCGGCATTGTCTGGTCGGGAAGGTCGCACTCGCACTGGGTATCCGAAGGGTCTATGATCCCCCATTTTGCCAAATTGTGTCTGCAGCGACCTACCTGGCTTCGCAATCGGTTGAGAGCTTTCCATATAGGCCACTGCAGATTGATAATGATTTTGTTTCCATACATGTACATTATTTATTACTTCTATTAAGTTCCTCCAGATAATAACTTAATTGTCTTCTTCTAGCAAACAATTCATTCACCATAAATCTATATCCACCGCGAGATATCATCATTAAGGCGTTCACAGAATTCCTCAGTTTCCTAAACTGGACCAGAATGGGAGTCATCTACGAAGACTATGGATACGGTAAGATCACTCAAGCTTCCAGAGGGGTTATTGGTTATCTCTAGTTGACAACCCAAGCGATTTTCCCTGGATAAAAATAACGGTAAAAAAAATAAATATCGGCTATCATCGGTGACCGACTGCGATGTAGTAGATCTAGTTGGTCATCAATGATAGACGACATGGAATCTATATTTTCACAGTTTTTTTGATAAACAATCATGATAAATAACCGCTGTAACCAATAAGCCTGCAGGAATGAAGCGAAATTTCTGCTTTCTCAGTTTTTTTTTTGATAAGCAATCTTTGCATTCGTGACTACCTCTATAGCCAATAAGCCCACAGGAATGAATAAATAAATCAATTATATTCGGACAACTTTACATAAATTGCTCTGAACCTTGAATAAATTGTAAATAGCTAAAGCACTTGTGTTATGGAATCAGAGATAACGAAGGTACCACAAACACCCAGACACGAGACGATGTAGAAAAGTGTTTTTTTTTTTCTATTTGGCCCGTCTGGGGATCGAAATCAGGACCTCAGAGCTGGAGAAACCTTGAACACCGGTTTGTACACCACTCCACCACGGAGGTTGTCAAAATGAAAGATGGACAGAGCTGCTGAAAAATTTGAACATTTTGAACGTCCGCAGGATTCGAACCTGCGACTAGTGAAGTACAAAGCCTTGCCAACTAAGCTGCAAAGTCCCAAGTGTTAAAATTTCTCCTCCATTAAGTTTCACGTCTTAGGCCACGTGTGCGACACCTGAGAAATCCAATCCATTTGTATTTTTTATTTTTCCAGGGGAGCTGAACATTTTAGATATAGCAAAGGACGGACGTGACATGTATGCAGTGAGATGTCATGACGCAAAAGAGTACAGGCGGTCATTAGCTCAGCTTAAGGCTCAGAACATAGAGCATATTATAGTGGACACAGACCCTAAGAGGGTGAGGCAGTTGGCAAGAGCGGTGAGTTATATTTTTTTTCCTCTTCTTCTGCCTAGCCTTTTCCCAAGCTATGTTGGGGTCGGCTTCCAATCTTACCGGATTTAGCTGAATTCCGTATTTTACATGGAGCCACAGCCTATCTGACCTCCACAACCCATTGCTAGGTAATACAGTATCCCATAGTAAGACTGGTTGTCAGAATTGTAATGACTTAACGACTATCAAAGATCACTGTATGACAGTCGGGATCAACGGCTTAACGTGCTTTCCGAGTCACAGAGGGGTCTCGATATGTGACCTCGATAGGTCACCCATCCAAGGACCAACCGCGGCGAGCGCGGCTTATTCTTTATTATCGGTCAAACCGTACGGCTTACACTTAGCCACGAGCCCCTCAGTTATATTTTTTTTATTGAGTCAAATAATTAAAAGTAACTAAAAAAAATCTTTTTATTTCAGATTCTTCAACTGCAAATGAACAACGAAAACTATCACTATGTCTTCACGTCTTTTGTGAGTATTTAAATTATAATAATAATAAAACAGTTTGAAGCGGCGCGCGGCGGTAGCCTAAAGGCTAGAGCGTTGGTCTTGCGATCTTGTGGTTGCGGGTTCGAATCCCACCCATTACACTATCGACGTGAACCCACTCGTATCACAAGTATTTTGCTTAGTACGAGGGGTTAACGAGATTACTAGTAATGTGAAACCCACATTGATAGTAATCATTTTAAATACAAAAAAAAAAATTGCCATATAAATGTCCCACTGCTGGGCACAGGCCTCTTCCCATACAGAGAAGGAATGGCATTGATCACCACGCTTGCTCATTGCGGGTTGGCGAATTTAGATTACAATTTTTGATTGACGAACGGTGAAGGAAAACATCGTGAGGAAACCTGGATTCCAAAAATTGGAATCTGAAATCGCCAACCCGCAATGAGCAAGCGTGGTGATCAATGCTCATTCCTATGGGAAGAGGCCTGTGCCCAGCAGTGGGACGTTAGACGTATAGACCGGTATTATATTGATAGCAAAAAGAAAAGGAGTTTAACAAAAAAACAACTTTGAATTCTGGTTAAAACTGGATATACAAATTTTCCAGGACTTTGAGCTCTTTGATATGGAAGATTTCTACTACAATAGAGTTAATATGAGTGGCTGGAGGCTTGTAGACCGGGACTCGGATAAAGTGAAGGAGTCGCTGCAGGTCATGGAGAAGTTCCATCCGATTGGGGCCTCTATACTCAGCGGGGGACATATTAAGGTAAACTTTATCGAAATCGGTTATTCTGTTTTTTGAGTTAGGTATATAAATACAAACAAAAAGAAGAAAAAACCTCGAGTGGGACTCGAACCTTTTTTTTTGGTGGGGTGAAACTCTATTGCCTTCAACCCACGCTGAGGGCACAGCGTGGGGATATGTCGGACTTGCACCGACTAAAAACACCCCGGTCCCGTATTTGCCTTTGCTGGAGCCGCGGGATCACTTACGCAAGCTCTGCGCAACTCCAGCAGGCTTCGGTCTCTGCTGGATCCAGAGGGGTGGGTGTATAGTGCCCACCCTTCACTCCGTACGAGAATAGGCGTGTGGGACCTCGCGCCTGTATCCTTTAGCCAGTCAGCTGGTCGGGTGACGGGGTGCCCTCCCAGTCACCCCGCCACCCAACCTCATGGTGGTCTGAGGTCGTTGCGCGCCATAAGCACTACTGTGTTGAGGCACCCTTGGCGTTTGCGGCGAGAAGGGAGCTGGCTTGTCAACTTTCTAACTCTTTCCGCTGCCTCTTTAGCGGACATGCAGTGGGACTCGAACCTGCGACTGGTTACTGGTTCAACGCACCGTTAAGTGTGGATTTTAACATTTAGTCCTGTTAGGGTTGGCTTCGTAACCTTTTCTTAGGCTATGTTATGGTTGGCTTCCAGTCTTACCGGATTCAGCTGAATGCCTTATCTTACATGGAGCGACTTCCTATCCTATATCCTACCAGACCTCCACAACCCATTTTACTGGGTAACACAGTATCCCATAGTAAGACTGGTTGTCAGAATTGTAAAGATTATTGTATGAGAGTCACTGGCTTAACGTACTTCCCGAGTACTTCTCGGTATGTTTACAAAAGGTCACCCATCCACTGACCAACCGCGGCGAGCGCAAACCAGCTTACACTTAGCCATGAGCCTTTCCTCACACGATATGAGAATATTTTTTATTCTTTGCAGACGGAACCAGCTCTCCTATATGATGCAGTGCAGGTGCTTTCCCAAGCTCTAGCCATCACTGAAGACTTCAGACCTGGGAACGTGTCCTGTGACAAAGATACCCCATGGAACCATGGGAAGGCGTTGTACGATAATATTAATACGGTAAGTTTTTTACTAGACTTCCAGGGGTAACAGGTTTCCACGGATAGCTACAGTACAGCATGAGTTAAACAGCAAAATTTTGATAATAGGGGAAAATAAGTTCAATCCTATATTAAATAAATTTTTGGAAAAGTTTTTTACTGGTTGTATTATTTATTTTCCCAGATCCAAGCACACGGCCTAACAGGTCCTATCTCTTTCTCCGGCGGTGTCCGCTCGGAGGTGCAGCTGCAGCTGGTGCGGCTGGCGGGCGGCGAGCGCGGCGGGCCGGTGCTGGCGGGGCGCTGGTCCCCGCGCGCCGGCCTCACGCTGTCCGACCCCGCCGCCTACACGCGGGACCCGCCGCCTAACGTCACGCTCACTGTTGTCACTGTCGAGGTGAGATGTGTTACCTTTGGTCCCCGCGCGCCGGCCTCACGCTGTCCGACCCCGCCGCCTACACGCGGGACCCGCCGCCTAACGTCACGCTCACTGTTGTCACTGTCGAGGTGAGATGTGTTACCTTTGGTCCCCGCGCGCCGGCCTCACGCTGTCCGACCCCGCCGCCTACACGCGGGACCCGCCGCCTAACGTCACGCTCACTGTTGTCACTGTCGAGGTGAGATGTGTTACCTTTGGTCCCCGCGCGCCGGCCTCACGCTGTCCGACCCCGCCGCCTACACGCGGGACCCGCCGCCTAACGTCACGCTCACTGTTGTCACTGTCGAGGTGAGATGTGTTACCTTTGGTCCCCGCGCGCCGGCCTCACGCTGTCCGACCCCGCCGCCTACACGCGGGACCCGCCGCCTAACGTCACGCTCACTGTTGTCACTGTCGAGGTGAGATGTGTTACCTTTGGTCCCCGCGCGCCGGCCTCACGCTGTCCGACCCCGCCGCCTACACGCGGGACCCGCCGCCTAACGTCACGCTCACTGTTGTCACTGTCGAGGTGAGATGTGTTACCTTTGGTCCCCGCGCGCCGGCCTCACGCTGTCCGACCCCGCCGCCTACACGCGGGACCCGCCGCCTAACGTCACGCTCACTGTTGTCACTGTCGAGGTGAGATGTGTTACCTTTGGTCCCCGCGCGCCGGCCTCACGCTGTCCGACCCCGCCGCCTACACGCGGGACCCGCCGCCTAACGTCACGCTCACTGTTGTCACTGTCGAGGTGAGATGTGTTACCTTTGGTCCCCGCGCGCCGGCCTCACGCTGTCCGACCCCGCCGCCTACACGCGGGACCCGCCGCCTAACGTCACGCTCACTGTTGTCACTGTCGAGGTGAGATGTGTTACCTTTGGTCCCCGCGCGCGCCGGCCTCACGCTGTCCGACCCCGCCGCCTACACGCGGGACCCGCCGCCTAACGTCACGCTCACTGTTGTCACTGTCGAGGTGAGATGTGTTACCTTTGGTCCCCGCGCGCCGGCCTCACGCTGTCCGACCCCGCCGCCTACACGCGGGACCCGCCGCCTAACGTCACGCTCACTGTTGTCACTGTCGAGGTGAGATGTGTTACCTTTGGTCCCCGCGCGCCGGCCTCACGCTGTCCGACCCCGCCGCCTACACGCGGGACCCGCCGCCTAACGTCACGCTCACTGTTGTCACTGTCGAGGTGAGATGTGTTACCTTTGGTCCCCGCGCGCCGGCCTCACGCTGTCCGACCCCGCCGCCTACACGCGGGACCCGCCGCCTAACGTCACGCTCACTGTTGTCACTGTCGAGGTGAGATGTGTTACCTTTGGTCCCCGCGCGCCGGCCTCACGCTGTCCGACCCCGCCGCCTACACGCGGGACCCGCCGCCTAACGTCACGCTCACTGTTGTCACTGTCGAGGTGAGACGTGTTACCTTTGGTCCCCGCGCGCCGGCCTCACGCTGTCCGACCCCGCCGCCTACACGCGGGACCCGCCGCCTAACGTCACGCTCACTGTTGTCACTGTCGAGGTGAGATGTGTTACCTTTGGTCCCCGCGCGCCGGCCTCACGCTGTCCGACCCCGCCGCCTACACGCGGGACCCGCCGCCTAACGTCACGCTCACTGTTGTCACTGTCGAGGTGAGATGTGTTACCTTTGGTCCCCGCGCGCCGGCCTCACGCTGTCCGACCCCGCCGCCTACACGCGGGACCCGCCGCCTAACGTCACGCTCACTGTTGTCACTGTCGAGGTGAGATGTGTTACCTTTGGTCCCCGCGCGCCGGCCTCACGCTGTCCGACCCCGCCGCCTACACGCGGGACCCGCCGCCTAACGTCACGCTCACTGTTGTCACTGTCGAGGTGAGATGTGTTACCTTTGGTCCCCGCGCGCCGGCCTCACGCTGTCCGACCCCGCCGCCTACACGCGGGACCCGCCGCCTAACGTCACGCTCACTGTTGTCACTGTCGAGGTGAGATGTGTTACCTTTGGTCCCCGCGCGCCGGCCTCACGCTGTCCGACCCCGCCGCCTACACGCGGGACCCGCCGCCTAACGTCACGCTCACTGTTGTCACTGTCGAGGTGAGATGTGTTACCTTTGGTCCCCGCGCGCCGGCCTCACGCTGTCCGACCCCGCCGCCTACACGCGGGACCCGCCGCCTAACGTCACGCTCACTGTTGTCACTGTCGAGGTGAGATGTGTTACCTTTGGTCCCCGCGCGCCGGCCTCACGCTGTCCGACCCCGCCGCCTACACGCGGGACCCGCCGCCTAACGTCACGCTCACTGTTGTCACTGTCGAGGTGAGATGTGTTACCTTTGGTCCCCGCGCGCCGGCCTCACGCTGTCCGACCCCGCCGCCTACACGCGGGACCCGCCGCCTAACGTCACGCTCACTGTTGTCACTGTCGAGGTGAGATGTGTTACCTTTGGTCCCCGCGCGCCGGCCTCACGCTGTCCGACCCCGCCGCCTACACGCGGGACCCGCCGCCTAACGTCACGCTCACTGTTGTCACTGTCGAGGTGAGATGTGTTACCTTTGGTCCCCGCGCGCCGGCCTCACGCTGTCCGACCCCGCCGCCTACACGCGGGACCCGCCGCCTAACGTCACGCTCACTGTTGTCACTGTCGAGGTGAGATGTGTTACCTTTGGTCCCCGCGCGCGCCGGCCTCACGCTGTCCGACCCCGCCGCCTACACGCGGGACCCGCCGCCTAACGTCACGCTCACTGTTGTCACTGTCGAGGTGAGATGTGTTACCTTTGGTCCCCGCGCGCCGGCCTCACGCTGTCCGACCCCGCCGCCTACACGCGGGACCCGCCGCCTAACGTCACGCTCACTGTTGTCACTGTCGAGGTGAGATGTGTTACCTTTGGTCCCCGCGCGCCGGCCTCACGCTGTCCGACCCCGCCGCCTACACGCGGGACCCGCCGCCTAACGTCACGCTCACTGTTGTCACTGTCGAGGTGAGACGTGTTACCTTTGGTCCCCGCGCGCCGGCCTCACGCTGTCCGACCCCGCCGCCTACACGCGGGACCCGCCGCCTAACGTCACGCTCACTGTTGTCACTGTCGAGGTGAGATGTGTTACCTTTGGTCCCCGCGCGCCGGCCTCACGCTGTCCGACCCCGCCGCCTACACGCGGGACCCGCCGCCTAACGTCACGCTCACTGTTGTCACTGTCGAGGTGAGATGTGTTACCTTTGGTCCCCGCGCGCCGGCCTCACGCTGTCCGACCCCGCCGCCTACACGCGGGACCCGCCGCCTAACGTCACGCTCACTGTTGTCACTGTCGAGGTGAGATGTGTTACCTTTGGTCCCCGCGCGCCGGCCTCACGCTGTCCGACCCCGCCGCCTACACGCGGGACCCGCCGCCTAACGTCACGCTCACTGTTGTCACTGTCGAGGTGAGATGTGTTACCTTTGGTCCCCGCGCGCCGGCCTCACGCTGTCCGACGCGCTGTTTTGCTGCGGGTACGATCCCCGGACTGGCATTCGTTTGATCCGCAATCGAAGTTTTTTCGTGTACGAGAATTGAATGAAATCGCCCACAATAATATAATTCACTTATGCGGGAGTTGCATACATTTAATAAAAAAAAAACGACGGTTACAAAAACTTGTCCATAACAAAAGCCTTATTTTTTCTTTCCAGGAAAAACCATACGTGATGGTAAAAGAAGGCTGGAATCTCCAGGGGAACGCACGCTTCGAAGGGTTCTGTATAGACTTGCTCGCCAGGGTAGCGTCCCGAGCGGGTTTCCATTACCGGCTGAGACTGGTCCCAGATAACATGTATGGGGCCAGGGACCCTGATACGGGACACTGGAATGGAATCGTTAGGGAATTGATGGATAGAGTAAGTTTTTATAATTTTCATTTTATCAATATGAATATTTTAAACTGTCTTTGCTCACAGCTTTGCCCGCGTGGGTGGGTGCCTTCCTCGATAGATGGGCATTCTAACTTTGTTTTTAGGGTTCCCTACCTCAAAAGGAAAAATTGGAACCCTTATAAGATCTCTTTGTTGTCCGTCCGTCCGTTCGTCCATCCGTCTATCAAGAGCTTTTTCTCAGGAACGCGTGGAGGTATCGAGGTGAAATTATATCAAATACTCAAGTCTACTATCCCTTGGAGCTGTGAAAAAATCACACTATCTAAGCCAACGCAATCAAAAGATACAGTCGTTTATGCCGCAAATTTTCGACTCTCACACGGGAATCAAAACTACAGGGTACTTCCCGTGAACTTGGAATCTTAAAATTTGGTACTTAGCAACGTGTTAATTAATATAGCATAGCATAAAGGAAAAATTGTGAAAACCGTAAATTTTTGGTACATCATATAAGAATGAATTTTTTAAATATTAATAGCATTGGGGGTCGCACATTACTAGTAAACTTGTTAACCCCTCGTGCTAAGCTAAGTTGCTTGTGTTACGAGTGGGTTCACGTCGGTAGTATAATGGGTGGGATTCGAACCCAAAACCACATGATCATAAGTCCGAAGCCCTAGCCATTAGGCTACCGTCGCTTTTGAGTCTAATTCGCACTTGGCCGGTTTTTATTTATTTTGCAAAGCGGCCCATTGGCCAATGTAATCATTTTTTTTTACGACGTGTACCCTATTGCTACTTGTTTTCTGATATAGTTATGGCAATGGTAAACCGACACGGCCAGAGAGAGATCAGGCGAAGCACCTATGGTGACATGGGTTTTTTTTGTTTCTTATAAATAAATCATGTATTCCTTTCAGAAAGCAGACATAGCTGTAGCCTCCATGACCATCAACTACGCTCGGGAGGCTGTCATAGACTTTACGAAGCCGTTCATGAATCTTGGCATCGGGATACTTTTTAAGGTGAGTTCTCCATTATTCAGCAACATTAACATTTTTAGGATCTTCCATATCATTCATCCATCCAGATCATTCTTATATGGTACGAGAGCTGGCAACGTTTTCGAGAAGGCATTTTAGTATGGCTGGATTTTTAATATGTTATTTGGCATAGAATTTAGTGTATGATAGGATAGGTCTGGCACTTGGGACCGGTTGCGTTTTCTAGTGCGCATCCCATTTATGGGGGTGAAAAATCCAGCTTTTCAACTCATTTTAGTATAAACCGTTATTTTTCCATCTGGTTTGGTGACTCTTTAGGAACATAGAAATCGAATTGCCAGACACTTTGGGTGTTGCCAAAATCGTGCCAGACGCGATCAAAGTTCGAAAAAAAAATGATAAATATGATCACTTTGTTGTCTGTCTGTCTGTCTGTCAAGATAAAATTTGGTTAGGAGCTGATATCCTGGACATATAGGCTACTTTCTATCATGAAAAGTTAATTTATCTGATCTACTAGTTTTTATTTCGCTTTTATAGTCAGCAATAAAGATTAACATATTCAGATTTAAATAAAACCGGCCCAATGTAAGTTGGACTCACACACACTTATAAAAACGGCAAACAAATCACGTTTGTTGTATGGGAGCTCCCTTAATATTCATATATTCTATAGGGTATTTTTGTTATGGCGGCAACAGAAATACATCATCTGTAACCCACAGTTCATGGGATACAGCCTGATGACAGACGGACGGACGGACAGCGGAGTCACCCGTTTCCGTTTTTCCCTTTGTGTACAGACCAAACTCTAAAAACACCTAAACGAAATAAAATTTCTTTAATGGCTGATTGAGCTTATCAATAATGTGGTTGATGGTACCGCTTTCTGGTTGGTTAAGAAGATTCCTTTACATTTGTCCAGGTACCGACCTCCCAGCCAACACGACTGTTCAGCTTCCTCAACCCATTAGCGATAGAGATCTGGCTGTACGTGCTGGCTGCCTACATACTGGTGTCTTTCACCCTCTTCGTGATGGCCAGGTTCTCTCCCTACGAATGGTAAGTGATGTGTCCTTGTAAAAGGAAATAGGATGTGGTAATGAAGAAGCGGTAGCGTAATGACTAGGTCGTCGGACTTGCGATCATGTGGTCGTGGTTTCGAATCTCGTCCATTGCACTACCGACGTGAATGGCGTGAACCCACTCGTAACACAAGCATTTAGCTTAGCACTAGGGCTTATATTAACAAGAATACTAGTAAGACGCGACACACATTGTGACGCTATAATTTCATATATTTTTTTGTTTACCTACCTACCTATAGAGGTACTTCGGATTAAATAGATAAGATCTCAGAAAGGCAGAATGGTAGCCACGGCAGGGCAGAGGAAGCGTCGGTCGTCCGGAAGCTAGATGGGTCGATGTCATTATTAAAGTTTTGGTTCGAATCTGGAAGAGACGGGCACAAGACCGGAGAGCAAGACACGTTAAAAGAGAGGATTATGCCTAGCAGTGGGGTGGATGATGAAGATCCCACAAAAACGAACTGAGCGGGCTTTTATGAATAGATCTACATCCCCTTTTTATTTTTGACCGGAGACAAATCTACTTTGAAGTGGTAGCCGTTGAACTTACTATCATGTGGTTCGGAACTTACTCATTGCGCTAATGACGTAATCCCACTCGTAAAAAAACTTAACTTTAGACGAGGTTTTAACAAAAATACTAATAATATGCAACCCCCATTGATACAAAACTTCACTACATATCATAAAATGTAAGTCCTCCCCCACGTCTGTTTGTCGTCTGTTCGCGATCGATGACTCTAAGGATTTTCATGTTGTTTTCACCAATGGATAGGGTTGTTCAAGGAACGTTTAAGTATATAATTTGACAAGTTTTTACCTACATTGGCTAACCAACAACCACGCGGGCGAAACGGCGGTCTTTAGCTAGTTTAATATAAAAAAAGGTCTAGAGAAGATGGAGGGGTATGCCTGACTCTTACCAGGATAAACTTAACCTGTTCCCTTTACCTCACTAATTTAACCCCCTCATTTCAATCCAGGTCGACAAGCACCCACATCTGTGGTCACGAGACGAAACTCCTGACAAACCAGTTCAGCGTCTGCAACTCCTTCTGGTTCATCACGGGGACTTTCTTAAGGCAGGGATCTGGACTTAATCCTAAGGTAGGATATTATGACTATACAAATTCTTCCACTTTTTAATAAAATTACGTCACGGGAATTAACGCGAACTCATGCATTTACCTTTTAAGGCTTGACGTTTCGGCCGGGTTACACTGGCCGTGGTCGCAAGCAGACTCCACTTTCACGTGAAGTTGTAGAAAACAGCTATAATTTATAACTATACTATACAGGATTAATTTAAATGGAGTGCGTATATTCAACGAGGTAATCAGGTGCATAGAACTGAACAACTTTCCCCAAGAAACATACTTAGGTCGAATTCCTAAAATAGCAATGGAACTTTTCATACAAAGTGACAGGTCATGTGACTTATGTTTGTATGAAAAAATAAAAACACCGTTAAAGTGACCCTGACTGCTAAGCCGGAGGTTGTGGGTTCGATTCCCACTCAGGACAAATATTTGTATGATGAGCACGATCACGACATTTGTCCTATGTCTGGATGTAATTTATCTATATTATGTACAGGTTCTGCCTCGTTAGGGATTAGATGACCGTGTGTGAGGTGTTCCGGAATATTATTTTATTTATTATTATTAAAAATAAAAAATATAAGATTTCAAATGATAACATATTGCAAATTTATTTAACATAAGGCATTTTGCATATTATTATGATTTGGAGAGGAATGCCACGAAGATAAGTTTTTTACTTATTCAAAGTGCACGTAAATATTTTGGGTTTATCATTTACCTAAATTATCCCATAACTAGACTAGACCCTCATGCATGGGAAAAGTCTAGTTTTCATGGTGAAAGACTAATCTTTTACGGTATTTTATATTGGAATCAAAGTAAGATTTATCAATTGGGTATTTGCATTTTTTTTTATTTCATAAATCAATAAAATACTTCAAACTAAGTATAACTAATTCTAAAAACGACACACTAATTAATTTTATATTGAGTTAGTTACAAGCATTCCAATATTGCTAATTTGACAGAGATAGCGATAATGTTTTGTGACGTCAATATACAGTTTTCCATACTAGTCTGGGGCTGCCCCGTACAAGTCGTCGTTTTGCGAAAAAGAGATAGAGCATGCGACATCAACTAACTCTAAAAGCTTATAACTTAAATAATTGTGTATAATATATTTTTGTTATTTTTTCGCAATTTATTAATTAGACTGCACGGATAGCCGAGTGGTACAGGTCACCACGCTAATGACCACTGTGCGCGACGTGCTGTGGGTTCGATCCCCGCATGGGACAAGCATTTGTGTGATCCACAAATGCTTGTTCCAAGTCTGGGTGTTCTTTGTGCATGTGATTTGAATGTTTGTGAAACCCCCGCGACACAAGGATTAAATTCATTAGTGCGGGCGTCGTTTTAATTTAAAAAAAAAATTTGCTTCAATTTACGACTATTTTTAGAAATATTTGTCAAAAATCAATTTTTCGATAGTAGTCAAATACCCAATTGTAATGATCGTATCTTACATTGGAATCACAATAGGGTATTATTTTACACCATAATTAAAAAAAATATATATAAAAATGTATGTTTATGATAAAAAATAGCTTTTAAGGCATTTTTCGGTTATAAAATTAAAATAAAAATTCTACTGGTTCATTACGATCTAAGGATTAATTTAAAACAGTTTTCAAAATAAGGTGTAATACCGTATTGTCAGGCGACGTCGACCCGCATCGTGGGCGGCACGTGGTGGTTCTTCACGCTGATCATCCTGTCGTCGTACACGGCCAACCTGGCCGCCTTCCTCACGGTGGAGCGCACCGTGCTGCCCATCCAGAGCGCCGCCGACCTGGCCGCGCAGGCCGCCGTGCACTACGGCACGCTCCACGGCGGCTCCACCATGTCCTTCTTCAGGGTGACTCTCTTCAAAGATCTCATTTTTATTGTTTTTGGAACGAAGTTCCTTATCGCGCGTTGTGAAAGGGGGCTAGACGGAAAAAAATCTTACGAAAAGTTGTCACGACACTTTTTGTTCTTACTAAAAGTTGTCACGACACTTTTTGTTCTTACGAAAAGTTGTCACGACACTTTTTGCTATAGTAAAGCTGTGCGGCGTGCGCATGTTTCTCTGTCTGTCTGTCTGTCTTATTACCTAAAAATTTATATTAAAAAAAATAAAATTTTATTACAATTCCTTCACTAATTAATCGAAAGGAACCTCGTTCCATCCGGGTGTCCCTTGACACCTCTATATTTTTTTTTTTTAAAGATTACTAGCAATGTGGATCGCACATTACTAGTATTCTTGTTACCCCTCGTGCTAAGCTAAGATGCTTGTGTTACGAGTGGGTTCACGTCGGTAGTGTAATGGGTGGGATTCGAACCCGCGACCTCACGCTACCGCCGCTTAAATTGACTTTCTCTATTGACACTTAACTTAGTCAACATAGCTTGATTGCGGCTTGAGACTCGATTCATTTTCCGCATCCAGTCCGATCCTGGCACCATGATTATTCATCATTTGTATGCATTTATTAGTTTATAAGTCAAGGTTAATATCAATTTACTGAAAACTTTGAGAGAATATCACCATACCATACGTATAACTTATCTTACAAGTACCTAGATATAATAAATAAAATTTTCAAATACTAATACAGTAACAAATGGAGCGGTGCTTGTTTACCCACCCAGTCCATACTATTTCACAGAAAATTTAACTTATAGCAATTTTTCGATTATCTACTATATAAAAATAAGTCGGGTTTTCCTTCCTGACGCTATAACTCCAGAACGCACGAACCGATTTCCACGGTTTTGCATTCGTTGGAAAGGTCTCGGGCTCCGTGAGGTTTATAGTAAAGAAAATTCTCAATTACATGAAAAAAAATTTAGTCCGCGGGCGGAGCTGCGGGAAACTGCTAGTCCGATATATTTAAAGTGACTTTGAGTATCAAATATTGCATTAAAACATCGCTAGAAATTTTGTATGCAAAATGGCAATTTGTAATGGCTTACAGTGAGGAAGCATGATAATGATCTTTAGATGAGAAAACAACCAGCTTACACTACGGCTTAACCTTGCTTATACAGCTTCCTTGTCCAATGAATCTACGACATCCTCCTTCAGAGTGAAAATAATCCCACTGATACTAGAAAGAAAGAAAGAAAATTGCATATATTCGCGCCACATGCGACGCATAAAGTAAAGAAAATACAAACTAAATCAATAATTTCTAAAATAATAAGGGAAATATACGTCACATCCGTGCAAAACTGATAATTAAAAATAAAATGCTATAAATGTACATAGATCTCAATAAAACTTCGTGAAAGAACACAACGTAGATGAAAAGAAAGCGCTTTCAGAGGAATATCATGATAAGTTAGCAGTTGGAAAATGCCACGAGCATCTCGAGAAATAGCCCAGGTTTGTCTGACTTTTCCCACCTTATAGAAAGGATTTCAACCTTTAATTTTCCAACAAACTACAACGATATGCAAGAGCTAAGTTTATGGCAACGGTAACTTGAATATTGCTTCCAGGACTCAAAGATTGACATCTACCAGAGGATGTGGGTACATATGTCAGGTGCATCCCCACCCGCGCTGGTGTCCTCATACGAGGAGGGAGTACGGAGAGTGCTGGCGGGGAACTACGCCTTCCTCATGGAGTCCACCATGCTGGACCACAGGGTCCAGAGGGATTGCAACTTAACGCAGATCGGGGGACTGCTTGATTCTAAGGTAAGGTCCTTATGAGGAGAGCAATCGGCAGGTACTTGCCGGGAACTTCTCCTTCCTCATGGAGTCCCCCATGCTGGACCACAGGGTCCAGAGGGACTGCAACTTAACGCAGATCCTGGGACTGCTGGATTCTAAGGTAAGAATCTCTGTTTGGAGGTTGCTGGTGGGGAACTACGCTTTCCTGTTGGAGTCCAACGTGCTGGACCACAGGGTCCAGAGGGACTGCTATCTAACGCAGATCGGGGGACTGCTCTATTTCAAGGTCAGGAGCTAAATCAAAAGATGGTGAAATGTGAAATGCGTTTTGTTATCGTTTTCGACGTTAGACACTTCTGTGTTTGTAGATTAGCAGTACATCCCATAAACAAGTGACATTTCTACAAGCATGAAGTTGACCAAGTGTCTCAAACGTCTGAAAGTGACAAGTCACGTGACGCATCAAGAAGGAATCAATTTTGACGTGTTTCTACAGGGGTCATTGCTCTTATTTAGGGTACTTTTTCACTGTCAATTACATTGTTGGCTTATTTTCATCGTTACCACTTGAGGAAGTGACACTTGTCAACGGGAACTGGTCTTTTATAACTATTTTTTTGTACTGTATTTAAACATACCATACTATAGTGTTAATTTTCAACCGGTCCTATTGGAAATCGATACGGGCGGATATGTTCAGCAGTAGACGTTCTACGGTTGATATGATGATGATGACTCTAGTGACAACAGAAAGAAAGAAAAAGTATTTAATGTCCCCACACAAAAGACGCACATAAGCAAAAGAGAGATGTATAGAGATAGTCCTCTAATTAGGATTTAAATGAAATTTTAAAAGACTTACTCCATGCTTTTAACTAAAACTATACTTTGAAATAAAATTACTTGTAAACGGATTCTATCGTGGTTTATTTTGATTTTAGTTCCCGACGTTTCAACACCTTTGCAGATGTCATGGTCACGGGTAGACAGTAGTTTTATTCCAATGTCTAATAAACCTCAGAAAACAAAACTATACTTATCCGCAAAAATCTCCAATATTACTAAATTTTCAGGGCTACGGCATAGCCACTTGGAAAGGCAGTCCGTGGCGAGACAAGATATCACTGGCTATACTTGAGCTACAAGAGAAGGGAGTCATACAGATATTGTATGATAAGTGGTGGAAGAACACCGGTGATGTGTGTAACAGAGACGGGAAGGATAGCAAGGCGAATCCGTTGGGAGTACAAAATATTGGTAAGTTTTTTAGGATAATTCATGTCGGCCGCACACCTTTGGTTTCCGAATTAGGTTTCCTGATCAGATTCGGAAACCTGAATGCTATGCTTACATACAAAATGTTCATTAAGGCGCACATTATTCTCATTTTATCCGAACGATAAAAACCTAACATTCGGTTCGGTGCATTCGGGATATAAGAACCGAAAAAACCTAATGTCGTTATCCCGAACCCAGTGCTCGCGTAGATTTTGGCTCGTCCGCCGCACACGAACGGTAATTTCCATTTAGATCCGCGTGAGCTTCATACAATCCGGCCGACGAATCTTGGCGAGCCTGAAAAGAGATCCAAGACAGTTTGCGTGAGATGCAAGTACACATAAACTGTGGGTGAAAAAGAAATGACAGTTCTTTTTCTTCAGCGATCTGTGAAAGAACGACAGTATCTTGTATCGCTTTTATGGATATCATAGTGCTAACTGACTGTGACGGGCAGTCTAGTGGTTAGTGACCCTGACTGTGTAGCCGGAGTGGTTCGATTCCCACCCAGGACAAATCTTGGTGTGATGAGCACGATCAGTTGTTCTGTGTCTAGGTGTTACTTATCTATAATATGTATGTTTTTAGAAATATATAAGTATGTTTATCAGTTGTCTGGTTGCCGTAGTACAGGCTCTGCCTAGTTCGGGATCAGATGGCCGTGTGTGAACTGTGTCCTAAGATATTATTATTATTCAAGACTGTTGATTCGAATTCTCTACAACAATCACGCAGTTTTCTACCGAAATTGGGAATTGATATTAACGAATATTCCAGGTGGTGTATTTGTGACGCTGCTGTGTGGCCTAGCGTTAGCGATAGTGGTAGCAATACTGGAGTTCTGTTGGAACACCAAGAAGAACGCGACTCAGGGACGGCAGTCGCTCTGCAGTGAGATGGGACAGGTAGGATTTTAAATCAATATCTGATTATTGTTTATACATGCTGTAGGCTTAGAATAAGCCCCCACATCTACCCGCGAGTGTCATAAGAGGCAACTAAGGGATATACAAACTAGCAACATGGGCAGCAGCGTTCTCCTAAAGAAAGAATACAAAACTGCGGTCACCAAACCGCTTATCCAGGGGAGTGACTAGGGCAACAAACACCCCATGATTGCGCACCATAACACACGACCCCTAGTTCCCAGTAGTCCCACTGCGGAAGGCGGAGAACCGGGTGTTGTGACGCAACGCGGGAGAGGCCCATACCTAGCTGTAGACTGCGATAGGCTGAGGTGATTGATGTATCGATGAAGAGAGGTAGGACGTAGAGGAATCTAAAATTCCTTTCGAATTAGAGAACTCTACTGGTGAGAAACCTCGAACCTACCTATGATCGCAGCCAGGCAAACTTGTGTTGAGTTCCGGGGTGAGTTAGGTATTCGGGTTCCTTTGGGTGAAGGGGACAGGTTGAGAACGTGTTTGTAAGTTTCCTGGCGTATGTAAGCATATTTAGGTTATGGTAACCATTAGGCGGATCCTATCCTCGATCGCCTAGAATCTTTCTAGTATACATTTTTCCCTTATTCCAAAGAGTATGTAACGAAAACCACCCAAGCTCAAGTGGGAGTAGGCTGGTCACGTCGCGCGATCTTGTCAGATATGCAGGTCGCAGGTTCCCAGATATTGCCAAAGACGGAATATATTGGAAGACAAAAGAATAACAGAAACAAGACAGCTGTAGTATCTCGTATTATTATAGGTTATGGAAAAAAAAATAACGATAAAGCTCAATAATAGTCATGACTTTACGAGTACCATGTTCTAAGAGCTACCTTCTCGCCAGGAGTTGCGGACAGCGATGCAGGGAGGTTCCTCCAGTAGGACAGTTCTGAGGCCGGGATGCTCAAGATGCTCTCCAGCCACTCACGTGCCACCAGCTACCTCGAGATACGAGGTAAGGCAGGTAGGAAGTTTAGAAATTTTGTATATTTAATAATATAATTTTTAGGATATTGGTAAACGAGTTGGGTAATAATGCACATTTTCCAAATACATTTATTTTTTAAATCTTTACTTCAAAATTATTTTGTGTAGAGTATGGATTGTGTGAACGATAATATGACAAAGAAAGGAGTAGATGCTACGATGACGAGTATTAGAGATGAATGGAAGGACAACTGCCCCCTTACATAAACAAGTGGTAATTTTGAAATCAAATAGTGGTATGGGTATTTTATTGCTTCCTATATTTGAATTTAAATAAACGAAGTGTATGTCTGATATCATCCTAATTTTTGTACCATAGGAAAGTGTAACGGTGTCGAATCGTATGATCTCGGTGATCACAGAACTTTCGGTGATCACGGAAATTCTGCACCAGCAATTTGATGGACTGAGGAGTTTCCATCAAATTGCTGGTGCAGAATTCCCAATGAGGCATGATTTGCATGGCACGTAGTCTGTACTGTCACATGACATGATGGACACCGACGATGTCGATATTATCCAATACCTGCTAAAAGTAGTTTGTAGTGATGGCCGGCAATAGTCGTTCTTCAAGCCGTGCACTCTCAAGGACAGCGGTGATATCTTTTGTAGATCTAAAGTTCTGTCAGTCCTCTCGGTAAGATGATTATGATGACTGTAAGTTGAGCGAAACTTCCAGATTTAAAAATGTATTACGTCATTTTGATAAAACAATTTGCGTTTTTCCCGGTTACAGACTATGTTTTCGTCATATCATTATAGTAAACACAAAAGTCAACAGATCCAACCAAAGCGTTTTACACTGTGTGCATTTTCAACTTTAGGGCTATGTAATACAATTAATTTCAGTAGATTTAACCGAAGCGTTTGATACTGTGTACCTCAACAGTCTCGCAGCAGCAGCGTGGAGCTGAAGGAGCTGCGTTGGTCGTAGCGGATGCGCGGGCGCGGCCCCGCGTCGGCGCCCGCCTCCCCCGCGCGCCCCGCGCTGCGCCCCCCGCGCCCCGCGCTGCATAGTGAGTGTTCCACAGGGAGATATCTAACAGTCCCGCAGCAGCAGCGTGGAGCTGAAGGCCCCGCCTCCCCCGCGCGCCCCCCGCGCCCCGCGCTGCATAGTGAGTGTTCCACAGGGAGATATCTAACAGTCCCGCAGCAGCAGCGTGGAGCTGAAGGCCCCGCCTCCCCCGCGCGCCCCCCGCGCCCCGCGCTGCATAGTGAGTGTTCCACAGGGAGATATCTAACAGTCCCGCAGCAGCAGCGTGGAGCTGAAGGCCCCGCCTCCCCCGCGCGCCCCCCGCGCCCCGCGCTGCATAGTGAGTGTTCCACAGGGAGATATCTAACAGTCCCGCAGCAGCAGCGTGGAGCTGAAGGCCCCGCCTCCCCCGCGCGCCCCCCGCGCCCCGCGCTGCATAGTGAGTGTTCCACAGGGAGATATCTAACAGTCCCGCAGCAGCAGCGTGGAGCTGAAGGCCCCGCCTCCCCCGCGCGCCCCCCGCGCCCCGCGCTGCATAGTGAGTGTTCCACAGGGAGATATCTAACAGTCCCGCAGCAGCAGCGTGGAGCTGAAGGCCCCGCCTCCCCCGCGCGCCCCCCGCGCCCCGCGCTGCATAGTGAGTGTTCCACAGGGAGATATCTAACAGTCCCGCAGCAGCAGCGTGGAGCTGAAGGCCCCGCCTCCCCCGCGCGCCCCCCGCGCCCCGCGCTGCATAGTGAGTGTTCCACAGGGAGATATCTAACAGTCCCGCAGCAGCAGCGTGGAGCTGAAGGCCCCGCCTCCCCCGCGCGCCCCCCGCGCCCCGCGCTGCATAGTGAGTGTTCCACAGGGAGATATCTAACAGTCCCGCAGCAGCAGCGTGGAGCTGAAGGCCCCGCCTCCCCCGCGCGCCCCCCGCGCCCCGCGCTGCATAGTGAGTGTTCCACAGGGAGATATCTAACAGTCCCGCAGCAGCAGCGTGGAGCTGAAGGCCCCGCCTCCCCCGCGCGCCCCCCGCGCCCCGCGCTGCATAGTGAGTGTTCCACAGGGAGATATCTAACAGTCCCGCAGCAGCAGCGTGGAGCTGAAGGCCCCGCCTCCCCCGCGCGCCCCCCGCGCCCCGCGCTGCATAGTGAGTGTTCCACAGGGAGATATCTAACAGTCCCGCAGCAGCAGCGTGGAGCTGAAGGCCCCGCCTCCCCCGCGCTGCGCCCCCCGCGCCCCGCGCTGCATAGTGAGTGTTCCACAGGGAGATATCTAACAGTCCCGCAGCAGCAGCGTGGAGCTGAAGGCCCCGCCTCCCCCGCGCGCCCCCCGCGCCCCGCGCTGCATAGTGAGTGTTCCACAGGGAGATATCTAACAGTCCCGCAGCAGCAGCGTGGAGCTGAAGGCCCCGCCTCCCCCGCGCGCCCCCCGCGCCCCGCGCTGCATAGTGAGTGTTCCACAGGGAGATATCTAACAGTCCCGCAGCAGCAGCGTGGAGCTGAAGGCCCCGCCTCCCCCGCGCGCCCCCCGCGCCCCCCGCGCCCCGCGCTGCATAGTGAGTGTTCCACAGGGAGATATCTAACAGTCCCGCAGCAGCAGCGTGGAGCTGAAGGCCCCGCCTCCCCCGCGCGCCCCCCGCGCCCCGCGCTGCATAGTGAGTGTTCCACAGGGAGATATCTAACAGTCCCGCAGCAGCAGCGTGGAGCTGAAGGCCCCGCCTCCCCCGCGCGCCCCCCGCGCCCCGCGCTGCATAGTGAGTGTTCCACAGGGAGATATCTAACAGTCCCGCAGCAGCAGCGTGGAGCTGAAGGCCCCGCCTCCCCCGCGCGCCCCCCGCGCCCCGCGCTGCATAGTGAGTGTTCCACAGGGAGATATCTAACAGTCCCGCAGCAGCAGCGTGGAGCTGAAGGCCCCGCCTCCCCCGCGCGCCCCCCGCGCCCCGCGCTGCATAGTGAGTGTTCCACAGGGAGATATCTAACAGTCCCGCAGCAGCAGCGTGGAGCTGAAGGCCCCGCCTCCCCCGCGCGCCCCCCGCGCCCCGCGCTGCATAGTGAGTGTTCCACAGGGAGATATCTAACAGTCCCGCAGCAGCAGCGTGGAGCTGAAGGCCCCGCCTCCCCCGCGCGCCCCCCGCGCCCCGCGCTGCATAGTGAGTGTTCCACAGGGAGATATCTAACAGTCCCGCAGCAGCAGCGTGGAGCTGAAGGCCCCGCCTCCCCCGCGCGCCCCCCGCGCCCCGCGCTGCATAGTGAGTGTTCCACAGGGAGATATCTAACAGTCCCGCAGCAGCAGCGTGGAGCTGAAGGCCCCGCCTCCCCCGCGCGCCCCCCGCGCCCCGCGCTGCATAGTGAGTGTTCCACAGGGAGATATCTAACAGTCCCGCAGCAGCAGCGTGGAGCTGAAGGCCCCGCCTCCCCCGCGCTGCGCCCCCCGCGCCCCGCGCTGCATAGTGAGTGTTCCACAGGGAGATATCTAACAGTCCCGCAGCAGCAGCGTGGAGCTGAAGGCCCCGCCTCCCCCGCGCTGCGCCCCCCTCGCCCCGCGCTGCATAGTGAGTGTTCCACAGGGAGATATCTAACAGTCCCGCAGCAAACAAACAGTAAGTTAACAGCTTTTCTCATGTTCATTACACAATTTTACGACCCGTAATTAACCCAAGCATAGGGAGTACCACAGGGAGCTTTTTATTTATTTGGGTCCTTAGCGCGTTTTGGCATTCATAGTTATACACTTATAATTGGCAGCTCCGGGGAGAAGCCTTTGTCCTATACATGAGAAAACGCTTATTATTGTTACCTTCAGCCTTGTGTAACTGGTCCAGGTTTTTTGATACCACCGGGAGGAAAGTATCCTAAATACGCGGATTTTATCCCATACATTTACATGATGTATATTTTTCTGTCAGCCCTTTCAAATCCCGGGTGGGCTATGCGTATTTCCATCCATAATTATCCATCTCCAGAATTTTGAGTACCTTCTCTCCAGGCGGCAATAACATAATTCCATCAGGTTTATTTTTCAATCTGCCCTCTCCAGCCAGTCATGAATGGTTTTTTTACAGGTTCCGTCGGCTCATTACGAAGAACGACGTCCTACGTCTTAAAGGAACCTCGAGAAAAGAAGCACGTGCAAATAGTTGCGTAGCTATCACATACATATGTGCACGCTATTATTATAGCCAAACTATACATTGTGGGATAGTGATTGTATGTGAAGTGTTAAAAAGTGATCGACAAAGTATAAGTCCAGTGTATGCTGTAGTCAATGTGGACATGCGACTGTAAAAGGAATTTGTCGAAAAATGTATGTCTGCCTGCCTAGCCTTTTCCCAAGTCAAGTAGGAGTTGGCTTCCATCCTTAACAGATAAAGCTGAATACCGTATTTTACATGAAGCGACTGCCTATCTGACCTCCACAACCCATTTCACTGGGTAATACAGTATCCCATAGTAAGACGTGGTTGTCAGAATTGTTATGACTTAACGACTGTCAAACATCACTGAATGACAGTCGAAGGTTTGACGTGCTTTCTGGGGCACAGAAGGGTCTCGGTGTGTTTATAAATGGTCATCCATCCATGAAGCAACAACGGAGATCGCTTTTACTATCGGTCAAATATTTAGCTTCCTAGACTACAAATTTCTTGATACAATTTTCGGCAAAATTTTGTGATAACAAGAAATAGAAGTAAATATGGATTGCACGTGAATTGACGTGAAGAGCTTTGCATGACGTACTATAGAGTACATACATTTTTGTCAAATTACCTTTACTGAAAACGAAGTTCACTCCAAAACAGAAAGTATAAGCCCCGTAAGTTAAAATTATGATAAAGGTGTAACTGTAACTGTACTGATAATGTTAAAATTATTTTGGACGTTGAATAGTTCAAATACCTTTCTGATCGTTCTGACCGAATTTCGGCCACACGAATCCCAATAGCAACTTATATCGGTCATCGTGACCGAAAATCGGTCAAAGATACTTTCATATAACAGAAAACATCCCTTTCTGTGGCAATGCTGATAATTGTAGTCCTGAATTGTTGTCCTCTTTTCTTATAAATGTACCAGCAACGAATTATTTATGAAGATATGACCCGTAGGTTTAGTTTTAAGGACAGACTCATTGATATAGAAAAAGAAACCGTAGAAACACAGTCTTGAATAAAAGTCGCAGCAAAAACTGTCTTAAATGATACATAGGTGGTGACAGCCGATAACGAACATATTTTTTGCAAATTCAACCTTATTCGCATGGAAATAAGTTGTTTTTGTGATGCAAGACTTATGCAATACTCGTCTTTTTAAACCGACTTCAAAAAGAAGGCGGGCCTCAAGTCGACTGTCTATTTTTTAAGTTTGTTTCCTCAGGGCTTTGGACTGGATGACCGATTTTGATGATTCTTTCTTTTATATTGTTTTCTGAGGTTTACGCGAATGTTAGACATTGAAATAAAACTACTTTTAAATGGATTCTATGAAGCCTTCGCAGATGTCATGGTCACGGGCAGACCACGGATAGGTAGAGATTCTTTTTAATTTGAATGCTGGTGGTTTCCGTGTGGTCCTAATTTAATTTGGTCCAGTTTAGACGATGGCATCCATGACATAACCATCTTCTTCTTCTTCTTCCTGTTCTTATCCCATTCATATGGGGTCGGCACAATGCGTATCTTCTCTACTTAGTCTTAAATTTGCATTACTTTTGTGCAAATTAAGTTGTTTTGAAAGTGTGGATGTTTAGATGTTTAGAAGGTTTGGCTGTTTGGATGTTTGGCTGTTTGGATGTTTGGCTGTTTGGATGTTTGTTACTGAATCACGCAAAAACGGCAGAACGGATTTGGATGAAATTTGGCATGCATGTAGCCTTTGACATGGAAAAGAACATTGGCTATTTTTTATCCCGATTCCTTAATTAGTCCCGAAGGAAAATTGAAAATTGTTTTCGAGCTAAGCCGCGGGCAGACAGCTTTGAAATTTGGTATTTTTCTCTATGACAGCGCAAGCTATAACATGGGTGAAAATTTCATTCCATTTTTCATTACTTTTACATTTTTCAATTCTTTTTGGACCCAATTCTGAAGTCCACGCAGACAAAGTCGCAGAACTAAGCTAGTGTGTAATGATTTTTTTGAGGTCGGATGTGAGACTGTGTTTCTGGTGTTTTCTATATCAAGGAGCTAAATACATACAAACAAATCTGTGTTCTTATGTAAATACTGTGTGCAGTGTTGGATATAATCACGTGACTGTAAATGGTGCCTCATACCTAACTCTCGTCTTATTTTGCCAGAACCGTCAACGAAAATAAAGTCACACGAAAGGTGTCATGATACCTATACAACATGTAACAAAACCCCTGTCCGATCCAATAAAGGCGTATTCGTGGTACAGTTCATGAACCGTCTCGCATAGGCGGCTTCTTTGACACAAAACTAGATAGTAAGTATCATTACCATAATCGCCAGTCTTCGTCTTCAGGAGTATTACCCTTACATCATCTATGTAGGTTTCCTGTTGGTCTCTATGGCCTAAGTCTGCTTGGATCTACAAGATTGCAGGTTCGAGGTTCATCCCAATATCTGATTCTTTGTATAATGACGACCTCCGTGGTCGAGTGGCGTACACACCAGTTTTTAAGGTGTCGCCAGCTCTGAGGGCCCGGGTTTGATCCCCAGATGGGTCAATGTAGAAAAAAACACTTTTCTACATTGTCTCCTCACCTTCATTGTCTCTGATACCATAACACAAGTGCTTTAGCTACTTACTTTGGATTCAGAGCAATGTATGTGATGTTGTCCACATTTTTTTTTACATCATTTGCAGCAGTGATTATGAAAATGTTTTTATATAAATGAAATTCGGTCATTAATGTTTGTATGACTGTATAGCTTATCTTTTGCACCTAGCCTTCCCCAAGCTATGTTGGGGTCGGCTTCCAGTCTTACTGGATTTAGCTGAATACCGTATTTTACAGAGCGACTGCCTGCCCTCCACAACCCATTTTACTGGATAAACCAGTATCCCATAGTAAGACTGGTTGGCAGAATTGTAATGACTTAACGACTGTCAAAGATCACTGTATGTATCTGTAAGCTCTCGCCAAACTTGATGGCCGCTCCGAAGCTAGCCGCATTACGCTGCGCAGAACACAAGATCAGGTATCAGCGGGACGTACGCGGGGCGGGGAGGCAGGGCACGCCCGCGCGCGCTGTCTTCCCCCCGCAAGCGTCCTCGCCTCCCGTGCGTTAGTGCCAGTGTATGAATAGTTTGTATGAGAGTATGTAGTAGTCTGAGTGTACCATAGGCGAGTTCGTACCGACGGCTACATTCAGAGCGGCCATAAAGATTGGCGAGTGCTGTACAAAGGGTCTACCCCTTGTGAATAACAAGTAAAATAATTGTCATTAGGTACGCATACTACAAACATCAATGAACTGAAAGGTTTTTAAATACTGCCAAATGTTAGAGAATTAAATGTATAGAATGACGGAATGGCCCTATAGCAATTGGGAACAACAAGTAATACGGAACTTTTGAAAAAAAAAACTATCTTTTTTCAATTTTCATATTTTGATGTTGGTAGCTAGACAGATGGCTGGTAAGTTGGTAGTGATCGGAGTGTTGCCAAGTAAAAATATTTTCTTTTTGTTATTTTACGTCTTTAGTAAATTATTCATTTGTTTTTTTAACTTAAACTAAGCGTATTTAACTATACTTTACTGAATTCACTCCAAAGTCACTCTATACATTTAAAATTCGTTTTAGGTTTAAATATAACATAAGAATATATTTTAAAATTGTTGAAGATCGCTAGAAAAATATACTGTAGTTACGTGAAATATTTTGTACGTAATATTAAGGTATTAAATAATAATGAATGTCTGTAAAATGGTGAGTGGCATACATTTTATATATAAGTGTTAATATACATTTAATGTACTTTATATAATACGACCTACAAAATAGTATAAAGTATAATTTGTAACGCAAAACCTTTTTGAATTGTAATTCACGTTAGTTACAGCATAATTTAGTTTTAATAGCGTAGAATTAAATAAAACTACTTTTCAAACAGATTCTATTTCGGATTATTTAGATTTTAGTTCAACGTTTCAACACCTTTGCAGGTGTCATGGTCATGGGCAGGCTGAGATGGTATTCCATACAGGATTATTTTTTATGAAGTGCGTATATTCTACGAGGTAATCAGGTGCATAAAACTGAACAGATTTCCCGAAGGAACATAGGTCGAAATCTTAAAATTGAAAATGAATATTCATACAAAGTGACAGGTCACGTGACTTATGTTTGTATGAAAAATTGATTTTCAATTTTTTCGATTTGTCGGTTTGATTTCGACCTATGTTTCTCTTTCTACCTGCATTTTTTATTGACGTCGGGAATGAAAATCAAATTAAAACGCGATATAATCCGTTTAAATGTATTTTAATTTCAGTGTAGATAGATTGAAAAGAATATTTTTAATGGAAGTTAATTGCCCATTTGCCTTCCGTTTAGGCAAAAGTGGTATGGTATATTTGTGAAAGATTTACCAACTTTAACCTGGCAAAATCGGTATGACACTCCCTAGGTGGCGGGAGACGTTACTACCCGAATGAGTCAAATTACGCTTCCCCCCACTCACGCACGTGTTACCACCCCTCATCCGGTCACTCGCGACGAGAAGGCCACGGGAGGATTTTTCAAGCTACGATATACTGAGATATTTTTTACTAAAATGTTATCAATAAAATATACTTTAAATCACATAAAGATGAATAATTATTCACCAATAACCTTCCATTAAAAATCTCTTCCACAGTAGTAACCATTAACACCCACGACCATTTTAACTAAATTTCAGGATGACGGCTGTCAAACATGACATTTGTCAAAAATGACAGCTGTCAGGGCAATGATAGATAAACTTTAAGTTGATAGTAATAATAATTTTATGGATGCCAAAATCAAGGTGTTTTATGCAACAGTTGTGATTGTAAATAATGCAAATCATTTTAGTATTGATTTTGATTTATTATTAAAATATTTAACAATGTAACTTTGGTTTTATTTAAACTATATAGTCCATGGTAATTCAGTGACAGAGTATCTGTCCCGGTGGCCAAATCTAGCACTAACATAATTTTACTAATTTGATGTTTCACGAACTCTGTACCCTGCACTACCACCTGCACTATCCAGGCCGTAATGGAAGCCAACAACTGTGTCATCCAGGTAGGAACTTTGTGGTCGGGCAGAGTTTGAGAATCATTGACACGAAAAGACGAAGAAGAATGATAGGTTTCATGACTACCTTCTATCACCTGTTCTATGGGCCATTCGTTTATGGGAGCTTTCTTCTTACATTCTGTTTACATAAATAAATATGCGCCAGGACGAGTGAGTACGTAAGTATTCTAAGTAAGGTATTGGTGGTGATTCCTCTGTACGCAAACTAAACTAAATTTAAACCATTGCTATCTTTTACTAACATACAGCGTGAGAAAAGCACGGCAACAGAATCAGATAACAAACTAACTTAGAAATGTCAAACTAGTTTTCGCCTTGAACATCACAGCGTTTTCAGAGCACACATTTTTACTTGTCGCCACTTATGAGAGTTGTAAGTTTTTTTAGTTGTAACTTTATTTTGCTGTGCCCGACAGGGTCCTTGATTGTTACAATTTGAATGTTTATTTACTACCTAAGTATATACATTGTGGAATGGCAATGAATGATTGAGTATTGAGTTTAAGTCGGAACTCAATTTAACAGTTCTAATTTTCGTCTGTCCTTTTCTAAATATGTATCTACAAGTGAAAAAGATACCGATGGACTTACATTAGTTTAATACGTGTTTAACAGAATCGGGCCGTTGCAATATTAAACGAGCCTTTTTTTTTTCATAAGTATCTAATTCAGCATAATTGGCTAAACGCTGTACTGAATTTAGTTCAATAAATAAATAAATAAATAAGTAAATAAATAAATTATGAATTTCTAATCGCATTTATTTTCATCAGTCATCATCACATTTCAAAATGATTTGCAAATCGATTCTTCATTCTCAATCTTCGATACAAAGCTTTATTTGGGATTCTGTTGTACTTTAAAAGTGGTGGTGGAAAGGTCTGAAAAAAAAGATATAGGTATTATTATAATCCTTGCTAATATTATAAATGCAAAAGTAACTCTGTCTGTCTATGTGTAAATCAATCACGCAAAAATTAATGATACGATTTAAATGAAATTTGCTACAGAGATATTCTAGATCCTGCGAAAGAACATCTACTTTTACTAGCTGTACCTGACTAGCTGTAGATAGCTGTATTCGTATAAATATATAGTGGTCCAATCCTACTAAAAGAAAAAAAACAGAAAATAAAAAAAGAACCTTATTTTCTTTAATTTTGGTATGAAACTCAACTAAATACTGAACCAATTTTGACAAATAACTTTACCCTTGAGGCACACTATATCCACGAAAAAAAATCAAATCAATCGAAAATAATGGAGACGATATTGTGCAACCATTAAATAAAAATAAAAAAATACAGTCAATTTAATAGGTACCTAATCACTTCCTTTTAAAAGATAGTTAAAATAACAACAATTAAACACATTAACATAGTTGGTCACCCATCCGTTCTCCACCCCTGTTCCAGTTACTTAACCAAATTAGAATGCACCGTTCAACTTTCAGCTTCGTTTAAAGGGGCTGCCATCCCACAATTTTCAACACGAGGGTTTGCCATGTGTAAAAATATAATCCTTGCTGACCTACTTTTAAATTTTTTCAACCATTGCTTATGCGGAGGGGAGTTACTAAGTACTTATACCTATTAACTGTATTGCTGGTTAAGTGGGTAGGGTGTACGGGTGTCAATTAAGGTCTTAAAATGATCGTTTGAATCCCGGTCAGGTTTTTTAAACAAACCAAATAAATAACTCTCACATTTCAATTTACAAATAAGGAACGGTTACCCATCCAAATATCAACCTCAATGGAAGTTGTTTAACCTTTAAACAATTTTATCGAATCATTTAGTTGCTTAATACTACTTATCTTCCTCTAGATATACATACATTTACTTTCATATATATAAATATAACTTACTTCAACATCATTGATCTTCTCCAAAGCCTTATTCTGAAGTCGATCCGGCTTCAAATCCTTGGGAGGAGGTCTTTTAAAGTCGTAGTCTTCATCATCATTCCCTTCCGGAGCATCAGGACCCCCACTTGATTGTTTTTGAATTACTATACATCTGGAAATAAATTTTCTTGATGAAACCTGGATTCCAAAAATTGGAATCTGAAATCGCCAACCCGCAGCGAGCAAGCGTGGTGATCAATGCTCATTCCTTCTCTATATGGGAAGAGGCCTGTGCCCAGTAGTGGGACGTTTAAAGGCCGGTATTATTATTATAATCTAAGCCTATAGCTGTCCACTGCTCGACTTGGGCCTCTCCCAAGTTGCGCCACAACACCCTCCGCCTTCCGCACCCAGTCCTCGCCAGCTACCTTTATCAGGTCATCGGTCCATCTGGCTGGCTACACTACGTTTGCTAATTCAATTCTGCTGTAGTATGAATTGATCTTAACTTTAAAACCTGCGACATACCTAATTGGATTACATTAAAAGTAATTAAAATGTTTACCTTTTCTGCCTTGAAACCTTATTCTCTGCAAATATATCTGAAAGCAATAAATAATGAATGTTAATATTTTTTCAAAACGAATTTTACTCTATTTTGTTCAAAACGACGCCCGCTCTAAGGAATTCAGTCCTTGTGTCGCGGGGGTTTCACAAACATTCAAATAACATGCACAAAGAACACCCAGACTTAGAACAAGTATCTGTGGATCACACAAATGCTTGTCCCATGCGGGGATCGAACCAGCAGCACGTCGCGCACAGTGGTAATTAGCGTGGTGACCTATACCACTCGGCTATCCGTGCAGTCAATACTTTATTATGAGGTTTACCATTGTTGAAAAATATTAAAATGATTATAAGGAACATTAAACGGCACATTTCGGGCTGAAACTATTTAAACACAAAATTTGATCATAATATATATAGTACATTTATTGCACAACCTAACTTCGTACAGTCACGAGCATAAATATGTATATGTAGGAACAGGATTGGCCATTATTGATAAAAATGGGTTTCTTTTAACCTTAGTAGTTTATCCAACCAACTACAGAGAAATAGCAAATCAAAGTTCTAATTATAGTAATTTGATATTAATTAATTTACAATTCTCATCATTAAACTAAATTATAATTGTGAAGTAACAATCCTAAAATAATCCGGTATAATTAGTCTAGAGACCAAATTAAAACCCGGAATAATAATTAATTCGTTTTTCACAAATTAATTATCCAGAGCGTCTAGGTTAAGCCAGCAGGATACAACTAGTGCACCGAGCCACGCCAGAGCCAAGACTGATTTGAAAATGATCGTTTCACGTCTTTTATACTGGCAGATCAAGTAGTGGGGAGAGTGGGGGCATCGAATGACGCGCTCGGTGGCGTGATCGGTGCACGTGTTGCTTGTAGTTTTGCTAAGGCGGCGCGCGGGCGCCGACATATACACATAGCGAAATTGTAAAATAATAATTTAACAGGAACTCACCATCAATTCAACTTTTAATCATTTAACAACATAAAATTATAACAGTTCTCAAATCATGTTTATGTTATTGAGTTTCAACAAAAACTTCTTGCTAAATAAGTTTTAAAATTTCGCTATGTGTATTTAAATTTATGATGGTGACTGTACATAATAAATAATATGCGGGTTGCAAATGATACCCTTACAAAAATCCGACATGTTCCAATATAGCTATCAGAAAAATATTGCACGTATCATACATTAACTTTTAAAAATAACGTTTTTAAAACGCCTATTTAAGTTTAGGTACAAAGAATATTACGATTCGTTTTTTTTATCTGAAACTTTTTATTTGCTGTAAATTTGTCGTGGTGGCCTAGCGGTTTAATGACCGGATTCGCATGCACATGATTGCAGGTTCGAACCCAGGCAAGTACCATTGTGACTTTTCAAAGTTATATGTACTTTCTTAATCATTCTAAGACATAATTGACAAACTGTGAAGGAAAACATTGTGAGGAAACCTGTATTCCGAAATATTGGAATCTGAAATCGCCAACCCGCAATGAGCAAGCGTGGTGATCAATGCTCATCCCTTCTCTAAAGAGGAAGAGGCCTGGGCTCAGCAGTGGGATGTTTATAAATAGGCCGGTATTATGTGGTTAATACATAGGCTGTGCAGTAGTAAGTTTCTAAGACAACATTGACAATCGGTGAAGGAAAATATCATGAAGAAATCTGGATTCCAAGAATTGGAATCTGAAATCGTCAACAATCATTAACTGCGTGGTCTTTACCCAAGGTACCTTGGGGTCGGCTTTCAGTCTTACCGGATTTAGCTGAATACCGTATTTTACAGAGCGACTGCCTATCTGACTTCCACAACCCATTGCTAGGTAATACAGTATCCCATAGTAAGACTGGTTGTCAGTACCTATTGTTAATTACTCGACTGTCAAAGGTCATGGTATGAAAGTCGGGACTAGTATATCGTGCTTTCCGAGGCTCGGAAAGGGTCTCGGTATGTTTACAAATGGTCACCCATCCAGGGACCAACCGCGGCAAGCGTGGCTTAACATTTATTATCAGTCAAACTGTACTACTTACACTTAGCCACGAGTCTTGGAAATAAAACAACTATAAAATATTTTTTACTATAATAAGATTCATCATTCTTCAAAGAATTTGTACTAAGTCAAATATCAAATATAAATTGGGCTCCCATGTCAGTCCTCGTCAAGCAAATTTGTACTGTGAGGTGGAATAGATGTAATGTGAGAGGTCAAGTTATACTGGATATGCGGTTAATGAGTCTTTCATTTAGAGGGTATAGGTCAAATGAGTTATCAGCGCGTTTTGATAACCGTGCACGTTGACAAATGGTATAAGTAAAAATTTGTAAAAAAAAAAAATTAGTCGGTGATCTTAAAAATATTAGGTTAAAATAAAATTAAAAAATAAATAAATAAATGTGGACAACAGCACATACATTGCTCTGAATCAGAATAACTAAAGAAAGCACTTGTGTTATGAAATCAGAGACAACGAAGGTACCTCAAACACGCAGACCCGAGACAATGAAGAAACGGGTTTTTTTTCTACATTGACTCGTCCGGGGTCGAACACGGGATCTCAGAGCTGGCGACACCTTGAAAACCGGTGTGTACGCCACTTGACCACAGAGGTCGTCATATTATGTATAACCTTAAAAAAAATGTTTTTTATTTTTCAAAAAATTGAATAACTTCATATATTTTGCTGGTGGCACTTTTATCGCTTACTCCATAGTACCTACTAAGAAAACGTCCTTTTCAGCCGATGTATCTTGGGCTCTTGGTGAACCTAAAGCGATACACTATATTGCCATCTCTTTCTCACCCACCGTTTTAGTGTTCTTGCATCTCACGCGAACTGCCTTGTAATCTTTTCACACTCGCTAAGATCCGTCGGCCGTATTGTACCACACATCAATCATCATAGGCTTCATTTTAAGCAATATCCAAGACTCACGCGGACGAAATCGCACATAAAAACTAGTTTAGAATAAAGTTTTGTTGTAGTTTTCCATATGGCCTGTTAAAAAAAGAAATTTTAGTCTTTAAAGTCGGTTTACAGACGATAATATGTATAATGAGATAACGTCAGAAGAAAACATTGATGAACAACAATTGCATACCTACTCTCTATCTTCTACGGGGACGCATGGAGTGGATGAGAGATAGGTAGGTACGTCACAAGCCGAACGCTTAGACCGATCGTGCGCGTCTATCGCTTATTCCGTGCTCTCGCTTGCACACTCTGCTCAGGCGAACGTGACACTTTTTCGTGCGTGCAGCCGGAGTTCATCGATCGATCATACGATTGACGGGCCTGTTGGTCTAGTGGTTAGTGACCCTGACTGCTAAGCCGGAGGTCGTGGGTTCGATTCCCACCCAAGACAAATCTTTGTGTGATGTGCACGATCATTTGTTCTGTGTCTGGGTGTTATTTGTCTATAATATGTATGTATTTAGAAATATATAAGTTTGTTTATCAGTTGCCTGGTTACCATAGTACAGGCTCTGCCTAGTTTGGGATAGATGGCCGTGTGTGAGCTGTCCCAAGAGATTTATTTATTATTATTTATTTGCAAAATGTTATCACGTCAAAAGCAAATAAACTATTACTAGTTCGCTCGGTCAAGGATCGAATCTGTAATCCTATATACATCTAATCATTGAACCATTTGGGCGATACGACGGTAAAATAAATTTAAAATAAAAGTATATTTTTTTATACTTATGTCATTTTCAATATATACACATGTCAGAGTCACTCATGCGGCGACGCCCGCAGACTTCAGTGATATAATTGAAATATAACAATATTATTTAATAATAATAATTGTAGTAGCAGTGAGAGTGTTTTATGTGAAAGTGAAAATAGTGTGAGTATATATAATAATACATTATAAGTTGAAGAGTTTGTTGCGCCGTTTCTTCTCCAAAGCCAGAGGACTTCGGAAGCAGTGAATGGTCGTCGATTCAGGGTGCTGTCTTTATTATTGGCACTCAAAACTTTCTTAACAGTAACTTATTAAAATAAACATTATTCTTTAACTTCTTTAACATGTACATACTTTTAAATGTCTGTTAAAATAAATATTTTTTAAGTTTGATTAATTTGATACGGAAGCATTTACAGGTTAAATTAAATAGTATTGAAAAAAGTACACAATTACTAAATTAATTATTAAAAAAAATCTGAAGACGGACACCCTAAAATAAATGTGCTGTAATTCGTATTGTCCTGGCTGGGAATAGAACCCGACCTCTTAATTTTACGACAGTTTAATGCGCAAATATTCAACGGGTGTCAACAATTAGCGAAAGCTATAAGCACTGTTGTTTCGTGTTTGTGGTACCTTCGTTGTCTCTGATTCCATAACACAAGTGGTTTCGCTACTTACTTTGGATTCGGAGCAGTGTATGTGATGTTGTCCACATTGCCACAGTACAGGCTCTGCCTAGTTTGGGATCAGATGGCCGTGTGTGAGTTGTCCCAAGATATTATTATTATTTATTTATATTTGTAATATTTCTTTTACAGATGTTCAGAATGCATATCAAAGTGTTTTTGGTTTTTATTGGTAAGTTAATTATATTTTACTGCTATTTGATTACCATTCATACATTATGTTGTATTTATTATTAACTAGCTGCCCGGACAGACTTCGTTCTGTCAAAAGTAAACTAATTAAGGTAATTCCCGAGTTTAGGAACAGTTTTTTTTTTACTTATTATTTATGTTTTACACCTTTTAAACCTTCCCTGGACTTCCACAAACATTTCAAGATCAAAATCAGCCAAATCGGTGAAGCCGTTTTCATGCTATGTCGTGACAACGGAAAACGGGTTTCATTTTTATATTTAAAGATAAGAATTAATGACTCCGACCAGGTAGTACAAACTGATTTGCCCGACCACTTCATCCCACTGTTGGGCAAAAACCTCCATCTCCCATTTCCATGCTCTTCGTTTTTTAACTATGATATGCCAGTCCTTTCATTAGGAGTCAAGTTCAAATAAAAATAAAGCGACGGTAGTCTAATGGCTAGCATCGGACTTGCGATCATGTGGTCACGGGTTGAATCCCACCCATTACACTATCGACGTGAACCCACTCGTTACACAAGCATTTAGCTTAGCACGAGGGGTTAACAAGAATATAATAAAAAAAAAGAATGATATGGGTCTGTTTAATTGTTATTTTGACGACATTTACGGGTTTACAAGGTGTCGTCGCTATGGCGTGACTGCTCCGAGGTCCCGGACTCGAACCCCGGACGGGTCAAAGTAGAAAAAACATTTTTCTAAATTGTCTCGGATCTAGGTGCTTGTGGTACCTTCGTTGTCTCTGATTCCATAACACAAGTGTTTGGAATCGGTGCAATGCATGTGATGTTGTCCACATTTATTTAACTTTTTTATTGTTTTCCAGTGGCCATATCATGTTCAAGCACCTTAGACACAGGTCTCAAGCTGCTGTTCCCACAACAGCATAGAGAATACGTCTATGTGCTAAAGAGTAACGTCTCCACGGGCACCTGGAACCCTCGGAAGAGCACGACCTACTGGCAGCTGGAGGGGAATCTCAGGATACAAGTGTACGACAACTTCACGAAAGCCAGGATGTCACTGGTTGATTTAGTTGTAAGTATATTATTATTGATCTAGATTATTCCAAAAAGCTATTATTAAAAATTGACTTTAAGTAGGAGATTTTAAGGTCCATTTTATCGAAGATTTAGATACCATGGTGCCTTAGGGCCTTAACTAATAGAAACGATTGATGTAACAATATGGATGAAACTGTCAGACCTGGATGTTAGACTCTACGTTGATGCTTACTGGCACCAGCAACTAAGAGAGTTCGCGCATTTTTGATACATGATAAACAGGGACGGGAATTTTCCTTTCTTTCTTTCTTCACATACATTTAGTACGGCGGCCGAACCGAACAGAATCAAAAACGTTTCGAATACCAAACCGTATGATTTTGCCAACGCCCTTTTTATATAAATGTAAAGATCCAACTTTGATTTAGTATAAAATTAATGTGAAATATGCCTGCCTGATTGTGACCGCTGAGATGATGAGTGGAGTTGAATGGAAGCAACATTTACATAGCGCTGACCCCTAATAATTGAGGACTAAGCAGCTCAGAGATAATACCAATAATAAAAAAAAACTGTAATAGGCAATATTCATGGAGAGAGAAGTCCTCATGTAGCTAATTAAGACAATACTTGGTTTTCAGAAAACAGTCTGCTGTACTGGCTTCGGTTCCGTGCGTGATCATGAGACGCCAGAAGACATGATCCTCAAGGAACCATGGGAGCTGGAGTACCAGGTAATATTATAACAATTCAAGGTTTCTCAAAGTAAATAAGTCCCTAGATGTATTCATACTCTTATGGTCACGTGGCCTCGAGACCCGTGCGAGCATTTTTGCACTTTATTCTCATAGATTTAAAGTTGATTTTCGAGTGTCATGAAAAAATACTATCCGATGAGCTGCACTTGGTATCAATCAATCAACCACCACATACACACCAATGCACCAATACACCACAACACCCGGTCCTCCAATTAATGTATCCAGTCCACCTTCCACACCCAGTCCTCGCCAGCTATCTTTTTCAGATTATCGGTCCATCTGGCTGGACCTGGCAGGGCGTCCTACACTGCGTTTGCCAATTCACAATCTCGGTTCGTTCTACCGGTGGTAATGAGGCGACGCAACCTTCGATACAAATTTTCGCTTTACACCATTGACTCCACCGTCTTTCCATGATTGCCTCTTTACTTTAAGCACTACGAAGTTTATAATTTTATTTTCAGGAAAATGGCTACATAAAATATATCTACGTGGGAAGTCACGAACCAGCGTGGTCTGTGAACTTAAAACGGGCGATATCAATAAACTTCCAATTAACCAAGAACAGTGGAACATATTCTGTCAATGAGGTAAGTTTAACTATTATTTTACTTTAAAATATTTTAAAAGCAACGGTAACTTAAAGTCCTTTTAAACAAAAACCAAAATATACGCAAAACACTGAAAGAGCAGCGCTGAAATACTTCAAGACACAGTGAGCTCATATTGCGTAGGTCGGAACACAAATAATTGATAAAAATAAATGAAGGTAGAACGAGCAACATCCCATGTCAAGACAAATACCACCTCAGTCGGCCCGTGACCATGACACCTGCAAAGGCGTCGAAACATCGGGAACTAAAATAAAAAATAAAAAATAGTATCCGTTTAAAAGTAGTTTTATTTCAAAACTTAAATGATCTTTAGGAACTTCACATTACTCTTAGGAGGTTCAATACGGCTTATGTTGGTTATCTGTAAAGTCGGATCACGAACAAAAATTTCATGTGATTACGTCATCAGAAAACGTGATGAAAAATTGCATACTCTCTCTCTTCTACTCGGAAGCATCGGCCGATCGAGTGGAAGAGAGAAAGATGCGTCACAAGCCGAACGCTTAGACCGATCATGCTTCTCTATCGCCTGTTCCGTGCTCTCGCTTGCACGTTCGGCTCAGGCGGAACGATTTTAAGACATTTTCACGTCAAAAGTATTGAACACGATCATCACATGGTTTTGCTTTAATTTTTTCAGCTTAAGATTTTTTTTTAATATTCAATGAAACAATTTTTTCATAATTCCATCTCACCCTATTCTTCTTTTCCAGCCATGCCTGGACGATATATGCACAATGATATACCTGTCCAAAGGCAACATAATAAAGAAGTACACCAGCAGAAGGATCCCGACCCCCAGGAGTCGGAACACCTGGTCTTCCGTACCCTGGACATCGGAGTACGCTGGGAGGGCTATTGTAAGTCATTTTTTTGTTGGACAGAAGGTATGATTGAATGGAAATAACAACAAATAAATAAAATAATAACAACAAACAACAAACAAATAAAAGCTAGCACAAATATCACATACAGCTCTCGCCAATCTTTATGGCCGCTCTGAATGTAGCTATCGGTACGAACTTGCGCATGGTACACTCATACTACTACATACTCTCATACACACTACTTATACACTGGCACTAACGCGCGGGAGGCGAGGACGCTTGCGGGTAGAAGACAGCGCGCGCGGGCGTGCCCTGCCTCCCCGCCCCGCGTACGTCCCGCTGATACCTGATCTTGTGTTCTGCGCAGCGTAATGCGGCTAGCTTCGGAGCGGCCATAAAGTTTGGATAGAGCTGTACGTCACAATGTGACGTCACCTCACTAATCTCTAGATTTAAGAAATAAGTTATAAGTCTCCTTATAAAACATTTTTTTATTCTTTCGTATTTTCATTGATGTGGACTTCATTCTAGATAGACTCAGTATCATCTGCTGAGCGGACATACGAAGTTGATGACTTCAAAGGGCTCAGCTCAGTGGAGCTCCGCGGCAGTTACCAATACAAAACTCATGACCACATACTGGCAGTTAACACTGAGTGAGTATCATTATTAACCTGGGGTCGACTGCACGGATAGCCGTGTGGTACAAGTAGTGGCACGTAAGTCTAGCGCTGAACGATGCGCGGAGGGGATTGCTGCCCATGAGTACTGGGGGACAGCCAATCGGGGCTGCGCATACCCACCTAGTCCATGTCAGGTACCTACCTTACTTTTACTTCTGTGCGACAACCGTCAGCGCTAAAGTTTAAAGCCGCTACTTGTATGCGCGACGTGCTGCGGGTTCGATCTACGCATAGGACACGCATTTTTGTGAGCAACCAATGCTTGTCCCAAGTGGCTTTACTAACGTCGAAGTTGAAGATTTGGACGTTAGGAAAGCCTCCGCGTCGAAAAACAAATTCCTAGTAGAATTATTAAGATAAAGGAAAGAAGAAGAACCTGTGTATCTGTTGGCAGAATGTTAAACCGCTATCCTGCTGCAGCAGAGTCAAGCTTCGATTTGTATGAAATTGGTAGTGATAACATTCACAGCTTCCACGGAAATACTACGCATGAACACAAAGTATAAAACCACTCTTCTACATTGTCTCGGGTCTGGGTGTTTGTGGTACCTTTGCTGTCTCTGATTCCATAACACAAGTGCTTTGACTACTTTGGGGTGTAGAGCAATGAATGTACATACAGGATATTTTTTTATGGAGTGCGTATATTCAACGAGGTAATCAGGTGCATAAAACTGAACAGCTTTTCCTAAGAAGCAGGTCGAAATTTTAAAAATTAAAAATCAACTTTCCATACAAACATAAGTCACGTGACTTGTCACTTTCAATTTTAAGATTTCGACCCATGTTCCATTTGGGGAAAGTGGTTCAGTTTTATGCACTTGATTACCTCGTTGAATATACGCACTCCATAAAAGATAATCCTGTATGTCTCCTTTTTTTAATATCCATTTAACTTCTTTTCTTTCTACAGCCTCTCACTGTCCTACGACCATGACAGAGCAGCCAGGAGTGTTGAGAAGATGAATCTTCAGCAGACCACCATACAGTACGTGGCCAGCGACTACCGAGACCCTTCCAACGGTATCAGGAACCTTTCTCAGGGTTTCCTGAAGAATACCACTTATGAGGTGAGTTTCCTACAATAGAATTATTCAACTACAAAGTTTTGTACAGTAGGATTACGATTCGCTGACAAGATCAACATCTAAAAGATAAAAAAATACGTATTTCGGACGAAATAAGCCTGGTGACCTAACGGTTCAATGACCGAATTCGGATGCACATGGTTGCAGGTTCGAACCCAGGCAAGTACCAATGTGACTTTTTCAAAGTTATATGTACTTTCTTAATCATTCTAAGACATCATTGACAAACGGTGAAGGAAAACATCGTGAGGAAACCTGGATTCCAAAATATTGGAATCTGAAATCGCCAACCCGCAATGAGCAAGCGTGGTGATCAATGCTCATCCCTTCTCTATATGGTAAGAGGCCTGTGCCTAGCAGTGGGACGTTTATAGACCGGTATTAATATAAGCTGTACCTTTATTGTATATTATTATTATTATTAACTGATTCTACAGCGGTTCATCGAAGGTTCATTGAATAATAACATTGTAAAATTTGAAATTGTTTTTCGAAGCGTTACAAGCGTATAAAAAGTCGCATTGAAAATCCCCTTTGAAGTCAGTCAAACAAAAGGTGGAATATAAGTATTTGTATTTTTCAGATCCTTCTTAAAATAGCCCGAAAAGGCATTGACGCTGATAACATCGTAAGGAATGCTTCCCTGATACACAGTTTGGACTTCATTGATCTTCTCAAGTAGGTACCTCATTTTTTATATATTCAGACCCAAGTTCAACAGTCTTACGGAAAATAATCAAACAAGGGGTTGAAAAATCTATGTTCCAAGTCGGGATGTTCTTCGTGTATTTGACTTTGAAACTCCCGCAATAGAGACATAATAGTCTGTAGTAATGAAGATTAGAAAAAGGATAATCAATTCATCTTCGCGGTTGATCCGTGGATGGGTGACCATTTGTTAATATGTAACAGAGACCTCTCCGGTTAAGCTAGTCCCAACTGCCATACAGTGATCTTTGACAGTCATTACAATTCTAACAACCAGTCTTACTATGGGATACTGTGTTACCCAGTTAAATGGGTTGTGGAGGTCAGATAGACAGTCTCTCTATAAAATACGCTATTCGGCTGACACTAGTGGTACTGGAAGCCGACCCCAACATTAAAAAAAAAAAGGAAAAGAAGAAAGAATAGCTTGGAAAAAGGCTAATCTGACGAAAGAATTCGTTGACTGTAAATTTTCGAATTGTAGGAACCATCACTAGACTAGTCTGTTGGTCTAGTGGTTAGTGACCCTGACTGCGAAACCTGGCTGGGATTTGAACCCGTTGTGGGTTTCTTTGTATTGTAATTGTGAATCTTTGTGCGAATCCCATAGTATGCATGATAATTTGTTCTGTGTCTGGGTGTAATTTATCTACAATATGTATGTATTTAGAAATACAACATGTAACAAAACCCCTGTCAGATCATGAACCGTCTCGCATCGTCGCGGCTTCTTTGACACCAAACTGTAGGTAGTAAGTACGTGACCTTTGAGGACCGGTCAGTTGTTCAGCTGTTGCCTTGGGTCAGTTTTTATTTGGATTTAAATATTTTGACTGGGGAAAAATTTTATTCTCCAATCCATTAAATGGCTACGTATATGTTGTGTTCGCAGTACGCTACCGAATAATACTCTCAGGGATCGGACAGGGCTTTTGTTACACGCTGTATATAAGTATGTTTATCAGTTGTCTGGTCACCATAGTACAGGTCTGCCTAGTTTGGGATCAGATGACCGTGTGTCAGGTTTCCCGAAATATCATTATTTTTATATACCTATTAGCATGTTACCTGGCTACCATTTATAAGAAAAACAGCTGTCTTGTACCCATGTTTGCTAAGAAATAAATGATTTTTAATGAATTTATTTATAACAAGCTTCTGCCCGCACTTTATTGCGTGGACTTCAGAATAGGGTCCAAAAAGAAATGAAAAATGTGAAAGTAACGAAAAATGGAATAAAATTTTCATCCGTGTTATAGCTTGCGCTGTAATATAGAAAAAAACCAAATTTATAAGTTGTCTGCCCACGGCTTAGCTCGTAAACATTTTTCAATTTTCCCTCGGGAACTTCTTAAGGAATCGGGATAAAAGGTAGCCTATGTTCTTCTCCATGTCAAAGGCAACACGCATACCAAATTTTATCCAAATCCGTTAAGCTGTTTTTTCGTGATTGAGTAACAAACATCCAAACATCACATCCACACTTTCACATTTATAATATTAGTAGGATGATTTATTATTAGTATTGTCCCACTGCACGGCGAAGGTTTCCTATTCTCCAGATTCATTATTCGTTCCATTATCTCTTTCCCTTTCAGTACCATATCAAGATTAAATTACGAGACTTTAATCCGCCTGTTCGACGACCTGGTGCTGGGCACCAGCTATGAGCTGGAGACAGCCAGAAATATCTTCATCGAGGTCCTGCCTCAGGCCAGGAGCCAGGCCTGCGTCAGGTTCATCAAGTACCTCGTGTTGGAGGAGAAGGTTTTTTAATTTTAGATATTTTTTTAAGTCATCGTCATCAGATTTATTTACTCGTTTACAGTTCCCAAGTAGTTATGTTGGGGTATGAATTAAATATAGTATTGACTTAAGATTTTATCCCGGTTATATTTCAAGGATTTCCAAAAAAAACAGATGAAAAATTAGGATCATAGAATTTTAAGTTGCGTTCAACCATGAGAGTGGTTGTCGCGTCCTGCCAGGGCCGCACCAAGTATGCTTCAGCGATTCAGCGGTTCCGGCAAAGGAAAACGGTACCAGGGTGTTTTAAGTAGATGCAAGTCCAACAAATCGCCATTTCATGCCGTTGACTTAGTCATTATTTTAACCCTGCCTGTTGATTCTGTAAGACCTCGTTCTATGAAGATAATCTTCAAATCTGAATCGGCTGTGAGTTTCTTAATTGGCATTCTAAAAACTCTGTTGATGCACTAGCGCTACCCTTGCGAGCGTGTCAGCGAGTTGAACTAAATTAACCGTGAGATTTATACAGATAAAGTACCTATGAGATGACGTATGAATTGGCTTTCAGTAATTCCCTGGTCACTTCGAAGCTCGCTTCGCACTCGAAATTTGAAACTTATGCGAAATCTGAGTGAATAGCGATGTGAGATGCGAGTTATTGCTTGAATTTAACAGAATGACGTGCTAGTAACAAAAACAAAACAAGAAAAGAATGGTTCTCGCTTACTTTTGCTCAGAGAAGCCAATTTCTTAAAATCTCAACAACCATTCAACAACTTATTTAATCTAATAACCTTTTTTAAGGAAAAAGTAGAAGACGCAGCACTCCTCTCCCTCATCAGGAAGCTGCCTTTCAATGTGGCGTCTCCAAACCAGGCCCTCCTCGAAGAGTTGGAGGTCTTCTGCAAGTTGGGCCTGGACTTCCCCTCAGACATCAGACATGCAGGGATCCTGAGCTTCGCGACGCTTGTGCACAAGACCATGGGGATGTCGCAAGTCAAGCAAGATTACTTTGATAATATCGTTGTAAAGTATTTTAGGATGTATAGTGGTGAGTTTTTTTTTTATATAAAGATTACTAGCAATGTGGGTCGCACATTACTAGTAATCTTGTTAACTCCTCGTGCTAAGCTATGATGCTTGTGTTACGAGTGGGTTCACGTCGGTAGTGTAATGGGTGGGATTCGAACCAGCAACCACGTGATCGCATGTCCGACGCCCTAGCCATTAGGCTACCGCCGCTTCTAAACGTTTACTTTGAAACTGCGACCGCTTTTAATAATGCCGGTCTATAAACGTCCCACTACTGGGCGGCCTTTTCCTACATAGGGAAGGAATGAGCATCGATCACCACGCTTGCTCACTGCCGGTTGGTGATTTCAGATTCCAATTTTTTGGAATCCAGGTTTCCTCATGATGTTTACATTCACCGTGTGGTCAATTATGATTGAATGATTTAGAAAGAACATATAACTTTGAAAAAGTCACATTAGTACTTGCCTGGGTTCGAACCTGCTATCACGGGCATGCGAATCCGGTCATTGAATCGCTAGGCCACCACGGCATACCGAGCTTTAAAGATAGATTTTTTTATTGATAGGATGCATATGTAAAAAGTGTTCTGCTTAAAGAGCTCCTTACAAGCTACAACAAAATTATTAATAATCTAATTTCCTACGGACTTAAGTCATTTACTTTTAAAAGTTAACGACTTGAATGTGCCTATTTTCCATATCGATTTCCTCTTTCAGACTGTCCACAATACCGAGATAGAATGGTGTGGCTCCAAGGTCTCTGCAACATCGGATACTCTGCGGAGTCTTATACCAGGATCATTCACACTGACACCACCAGGAACCGCCACGAGAGGATGTGGGCAGCCCTGGCTGGCGACCCGAAGATTGAAGACCCTTATGTGGTGAGAACTGAGTATATAATCATCTTCTGCCTAGCCTTTTCTCAACATAGGTTGTGGTCGGCTTCCAGTCTTACCAGCACGTCGATTCTGTAAAATTCAACCAACAACTCCCACCTCACTTCGCTATTCACTCTCACTTCGCATAAGTTTCAAATTTCGAGAGCGAAGCGAGCGTCGAAGTGACCAGGGAATTACCTTACTGAATGCCACTTCATACGTCATCTCATACTGTATTTGCAGGTCTAAATCTCACGGTTAATTTAGTTCAACTCGCTGACACGCTCGCAAGGGTAGCACTAATGTATTAACCGAGTTTTTAGAATACCAATCAAGAAACTCACAGCGGATTCAGATTCGAAGTTTAGAACGAGGTCTTACAGAATCAACAGGCGGTATAATCGACAAGCTAAGAAGAAGAAGAGTTGATTATAATTAGTAGTATTGATTTAATCCTGATTCTCTTATTCTTTTTTCAGATCCTTGAGACTTCTCTCCCAATAATAACCAACGACACCGAGAGCATCCAGCTGAGGATCATCGCTCTCCACACCTTCCTCAGCTCCTCAAACATCAGGGAGTCAGATTTCATGTTCATCCACAACTACATCAGGAACTGCGATAACAACCAGCTGAAGAGGTTCTGGTTCGCGACTGTCAAGAACTTGGAAGCGAATAAGTACTTCTCGGGGTATCGTGTGACGTAAGTGATGATAAACTATTATTCTTTAGTAATAATCAGAAAGATATGACGTACATTTTACTTTTAATTACTTAAGATTATGAAGTTAAAAAAGCTTTGAAGCGGCGGTAGTCTAATGGCTAGGGCGTCGGACTTGCGATCATGTGGTAGCGGGTTCGAATCCCGCCCATGATACTATCGACGTGAACCCACTCGTAACACAAGCATCTCAGCTTAACACAAGAGGGGTTAACGAGATTACAATTAATGTGCGACGCACATAGCTAGATATCTTTATATAAAAAAAGCCGAAATTGGTAAAATAATACGAATATACCAATAATTACCAATAGGTAATATTATTATAGTCGCAGATAATTGATAACTTATTTGGATTTCCTTTTTTTTTTAACATCATGAAATTACTGGAGTTTAATAAAATTGTTAAAATATTTTTACCCTCAACTGGGTTTAAAAAATCCCTACAATTGAACTCCCTTTTAATCTATTTTAAAATTATTTTTTATCTCCAACAGCTCATTCTACGTACCCTTTGTCGTCAACCAAGTATCGAACCCGGACCCTTTATACTGGGCGACGAACAACTACATCATCAGCGCTCAAGAGGAGGACAGTGCAGCTTCCCTTCAGGTCTTCAGTGTTGGGGACCCTGAGGGGGTGCTGCCTAACTTTGTGGGGATTAAGCTTTGTACTGGTGGTAGGAGACCTTTCAAGGCTGATGTAAGTATGAAAAAACTGTAAATTTTCTGACCTGATGTGGGAGGTATTATTCTTAATTCTAAATTTTTTTTTATCCAGCCTATGCTGTCCCACTTCTGGGCAAAGGCCTCCCCCAAGTCCTTCCATTTAACCTTATCCCGCGCCACCTCGAACCAGTCCTCACAGTATGCGTCTAAATCATCGCGCCACCTCTCCCTGGGCCGGCCTCGGCGACGCCGTCCATCTGTTGGCTCCCATTGCGTAGAGACCTTCGCCCACCGGTCATCATGCATACGGCTGACGTGTCCCGCCCAATCCCACTTCAGCCTGGCAGCCTTTTTGCCAACGTCATATATTCCACTTTTGGAACGCAGCGTGATGTTCCAAATTCGGTCTTGTCTCTTAACACCAAGAATGCTGCGCTCCATAGCTCTTTGGCAAACTCCAAGACGGAATCTTAATTCTTATGTTGATTTTTTGTCAAATTTATGGCATATTTGGATTGTTTTTCTTTTGTTGGGCAACGTGCTATTACGTTTACGGTTAAGAGGAGCTTTACCTCTTTCGACTTATTTACTTTTAATTATGTAAAGATTCAACGGTTTACTCACGCGCATCCTCGGGGTCACCCGACTAGTTTCAGACTCAATAGGAGTCCTTAATCATGAGCTGACGCGGCGGCGGTAAAGAGGTCTTCTTATATAACAAAGCCGAGTCTGGAGCACCACACAGTCAGCATGGTATGCACCGATTCAACAAAAGCTACGGGAGCGCAAACGAGGTTAGCGACGACAGCGGCACCTACCCCTGTGACGCTGGCTCAGATGTAGTGGCTTTGTTATATAAGAAGACCTCTAAGGGCCCTGAGCAATTAAGAATCTTAAACCAGTTCCTTCTGCCTTCTGCCTAGCCTTTTCCCAAGCCATATTGGGGTCGGCTTCCAGTCTTACTGGATTTAGCTGAATACCGTATTTTACATGGAGCGACTGCCTATCTGACCTCCACAACCCATTTTACAGGGTAATACAGTATCCCATAGTAAGACTGGTTTTCAGAATTGTAATGACTTAGCGACTGTCAAAGATCATCGTATATCAGTCGGGACCAACGGCTTAACGTGCTTTCCGAGGCACGGAGGGGTCTCGGTATGTTTACAAATGGTCACCCATCCACGGACCAACCGCGGCGAGCGCGGCTTAACCTTTATTATTGGTCAAACCGTACGGCTTACACTTAAGTTCAAATTCGATTTTAGGTCTACTTGGTAACAGAGGGAGTAGCCACCAGCATCTTCAGGAAGTTCAACAACTTCAACACGAAGAACTTGAAGGTTGAGGATCTGATCCAGGTGCTGAGGAACATGAAGGCCTGGGCAGTTAAAGTACCACATAAGGTGACTATTCTATTGGTTTATTATTTCAATCCAATGATATCGAAAGAACTGGACATGTGCGAGTCGAACTCGCCCACCGAGGGTACCGTACAAGTGCTTTATTTTTGTATGATTTAATCTATACATATAATAAAACAGTAAAAAAACTGTGTCTGTACATTGAATATATTTAAAAAAAACTAATTGGGGGGGGGGGCTATATTTTTTTTAACTATAAATGCGAAAGTAACTGACTGTCTGTGTTTTACGAAATAACGCCTAAACTACTGAACTGATTCAAATGGAATTTGATATAGAGATAGTTTTAGCCACGATAACAGACACCACGCGGGCACAGTCGCGGGCTACAGCTAGTAGTACAAATATTTTTTTACTTTTTTCCTGTATTGGTAGTATAAGACCATATTACTTGTTAAATTGCATTGTTGTAGGCCGGCGAAACGTACCCTATTAATTTTGATTCGCTTAAGAGTTTCGAAATATATGTTTTTTTGCGGTATAATACGGACGCGTCATTTTTTTAAGTTAATTTAGAAGTTTGACTTTATCATAGCTACAAGAGTAAAAGTAAATAATAATAATATTAATAATAAATGTGGACAACATCACATACATACAATAAATAAATAAATACATTGCTCCGAATCCAAAGTAAGTAGCTAAAGCACTTGTGTTATGGAATCAGAGACGAAGGTACCACAAACACCCAGACCCGAGAAAATATAGAAAAGTATTTTTCTACTTTGACCCGTCCGGGGATCGAACCCGGGACCTCAGAACTGGCGACACCTTGAAAACCGTTGTGTACGCCACTCGATCACGGAGGTCGTCGCAATAGTAGTGTAAATTAACATACCTATATTATTTTATTTTTTACCCGATACCTCCCTGCTTGTCCTAAATAAAGAGTCTTGATTGACAGACGGACAATAAAGTTCTCCTACTAGGTATCCGTTTTTTCTTTTGAGGTACGAACTCTAAAAACCAAAACAAACATGAACAATCGTCGTTTCAAATTCGTCTTCAAAAAATGACCACAGAAGCGGTGCTTTTAACGTAGCGCGTCGTATTTATTTCTAACTAGCTTTTGCTCGCGACTTCGTCCGCGTGTACCACCGTTTATTAAATTACCACCCTTTTCTCCCCTTTGGGGGGGGGGGGGAATTTCCAAAAATCCTCTCTTAGTGGTAGTCTACTCCTCCCAACAAACACACATGCCAAATTTCAGCTCTTTACGATCAGTAGTTTCGGCTGTGCGTTGTCTGTCAGTCAGTCAGTCAGTAACGGAAGAGTTTTATATATAGAGATTTTGTCTTATCTACCAGGTCCATATAGATGTGGTGATTAAGATCCACGATAGAACAGTCTTTGCTACACATATGAACCAATCACGATTTGAAAGCGGTAGCGGAGAAGATTGTGAGTATTAACTACTCTTTTATGATTATGTCTTAAATCGCTTGCTTACATCCATCTATTGATCCAGAGTTTATTGATTGACTGGCGGTCTTGTGGTTAGTGGCCCTGACTGCTAAGCCGGAAGTCGTGGGTTCGATTCCCACCCAGGACAAATGTTTGTGTGATGAGCACGATCATTAAAATTTGTCTGGGTGTTATTTATGTATAATATGTATGTATTTAGAAATATATAAGTATAATAAGTAAGTTTATCAGTTGTCTGGTTGCCGTAGTACAGGCTCTGCCTAGTTTGGGATCAGATGGCCGTGTGTGGGCAAAAATAAATAAGATGTCAATCAATCAATCAATCCACTTGATTGATAGCCCTCAAGTGATAATATATCAAGTTGATGGAATGGCGTCAATCTACTTGATTGATTGGCTGAATCGCCTTGCTTACATCCATCCATATCTATCAATCAACTCAGCCTATGACGGTCCACTGCTGGACATAGGCCTCTCCCAAGTTGCGCAACAACACCCGGTCCTCCGCCTTCCGCATCCAGTCCATATCTTTTATTATTAAAAGATAATTATTTATTTCGTCTGTCAGTTACGCTTTTACAGCTAAACTGCTGGACACATTTGGATGAAACTCGGTTAAGCTAAGATTTTATGAAAGGATCCCTTCTTTATAACCGACTTCAAAAAAAGGACGAGGTTCTCAATTCGACTGTATTTTATTTGCCTTTATATCAAAGTATATAATTATCTTTTTTCTCGATGCAGGATATTCTGTTAATCTTTTTTTTGTTTTAGTGGCTTATATCGAAGATTTTCTACGTTTTGGCAGTCATATAAACCAGCAAATAGTCTACTATCCGTTCCAGACTGACGTTAATATACCCAGCGAAATAGGTAAGTCACACATAACTTATTTCTAACTAGGATTATATATAATTATCTAGCTGTGCCTTGTTTTACTTGCGTTGGTATTCTCCCAAGGCAAAAAAAGGATATTTTGTTTTACTATATTATCTGGTTAGCCAAGTGACATTTCTACAAGCTTCAACGCAGACCTTTGGCCTTTCCAGGCACTTTCGAAACGTAAAATGACGCTAGTTGCGCGGTTCCAAAATGTCTTTCCTATGGAGAGGAACCGGCAAGAAACTCCATAGGTCTCTTTTTAAAATGGTAATTGGTATACAGAGCTTCAATGAAGAACAAACATAAATTCATTTAAAAATATGTGACAACAACGTGGGATCCATAGTCCAGATATGTATATACTTAGCACATTGTATCATTAATTTAACAAATTTTCTATCAGGAACTCCCATCCGACTACAATCAACAATACTATCCTTCACATCAATACGAGGGAACCTCACAGCGCCGTCCACACAAGACGAAAACTGGAAGAACGATCTTCATATAAGGTAGGAGATCAGATTACTTGATGCTGTAAGAATCCATATTATAGATCTGCCCTCTGGATAAGGTTGTTGGAGCAGACGAGTCCTTGGAGATCACAAATCGGAAAGCGTAGTGTAGGACGCCCCCAACCAGATGGACAGATGACCTGAAAAAGGTAGCTGGCGAGCACTGGGTGCGGAAGGCGGAGGACCGGGTGTTTTGGCGCAACTTGGGAACAGCCTATGTCCAGCAGTGGACCAAGATTGATATGTTGTGAGACCACGGGATTGCCGCCAAGGAAGGGTGGCTTTGAGTGAGTACCGTATACTCGACGTCCGGATGTCACAGGTTCCAACTGACAATCAGCGTCCATTTAATACCTGACACATGCTGAGTTCGACAACCAGTTGGTGCAGGCTTGAGGCATACCACCTTTTTTGTTGTTGTACTTTTGTTATTATCGTTTATTGTTGTGTAATTCTTCTTTTTGAATTAATTTGTTATGGTTATAGATTTATGCAACAATTTGTTTCCAAATCTCTTTTGTTTTTGAGATTTATAATAAATAATAATAATAATAATAAATCTTTATTTGCTGAACATAGGTAATACAATATTGATGGTGATTACACAGTTAGTTCGCTATGTTCTACCTATTAGGCAGCAATATTATTAATATAGTTGGCAACATTTTACCAAGACGGCTAAATATTAAACTAAAAAATCATCAAAACATAACATAGTTCTATTACTAAGTCTTATCTAATTTATCATTTAAGAATTCTGTTACACTATAATAACATTTCTTAATTAAAAAGTCCTTTAAATATTTCTTAAATAAATTAAGTTTAAGGACTTTAATTCTTTTTTTATATCTTTGTATCTTGTATATATACAGCAAATATTTATTATTTACTAAAACAATATATTAAACACTAATTTTAAACCTGCAGATATCAAGGCACATCAGTGACAACGCTGTCCACTGACGGTCCACTACTGCAGTCGCTACACTCCGCCCGTATCCAGCAGTCCTTGGTAGCGCACCTGCCCATGAAGTTCAATGTCTCGTATTCTTACACAGATCAGCTGTTAGAGTGAGTACTATATACACGAGAAATTACGAAGTATTTGTGACCCTTATTCCAAGTCTGGATGTTCTTTGTGCATTTGATTTTTGGGGGAAAGTGGGGGAATCAAGAAAAGTGGTTTATAATTTTGGAGAAATTATTTTTGTTATATTTAATGCCTACCTATGTTTTTTTGGGTTTCGTACCCCGAAAGAAAAAAGCGGAACCCTTATTGGATCACTTTGTTCTCCATCCGTCTTTTGCTGTCAAGGCCCTTTTTCTCAGGAACGCGTGGAAGTATCAAGATGGAATCGATATCAATTGTGGGTCGCACATTATTAGTATTCTTGTTAACCCCTCGTGGTAAGCTAAATATATGCTTGTGTTACGAATGGGTTCACGTCGGTAGTGCATTGGATGTAATTCGAACACGCGATCATATGGTCGCAAGTCCGATGCCCTAGCCATTAGGCTACCACCGCGTCCGAAGTTATGAAATATATTGCTTCCACCAACGATCATAAAGTCGCAAATCGGATGCCCTAGCCTATAGGCTACCACCGCTTCCGAAGTTATGAAATATCTTGCTTCCACCCATGATCATAAAGTCGCAAATCGGATGCCTTAGCCTATAGGCTACCGCCGCGTCCGAATTTATGAAATATCTTGCTTCCACCCATGATCATAAAGTCGCAAATCGGATGCCTTAGCCTATAGGCTACCGCCGCGTCCGAATTTATGAAATATCTTGCTTCCACCCATGATCATAAAGTCGCAAATCGGATGCTCTAGCCTATAGGCTACCACCGCTTCCGAAGTTATGAAATATCTTGCTTTCCTACATTAGGGAAACAATTCTGTCTTTCAGGTTGACGTGGCCAAACCCAGGGGCACAACAGGGTGGTGTGGCCATGCATTCTCGAGCACAAATAGCTGTAGAAACATCATCATTGAAGACTACCTCTACCGTCACTGCAGGTGACAATGGATTAGCGGTAAGACATGGGGGGTTATTCTCTTATTCCAAATAAAACAATGTGGCATAACGGAGATTATAGTTGGAGAGCCCGGGTCACCAAATCATTTTTGTGTTCTAAGAGTCACCGGGTAGTGTTAGTATACAAGATTAATTTAAAAGGAGTGCGTATATAACGAGGTAATCAGTTGCGTAAAAATGAACCACTTTTCCCACGGAACATACTTAGGTCGAAATCTTAAAATTGAAAATCATCTTTTCATACAAACATTAATCACGTGACCCAACACTTTGTATGAAAAGTTAATTTTTCATTTTTCATTAGTTTAGTTTTTGGATATATTTTGGAACATCTCACAAACGGTCATTTGATCCCAAAATAAACAGAGCCTGTACTGTGGCAACCAGACAACTGATACACATACTATAGTATACATAGATATTTCTAAATATATAAATATTATAAATAAATTACACACAATTGACTCTCTCTCTCTCTCTATCCGGGTGTGACACCGCTCAAGTTTTTTTTTTGCTTTCATGTGTAATTAATAATTTCAGGCTATAGACAATAAGAGCGTGTTCTTCGATTGCGAACGACCGATGACTGGAGCTGAGGTGTTGGACAAATTATTCACATCCAAAAACAATCATTATGAGTAAGTTTATTTTAATACTAGCATTTGCTCGCGGCTCCGCCCGGCGTCAGTTATCGTGGCAAATTCTAGCCTATAACCTTCCTCAATAAGTGGGCTATCTTACAGTGAAAGAATTATTCAAATCGGACCAGTAGCTCCTGAGATTAGTGCGTTCAAACAAACAAACAAACAAATAAACAAACAAACTTTTCTGTTTTATAATATTAAGTATAGATTCAAGCGGCGGTAGTAATAAAAATAATAACCCGGTCTGGACCGGACTGGACATTAGTTTTAATTATTGACGTTGATTGTAACAAATATCTTATGATCATCACTACATAGTATAAAACAAAGTCGCATTTTTTTCTGTCTGTTTGTCTGTATGCTTAAATCTTTAAAATTACGCAACGGATTTTGATGCGGTTTTAGTAATAGGTAGAGTAATTCAAGAGGAAGGTTTTTATGTATAATACATGCATAATAATAGTAGAGAAACACTGATAATTTTAGAGGTTTCTAAAATGATGTCGTAAATAAACACATTTTTTTGCACAAACAAAGCAAACGCTGGCTGAACCCTACGAGATACATCAAAAAAATGTACTACAGTATTGTACACATTGAAAAGGTCTACAGAAAATTCCGCGATGGTATATGTCTATCTCTTATGGATATCCCACAATAACATGTTTTTGTCATTTACTTTTTACGACAAATAATGGCTTATTTTCGAAGCGATTTTAACCAATACAGCATTAATCCTTATCCAATTAAATACCTTAAATACATTGTTGATTTAATATAGATCTATATGGCCCTATACAGCATATGATTTAAATGAATATTTTCGAAGATATTACAAATTAAAAAATTGCGGGACGTACCGTTTGCGGCCGTACGGTACCGGCCGGCCGGGGCGGCTGGAGCGTGCCTATAATTTTTAAATACAACTTTCACAGTTTTTATGTAGTGTATTTAGTATAAGCATTGCACCCGTGCGAAGCTGGGGCGGGTCGCTAGTATTTTATATTCTGACCTTTAATTTATTCTACTACCCGTCATCTGCACAAGATATAAAATTTAATAATATTGATCAGTACTTTTCTCCCCAGCTTCCTAACCTCGATCCAACCCTCCCTTATCATTCTGAACAGCATTCTCCTCTTCACCTCACCCCCCTCAGGGTCCTGCGGCCTAATCTTACCCCCGCAGCATCTCATGAAGACGGAGAATGACGTCTTGCAGCTGAAGGCACAGCTGAACCACATCAGTGTCAACGAGGATACCACGAAGTTCGATCTCTCGTTGTTGCTTAATTACTTCAGGTAAGCTTAAAATCTTTGGTTAAGAATCGGCTCGTGGCGAAGTGCAAGACGGTTTGACTGGTAGTTAAAGTTAAGCTGCGCTCGCTGCGGTTGGTCCGTGGATGGGTGACCAAACATACTGAGCCCCTACGTACCTGGTTAATGGTCGTTAAGCCGTTAGTCCTAGTCATATTTCGGTATTTGACAGTCGTTACAATTCTGACAACCGGTCTGCTACTACGGGCTAATGCCCACTCGAATGGGTTGTGGAGTAGGATAAGAAGTTGTTTTATGTAAAATACGATGATTTAGCGTTTTCGGTACGACTGCCGACCCCAATATAGACTGGGAAAAAGGAACGCAGAAGTTTATTTTTTATTAAGGCCTTGGTAGTATTTTTGATAAATCTGCATCGCCTGGTTTCACCAGACAAGTTCTCGTTGGGATTATATATATCTCGATAGGTTTACCGACCTATTGAACATAGTGACTGACATAACAACCTGACATACTGAAATTCACCCGAATTTTATTAGCACGAATTTTAAATACTAAACCTTCAAAAAAATTTTCCAGTCAAGCAGAACCAAAGAAAGTTTTTTTCGAGATGGAAGCCATTACCAAGATTGAGAACACGGGAGGCAACGCGAACCTGCAGCTTACGGTGCATGGGCTGCAGCCTGGCACCGACAATATTACTAAAAAGGAATGGACCGTAAGTGCATTATAACATCATATATAACTGTTCTAGCTGTGCCACAGATTACACCCAGATACAGAACAAGTGATCGTGCTCATCACACAAAGACTAGCTAAAGCACTTGTGTTATGGACTACGGTATGGTACGGTACCACAAACAGACAAGACCCGAGACAATCTAGAAGTTTTTTCTACATTGACCCGTCCGGGGATCGATCCCGGGACCACAAAGCTGGCGACACCTTAAAAACCGGTGTGTATGCCACTCAACCACGGAGGTCATCAAGTTATATTTAGTAAGGATCAGTGCTTTTCTTCCAATTAGTCCGCGCGTGTATGGAACACACCAAATGATTTAACAAGAAAAAGCTCTTTAAAATATCCACACAAATTAATTCCACAATCGACACATTTCGACTGCACGGATAGCCGAGTGGTATAGATCACCACGCTAATTACCACTGCAAGCTGCGGGTTCGATCCCCGCATGAGACAAGCATTTGTGTGATCCACAAAGGCTTGTTCCAAGTCTGGGTGTTCTTTGTGCATGTGATTTGAATGTTTGTGAAACCTCCGCGACACAAGGATTAAATTCCTTAGTGTGGGCGTCGTTTTCACTAAATGAAGAAAAAAATAACAATACATTCCAGATCTGTCTCCGAGAACAAGACATCAGCCACGCGTCCTCCGACCAGGACATCTCCATCCACCCAGCGTCTTACGAGGGCCATCTCACTCTGACTTACTCTGGCAATAAGAGTGACTGCTTCGAGTCAGGACCAGCCTCCGAACTGACATTGAAGTATAAAGGAGTCCCTCAAAACCTTTACGGGAAGCTGGAACGGTATTTCGAAGTGAAGATCTTTGGAAGCAATGTGAGTTTTTTTATACTGGCGCAATGGACTGAGAATTATTTGTTCTAAATTCTAATGATTAGCTTTCTTTGACGCACTGGTTTGAATATTTGCAAATTGGAGGTAGGGTATCAATCATTGCTCTTTGGTGGATATTATAAGTACCTTGTACTGTCCTACAGCTGGGCAAAAGCTTCCAACTCCTTCCAGCGATCCCGGTCCCTCGCCTCCTCTAGCCAATCCCCAGGAAGGCATCTAGTTCATTCCGCCATCTCTTCCGTGGTCTGCCGAAAGCACGTGTCGTTGTTTTAGGGCCCCAATCCAAGCTCTTTGGTGGATAAGTTATTGAAATTAATCAACTCCCTAGAGTGAAAATTGTACAAGCGTCAACGTAGATGGAATCTCTCAAATTTATGAAAGGCTCAATGTATCAAGGGCCTCGTGGCCAAGTTTAAGCCGTACGGTTTGGTTGATAATAAAGGTTAAGCCGCGCTCGTCGTGCCCAACCCCTCCGTGTCTCGGAAAGCACGTTTAGCCATTGGTCTCAACTATCATACGGTAATCTTTGACAGTCGTTAAGTCATTACAATTCCAACAACCAACCACACACAACACCAAGAGTTATTTTCACATCTTTTCATTTATATGTCGATTCACACTTAACGGCGTTTATGAAGTTGTTTATAAACACCGCAGTATCTCTCTCTATATCCCTACTGGGCATAAATTTTCTACTGCGCATCGACTCTCCTCATGTTCACAGCCGACATGAAGATCGCTCCGTACCTATCCACTCAAAAATACATAAAGCTCGTAACAATTTTTTAAATATTGATCTCAGCTATCAGAAATGGGAGTCTTGGAGTCGGACCTGGTGACACAGACTGCTCTGGGCCAGCTGGTGAGGAGTTACAGCAGGGAGCCGCTCAACATGACTGCTGTTATCAAGGTAATCTTATTTTGATATTTTGAGACAACATACACACTGCCATCTGATCCCAAACTAGGCAGAGCTCGCGTGGGTATCGGTTACCGCTGCAAATTATAGCCTATAGCCTTCCTCAATAAGTGGGCTATTTAACAGTGTTATATTTTTTTAAATCTGCCCTGAAGTTCCTGACATTAGCGCGTTCAAACAAACAAACTGTTCAGCTTTATAATATTTGTAAAGATATAGACAATTTATACCCAGACACAGAACAAAATTAAATGATCATGCTCATAACACAAAGATTTGTCCTGGGTGGGGATCGAACCCACGATCACTGGTTTAGCTCACTAAACACTTTACTAACAGGGCAGTCAGTCATTTTACAGTAGATTTTAGCTTCTCCAAACTTAAAATTTTAATACGCAAAAATATGGCGCTAATCTGTAAAATCTGTTGCTTACAAATATAATGTATTTTTAATTTCAGGAGCGAAATGGCCTAGCATCAGTGAGTGTCAACAAGGGTGCCGACATGCAGTTCAAGTCAGATAACTTCGCGTGGCTGTTGGACAGCTGGACGGACATGCAGATTATGAAGACATTAGGACTGTATCGTAAGTTATTAATATAATGGTACATGTAATATAAAGCCGTATCTTTGAATTATATCTATAACTAGTCCTGCCTGTCATGACCTTTGGCACCGAAACGTGGACACTGACAGAAGGGCTAGTCCACAAAAATAAAGTCGCTCAACGAGCTATGGAGCGAGCTATGCTCGGAGTTTCTTTGACGGATAACATCAGAAATGAGAATCAGGAGGAGTGAACCGCAGTGACCGACATAGCTTGCAGAATTAGTAAGATAAAGTGGCAGACAGCAGTGGGCTGGTCATATCCGTCAAAGAGCTGATAGCTGTTGGAGCTGATGAGTCCTTGAATGAATACCGTGAATTGGCATACGCAAGATAGTAGGTACGTCCCCTAGCCAGATGGACTGATGACCTGAAAAATTTACACGGGCGGTGTGCACTAATACCCGCGATAGGCTAAGATGAGTTGAATTGAGAAAACTGTAATTCCAATCTCGCTAAGTGGGGCGACCGTAAGCAGCAGCAAGATCAGCAGCAGGGTGTAGATGTGGAGCTGAGTGACAATCCATGCTCCACCTCCTATCTTGTACCTTTACCCAAAACATGCGACCGAAGTGAATTATGTAAATTCTGCAACCAACTCGCCAGTCTCTTTCCCCTTCTGGAATGTGCCTTACGTCATATCCCTATTTTATTCTCGTTACTTTTGGATCTGTTCTGAGGTTAATTCTTCCGAATTTTACAGGGGAATGCCGAGTCCAAGATAATTTTGTTCAGCTGTTATTCGGGGGTACAAAACATCAGATGACGTCAGATTGCGCAGAATCAGTAGTGCTTGCTGATTGCACTGAAACACCTAAGTAAGTGAAATATATTTTCCGCTTACATAAGTAAACTAAAAATAAAATGAAGTTTGGCACCCAACGTGGAACCCGCCATAAGTGTGGTGATCAATACTCGTTCTCTATATGAGAAGCCTGCAGTGGGACAGTTACAGGCTGGTCTTGTTAACAGCATCGGTAATGGAGCCCAGCATGGGACACACAAGCGTGGTGATCAATGCTCGTTCTCTGTATGAGAGACCTGCAGTGGGACAGTTACAGGCTGGTGTTATTAACATCTTCGGTAATGGCGCCCACCGTGGGACTCACAAGCGTGGTGATCAATGCTCGTTCTCTGTATGAGAGGCTTGCAGTGGGACAGTTACAGGCTGGTGTTATTAACAGCTTCGGTAATGGCGCCCACCGTGGGACTCACAAGCGTGGTGATCAATGCTCGTTCTCTGTATGAGAGGCCTGCAGTGGGACAGTTACAGGCTGGTGTTATTAACAGCTTCGGTAATGGCGCCCACCGTGGGACTCACAAGCGTGGTGATCAATGCTCGTTCTCTGTATGAGAGGCCTGCAGTGGGACAGTTACAGGCTGGTGTTATTAACAGCTTCGGTAATGGCGCCCATCGTCGGACTCACAAGCGTGGTGATCAATGCTCGTTCTCTGTATGAGAGGCCTGCAGTGGGACAGTTACAGGCTGGTGTTATTAACAGCTTCGGTAATGGCGCCCATCGTGGGACTCGCGTGGTGATCAAAGCTCGTTCTCAGTATGAGAGGCCTGCAGTGGGACAGTTACAGGCTGGTGTTATTAACAGCTTCGGTAATGGCGCCCATCGTGGGACTCGCGTGGTGATCAAAGCTCGTTCTCAGTATGAGAGACCAAGGAGTGTTATTACTGTTTTATCCTTCTAGATTCGCTGTAATTCGGGTGAAGGATGGAGTGAAGATCTATACCGGTGGATACTATGTCTTGGTGAAGGTACAAGATGATCAGAAACCTGTGGTGGATAGCAGCCATGGTGGGAACCATTTCTGGTGAGTTTTGGATGAAACATGACGCGATAAATTTTAAGTAAGAATATAAGTTGAGGATGTTTGATTCCACAAAATTATTGAACAGGTACTTAAATAGTTTTTTTTAAGAGTTGGTAACACGGATTAATAAAATATAGAAACAGACTTTAAAACAGTTGTTTTTCATGATTTCATTGGCTTTGGAAACTAAGCTGACCGAAACATTATTTTTTCTAGTAATAGAATTAGAATAAAGCCTATTCTAGTTTTTTTTTTATAAAGTTTAGAATATTTTGTTTGCTGAATAATATGTGAATGTTTTGCAATTCCATTATTATTACGATAATGACAGATTTTAACCGCCATAATCTAGATCAAAGTGTAGTCGATTAAAAAAACCTATATTGCATGGGAAAATATTTTTACCTATTAATCCTAACTGTCATTCGTTGATCATTGGAAGTCGATAATAAATTCAGACAACCAGTCTTACTATGGGGTAATGTGTTACCCAGAAAAATTGTGGAGGTTAGATAGGCAGTCGCTTCATGTTAAATACGTTATCCGGCTAAATCTAGTAAGACTGGAAGCCAACCCCAACATAGGATGAAAGACGCTACGCAGAAGAATACGTGCGCTTATTATTATTATTTTTTATTCCCAGGATAACCCACATCAGGAACACAGTGAAGATAGTCTCCAGATTCACGGACCTCCAGGTGTTCTTCAACCACCAGGAACTGGTGATGCTGGTCCCTCATATATACCTCGACACCGTCTGCGGGCTCTGTACTAACATCCATACCTTATATCAGTGTTAAAATAACATAATTATTAATAAACATAGTAAGCTTTCTTTTGTATTTACAATATTTTTTAATAAATAAATAAATGTGGACAACATCACATACATTGCTCCGAACCCAAAGTAAGTAGCTAAAGCACTTGTGTTATAGAATCAGAGACAACGAAGGTACCACAAACACCCAGACCCGAGACAATCTGGAAAAGTGTTTTTCTACATTGACCCGTCCGGGGATCGAACCCGGGACCTTAGAGCTGGTGACACCTTGAAAACCGGTGCGTACGCCACTCGACCACGGAGGTCGTCAAATGTACATGTGTTAAATGGACAAAGATTATTTGATTATATTTTATTCATATCCTATATTTTATTTCGATATGTATTACTAGCTGTTCCCCGCGACTCCGCCCGCGGGACATAATGTTTTAGTAAAAAAACCTAGCCTTTGATAATCAGGGTGAATGTAGCTTTCTAATGGTAAAAGAATTTTCGAAATCGGTAAAGTAGTTTTTAAGTTTATTCATTACAAACATACACACAAAAATACTAATCTTTCCTGTTTATAATATTAGAATAGATAAGTATACAGGATTAATTTTTATGGAGTGCGTATATTCAACGAGGTAATCAGGTGCATAAAACTAAACAGCTTTCCTCAAGGAACATAGATCGAATTATTAAAATTGCAAATATAATAATATATAATAATTGCTAATACTTTGACTTTGACTTTTCATACAAACATAAGTCACGTGACTCACTTTGTTATTTTATTATTATTTCCTTTATTTTAAAATATAAATATAAATAAATTTTTTAAAATTTACTACTAAAAAAAAATATACATTTAAAAATATAAAAAATAGTGCCCAACCGGCAACGGGAACAAGGTCCAGGCTGCCGGTGGTTAGGGCTCCAGAGAGAGGAACCTCCTCACGATACGCACCGTGTCGAGAAGTACCGCTTTCTGAATCAATTATTATTATTATTATTAATATATTGCCATTGATCGACATGCTAAGAAGAAGAAGTTTGTAGAACGAGCAATGAGGCTACCAGTGACGCAATAAATTAGGCCCAGACAAACGACACCACGGAACACAACTAGTTCAATACTACATTAATATGGCATCCATTTAAAATTAATTCGTGTAAAGATAAGAAATGATATGTATATGATTTTAATATTTAATTCTAGTGTTTAAAATATGATTGTAAAATAATAATTAATAAATATTTCTTTTTTTAAGATGTTTGATTAATATGACTAATAAATAGAATAAAAATATTATTTTAACAATATTAATTTAAATTATATTATTATTATATTTTTAATTTATTTACATTTGTTTTATTATTTTTCTGAATTATGTTCCCATTTAAAGGTAATTATGTTGATTTTTAATCTTGATAATTAGCTTACAATGTGGTTCGCATATTATTAGTATATTTTTGTTAACCCCTCGTGCTAAGCTAAATGCTTGTGTTACGAGTGGGTTTACGTCGGTTATTGTCATTTGTCAAATACATCTGTTATCTGTGTAATTAATGACTTTTTTCTGTCTGTTTGAAGTCTGAATTCAAAGGGGAGAGACTATTGTCCAGCAGTGGGACACCAAACAAGTTTCTTTAAAAAAAATACGAATTAGTAACCTCCTTTTCTGTAGTTAAATAGCGAGCATAATACCACAAGCTATTCTTTATCAGCACGTCGATTCTGTAAAATTCAATCAACAACTCGCACCTCACTTCCCTTTTCACTCTCACTTCGCATAAGTTTCAAATTTTGAGAGCGAAGCGAGCTTCGAAGTGACCTTACTGAATGCCACTTCATACGTCATCTCATACTCTATCTGTCTAAATCTCACGGTTAATTTAGTTCAACTCGCTGACACGCTTGCAAGGGTAGCGCTAGTGCATCAACCAAGTTTTTAGAATGTCAATCAAGAAACTCACAGCGGGTTCAGATTCGAAGTTTCGAACGAAGTCTTACGGAATCAACAGCCAGTTAAATCCGTGGGTTTTGGTTTAACACCGAAATAAATGTTGAACTCTTTATTAAGAAGTATTTTGGATTTAAAATATTATACAAAAACGAGTTGACCCGGCAAACGTTATTCTTCTATAGTAATAAAAATCTGGACAGGGCCACCCCTATCATTTAGGGGTGTGAAAAATAGATGGTGGCCGAATCACAGACCTTACCGACATGCACACAAAATTTGATACACATCGGTCCAGCCGTATCGGAGGAGTTTGGTTACAAACATCGCGACACGTGAATTTTATATATTAGATGTATTTTTGACTGGCCTATTGTTCTAGTGGTTAGTGACCCTGACAGTTAAAGCGGTCGTCGTGGGTTCGATTCCCAATCCTAAACAAATCTATATGTGATAAGCATTTAGGCACATTTGTTCTGTGTCTGGATGTAATTTATGTAGAATATGCGTGTAGTTAGAAATATATAAGTATGTTTATCAGTTGTCTGGTTGCCATAGTACAGGCTCTGCCTAGTTAAGGATCTGCTTGTCAATTCTGTAAAATTCAATCAACAACTCGCTATTCACTCTCACTTCGCATAAGTTCCAAATATCGAAAGGAGCGTCGAAGTGACCAGGGAATTCCTTACTGAATGCCACTTCATACGTCATCTCATACTTTATCCGTCTAAATCTCACGGTTAATTTAGTTCAACTCGCTGACACGCTCGCAAGGGTAGCGCTAGTGCAACAACCGAGTTTTTAGAATGCCAATCAAGAAACTCACAGCGGAAGAACTATCTTATATATATTATGCATCTACCACGATTTGTCTCTGCATCACCCTAAGGTTGACTGGTAGAGAATGCCTTCTGGCATTAAGTCCGCCTTTGTGCAACAATGTGCAAAAAGTATTAAATAAATAAATAAGAACAGAATAAAGAATCAACAGGCAGATGGCCATGTGTGAGTCCTAAGGTATTATTCTTATGGCAATAACTTCACAAGTACATGGGGCATAAAAATAGGCAGCCCTTGTTCCATAAAAATCAATAAAAGACAGTAACTAGGTTGGAAATTCAACCTGAATAAACAGAGTTATTTATTTTAAACCCTTATAAACATATTTTTAATAGAGCGACTAATTTTCTCACCCTTTGATCAAGGCGTGTACACAAGGTGACAGACAAGCTTCAACTGGCTAACATCGTAACGTAATTTTAAATAAAGAACTCTCAAGCTCGACCAATGATTGGTCAGTTGAGCGACCATAGACTAATCGGCTTATACTTTCGATCGAGCATAGACAAGGGCCCTTTGATCGTCTTTACGGTTGAGTTGCTGTTTAATTTTACAAAGGAGGTCTTTTAAGTTTTGTTTTGTTGAAGTTAATTATGTTTTGTATAATATTGTGGGCGCTAGTATATTAATACTGAAATAGTGTTTAAGTTGAGAATTTATGAGAAAATTGATAAGATTTTTTGAGGTTATAGTGTTGGAGTTATACAAACAAAGATTTCAATATGAAACGATGATTAGGTATATGAGTATTTTACCTTCTTGATTTTATTTACTATAAGTAATAGAGTTTCGCATCCATTTTTTTCTAGTATTAATATTAAAAAACTATACTGAAATCATGCAAGTAACCGATACACATGCGGGCAAAGCCGCGGGTACAGATTGTTCACATAATCTATACATAGTATTTACGTATGGTTGTAGGTCTTTAAATATAATTGTATGTAAGTACATAAAAAAAAAACTCTGCTTGTGACCATGACACCTGCAAAGGTGTTGAAACGTCGGAAACTAAAATCAAAATAAACCGGATAGAATCCGTTTTGAAAGTAGTTTTATTTCAATGTCTAACATTCGCGTAAACCTCAGAAAACTAAATAAAAAAGTCGGGTATGTTACAACACTTATAACTCAGGAACGGGTGAACCGATTTTGATGATCATTCATTTGTTTGATTTGTATACGTCTCGAATAGCAGCATAAATATATCATTAATATTTATAATGAAAAATGTACTAAAAGATATGTTTACTACACGGGGACTACTTACGCAGGCGATACCGCGGAATACCGCTTTTATATAATACTATCTATTCCCCGCAACTCCGCTCGCGGTACCTAATTTTTTAGTAAAAAATTTAGCCTATGTTACTCAGGGTGAATGTAGCATTCTAATGGTAAAAGAATTTTTAAAAGCGGCAGTGTAGTTTTTGAGTTTATTCATTACAAACATACACACAAAACATACAAATCTTTCCTCTTTATAATATTAGTGTAGACAAGTATTGGAAAATAATTGTTGCTTGGCCTGTTTTTTAATAGCCCGTTGCTTCGGCTATGAGTATAAATAATTAATTATCTAGTACCAATTAGCATCGATGTGGCAATGACCCCAATTTAATTATTAATTATTCATAAACCATGATACATTATTGATTCTTTAGTGTATTTATAGTTAGAAATAAAAATGGGGACGTGTACTTCCTGTTGAATAAGTAAGGCCTCGTTCTAAACTTCGAATCTGAATCCGCTGTGAGTTTCTTGATTGGCATTCTAAAAACTCGGTTGATGCACTAGCGCTACCTTTGCGAGCGTGTCAGCGAGTTGAACTAAATTAACCGTGAGATTTAGACAGATAAAGTATGAGATGACGTATGAAGTGGCATTCAGTAAGGAATTCCCTGGTCACTTCGACGCCCGCTTCGCGCTCGATATTTGAAACTTATGCGAAGTGAGAGTGAATAGCGATGTGAGATGCGAGTTGTTGATTGAATTTTACAGAATCGACGTGCTTCTTATGTACGTGACAAGTTATACTTTACAGTGATGCGCGCGCATCTTAAAATTTTACTCTCATCATGTTTTCATAACGAGCTTAAAGAAGTACAACTTCAAAAAAACATAAAAATCTGTGAGACTGATTATAATGTCGTGGCGGTTCAATGACCGGATTTGCATGCACATGGTTGCAGGTTCGAACCCAGGCAAGTACCAATGTGGCTTCTTCAAACTTATTTTAATTTCCTTAATTTATTTAAGACATCATTGACAAACGGTGAAAGAAAACATCGTGACGAAACCTGGATTCCAAAACATTGCAATCTGAAATCGCCAACCCACAACGAGCAAGCGTGGTGATCAATGCTCATTCCTTCTCTATATGGGAAGGGGCCTGTGCCCAGCAGTGGGACATTTATAATTCGAACCTACGACCTTAGGCTTACCAGTCAGGGTCACTAACCACTAGACCAACAGGTCAGTTAAAGACTTTTAATACTTGTGACGTTCTTGTTGACGGAAATAGAATAAAAATCAATAATTTCACCACGTTACTATGTGGCCTAGTTCTTTACATACGTTTAAATACAATATTTTACGTATGTACAACATGTAACAAAACCCCTGTCCGATCCAATAAAGGCGTATTCGTGGTACAGTTCATGAATCGTCTCGCATAGGCGGCTTCTTTGACATAAAGCTGCAGGTAGTAAGTACGTGAACTTTGAGGAGCGGTCAGTGTTGCTGTTGCCTCAGATCAGTTTTTATTTTTATTTATATATTTTCACTGGGGAAAAATAATAATCTTCAATCCATTAAATGGCTACGTATATATTTTTGGGTATTTAGTCTGAACGGCCCAAAACGAATGGCCCGCGGGCCATTCGACCGTAAACAAAAATCGCCTACGTTCCAAAGGACCGGTGATAAAAACTGGTAAACAAATTCAGTGTCATAAACTACATCAAGTACATTCGGGTGCAAAAGTTAAAAAGTTGAAATAAAAGTTTTTTTTCTTAGATTTGTATTATCTTCCTTAGAAGAACAATCAACAATAATATAAAATGTTTACAAAAGTTAAATTTGATAATAAATTAATTTTAAATAAAACTCAGTCTTATTTTAAAGAAACAAATCAACAAAATATAAAAAAATACACTTAAAAAATTAGATTTAGTAAAAATCTGTTTTTTTTAAACAAATAAATTAACATAAAGCTCTGTGTCTATAGGTCAACGATATTGTATGTAAAAGGACATACATTATAAAAATTTTAATTTTTCTAAACAATGCCCCACGCTTATCAGCCCAGTCAATAATTCATGACCTGCAGTTTGTATTTTACAGTTTCGAATAATAGTTTCAGGTAAGGTCACCAAGTACTTGAAAGCACTTTATCCTCTAGCCATGTGCTAACAAAATAATCATTGAATGTGGAAAAATCTTGACTGCTTAGACTTTCTGCCATAATATAAAGCCATCTTCAACGAAATGTGATTAGGTGATTTCAAATAATTAAATATTTAGTTAAAATTCATAAACTTAGCGACTATTACAATGTATGCGACTGTACCTTTAAATTAATTTTGAAATCATTTTATCACCGGTCCTTTGAAACGTAGGCGATTTTTGTTTACGGTCGAATGGCCCGCGTGCCATTCGGTTTGGGCCGTTCAGACTAAATACCCTATTTTTGTAGTGCGATACCGAATAATACTCTTAGGGATCGGACAGGGTTTTTGTTACACGCTGTATAGTCAATGGCAATAATCTACCTTCTGCCCTTATTTCAGTTTCATTTGTGTTTCGCGGGATGTTCTTCCATACTTCTCTATCTGCCGTCATCCTACATGTAACATCTATTCTAGCTATATCATATATCACACCGATTAAGCTGGGCAGCGTTTGGTAAACTACGTCAAGTCTTCTCGTCGCTTATACCGCAAAGTTAGAAGACAAAAATCTTCAACAATGTGTCATTTGTACTCATTTAGATGGGCCTGACTGCTAGGCCGGAGGTTGTGAGTTCGATTCTCACCCAGGACAAATCTTTGTGTGATAAGCACGATCATTTGTTCTGTGTCTGGGTGTAAATTATCTGTAATATGTATTTAGAAAAATTTATGTATGTGTATCAGTAGTCTGGTTACCATAGTACAGCCTCTGCCTAGTTTGGGATCAGCTGGCCGTGTTTGAGATTGTCCCAAGATATTTATTTTTATTTTTATTTTATTTTATTTTATTAGGGAAAACAAACAGTAGTATATTATTGGTATACAAAATGTTCTTAAAACTAAACTTAAAAGAAAATATACTACCCACTACATTTTCCACAGATTACTAAAAAGAAAAGATACTAATCTGTAAGCAAACATAATTTGCTGTCAAATCGTTATTCAGAAATCAAGAGAGGTAGGTAAACATAAATTAGGTATTAACTGTAGCTAACTAAATATCAATGAAACGAAAGTAACCAACATTAGAATTGTGAAAAGTGCACTCAGTTATTGTGAATATAAAACAGAAAAAAAAAAATGCCACATTACTGTGCCTGGTGAATTCATACAAAATCTTATCTTCAATTCAACTATTACCATACGAAAAAATAAATAAATAATAATAATATAATGCGTCTTACGCAGTCTATTGCCGATCCTTCAAAACGTTGATTATGTTTTTTTAAAACTAACTCTGTCAAGATGAAATATGTCGATTGAACCAAACTGTTTATTGTAAGTGTCCACTAAGCGATGGAGCGGAGAGCGTTTACCCGAGTTGGATTTACATAAGCTGGTAGCAAATAGGCGCCTCGTCCGCACCTCACGCCCATGCATGGTTCGAGGAACCAGGTAACATAATCTATTCACTAAGGGGGGGCAGTCAAATTTATTACGGCACATGCCAAAAAGAGTCATCATATCAAGCAACGTGCGCCTTGATTGTAGGGTCAGCATATTGTATTTTTTTTTGAAGTAGCTTATAGGATATTTTTCTACGGTAACATCTATAATGCACGGCGCGAAAGTATTTGCGTTGGACTATTTCAATTGCTTCATTATATTTTGCATAATATGGATTCCAAATCGGAACTGCATATTCCAGTTGTGGTCGAATTATTGACTTGTACAGATGCAAATAAGTAGAGGGTCGTTTAAAATCGCGAGACGCTCTCATTACAAAGCCATACATTTTGTATGCTTTATTCACTATATTTTCTACATGCGTATCCAAATGAAGTTTTGAATCTAGTTGCACACCAAGATCACGAAGAGCGGTAACTTTGTTTATGATAGTGTCAGCGAGCCGATATTCGTAGCGAGTAATATTTATTTTTTTGGTAAATGTTATGGTGTAGCATTTGGACAGGCTGAGATATATATTGTTCGCAGAGCAATAGCTGGAAAAACGGTCTAAATCTTGTTGAAGTTCTATACAGTCTGTATCATCACAGATTTTCTTGAATATTTTTAAATCATCTGCATATAACAGGAATTTTGAGTGTTTAAAGCAGTATTTAATATCATTAATGAATAATATAAATAAAAGGGGACCTAAAATGGAGCCTTGCGGTAATTGTTGTGATAAACGGCTTTAAATACGGCTTCCGTCCAGCACGCAACACTACCAGTAATCTGCTTGATGCAATGGCTTACGTGGTTCCTCATGTGGATGCAGGGTTGCAAGTGGACGCCGCCTACTTTGATTACAAGAAAGCATTTGATTTAGTAGATAATGATATCTTGTTATCAAAGTTAGCGAGAGTCGGGTGCACTCCTAAAATGCTACATTTCTTAGCAAACTACTTGAGGAACAGAAAACAATATGTGGAATACGGTGGATACCAATCAGAAAAATATTACACCAGATCAGGCGTGAGCCAAGGTAGCAACTTGGGGCCCCTGGAGTTTATTATAATGGTGAACGATTTGCCTGATGTAATAAAGCATGCAAAGTGTTTATTATATGCTGACGACCTGAAGTTGTTACTGACTATTGAAAAGAAAAGCGATTGCATTCGCCTTCAAGAAGATATAGACAGGGTAATAGATTGGAGCAAAAATAATAAGTTAACAATCAATGTTTCGAAATGTGCATTGCTTTCTTTCAGTCGAGCTCGATTGCCGTTAGAGTACAACTACTTGGTAGACGGAGAGCCGTTGAAGAGGGTACAGTCTATGCGAGACCTTGGTGTGCGTGTGGATTCCCAGTTGACTTTCCGGGAGCACGTACATGATGTATGTAAAAAAGCATACAAATGTCTAGGTTTTGTTCTTCGAACAGCACAGGACTTTACGAACATCCAAGCCATTGCTACACTGTACGATGCTCTAATTAGGAGTAAACTGGAGTTCAATGCTGCAATATGGGCTCCACATGAGACTAAATACAAGCTCATGCTTGAGCGTATACAAAATAAGTATACAAGGTTTCTTTACCTAAGATTGTATGGAGTATACCCCTTCTATCCACTCATGTATCCAACTCTGTTTGTTTTAGGCATGGTTGGATATAACAAGTTGGAAACTAGGAGGGATTTGTCACTGGCAGAATATGTGCTCCAAGTATTCCGTGGTAACATTTACCATCCGGGGGTATTGCATTGCATTAATTTATGTGTGCCAGATCTATGCGTTAATCGGCGGCGGCGGCCGCGCCTGTTTGCGGTGCCGCGCGGCAGAACTAAATTATTAGACACGACGCCATTAATAAGAACTTTGCACACGCTAAATCTGGTGGCCGAAAAAATTGATATATTTATTTGTTCACGAAGTGAATTTGTTAGAATAACATTAAATATATTATGTTATTAGGATAATTTTAGAAATAGTAGTATAGTTTGTTTTTAATTAGTTAAAGTTATGTACGTACTTTTCGGAAGGTAGGTATTATAGTTAATATTGGTCAGCACTATCGTATTGGAATTCTCTGTAATGATAGCTGTAATTTTTTGAATAAATAAATAAAAAAAAAAAAAATAAAATAAAAATAAATAAATCTAACTCTATCCAGGTTACTTCAGACCTGGATAGAGTTAGATTTAAAGCCGTTTATCACAACAATTTGGGTTCTATTAGTTATATAAGAAGCAAACCATCGGAGAAGGTCTCCTCTGATACCATTGTATGAAATTTTGTTCAGCAATAATCTATGGTCAACTTTATCAAACGCCTTCTGAAAATCTGTATAAACCGAATCTATCTGTTGTCTATCATCAATACCCTCAAAAAGCTGGGTCGTAAATAACAAAAGGTTGCTAACGCATGACATGCCTTGGACAAAACCGTGTTGTTCCCCAATTATAAGGCGATGAACGAACGGGTATATCTCGTTATGGACAAGTTTCTCAAACAGTTTTGAGAATGCTGACAATATAGAGATAGGACGGTACGTCTCCACGTCATTTACAGATCCACTCTTATGAACCGGCACGATATTGGCACGTTTCCATATTTCGGGAAAAACTCCATGAGAAATACATTTATTGTAAATTATATAAAGAGGGTAGCAAATGGTGTTATAAGTATTTTTTAAAAACAGAGCCGGAATACCGTCCGGTCCAGGCCCCTTGGTGGCGTCAAGCGATTTCAACTCTCCTCGTATTCTATTTAGAGAAAAATGCAACTTTGATATATTAATATCAAACTCAGTGCTAGATGACGGTGGTTCCCAAGAATTAGGGTCGAATGAAGACGGCTCATACACTGAACGAAAGAACGATGAAAATAAATTACATATTGTAGTAGGATCACTAGCGGAAATTTGTTTATAATTAACTGTGCAAGGAATTTTATTAGTAATTTTACGATTGGAGACATATGTCCAAAAAGCCTTTATGTTAGTCGCAATACTGTCCTCAACAGACTTCATATATATTTTATAACATTTATCAACCTCTTCTTTAAATTTTGATCTATTAATAGAAAAAGTTTCGTAGTCCCTAATATTTCCATATTTTTTCCATCTTATCCAGGCAGAAGCTTTATTTTTATAAATACGTATTAATGTTTTGGAAAACCAGATCGGGAATCGACTGTTTTTGTGCCTGCGTATGGGAGTGTGTGACCTGATTATTTCAAATAGTTTTTCATAGAATGCGGAGACAGCTGCATCAGGCAATAAGTTTTGAAGCGACTCAGTCCAATCTACATCTTTAATGTCTTTATTTATATTAACATAATCGGCTTTATGGTAATTCAATATACTTTGAGCTTTATTTTTGGAAAAAAATGTAGTTGCGGGATTTACTATTTTCACATGGACGTAAAAATCTGGGTGATGCGTGTCCATGGGTAACAAGGGATAGTCAGCCATATACGCTATAGAATCTGTGTTAGAGTAGAATAAATCTAAAATGCGATTAATACAATTCCTTAAATCGTTGTATTGTCTTAGATTTACTTCAGAGCAATGGTTGACTAATACACGGGCTACGTTACTATAAGAAGTAGGGCAGGTGACCCGGTTTTGGCCATTTTAAGGATTTTGTAGACTTTGAGGCTATATCATTTTACAGTTTTTGTTATCACGGACATATTTCTTGTAAAAAGTGATTAAATATATATTAATCTAGCCTAAGGATACATTTTTTTTCATAATGATTCATTGGAAAAATAATCCTGTAGAAAAGAAAAAAAAATGGGAATTTGTGCCATTTTTGGCCAGATTTACCCCATTTCTGCCACAGCCATGTCCCAGTTCTGGCCATCAAAATTCATACAAAATAAAAAGCAGATAATTCAAAGTAATAAAAAGTTTATTCGAAAATCTTTTAATTTACGACCAACAGTCTTTATTTAGACAAAAATAGCTAACATAATATTATGAAATATAATATCTCTGCTTGAATTATGCGGTGAGTACTGGAACAATTTTCTTTTCACGACACCGATTTTATTAGTATTTGGTTTCGATGAAGGCATTATAATCGTAACTCTGAAAATGAATAGATTACTTATATCAAAATAGCTAAGTAATTAAGTTGAAAAATCACGATAAAAACTAAATGGCCAAAAGTGGGGTTCTACGTGCACCACTTTTGGCCAGTCATGTGGCCAAAGATGGGAAAATTCATTAATTTTGGTTCCATTAGTGGCCACCTCTCATAACATCACTTAATAAACAAATAGCGATAAAATATCATTAGTACCACTTAGACAGTGTATTCTTTATGAAGGATTAACATAAACATTAAAAAAATAAGAAGGAATTAAAAAAATAATGATTGGTTACTCACCCGCTCGCTTTAGCCTTTTTGCTAAGAAATAAAACAATTGACGCTCGTCAAAAAATAATGACTTGTTGGATTGAAGTAAAGTTTGACACGTCAAAGCTGTCAACGCTATCAATGTTGCTAATATTAGATATTCTTATTCCCGTAAACCATAGAGTAATATATTTGTCTTTGCCTTAGTTATAACGATTTGAAGTTCTAAATGGCCACAAAGGGGTCGGTGGCCACAACCGGGTCACTTGCCCTAATAGTAGCACATTCCATAAATGAACATCTTTTAACCCAGTTCAGATTTGGCATATTGAAATCACCGGCTAAAATGATACAGTCGACACGAGATTGACTAAATATGGATGATAGAGAATTGAGGAAAGCAATGCAAATATCTTCTACACTATTCGGTGGTATGTAAGTAGCACATATTAAATGATATTTATCGTTATAAGATGGGATTTTAACTATTACATGCTCGGGCAATAGTAGAGGGGGAGACAACAACAGACGAGTGGGTTTGAGTTCTCGCGAAACCGCAATAAGTACACCACCACCATCTTTCTTTTTAGTAACAGTACGATTACGATCATATCTAAATAACGCGTAACGTTGATCTATAAATTCGTTGTCTGAAATATCGGGTGTTAAAGTGTGTTCATTTTCGTCCTGATTCCTCGACAATTCTGATAATAAACAGATAAATTATTAGTAGCCATTATTTAAAGTTTTAACATCAAAAATATTAATTATAAGCAATAATGAGTTTCTCAAGTAGTAACATACTATGATTGGGGTAATCGACATATTAACATACACTTTAATTTTTATAATGACAAATGAGGTATGATTATAGTAATAGGTAAAAGAAGGAAAAAACAATATCTTACGGATCGGGGATAGCTTCGCAAGACACCAAGCAAAATCAGTTAGAGAGTGCAGTACTTTTACATTGAGAATTATGTAACGGAGCACAATAAAAAAACAAGAACATGACATTTTTGAGGATTTACAGTTAAATGTGACGTTATTAGCTATCAATTTACAATTTAAAGGAATTTTAAGTTTCCGTAGCAGTTTCGGTACGATACTTCTTTGCATTAATTTTACTGGATATGTCAGATTCAGTATGAATGCAAACGTAGCAGAGTCGTCCGTTTCTTTGACCAATATGGTAGCGTTCCGTATCCACACATACTTAAACTTATTTGCTTGAGCAGCTTCGCGACATTTCCGAAACAAATCCTTGTTGCGAAGAGTCAAATGTTCATTTATGTAGACGCGGAATGGAGTGCCAGATATGCCAATGCGGTCAGATGTAAGCCCTCTTGATAGCCGATATGCACTTAGCATGTTATCTCGTAGTAGTCGAGTTGCAAACTTTACTATTATATTTTTAGGTCTTGTATTCTTTGAATGCGCATGGGGGACGCGGTGGATCGCAATTATGTCACGCTGAGAAAGCGTAATATTAATTGCAGATGCCATGGACTCTAATACGGTGGATAGGTTTTCACCACGCTTTTCAGGCACGTTACATATCTCTATGTTACATTGACGCGCCTGTTGCTCCAACTTGTCGATTTTACCCTCTAGTAAGGATACGGCAGAAGCTCCTGAGTCTTTAATTTTTAACTCCATATCCGCAATACGTTTCGCACCGTCAATATTGTTTTCAGCGTTAAGGTTTACGGTAGACTTCAACTCTGATACTTCCTGAGATAACTCCAAATATTTAGATTTTAGCTCCGTTATATCCGTTTGAGCAGCATCACATTCAAGGCGCAGAGCCTTCACATCGCTAAGCATCTGCGAGAAGTCAGATGATATTGCATTCAAGTCGTTCCTAAGAGTATTTATACTGTCCTTGATACCCGAAAATTGAGAGTTTATTTCGACGTGCAGGTCATTTAAGCTTTTCTTCACCTCATTAGACAATGTTGAGATAGCTAGAGTCAGCTCGCATTCAGGTTGTTTCCTTTTTCTCTGGGTGACATTAACTACTTCGGCGTCTCTTGTAAGATTCGGGTCTGATTGAGCTTTAGTAGGTGAACGATACATTTCGAAGTACCTTGCGCCTGCCAAAAAACGTATAGCGCCTACTAATAAACGTATAGCAACGCGTAGCTCAGAAGCAGGTAGATTACGATATGGTATTTGACCGCAGCGGGGTCATGTACGAATAGCCGAGTGCGTCAGGCGCCACACCTTTCACCGTGCACGGCCAAGTTCAGGTTCGAATCCCACTAGTAGCCACCACTTTTTAAAAAAAAGGCAAAAATGTTCAACAACTTCCAGGCAAAAAGGGACAGCGCGCTACAAAGTTCAAGATGGCGCAGACAGTATATGGCTCACCACACAAGATAGTACGAGAGGCACCGATAATATCACGGGTTTAATTCTCAAAAATGTGAAACAGTTAGCACCAACACAACACACGACACGACAGCACGTCTGCTCACAGATAGATCTCAAAGCGAACATTATTATTATTATTTTTAAAAATGTTATATTTGGGGTTAATATGGCCGCCATTCATTTTTTTTTTTTTTAATAAACGACGCCCGCGCTAAGGAATCTAATCCTTGTGTCGCGGGGGTTGCACAAACATTCAAATCACATGCACAAAGAACACCCAGACTTGGAACAAGTATCTGTGGATCACACAAATGCTTGTCCCATGCGGGGATCGAACCCGCAGCACGTCGCCCACAGTGGTAATTAGCGTGGTGACCTATACCACTCGGCCATCCGTGCAGTCTAATTTATTGTCATTGTAACCACGATGTTGTAACAACATTGTATGATTAATAATTGATAATATAATAATATATTAGACAGTTCAGTGGAAATTACCCCAAACACATGTAGGGTAATTATTAAGTATATAACGATACAATTTTGTTAGAACCATGCGCAGTGCGGGGTAACACACACAATCTCTACTCAATCAAGCAAAATAACTTATTTACAAAACTAAAAAAAAACATTCATTAAACAATAATCCATTCACATTCAAAAACCAACCTTCATGCTATACTTAAAGTCTCAATTTTCTCTACAACTGTCTCCCTATAGATTAGTCCGCAGTGTTCACATTCAGACGAATAAACCCTTATGATATTATATAGGTTGTAAGGATGTTAGGACATCAAAGGCTTCAAAGTATATTCAGTGAGCAAGGATTACACGCTTACATGACCGTAGGTTAGGTTAAGCTGCGCGTACACCGGAGCGTAACATGATTTTGTAGGTTAATAAATGTTCTAATTGAGTAGACAGGTCGCTCTTATATGAGTGTTTTCTGCTAGGGCCTAGAAATAATCTTTTTACTAATAAAACTATTTATCTTAATATCTTTGGATAATTCACACACGGCCATCTGATCCCAAACTAGGCAGAGCCTGTACTATGGTTACCAAACAACTGATAAACATACTTATATTATTATATTTCTAAATGCATACATATTTTAGTTACACCCAGACACGGAACAAATGATTGTGCTCATCACACAAAGATTTGTCCTGGGTGGGAATCGAACCCACGACCTACGGCTTAGCAGTCAGGGTCACTAACCACTAGACCAACAGGCCAGTCGAAAGTCAGTATGTAAATTGTTTATACATGTACAACTTTTACACATACATCAATCAATTTTGCTTGATAATGATTCTAGTTGACATAGTACAGGCTTTTCCTAATTTGGTGGCTGTGTGGGAGCTGTCCCAAGATATAAAATATTAAGTAAGTATATTATTATAACTCATTACTTCAAAATTGAACACTAACCGATCGCGGTCTCTGTTACGCTACAGTTAGCAGCAACGTTTATCAAAACAAATAGCGAACCAAAACAGGTGAATGTTGTGAATAAATGATTCTAATCTGTCCCTGCTAACGTGTTCACTTAATCGGTCGTAAAATTATTTGATTAATGAAATTATGAGTTTCAATGCTTACGTTATAGTGTTTGCAAATCCTTATTTATATAAGTATCTCATTTTAAACACGTAAGTATAAAAAAAATGGCTTAGAGGTAAATTGGTTGAAGTAAATCTACGCTTATTTCTTTATTATGCCTAGCCTTTTCCCAAGTTATGTTGGAGTCGGCTTCCAGTCTTACCGGATTCATCTGGTGACTATATTTTACAGAGCGACTGCCTATCTGACCTCCACAACCCATTGCTAGGTAATACAGAATTCCATTGCAAGACTGGTTGTCAGAATTGTAATGACTTAACGACTATCGAAGATCACGGCATGACAGTTGGGACCAACGGCTTAACGTGCTATCCGAGACACAGTTCTCGGGTATGTTTACAAATGGTCACCCATCCACGGAGGAACGCGGCGAGCGTGGCTTAAGCTTTATTATCGATCAAACCGTACGTCTTAAACTTTACCACGAGTCCTCTTCGCAAACAATTCAACTATTTAATAATGTATTTATTTATGTTCTTTACAACTAAGACAAATCCTTGATGATAAAAAAACTAAGGCCCAGTTTTTTGATCCCGAGTTAACTCAACCAATGGTTAAAATGCTAACTAATGGTAACTTAAATGGTAACTAAATGCAACTAACTAAACTAATATGCTAACCAATGGTTTCAAAACGCGTTTTCTCATCAATTGTTAATCTATCAAAATAATGGTCTACTAAGTTGGAGAGATAATTATTTACTTATTTGTTAGAATAAAATTGATGAATAAACGCGTTCTACCGAAGTTTGAAACCATTAGTTAGCCATATTTTAACCACTGTTTGAGTCAATTCGGGATCACGTCACACTCTGGTGTTAAATCCAGGAATCGTTTTAGGCTCAGAGTTTTTATCTCTAGTTAACTCAATCAATGGTTAAATATCCAAACTTATGGTTTCAAATTTCGGTAGAACGCGTCTATTCATCGATTTTTATTCTAAAAAATAGTTAAGTAATTATCTCTCCAACTTATTTGACCTTTTGATAGACTAAAAATTGCCGAGAAAACGCGTTTTGACACCATTACTTACAATATTTAACCATTGGTTGAGTTTACTCAAGATAAAAAAACCGGGCCTTAGTAAATCTTTCTCTTAAGAATGAGTTTCAGACACGTCGCCAGCAAACGAGACAATTCGAAAACTTTTTGTTAAACTTATTACAAAAAACCCACTTTTGTTTTTACGACTTGACGAATAAGGAAAACATCGTACTCTTTTCGTTTAACCATAGCGTTTGGCTGCGGTTTCGCCTGGGGCTTTATTCACTAAGTCAAAGCAGTTATTGTGCTTATTGTCGAGTTCAGAGAGGCGTCGCTTGCAACATACTATAATTTAAGGTACAAAATCTGTTAAATGGTCTATACCGTAAATACAAACACTACCCGGTGACTTTCAGAACATAAAAAAGATTTGTTGAACCGGGGCTCTTGAACTATAATCTGCGTAATGCAACGTTAAGTTTTTTTTAGTAAATAAGGCTGACGCTTTTGCATTAATTTTTAAAGATTACTAGCAATGTGGATCGCACATTACTAGTAATCTCGTTAACCCCTTGTGCTAAGCTAACATGCTTGTGTTACGAGTGGGTTCACGTCAGTGGTGTAATAGGTGGGATTTGAACCCCACATGATCGCAAATCCGACGCCCTAGCCATTAGGCTACCGCCACTTCATTTATTTTGACGCGAAACCTACCCTATGATATTTAGTAATAACTAGCTGCCCGGACAGACTTCGTTGTGTCAAAAGTAAATTATCAGTCGTGCGCGCAACCGTGCTAGCGAGTTGACGCGGAATTTCAAATGCATCGTGCGTGAGTCATTATTATCACAATATAATTATGACTTCGAACACGGTTAAATGTAATACGTGTAATGTTGTGATAAGCGAGATACTCGCTTTTGTGCAGAATAAAATAGATGTGATGGATGAAGAAAGTCTCGTCCGTTTATGTACAACTTCTTTTACGTCAGAAGAAATTTTGCAGCGCCAAGAAGTTGTTATTTGAATCGGCGCCTTCATCAAAACGTAAAGTGAATAGAAGAGGAAACGGCAAGTCTGAACGCGATTTATTTGATATAATAACACTATTAAAAGAAACAGACCCTGAAATAGTGCCGATTTTTGTGGCAAAAGAACTGCAAAAACTGCCGCCCGTTACTTTTGATCATTTAGACGCTACCCGCTTATTAAAAGATATTCTAGTGCTTCAAAGAGAACTTCAACTTGTTAAAGAAACTTATACAACGAAGGATGACATAATGCTAATTAAAAAGGATGTAGATTATTGTAAGAACAACATCTCCAACAAAGTTTTAGTTTCTAAAACATGCAATAATGTTTGTATTGATAGCGGCAAAGCGCACAACCTGCCTCAATGTGACGGCGATGTCGCGGCCGATGTTGTCATAGCTCCGTCTCTTTCGTGCGAACCGAATATGGGTGCTGATATCTCGCTCGAACATTTCGTCGATGCATGCGCGTCAACAATGCATGTTGAAGGACGGAATGCGCTTCCGAGCGCGATTTTGAAATCAACTGATTTGCGAGAGTTAGTTAACATATACGATGCGTGCAATGAGAAAAAGAGAGAAAAGACGCAAGTCATGCCGCTTGAGGCGGGAACTCAAAAATTAAAAACATTCGCTGACATCGTTCAAGATAATATAATAGGAAATAATGAGGATTGGACTTTAGTCCAAAGAAAGAAAAGTTTTAAGCAGAAATTTATAGGAATTAGAGGCCGAGCAAACATTGATTGTATGCAGAAGTTCAAGGCCGCCGACTCGAAAGTTTATTTATTTATCAACCATGTTGATAAAAGTGTGTGTGAAGACGATATACGCTCATATGTTATGACAAAGACGCAGACTACAGTCGATGTAGAAATAATTAATATGAAAACAGAAAGAAGCTACAATGCTTTCAAAGTTTTAGTGCCTAAAAGTAAATTATCAGTATTTTTAGATGACAACTTATGGCCTGAAGGTATTACATTTCGAAAGTATGTAGATTTAAAGAAGAAATTTAATAAAGGTATAAATATTAATAACAATAATGGATTACAAAAATAATAATACGTCGAAAATAAGTACATTTGCAACTTACAACTGTAAGTCAATCACAAGGTCAGTGGATTATGTTAGATTATTGTGTCAAACGTGTGATATAATTGCGTTGCAAGAGACATGGCTGCTACCACACGATATAACGTTCCTGGGCACCATCGACTCTGATTTTGGATACGTGGGGAAGTCAGCAGTGGACACATCAACAGGCATTCTTCGCGGCAGACCCTACGGCGGTGTAGCGGTGCTCTGGCGGAAGAGCGCCTACGATAATGTGTCCCTGATACAATGTGAGAGTGTGCGTCTTATTGCTATTAAAATTAGCGTAGGAACCAAAACTTTTATAGTGTTCTCGGTTTATATGCCGACTGATTCATCGGAAAATCTAGTGGAGTTTGTGAACTGTCTTAGTGAAATTAATGCAATAATTGACAGCTGTGGTGTGGATGCAGCTTTTATTTTAGGGGACTTTAACGCACAACCGAATGAATTGTTCGGTAAGGAGCTTTTGAGTTTTTCAAGTGAAATGCAATGGCGGTGCGCTGATTTAACGTTACTTGGACTTGATTCAGATACATATACCTACATTAGTGAAGCGCATGGCACAACTAGTTGGTTAGACCATTGTGTAGTAACAGATGCAGCATGGAACTCTATTTTAGACATAAATGTTCTCTATGATGTTTCCTGGTCTGACCATTTACCTATAATAATAAAATGTGATCTAAATGTTTTAAGATTAAAATTAAATACTCAGTCATTAAAAGTAAACAAAGTTGTTTGGGGAACCAGAGACTTACAGCAAATAGAGCAATACACAGAATACTGTAACATTCACCTTAAAAACATAGATTTTCCTGTTGAGTTTACAAATTGTAGTTATTATAAATGTAGTAATATTGATCACCATAGCATTATAGATACGTTGTATAAAGACATAATAGGAGTACTCTGTGATTCAGCTAGAATTAGTCACAATACAGAGAGTCGACGTAGAGGATGTCATAAAACAGGATGGAATAAATATGTTCATGAACTTCACAAACAGGCTCGACACGATTTTCAGAATTGGTCTTTATGCGGTCGGCCGACAGGTGGTTTTTTATATGAACAAATGATTAAAAGTAAAAAGTTGTTTAAAAATAAATTAAAATGGATTCAAAATAATAGATATCAAATTAAAATGAACATTCTTGCAAATCAACATGAGACCAAAAATTTTACTAGCTTCTGGAAGACCACAAATAGCCTAAACCCAAAATCTAGTCTGCCCGCAAGCGTAGAAGGGGTCAGTGACCCCAATGAAATTGCCAGCCTGTTTATGTCATCTTTTAAAGTCGAGTCTCCTTTGGGCCCGTCTTCTGATGCGTCCGAAATCTTGGAGGGGTCTAGGACCCAGCTTATTAGGTTTACGGGGAAGGAGGTAGCTCAAGTTATTAGATCTTTAAAAAGGGGTAAATCACCAGGACACGATAACCTAAGTGTGGAACATTTGAGATACGCGGGGAAACATATAGCACGAGTGCTAGCTATGCTGTTTAGTATTTGTACGAGTCACTCGTATCTACCAGTGGATCTTATGAAAACTATTGTAGTTCCAATTATCAAGAACAAGACTGGAGATGCGAGTGCCAAAGACAATTACAGGCCTATTTCTTTGGCTACAATCGTGGCTAAGGTATTTGACAGTTTGATTGATAAACAGCTGGATAAACATCTAACACTTCATGATGCGCAGTTCGGGTTTAGGCCTAATTTATCAACTGAAGCAGCCATCCTCTGTCTCAAACAAACTGTCCAATACTATACCAGCCGAAAAACACCTGTGTACGCCTGCTTCCTTGACCTCTCCAAGGCTTTTGACCTAGTTTCTTATGATTGTCTGTGGAAGAAACTGACAGAGGACACTAATCTTCCTAGAGAATTAATAAATGTATTAAAATACTGGTACAGAAATCAGTATAATTATGTTAGGTGGGGGGGAGTCTTATCGGAGGCGTACAGGTTGGAATGTGGGGTGAGGCAGGGGGGGTTGAGCTCACCTAAGCTTTTCAACTTGTATGTTAACGGACTGATTTGTGAGCTCAGCAGTGTTAACTTTGGTTGTTCGATTGACGGGCAATGTGTTAATAATATAAGTTATGCGGACGATATGGTGCTGCTGAGCCCATCAATCAGTGCAATGAGGAGACTCACCAGTATTTGTGAGGATTATGCGGTTACCCATGGTCTTAGGTACAACGCTACCAAAAGTGAGTTTATGGTTTTTAAGGCTGGTAACAAGACTTACGATGTAGTACCGATTATTACATTGGCGGGCGGCGTATTGTCCAGAGTCACTCGTTTTAAGTACCTGGGACACTGGGTCACCGATAACTTGTCAGACGACGCAGATATTGAGAGGGAACGCAGGGCATTGACAGTTAGGTGTAATATGCTGTCCCGTAGGTTTGCGCGGTGTACAGCGAATGTCAAGAAAACTTTATTCCGTTCTTATTGTCAGACGCTGTACACGTGTGCGTTATGGGTCAGATATACACAGACCTCGTACAGTGCCCTGCGGGTCCAATACAATAATGCGTACCGGGTAATGATGGGGCTGCCGCGCTATTGTAGTGCTTCAGGGATGTTTGCCGAGGCAGGTATCCCTGACTTCTATTCGCTAATGCGGTCACGAATAGCGTCCCTGATGAGGCGAGTGCGCGACAGCTCCAATAGCCTGCTTGCAATTGTGGCTAATAGGGTTGATAGTCCTATCTTGTGGCATTGGATGACAACTCACAGAGCGTCATTCAGATATGTTAAGTAGATATAAGTGTTTCTTTGTTTATTAATTTTATTTGTGTTTTCTATTGTATTTAATTTGATTTTAATTGTGTTTTTCGATTTTTATTACTATGGATGTTGTGTCTGAAAATAAAGTTTTTATTATTATATTATTAAGGTAATTCCCGAGTTTAGGAACTTTTTTTTTTACTTATTATTTAGGTTTTACACATTTTAAACCTTCCCTGGACCTCCATGAACATTTCAAGATCAAAATCAGCTAAATCGGTTCAGCCGTTCTCGAGTTTTAGCGAGACTCACGAACAGAAATTGATTTATATATATATACTAGTTGCCCGGACAGACTTCGTTCTGTCAAAAGTAAATTAAGGTAATTCCCGAGTTTAGGAACACTTTTTTTTTTTTTACTTATTATTTATGTTTTACACCTTTTAAACCTTCCCTGGACCTCCACGAACATTTCAAGATCAAAATCAGCTAAATCGGTTCAGCCGTTCTCGAGTTTTAGCGAGACTCACGAACAGCAATTGATTTTTATATTATAGATATACCTACCTTTTTTTTTTTAAATCGGGTCTTCAGTTTTGTAGATAAATTTAGAATTTAGACATCCTGACACCAAAATTTCATCATGTTAAATTTTATACACGCCTCAATATAATTAAAAACGCCAGCTCAACTTATGATTAATTGCAACAGGTTGGTGTTATTAACAGCTTCGGTAATGGCGCCCACCGTGGGACTCAAAAGCGTGGTGATCAAATGTTCTTTAGCTGGATGAGAGGCCTGCAGTGGGACAGTTACAGGCCGGTGTTATTAACAGCTTCGGTAATGGCACCCACCGTGGGACTTACAAGCGTGGTGATCAATGCTCGTTCTCTGTATGAGAGGTCTGCAGTGGGACAGTTACAGGCTGCAGTTAGTTCTGAATTTGGAATCTATTTAACATTCAGTTTTGAGTGTCATATATTGGTCTTATTAATCCAATATGTCGGTCATACCTTCAATAATGAAACTAATTATAAATTACGAGCTAACTCGAACACAAATGGGTTTTAATTATTCATATTTGTCACAAAGTTGAATGCAATGTGGCGTCCGAAATAATTAATTAGATACTAACACGTTTATGATATTATACCCATTCAGACGGGTCTATTGGTCTAGTGGTTAGGGACCCTGACTGCTAATCTGGAGGTTGTAGGTTTGATTCTCACCCTGGACAAATCTTCATGTAATAAGCATGATTATTTGTTCTGTGTCTGTGTCTATTATAATACAATATTATACGATTATACCTATAAAATAACGTGGGGATAGCGATGTTGAAAGATATAAAAAAAATTGAACCCTCGAGTTAGGTAATACATAATTATACACAAATATTAAACATTTGGGGTGTACCTGGGTATGAAAATAGGAAATTTATTTAGCCAGTCAGTTATAATAAAAAAATGATTGCCTGTGAAGTCGGTTTACGGACAATAATTTTACTTTATAACGTCATAAGAAAATATTAATGAAAAATTGCATACTATCTCTTTTCTACTTGGCACGCATCGTAAGCGGAGTGAAAGAGAAATAGATGCGTCACAAGCTTAGGCCGGTCGTGCCTCTCTATCTCTTGTTCCGCGCTCTCGCTCGCACGCTCGGGCACGCATCGCACGCATAGAATGAAACAGAGATACATGTGTCACCAGTCGAACCTTTATGTCTATCGTGCCTCTCTGTCGCTTGTTCCGCGCTCTCGCTCGCACACTTGACTCAGACGGAACGTGATACTTTTTTTTGCAGCCGGTATTCATCTATATATATAAAACTCTTCCGTTACTGACTGACTGACTGACTGACTGACAGACAACACAGCCGAAACCACTGATCGTAAAGAGCTGAAATTTGGCATGTGTGTTTGTTGGAAGGAGTAGGCTACCACTAAGAGAGGATTTTTGGAAATTCCCCCCCAAAGGGGAGAAAAGGGTGGTAAATTGATTGAAAATGTTTATTACTCAATGGATTCACTTAAAACTTTGTATGTAGGTTCCACCAGTGAAGCAAGTGAGCATTAAGAAAAGGTTTTAGTTTTTTTTCTGTCACAAATTATGTTTTTTTTAATGTTGTTTACACATGTAATCGATAGACCATAGAACAGGCGATAACTAAGTGAAAAACCCAAATTCTGACGGAAGTCATTACTACACGCGGACGAAGTCGCGAGCAAAAGCTAGTCGATTAATAAGACGAATCACAAAGATAAAGCGTATTATAGGTCATAAGTGGGGGATTGTCGTCACAACTTTAGCAAACATTTTGGACGGAGTGACGTCACGCGAATTACCATTCACTGTAACTTCATATTTTTCAGTGAAACTACCCTTACCCTTGACTTGGGGAGTAAGCTGGTGAATGCGTGATGAGAGCGTTACGAAAAAGCGTGACGAGAACGAAAACGTTACGAAATTTGTGATCGGGGAGGTTGAGAGGGAGATAAGTGAAGATAGAAAGAGAGAGTTAAGTTTCGTACCTATATTACTGTAGGGCCAAGAGAGAGAGGTGCGAGCACACCTTTTCTTACTCTCTTTCTCTCATAGGTAAATACTGTTCGTATTTCTATGACACAGTGCAAGCCTATGAGCTAAAGAACTTTAACTTCAGTCGTTTGAACTAAAGCACTTTCGTTTTTTTTCTAATTCATATCACGAGTATTTCATTGGTTTGGTAATATAATATTATTTGTTGAGACCAGATTGTTTCAATTTACAAAGTAGTACGACCTTCGCAGAGATATTTTTTTTTATTTATCCACTTATCTGGTACAAGATACACGAGTAACCCACCCGGGGACGAAATCCAAATATTTATAAAATTTAATTAAATTACTGAAAAAAAATACAGTATCCGGGAGCAATGTTGTCGGCCTATATCATGTGGCTAGTAAATGAGCGATTAATCCAAAATTTTGAAAGTTGGATTTGATTGTGAGTGGATTTTCGTGCACAAAGTTGCAGGTTCGAGACCACTACAGGCAGGCACGGTCCGAAGGGGGGGGGGGTTACAGGGGACATGACCCCCAAAATCTAAGGTCAAATTGAAAAATCTCAAAAATTTGGCAAATGATAAAAGGAAATTTCTAGCTATGTTACCCCATATTTAGAATTTACTCCATAGCTAGAAATTTCCTTTTGCGTCGCGCAAAATTTATAGCTTGCTCACATCTAATGGTGTTTTTATGAACTGCGTATGATGGCCAAAATAACTTGGAAATTACATCTAGTTTAGAAACAAGGCACCGAACTACGTAGTTTTAGTAATCCTAGCAAAATCGATATGCGTCTTTATGATAAAGATTGTATAACAATATTCTAATAATGTAATTTGTCGGTTTATTGTAAAGATTCAAGGTAAAGAGATAGATACCTATTTTTTATTAATGTAGTGAGTGACCCCCTCCAAAATTTCAGGCTGTGACCGTGCCTGACTACAGGTAATTGTGACTTGTTCAAAGAAATATGTATTTTCTTGATTATTTTAAAACACCATTGACACACGGTGAAAGAATAAAAATACGTGAGCAATCTTGGATTCCAAAAATTGGAATCTGTAATCGCCAACCCGCAGTGAGCCAGCGCGGTAATCAACGCTCATTCCTACTTTATAGGCAAAGAGGCTTGTGACCAGCAGTGGGACATTTATTGTCCGGTATTATTATATACCCTGTTGGTAACCCAGCAGACACTGCAGTATTCGGTATTATCGAGTTTTATTCCTAGCATTCTACCCGCCATTTTAGGGGCCCTACCCGTTCCCTCCTACGCTTCAAATCAGACCCTTGTGAATATACTTCCAAACGGTTCTATAAAAAAGACAAAAAAATGTCCTCAATTTTAATTTTAAATGTTCATTTTATTTATTATGTTATGAAAAGATTAACATAAATATTAAATATAAAACTTCTAAGCGAAGCTGCGCTAGCAAGAACACCAGCCTGTAACTGTCCCACTGCAGGCCTCTCATACAGAGAACGAGTATTGATCACCACGCTTGTGAGTCCCACGGTGGGCGCCATTACCGAAGCTGTTAATAACACCAGCCTGTAACTGTCCCATTACAAGCCTCTCATACAGAGAACTAAAATTGATCACCACGCTTGTAAGTTCCACGGTGGGCGCCATTACTACAAGTGACCACGTGACCGAAATTCGGTCAGAAAGACAATTTAAAACCTTGATTTTAAAGTTTTTAGCTAATAAAACTCACGTGTGGTAAATTATTACAATTTCTGGTCCCCACAAACATTTTTTAACGAGACCACGGTCGCTCTCTGTTGACCCAAAAAACTGTAAAGTGGAGCCTCGTTTAAACGGCACAGCGTCTGGCGTCAGTAACTGGAATGGCAATTAGTGTCAAAATAGTCACTGGAATGACAAGTAGCTCGGTTTAAATCAGAAATGTGTCGCTGATTTGTACGCTGATAATTTGTACGCTGATGAGGCAAAACATGACTGTAACTTATTATGTAATATTATTACATCTTGCATACCTATTCTGTGTGTATACTCATGTTTTTAACAAATAAAGTATCTTGTATCTTGATTAAAAAATGTAAGTGGAGGAGCGTTTGGATTAGACGGTTAAGTCAGAAACAGAATTAAAAATTATTCATTTCAAATTAGTATATTTAGTTGGACTCTTGGAAATTAAAAATATGCAATAGCACCCTGATTCGCTCACCCTTCACCGTTTCTCTGCTCTGGCTGTGGAGAAGAAACGGAGCAACAAATTCCCCAGCATCACGCTGTCTCACTTAACAAAGAAAAAAAGTAGGAACAAGAATGCCTAGAAAACATTTATATAATGTTAACAACTAGACGAAAAACTGGTAAATTCATTGTCAGTATTGTAAAGTGAAACCAATGGAGAGCTGTAACGATGGTTTATATTGTTAACCCCGTGAACTAAACATGTTTTTTCCATATCATTTATTACATATTTGGTTTATGGTAAAAATAAAGTTTTTGTTTTAATATTCACAATTGAATAATTTTTAATATAATAAAAAATATTATTATAGTTTTATTTAAATAATATTTAAAATACACGTTCCCCTATATCATTAGAACAATTTACAGCCGAATCAAAATCATATAAAAAACATTTTCATGTATTATCTGTATCAACTACATCATCAAGAACCTTAAAGTGTAGTAAAAATACATACAGATACATTGAGCTACGATGTCGAAAAGTCGAGTCGAATGCTACTAAAACGCTACGACATAGCTCTACGCATCTACGACTTTATATTTTCTTAGGCAAGCGCACTCTCCCGTTCGAACGCTCCTTCTAGACGGCGGCGTTATATTAAAGGTAGTTTTCACCGAGCCACTATATCATGGTAATTACTTCCCAATCAATGTTTAAACTGTCTTCTGATTAAAGGCTGTATTGAATTAGGATTTTAACCAACTTTAAAAAAAGGTTGTCATTTCGAGCTGTAGGTGCAAAATGCTGTTTAAATTGCACAGAATTCTAATTTTAGACAAGTGCGCTCCTAAATTGGCATGGTTAAATTTTCCATTTTTTTCAGCTCAGAGCTTAGTAAAAATTATTGTTTTCGGTGAATAATATATTTTTTTGTATTAAGTGCACAATTACCGGAGTTATCGAGTACAAAACAAACAAACATTAAGATTGAGAACCCCGCCCCCGTTTTTTGAGGTAAAACGATGTAAAATTTAACTGAGTAAATTAACTGACTAAATTTAAGAGAGTTTAACAATTGACAATAAATTAATTGAACAATGTAAGTCTTATCAAAATTGGTTTAATTATTTCCGAGATGGATAGTTCTATACTTGAAATTTAGCTTAAAAATAGTTACGTTTTTTTCTAAAAGCTTACTAGCAATGTGGGTCGCACATTACTAATATTATTAAACCCTAGTGCTCAGCTAAATGCTTGTGTTACGAGTGGGTTCACGTCGATAGAGCAATGGGTGGGATTCAAACTGGCACACACATGATCGCAAGTCAGACACCTTAAATTGTAAATTTTCTTTTCATACAAAAATACGTAACGTGACATGTCACTTTGCATGAAAAGTGCATGTTCCATTTTAAGATTTCGACCTATGTTCCTATGCACCTGATTACCTCGTTGAATATACGCACTCCTTTTAAATTAATCCTGTATGCAAAACGTAATTAAAGATCTTGATCGCATTTTATTAACACTTTGGACATGTGAACATGGGTAACATATTTTAACAAATAAAACGATTTTTCATCTTTAGAGACTAACGTAACTAAAATAATAAACCTGTTACTTATAAAGTATCAAATTTAATAATTATATTTAAGTGTAATAAGTTTCAACAAACCACGACATCTCAGTCAACGATTGGCTCTTAAGAAGCAGCCATTACCCTACTTCTCCAGACCACAGGTGAATAAATGAATAAAGATTTTATATTTTTGAGTCGGGTTTTAGTGAAATGGTTCCGTGACATTAAATTATAATATTTTATTCTTAAAACCAAAAGGATATTAGTTTAATGTGGTTTTCTGGTTTGTTAGTGCAACATATTTGAGTGAGATTTTTTTTTTAGATATTGTATTATTTGTACTAGTTTTTTAACCGAAATGGAGAAGTTTTTATATTCGACTAGTTATTTTTATTTTTTTAGGTTTTCTTGTTGAAAACTTTATCAACCATTTTGTTATTCGTTTTTTTTTTTTGCTTCTGATTTGTTAAAATAAAATTACCACACTATAGTTGCCGCAAATACGTATGCAACGCGATGTTTAAAAAATATTATATCTTTTAATTTTTTTATGTTTGTTCGTTGGACGCCTTTAACAAGGAGTGGCCCCAATTGGCTCTTGAGAGAGAAAAATGTAAAGTTAATTAAGATAATTAATATTTGTTTTAATTTATTTATAGTATTTCACTTAATCATATTTTTCAAAAGATATGATATATTTTCAAGAGATAATATAATCTTAAAAAAACACATTTTCCAAATATAAAACTAATCAATAAATAATTTATTTCATTCTTCAATTTTTGCAACGAACCCTAAATATTAAAGATGTCGCTGAAAGCCAGACACTGCTATTAAAATGGTTTGAACTGTTATTCAAAGTCGTTTATATAAAGATCGTCAATAAACTCTGACGAAATAAAGCAATTTTTTTCACGTGGTTAAAGATTTGACACTGTTTTTGAAGTTAGTTTTAACCTTGAAAGTTAACTACGCAATCATCTGTACTCATTTTTGTAATTTTGGGTTACTGCCAAAAAGATAACAATTACATTTCGATAGTGATTCAAATACACAATCCTTAGAAAAAAAATGTAAAAAACATGTATAATAATATAATATACATACAGGATTAATTTAAAAGGAGTGCGTATATACAACCTTTCCCAAGGAACATAAGTCCGAATCTTAAAATGGAAAATACACTTTTCATACAAAGTGACATGTCACGTGACTTATTTTAGTATGAAAAGATGATTTTCAGTTTTAAGGTTTCGACTTAAGTTTATTGGGAAAAGTTTTTCAGTTTTATGCACCTGATTACCTCGTTGAATATACGCGATCCTTTTAAATCAATCCTGTATATATACGACGCCGAACCTAAAACCCTTAGCATAGAAAGTCAAATACAAAACAACTGAACATACACTACCCAAACTACAACATTGTACCTTTAAAGGAAAGCCAACATATCGTTACAGAATACCTTTTGTAACATTTTTTTGTAACATAACACAAAATACCTTTTGTAAGATCTTTTATGTTTAAAAGTTTAGTGCTTACCTTTTTCTTTTGGGACGTATCTCGATTATAAGCCTCCCTTATATTACTTAAACATTCTGTTAATGTATACTAACAATAGAATGACTGTATGTAGCTATGGAGTAGGGGACGGGTTTCGGTCACAATGGAAAATGGGATAAGTAAAGAATATCCTACTAATATTATAATTGTGAAAGAGTGAATGTTTGGATGTTTGTTACTCAATCACGCAAAAATGGCAGAACGGTTTTGGATGAAACTTGGCATGCATGTAGCCTTTGACATTGAAAAGAATATAGGCTACCTTTTATTCCGATTCCTTAAGTAGTTCCAGAGGGAAAATTGAAAATTGTTTACAAGCTAAGCGGTGGGCAGAAAGCTTTGAAAATCGGTATTTTTCTTTATTACAGTGAAAATTTTATTCAATTTTTCATTACTTTCACATTTTTCATTTCTTTTTGGATCCAATTCTGAAGTCCACGCAGACGAAGTCACGGGCAGAAGCTAGTAAATAAATAAATTTGGACAACATCACATACATTGTTTCGAATCCAGAGTAAGTAGCTAAAGCACTTGTGTTATGGAATCAGAGATATCAATGGTACCACAAACACTCTGACCCGAGATAATGTAGAAAAGTGCTTTTTCTACATTATCCCGTCCGGGGATCGAACCTGGGACCTCAGAGCTGGCGTCACCTTGAAAACCGGTGTAAGCCACTCGACCACGGAGGTCATTGATATAAATTTATAGGTACACTTTTTTAGGTAGGTATTATAGGTATTTTTTGAAAAGCTTACTTGCTATGTGGGTCGCACATTACTAGTATTTTTATTAACCCCTCGTACTAAGCTAAATTCTAGTGTCACGAGTGGAAACACATCGGTAATGTAATGGGTGGGATTCGAACCAGCAACCACTTGATCGCAAGTCTGATGCCCTAGCCATTAGCATAGAGCAATAGTTATCATATTTAACCATTGGTTGAGTTAACTCGGGACCAAAAAATGGGCCTTTAAAGTGGACTCATGTAGAGCATCCAAAAGAAAGAGACAAAAAACAATCCATCTCATTCCCGACTTATCCCATTTTCACTTCGGACGTCTCCTACATACCTACAGTACCGCGTATACATATAGCCCTCAAGCCTGAACGTCGTCAGTCGATCCGTGAGTGCCGCCGCGAACGGACGTGACGCGGCCCGCGAGTAATATCACACATATTTTATAATATAGAAGTGCTAGTGTGTTAAATCGAAGTGTAATAATTAAAATAGGTAAGATTTTTTTTACATTTAATACTGAAATCGGGAGTCGGAATTTTCATTAAATTATTTAAGTAATACACGAACGGTTTCGTTCGGAATCATATTATTGTTAGGTTTTCGAAGATATTTTTAATTTCGGCGTTTTTGAAATTCCTTTTTTTTTTGCGTCGAATTTTTGGGGTTGTTTGTTACGGTAATATGGATTAGGGTTGGTTTTAGCGAATTCCCGCGAGTTTTGAGGGATTAAAAGCTATTTTAGGGTTGAGTTAAAATAATATTGAGATTAATACCGTCGTTTCGTTTTAAAATATCTTATTAAGCAAGAGCTATAAGTACGGAGAGTTTAGTGACGTTTTACATGATACGTTGTAAGAAAATTAAATTAATATTAATTTAGTATTTCTTTCTAAAGATTCGGTGTCTTGATTTCATAGAAAAGTATTGAGTAAAAAACTATTAACCTAATTATAATCCTTTTTGTAGGTTAATTACTTATTTATAAAAAACTGAAATGATTGAATTTATATCGATTTGAATTATTCGATTATCTATTCTTATACGAAGTGATAACATCAACCTTTTCAGCAATTTTTTCTTCTTAGCGTGTCAATCAATTGCAATACATACCAATATTATAAAGCTGAAGAGTTTGTTTGTTTGGATTAAATAGGTTCCTAAACTACTGAAACGGTTTGAATAATTATTTCACTGTTGCTACACTATCCCCGAGTGATGTCACCTGATAATGTAGCTTCTAGTTCTAGTAGCCTATGAAGACCATATTCTTTCTTCAATAAAAGTAAGAAAATAATAGAGGACGCAGGTGGAGCTGCATGAAACAGCTAGTATATAATATTTTGTTAGACCAGTTCCCGGCCACGCAGACAACATTGTCGGTGGCGTTAGGTCTTCGGGTGTGTGAATCTCTGGGTAGTTCAAAGTCAACCTACAATCGTGAACTGTCCAGCGACTTACTTATTGCTCCTTCCAAAAAATCCTTTTCTTATGAGAACGAGTTTTTATTACTATTAAAAGAAATTATTGTAATTAACAGATACGAAGTAGGTATATCCAACACTTGAGGTTAAATACTACTAGCTTCTGCCCGCGACTTCGTGTGCGTGGATTTCAGAATTGGGTCCGAAAAATGGAATACAATTTTCACCCGTGTTATTGCTTGCGCTGTAATACAGACAAAATCCAAATTTATAAGCTGTTTGCCCATGGCTTATATATATATATATATAGATATAAATAGTCATTTTTGCGTGATTGAGTAATAATAAACATCCAAACATCCACACTTTCACATTTATAATATTAGCAGGATTTCTCAACAGAAAAGCTTTTTTTTAAGAATTCTTGAAAGATAAATCGATTTTTCAATCAATCCAGATATAAGAGAAGTAGGTAATCAATTATTTTCAAAGCAAATTGGGTTACTAAAATGATCCTAGAACTAATTGACAAAAGATAATTAATTAAATTCAAGGGTGTTAGGGCGGTCTAATTAAGGACTTACTTAATATAAGTAGGTTGTTTAAAAATGTCATTGGATCCTTTTTCTACACTAATAATATAAAGACGAAAGATTTGTATTTTTTTGTGTGTATGTTTGTAATGAATAAACTCAAAAACTACTGTGCCGATTTCAAATATTCTTTCACCATTAGAAAGCTAAATTCACCTTGAGCAACATAGGCTATATTTTTTTACCAAAAAATTTGGTACCTCGGGCGGAGACGCGCAGAACATCTAGTGTATAATAAAATTATGAGACGGGATTGACACGAACTTTTACCTTTATGAAAGACAGAAATTTATATATGAGCACCCCTATAGCATAATAATGCAATCCCCACTAATATTATAAATGTGAATGTAAGTTTGTTTGTTACGCTTTTACCCGAAAACTACTAAACCGATCATCATGAAACTTTGTATACATATTCTTGGAGGTATGAGAAGTAACATAGGATACTTTTTATTGGAGAAATATGTGACATTTTTGTAGTTAGATGCTATCCATTATTTTAGATCTTACTCGCTTGTATAATCTGTTAAGTTTTTGTATTCATTGGCTAACCAACAACCACGCGGGCGAAGCCGCGCGCTTTAGCTAGTAATATAAGAATATTTAAACAGAGTCCATTTTTTGCAAAATAATAATATTGTAAATGTGAATGTAAGTTTGTTTGTTACGCTTTCATGCGAAAACTACTTAACCGATCGTCATGAAACATTGTACACATATTCTTGGAGGTATTAGAAGTAACATAGGATACTTTTTACTGCAGAAGAGTTCTTTTCATGTTTTGTGTCATTTTTGTGGTTAGATGCTATTCATTATTTTACATCTTACTCGCTGGTATTATATAATTGTTAAGTTTTTGTAAACATTGGCTAACCAACATCGACGCAGGCGAAGCCGTGGGCTTTAGCTAGTAATATAAGAATATTTAAACAGAGTCCATTTTTTTCATCTTTTTTTAAAGTTTACAAGCAATGTGGGTCGCACTATACTAGTATTCGTGTTAGCCCCTCGTTGTTAGATAAATGCTTTTACATGTGGGTACACGTCGGTAGTGCAATGGTTGGGATTCGAACCCGCGACCACATGATCGCAAGTCCGATGCCCTCGCCATTGGCTATTGCAGTTGCGCTTTTAAACAGTTATCGTGTAACAAATATTTTGACAAACAAGTTGACTGCGCAGATAGCCGAGTGGTTTAGGTCACCACGCTAATTATCACTGTGCGCGACGTGCTGCGGGTTCGATCCCCGCATGGGACAAGCATTTGTGTGATCCACAGATACTTGTTCCAAGTCTGGGTGTTCTTTGTGCATGTGATTTGAATGTTTGTGAAACCCCGCGACACAAGGATAAAATTTCTTAAAGCGGGAGTCATTTATAAAAGAAAAAATAAAATAAAAAAAAACGAACATCATACCTCTTTTTGAAGTCGGTTAAAAAGATGGAAATATCTCCACATTTTATCCTTATGGGTGGAATGCTGTCATAAAGTTTACCACCCTCGAGAAATACCCTTCTTACAATAAAAAAGGACCCATCAAAATGTTTTATTATATGTATGTGATGTGTACAATGAAGAATTATGAATCAATCGCTTCTTCCCGCGGCTCCATCGCGTTGGGTATTTTCTGTTCACCTAGAACTAAGAAATTTGGGAAACTATATCGTAATATACAGGATTAATTTAAAAGGAGTGCGTATATTCTACGAGGTAATCAGGTCCATAAAACTGAACAACTTTCCCCAGGAAACATAGGTCGAAATCTTATAATTCAAAATCATCTTTTCAAACAAAAATAAGTCACGTGACTTGTCACTTTGTATGAATAGTTCATTTACAATTTTAAAATTTCGACCTATGTTTCTTTTAGAACCGAACAAAAATAAAAAATTGCCCGCATGCCTATTATAAGGTCGATTTTAAAAACCTATATTTATCCTTACCATTCTAAAATTCTTTACTTTAGGTTCACCTCACAGGTTCCAACTATCTAATTTAAATTACATAAAATTCTCCTGTCACAATGTTGGTTACCAAACTCCTCCGAAACGGCTGGACCGATTTTTATGAAATTTTGGGAATCGGCCAACATCTATTTTTCCTACCCCTAAGTGTTGCTTGGCCTTCTCCAGTTTTTTTTTTAATTTGGTAGAACAACGTTTGTCGGGTCAGCTAGTTATACTATATTCTTATATCATATATACTTATATAGCTTAAAAGATATAGCTTAAGGCTTGACAAGCTCGGTCAAAGAAACCTATGAATATTAATTAAGGCCGTATTATTCAAATTCGTTTAAAGTTACAAGATGCTACGTCGTAGCGTCTACGCCGTAGCATCCACGATGTAGCGCTACGATGTCTATGACATTATGAGCTTTAAGCTTGATTAAATGCTTTGACGAAAGGTGTTGCTTGAAATATAGGTTAAGGGATATGAAATAAGGCATAGAATTGGATGGGAGGTCGTTAATAATATTGGGAGTGGTTATTTGTGAGACAGTGGGAGGTTAGATGTTGTACAACCTGATTTATTTGTATTGGGTATAGTGTAGCCTGTAGTGGGACAGTTACAGGCTGGTATTATTAACAGCTTCGGTAATGGCACCCACCGTGGGACTCACAAGCGTGGTGATCAATGCTCGTTCTCTGTATGAGAGGCTTGCAGTGGGACAGTTACAGGCTGGTGTTATTACTACTAGTTTCACACTTCAGTGTACATTCCCAAATACTGAGAAATAGGTTCCTAACACTCAGAAAACCTTTTCACTCTTACGAACACGAGCGTTGAGTTAAAAACTCATTTTATAAAGAAAAATAGAGCTACCGTAATGGTATCACGTAGAGCCCCTATTTCGTAGCGAAGGCTTCGCGGGAAGGCTTTTGTTGGTAGAAATTTGATACGTTACAGAGTCCTAGTTTTATGTGAAAGGTTTAGATAGTTGGATCTTGTTGTACTTAGATCAGTATTGTTGGTTAAAGAATGTGTTTTGGACTTGCTTTTTCACGCGACCGTGCTCGCCTGAGATATCTTTATGTTTAGTATATTATAAGGATATAATAATAATAATATGATTATTATATCCTATATTATGGTGATATATTTTTTTTAATGATTACTAGCAATGTGGGTGACGTGGGTCGCACACTACTAGTAATCTCGTTAACCCCTTGTGCTAAGCTAAGATGCTTGTGTTACGAGTGGGTTCACGTCGGTAGTATAATGGGTGGGATTCGAACCCGCAACCACATGATCGCAAGTCCGACGACCTAGCCATTAGGTTTAAAATGTGCTTCAAACCAAATTTTATTTAAGTCGGAGAAGAAAGTTTAAAAAAAAAGAAAATTATTATTTAATGTAGACCTTTTCAGATACTTTCCAGTTTCGAAATGTCATTCCCATGGAGAAGAACCGGCAAAGAAATTCAATTTTTCCTTTCCCCCTAAAGAATAAAATTTCAGCAACTATTTGGATGACATGTTTAACTTCATAAATGTTTTAAAACTGTTATACAATAATGTAGTAATAATTCAGTACGTTTATGAGTGATAGCCAACCTGACCTCCACAACCCATTGCTAGGTAACACAGTATCCCATAGTAAGACTGGTTGTCAGAATTGTAATGACTTAACGCCCGTCGAAGATCACTGTATGACAGTCGGGACTGACGGCTTAACCTACTATCCGAGGCAACAGGTCTCGGTATATTAACAAATAGTCACAATAGTCACCCATCCACGGACCAACCGTGGTGAGTGGAACTTAACCTTTATTCTCGGTCAATCCGTGCGGTTTAAACTTAGCCACGAGCCACGTTACTATAGACTAAAAATAATTAGTTTCTTGTCAATATTATAGAAGACTAGCTGTTCCCCCCAACTCCGCCCGTGGTACCAAATTTCTTGTAATAAATTATAGTCTATATTACTCAAGGTGAATGTAGCTTTCTAATGAAGAAAGAATTATTGAAATCGGCTTAGTAGTTTTTGAGTTTATTTATTATAAACATACACACAAAAATACGAATATTACTTCTTTATAATATTAGTACCTGGATGAACAAGGTTTGCTCGTCTTGTCGGATATTTTCTGAAAATAAATCCTAGCTAGATCGATTTAACGGCCCCGAAACCCCTGCATACTAAATTACATGAATATCGTTGGAGCCGTTTTCGAGATTCAAATTATATATATATACGTACATATATACAAGAAATGCTCGTTTGAAAATATAAGTTATAAGATAAGATACTAGCTTCTGCCCGCGACTTCGTCCGCGTGGACTTCAGAATTGGGTCTAAAGCTTCGCTTGTTAACAGTTTTTAATCTTCCCACGGGAACTATTTGAGAGATCGGTATAGAAAGTACATAATTATCCTTTTCCATAGCATAGGTGACATGCATACCAAATTTCAAAGCTGTCTGCCCGCAATTTTCAATTTTCCCTCGGGAACTATTTAAGGAATCGGGATAAAAGGTAGCCTATGTTCTTTTCCCTGTCAAAGGCTACATGCATGCCAAATTTCATCCAAATCCGTTCAGTCGTTTTTGCGTGATTGAGTAACAAACATCCAAACATACAAACTTTCACATTTATAATATTAGTGTAGATATACAATGATATCTTTCATACGTTTTATATCTATCTTTCCAAGATCCCAAAGGTATATGAAAACCCTTGTAAATCTGTCATCTCTGTTTGTGACAGTTTTATATTTCGTTCTCCTTTTTATTGATTCCGAGGAAGGCACTGCTCCACAGCGACCCACTGAGTCGCTACGCACGTTTGAACTTCGCATTATATAAAAAAGGTAGTGATAATATTTGACGGGCCTGTTGGTCTAGTTTTGTGACCCTGACTACTAAGTCGGAGGTTGTGGGTTCGATTCCCACCCAGGACAAATCTGAGTGAAGAGCACGATCATTTGTTGTGAGTCTGGGTATATGGTGTATCTATAATATGTATACAATTTTGTTTTTAAGTGATTATTGGCAATGTGGGTCGGACATTGCTAGACAAAACAATCTATACAATATGTAACAAAAACCCTGTCCGATCCTCTAGACTATTATTCGGTATCGTACAGCGAACACATATACGTAGCTATTAAATGGATTGGAGATTATTTTTTTTTCCCAATTGAAAATAATTAATTAAAAATCAAAATAAAAACTGATCCAAGGCAACAGAAACATTGACCGCTCCTCAAAGTTCACGTACTTACTACCTACAGCTTTGTATCAAAGAAGCCGCCTATGCGAGACGGTTCATGAACTGTACCACGAATACGCCTTCATTGGATCTGACAGGGGTTTTCTTACATGTTGTATATTGTCAAAATATAATTGTGGCATGCGATAGATGCAATGGCACCTATCTTGACATGTTTCTATAATTACCGAAGTTAGCTGTTAATAACACCAGCCTGTAACTGTCCCACTGCAGGCCTCTCATACAGAGAACGAGCATTGATCACCACGCTTGTGAGTCCCACGGTGGGCGCCATTACCGAAGCTGTTAATAACACCAGTATGTAATGTAACTGTCTCTTGAATCCTTTTTCCACCGAAAAGTCTGGTATTTTATAGACGAAGTTAAAAGCATGAACTAGTTCAAACTAAATAGATTTAAAAGCTTCCATAGACAAATAGAAAATTCAAGAGTTCTCGCCATTATACTTCAAAGAATCGACAAAAAGCAAACAGCTGTGTTAACCCCCTCTCTTTCACCCCCTCTCCCTCAAGCCCCTCTAATGCCCAGAGATAGTCTTTATTTTGTTATTTTGCATCTAAACAGAAGGCAGTCAACAATAATAAACCTTTAATTGAATTCTAATCTTAATTACTCAGATTTAAAGTTCAAATTTCAATGCAATTCGTGTGTTTGTTTAATGATTATTGCCAAGGCAAATTGTGCTGTATACTTAAATAGTTAAGGTCCAAATTCAAGTGTTGGGTCAAAATATTTTTGCTGAAATTATGACTGTTTCCTTCGTGTTTTGATTAGGTTAGTAAGTATTATCACGCTATAGCATATGTGGGAGGTAGGTAGAAGTATCGTTTATTGAGATTAATTATTAAGATTATTCTCTGAAGGCTTGAGAAGCATGCAAAGTTACAAAAGGGAATATTAAGTAATGGGAGTCTTTCATTATCTATATTGTAAGCTTAATTAGTATAATATACGTCTGAATAATATTAACCCGGTACTTACTTTTTTTTTTTTGTTAATATAAACGACGCCCGCATTAAGGAATTTAATCCATGTGTCGCGGGGGTTTCACAAACATTCAAATCACATTCACAAAGAACACCCAGTCTTGGAACAAGTATCTGTGGATCACATAAATGCTTGTCTCATGCGGGGATCGAACCCGCAGCGCGTCGCGCACATTAGTAATTAGCGTGGTGACCTATACCACTCGGCTATCCGTGCAGTCTAAATGTGAAATGATACTTTCTTAATCATTCTAAAATATCATCGACAAGCGGTGAAGGAAAACAGTAAGTAAACCTGGATTCCTAAAATTAGAATCTTATATTGCCCGCAATGAGCAAGCGTGATGATCAATGGTAATTCCTTCTCTATATGAAAAGAGGCCTGTGCCCAGCAGTGGGACGCTTATTATTATATTATATTATATATTCCATATAACAAGATTGTTCCTTACTAAATATGCTACAGCTACAATTTTCAGGATACTTACTAATGTTTTTTTCTTGTTCCAGGACTAATGGGAATCTCCTGAAATTGGTAAGTACACAACAATCATGCCATACATATGTATAGACAAAATTAATTTAAAACCCACTGAAACCTGTAAAAAACTTTTGTTGGAAACTTGATTTCTGGCATTCTTGTTTATATTAACTTATTAGACCTTCATAACTACGGAAGTACATTACCAGTTGAACTTTAAAAGTAAAATTTATTTCCATAATATCACTACATACACATGAACAAAACCTAGTTACAAACCAACAATCACAGGCTGATATTAATAAAAAAACATAAACAGATTAAAAACAAGTAAGGATCTTTGTCCCGACTGTCATACAGTGATCTTTGACAGTCGTTAAGTCATTACAATTCTGACAACCAGCCTTACTATTGAATACTGTATTACCTAGCAATGGGTTGTGGAGGTCAGATAGGCAGTCGCTCTATGTAAAATACGGAATTCAGCTGAATCTGGTAAGAATGGAAGCCGACCCCAACATAGCTTGAGAATAGGTTAAGAAAAGAAAGATACACAATCTTTCTTTTACCAAATAAAATGAGTTGTCGAGATCAGATAGGTCTTCATCTTCTCTACTATATAAAAATAAGTCGGGTTTTCCTTCCTGACGCTATAACTCCAGAACGCACCAACCGATTTCCACGGTTTTGCATTCGTTGGAAAGGTCTCGGGCTCCGTGAGGTTTATAGTAAAGAAAATTCTCAATTACATAAAAAAATTTAGACCGCGGGCGGAGCTGCGGGAAACAGCTAGTTCTAATATATAAATGGAATCCAGCTGAATACAGTAAGACTAAAAGCTTTAGACTGACCTGTTGGTCTAGTGGTTAGTGATCCTGACTGCTAAGCCGGAGGTTGTGGGTTCGATTCCCACCCAGGACAAATGTTTGTGTGATGAACACGATCATTTGTTCTTTGTCTGGGTGTTATTTATGTATAATATGTATGTATTTAGATATATATAAGTATGTTTATCAGTTGTCTGGTACAGGCTCTGCCTAGTTTGGGATCAGATGGCCGTGTGTGAGCTTGTCCCAAGAAAAAAAAAAGCTGTCCGAAACAGACTGTGTTATCCAGTAAAATAGGTTGTAGAACTCCGACAGTCAGTCACTCTTTAAAAAACATATCTTGGGCTGTGGCAAAACAACATCAGATTTAGGGCCGAGTCACACCGGAATGGCAGCGGCCGGCAGCGACGCGGCGAGCACTTTCAGTGTGAAATAATTTTAAACTTTAACTACATACTTAAAAGACCAGTATCGCTTGAAAAGGTCGCGAGGCCGCCCGCGGCGATGCGAGCGGCTGCGCGCTCCTATACGATACCAGGCGCGCGGGGGCTGGAGGTCGCGCGAGGCCGCCAGCGGCTGCCGCCATTTCGGTGTGACTCGGGCCTTAAGTCGTGTTTACAATGAATCATATTTTATGGCAACTCTGTGAAACGTAACCATATATCTAAGTTTAGCCACAAAATCGATTGTGTAACGGTAACAGCTGTTTTACACGAGGTACAACCTTACTGGATGTATCACGCATGAAGAATTTTTTAGCTATTTAGATTCGCAAGCACACTGTCGCAGGTTCGAACCCAGGAAAGAACCAATGTGACTTTTTCAAAGTCATATAACTTTGAAATAGTATTTTTGTTTTTTTTTTATAGAAAAAGCCGGCCAACTGCGGGTTGGACTCGCACACCGAGGGTTCCGTACAAATTTAAGTTTCAAATTATTTTTATTATATGATGTAAGTAAAAATTCACGGTTTTGCAATTTTTCCCGTATCTGTACTATAAGACGTTACTTCGTACCAAATTTCAAGGTTCTAAGTCTACGAGAAGTACCCTGTAGGTTTTGATTCCCGTGCGAGTTTCAAAAATTTGCGGAAATTTGCGGCATAAACGGCTGTATCTTTTGATTGCTTTGGCTTAAGAGTTTGATTTTTACAGCTCCAAGGGACAGTAGGCTTGAGTATTGGATGTAAATTTTAGTTTGATACCTTCACGCGTTCTTGAGAAAAACGGTCTTGACAGACGGACGGACGGACAACAAAGTTATCCTATAAGGGTTCCGTTTTGTCCTTTTGAGGTACGGAACCCTGAAAACGACCGAAGTTCAAAGTTTCGACGCCTTTGCAGGTGTCATGGTCACGGGCCGAATGATGAAATAAACCGCGATAGAATCTGTTTAAAAGTAGTTTTATTTCAATGTCTAACATTCGCGTAAACTCCAAAAAACAATATAATAATATACGTAAATAACACCCAAACACAGAACAAATGATCGTGCTCGTCACACAAAGATTTGTCCTGGGTGGGAATCGAACTCACGACCTCCGGCTTAGCAGTCAGTGTCACTAACAACTAGACCAACAGGCCAGTCATTGATATTCTATCGGAAAATGAGATTTCTCTTCCAGCTCACATTACAAGTACAGTTATATAAAATGTACAATTGTGCAGTGATGCCGACAGGAGAAATTTTCTATTGTTCGCCCATAGCTAATCAAGAGAATACTTTTCATTCAGTATTTTTCTTTTAAAATAATATACTTGAGGGAATTCAGTTTTGTTCAACAGTAATTATAGTTTTCTTTATTATTATAAGACTAGCTGTTGCCTGCGGCATCACCTGCGTGGGTATCGGTCTTCGCGGCAAAAAGCTTGTGTTATTTTTTAGGATCCAAAGTAGATAGGAAGTTTCATCAAAAATGATACAACGGTTTTGCCGTGAAAAGCGTAATAGATATAAAGAGATCAATTTTAAGCGGAGGTAGCTTATGGCTAGGGCGTCGGACTTACGATCATGTGGTTGCGGGTTCGAATCCCACCCATTACACTACCGACGTAAGCCCACTCGTAACACAAGCATCTTAGCTTAGCATATTCATATTCATATTCATATATTTTATTTGCTTTCCACAATGTTTTAACAGGTGTTACAATGGCTTATAGCTATAGGACAATCATGGACCCTGTTAGGGCACAGCAATATCAGGCATTTAATGCCAGGAGGTTATATTTCAACTATTTATTAACATAATATTACTTCTATCTAAAATATTATGGCACCAGTTATATAATATTAGTTAAATTTATATTAAATTATTGTAATTTGTGTACAATCTATTGACTATTCATTATCATTATAATTATAATTTTTGGATATTATTAATGTAGTTATATACTATTAGTTAGAATTTATATTATTTATTAATTATCTATTTACTTATTAACATTCTCATTTTAAAGATATATTAGTGAATTTATACAATATTAGTTTAGTTACAAGTAAGTTTATGTAGAACTTATGTTTATCTTGTCTTCCATGTATTCCTGAATTGTGTAGTACGCCTTTTTAATTAAAATTTCCTTAATTCTATTTATATATGCATTATTATTTGTTTCATTTTTTATTATGTTTGGTAGATTATTATATATTTTTATTGCCATTACAAATGGACTATTTGGCATGAGGGGTTAACGACATTACTAGTAATGTGCGACCCACATTGCTAGTAATCTTTTTAAAAAAATGACACGAAGTTATATCAATTTTACTTTTCAGAGTTTAAATGACACATTTAAAAGTCTATCTTAAAAACTACTTAACCGATTTGAGTGAAATTTGTGACGGTCCATGTAACATGTAACTAAACAATGTATACCCAGTTTGACCCTTTGGGTACGGGTCCCTAAAAATCTCTTAATGATTTGTAATACGCCATAAATTATGAATAATACATTTTCAATAATAATGAAATACTGTACATAACCGTGTCAAATTGCTAACCTCTATATAAAAGTCGGCAAAAGATACAAATATACAGAATTATTTTAAAAGGAGTACGTATATTCTACGAGGTAATCAGGTGCATAAAACTTAACAACTTTCCCCAAGGAACATATCTCAAAATCTTAAAATTGAAATTGAACTTTTCATAAAAAGTGACAAGTCACGTGACTTATGTTTGTATGAAAAAATGATTTTCAATTTTAGGATTTGACCTATGTTTATTGGGGAAAGTTGTTCAGTTTTATGCACTTAATTAACTCGTTGAATATACGCACTCCTTTTAAAATAATGATGTATATCTTAAATCTAAGTACGCTCTTGTTGCTGTTAATTTATCTTGTAAACGCTTTGAAATCTAATGTTTATAATAAATCACACAATCTTAGCAAACTCCAGTTAATCCCTCGGGGACATTAATTACTGCCAAGGTTCAGGTCAAAGGTCAAACATTTAGCCGTAACTAAGAAACCGAATTACGCGATAAACCTATTATCGGCCAAGGCTTTTAAGTAATTATGAACTATATCAAGCAACTACGTACGAGCCGAAGATGAAATACCAGCCTATAAATGTCCCACTGCTGGGCTCAGGCTGCTCTAGAGAACGAGCATTTACTTATAAATAAATGTGGACAACATCACATACATTGCTCCGAATCCAAAGTAAGTAGCTAAAGCACTTGTGTTATGGAATCAGAGACAACGAAGGTACCACAAACACCCAAACCCGAGACAATTTAGAAATGTGATTGTGTTTACATTGACTCGTCCGGGGATCGAACCCGGAACTCAGAGCTCGCGACACCTTGAAACCCGGTTTGTACGCCACTCGACCACGGAGGTCGTCAATGATCGCTTTCTTGACACCGGTCTTAGATGCTGTGCCATTCGCGTTATTATTGACCGATACTATATATTATCAATTAATATGATCTATGAGGGGCTCATGGCTAAGAGTAAGCTGGTTTCGCCGACAACAAAGTTAAGCTACGCTCGCCGCGGTTGGTCCATGGATGGGTGACCATTTGTAAACATATCGAGGCCATACGTGGCACGGAGAGCAAGTTAAGCCGTTGATCCCGACGATCATACAGTGTTCTTTGACAGTCATTAAGTCGTTACAATTCTGACAACCAGTCTAACTATGGAATACTGTATTAGCCATCAATGGGTTGTGGAGGTCAGATAGGCAGTCGCTCTGTAAAATACGGTGTTCAGCTAACTCCGGTAAGACTGGAAGCCCCAACATAGCTTGGAAAAAGGCTACGCAAAAGATTATTATTAAATCAATATTATTAAATTTTCCATTGATTTGTGGACCCAGTAAGGCAGTACGGCTTAAAAGACTTTCTCTGTCACTTTGCGGCTATCCTGTTTGCAAGACGAAGTAAACACAATTAAACCCTGCCGACGTTTCAGGGGGAAGGGGGGCGTTGCCATGGCAACGGTGGAGAGAAAATATTTACATACCTACCTCTGTATAGTATTTCCTCAGTTGAATTCTAATAAAAGAAATAAATTTTGATGGAGGATATTTTTTGGTCGGGTATTTTCGGAACGTCATTTTCGGCTCGAAGGAAAATTTTGTAATTAATGTTATGGTTTGAGCTTACGTAAGTTGTAACTTATAATTCTTATTCAACTTTTGCTTACGTAACATTATGTAACTGCTAACTATGTGTCGTGGTAGCCTAGCGGTTCAATAACCGGATTCCAATGCACATGTTTGCAGGTTCGAAGCCAGGTAAGTACCAATGTGATTTTTTCAAAGTTGTATGTACTTTCTTAATCATTCAAAGATATCATTGATAAATGGTGAAGGAAAACATCGTGAGGAAACCTGGATTTCAAAGTATTGGAATCTGAAATCGTCAACCCGCAATGAGCAAGCGTGGTGATCAATGCTCATCCCTTCTCTATATGGGAAGAGGCCTGTTCCCAGCAGTGGGACGTTTATAGGCAGGTATTATAATACTAACTATAAATAATATTATGGCCGTTGCCTGCCCAAACGTTCATTGCCAAGTCAGCTAGTATGAATACATTATAGACTTGTTGTGGCCTCGGTTTCACACGCGTAAGCTATCCCTGTTCCCAAAAACATTTTTTTGTGCCATTTTGCCCTTGTTTTTAATATTTATTTAGCTATTCGAGACGGCAATACAATCCAACAAATCAAAGATCATGAAAATCGGTCCACCCGTTCTCGAGCTATAAGTGTTGTGTAACAAACACGATTTTTGCAAACAGATATACTAGCTAATCCAGAAAAACATTATTTTGCCATATTTAAAAAATCTGGAAAGGGCCCATCCTTTAGATCTGCCTGATATGCACACAAAATTTCATACAAATCGGACCGGCCGTTTCGCAGGAGCTTGGGAACAAACATCGCGACACGCGAATTTTATAAAATTATTAGATACTAACTGTCCCGGCAAACGTTGTGTCGTCATAAGTATAAAAAAACTGCAGAGGGCCACACTTGTCACTTAGAGGTATAAAAAATAATACGTTGTCTGGTTACCATAGTACAGGCTCTGCCTAGTTTGGTATCAGATGGCCGTGTGTCGGTTCTCCCAAGATATTAGATTATATTATTAGTATATTCATCCTACTTCCTACTAATATTATAAATGTGAAAGTGTAGATGTTTGGATGTTTGTTACTCAATCACGCAAAAACGGCTAAACGGATTTGGATGAAACTTAGCATGCATGTAGCCTTTGACATGGAAAAGAACATAGGCTACCTTTTATCCCGATTCCTTAAGTAGTTTCCGAGAGAAAACAGAAAATTGTTTACGAGCTTAGCCATGGACAGACCGCTTATAAATTTTTACTTTCACATTTTTCATCTTTTTGGAACCCAATTTTGAAGTCTACGCAGACGAAGTCGCGGGCAGAAGCTAGTTTCTAATATAATTTAATCGAAAGAGTTTTGACCATAACGTAGTCACGTTACGAAATTAAAAAAACAAAAGAGCTGTTGAATTTACGAGCAGGTAGCTTGGAACTTATGTCGGGAATGAGTACAACTTTTCCAATGTTCCAAGTTCGGTGTTACGAGCTGTGTCGGTGTAACTTTTCATTTAACTAAATCATATTAAACATCTTTGTAATAAGATTTTGTAAGTAAATAAGATTTGAACTAATAATTGACAGGCCTGTTGTGAAGCCGGAGTCGGACCACGGAGGTTGTCAAATATATTTATTATAATAGAATACATAACGCTAAAGTTAGTTGAACGCGATAATCTCAGGACTTACTGGTCTCATTTTAAATAGTCTATTTATCGAGGAAGGTTCAATATTCTGACTGACCTGTTGGTCTAGTGGTTAGTGACCCTGACTGCTAAACCGGAGGTTCGATTTGCACCCAGGATAAATCTTTGTGTGTTGAGCACAATCATTTGTTCTGCGTTTGGGTGTAATTTATCTATAATATATATGTATGTATTTAGAAATATATAAGTATGTTTATCAGTTGTCTGGTTACCATAGTACAGGCTCTACCTAGTTTGGGATCAGATGACCGTGTGTGAACTGTCCCAAGATATAAATGTTATTTGTAGGCGGTATTTGCTTGTATAATGAAGTTCTCGGGTATCGAAGACTTTCGTCGCCTCGTGTACGACTGACCTTATCTTTATTCTATTTATCATATGTTTTTGGTTTCGCTAATGAAGTGGCGGTAGCCTAATGGCTAGGGCGTCGGACTTGCGATCATGTGTTGCGGGTTCGAATCCCACAACCCCCGTAACACAAGCATCTTAGCTTAGCACGAGGGGTTAATGAGATTACTAGTCTAGTAATCTATATTTTAAAAGAAAAAAAAATCATCAAGCGATGTCCGTCGACGCTTTTTTTAGCTCTCCGTGGGATCGGTATTGAATGAAACGTAAAGCCTTTTGTGAAAAATTAATAATATTTTTAGATAACAAATAGATTTTATCATTGCTGTATCCATAAAACTATAACGACTAGAAACCAACTACGCGCAAGAATAGTATATGTACAGGATTAATTTAAAAGGAGTGCGTATATTTTACGAGGTAGGTAATCAGGTGCATAAAACTGAACAACTTTCCCCAAGGAACATAGGCCGATTTTTTTTTATTTTTTTTTATCTACAAAATAATTTCCTGCCAATAAACACAAAAAAAAGAAATTGTTTAATTTGGTGCTCTCGTTTAGAAGTTAAATAGCAATTTGCAACACATTTCGCGATTCATTCTTATTTATAAAACACTAGCTGTTTCCCGCAGCTCCGGCCGCGGTCTCAATTTTTTTGTATGTAATTGAGATGTAAGCTATCCTATCTTTCAAGTTGGATCAAACTGCACACGGTGTGCAAATTTCAATAAAATCGGTTAAGTAGTTTCGGAGTTCATCCTGGACAAACATCGTGACACTGATATTATATATGTATAATAGATTTTTGCCAGGGAAAGTTTTTTTTTAAGAATAATTAGTAGCAATGTGAATCGCACATTACAGTATTCTTGTTAACTCCTCGTGCTTAGCTAAGATACTTGTGTTACGATTAGGTCCACGTCAGTAGTGTAAACGGTGGGATTTGAACCCTCAGATGATCGCAAGTCCGACGCCCTAGCCACTGCTACCGCCGCTTTACCCAATACCTATAATTTCCCATCCATGGGGAAAATATTCGTACAAATTTACAGCCATTTGCGTAACGAACGTATTAATACAATTAGATGGGGAATGACGTAACTATGGTGTTTTATTACCATGGGTACGTTCGTGACCCCATTTTTATAGGGTTTCCAACACAAATAACCTTATTACCGACAAAAAAAATGGAGGTCCTTTTTTTTTTTAGAAAATATCTTTGATCATTTTAAAGACTTGGTTCTTTGTTTGAGCTAAGGGTGAAAAATAAAGTCGACTGGCCTGTCGCTCTATTTGCTAGTAAACCGGCTGCTAAACCGGAGGTCGTGAGTTTGATTCCCTGCCGGGACAAATAATTGTGTGATGAGTTTGATCGTTTTATTGTGTCTAGCTGTAATTTATCAATATTGCCTATGTGTTTAGAAATATATAAGTATGTTTATCTTATCATTTCAACCATAATATTATATATTTATTTACCAAATTAATCTTGACATCATTAAAAATAGGTGAAGGAAAACATCTTCATGAAACTTGGATTCCAAAAAATTTAATCTTAAATCGCCCGCTATGAGCGAGCGCGGTGATCAATGGCTCGTGCCTATATGAGGAGAGGCTTGTACCTAACCATGGAAAATTTGTAAGCCAGTATTATCATCTAATATATAAAATTCTTGTGCCGCAGTGTTTGTTACCAAATTCCTCCGAAACGGCTGGACCGATTTGTTTGAATCGTTGTGTGCATATAGGGTAATTCTGAAAATCGGCCAACATCTATTTTTCATACACGTGTTAGGTTGGCCCTCTCCAGATCTTTTTTATGGCAGAACAACTTTGCCGGGTCAGCTCGTAAGATATACTGGAATAATTTAAAAGGAGTGCGTATATTCAACGAGGTAATCAGGTGCATAAAACTGAACTACTTTTCCCAAGAAAATAGGGCGAAATCTTAAAATAGACAGTCAACTTTTCATACAAACATAAATCACGTGACCTGTCACTTTGTATGAAAATTACATTTTCCATTTTAAGATTTCGACCTATGTTCTTTGGGGAATGGTTCAGTTTTATGCACCTGATTACCTCGTAGAATATACGCACTGCTTTTAAAATAATCCTGTATAAAAATATGTACCAAATAAACCGACAGAATCTTTTACAGTAAATTTAAAAGCTCTTGACCTATTTATAATTGCTAAACACAATACTAAACTTGTAAAAATTATTATGTAACAAGAATATTCCCATGAGGTTTCCGGCTATCAAAAAGAATGTCTCTGATATATACAACTAAGCTATACCATATCTCCCGATGAGGTGGGTAAAGCTGTGTGAAATTGTATGTATGTCATCGTACGGTTATGAGAATTGTCTGTTTATAAATACTAGAGACAATAGTAATCGACCATTATTATTTTTCAAATCAATACTTTTCAATTCAAAGATTCGTTTTAACCGACTTCAAAGGTAGGAGTATCTCAATAAGACCGTTTTTTTTGTTACGCGATATTTCCGGCAATAGATGATCGATTTAAAAAAATATTTTTGTCATCGATAGAACCTCGCCTTACCTCGTATAAGTGGTATTTTTACATTAATCTATACTAATATTCTAAAGCTGAAGAGTTTGTTTGTATCTCAGGAACTACTGGACCGATTTGAAAAATTCTTTCACTGTTAGACAGCCCACTAATTAAGAAAGGCTCTAATTTACCGCGGTAACCGACGCCCACGCGGGCGGTGCCGCGAGCAAAAGTTTGTGTGTAATAAATTATTTTGCCACGTTCCGATCATAGCAAAAACTTTTAAGTTATATTAGTAGTAGTAGTATAGTAATAGTAGTTCCAAAATTTTAAATAATTGATAATAATAATACTATACTATAATATAATATACCGGCCTATAAATGTCCCACTGCTGGGCATTGGCCTCTTCCCATATAGAGAAGGAATGAGCATTGATCACCACGCTCGCTCATTGCGGGCTGGCGATATCAGATCCATTTTATTTTATTTTGAAATCCACGTGTCCTCACGATGTTTTCTGTCAAATAATTCATACCTAATTAGAATTTTTTACGACCTCCGTGCTCGAGTGGCGTACACACCGGTTTTCAAGGTGTCGCCAGCTCTGAGGTCCCGGGTTCGATCCCCGGACGGGTCAATGTAGAAAAGTCTTTTTCTACATTGCTTCAGGTCTGGGTGTTTGTGGTACCTTCGTTGTAGAGTCTCTGATTCCATAACACAAGTGCTTTAGCTACTTACTTTGGATTCAGAGCAATGTATGTGATGTTGTCCACATTTATTTATTATTAACTGAAAATGTTCTTTTTTTCTATATTTGTTTGTAGGGTCCTTCAGTATAGCGTATGTCAGTCCAAGAACATGATTAGAGACTAAAAATTTATAAAAACACCTCTAGGGGGGACGTGGTTACTGGCGGCAGGAGGGGGGATACACTTATTTTTGTTAATCCGTTTATTGAAGTGAAACTTCTTTTGGCGCATGAGGGTAAATTTTTTACAGATGAAACGTCACGCCGGTATGCAACGGAAGTAGTAGAATACATTACAATGTCTTTGAACGGAAGTGTCAGAAAAGAGAGAGAGAGTGATCGAGACCATGAAGGTTTTCATCTATACCTTCATGATCGAGACCGATTGAGAGAGAGTAAGACAGGGCGAACGTAGCATGAGCAACTAGCCGTGGAGTGAGAGTATAGCAAGCGAGTGAGAAAGATTGAGAGAAAAAGTGAGACAGAGCGAACGTCGTATCACGCATAGTGCTATCACAGTCTTAACATCATACAGTCGTTCGACGAAGACGTCTAGACAGGGCAATCGTGCGGGGTGCGAGGGGCGAGACGGGGGAAGGGCGCTCCCGAGCTGCATACATTACCATGTTAGTAGCTCGGGAGCTAACTTTCAGGGCTATCTGGTGTTAGTTTAGTTCTATTAGTTTTAATAAATATAATAATTTTATTAAAATGGGTGCCAAGAAACCAAGATGGCGTCGACGACAATTTGCAAATTTTTCGTCATGGGTGTAATTTTCATGATTCCCGAGGTCGCTTAAACGATTATGGGGTCGAAATTAAAACCCAAGATGGCGCCGAGGAAATTTTGCAAATTTTTCGTCATCGGTGTCATTTTCATGGTTCCCAAGGTCGCTAAAAACGATTATGGGTTCGAAATTAAAACCCAAGATGGCGCCGACGACAATTTGTAAATTTTTCATCATGTGTGTCATTTTCATGGTACCCGAAGTCGCTAAAAACGATTATGGGGTCGAAATTAGAATCCAAGATGGCGCCGAGAAAAATATGCATTTTTTTCATCATGGGTGTCATTTTCATGGTACCCGAGGTCGCTAAAAACGATTATGGGGTCGAAATTAGAATCCAAGATGGCGCCGAGAAAAATATGCATTTTTTTCATCATGGGTGTCATTTTCATGGTACCCAAGGTCGCTAAAAACGATTATGGGGTCGAAATTAGAATCCAAGATGGCGCCGAGAAAAATATGCATTTTTTTCATCATGGGTGTCATTTTCATGGTACCCGAGGTCGCTAAAAACGATTATGGGGTCGAAATTAGAATCCAAGATGGCGCCGAGAAAAATATGCATTTTTTTCATCATGGGTGTCATTTTCATGGTACCCGAGGTCGCTAAAAACGATTATGGGTCGAAATTAGAATCCAAGATGGCACCGAGAAAAATATGCATTTTTTTGTGATAAGTCATTTTTAAGATTTGCGAGGTCACTAAAAATAAAAATGAGGTCAAGCTTTCGCGGAAATGTCTATCGCGCAAAAGTTCCTGATCCAAGATGGAGGACATTTCTCTATATGAAATTACATGTATTCGTCTCAATCTCAATCTAGAATTTTTGCATGTGAGACCATAGACGAAGCGCATTTGCATAATAGTTACTGTTTTACAAATTGTGTATCTCGCTATTGTTAATTATTGTAACAATACTTATTTTTATTTATTTTAGATAAACGTTATGTCAAACAATGTAAATATTGAAGAAATAAATTGAAAAAATTAAATTTATAATTTACATTAATTTTCAACACTTTTTTTATTTTAATGACAATTAAATTCCTAACCTATCTTCCTTTTTCCCTTCCTCTTAATCTTGGAAATTTAAAGTTTTAGATTTGTATAAATATAAACAAGATTTATAAATTAGTTCGCCAAAGAAGTTTCACTTCTGACATGTGTACTTTGTACGCACGCATGTTTTTTTGTAGATAAAACGGTGACCATTATAAACCTTTATAAATAATCGATATTCGATACAGTGATAAGATATGCTATCGAATGTTGTGGGAATCGTTTCGTTAATAAATATTTTTATAGTTTTATCATTGGTCATTATAATTTCCGACTTTATACCTGCTTTTAGAAGCGTTACAATAGTACCAAGTAGATCAAAAAAGCTGCCAAATCCGTCGCCCTCAATCCATCAATTCAGCGTGTTGCGGTCCACTGCTGCCTGTTGATTCTGTAAGACCTCGTTCTAAACTTCGAATCTGAATCCGCTGTGAGTTTCTTGATTGGCATTCTAAAAACTCGGTTTTTACACTAGCGCTACCCTTGCGAGCGTGTCAGCGAGTTGAACTAAATTAACCGTGAGATTTAGACAGATAAAGTATGAGATGACGTATGAAGAGGCATTCAGTAAGGTAATTCCCTGGTCACTTCGACGCTCGCTTCGCTCACGAAATTTGAAACTTATACGAAGTGAGAGTGAATAGCGATGTGAGATGCGAGTTGTTGATTGAATTTTACAAAATCGACGTGCTGTACATAAGTCTCTCCAATGTTCCGCCAGAACTTTCTTCGAGATCCAGCTTCCTTTCTCAGGTCATCTTAGCTGATCTATAGGGCTGTGCATCACGGTGCACAGTCATGGGGTGTTTGATGCCCTAGTCACCACGCTGGGCAAGTAGTTTGTATTTGTTCTATATTTTTTTTTTACAAACCTTTTGCTTCTTATAAAACGACGCCCGCACTAAGGAATTTAATCCTTGTGTCGCTGGGGTTTTACATTCAACATTCAAATCACATGCACAAAAAACACCCAGACTTGGCACTAGCATTTGTGGATCACACAAATACTTGTCCCATGCGGGGATTGAGCCCGCAGCACGTCGCGCACAGTGGTAATTAGCGTGGTGACCATACCACTGGGCTATCCGTGCAGTCCTAACTCTGCAAGCTATGTCGGTAAAATTTCATTTCTGATCTTAAGCTTCAAAGAGACTTCGAGTATAGCTAGCTCCATAGCTCGTTGAGCGACTTTGAGTTTGTGGACTAGTCCGTCCTACTGTCAGTGTCCACGTTTTGTCGTCATTGGTCATGACAGCAGGACGTACTGATTAAAAAAAAAACGTGTGGCACTCGGGCACTGCCGCGGTAAAGCTATTGCTTAGCATTTTTTATCAACTTATCCTACTTAATATTATAAATGTGAAAGTGTGGATGTTTGGATGTTTGTAACTCAATCACGCAAAAAGGGCAGAACGGATTTGCAAGAAATTTATCATGCATGTAGCCTTTGACATGGAAAAGAACATACGCTACCTTTTATACCCATTTCTTAAGTAATTCCTAAAGGCAAATTGAAAATTGTTTACGAGTTAAGCCGCAGGCCGACAGCTTTGAATTTTGGTATGCATGTCACATGCTATGGAAAAGGACATGTACTTCCTACACCGATCTCTCAAATATTTCCCGTGGGAAGATTAAAATTGTTGACGAGCGAAGTTTTAGACTCAATTCTGAAGTCCACGCAGACAAAGTCGCGGGCAGAAGCTAGTGCAATTATAATTATTAATTAAGAGCCATTTCACAAAATTAAAGCGCTCGAGTTTAGGTAAAAGACGGCAGCACTGTGTATGTGTGCAAAGCTTATCACACATACACAATACAAGCAGTGTAATGCGAGTGTCGAGACGGACTAAATAATCTTGAGCCGTTGTAATCATAATGCGGAATTTAGAGATTTATGAAAAAAGTTATTTTATTTATCTGTTTCACGTCTAAATTAGTTATATGTAAACCATCCTTTTTTTTTTTTTTTTTTTTGCGGGGTGAAAAGCTTATGACTTCCCCACGCCGAGGGCACGGCATGGGGATATGTCGGACTTTAACCGACTAAAAACACCCCGGTCCCGTCATTACCTTAGCCAGAGCCGCGGGATCACTTGCGTATTCCCAACGCAGCTCTGGCAGGCCTTGGTCCTCGAAGAACCCCTTCCAGAGGGGTGGATGTAAAATGTCCACCCCTCACTACATCCGAGGGCGAACGCGTCGGACTTCCCGTTCGCATCCTCCGTGGCCTGTCAGCTGATCGGATGACGAGTTGCCCTCCTCGTCACCCGCAGGCCCGACCTCAAGGTGGTCTGAGGTCGTTTAACGCCCTATTGCGGCGCCCTATGCGCCTGCGACGCGAAGGGTGCACAGCTTGTGCCTCCCGCTCTCGTTCGGCAGCTTCCTTTTTATTTATGATAAGGTCGCAAAAAACGACCATCGCCCGCCAGGCGCTCTCACTTCGAACCATGGCTGCAACAACAGTTGGGAGCGAGAGCTCCCGCCCTCCAAGTTCTGCGACCAAGTCGCGCCTCTCTTCATCCCACGCTGGACAGTCCTGTAAAGTGTGTTCAGCACTGTCCTCTAGGGCCGTGCAGTGGTGGCATGCCTTCGACTGTTCACGTCCGATCCGACACAAGTACTTACCGAAACAGCCGTGTCCGGTAAGAACCTGCGTCAGTCGGAAAGTGAGATCACCGTGCCGCCGTTCCAGCCAGTCCCAGAAGACAGGTCGAATGGCGGCAATTGTATTTTGACCAGCAGTGGGATCGCGCAGCCGGTCTAGCCAGGCTGCATGTGCCATCGCTCGCAGCTCCTCCCTTTTCTCACTCAGCGTCAGAGCGCTATCCTGGTTTTGCTGGCTACGCCAAGTGTACAGCTGCACCAGGACTTGAGCTTCCCACCTCCAAGGCAGAGTCTGAGCGAGTATATATGTAAACCATCCTGACTTGTCAAAATTAAATTCAGTCTAATAAAGGTTTCTAGATAATAAAAAAAAACACAAGTATATGTTATGTAAAGTATGTAATAAAAATTATCAGGAAAACAAATAATAATATAGACTATCACATAAGTTATAATAATATGGCTGCATAATTTTTATTTTTCCTTCTTTTGATACAATGGTACAAAATGGGGCGTAACGGTTGCGTCGTTACGCCCCATTGCTAAACAATATTAAACAATAATATATAATTAATCTTTAATCTACTAAAATAACACTTTATAATAAAATAAACTCTTTCCTCTTGTAAAAAAAAAAACCGAAAAAAAATCAAAATGTTGTAGTCGTAGTATAATAATGCGTTCACGACATGAGCACGCGCAGATTGAGACGCGGGAAAAAGTGGCATAGGTCCTTCCTCGATGGGCGCTCGCACCGGACTAAACAGTACCGGCTTATGCATCGTACTTTATTCTAATTTAGAGTGATTTTAATATCGATATTATGTCTAATTAAATGAAGGGATTTTAATCAAACTTTAGAATTCGATTTGTTAAAGAACATAGTTTATTTTGACATTTTTTTTTATGTAATTACGCCTTAGTAAACCCAAAAAATTGCGATATAATTGCGAATAAATCGTAAAAATTGACCCAAGACTTTATTTTTTTACTAATTAATGTTTATAATAATCGATATTCTAGTACATTATGTGTCGACAAAACTATATGCCTGATGCATTGTGTATTTTTTTTCGTCAAAATTATAACTGTTAATGATAGATATAGGAGTCTGAAGTTGACTCTGCGATGATTCTTCAGTAAACTAGTTGTGGGAGATTAATCACTACAAAGTAAAGAAATAAGTTTCTGTAAATGTTTTACATGAAGTGTCAATACGAAAGATTGGTCTATTTTTTACATGTATTCACCAATGCCAGAGTATTAACTAAGATGGTAAATTAGGCGACTAAAATCTTAGATATTCGCGCGAAAACGTGAAATGGCTCTTAATTTTTGATTTATGCAGTTTTTTTTTCTTTGATATTAATTCAAGTTTTTTCTTTTATAATACCTATTACTTTTTCATAAACAGCTGCTTACGTATTCATCCGATTTTGGAGCAGCTCGTCTCGATCCGTGCGAGTAAGCATACACTTTAAGCGAACGCTCGGCCGAGCTACATGGTAGGCGGAGGGGGAGTGTTAGGTTTTTTTTTCGTTACGGAATTTCTTGATTCGGTCACCGCACTCAAAGCCCGCGACAAAAGCTATGCAATAGCTGAATAATAATCCTGTATACACAATATTACTTTACACAAATGAGACGAGTGCTAACAAAGAGGAAACATGGAAAATATTGTTTCAACTTCATTAAAAGTTGAACAATTGAGTTTGTTATTTGACACCAGGCGGAGCTCCGGTCGATAAAAGTCTCATTTGAAGGGAATATAAATTAAATAGCTTTGAACGCTGGTCCGCCCGCTTGGGTCTCCATTATCGACTCAAAAAGTAGCATACGTCCATTCCTGAGATCCAAACTTGCCCCTTATCAAGTTTCGAAGAAATTGGTTTTGTAGTTTAGGCGTGATAACGTGCAAGGTAGACTACTTTTGCATATATAATACTAGCTGTTTCCTGCGGCTCCGCCCGCGGTCTAAATTTTTTTATATTGTTGAAATGTAAGCTATCCTATCTTTCAAGTTGGATTAAACTGCACGCGGTCTGCAAATTTGATTAAAATCGGTTAAGTAGTTTAGGAGTCCATCCCAGACAAACAATGTGACGCGTATTTTGTATATAATACTAGCTGTTTCCCGCAGCTCCGCCCGCGGTCTCAACTTTTTTTCATATTATTGAGATTTAAACTATCCTATCTCTCAAGTTGGATTGAACTGCACATGTTGTGCGAATTTTATTATAATCGGTTAAGTGGTTTAGGAGTCCATTGAGGACAAACATTGTGACACTGGAATTATATATAATAGATGTCTGTGAAGTCATGAGTACGGGAGCTGATTTGACAACGAGTTGCAAGTGTTGTGACGCAACGCTTCGATGGAGTCTAGTCTGGAGGATCGCGCAGAGCAACACATTTCTCTGTTGACTGTCGTGCGGTTAACATCGGTCTAGAAACCGTCGCACGACTCGTGTCCATTGTAATAATAAAATTGTCCTACGTCATAATAAATGAGTTGTGTGATCTAATATACTTCGTTTGTTGTTTGCTACCCTACTTCGCCCACACATAAATTTTTCGGAAGAAGACTCTCATACTATACATATTATTATAAGAGATCACAAATAGTGATAAGACCGCCCTTTGTACCAACTGTTTACAATGTCACTTTTTACATATCCTATGTTGGTGAATGTACAATAAAGAGAAAATAAATAAATACTGATCGGCCTCACAATCCGACATAATATATATTAAAATTAGTTAAGTAATATGGATTTTCTAACACTTGTATTCAAAGCTTATAGCTAAAATTACTATCAACATAGCTGTTATAAATTTATTATTGCTTTTCGAGGTGATTTCATTTTTATTTTATACTAGCTATCGCGGCATGGTATTGTTATTAATGATAATATCGGTACAGCAACTTAATATTAAAAACTTTAAACAAATGCATCAACAACATTAGTTAGTTGGCCTTAAATAAATAAATAAAAAAACCGGTCAATTTTTTTTTGAAATATGTTCAGCTGTCAGTTGCGTTTTGTTATACCAATTTTAACAAATGAACCGCTGACTTATATTTTGACTTGTGTTTTTTTATTCTATGTCGGTTGCGTTTTGTTATACCACGTGTTATGTCACGTCCCACGGGAACGGGATAAAAAGATATCCTATGTCCTTCTCCTGGTTCTTAGCCGATTTGGTTGAAAATTGGTAGGGAGGACCCTACCAATTTCCAGCCAAATCGGTTCAGCCATTCTTGAGTTATAAATAGTGTAACTAACACGACTTTCTTTTAAATATATAGATTTTTGTTTTTTTTTGTTTATGTTTGCTTTTATCAGTTCATTTATTAAGGCCGTAAGACTTTAGGTATTAATGTACAGTTTATATTTTATTACCTTACATTCTGTCCTATGGTTGTCTGGAAGATTTGCTGTGTGCAATAAGGCCGCACTTTTTACCACTGTCTTTTCTTTTTTACCGTGTACAATGAAGAATATATCAATAAATAAATATAATTAACTAGCCGTTTCCCGCTGCTCCGCCCGCGGTCTCAATTTTTTTTATATTTGTGATGTAAGCTATCCTATCTTTCAAGTTGGATCAAACTGCACATGGTGAGCAAATTTGATCAAAATCGGTTCAGTAGTTTCAGAGTTCATCCCGGACAAACATCGTGACACTGGAATTACATATATTATAATAGATATTCTTGTTGACCCCTCGTGCTAAGCCAAATGCTTATGTTACGAGTAGATTCACATTGGTATTGCAATGAATGGGATTCGACCCAATAAACACATAATCGAGAATGGATATATAAGCAGAGAGGCGAAAAAGAGATGGATGGATTGTGTGAAAGATGATATGAGAAAGAAAGGAGTGGATGCCGCGATGACGAGTAATAGAGAAGAATGGAAGGAAAATACGCATTGCGCCGACCCCATATGAATGGGATAAGGGCAGGAAGAAGAAGAAGAAGAAACACATAATCGAGAATCCAACTGCTTTTTCTAGCGAAGTTATATAATAAACCAATCAATCAATCAACTCAGCGTATCGCGGCCCACTGCTGGACCTAGGCCTCTCCCATGTTGTGCCACAACACCTGGTCCTCAATTTGGGGGCTTTGTGTTGAGGTGCGCCATCATTACGGTTTTTGCCCTGGTCTCTGGGCAGGCGGGTTGGTGACCGCAGTCTACCTTCAGTTCTTTAGGAGAACGCTGCTGCCCATTTTCCTAGTTTCTATATCCCTTAGTCGCCTCTTACGACACCCACGGGTAGAGAAAGGGAGGTTCTGTTCTACGCCGAAACCCCTCGGCAAATGAAAATGAACAAAAGAACTAATCAAATGAGGAAATAATCGATGGTCGTACATTTTTTATGTGAGTTTTACTTTCAACCAAATTATAACTATGGTGACCTATTTAAAGGGACTTATAAACACGCGACATGATGTCACACTTATTAATGGTAAGTATTATAATATACTAGCTTCTGCCCGCGACTTCCGCTGCGTGGACTTTAGGATTGGGTCCAAAAAGAAATGAAAAATGGAATACAATTTTCACCCGTGTTATAGCTTGCGCTGTAATAGAGAAAAATACCAAATTTCAAAGCTGTCTACCCACGGATTAGTTTGGAAACAATTTTCAATTTTCCCTCGGGAACTACTTAGGGAATCAGGATAAAAGTTAGCCTATGTTCTTTTCCATGTCAAAGGCTACATGAATTCAGGGTTTTGCGTGATTGAGTAACAAACATCCAAACATCTATACATCCACACTTTCACATTTATAATATTAGTAGGATTACAAGGTTGTTAAGTCATTTGTAAGTAATAACGAAACTACTTCTTTAAACTGACACCAAAACAAGAAGGTTGTCAATTTCACACGTAAGAATGTAATTTTATTGTAACTGCTATATTACTGGCCTATAAATGTCCCACTGCTGGGCACAGGTCTCTTCCCATAGAGAGAAGGAACGAGCATTGATCACCACGCTAGCTCTGTGTTGGTCGGTGACTTCAGATTCCAATTTTTGGAATCCATGTTTCCCCACGATGTTTTTCTTCACCGATTGTCAATTTAAGCGGCGGTAGCCTATAGGCTAGGGCGTCGGACTTGCAATCATAATATGGTTGCGGGTTCGAATCCCACCCATTACACTACCGACGTGAACCCACTCGTAACACAAGCATCTTAGCTTAGCACGAGGGATTAACGAGATTACTAGTAATGTGCGACCCACCTTTAAAAAACCTTTAAAAAAAGGAAAAAAATTGTCTTAGAATAATTAAGAAAGTAGATATAACTTTAAAAAAATACATGCGTGCGTACAAAGTACACATGTCAGAAGTGAAACTTCTTTGGCGAACTAATTTATAAATCTTGTTTATATTTATACAAATCTAAAACTTTAAATTTCCAAGATTAAGAGGAAGGGAAAAAGGAAGATAGGTTAGGAATTTAATTGTCATTAAAATAAAAAAAGTGTTGAAAATTAATGTAAATTATAAATTTAATTTTTTCAATTTATTTCTTCAATATTTACATTGTTTGACATAACGTTTATCTAAAATAAATAAAAATAAGTATTGTTACAATAATTAACAATAGCGAGATACACAATTTGTAAAACAGTAACTATTATGCAAATGCGCTTCGTCTATGGTCTCACATGCAAAAATTCTAGATTGAGATTGAGACGAATACATGTAATTTCATATAGAGAAATGTCCTCCATCTTGGATCAGGAACTTTTGCGCGATAGACATTTCCGCGAAAGCTTGACCTCATTTTTATTTTTAGTGACCTCGCAAATCTTAAAAATGACTTATCACAAAAAAATGCATATTTTTCTCGGTGCCATCTTGGATTGTAATTTCGACCCCATAATCGTTTTTAGCGACCTCGGGTACCATGAAAATGACACCCATGATGAAAAAAATGCATATTTTTCTCGGCGCCATCTTGGATTCTAATTTCGACCCCATAATCGTTTTTAGCGACCTCGGGTACCATGAAAATGACACCCATGATGAAAAAAATGCATATTTTTCTCGGCGCCATCTTGGATTCTAATTTCGACCCCATAATCGTTTTTAGCGACCTCGGGTACCATGAAAATGACACCCATGATGAAAAAAATGCATATTTTTCTCGGCGCCATCTTGGATTCTAATTTCGACCCCATAATCGTTTTTAGCGACCTCGGGTACCATGAAAATGACACCCATGATGAAAAAAATGCATATTTTTCTCGGCGCCATCTTGGATTCTAATTTCGACCCCATAATCGTTTTTAGCGACTTCGGGTACCATGAAAATGACACACATGATGAAAAATTTACAAATTGTCGTCGGCGCCATCTTGGGTTTTAATTTCGAACCCATAATCGTTTTTAGCGACCTTGGGAACCATGAAAATGATACCGATGACGAAAAATTTGCAAAATTTCCTCGGCGCCATCTTGGGTTTTAATTTCGACCCCATAATCGTTTAAGCGACCTCGGGAATCATGAAAATGACACCCATGACGAAAAATTTGCAAATTGTCGTCGACGCCATCTTGGTTTCTTGGCACCCATTTTAATAAAATTATTATATTTATTAAAACTAATAGAACTAAACTAACACCAGATAGCCCTGAAAGTTAGCTCCCGAGCTACTAACATGGTAATGTATGCAGCTCGGGAGCGCCCTTCCCCCGTCTCGCCCCTCGCACCCCGCACGATTGCCCTGTCTAGACGTCTTCGTCGAACGACTGTATGATGTTAAGACTGTGATAGCACTATGCGTGATACGACGTTCGCTCTGTCTCACTTTTTCTCTCAATCTTTCTCACTCGCTTGCTATACTCTCACTCCACGGCTAGTTGCTCATGCTACGTTCGCCCTGTCTTACTCTCTCTCAATCGGTCTCGATCATGAAGGTATAGATGAAAACCTTCATGGTCTCGATCACTCTCTCTCTCTTTTCTGACACTTCCGTTCAAAGACATTGTAATGTATTCTACTACTTCCGTTGCATACCGGCGTGACGTTTCATCTGTAAAAATTTTACCCTCATGCGCCAAGAGAAGTTTCACTTCAAAAAGTCTCATTGGTTCTTGTCTATAGTGGGTTCGACCCTGCAACTTTCTGCATTTAAATCCGTTCCTAGAACCGCTAGGCCACCACGACATCGATTCATTCCATTACGTCATAACCCATCACGTTATTTACCTAATTTTCAACCCTCGCCTCCCACCTTCCTTTCTTAAAGCCAGGTCACTACCCTTACCCTGGTATACTGTATTTTGAGCAGGTTTTTCTTTAACTTTAAAACTATCGTGTTGCATGATTTTAATAAAATTACGTCATGCATTTACCTTTTAAGGCTTGACGTTACACTGTCCGGCCAGTTAACCCGGCCGAAACGTCAAGCCTTAAAAGGTAAATGCATGATTAAATACGTGACGTAATTTTATTAAAGGGATTTTATTTTGCAACTTTTCATCGAAAATCTTCAAATCTCAAATCCTTACAAAATATTGGAAAAAGGAAGATTTTGGGTTCTTCCGATACGTTGAAAAACAAAGGTCAGGGATATTTTTACTCTAGTGAGGCATGAATAACACATTAAGGGATGGAGGTGGACAACTAAAGGTCTACTATAGAATCTATATGTAGGTCAGGGAGACTTATTCACTAAGGCTCAGTTTTTTGATCCCGAGTTAACTCAACCAATGGTTAAATATGCTAATTTAGTTTGCTTAGTAATAAGCTTCCCGTGAACTTAGAATCTTGAATTTTGGTACGAAGCAAGCAGATAAAGGAAAAATAGCTAAAACCGTAAAGTTTAGAGGTTTCGCAAAAAAAAAGGTGCACATGTGTCAGCCCAACTATCCCTTTTTCAAGTGGGAGAGAAGAAAAAAGAGGTGTGGAACCATATAAAAACTATAATTCAATTTTGCGGGCTTAAAAAAAAACTCATTTGAAATATGAACATTACGTGATTGAGTTTAGGATAAATTTGCTATATCAGCGTTTAGATCGTAGCTTCGGTGTTTCGACTCTGTTGTGAAACAACCTTAAGGGTACAGAAATACCAACGAATCGATAAGGTATTTCGTTCAAAACAATTGCTGAACTCTACATCTGTAAGAAAATAACTCACTGAATACCATAGCATCGTGAAATGAACGGGAATGAAGTATTTGATCGAGTTTAAAGACAAGAATTCCTGTAATTACTATGAGATTTAAACTACCTATATCCTGCGACTTTGCCGAGTATTTAAGTTTCAATTATTTGACGGGTCTGTTGGTCTAGTAGGTAGTGACTTACGCTAAGCCGGAGTTCGTGGATACGATTCCCACCCGGGACAAATTTTAATCTTTGTGTGACGAGCTTGACGATTTGTTCTGTGTCTGTGCGTAATTTAACTATATTATGTATGTATGTATTTAGAAATATATAAGTATGGTTATCAGTTGTCTGGTCACCATAGTACTGGCTCTGCCTAGTTTGGGATCAGATGGCCGTGTGTGGGTTGTCCCAAGATATTATTATTATTATATTAGAAGTGGAGAATTTTTATTTTTAACGATCTTCCAGAAATTAGGTTTTATGATAGGCTTTATGTATTTTTTAAGTATGTTCACCGATAATTCACGATAAATTAACGATTTGCAAGTTAGTTGACATAATATCTTGGGACAATTCACACACGGCCATCGGACCCCAATCTAGACAGAGCCTGTACTATGGTAACCAGACAACTGATAAACATACTTATATATTTCTAAATACAAACATATTATATACTAGCTGTTGCTCGCGGCTTCGCACGCGCGTAAAGTTAAGAGTAGTAAGTAGTAAAGGATAGATAGATGTATTCTGTGATTTTCAAAGTAAGGAGCAATTATATTTTTTATAAAAGATTATGGCGTTAAGATAATAATAAGATAATGTGGAAAACATCACATACATTGAGTTTGGATAAACTTTTAAAATGGTGGCAGCTTTTTGGTCAGACGAAACTTGAAAATCATTGACACGAAAAGATGAAGAAGAATCACATACATTGCTCCGAATTCAAAGAAAGTAGCTAAAGCTCTTGTGTTATGGAATCAGAAACAACGAAAGTACCACTAACACCCAGACTCGACATAATGTAGAAAAGTGATTTTCTACATCGACCCGTCCGGGGATCGAACCCGGGACCTCAGAGCTGGCGACACCTTGAAAACCGTTGTGGACGCCACTCGAACACGGATGTCATCGTAAAGATATGTTTTAGATGGTCATTTATTTGTATCGATCCAGAAACCCGTATATGAAAGGCATGGCCTTATCTTTAAAAATAAAGTCCACAATATAATACCTTGCAACCCCTATTTAACCATCTTAAGGCGTAGATTTCTAAAATCGCTAAAATATGTTTTCATTTATTTCTAACCAAAAACCCGTATACCAAATCTCATGAAACAAAATCTTATCTCTCTCTTTGAAAATGACGAACTTCCTAAAAAAACTTCCAACCACTATTGCACCCCCTTTGAGGGTAGATTTCTAAAATCTCGGGAATACGTCTTATTTATTTCTAACTCATAATCCTATGAAATTTAATGTGCCTATCTATGAAAACTACACAATTCATATACCTACAAACTTCCATCCCCTATTTTACCCTCTTAGGGGGTAGATTTTCAAAATCGCTGAAATACGTCTTCATTTATTTCTATCGAGAAACCCGTTTACGAAATTTCATGTGTCTATCTTTGAAAATACCAAACTTCCCATACAAACTTTCAACCCCTTTTAACTCCTTTAGGGGTTGAATTTCGAAAAATACTGAAACACGTGGTTTTTAATTTTTTACCAGAATAGTAACCACAAATTTTTATGGTTTAAACTACAAAAATGACGATTTTCCATACAAACTTTCATCCTCTATTTAAGTCCCTTAGGGGTAGATTTTCGAAAAATAATGAAACACGTCGTTTTTAATTTTTTACAAAATTTTTATCTACCAATTTTTATGGTTTAAACTACAAAAAAGACGATTTTCCATACAAAATTTCATCCCCTATTTGATGGATTATGGTTGTCAAATAAACGAAAGTCTTCGATTGGAACAGATTTTTATTGAGTAATTGCAAAACACGTACAGCCCGGAAGATGGTCGACAGGAAGAGAGTGACATTAAGTTTGACACATTACAGTTTGACAGATGACATAGGACAAAATACAATATTGCCATATGTTTAAATAAACAGCTTTACTAACACTAGCCCTTAAACTAAGACAATATTGAATAGTTTATTCACAAACTTAACATGTTTTTCTTTCGCTAAAGATTTAGTAAAAATATCAGCTAACATCTCCTCAGTACACATATAACTCAAATTAACAATACCCTTATTTATTAAGTCTCTAACAAAATGATGTCTTATATCAATATGCTTGGTTCTGCTATGAGATATATTATTATTACACAATTTCTGAGCAGACTGATTATCATTGAATAAATGAATTTTACAAATAGTACCAATACATTCACGGACAAAGGTTTGCAAAAATATAGCTTCCTTACAAGAGTCAGAGATTGCCATGTACTCCGCCTCCGTGCTTGAGAGTGCCACCGTTTTCTGCTTACGGCTTTCCCATGATACGACACTATTACCAAGACTAAATACATACCCTGTATAGGATCTACGGTCCAAGTGATCTGCTCCCCAGTCGGCATCTGTAAAACCTATAATGTCCATGTTACCCTTTTCAAATGATAAACAGTAATCTAAAGTACCCTTTAAATAACGAAGTACTCTCTTAGCAGCTTTCCAGTGACAATCTGAAAAACAATTATTAAACTGACTCAGATAGCTAACACTATGTGCTATGTCAGGCCTTGAACACACTGCTAAATACATTAAATATCCAATAAGGCTCCTATAATCATTTTGACACTCCTTATTTTCTTCTTTATCCAACTTTAACCCCACTTCCATGGGAGTCATTGCAGATTTGCAATCTTGCATCTCAAATTTATTTAAAATTCTCTTTATATAACTTGACTGATCTAGAGTTAACTTCCCATCATCGGTTTTGGTGATTCTCATGCCCAAAATATGATTAGCCGGACCCAAATCTTTCATGTCAAATTCACTCATCAACTGTTTCTTGATAGTATTGGCTTTTTGAGAATCTTTCAATGAAAATAATATTATGTCATCCACATACAAAGCTATTATAATAATTTCCTTATCTTGATTATAAGTATAAACACATGGTTCTGAAGACAACCTTTTAAATTTTAATTTACCAGTTAACACACTGTTAATTTTTTCATACCAAGCTTTTGCCGCCTGTTTCAGACCATATATTGCTTTATGTAACCTATAAACTTTAGTTTCATTGCCTTTATCAATGAATCCTTCAGGCTGTTCCATATAAATAGTCTCAGTCAGGTTTCCATTTAAGAATGCAGTTTTTACATCTAGATGCTCAATCATCATATCATATTGAGCGGCCAAAAACAGTAATATTCTTATCGTAGAATATCTAACTACAGGTGCAAATGTTTCCCGGTAATCTATCCCATACTTCTGTGTATAACCTTTTGCGACTAGTCTGGCTTTATATTTAAGTATTACATTATTCAGATCTCTCTTTTTACTAAATACCCATTTACATTTGACTGGCTTGTGTCCTTTAGGTAAATCAACCAGTGACCAACATTTATTTGTTATAAAAGAGTTATACTCATCTAACATTGCGTTTCTCCACTGCTCAGCTTCACTGCTGCTCAATGCTTCCTTCACCGTAGTAGGTATATTGTCTTCTACTGTCCCTGCGAGTCCAGCAAACTCCAGTGAATCCTCAGCATCCTCGTAAGACCTTGTATTTGAATCTTCAGAGTCAATGCTTGAAGAGCCTGGAATATAAGAACAATCCGACGAGTTATCCGTGTCTTGCAAATCTTCTTCTGTATCCAGTGACTGAACACCTGTCTCGTCAGAAGTCCCTACAGGACTAGGTGATGCTGTATTGCAATCATTATTCAGAAGCAATATCCTATTTTCAGAGTTATCATCATGTGAGACATCCTTATCACTAAAATTTTCTTCTAGGAATATTACATGCCTCGCTTTTACACATTTCTTTGGACATGTGGGATCTATAAGCCTATAGCCCTTTGTATTGTCACAATATCCTACAAAGATGTACCGTTTGCTCCTTGCATCAAGTTTTCTGCACTTTGCCGCTAGAGCATATGCAATACAACCAAAAACACGTAGATGCTCTACATTTACCTTTTTAGATGTCCATATTTCCTCTGGAGTGGATCCCATCACTGCTTTTGTTGGCGAGAGATTCTTCAGATATACCGCCGTGTTAGCAGCTTCTGCCCAATATTGTTTTCCAAGTCCAGAATCTTGGAGCATACACCGAACTTTGTCCATTATTGTTCTGTTGGCCCTTTCAGCTACTCCATTCTGCTGACTGCAGTTTGGAACTGTAGTTTGATTCTTAATTCCACAACTCTTAAGATATTCCTGAAAAACAACATTAATATATTCTCCACCATTGTCACTTCTAAGAACTTTTATTTTTCTAGACTTTTGATTTTCAACTAAAGCTTGGAATATTTTAAATTTTTTAAACACTTCATCCTTTGTTTTCATAAAGTAAATGAAAGTTTTTCTTGAAAAATCATCTATAAATGTGACAAAGTATTGTGATCCATTCCACGATGGAACCTGCATAGGACCACATACATCACTATGTATCAATCCTAATAACTCCTTTGACCTGTTAAAACTTTTCTTAGGAAAAGGTAATTTGGTTTGTTTTCCCTCTATGCAGGGTACACAAGGACAATAATTACTGTTTTCAAAAAACATACCTGTAACCAATCCGTCTTTCATGAGATTCATGCTCCTCATGTTTAGGTGACCCAGCCTTCTATGCCAAACCTGTTGGGTAATACTGCATTCTTTTGACACCAATGCAGTCGCCTTACCATCCACTGTAAAGTCATTATTAAATCCCGACTCATCACAGACAGAATTCATGGCAATCCCTGAAGCTATCTCACTCTCAAGTACCTTATCAATAACATTTAGTTGATATATGCCATTGAAACAAGAAGCAGTAGCTATCACTTCACTACCATCTAATATTTTACAATGATTTGAACTAAAAGTAACAGTATATCCTTTTCTAATTAACTCACTCACAGATAATAAATTCGAAGACAATTTAGGAATGTAATACACATTGCTTATTGTCTTTACACCATTTTTCAGATTCACTTTCACTTTTCCTTGACCTTCAGTAACCACCTTTTCACCATTAGCCACATTAACCTCAACTGGTTTAGTAATATGAAAGTCAAACATTTGTTCTTTATTATTGCACATGTGGTTGGTAGCCCCTGAGTCCACATACCAAACATGATTTTGCACCTTTACTGATAATGCAGTCAACAATGACTTCTCCTTTCTATGTGATGTTGATGTAGATTGTCTCCTCTCCGACTTTAAATTCTTGCTCGACGAATCATTGGGACAATCCCTTTTCAGGTGACCTACCTTCTTACACCGAAAACACTTGAAATTTTTCTTCAAAGCCAAAGCATTCATCTCAGGTAACTCAGACTTCTCATCCCGTCTTTGTTGCTCCTGAAGTAATTTTGATTTTACAGCTTCACTCGTAAGTTTCATATTCGAGTTCTCAAGTGCCATGATAAGAGGATCAAAATCACTAGTCAGTCCACTGAGCAATATCACTGCAATGAATTCATCATCTATAGGTGAATTTATATCAGACAGTTGCTGTGCGAGTTCTGTTATTTTGGATATATATCCCTGCATTCCCTCCATCTCCTTCAACTTCACACCAAACAGTGACCTCAGAAGTCCTAGCCTTCTGCATAGCCCTCTATCTTCATAGGCTTTTTGCAGTTTGCACCAAGCTTCGTATGGAGACCCTGCATTCCGGACATGCTGTAAAGCAGATGGCCCCACTGACAGACATATTTTCGCCAGCGCCTTTTGCTTTTTTCTCTCATCTTTGCATCCATCTGACTCAATGCATTCATACAAATCTTCATGCATGAGAATCATCTTCATCATGAATTTCCAATTATTGTAGTCTTCCATTCCTTTCAATTTCTCTATTGGAATACCTGTAGCGACAGTAGATGTTGCCAAAGCCATGATGCTGATGATGATGATGACGAAAATCTTTCGGTTCCTTGTTTGATTTGCCGGAATTGTTGGTGCCGGTCGACGGCGTGGCGTCGTCGTGTAAAACGGAGTATTTTATAATTATTTGAAAAAATATCTCCAGTGCAATTCTGTACAGACTTTTCTGGGCCCATAACCTGATGGATTATGGTTGTCAAATAAACGAAAGTCTTCGATTGGAACAGATTTTTATTGAGTAATTGCAAAACACGTACAGCCCGGAAGATGGTCGACAGGAAGAGAGTGACATTAAGTTTGACACATTACAGTTTGACAGATGACATAGGACAAAATACAATATTGCCATATGTTTAAATAAACAGCTTTACTAACACTATTTAAGTCCCTTAGGGATTGATTTTCGAAAAATACTGAAACACGTCGATTTTAATTTTTTTACCAGAATGGTAACCATCAAGTTTCATGGTTTAAACTTCAAAAATGACGATTTTCCATACAAACTTTCATCCCCTATTTAACACCCTTAGGGGTCGATTTTCGAAAAATAATGAAACACGTAGTTTTTAATTTTTTACTAAAATGTTATCTACCAATTTTTATGGTTTAAGCTACAAAAATGACGATTTTCCATACAAACTTTCATCCCCTATTTAAGTCCCTTAGGGATTGATATTCGAAAAATACTGAAACACGTCGATTTTAATTTTTTTACCAGAATGGTAACCACCAAGTTTCATGGTTTAAACTTCAAAAATGACGAATTTCCATACAAACTTTCATCCCCTATTTAACACCCTTAGGGGTTGAATTTCAAAAAATCCTTCCTTATTCCTTGTCTACATTATAAAGGAAACCTCTGTGCAAAATTTCAGCTTTCTAGGTTCAAGGGTTTGGGCTGGGCGTTGATGAGTCAGTCAGTCAGTCAGTCAGTCAGTCAGTCAGGCCTTGTCTTTTTATTTATATAGATAAATAACACCCAGACACAGAAAAAATGATCGTGCTCATCACACAAAGATTTGTGCTGGGGTGGGAATCGAACCCACGACCTCCGGCTTAGCAGTCAGGGTCACTAACCACTAGACCAACAGGCCCGTCATTGTCATGACATGCCATTTCTAAGTTAGTTGTTATCTGTTGCCGTTCTTTTAATTAATTTAGGTTTAGTTTGCGTACAAAGAAAGCACCAATATCAACTTCAATCGGCTTTTTAGCTATTCAATTCGCTTTTTGAAGGTAGGGAATTTTCGTTAGATGTTTTTTGAAGTCTGTGCTCTTTTCTTGTTCAAAAGTTTGTTTATTTAACAACAAAAACATCTTACTCCCCTAATTTTTACATTCATTGTTATATGATTCGACCAAGAACCGAATTTTAGGGGCTCGTGGCTCAGTTGGTTGGCTCTTGGATGGGAGACAAGTAGAAAAAAAAAAGAAAAAAAAAGCTAGGTCCTCTACCTACCTTGGAAAATCATCGGTCCTGAATTGAAATACGTTGATCTTTGGCAGTCATTAAGTCATTACAATTCTGACAACCAGTCTTACTATGGAATACTATGACTCAGTAAAATGGGTTGTGGAGGTCAGACAGGCAGTCGCTCCATGTAAAATACGGTATTCAGCTAAATCCAGTAACACTGGAATGCGACCCCAACATAGCTTGGGTAAAGGCTAGGCATGTAAGTAAACAAATAAATGAATTCAAAGTAATTAGCGAAATCACTGTCTTGTGATATGGAAACAGAGACAACGAAAGTACCACAAACACCTAAACCCGAAACAATGTAGAAAAGTGTTTTTTTTTATATTGACACGTCCGGGGATCGCACCCAGGACCTTAAAGCTGGCGACACCTTAAAAACCAGTGTGTACGCCACTCGACCACAGAGGTCGTCATACAGTATTCAGCTAAATCCGGAAAGACTGGAAGCCGACCCCAACATAGCTTGGGGAAAGGCTACGCAAAAGATTATTATTAAATCAATATTATTAAGTTTTCCATTGATTTGTGGACCCAGTAAGGCAGGCATGCGTATGGTGACAGGGTCCCTAGTTTAACCATTCGCCCTACACTGTACGATGCAACCGATAATTTGTCGATCTAACCTAGTTACGGTCCTCACATAGAAGCAATATAGGCCTATTAAAGGTAGTGTTTCACTCCGGATAACAATATTATCCTCTATAGGCTATGGAACTTGCACGGAAATTCAGTTTTCCAACTACGATAGGTTATTTCGTAAAATATTGCGAAGCTGTAGCAATATTTCGAATAATATTAATATCTTGGGACAGTTCACACACGGCCATCTGATCCCAAACTGGTCAGAGCCTGTACTATGGCAACCAGACAACTGATAAACATACTTATATATTTATAAATACATACATATTATAGATAAATAACACCCAGACACAGAACGAATGATCGTGCTCATCACACAAAGATTTGTCGTGGGTGAATCGAACCCACAACCTCCGGCTTAGCAGTCAGGGTTACTGACTAGTGGACCAACAGTTACAGGCCCGTCAAGAACCTGTGAATCATCGAAATAAAACTACTTTTCAACGGATTCTATCGCGGTTTAATTTGATTTTAGTTCCCGATTTTTCGACGACTTTGAAGGTGGTTTTGTTTGTATTCAAACAAAATATAAACGTGTTCGGGAGTGACGACTTGTGACGTCATAAGTAGGCGACATTAGTAGCCACAAGTGACGTGGCAAGCCCTCACTCCTTAACTTAAATTCGCTGTATCTAAGACTATATTCGTTATTCGGTTATAGCGAAAAATCCATGTCTAATATTTTCCCAGTTTTCTGAGGTTTATGCGAATTTTAGACATTGAAATAAAACTACTTTCGGCCCGTGACCATGACACCTGCAAAGGCGTCGAAACGTTGGGAATTAAAATCAAAATAAACCGCGATAGAGTCCGTTTAAAGTAGTTTTATTTCAATTTTTCCCGTATCTAATATCCGGAAATAAGAAGACTAGTCCGCATGACTATTACGACAATTATGAAACATATAAAAAAAAACATTAAATCTTTGCTCTGTCGGTCACAAACTGCTAAAAAAATCCATATTTCATCGTATTTCCGAATTTCCAATTTTGTTGCCGGGATGATTGATCGTAGAACTATAAATGATGGAGTGCTCTCATTCAAAATGTAAATGTATTTTGAGAGGCTGCTGGCTGGGGCTTAATTTGGTGTACGTAAATTATGTCAAAGGTCCCAAGTACCACGAATTACTATAAATTTATTTTTAGGGTTCCGTACCTAAAAAAAAGGAAACCTTACAGCACTCTGTTGTCAGTCCGTCCCTCTGCCAAGATCCTTTTTCTTTGCAACCCGTAGAGGTATCAAGCTAAAATTTATATCAAATACTCAGGTCTACTGTCTCTTAGAGTTGTGAAAAATGAAAATTCTAAGCCCACTCAATAGATACCTATAGCCGTTTATGCCGCAAATTTTCGACACTCGCAAGGGAATTTAAACCCAGGGTACTTCCCGTGAACCTATAATCTTGAAATTTGGTACGAAGCAACGTGTTATAGCACAGATAAAGGAAAAATTGCTTAATCCATAAAGTTTTATTTACATCGTATAATAAAAATAGCTTTAATAATTTTGAACTTAGGTTTGTACGGAATCCTCAATGCGCGAGTCCGACTCGCACTTTGCCGTTATTTTTTACTATAAATTACTAAAAAAATACTAAAAAGTTCCCGCCTTGTCAAAGGAAGAATTTCAGAACTTTTGTAAAGTTCACTTTCATTTAAAGCCACTTTATATCTAAAACCATCTAACCATCTTACCTTTTGTAAGTCACAAAATAACCTTCGTTTTAGAAGTAGGTCGAAAAAGAGACATACACTTGTAAGACGTTGAAGGTGATTTATCATCGACTGAACGATTTCCTTTTCCTGTCAAGCCGCGAGTTCTTCCGCAGAATAAGTCATTTAGCAATGAAAACGCAAAAAAAACTGAAGTTAAAAATAATAGTAAGTGTTGTGATAACGAGAATAAGGATGATAGTTAAATCTACAATCCTACTAATATTATAAATGTGAAAGTGTGGATGTTTAGATGTTTAGATTTAGATGTTTGTTGCTCAATCACGCAAAAACGGCTGAACGGATTTAGATGAAATTTGGCAGAGTTGGGTCCAAAATTATTTTTTTATATTATAACATTTAAGAATATTTAAGAAAGTAGGTACATAGAACTTTGAAAAAGTCACATTGGTACTTGCCTGTACTGGGTTCGAACCTGCAACTATACACACAAATCGTTCATTGACCCGCTAATTAGTACGCGTTATAATACAAATCAAATCCAATAATGAATTAATCTAAATCTTTGAATCTTAAAACTAATTATGAAGACTATTCAGGTAAACAATGGATCAGTTATCACAATGGCCAATAGAGTTCCATCTAAAAATATCTAGACTGGAACTCAGGCTTTTGTTCTAGAATTCTCATGTTTGTCTATCATAGACGAAGCGAATAACATGCTTTGAAAAATATTGATTAACTTGGATCTGTTTATAAAAATGTTAGAATTAGAGTCCTTAAAATCGATCGTAATTCGTTTTAATTTCAAGTTTAATAATGGGGTCAAAATTTTGCTTTACGTATTAATATAATTATAATGTTGTTTTTATTGATTTAACGCATTTTTCAGGCATAATCATTATTACAATTTATAATAATATCTTTGAACAACTCACACATAGCCATCTGATCCCAAACTGTTGTATTAATAAATAGTAAAAAACAACCCCTCTGTGCCTCGGAGAGCACTCTAAGCCGTTGGTCCCGACTGTCATACATCAATCTTTGACAGCTGTTAAGTCATTACAATTCTGACAACCAGTCTTACTATGTGATACTGTAGTACCCAGTAAAATAAGTTGTGGAGGTCAGATAGGCAGTCGCTCTGTAAAATTCAGTATTCAGCTAAATCCGGTAAGACTGGAAGCCGACCCCAACATAGCTTGGGAAAATGCAATATATAAATTCCCTGACAAGATATCGCATTCAAAACTCAATCTAAAACAAAGTTAAATGTTTAGTATGCTTATCACCCCCACATATCCCTTAGGAGGTAAGCAGAACCCTCGTATGAATATTTCAGCCCTTAATTCTAGACTAGATCGTATACACCATCTGTGGTAAGTGATATGCAATTTTCAACCGTATATCTTTGACGTGAGTGCGAGGAATGGTGATTAGTCCTCCTAACTTCTTTGTATGATTTGTATGACAACCTCCGTGGTCAAGTGGCGTAAACACCGGTTTTCAAGGTGACGCCTCTGAGGTCCCGGGTCCGATCCCCGGACGGGTCAAGGTAGAAAAAAACTTTTCTACATTGTCTCGGGTCTGGGTGTTTGTATTTCTTTTCTCTATTAAAATAAATATTTCAAACTTAACTATATAAACATCTAAAATTAAACTATAATAATTAAACTAAAACCAAAACTTGGACTGGCCTGATGGTCTAGTGGTTTGTGATCCTGCTAAGCCGGAGGTCGTGGGTTCGATTCCCACCCAGAACAAATGTTTGTGTGATGAGCACTATCATTTGTTCTGTATCAGGGTGTTATTTATCTATGATATGGCCGTGTGTGAGCTTAACCCAAGATATATAAAAAAATGCATCAAAAAACTCTTCCAATCGTTGTCGACTGGAAGTGTGCCCATAAGGCTGGCAGCATTGCCACGTTGAATGGCAATGCTTAACCACTGACCAAGGTAAAAACCAGCCCTTGGATCACACGAGGTGTCAACAAGACGCTTGGATACGTCTTTGAAAAGAATGTGAGCACTCGGACCCCACGGTCCCAATGTTTCAACCCCAAACGGCTCGAAAGTATAACTTCATCACAAACGGTCGTATTGTAAAGAGTTTTACATAATTATTACAGTTAAAAATAGAATTACGTTTGCGTGAAAGGGAAATGAAGTTAACTCGTAAACTGTACAAACAACGACAAAAGTGGTTTATGTAAATTTCATTTTATAAGTTTTTTTTTCGTTGCGTATTTTTTCATCGACAGAGAAATAATAAGCTTATTAAGTAAGCCATTAAGTAACTAACTTCTGCTCGCGGCTTCGCCCGCGTGGGCATTTGTTATCGCGGCATAAAAAGCGTCTAGCCTTCTCTGATAAATGGAATATTTAACACTAAATGATAATTATTATTTTATTTTTAACAATCACAATGTTTTTATTAGTCGTTAAGCTTTCCTAAACAAAATAAATAAAATAATTATCAAATCGGACCACTATGCCACAATAGTTACCGAGATAGCATCTTCAATCAACAAAACTCTTAGCGTGAAGAGGCAAAAATCTATCTGCCTTTAGATTTAGATTCCATTATTAAGTGTATGTTGCGAATGCAATATGACACTGATCAAATATAATTTTTAGTTTTTTTTAATAAGTGGAATTAAAAAAAATGTATAATGTATGAGGGTAAAAAAAAGGCGAATTAAACCCATCCAAAAGAATTACCTAGGCAAGGGTCGCTTAACCTTATAAATAGGCTACGGTTGCTAAACCTTTTTATTACTACAAATTAAGCCTTGATCTATGACATCAACTTATTACTTATTGTTAAACTACCCATCTCTAAACAGACCTCGCCAAACCCAGCTTAACTTTATTCAATCGCTTTCACACAGCTAAACTACATACATAAAACAGTGCCCGGCGGCTGCCAGTCAATATTAATCACGGGTAACAAGATACTCACTTAGATCCGGATCCGGCGGCCGGATGTGCCGGATGTCCGGCTGTCCGGCACCGGAGGCCAGTGATTAGACCGACAAGGCAGTCAGTTTCAGTTATGCTAATCGTTTTAAATGGAAACCTTGACGTGACGAGCAAAAATTGGGGTTGAAATAAAAAAAACCGGCCAAGTGCGAGTCGGACTCGCGCACCGAGGGTTCCGTACAAATCTAAGTTTAAAATTATTCAAAATATTTTTAGTATATGATGTAACTAAAAATTTACAGTTTTAGCAATTTTTCCTTCATCTGTGTTATAACACGTGGCTTCGTACCAAAATTCAAGATTCTTTTTTTGACGGGTCTGTTGGTCTAGTGGTTAGTGACCCTGACTGCTAAGCCGGAGGTCGTGGGTTCGATTCCCACCCAGGACATATCTTTGTGTGATGAGCACGATCATTTGTTCTGTGTCTGGGTGTTATTTATCTTATATAAATATGTAAGTATGCTTATCAGTTGTTTGGTTACTATAGTACAGGCTCTGCCTAGTTTGGGATTAGATGGCCGTGTGTGAGCTGTCCCAAGATATTTATTATTATTATTCTGGGAAGTACCCTGTAGGTTTTGATTCCCTTGCGAATTTCGAAAATTTGCGGCATAAACAGCTGTATCTATTGATTGCGTTGGCTTAGAAGTTTCATTTTTTCACAGCTCCAAGGGGCAGTAGACTTTAATATTTGATATAATTTCAGCTTGATACCTTTACGCGTTCCTGCGAAAAAGGGTCTTGACAGACGGACGGACGGACAACAAAGTGATCCTATAAAGGTTCCGTTTTTTTCTTTTGAGGTACGGAACCCTAAAAAGGTTTTTTTTATCTGTCGGCGCAAAAGAGTGATTCTATATGGTTCCGTGTGCATGTTTATTATTATATCTACCTTATATCTTAAAACGAGCTTCTTGTCTATATTTGAATCTCGGAAACGGCTCCAACGCGGGTTCGAATCCCACCCATTGCACTACCGCAGCTTACCGCGAGGGGTTAACTAGAATCTAGTAATGTGTGACCCACATTGCTAGTTGGCTTTTTAAAAAAAAATGGTTTAAGCGAAAAGCTAACTGCTTGTTCTTCATGTGACCATTATAATTTGTGTTCCCAAAAAAGATAACGCTATATATAAAATGTCTGAAAATGTAGCATGACTAGACCCTTTCTCAAGTCATAAGATGTGAAGTATAGTCAAGTATTCTGTCTACATGTCACTCAAATAAAATAACTTAAACCAACTCTTAGAATTGAGACAAATATCTGAAGATGTTAAGGGATAGAAAACACATCGTACTATTTAATATTACAAAGTAAAAAATATTGGTAAGGGTTTTTCGTAAAAATGTCAAATTTTGTGTCGTTGTAAATAATATACAGGATTAATTTAAAAGGAGTGCGTATATTCTACGAGGTAATCAGGTGCATAAAACTAAACAGCTTTTTCCCTAGGAACATGAGAGAACATGAGAGAATATTGTTCGTTTGCGGATCTCGCGGATCACGCAAAAAAACACCGAGCCTTATTAAAAAAAATTGACCTTAATTAATTCATTTTGATTGCATTCCCAACCAAATATAAAGAAATATATGTCCAATTATCCATATCAAACTGTTGTTCTTTTAAATACTTAACCACGAAATATAAAGATTTTAATTAATTATTAAAACAACCGATATTAAATTTCAGATCTTTTGTAAACAAATTGTGAAGTCTCATATGATGCGGGAACACAAATAGGGATGTAATGATATGTCGTTTCGGATAATAATAAGAATACGGATAAATTAATAATGTGAAGCATTTTTCGGTTACGGTTATTGATAGAACCAAAATAAATGTTAATTAATTCAAATAGCGTAAGTTCAACACCCATTTGCAGATACATAAAATATCGGACTCTTTTCGGATATTGTTTTATTTTTAGGTGGACCATTTTTGGACAATCCAAAGATATTTTCGGATACAGATAATACTGTTTGCCACATATATAAGCTGTTGTATCCAAATAAATTAAAATGTCGTATTTAGTCTTAGTAATCCGAATATTACTCGAAACTTTTCGGATACGAAAAATTCGGATATCCGAAAGTTTCGGATACGTCTCCGAAACTTTACAATCCCTATAAAACCCGCACAATAACCCTTTTCTCGTCCAATATAACAAACTATAAGCTTCACAAAATGTTTATGCTTGACCCCTGTATTATTAAAAAAGTTGTCCGTATACGGGATGTTTTCTTTTTTGATAGCCACTTGTATCTTTTGTTGAACAGACAGCTACTCTTACTGACGGACGTTAAAAATAAATTTTCTTTTTAAATAAGTATTTTTTATATTATTATTTATAAATGCGAAAGTTTGTGACTGGATTTTTGTGACTATCACAAAGTGATTTGGATGTCATTTGGCACAAAAATCTAAAATTGACTGCACGGATAGCCGAGTGGTATAGGCCACCACGCTAATTACGAATGTAAGCGAAGTGCTGCGGGCTCGATCCCCGCATGAGACAAGCATTTGTATGATCCACAAATGCTTGTTCCAAGTCTGGGTGTTCTTTGTGCGTGTGATTTGATTGTTTGTGAAACCCCCGCGACACAAGGATTTAATTCATGAATGCGGGCGTTGTTTAAAAAAAAATAATATAATACACTTCACACTTATATATTGTACAGTCGAAAGTTTTAGCTGTCAGTAACTGATGTCCTGGATTAATACAGGCTACTTTTTACCCCGGAAAAACTAACTTATTATCTTACAAAGCGCGGCTAACACCGCAGGGCACAGTATGAGTGACAAATATAATTGGGAAATATAAGGGATATATAAAGGAGGGGCTCATGGCTAAGTGTAAGCTGTACGGTTAGTTCGATAATAAAGGTTAAGCCACGCTCGCCGCGGTTGGTCCGTGGATGGGTGACCACTTGTAAACATACCGACACCCCTCCGTGCCTCGGAAAGCTCGTTAACCCATTAGTCCCGAATGTCATACAGTGATCTTTGACAGTCGGTAAGTCATTACAATTCTGACAACCAGTCTTACTATGGGATACTGTATTACCCAGTAAAATAGGTTGTGGAAGTCAGATAGGCAGTCGCTTCATGTAAAATATAGTATTCAGCCGGTAAAACTGGAAGCCAACCCAAGATTTCGACCTATGTTTTTTGAAAAAAGTGTATGGCATGTATTCTGCGTTTGTTAAATTTTATTAAACTGCATGGATTTTTCTTTCTACCACTTAGGATGTAAGATTTTTACAAAAATATAAGTACTTTTACTAATTATTATTACCTAAGTTTTTGTCGCATATTTTTAAATTAATGTTTTTTCTATCATAGTAAATTAGATGCCATTTTTAAAAGAGTATTATAACCTATGGATTTTCCTACCGGTTATTAGAATTACATTTGGGAACCACGCAACTAGAGGCAGCCAAAAGTGACTGACACGGTCTATTTGAATTAATTTTTTGATAAATAATAATATAATAATACCGGCCTACAAATTTCCCACTGCTGGGCCTCTTAGAAGAAATAAGCACGCTAGCTCATTGCGGGTAGCCGATTTCAAATTCAATTTTTTGTTATCCAGGTTTCCTCACGATGTTTTTCTTCACCGTTGGTCAATGGTGTCTTAGAATATTTGTTTTTTTTTTATTATTTCTGTAAAACTGCTTTTGTTGCGGACTGTACTTAGTAACCCCTTCTTATCTCTACATCTCCACAAAAATATATCGTGAGAAGAAAAATCGTTTTATCGCGATAATAATTTTATATTCAGTTTTAAAAGCTGAAGCGTGGCCTCGTAACTAAATTGTCGACAGTCTCATATTCAATTTGGACATATAATATATGTTTCGGAGTTTCTTATTGAATATAAGGCAGTATCAGGGTGAAATATGATAATACGACAATATAAAATATATTTGCAGTGACTAGGGGGGCTTGTGGCTAAATATAAGCAGTAAAGTTTCTTCGATAATAAAGGTAAAGCAGTGCACGTCGCGGTCGGTCCGTGGATGGGTGACCGTTTGTAAACATACCGAAACCTCTCCGTGCCTCGGAAAGCACGTCATTAAGCTGTTGGTACGGGTACGAACTGTCATACAGTGATCTTTGAAAGTTGTTAAGTCATTACAATTCTGACAACCAGTCTTACTATGGGAAGATACTGTATTACCTAACAAAAGGTTGTGGAGGTCAGATAGGTCAGTCACTACATGTAAAATACGGTATACAACTTAATCAGTTTACGATTTGGCACAAACGGCAACTTCCGAAAACTAGATAACCTCCTCTTTCTGAAACGTAGGTTAAAACAGTTACTTTATTAACCTTAATTCTTCTTCTTGTCAGATTTCTGACCATTTCCATTCAAATCTACAAAAAAATATAATTCAAAGATACAGTAACCATTATGGCAGCAACAGAAGAGATTATACAATTCCCGGTGTTAAATTATAGCCCTTTGAGAATTCATTGTACAAGCGTTATTGGAGCAAGAATCAAGAAATAAATCTTATATTATCGAACATTTAAAGTTTACCATTTAGTAGGAAATGATATAAAGAATATCATTTGATAAAAACTGGTCCGTGAATTAAGTCGTAAAGAATTAGAAGTTTTTAAAAATATTTCATTTTATAAATTTAAACAGGTGCGTGAATTGAGTCGTAAAAATATAGGTTTTCTTCCATATTTCATTTTTATAAGTGTTCGAAAAGTAATTCCCGGGGATCGAACCCGGGACCATAGAGCTGGCAACGCCTCGAAATCCGGTGTGTACGCCACTCGACCACGGAGGTCGTCGAATAAATAAAATATTAAGTATATAAAAGAAGAAGAATTTAAAACGCGACTTCGTTTTGTATACATAAATATATTTTCGAGTAGGTATGTATGTTAGTACAGTCTTTCTTTCTTGGTACACTAAATTTTCAACGAACATTTTTAACTCTTTCCCCCATTTTAAATGCTCTTTAACTCTGAAGCGACAGCGCCATCTGGTGGCTATATTAAACGCTGCTATGATAATTTTTTAGAGCACTCGCTCGCGGAATATTAATGCTGTGTGGTATGCGAATACGGCACGTGCCGGAGAGAATATGTGTAATTACATGTGTATAATACAGGATGGTGTTAAAATGTAAAATATGTTTCTCTATTTTTAAGACTAGCTTTTTCTCGCAGCTCCACCTGCGTGAGATCGGTTATCGCGACAAAAAGTAGCCTATAACCTTCCTCAATTAATGGACTAAGTAACACTGAAAGAATTTTTCAAATCAGACCAGTAGTTTCTGAGATTATCGCGTTCAACCAAACCAACAAACTTTTCAGTTTAATAATATTAGTAAAGATGTATTTTGTTCTAGGCTGTATAATCTTACAACCCGCAATGAGCAAGCGTGGTGATAAATTCGTTTCTTCTCTATATGAGAAGAGAACTGTGCCCAGCAGTGGGACATTAATAGGCCGGTACTATTATTAGTCCTACAAAACCATTTTTTCCAAATTAATTTAAGAAATTACTGAAGCTGAATTCCTAAAAAATTTTTTACCTACTAGTCGGTATGTTAATGCCGAATATCAGCAGAGGTTTAATCTTGAAAATAATTGTTTATAATTATACGTTAAGCCGTGGGTATATGCTAACAAAAAATAACACTGACTAATAAATGAGCGCTGCTATCGCCAACAAACTGTCTCACTGACCATTTTTTTTATAAAAAAATACAATAAAAAAATGCAACTCTAAAACTCGGAAAAACGACGACCTCCATGGTCGAGTGGCGTACCTACACACCGGTTTTCAAGGTGTCGCCAGCTCTGAGGTCCCGGGTTCGATCCCCGGACGGGTCAATGTAGAAAAATACTTTTCTTAACACAAGTGCAGCAATGAATGTGACGCTGTCCACAATAAAATAAATAAAAAGGCTCTTTAGAAACGTTAACTTTAAAACTAAATTAATCTAGGTGCGTTATTCCAAAAAGTTATTCCCATGGAAAAGAACCGGCAAGAAACTCCATAGCTCTTTAAAAATATTTATATTAAAAATAATGCTTCAAATACATACATCCTGTATACAGCAACACAATACGCTGGCCTCCGATATTTTAATAAGGTTAACTTTAGTCAAACAGCCGGACAGTATAATATTTGTATACATAATTAAAATATTCACATAGACGAATACTCTGTATTATGTTACTACTATATAACAGCTCTGACCCGCGGCTCCGCCTGCATTTTTACAACATGTAACAAAACCCCTGTCAGATCCAATAAAGGAGTATTCGTGGTAAAGTTCATGAACCGTCTCGCATAGGCGGCTTCTTTGACACAAAGCTGTTTGTAGTAAGTACGTGAACTTTGAGGAGCGGTCAGTGTTGCTGCTGCCTTGGATCAGTTTTTATTTTGATTTAATTATTTTCAATTGGGAAAAAAAAAATATCTCCAATCCATTTAATAGCTACGTATATGTGTTTGCAGTACGATACCGAATAATACTTTCAAGGATCGGACAGGGTTTTTTTTACATGTTGTATAGATTATCTCAGCAAAAAGTACTGTCATTTCTTAGGATCGAAATAAACAAACATGTTTCAAATAAACAGTCTCAGGTATTTAAACTCTACATAGTGCTATCTCTTTCACTCATTCATTAAAAAGTCAAGGAACCTATAACAGCCGTCTACATACGTACAATAACCCACAACACTTGCAATTTGAAGTAAATATAGCCTCTATTTGTAAGGTATAAGGTTGCTTTTGTGGTACCTTGTTACTATTATTGAGCTGGCGACTGTACTGAGCGTGAGAAAAATAAATGTGTATTTGCAGTAATAAAATAAATGTAGTTTTCTTTTGTTTTAGAATTGTTTGGTTTATTTCAGACTAGCTCTTACCAGCGGTTTCGCCCAATGTGTATCGCACATTACTAGTATTCTTGTTAACCCCTCGTGTTAAGCTAAGATGTTACGAGGCATGCATGTAGCCTTTGACATGGAAAAGAACATAGGCTACCTTTTAACCCATTCCTTAAGTAGTTTCCGAGGGAAAAATGAAAATTGTTTCCGAGCTAAGCTGTGGGTAGACAGCTTTGAAATTTGTTTTTTTTTTCTCTATTACAGCGCAAGCTTTAACACAGGTGCAAATTTTATTTCATTTTTCATTACTTGCACATTTTTCCTTTTCTTTTTGCACCCAATTCTGAAGTCCACGCAGACGAAGTCGCGGGCAGAAGTTAGTATAAGATAAATGTTTCTACTTAAATTAATCAATTCCAATAATGTTACATACATATATTGGTATACTAAACTTTTTTTAAGTCAGTTTCGAAAACTCAAATCGTTTTTAATTAACACCCTTTGATCATGTAAAATATATTCATGGTTAAACAACATGTACACAAAACCTTTAGCAATTTACCGTGGGAAAACTCGCAATGTAACAAAACGCCTGAAAAAGGTAGCAAAGACTTATTTACAGCTGAAGGAAATGGTACAGCCTTTTGTTGTACAACTTACTGTGAAATATATTTGCTTTTTCTTATTTAAGATATCAGCAGGTGTGACTAGGGTTTTGCGCACTTGGGTCGAATTCAAATCCAAATATTATTTACTAGCTTTTGACCGCGGCTTCACCCGCGTGGCTGTCTTTTATCAATCGAATAAAAAAAACCTATATTTTATTGCCTTATAATAAATGGGCTAGCCTATGGATGACGACCTCTAAATTGGAAAATTAACTTTTCATACAAAGTGACAGGTCACGTGACTCATGTTTGTATGAAAATATAATTATAATTTAAATTTAAGATTGCGACCTATGTTTCGTGGGCAAAGTTGTACAGTTTTATGCACCTGATTACCTCGTTGAATATACGCACTCCTTTTTAATTAATCCTGTATATTATGTATATCACTTCCAATATATAAAATTTTCGTGTCGCGATGTTTGTTCCCGATCTCCTCCGAAATGGCTGGAACCGGATGTCTAAAAATCGGCCAACATCTATTTTTCACATCCATAAGTGATAGAGAGGCCCTCTCCAGATCTCATTAATATGGCAGAACAACGTTTGCCGGGTCAACAAGCATAAACAATTTAACAAAATATCACATCAGGGTCCACAACTTAACTTTTGTAAAAAGCATCCTACTAATAATATAAATGTGAAAGTGTGTATGTTTGGATGTTTGTTACTCAATCACGCAAAAACGGCTAAACGGATTTGGATGAAATTTGGCATGCATTGACATGGAAGAGAACATAGGCTACCTTTTATCCCGATTCCTTAAGTAGTTCCCGAGGGAAAATTAAAAATTGTTTACGAGCTAAGCCGTAGCATATAAATTTGGTATTTTTCGCACACGGGTGAAAATTTTATTCCATTTTTCCGTACTTTCACATTTTTCATTTCTTTTTGGACCCTATTCTGAAGTCCACGCAGACGAAGTCGCGGGCAGACGCTAGTTATTTATATTTACAAGTTAATGTAAGTATTTAGTTACAAAAGAACCCAAGTAATTACTAATTCTGTTAGTAACATTTGCCGTTAAGTGAAGCAGAGCGCTTATAATTAAGATCGGTCGATGGAAGATTAATTAGTTTTTCTTCGATAAAGTTCCGTGAGTTTGCTAACCCAATCATAATTTTTGATATATGGGATACTGGAACGACGCACTGACGATAACTTCATGACGTCACTCCATTCGATTTACATCAAATACCTAAATCACATTCACGATCAAGCCAAAGGAGATATATACGATTTTGTAGCGGCGGTAGCCTAATGGCCAGGGCGTCGGACTTGCGATCATGTGGTTCGAATCCCACCCATTACACAACCGACGTGAACCCACTCGTAACACAAGCATCTTAGCTTAGCACGAGGGGCTAACGAGATTACTAGTAATGTGCGACCCAGAATGCTAGTAATCTCTAAAAAAAAAATAGAGGAATTTCATGAAAATACTAAAAAAATTATTTGAAAAAGGATAATAATATAGGCGTACAAAAATGAGCCTTCTGCCTAGCCTTTTCCCAAGCTATGTTGGGGTCGGCTTCCAGTCTTACCGGATTTAGCTGCATACCGTATTTTAGATGGAGCGACTGCCTATCTGACCTCCACAACCTATTGCTAGGTTATACAATATTCCATAGTAATACTGGTTGTCAGAATTGTAATGACTTAACAACTATCAAAGATCACTGTATGACCGTCGGGACCAACGGCTTAACGTGCTTTCCGAGGCACGGAGGGGTCTCGATATATTTACAAATGGTCACCCATCCACGGACCAACCGCGGCGAGCGCGGCTTAACCTTTATTATCGGTCAAACCGTACGGCTTACACTTAGCCACGAGCCCCGCGTACAAAAATGAGCATTTTTAAATTTTTTTTTGGTACCTACCTGGTGGAAATCCTCATGGACTACCTCCACCCTGGGGAAGACATGCATGCCGGACTCCTACCAGCTAAAACCACCGAAGTACTTTTCCATTCCCATTTGCCAGGGCCGCACGGGAACGCATTTCGCAATACTACCGCGATAAAATGAAAGTTTTTTAATAAGCTAACCTTATTTTAAGAGCTGCCATGATAGATGACATCTTAACGTGATTTAAGATGTGCTGTTGCAGTTGATTAGTATATCCTGTACTCTTAACTATCGAATCCGAAACCCAAGATTCTCGAAATGCGTGTAGCTTTTTTTTATCGCAAATATTACGATACAAGTTATAAGTATGACTGTGGATGGGTATATAAGCGGAGGAACACCGAAAAGGAGATGGATGGATTGTGTGAAAGATGATAATATGAGAAAGAAAGGATTGGATGCCGCGATGACGAGTAATAGAGAGGAATGGAAGGAAAATACGCATTGCGCCGACCACATATGAATGGGATAAGGGCAGGAAGAAGAAGATTACGAAACACGTCATTCAAACGTCAAAATGTAATTTTTGGAATACTACTGATCTTATTAATGTAATGTTTAATTCTATGTTGTGTTACTCTCCTTACAGACGGACGGACAATAAAGTGATCCTATAAGGTTTTTGTTTTTTTTTTCTTTTGAAGTACGGAATCCTAAAAGTAAGAAACTGTAAATTTTTAATAACATGTTATTATTAAAATATTTTTAATAAAACTGCTTTTAAAGGGATTCTATCGCGGTTTATTTTGGTTTTAGTTCCCGTCAGTCGGCTCGTGACCATGACACCTGCAAAGGCGTCGAAACATCGGGAACTAAAATTAAAATAAACCGCGATAGAATCCCTTTATAAGTAGTTTTATTACAATGTCCAATATTCGCGTAAACCTCAGAAAATGATATATTTTAATAATTTTAAACTTAGGTTTGTAAGGAATCCTTGGTGCACGAGTCCGACTCGCACTTGGCCGGTTTTTAGTTTATTTTCTTGATTCATTTTCTAACGAAAGGCAGTTTCGTAATCCTTTGACCGAATGACGGTCCATTAGAACATTCTAAATGTGTTTTTAAGAGTCCAATTTGCCTAAAACAGTTTTTAATTAAATTTTAAGCTCTCATTTACAATATTAATCGTCGTGTACAAATAATCTTAATGGCGAAAGGGGTGGAGAGTTTATTTATTTTGTAGACTGCAGTCCTTTTAAATAGTAGCTTATTAAAAGCTGAATGTCGTGGTGGCCTAGCGGTTCAATGACTTGATTCGCATGCACATGGTTGCAACCCAGGCAAGTAACGATTTGACTTTTTCAAAGTTATATGTACTTTCATAATCATTCTAAGACATCATTGACAAACGGTGAAGGAAAACATCGTGAGGAAACCTGGATTCCAAATTAATTGAATCTGTAATCGCCAACCCGCAATGAGCAAGCGTGGTGATCAATGCTCATCCCTTCTCTATATGGGAAGAGGCTTGTGCCCAGCAGTGGAACGTTTATAGGCAGGTATTATATTTTTTTTTTTTATGCGTAACATGTCGCGAGAATAAATGCATCTTCTTTCTTTCATAACCTCCTTTTCCAAAGTCGTTTAAGGCTGGCTTCTTCATACAGAAGCTTCTCATTAGTATTCTTCGCAACTTTGATGAAGGCTGTCAAAGTTTGACAACTCTCGGGAGTTCCAAATGACGCGTGATTTGAATGATTAGAATTTCACATTATGTAACGGAAATGGCGCTGAAAAGTTTCAAATTAATGTGTACACGTTTTGATTGCGTTGTTTGATGACAAGATTAATATGTATATGGTTGTTTAACTAGAATTTTCGTGCGGTTTTGTCCGTGGATATCGGATATCGCAGAGAAAGTGAGCCGAAGTCTTTTTTCGGAATTCAAGCCAACGCCAGATAATTTGCGTAGCCTTTTCCCAAGCTATGTTGGGGTCGGCTTCCAGTCTTACTGGATTCAATTTAAGATCGTATTTTACAGAGCGACTGCCTATCTGACGTCCACAACCCATTTCACTTTGCAACACAGTATCCCATAGTAAGACTGGTGGTCAGAATTGTAATGACTTAACTACTGTCAATGATCACTGTATGACAGTCGGGACCAACAGCTTATGCTTTCCGAGGCACGGAGGGGTCTCGGTATGTTTACAAATAGCTACACAGTCACGGACGAAGCGTGGCTTATGTAACTGTATGTCAAACCGTACGTACTACACCTAGCTACGAACTCCTCACTAAAGCTTGTTTCTTAAAATAAATAAATAAATAAATAAAAATAAATAAAGCTAACAGCAGCAAGAGCAAGAGTAAAACTAATGGTAATATTTTTTTTATCTTTTTTCATCAAAACTTTTGCTATTAACGTTGTTGTCACATATTTTAAATGTTATTTTTGTATGTTCTTCATTGAAGCTCTGTATACCAATTACCATTTTTAACAGAGTAGCCTATGGAGTTTCTTGCCGGTTCTTCTCCATAGGAATGACATTTTGGAACCGCGCAACTAGCGTCATTATACGCTTCGAAAGTGCCTAGAAAGGCCTACTTGAAATAAAAATATTTTAATTTAGATTTTCGATTTTGAAATCCATCCAAAAAACACCATCAAATTTTTGTTAAAATTGTCTTAACGGTAAAAGCGTGGAATAAACAGATTATGCAAAGGGTATTACATAGGTTGAGACTTCCCACACAAAAAATATTTTTCCTTAGTAATCTTCTTCTAAGCTATTTTGGGGTCGGCTATCAGTCCCAACGGGTTCAGCTGAAAGCCAGACATTTACATGAGCCTACATAGCATAAAAAAATTGAAAAAATTATCATACTGATATCAACTAGGCTGTGTAGATTTTAAAAACAAAATGGAGTTTTAAATTTTTTATTTTTAAAAGAGTAACCTATGGAGTACTTGCCGGTTCTTCTCCAAAATAATATCATTTTGGCACCGTGCAACTAGAGTCTAGAGTCGTTTCAAAAAAAATATTTTTTTTTTTACCAAAACGAAGCCTAGTCCTACTAATATTATAAATGTGAAAGTGTGGATGCTTGGATGTTTAGATGTTTTGATGATTGTTACACAATCACGCAAAAACGGCTGAACGGATTTGGATGAAATTTGGCATACATGTAGCCTTTGACATGGAAAAGAACATAGGCTACCCTTTATTCCGATTTCTTAAGTAGTTCTCGAGGAAAAATTTAAAATTGTTTACGAGCTAAGCCGTGGGCAGACAGCTTTGAAATTTGCTATTTTTCTCTATTACAGCGCAAGCTTTAACAGTTTTCATCTTTGGACCCAATTCTGAAGTCCACGCAGACGAAGTCGCGGGCAGAAGCTTGTATTCTATTTCAGTAAAGATTCTTTTCTTCGGCCTCCCAAACCTATTATAAATACAGTACTAATTTAATGTTTCTATTGTTACAGACTAAAAATTCAACTACGAAAATGCCAGTAAACCGAGAGTTGTCACTTTCCTACCAAGAGATGGCGCTGTTACAACCATCATGAAACTTCGAAACAATGCAATAAAAACATAAGACTAAATGTGAAGTGATTGTTTGAGGTGTATATTATTATTTTATATGATTAGTTCGAGTGAGATGCGAGACGGGTCCAAACCTAGGCCTAGTGGCTCAACAACTGCCCAGGGTTTTGATGATGAAGGTAAGTTTTGGCATTTATTGGTACCTACTGATTCCTTTGTATGCAAACTAAACTAAATTTAAACCATTGTTGTCTTTTACTTACATAAAGCGTGAGAAAGGGACGGAAACAGGTAACAACTAATTTAGAAATGTCAAACTAGTTTTCGCATTGAACATCACAGTGTTTTTAGAGCACACGTTTGTACTTTTTACGAAATTTGTATGAGAATTTAAGTCGGAACCAAATTTGACAGTTCTAATTTTCGTCTGTCCTTTTCTATTAACAAGTAAAAAAGATGCCGATGGACTAAAATTAGTTTAGTAAGAGTTTAACTGAATCGGGCGCATTAATAAAGATTTACTAATTTTTAATTGTTGAGCGATACACAAATTTTAATGAGAATATATTTAACGAATATTGTTCCAAGAACGAACTATAGAGACTAACACCACCTCTGTCTACCCTCGACCTAAGCCCTCTGGGGTAATAAAAATTAAAAACATTTTTTTTTTTTATATATTTACTTGGACCCTTGTTACCCCTCGTGCTGAGTTAAATTGCTTGTATTACGAGTGGGTTCACGTCGATAGTGCAATTGTAGGGATTCAAAACCGTAGCCATAATGATCGCAAGTCCAACGTCCTAGCCATTATACCACCGCCGCGCCGCCGCTTCGACATTTGACGCACACATACAAAAAAAATAACAATTCAAAATAAATTAACCTGTTGCTGATTGACTGGCCTGTTGGTCTAGTGGTTAGTGACCCTGACTGCTAAACCGGAGGTCGTGGGTTCGATTCCCACCCAGGACAAATCTTTGTATGATGAGCAAGATCATTTTTTCTGTTTCTGGGTGTTATTTATCTATAATATGTATGTATTTAGAAATATATTTGTATGTTTATCAGTAGTCTGGTTGCCGTAGTACAGGCTCTGCCTAGTTTGGGATCAGATGGACGTGTGTGAGCTGTCCCAAGATATAATATGTATTATATTATTGATACCACAGAGTTGCTCATTTATCTGTGGGCACACATATCTTCTTTTGTAAATAATAAAAGCCAATAAATTTTAACCACCACCTTCTCATCCAGGTTGTTCAGCACCAGAAGAGACGACAAATGATGAAGAGTTGGCGTCACTGAAGAACATCCTCCGCTTCCCTGAGGAGGTAGCTCTGAGGCTGACTGACACGGAGTACCAGCTTTTCTACCAGGTAAATACTGGTTTATCCTTTAGAAAGTTCTTGAACCCTTACTATCAATAAAAAGTTCCGGTTAGAGCTGTTCGCTGATACAAAATTTTTTACTGTAATTTTAATAATACCAGCCCATAAACGTCCCACTGTTAGGCACAGGCCTCTTCCCATATAGAGAAGGAAAAACCATTGATCACCACGCTTGCTCATTGCGGGCTGGCAATTACAGCTTCCAATTTTCGGAATCCAGGTTTCCTCAAGATGTTTTCCTTCACCGTTTGTCAATGGTGTCTTTGAATAATTAAGACAGTACATATAACATTGAAAAAGGGCACATCGATACTTGACTGGGTTCGAACCTGCAAACATGTGCATACGAATCCGGTCATTGGACCGCTAGGCCAACATAACATTTTGTAAAACTTTGCATATTACTAGCTGATACAGGAAACGTTGTTCTGCTATATAAAAAAAAACTGAAATAAAATTGAAATAAAACTACTTTAAACGGATTCTATCGCGGTTTATTTTGATTTTAGTTCCCGACGTTTGAACACCTTTGCAGGTGTCATGGTCACGGGCAGACTGAGATGGTATTCGTCTTGACAAGACATATCTAGAACGAGCAACATATTGCTCGTTCTACCTTCATATTTTTGTAATTTATTTTAATCGTTTGTGTTCCGACCTACACAATAATTATGAAACTTCAGGAACTAAAATCAAAATAAACCGCGATAGAATCCGTTTAAAATAGTTTTATTTCAATGTCTAATATTCGCATAACCTCAGAAAAAAATATGAAATATAATTGCCATTTTGTTTTCTAAATAAATATTCAATATTTCGCAAACCAAGTCGAGTGTGATAAGAAGCTCGTCTCAAATGCTAATGATCAACATTCAACAACGAAAGGCACTTAAAAATTAATGTCCTTAGATAAAAGTGTTTGGGAATACTTATTTTATTTTGTTAAGTGTCTGGTTGTAAATAGGAATCGCAGTATTGTTGGTTTTTAGCGACATCGAGATGTGAAAGCTCTCAATTCCACTGTTTTTTATGATATCAGCGATAGTAGACAGATCGTTTAAAAAAAATTACATTGATAAGGTATAGAACTCAAAATTGATTCAAGGCCGAATACTGAAATGTCAGGGATGAAGGTTAAGCCGCGCTCGCCGCGGTTGGTCTGTGGATGGGTGACCATTTGTAAACATACCGAGACCCCTCCGTGTCTCGGAAAGCACGACATACTAGTCCCGACTGTCATACAGTGATCTTTGATAGTTGTTAAGTCATTACAATTCTGACAACCAGTCTGTATTACCAAGCAATAGGTTGTGGAGGTCAGATAGGCAGTCGCTCTATGTAAAATATAGTTTCAGCTTAATCCGGTAAGACTGGAAGCCGACCCCAACATAGCTTGGGAAAAGGCTAGGCAGAAGAATACTGAAACGTCAATGAGTTTGAAGTGCTGAATGAAGAAATGCAAACATGGCCATCTAATCCCAAACTAGGCAGAGCCTGTACTATGGTAACCAGACAACTGATAAACATACTTATATATTTATAAATACATACCTATTATAGATAAATAACACCCAGACACAGAAAAATGATCGTGCTCATCACACAAAGATTTGTCCTGGGTGGAAATCTAACCCACGACCTCCGGCTTAGCAGCCAGGGTCACCAACTACTAGACCAATGCCCGTCATCAGTATGGTTTTTATCATTTTTCTTTTGTCTTAAAACCAAATGTAATATCAAAAGTATAGCGACATATAACGCGATACCCTACTAATGATTCAGAAAACACTTACCTTGATACGCAGTAAAAGTAATTAATTATTCAAATAATTAAATATTAACAGCTTTAATTTAACGTTTTATTATACGGAACCTTAAATATTAAGTACCTACTTCAATAATAAAACTGGAATGGAGATATTTTGGATGTATCTTAAGTCATCCTTCATTTTTATGTATCATCAGCCTATAAACGTCCCACTGCTGGGCACAGGCCTCTTCTCATAAAGAGAAGGAATGAGCATTGATCACCACGCTTGATCATTCATTTGTGTGCACTAAATAAACAGATGTTTAAGGAGAAAAATAGTTTGACATTTCTCAGTTAGTTATTATCTATTGCCATCCTTTTCTCACGCTGTATGTTAGTATAATATAGCAATGTTTAATGTTGGTTTAATTTGTACAAGGGAAGCACCAAGGGGGTTATTCTCTGAGTCCAAACAAAAAGTTAACGTGGCAAGACCTAGATTATAGTTCAAGAATCCAGGGTCTCTAAATCATTTTTGTGTTCTGAGAGTCACCGGGCAGTGTTAGTATACAGGATTAATTTAAAAGGAGTGCGTATATTCAACGAGGTAATCAGGTGCATAAAACTGAAAAACTTTTCCTAAGAAACTTAGGTCGAAATCTTAAAATTTCAAATGAACTTTTCATACAAAGCGACAGGTCACGTGACTTATGTTTGTATGAGAATATGATTTTCAATTTTAAGATTTCGACCTATGTTTCGTGGGAAAAGTTGTTCAGTTTATGCACCTGATTACCTCGTTGAATATACGCACTCCTTTAAAATTAATCCTGTATACGTTTTAGACCATTTAACAGATTTTTTACATAAAAAGATAAAGCCTCTCTTAGTTCTACTCGTAACAGCAAGTTAACCGCTTAGACTTATAGAATAAGACCCCAGTATTATTGTATTTCAATTACGAAAACATACACCGAACTACAAATAGAAACTGAGTAATTAACATATATGTGAGTTGGAACATGTTTCGACATGATCAATAGTTTTGGGACAGACTTTGTCAAGCAAACTTAAACAGTTGAATATAAATCTATCAAACTTAAGTCCTTATAAACTTATTGATTTATTTACAACTAACTGTTTCCCGCGACTCCGCCCGCGGTAGCAATTTTTTTAATAAAATATGTAACCTATGTTACTTAGGGTGAATATAGTTTTTGAAATCGGCGCAGTAGTTTTTGAGTTTATTTATTACAAACATGCACACACAAAAATACGTGCTGGTCTAGTGGTTAGTAACCCGGACTGCTAAACCGGAGGTCATGGGTTCGATTCTCACCCAGGACAAATGTTTGTGTGATGAGCAAGATCATTTGTTCTGTGTCTGGGTGTAATTTATCGATAATACGTATTTATAAATATATAAGTATGTTTATCAGTGGTCCGGTTGCCATAGCTCTCTTAGCTTAGTTAGAGATGACCGTGTGTATAATAAAAAAACTATGTTTCCACGGATAGCTACAGTACAGCATGAGTAAGACATTTAAGTAAGAGTTTTAGGAAAAAAGAATTAATTTAAAATTTCAAGCTTTTCAAGCGATACTGGTCTTTTAAGTATGTAGTTAAAGTTTAAAATTATTTCACACTGAAAGTGCTCGCCGCGTCGCTGCCGGCCGCTGCCATTCCGGTGTGACTCGGCCCTAAGACCTACGAGATTATTCAATTTACAAATAATCCTTCATTTAGTATGTGAATAAACATATATGTTTACCTTCAATTCTACGCCGTCAAACAATATTATTTGTTACGTTCTAAGCGGGCGAATATATTATTATTTACGAAACAAAACACAAATCTGGAATCAGCAGAATAATATATTAATTCTGCAAGTTAATTGGAAATCAACGTCTTAAAGATGGCAGTAAAATAGAAAGTAGGTACTTTTTAGTAGTAGTAGTAGTAGTAGAATTAGAATTGCTCGTTCTCTGTATGAGAGGCCTGCAGTGGGACAGTTACAGGCTGGTGTTATTTACAGCTTCGGTAATGGCGCCCACCGTGGGACTAACAAGCGTAGTCTACAATGCTCGTTCTCTGTATTAGAGGCGAGACGTTATGATTATTTTTTGAGATAGAAAGCAGTATATTCGAAATAAAAATGGATACTAGATATTTACAGCATCATTTTTAACAAAAATTTAAAAAAATGCACTGTTATTTTCTACTCTGTGACATTTTCACTAAAAGCTTCCCGTTCGTACACTGATATTTTTACGCTGTGACAGCTCGAACAAACGATGTATTTATATCGGCACTAAAGAATAGTATTTCGACGTACATTGAACGTCCATTGTGTGGCATTGATTGACGTCGTATATAAAGCGAGTAATGGGTGCTGAAATGTTATTGTTATTTTGTAATATTCCATTAATAATTGTATATTTATCGATAATACTTTGTAAGTGACTTTTATCAAGTTATTTTGATTGTGTCAGAAGTGAATATTGTAGAAAAAATAACTGCTATTATTAACAAATGAAGAGTTTGTTTGTTTGAACGCGTGAATCTCAGAAACTATAGGTCCGATTTGAATAATTATTTCATTGTTAGATAGGTCATTTATTGAGGAAGGCTATAGGCTTTAATTTGTCACGATAGCCGACGTCCACGCGGGCGGAGCCGCGAGCAAAAGCTAGTACTCAATATTTCATCCACTCCATAAGTTTTATGAGTTGTTAAACTTTTTCTTTTCGATTTGTAGGGCTGGGCATAACAATTTTATAAGAATAATTAAAATTTAATCTTATATATCTGTTTTTCCGTGCCCTACATTGAGGGCAATTTTAGATTACCATTTTTGGTATTTAGGATTCCAAACCATGATTTATATCCTTCACCGATTGTCATTCTTTTAGAATAATTAAGAAAGTAAATATAATTGTGTAAAAGTGTCATTGGTACTTGCCTGAGTTCGAACCTACTACCCCGTACACACAAATCCGTTCGTTGAACTTCGAATCAAAGACGAAGTGTATACAATGTGCAGTGTTTAGCATTAATTCAGTATTACAACTCAATAAAATACATAGTTTAAAAACTGTGCTATTGCTATCAAATTACAAATTTGTACAACGTTTTGCAAATACGTAATAACATAATGAGTAATTTTACGGCAATAATTGCACAAATTTTGCTAATAATTGCTCTCGCTTTGCTTTTGCACGTGATGTACGCATACTAAGCCTACGTATTAAATAAGCAAAATCCTTTTTTTTTTCTTTAAAAAATTAGAAAAAAATTTAGCAGAAGTATTGAATCTACTGTATTTTATACTCTGTGACACCGTAATCCTATTTTTGTCACATAAAGATGGCCGATGAATAGATTTAATACTTACCCGATCACACTTTGATGTCTTTGAAAAGAACGGTTGTAATCCTGTTTTATTTGACACGTTTATTTCGATAAATGTAACATTTATTATTTTTTATTCGGGATAAATTTGTAGTAATATATACAATATGTAACAAAACCCTGTCCGATCCCTAAGACTATTATTCGGTATCGTACTGCGAACACATATACGTAGCCTTTAAATGGATTGGAGATTTTTCTTTTTCCCCAGTGAAAATAATTAAATCAAAATTAAAACTGATCCAAGGCAACAGCAACACTGACCGCTCCTCAAAGTTCACGTACTTACTACCTACAGTTTTGTGTCAAAGAAGCCGCCTATGCGAGACGGTTCATGAGCTGTACCACGAATACGCCTTTATTGAATCCGACAGGGGTTTTGTTACATGTTGTATAAGTACTTTTTTGGCTGTGAAAGTTTTGGGGGTAACACTGTCCCCTCCCCTCCTGTCGCTAGCGTACGCCTGTCCCTCGCTACCATCTGTTGAAGAAAATCTAACCTGGCATAATTGGGTATTTGACTGTTTTTTTTTTTTCAATTCATAAATCAAAAAAGTACTTCAAACTATAACGAATTCTAAAAACGACACACTAATTACTTTTATATTGAGCTAGATACAAGCAATCCAATATTGTTAATTTGACAGAGATAGCGACAATGTATTGTGACGTCAATATGTATTTCTCCATACTAATCTGGGGCTGCCCCGTACAAGTCATCGTTTTGCGAAAAAGAGATAGAGCATATTATTATAATAACTTCCGTGAGACGAATTCATAATTATTTAAGGATTCAACGGTTTACTCACGCGCATTCTCGGGATCGCCCGACTAGTTTCAGACTCAATAGGAGTCCTTAATCATGAGCTGACGCGGCGGCGGCGGTGTCGCGAGTCGAACTGGTTCGAGAATGCGCGTGAGAAACCGTTGAATCCTTAAATAATTAAGAGATAGAGCATGCGTCATCAACTAACTTTAGAAGCTTATAACTTGTATAATCGTGTATATATTTTTTATATTTTTTCGCAATTTTGCTTTAATTTACGACTATTTTTAGAAACATTTGTCAAAAATCATTTTTCGATAGTAGTCAAATACCCAATTAATTATGATATAACACAGAGATGTAAAAAAACAAAACAAAGGTATATAAGCAGTTTGGCGATTACAGATTCAAATTTTTGGAATCCAGGTTTCCTCACGATGTTTTCCTTCACCGTTTGTCAATGGTGTCTTAAAATAATTAACAAATTACATATTACTTTGCATGTCTAATCGGTACTTGTCCGGGATTGGTCCTGCAACCATGTGCATAAGAATCCGGTCTTTGAACCGCTAAGCCACCACGACATGTTAGCCTTATCATTGTCAAAAGGTATATCAAACGCAGGGTCATAATAATACATTATATTTTGACTAGCTTCTGCCGCGACTTTGTCTGCGTGGACTTCAGAATTGGGTCCAAAAAGAAATGTAAAACTAATAAAAAATGGAATTAAATTTTTCACCCGTGTTATAGCTTGCGCTGTAATAGAGAAAAATACCAAATTTCAAAGCTGTCTGCCCGCGGCTTAGCTCGGAAACAATTTTCAATTTTCTCTCGGGAATCGGGATAAAAGGTAGCCTATATTCTTTTCCATGTCAAAGGCTACATGCATGGCAAATATCATCCAAATCCGTTCAGCCGTTTTTGCGTAATTGAGTAACAAAAATCCAAACATCTAAACATCCACACTTTCACATTTATAATATTAGTAGGATAATTCTTTCTATCAAAACATCTAACTGTCCCACATTTTCCTCCGTTCAGGAACGGCAATAGATTTACAAAGCCTATAAACGAATAAATCCCTCCCTTTACAGAGGGAGGGATTATTATTAGATTTACCTTCTTCGATCGCTTGCTTTTAAATAAAATCAGTGGATCTCCTTATCCCTTCAGATATTTATCTATAACTATAGAAAATGGGTTTATTTCTTTCTTTAATATCATACGGAACCTATAGTCTGTTAGTGTAGTGTTTAGAGACCCTGACTGCTAAATCACAAGTCGTGTGTTCGATTCTTATCTAGGACAAATCTTTGCAGGCACGATCATTTGTTTTGTGTCTGGGTGCAATTTGCAGATAATAATTATTGTGTGTGTATTTAGAAATATCATAGGGTCGGCTTCCAGTCTAACCGGATTTTGATGAATACTATATATAATTTACATAGAGCGACTGCCTATCTGACCTCCACAACCATTGCTAGGTAATACAGAATCCCATAGTAAGACTGGTTGTCAGAATTGTAATGACTTAACGACTGTCAAAGACGGCTTTACGTGTTTTTTCCAAGGCACGGAGGGGTCTCGGTATGTTTACAAATGGTCACCCATCCACGGACCAACCGCGGCTAACGTTGCTTAACCATTGGTATCGGTCAATCCGCACGGGCCCTAGAAATATATAAGTATGTTTATCAGTTTTTTTTTTTTTTTTTTTTTTTTTTTTTTTAATTAATTAACTTTTTTTAATTCAATATTTACACAGGAATATTTAATTACAAAACACTTAATACTAAACTATATTAATTAGACAAAACTAAAACTAAAAAATAGCATCAAAAAACTCATCCACATCGCTGTCGACTGGAAGTGTGCCCATAAGGCTGGCAGCATTGCCACGTTGAATGGCAATGCTTAACCGCTGACCGAGGTAAAAACCAGCCCTTGGGTCACATGAGGTGTCAACAAGACGCTTGGATAAATCTTTGACAAGAATGTGAGCACTCGGACCCCACGGTCCCAATGTTTCAACCCCAAACGGCTCGAAAGTATAACTTCCAACTAGGTTGTTATACTTCCGCCGCTTGAGGTTCTCAGCAGCCGCAGCAGCAGCGCCAGCACAGCACGACGAACTAGGAAGATGGGATGGCGCAAGAGTATCGACACAAGTAGCGTCCCACACTAAAGGCCTACCCATCTTCCAAGGAAACAGAGACATGCCGTCCGGTCTCTTGCCATCGTCGCGTGCCAAGCCATTGGGTTCGAGTACGGCTGGAACGCCGACGGCAACAAGAGCACGGCGTATTATGTCATTGATATTCGCGTGCCGCGCCATACGACCTGCGCTACGGCTGCATGACAGGCCGTGGTGTCCGAGGCTGTTGACAACCTCGCCACAGTGGCAGCGATGTGGAGAGCAGCAAGAAGCGCCTAAGCGAAGGGAAGCAGCGAGGCGGAAAGTAGTATCGTCGAGCAAGGTGCCTATGTTCGACGACGGCAGTGCGTGAAGCCAAAGACCTGACTCCCACTCACCCACAGCTAGCAGGCGCGCACGCTCCGCAGTAGTAGCAGATGAAGAAATAAGTTTTTGCTGAACTACTCTGCAGAGCGGCTCATCCCACTGTCTCTGCGATGATGGATGGTCAGGAAGATTTGAATTCGGGCAAGCAAGTCTCCAGGCATCTACTGCCTCGGTGAAGCACGGCACGTCAAAATCAACCAGTGTGGAGGCTAGGATATTCCTGGTTAATTTATCCGTGCTGTGGACCGAGGATATAAAAGCTGGTAAACTAAACAGTTGTCTGGTTACCATAGTACAGGCTCTGCCTAGTTTGGGATCAGATGGCCGTGTGTGAGTTGTCCCAAGATATTATTATTATTCATCTTTATTTTTTCTTTCTCCAGGTGCCTCCAATCGATTACCTTCGTCAAGTGACCCTCGATCTTGGCGGAGAAGGCGTCCTCGGTGCCGTAAATGAGCGGCACATGATCAGAAGAACTGCTCCAACTCAAACGACTACACCTTCGAGAAGTAGCGTTAAAGCTCTCATAAGGAGGTTTAATTCGGTAAGGAACATATAACAACCTTTTATTTAATTTAAAGATATGTTCGAATATTTGTCTTGGCAAATCTAGCAAGCAAAGTTTTTTTTTTAAATAATTACTAGCAATATTCGTCGCACATTACTAGTAATCTCGTTAACCCCTTGTGCTAAGCTAAGATGCTTGTGTTACGAGTGGGTTCACGTCGGTAGTGTGATGGTGGGATTCGAACCCGCAACATAATATGATTCCGCAAGTCCGACGCCCTAGCCATTAGGCTACCGCTTAAATTGAAACCAGAACTTGTAGATCTTTCTTGTAATTCTTGATATATCTTTATTTCTTAGACAAAGACAGAGAGCGTAAAATACGGTTTTTTTTTAAATATTCGCATGTAAGATGTTTCAGATAATTATAGGCATGGGATCTCCATGTTTTGCCAATAATGGCGTACAAAAATTAATTACTTATAAACTATTAATACTACAGCTAAGCTAATCAATAACAATATAAACTGTTTAAATAAATTATATGTTCATATTATTATCTTCTAACATTATACATAACTCTATAATAACAATTGTTACCTACATTAAAATTTAATCATTTAAAAACTCAGTTGGACTTAATATATGATGACTGCACGGATAGCCGAGTGGTATAGGTCACCACGCTGATTACCACTGTGCGCGACGTGCTGCGGGTTCGATCCCCGCATGAGACAAGCATTTGTGTGATCCACAAATGCTTGTTCCAAGTCTGGGTGTTCTTTGTGCATGTGATTTGAATGTTTGTGAAACCCCCGCGACACAAGGATTAAATTCCTTAGTGCAGGCGTCCTTTAAAAAAAGAAAATAAAAAATAATAACATTTGGCAATAAGATACTTTTTAAGTTGTTTTTTAAAATGTTTAAAGGGAAGTTGAATTAAAGGCCTAGGGATTTCAATATAATGGGTGCCAAGCAAAATACACTTCAGCGCATTAATACAGTGTTTGATCTTATTATAGAATGTTTACATACTATCTGTTGTTCGTGACTCTGCCCGCATGAGAGTCAGTTATCGCGATAAAAGTATCTGATAGCCTTTCTCGACAAATGGGCTAAATATCACTGAAAGAAAATTTCAAACGGGACCTGTAGTTTATTTTTAATTTTTATCATATTAATAATTTTTTGAAACAACACATTTACATTGTGTTTGGATTTGTTTGTTCTTTTCAATGATGTCTGAAGTAACTCTGCCATAAGCACAGTTTTATCCTACTATCCTACTAATATTATAAATGTGAAAGTGTAGATGTTTGGATGTTTGTTACTCAATCACGCAAAAACGGCTGAACGGATTTGGGTGAAATTTGGCATGCATGTAGCCTTTAACATGGAAAATAACATAGGCTTCCTTTTATTCCGATTCCTTAAGAAATTCTCGAGGGAAATTTTAAAATTGTTTACTAGCTAAGCCGCGGGCATACAGCTTTGAAACTTGGTATTTTTCTCGATTACAGCGCAAGCTTTAACACGGGTGAAAAAAAATATTCCATTTTTGATTACTTTCACATTTTTCATTTATTTTAGGACCCAATTCTGAAGTCCACGCAGACGAAGTCGCGGGCAGAAACTAGTTACTTATATATAAAAAATACTAACTTTTAGGGACTACCCCAAAAATATGATAGAATCATTATCATAGAAAGAGAGATATTATATTCGATATCACTAATTACAATATAGTTAAGAAAATGATGACGTTGATGAAATTGCTACACATTACAAGTGCTACGCCGTAGCTAGCGTAGCATCTGCTCTTCGCGTAGCTCTACATATACAATCATTTGAATTGTACTGAACCTCATTTAACGACCTCCGTGGTCGAGTGGCGTACACACCGGTTTTCAAGGTGTCGCCAGCTCAGAAGCCCCGGGTTCGATGTAGAAAAAATAAATTCTATATTGTCTCGGGTCTGAGTGTTTGTGGTATCTTCCTTGTCTCTGATTCCATAACACAAGTGCTTTAGCTACTTACATTAGATTCTTAGCAATGTATGTGATGTTGTCCACATTTATTTATTACAGTGTCCCAAAGTAATGCAGGTTGTCAGAATTGTAATGAAATTAACGACTGTCAAAGATCGAAGTATAACCCTGGACCAACGGCTTTACGTGCTTTCGGAGGAACTGAGAGGTCTTGGTATGTTTAAAAATGGTCACCCATCTACTGACTAACCTTTAATATCGGTCAACACATATCGTGATATTATATGGTGCTGCTAATATTTAACTGCTTACTCAAAGGGATTACCGACTTACCATACAAAAAATTTTGTTGTGCCTTACGAAAATGGTTGATTCAAGAGAGTTTTCATACAACCAAAGATTTCCTTAATAAGAACTCTTGCAGATATGGAACTTATTAAAACTTTGTATCATTGTAATAATTAAGTCAATAATTTCTCCATAAATGTTCAATATAAAATTTAGTATGTAGTTATTAGTGCTAGCAAAATTGAATTCAATTATGTTTGCATACCCGTACTAGGGTGAAATATGTCATGTTCTGTATAACCATTATTTAACAACTTGTGTACTATATTTCAAGCAAATAAATGATAACTTATCTAATTACAATGTAGTAAGAAAATTATACATTACGCTAGCTACGGCGTAGCACATTGCAAGTGCTACGCCGTAGCTAGCGTAGCTCTTGACGTAGATACACAATTAATTAAATACGCATTTGATTGATTTCTCTATTCAATAAGCAACTTGACCAATGTATACTGACCAAGCTATAAAATAGATTACAGTACACAAATGTGTGTACATAGTTACGCTGTTGTCCATTGCCGTCGACACAGATTTCTGTCTCTGTTTCGTGTGTCGGGAGTTTACTATGGCCGCTTGTCCACCGCCAGCCAGTCAGTTGGCGACATCTATCTATCTATCTATCTATATATATAAAAATCAATTGCTGTTCGTGAGTCTCGCTAAAACTCGAGAACGGCTGAATCGATTTAGCTGATTTTGGTCTTGAAATGTTTGTGGAAGTCCAGGGAAGGTTTAAAAGGTGTAAAACATAAATAATATGAAAAAAAAAACTGTTCCTAAACTCGGGAATTACCTTAATTAATTTACTTTTGACAGAACGAAGTCTGTCCGGGCAGCTAGTATATGTATATAAAAGAAAGTCGTGTTAGTTACACTATTTATAACTCAAGAATAGCTGAACCGATTTGGCTAAAAATTGGTAGGGAGGTAGCTAAGAACCAGGAAAAGGACATAGGATACTTGTTATCCCGTTCCCGTCGTTCTCGTGTGACGTGATATAAAACGTGGTATAACAAAACGCAACTAACATAGAATAACAAAACACAACTCAGTCAAAATATAAGTCAGCGGTTCATTTGTTAAAAATGGTATAACAAAACGCAAATGACAGCTAAACATATTTAAAAAAAAATTACCAGTTTAAGCATTTGTTTAAAGTTTTTAATAATATGTTGCTGTGCCGATATTATCATTAATAACAATACCATGCCGCGACCAAGACCTCTAAGGCGGAGGCGGAACAAAGTTCGACGGGTCAGCTAGTTGGTTTTAAAATCATCTTGGGTCTTATTCAGTAAGACCAAGCGGTTAGCGCGCTGTTACGGGTAGAGTGAAGAGAGACCTTATCTCTTTCAACTTACTATACTTTTTAGTAAAAACATTGTTGAATAAAAACGTATACTTATACTAACTCTACACTTATATACTGTCTCTCAGAGCACAAAAAAGGTTTAGTGACCTGGGATTCTTGAACTATAATCTGCGTTATGCCACGTTATCTTTTGTTTGGACTTTGAGAATAACCCCCTCTTATTTTAAGATTTTACTAAGATACGGTGTGAAATGAATTTTATGGTTTGAAAAAAAAAGGAAAAATTATATTATTATTTTATTTTCAAACTTGCGGACTTTTCATACCGAACCCGCACCATTATTGGTGAAAGCAACAAATAAAATATATATTTTTTAATTACTAGGTACTAGGTACTCGTTTAGATGTTGTCCACATTTATTTAATATGCAATGAAAACTAAAACTAAATCTTAAGAAATAAAAACCAAAATGCAATGACATTAAATAATAAACAGTCCAAGCATTTATTCCGAATCTCCTTTCAGCGTTTAGTAAGTAGGTTAAGTATTTTTGCACCTCAAACAAAAATAAGAAATCCGAGACACTTGTCACACTCGACAAACATAAAGAAAAACGGTCCCCTCTCTAATTAAAATAAAAGGAACCACAGAGCTTGTAAAAAACGTACTAATTACTATGCCAATTATCGTGTCTGAAGCACGTGATCAATTCGACAATTACAGGCACGAATTAGTAGTACTAGTGATGGGAAATAGTTATTGAATGTTATCGATTAATTAATCGATAGATTATTTTATTTAAAAAAAATTGCGTATTTTTTTTTCTAAGCTTATGCAGCTTGTTCACATTACTAGTATTCTTGTTAATCCCTCATACTAGGCTAAATTGCTTGTGATACAAAAGGGTTGACGTCGGTAGTGCGATAGACAGGATTCGAACTGTCAACCACATGATCGCAAGTCCGGCGCCCTAGCCATAAGTCTACCGACCCTTTAAATGTAAAAGATGACACTCTGGATTTAAAACAATTGAAACAATACGAAAACAATTTCAATTCACGAAAGGACAAAATTATTAATTCCATCAATTGTTAAGTACTCGCTCGAAAGTTGTCGAAAGTTTAACTTGATTGTAAGTTTTCTTTGTCGAAATGTGAACGCTAAACTTAGTTATTGTTTTAATCACATTATTTCTCGACTTGAAAATTCTTAAGCTACATGTTCATGTTAAAATAACTGAATCAAGAAATTCCGTAACGAAAAAAAACCTAACACCCCCCACTCCGTCTACCATGTAGCTCAGCCGAGCGTTCGCTTAACGTGTTTGGTACGACTGTACGAAGCTCGCACGGATCGAGACGAGCTGCTAAATCGGACGAATACGTAAGCAGCTGTTTGTGAGAAAGTATATAGGTGGATGGGTATCTATCATATCTATAAAATGCCACACACATGCAATAGCTTTACCGCGGCAGTCCCTGAGTGCCACACGTTTTTTTTTTTTAATTTTTCAATGACACTAAGAAGCGGCTGATGGCTAGGGCGTCGAACTTGCAATTGTCTGGTTGCGGGTTCGAATCCCACCCATTACACTACCGACGTGAACCCACTCGTAACACTAGCATCTTAGCTTAGCACGACGGGTTAACGAGATTACTAGTAATGTGCGACCCAGATTGCTAGTAATCTTTTAAAGAAAAAAAAAAAAAACATTTGTGCTCGGGAATGCATTTTTTTTTATTAAGTATTATTATTAAAAAGATTACTAGCAATGTGGGTCACATCCCAAACAAGGCAGAGCCTGACAACTGATGAAAACGTGTTTTTAGCTCGATATTGAACCCAATTTTTTTCTATTGTTAGTTTAAATCAATTTGAATGTGATAAGTTGTGTCTACTTATAAAATTCACCTCATCATCTGCATAGGCTTTTCCCAAACTATGTTGGTGTCCGCTTCCAGACCGACTGGATATACCTGAATACCGTATTTTAAACACAGCAACTGCTTCTGACCTCCACAACCCATTTTACTGGGTAATACAGTTTTAAATGCTCACCCATCCACAAACTAACCTTTAATATAAATCAAACCGGTAGGCTTACCCTGTCCAAATAACCTATAAAAGAAAAAAGAACATAAATGTATTTATTATTTTTATCGACTGTCGATATTATTAAACCTAGACTGTCCCATCACTATTAATGGCGCCATAACTTAGCTTACGAATCAGCTTTCTATATAATTAACACACATCTTCCTAAGATTTCATCATTCTAGCTATATTCACAATTTAGCAGTATTATCTTATCTACATTTGTAGTATAGCGTGCAATATTCTCGGTTTAATGATTTCCGTATAGTTTAATTAGCATATTTATACAAACTCGGCTTAAAATACAGACAACGAATCACCACTATCACCATTACAATACTATTACCGAAGCTGTTAATAACACCAGCCTGTTACTGTCCCACTGCAGGCCTCTCATACAGAGAACGAGCATTGATTACTACGCTTGTGAGTCCCACAGTGGGCGCCATTACTGAAGTTGTTAATAACACCAGCCTGTAACTGTCCTACTGCAGGCCTCTCCTACAGAGAACGAGCATTGAGCACCGCGGAATAAAAAACTTAACATTAATATTAGCCTAGAATTCAACCCGCGATCTTGTGCCTTTCATTCCGTTCACAAAACCACTAGGCCTCAACATTAATAATAAATTTATAGAAGCAAACCATTCTGTTGGTCCCTAAACGCAAAATATGTAAATAGCGTAATGTTTACCGCGTATATCGTCTATCAGCTTTGCTAAAGTAGGACAGACCTTGGTTCGGTCAGTAGGGTGACTATGATACTGAAAAAATTTGGGATATGTCTTATTATGCTAAGCTTTTTTCCCAAGCTACGTTCGAGTCGACTTTAAAGTCTCAAAGTCTTACTGGATTTCGCTGAATACCGTTTAATACAAAGCGACTGCCTATCTGACCTTCACAGCTATTACTAGCTAACGCGGTCCGTAAATCTGTATACATATTACTAGCTTGAGTTCGCAGTTTTAAATAAACTAGCTGTTCCCCGCGACTCCATCCGCGGTACCTAATTTTATTGTAAAAAAATATACCCCATGTTACTCAGGGTGAATGTAGCTTTCTAATAGTGAAAACATTTTTGAAATCGGCGCAGTAGTTTTTGTTTTTATTCATTACAAACATACACACAAAAATACAAATCTTTCCTCTTTATAATATTAGTGTAGATTATAATACTTGTGTTACGAATGTGTTCATATCGGTAACGCAATGGGTAGGTTTCATTGCAATTCTGACAACCCAAGCATTGGGCTACAGCTGCTTCTAAATCATGGCCACCCTACAAAGGGTAGGTTTATTTTGGTCCCTGCGCTTCAATAGGATATCATCTCTTTTGTAACAAATTTTAAAAAAACTCTGGAATTGAGACGCTACCGTACTTCGTCCAAACATGTCCTTCCAAAATAAGAACCAAAAAACCTATGTATACAATTATAGTGCGTGAAGCAAAAACTTTGTACCCCATTTTACTAAAATTGCGAGGACGGAAAAAAAAAGCTCTTACAGTTTACTAGCCGATGCCCGCGTCTTCACCTGCGTGGATTTTGGTAAGCCAATGTATACAAAAAATAAAATAAAAATCTAATAGCAGCGAGTAACATCTAAAATAATGAATAAGTAACCATAAAAATGTCAAAACTATCCTTTTCAAATACCTTCAAGGAATATGTGTACAAAGTTACATGATTATCGGTTAAGTAGTTTTTGGGTGAAAGTGTAACAAACAAACTTACATTCACATTTATAATATTAGTAGGATTAGTAGGATATAGGTAGAGAAGGAGTGCAGAAATTTAATATTTTTCTAAATCTTGCAAAAAAAAATCCTTAATTAATTTAATCAAATAATGGTTGACGCCGACGACAAGACCCAAACAAACAATATAGAGAGCTTTTTAATTATTTTTACTTTTTAAGGTTCCATACTCTAATGGGAAAACTAAGACTTCACTGTCTGTCCGTCTATCACCAGGCGGTATCTCATGAACCATTATAGTTAGATAGTTGAAATTATTACAGTTAATGTTCTTCTATTACAACAAGTAACTAAATAGAATAAAATACATATATCAAGGGCATCCTTCCAAAAAAAAAAAATTGCCGTTGTTTATACATAATTGTTTCTGTTTCTGTTTTTAAAAAACTACGCCCGCACTAAGGAATTTAATCCCTGTGTCGCGGGGGTTTCACAAACATTCAAATCACATGCACTAAGAACACCCAGACTTGGAACAAGCATTTGTGGATCACACAAATGCTTGTCCCATGCGGGGATCGAGCCCGCAGCACGTCGCGCACAGTGGTAATTAGCGTGGTGACCTATACCACTCGGCTATCCGTGCAGTCATAATAATGGTTCGGAAATCTTCGTGTGTGACACAGACTCGCACTTGGTTGGATTTTTTATCATTCCTCTTGTCTTCTTAGGTGTCAGCGTGGGTCACAGAGCTGGTGCTCTCGCACCCTTTATTGGAAGACAGGAAAGCAGCCCTCGCTTGTGTCCTCCGAGTGGCATTAACTTGCTGGAACATCGGCAACTTCAACGGTGCCATGGAGATTGTGGCCGGCTTAAAGTAAGTGATCTTCTGAAATAAGATTACCAATAAAAGTAAAGATTATTTAAAGATTCAACGGCTTACGCACGCGCATTCTCGGGATCGCCCGACTAGTTTCAGACTCAATAGGAGTCCTTAACCATGAGCTGACGCGACACCAACGCCGCCGCGATATCTTATTATTGATTGATCATGTTAAAGTTGTGTGTGCTATATTATATAATTTTAATATATTAGTAATATCTTTAAGTAAGTCTGCTGTAAAGAAGAACACTAGTAAACCACGATTCAGAAAACTGAAAATACTATCAAGAACTGAATATAATATGAAATTGACGATCTCCGTGGTCGAGTGGCCAACACACCGGTTTTCAAGGTGTCGCTAGCTCAGAGGTCCCTGGTTCGATCCCCGGTCGGGTCTGGGTTTTTATGTTTTCTCGGGTCTGGGTGTTTGTGGTACCTTCGTTGTCTCTGATTCCATAACACAAGTGCATTAGCTACTTACTTTGGATTCGGAGCCATGTATGTTGTCCATCCATTTATTTATTATTATTTATGATAATAACAGGAATCAGTTTCATTCATTAAATTAAGCAGATTCACTATTCAAAGAAGTACCAATAGGCATCCAAATACGCGGAGAAGCCCAAGAAGAACGAAAAGACTGGAAGAACTTTGAAGAACAAAGGCTCTGTATGGTTGGCAGGGGTTTCTTTCGGCCTTCAGCTGTTGAGAGACTGTAGGCCGGCGGAAACTACTTGCTAACCCTACTTATACGCAACGCGAAGACCAGAAGACTCCAGAAGATTATTTATTTGTCTGTACTTTAATCCAAGATCTTATGTTTTATTTTTTTTATACAGGATTAATTTAAAAGGAGTGCGTATATTAAACGACGTGATCAGGTGCATAAAACTAAACCATTTTCCCCAAGGAACAGGTCGAAAGCTTACTGATTACCTCGTAGAATATACGCACTCCTTTTAAATGCGCGGTAGAGCCGCGAGCAAATGCTAGTATGTAAATATTGGACGGGCCTGTTGGTCTAGTGGTTAGTGACCCTGACTGCTAAGCCGGAGGTCGTGGGTTCGATTCCCACCCATTCCCACCCAGGACAAATCATTGTATGATGAGCACGATCATTTGTTCTGTGTCTGGGTGTTATTTATCTATAATTATATGTATTTAGAAATATATAAGTATGTTTATCAGTTGTCTGTTTGCCATAGTACAGGCTCTGCCTAGTTTGGGATCAGATGGCCGTGTGTGAGTTTGTCCCAAGATACTACTATACTAGATACTATTGATTAAAGAAGTTTTTTTATGTTCTACACAAAGGAAGAGCAAAATCTCTCGCTGGTATACTTATAAAACGTCACTTGAATATCGTATTATCTGTGTGACCGCCCCGTATTACAGTCCTTTGAGAAATTCCGGCAAACTCCCTCAAAGTTTTGTTAGTTTACCGAAATATTTGGAACAACCCTTACCTAATTGAAGGGGTATAAGGTAACACTAAGATCAGTTGACGTTCTAAGGGTCTGTTATTTCGTTGCGAACAAAATTTGATTAAAGTAGATAAGTATCTATGTATAACAACGTGAAGTAAAAACTTTGTACCCCTTTTTACGACGGCGCGGATAGAGGAGTATGGAATTTTGCACACATAGTTTATTTTTGATTTTTGATAAGCATTTAAAGCCAAGTATAATTTAAACTAATTATGGTTGAATTTCGACCACCAGTTATTATATTATACTAGCTGTTTCCCGCAGCTCCGCCCGCGGTCTCAGTTTTTTTATATAATAGAGATGTAATCTATCCTATCTCTCAATTTGAATCAAACTGCACACGGTCTGCAAATTTGATTAAAATCGGTTAAGTAGTTTAGGAGTCCATCCCGGACAAACAAAGTGCCACCGGTAGGGAAATTAATCTAAATACTGGAGATGGATATTATGGAATATGGACACAAAGAAAACATTAAACAATACTTCTGCCTTCTGCCTAGCCTTTTCCCAAGCTATGTTGGGGTCGGCTTCCAGTCTTACCGGATTTAGCTGAATGCCGTATTTTACATGGAGCGACTGCCTATCTGACCTCCACAACCTATTGCTAGGTAATACAGTATTCCATGGCAAGACTGGTTGTCAGAATTGTAATGACTTAACGACTGTCAAAGATCACTGTATGACAGTCGGGACCAACGGCTTAACGTGCTTTCCGAGGCACGGAGGGGTCTCGGTAAATTTACAAATGGTCACCCATCCACGGACCAACCGCGGCGAGCGCGGCTTAACCTTTAGTATCGGTCGAACCGTTCGGCTTACACTTAGCCACGAGCCCCTCCAAAGAAAACAATACTATATTTTTTAAAACAAACAACTATATTCACAGGCTTTTAAAAATACTCTTATCACACAATAATATTGTCTGCACGGATATCCGAGTGGTATAGGTCACCACGCTAATTACCACTGTGCGCGAAGTGCTGTGGGTTCGATCCCCGCATGAGACAAGCATTTGTGTGATCCACAGATACTTGTTCCAAGTCTGGGTGTTCTTTGTGCATGTGATTTAAATGTTTGTGAAACCCCCGCGACACAAGGATTAAAGTCCTTAGTAAGGGCGTCGTTTAAAAAAAAAATGATTTCTCGAAAACTTTGAGAATAACTGTCTTACATTACTGGGTCGTATCTCGTCCTATTTCAACCCGTTTCAACCCCGTCCGTCAAGTCCTCGTACAGCGCTATATATCCGCATCGTAAGGTAATTTCATTATAAGGGTTCAAACTCTTTTTATTTTATAGCAATTTTTGACAGTTCCTTTTGGAATAACTACATTTAAAAAGAACCCTTGTTTGCTTATTTATATTGTACTGTTGTACAGAACAGTCGCTATTTACTGTGAAAATTTGTCACAATTATCGGCAAACCATTAATCCTACTAATATTATAAATGTGAAAGTGTGGAAGTTTGGATGTTTGGATGTTTGTTACTCAATCCCTCAAAAATGGCGGAACGGATTTGGATGAAATTTGGCATGCATGTAGCCTTTGACATGGAAAAGAACATAGGCTACCTTTTATCCCGATTCCTTAAGTTGTTCCTGAAGGAAAATTTAAAATTGAGTGACAGCTTTGAAATTTGGTATTTTTCTTTATTACAGCGCAAGCTATAACACGGGTGAAAATTTTATTCAATTTTTCATTACTTTCATATTTTTTATTTCTTTTTGGACCCAATTCTGAAGTCCACGCAGATGAAGTCGCGGGCAGAAGCTAGTAATATTATAAATGTGAAAATGTGGATGTTTGGATGTTTGTTACTCAATCACGCAAAAACGGCTTAATGGATTTGGATGAAATTTGGCATGCATGTAGCCTTTGACATAGAATAGAACATAGGCAACCTTTTATCCCGATTCATTAAGTAGTTCCCGAGGGAAAATTGAAAAGTGTTAAACGAGAAAAGCCGCGGGCAGACATCAGCTTTGAAATTTGGTTTGCATGTCTCCTACGCTATGGAAAAGGACATATACTTTCTATAACGATCTCTGAAATAGTTCCGGTGGGAAGATAAAAAATTGTTAACGAGCGAAGCTTTAGACCCAATTCTGAAGTCCACGAAAACGAAGTCGCGGGCAGAAGCTAGTGATTTATAAAAAAAGGCTTGACGTTTTGGCGGGGTTACACTGGCCGTGGTTGCAAACAGACTGACAGAGTGTATCCCGGCCGAAACGTCAAGCTTTGAAAGGTAAATGCAAGAGTTCGCGTTAATTCCCGTGAAATAATTTTATTAACATCATGCAACGCGATAGTTTCAAATTTAAGAAAGATTATCTCCTAAATGTTAAAGACAAAATAATTGTATAACTTTTTTTGTATACAAGCAGCAAAATATTTACCACTCATGTGATTTCAACCCCTTTTATACCCAAAAACATAAATTGTACTTATATTTGAACCAGGTAACATTAAACAAATGAATTATGATTATTTAATTATACAACCCGTGTTGCTAATGGTGAATGATGTGCTGTGCCTAAAATGGTTGTTGAACGTAGTTAAAATCTGGGAAATATAGACTGGCCTGTTGGTTTAGTTTAGTGACCCTGACTGCTTAACCGGAGGTCGTTATTTCGATTTCCACCCAGGACAAATCTTTGTTTGATGAGCACGATCATTTGTTCTGTGTCTGGGTGTAATTTATCTATTATATGTATGTATTCAGGAATATATAAGTATGTTTATCAGTTGTCTGGTTGCCACAGTACAGGCTCTGCCTAGTTTGGGATCAGACGGCCGTGTGTGAGCTGTTCCAAGATATTATAATTATTATACACGAAATTAAGTACTGAGTTTGAATAAATTCCTTACAAGCTGTATTTTTGCTCAGATCTTAAGGACATTATTATAAGTCCTATACTAGACCAATACAAAAATTTTCGTTTGTATAAACCACATTTTTTCTTCATTAATTACTGAGAACAAATTTGTCCATCGTCAGATATCTTTAGTCAAGGAATAATTTTGAAATGTTGACAGTCGCTTCATACAAGAACTGTCAAACGTCAATTTTATTACTCACCTACGATTAATCTATTAATTCTAATACATTAAATTCTCGTGTCGCTATGTTTGTTCCTAAGTTCCTCCGAAACGGCTGGACCGATTCGTATTCTAAGAATCGGCCAACATCCATGCATTTTTCATACCAAGTGATGGGGGTGACCCTCTCCAGATTTTTTTAATATGGCAGAACAACGTTCGCCGGGTCAGCTAGTTGTTACAGCTCTCGCCATACTTTATGGCCGCTCCGAACCTATCGTGTCTCATTACGCTGCGCAGAACACTAAATCAGGTATCAGCAGGACGTACGCGGGGCGGGGAGGCAGGGCACGCCCGCGCGCGCTGTCTTCCACACGCAAGCGTTCTTGCCTCCCGCGCGTTAGTGCCAGTGTATAGATAGTGTGTACGAGAGTATGTAGTAGTATGAGTGTACCATGCGTGAGTTCGTACCAACGGCTACATTCAGAGCGGCCATAAAGATTGGCGAGTGCTGTACATACATTTCGTTTAGGTACACAATAAGAAAAAGAAAATCTCAATAAAATTTTCGATATGTTCGTAACTCGATTTTAACTTAGGAGGCTGTCAGAGGGTTCAATAAAACATCCCCTGGCTTAAGGGGTTGTAGTAATGTGAGTGGCTCATGCCACTGAAATTGGGGATCCATTTTATTTGTCGAGTTTTCGAAAAGATGGATGCTGTCATTATAGGTTTTTTTGGAGTCTCCGAACTGTCCCATACAATGAACTATATAAATTACCCGTTTCCGATGAAGTTGGTTTCTGAAGTTCGTCTGTGGATAAGTGAAATTATTTTGCAAACATTTTTCGATTGGTCTGGTGGTCAGCGACCTTGTCTTCTAAATCAGAGGTTATAGGTTCGATTCCCACCCAGGACAAAACTATCTGTCGAGCAACGATCATTTGTTCGGTATCTGTGTGTAATTTATCTATAAAAGGTATGTAATTAGAAATATAATAGAAGTATGACGACCTCCGGCATACACACCGGTCTTCAAGGTGTCGCCAGCTCTGTGGTACCTTCGTTGACTCTGATTCCATAACACAAATGCTTTAGCTACTTACTTTGGATTCGAAGCTATGTATGTGAAGTTGTCCACATTTATTTATAATTTATGTTTATCAGTTGTCTGGTTGCCATAGTACAGGCTATGCCTAGTTCGTTATCAGATGGCCGTATATGAGGTCTCCCGAGATATTATTAAATTATTTACTATACAGATATCCTTTCGTTCTTGTATCAAATGGTGTACATGAAAGGCGGGTGTTATAGACAGCTTCAGTAATGGCATCCACCGTGGTACTCACAAGGTTGGTGATCAATGTTCGTCCTCTATATGAGAGGCCTGCAGTGGGACAGTTACAGGCTGATGATATTAACAGCTTCGGTAATGGCGCCCACCGTGGGACTCACAAGCGTGGTGATCCATTCTCGTTCTCTGTATGAGAAGCCTGCAGTGAGACAGTTAGAGGCTGGTGTTATTAACAGCTTCGGTAATGGCGCTCACCGTGGGACTCACAAGCGTGGTGATCAATGCTCGTTCTCTGTATGAGAGGCCTGCAGTGGGACAGTTACAGGCTGGTGTTATTAACAGCTTCGGTAATGGCGCCCACCGTGGGACTCACAAGCGTGGTGATCAATGCTCGTTCTCTGTATGAGAGGCCTGCAGTGGGACAGTTACAGGCTGGTGTTATTAACAGCTTCGGTAATGGCGCCCACCGTGGGACTCACACACGTGGTGATCAATGTTTGTGATATAAAAATGGGTTACTACCGTTGTTACTGCACCTACAAGACACATAGTAAAGGTACCTTTTTTCCGACCTCCGCTCTTTATTTATGGCTTCAATATAGAGTACGAGGAAGTAATTTTCTTTATAATAAATTTTCTTGTTATATATATAAGGTATGTTTAAAGAGGCAGGTTCTAAAACTTTGATACTGACTTAATAATATGGTAAGTCATTTCTTTAATTTAAAAATAATAATTTTAGTATTGTTTTTTTTTAAATCGACGCTCGTACTACGGATTTAATCCTAGTGTCGCGGGGGTTTCACAAAAAATCAAATTACATGCACAAAGAAAACCCAGACTTGGAACAAGCAATTGTGGATCACAAATGTTTGTCCCAAGCGGGGATCGAACCCGCGGCACCAATTGTACCCATTGTTTCTATATTATGTTGCTTTTCACAACATACCTTCGCAGTTAGGGAAATGGAGAGTTGATGTATGTTACGAGACCGCGGTCTACGATTCTCCTTTTGACTATTTTATTTTAAGCGAACAAATTTAAGAACATTTTTTTGGATTTTGGATAAGAAATTAATTGTATCCCAAATAACTCGTTATACTAAATAGCACTTAATTGTTTTAATTAATTTTTATATGATTCAGTACACATAACTAAACCCTTCGTTTTTCATCTAATAATCTTAACTTAAGCCGAAAAATAGCTCGACAACTTTCCCGTTACGAAACTTTTTAAATTACCAAAAGAATTTCAACACCAATGAAAAATAAATCACGCCTTCAAAACCGATTTCACGCGTTCATAATTAATGCGAAATCTTCTTAATTGTGTCAACCCGACTCAAAGCCGCAAAGCCAGTCGAGTTCAAGACGAGTGAGTTCCAAGCTTGACAGCTGACAGGTTAGCAACCACTGCAGTAACAGGTTACGTGTATAATAAACCCTTGTTTCTCTCGTAATAGTCGTAGTAATTAATTAACTGGAATCTTGTTCTGTCCTACTAAGACACTAAACAACTTGAATGGATGTTTAAGGAAAGTCCCACGGTGGGCGCCATTACCGAAGCTGTTAATAACACCAGCCTGTAACTGTACCACTGCAGGACTCTTAGGCCCAGTGTTTTGATCCTTAGTTAACTCAACCAATGGTTAAATATCTTAACTAATGATGGCAAACTACGGTAGAACGCGTTTATTCATCAATTTTTATTTTAACAAATGGTTAAATAATTATCACTTCGACTTATTTGACCCTTTGATAGACAAACGAAATACGTTTTTATCGAAATTTGAAACCATCAGTTAGCATATTTTTATAACCATTGATTGAGTTAACTAGGGATAAAAAAACTGGACCTAAGAGACCTGCAGTGGGACAGTTACAGGCTGGCGTTATTAACAGCTTCGGTAATGGCGCCCACCGTGAGACTCACAAGCGTGGTGATCAATACCCATAGGTTTTTTTTTTTAAAGATTACTAGCAATGTGGGTCGCACGTTACTAGTAATCTCTTTAACCCCTCGTGCTAAGCTAAGATGCTTGTGTTACGAGTGAGTTCACGTCGGTAGTGTAATGGGTGGGATTCGAACCCGCAACCACATGATCGCTAATCCGACGCCCTAGCCATTAGGCTACCGCCGCTTCATTCTCTGTATGAGAGGCCTGCAGTGGGACAGTTACGGGCTGGTGTTATTAACAGCTTCGGTAATCACGCCCACCGTGGACTCACAAGCGTCTAAAATATTACGTAACCAAAACATCATTAACATTTATCTAGTTTCACCTCTCATATACTTAAGGTCCAATTTAAGTATAATTGAAATCAGATATAAGGTGATTCTGGTACAATTTACGCCCCCATTACGAAGGGGTCATTTGCAACGCCTCTAGGGGGCTATTACTGTAACATTCGGTGACTCGAAACGATATTATTACCACAGATTTTTTCCTTAAAAATATACAAGAAATCCCTCAGCGTCGCCCAAATATTAAATCTGCGTCAATGTTGACGGAACAATTTTACGAGTTACATACAAGTGTGTGAATTAATGGAATTAGGTTATGTCGTTGTGGCCTAGCGGTTCATTGAACGATTTTTTATGCAGAAGGTCGCAGGTTCGAAGATACAATAATAATGTAATAATATATCTTTATTTCTCCTCACAAAACAAGACCCTTAAAATAGTATACAAACATTAAGTACTATTTCAGAGGACAAATCACAATCAAGTGCCAATGTGACTTTTTCAATGTAATGTTTAAATATGAAATAATCAAAAATTAAGATTTAATTTATTTCTTCTACACTCGGGCGAGTGTATTTTTTACACAAATAACCACGAAAATTCTATACAGGGTAACTTTTTATGGAGTATATGCACCTGATTACCTCGTTGAATATACGCACTCTATAAAAAGTTATACTGTACATTTGATACACTAAATTCAGCAATAGTGACGTCATAACCGTGTCAGATGTTTGTGGCAGTATATTGACTAAACTGACGTTTATCTTAGCTATTACATAATTCCTTTTATAATACAATCTTACGTCATTTAAATATGTACGGAGAATCCGAGTCTAGACTGAAATATAGGCCACAAGCTAACTTAAGACAAACTAAGCTAGCCGTAATTATTATTATAATGTAACCTAGTTCTTGTAAACGGTTCTTAGTTTTATTTACTGATGAAGTATATTGTTATTTATTTATTCATTGAAGAAAATTTGAACACGGGCAGTGACCTCTTTAGCTTAGTTGGCAAAGCAAATGGTGCGTTGAACCACTAGTCGCAGGTTCATATCCTGCTGGACTTAAAATTTTCACCTTTTAATTTTTTTTGTTTTTAGTAAAGTTTACCAGCAATGTGGGTCGCACATTACTAGTAATCTCGTTAACCCCTCGTGCTAAGCTAAGATGCTTATGTTACGAGTGGGTTCACGTTGGTAGTGTAATGGGTGGGATTTGAACCCGCAACCACATGATCGCAAGTCCGACGCCCTAGCCATTAGGCTACCACCGCTTACTAACTACCAACTAACTTAATTGACTAGACGTATGCACGGATAGCCGAGTGGTATAGGTCACCACGCTAATTACCACTATGCGCGACGTGATGCGGGTTCGATCCCCGCATGGGACAAGTATTTGTGTGATCCACAGATACTTGTTCCAAGTCTGGGTGTTCTTTGTGCATGTGATTTAAATGTTTGTGAAACCCCCGCGACACAAAGGTTAAGTTCCTTAGAGTGGGCGTCGTTTAAAAAAAAGTGAGTTATGGATGTACAGGTTATATTGTCCGGGTGGCTGATAACCTAGTACTGGCAAAAATCTGAAATGAAATGAAATTATTTATTACTGCAAGTAGGATAATATATCGTCACTTTTACATGTCACACATAAATTTAATCCTTGTGTCGCGGGGGTTTCACAAACATTTAAATCACATGCACAAAGAACACACAGACTTGGAACAAGCATTTGTGGATCACACAAATGCTTGTCCCATGCGGGGATCGAACCCGCAGCACGTCACACAGTGGTAATTAGCGTGGTGACCTATACCACTCGGTTATCCGTGCAGTCACATATGCAGTCATCATATATCTTCTGACCTCGCCATTGATAGACATGTTAAGAAGAAGAAAGTTTTTTAAACTATTTTTTGTTCTCAGGTCCAACAAGCTGAAGTCCTTTTGGTTCAGCATATCGGACGAGCCTCTCCCGGCCCTGGACTTCTTATCAGCCGCCCTATTATCAGCGGAGTACGAGAGGGCGCTAGGCAGAGCCTTAGCCATGCCTGAGTGCAGACTTATACCTTTTTTTGGAGCCTTTCTTAGAGAATTGAGGTAAGTTAGATTATACTTAAGATATTTTCAGTTAACCCAGTATACCCAGAGGACCTTGCAGTGGGAGAGTTACAGGCTGGTGTTGTTAACAGCTTCGGTAATGGCGCCCACCGTGGGACTTACAAACGTCGTAATCAATACTCGTTCTCTGTATGAGAGGCCTGCAGTGGGACAGTTACAGGCTGGTGTTATTAACAGCTTCGGTAATGGCGCCCACCGTGGGACTCACAAGCGTGGTGATCAGTGCTCGTTCTCTGTATGAGAGGCCTGCAGTGGGACAGTTACAGGCTGGTGTTGTTAACAGCTTCGGTAATGACGCCCACCGTGGGACTCACAAGCGTGGTGATCAATGCTCGTTCTCTGTATGAGAGGCCTGCAGTGGGACAGTTACAGGCTGGTGTTGTTAACAGCTTCGGTAATGGCGCCCACCGTGGGACTCACAAGCGAGATGATTAATGGTCTGAATTAGTATAGTTGATTGTTATATTAAGCAAACTGTAAACCCTCCAGTTCACTGTAAACTGTTTTTTATATGAAACCGTTATATCCTGTAACAAAAACCATCTGAATATTACACCATCGTATTTACATAGAGCTGATAATACCATGATTAAATATGTGTCACTTTGGGCAAACCTTACAATTTTCTGTGACTGATATTTGGCGTTATAGTATATCATGTTTAAAAGCGAACCAAATATATATATTTTTTTTATATTTACATCTTTGTATTGGATAAATTTTCTCATAGATTATTACTATTTTATGCCTGACCTGACCCACTGCTGAGCATTTTCTTTCTCTTCATTCGTTTTTAGCCGTTAATTTGCTGCCACTGCTTTTTACCATGCGACCAGATAATTATTCATTTGTCAATTATTTCTTGACCATAAATTAGTAATCAAAAACATAAGTTATCTACAAATATTATATATTATGTTTTTGGTGGGGTTTAGATAGTTAAAAGATAAAAAGAGTAGAAAAAAAAACAATCAATATATTTTGGTTTTCGACTTTATATTATGATTATAACACACACATTTTACAAATTAAATACACACTGAAATAAATAACTTGAACAAAAAATAAGTGATGAATGTTTGACTTCGGTTTCGTATTAACAGCTCCATATAAATATCAATCACCTCCGCATTTACGCTTCAGTAAGCACTCTACATGTTTTTAATTACGCGAGTACCCAAAACGTTGGGCACGTAAGTCTTTTTATATGTACGTGGATAAATATCGGTACTAAGAGATGATTTTTGATTATAGCTTTTCTCACTGCTCCACCCGCGTTGGTGTGGGTTATTGTGGCAATAAGTAGTCTATATCCTTCTTCTATAAATAGGCTATCTATCGATGAAAGAATTTTTCAAATTGGACAAGTAGTTCTTGAGATATGCGCGTTCAAACAAAGAAGCATTCTAATACAAACAAGCTTTATAATATTAGCATAGATTAATTTACTCGAAAAGCACGCAAAAGCCGTTGGTCCTGCGCCTGATCCCTCTCCGGTCGTGTCGGTCAACCGTCCCATCGGACTATGAGAGTGAAGGATCAGAGAGTGCACCTGTGTTTGCGCACACACTTGTGCACTATAATATCTGCGTACATGGCTGATCTCACTTGAGATTAGCAACCGAGGCCGAATTTCGGTCTGGAGATTATAATAGATTAAAACGCAAAAACAGTATCTGTAATTTTCTCGATATAATGCGGTATTCAGCTAAATCCAGTAAGACTAGAAGCCGACCAAAACATAGCTTGGGAAAAGGCTACAGATGATATCACACTCTTGCTAATAGGAGATAATTGTTTTTTTTTTCAGAGAGATCCTGGCAGCTTCTCCTTCTCTGACTGGGAGCCACTCGGTTGGGGCCACGCCGACACACAGAAGGGACTTCAAGAGAGATTCCATAAAAGATGACAGGTATGAAAAGTTTTTTTTTAAAGCACTGGGGATAAATAATAATCTCCAATCCATTTAATGACTACGTATAAGTGTTTGCAGTACGATACCGAATAATACTCTCAGGGATCGGACGGGGTTTTTGTTACATGTTGTATATAATAGATTTCTAAATGTTCACGTTTAAGCTTACACTTTGTATGCTTACTTAAATATATATTTATATAAATATATTCACACGTGTTTTTGGTTTTATTACTTAAGAACTACTGGAAACACCAGATTATATAGATACGAAAGAAGTTTATAAGAAGTACGTGTTTCATCATTTTGTATATGAAATTGACGTACAACCTTGGCTTTTACAACGTTATTATACGGAGATACAAAACATAACCGCATTTTATTACAGTCTATAATACCAAGACACGTGTAAAAAAATGATTTGTTTTTAAAGATTACTAGCAATGTGTGAAGCGGCGGTAGCCAAATGACTAGGGTATCAGACGCGATCATGTGGTCGCGGGTTCGAATCCCACCCATTACACTACCGACGTGAACCCACTCGTAACACAAGCATTTAGCTTAGCACTAGGGGTTACCAAGAATACAAATGATGACTTAACGACTGTTAATCATCACCGTATGACTTTCGGGACCATGACTTAACGTCCTTTCCTATCAGCTAAAGATAATTTTGTAAGAGAAGGCTAATTTTTTTTCGTAAAATTAATTTCCTCTGAAGAAAGTTTTCCATTTCTACTAGTATTTCGAATATGACCAGGAATTTCTGTTGCACCTTGTATATCAGTACCAACTGCACTGAAATTTTTTTTCTCTTTTTTCAGAGGGTCGTTGAAAAAGGACACAAGAAGAGAAAGCGGGAAGAGAATGGATCAAGGTACAACCACCAGCCCTTTAAGAGACAGCTGTAAACGAGATTCAAGACTCACCGACTCTAATAAGCAAGTGGTGAGAACATTGTACTATTTACATGCTTACACACTTACTTAAACAGGATTATTTTTAAAGGAGTGCGTTTATTCGACGAGGTAATCAGGTGCATAAAACTGAACAACTTTTCCCAAGGAACATAGGTCGAAATCTTAAAATGGAAAATGAAATTTTCATACAAAGTGATAGGTCACGTGACTTATGTTTGTATGAAAAGTTGATTTTTAATTTCTTCTGGGTAAGGCCTCCCTAAGTCTTTCCATTTAAATGTTTTCAAGCCCGAATCGAACCAGTCCGAAAAACAAATTGAAATAAAAATATAACCTGCATCCCAGTTTCATCAGATTTTAAGATTGTTGTATTCCTGGATCAGAATAATTTGTGGTATTTTAAGTCTGCAGCTAATTCAATCTCTTCACTCTTCCAGTATATAGCCTCATTCGACGAGGAAGGGGAACAGGCCCCCGGCTGGCGCCGCGTCGGTCCCGAGGGTCTGATAAACCTAGAGAAGGTATACCGGACCCAGGCAGTCATGGACCACATCGCCAGCTTCCATCAACACCATCATGCACTGGCCAGGAATAACGCACCGATCTTCGGAGACTATTTGAGGTGATAATTTTTGGCGCTTACTGTACCGTCATTATTAATAATGATTTAACCTTCAAGGACATATTAAACCTCCTTCTTTACTTACTGACGGGCCTTTTGGTCTAGTGGTTAGTGATCCTGACTGCTAAGCTGGAGGTCGTGGGTTCGATTGTGACCCTGGACAAATTTTTGTGTCAGCAAAACCAACCTATAGTATATGTATATTGGATTGCACAGATGTCGCACGCGTCGCCGTAAGACAATAAAATAGAGGGAAGGGGAAATTTGAACGCTTTGGTAGAGACCTCTGTAGCTTAGTTGGGAAAGCGACTGGTGCGTTGAAACAGGAGTCGCAGGTTCAAGTCCTGCCGAGGTTAAAATTTTTCCTTCTTTCTATTTGTATTTAAACGACGAAGTGTATTGAAGCTGTTTTGTTTTCGCGATTTTGGGGTTGGTCCCATAATAAGGGTTGTTCACAATAATGAGTACAATTTCCCTCTCTCTGCTCAGATCTTAAGCTATTGTGATACTTCTGTTACATGTTGTAGGTATATAAATTGTCCAAAGTTTTTCCCCTCAAGAAACTTCTTTTTTTTTGTCGGGTTGATACGCTATTGCCTTCAACCCACGCTGAGGGCACAGCGTGGGGATATGTCGGACTTGAACCGACTAAAAACACCCCGGCCCCCTCCTTGCCTTTGCTGGAGCAGCGGGATCACTTACGCAAGCTCTGCGCAACTCCAGCAAGCCCCTCCAGAACCTAACCAACGTTTTCTCCATCAGAGCAGCAATGTTAACATGTGAGGAGCCGGTCTTCTCGCAGCCGACTTCGAAGACTAACGGGGACTTCGAGAACGAAGCCCTATACGAGCTGGAGGGGACAGGGTACTGTCCTGTTCAGCCACTTCCTCATGACCATGGAGTCACCATGTTTCCACTGGCACCACAAAATGGAGAGAGGATGGATAGGCATATATTACAGGTAAGTTTTCATTCCGTATCAAGCCAGAATCGTGGCGACTTCTGACTATCAATGTGTGGTCTTGACAGGCAGACGAATAGACGGTCGGACAGACTGTATAACAAAGTCATTCTAGGGTTTTTTTACTTTTGAGTTATGGATCTCTTAAAAACAGAACGAAATCTTTTAATCACTGTTTAATCTCAATAATCGTCTTCCCATCCTCTCATACTTAACCCACTCCTCTCGCCACCAGATAATGCACCACGGCACCGCCTGCGTGGTGATGGAGGCGGAGTGGGGCGGCGCGCTGGCGCAGCTGAGACTGGAACGCGCATGCGCACTGCTCGCCTGGTGTAGGACAGCCCACCAGCCGCACGCGCAACATGGTGAGGATATAATGGATTGATGACTATTTTAAACAGTCGGTTCTTCGAATAGACCATTCCTTTTATGTGTCTTACTGATGGGCTAAGGTCTCCCTCAATTTTCTCCAATTCTTTTGCTCTTGGCCCGTCAAACTGGCCGATAGTGTTTAATGTCATCTCAAGATACACATAATATAAAAAATAGACTTGAAAGTTAGTATAATTTAAATTGGATTAATAAAAACTGGTAGAGAGCACAAAATAACTTTTTTTTGTATACTTACACGACTCCCTGTATTTTTTTGTAATTATACCGACTTTTATGATATTTATATAAAACCAACACGCAAAATACCATATTTCTACAAAAATAAAGTTTAAAACTATAACCCTACTACATAAAAAGGTGTCTAAAAAACAAGAAACAAGAAAATACTTCAAAAAGCAATCCAAAAATGCATAGATTCTAAATGGTCAAAGTTAGAGCCGTGGTCACGTGAACACGTTGCTATTGGCTACGCCGTAGTCGGGTATAAAAAAAAGAATTATAGTAATCGTTCCATAAATGCCAGAGTTTTTATAAAGTCGATTTAAGGTTTATTTCCTAAGTTGGGTAAAAAATTAAAAATCTTCTTCAGTTTTTCATTACTCTTGTTTACATATATTTTCCTTTATTTCCCAGGAGAAACCCCATCAGAAAATGTGGCACAACCTGAAGTAAGCTTATCCTACAACCCTGAAGAAGTCATTCCCTTGAAGTACACCGCTAACCTGGCACATGAGAACGAAGCAGGCATCGTCGGGGAAGAAGGGTTAGTATTATTATTATATAGTCTTTTCTAGGGAATATAGCTAGCTGACCCAGCAAACGTTGTTCTGTAAATGCAAATATTAAAAAAAACATAAGTATGATAATAATTATAAGCGCGTAAAAGTGGAAACACAAGTCAATTAAGCTAAAGATTTTCTAAATTTAGCTGTAGGCAGACAGCTTTGAAATTTGGAATTTTTCTCTATTATAGCGCAAGCTATAACACGGGTGAAAATATTATTCCATTTTTCATTTCTTTTTGGACTCAATTCCGAAGTCCACGCAGACGAAGTCGCGGGCAGAAACTAGTAATGTAATAATATAGGGAACTAAAAGCAAAATAAACCGCGATAGAATCCGTTTTAAAGTAGTTTTATTTCAATGTAATAATGTTCCTGATCTGTTACCACTAATAGCACTAAACAAAAAAGTTAAAATATGGATTCGAAATTACGTCATTGAAGTACTCCACAACCAAATTTGCATATTTTGAGTTTCATGAACGAAATATTCGAAAGTAAACAGCCGTTCAAGTACTCCATAAAAATATTTAATTTTTCTTGCAGTTTCATCGATCTTCAATGCGTGAAAGACATGCGACTTGGTGGTAAACTGTTGGAACCTCGCGACATCGCGGAGCTGACAGCCTGCGCGCGCCGCCACGGTTTGGAGACCTGCTCCCACGGCCCTCACATCATCTCACTAGTCTATGGAAGGACACTGAGTGATAACAGGACTGTCCATTTCGTGTTGCCAGCTTATTCATATAGGTGAGGGTGTTATCAGACGCGTTAAAAAACCGCGGATTCAATTCAAATTCGGCGACACTGGTGCTGATTCCTCTGTACGCAAACTAAACTAAATTGAAAACATTGCTATCTTTTACTAACACAGCGTGAGAAAAGGACGGCAAAAGATAACAACTCACTTAAAAATGTCAAACTAGTTTTCGCCTTGAACATCACAGTGTTTTTAGAGCACACGTTTTTACTTATCGCCAAATTTGTATGAGAATTTTAGTAAGAACTTAATTTGACAGTTCTAATATTCGTCTGTCCTTTTCTAAATATGTACAAGTGAAAAAGATACCGATGAATTTAAATTAGTTTAGTACGTGTTTAATAGAATCGGGGCCATTATCTCTTCTTGTGTCACAGAAAAAATATGAGCGATTCATTAAGTAGCTAGATTGAAGTTTTCACTCTGCTCTTGTGTGAATAGACCATATTCAAAGTCATTTATTCATATTAGGTTATTTGAAAGTCATCAACACATACAGCACCCTGATTCGCCCACCCCACCGCTTCCTAAGTGCTCTAGCCGGGAGAAGAAACGGCGCAACAAACTCCCCAGCAGCACGTCTTTACAATATAAAAAATATGAATAATTTAGGGAACATACCAAGTAAACTGCCTGAGGTTTATGAGTATCTCTCTGAAAAAAAATTAAGATAAAACTGAACTACAGAAATCAAGTTCAACAGAACGACTAGTCACCGCAAGCAGCACCCGTTCATAAGTACGACGCAAGGGTCAGCCATCACCTCCCTCGCCAAATCTTTGCCACTCTGCCCTTGTGTGAACTGAACCATCTTCTGCCCAGCCTTTTTCCAAGCTATGTTGGGGTTGGCTTCCAGTCTTACCGGATTTAGCTGAATACCGTATTTTACAGAGCAACTGCCTACTTGACCTCCACAACCTATTGCTAGGTAATACAGTATCCCATAGTAAGACTGGTTGTCAGAATTGCAATGACTTAACGACTATCAAAGATCACTGTATGACAGTCGGGACTTGCTTAACGTGCTTTCCGAGGCACGGGGAGGTCTCGGTACGTTTACAAATGGTCACCCATCCACGGACCAACTACGACGAGCGTGGCTTTTATTATCGGTCAAACCGTACCCCTTCACGAGTCCCTCTCTTGTGTGAACTGAACTATTGAATTAAAATCTCTATCCCCAGGGTATGGGCAGTGGGCCTCCACTCCGTCATCAGGGCATTAATGAGTCAAGCTAAGTTAGCTGACCGGAGCTTAGCGTGGCTTAAAAACAAGTACACAGCCTTGTATTATGAGGACGGATGTTGCTGCGAGCCTCTAGTATCTGATGCTATTAGGGTGAGTATATAATTATGCCACAATATTTTTTTTTAAAAGAACGACGCCCGTTCTAATTAATTAAATCCCTGTGTCGCGGGGGTTTCACAAACATTCAAATCACATGCACAAAGAACACCCAGACTTGGAACAAGCATTTGTGGATCACACAAATGCTTGTCCCATGCGGGGATCGAGCCCGTAGCACGTCGGTCACAGTGGTAATTAGCGTGGTGATCTATACCACTCGGCTATCCATGGCACAAGTCAATTCAATTTAATTCAATTCAATTTCAATTTATTTGCCATAAGCGTTGGTACAATTTAGGTCTTAACTATATTACAGATTCACTCAACAGATCAACACTTAGTCATAATTATGTGACATGCAAACATTTGTGTTAATAATTTATTTATACTTTAATCCTTTATCAAATACGTCATTTACTGAGTAGAAGTTGTTTTCCCTTAACCATACTTTAAGACACCTTGTAAATCTATTAACTGTTAAGCCTTTAATATTAAGTGACGTGGCGAGCCCCAACTCCTTAACTTAAATTCGCTGTATCTCAGTATATATTCGATATTACGAAAAAAAAATACGTGTCTGATATTTTTTCACTATTAAAAATCGTCCATTGAAAAAATTTCCATTGAAAAAAAAATAACAAAAAAATACTACAATCTTTAACGAGTTATAAAAACGGCCAGGTACCAATTGTTATTTTATCTTCAGGTCTTCGGAGGAAGAGAGTCAACGTGCGGCAGCTCCTCTCACTCCACTCCCGTTAAGGGAACCTTCACTGACTCCCACTCTGACTCTCTCAGGAGTTCCGGTATTAAATTCAAGGTAAGAGGGCTTAGAAGCTATCAAATATATTTTCATATTGTTTTCTGAGGTTTACGCAAATTTTAGACATTGAAATAAAACTACTTTTAAATGGATTCTATTGCTGACCTTCAGTTTGCCCGTGACCATGACACCTGCATAGGCGACGAAACGTCGGGAACTAAAATCAAAATAAACCGCGATAGAATCCATTTAAATTGTAGTTGTTAATTTCAAATATATTTTCACTTTTCCCAAGTTATGTTGGGGTCGGCTTCCAGTCTTACCGGATTTAGCTGAATACTATATTTAACAAGGAGCGACTGCCTATATTACCTCCACAATCCATTTTACTGGGTAATACTGTAATAATTAAATTCAGAAAATACCCAAATACTTTGTGTCCTTCAGAATGGTCTTAGACGCTTTTACATAAATAATTCAATCAGAAATAAATCACAGCATTCAATGTTGAAAGGGCGGTAGCCTAATGGCTAGGGCGTCGGACTTGCGATCATATGGTTGGCGGTTCAAATCCCACTCATTGCACTACCGACGTGAACCCACTCGTATGACAAGCATTTAGCTTAGCACGAGAGGTTAACAAGATTACTAGTAATGTGCGAACCAAATTGCTAGTAATTTTTCCGAAAATACTTAAAACATCTCCCCTAGCCAAGTGACATTTCTACAAGCGTTAACGATGATAGAAATCGCATAAATGACATTACATGTATGGAAATGTCATAATAAATTTGAAAATTTATAAATTTTAAATTGCTCGAAATAAATGTTATTATTATTTGTATCTCTTTTAAAATCACGGGATAACTTCAAGAGAAGAGACCCGGTCCTTTGAAAGGCTTACATGGGGACACAGGTCCAACACGAAGAGGCCTTGTTGAGAACTTTAATATGAGATGGGGCATCTACCAGGGGCCATTCACCCCTGCTCTATGGAAGAACAGACATGAACGGCCCAAGGTAGCTACAGAACTATTGTGAAATAAGGTATTATAAACTAAATTGGGCTATTGATGTGTATGTGTTACGTGGATTGGTTACCATAATGAAATCGGAAACTATGTCACCTGCCTTTCTACACATGAAAATGTAAATAAATAGGCAGGTGGTGACTCGCCACTAACTAGATGGGCCCCCCAAACAACCGCCACTGCAGGCAGCAGGGGGCAACACCAGTGCGAGCGGCTAGGGGTGTCGAGCGGTGCGGCCCCGATTTCGCCATCGCGGGTCACAGTAGCGGACCCGGAGCGGGTTTCCTCGTTATTACGCCATTAGACACTTCCACCCCCGAGCATATAGCTCTAGCGACCCCTCTCTAGCCAGCCGGTTAAGGCAAGAAAGAGCTGGGAGCCCTCTCTAAAGAGTGACTCCCTGGAGCACTCAGGTCCGTTGTGTCGCTACTCACAAACAGCTCGCCACTAGCTGCCCTGCGGATGTATGCTCCTACATAGACCTTCAGATACATTTTTTATTTATATCTTAAGGTTGCAAAAAGCAAGTTAATATGCCCTCAGGTATTGCGTTATTCTCATGACGAGGTAACGACTTGCCCCGAGGGGTTTATTATTTATTATTATAATTTGTTTTCGATAAGTCACGTGACTTAGACTTGTCATTTCCATACATTTGATGTCATTTAAAGCGATTTCTATCATCGTTAACGGTGTCACTACGTCACTGTCACTACGTCATCATCTATCCAACTCAATCTAACGCATTCCAGTATACATCCAGCAGTTTATAAAATTATGCAGTTGCATTGCTTTCAGAAGAACAAATCCACGTCGGAACTGAAAACGAGTTCTCCAAAGAGTTTCGTATCAACGCATACTTCTGGGACAAGAAGCGAGGATGAGGTTATACAGGGATCTCCACGACACAGGTAAAGGAATTTAATCTTAAAGTTTTTAGTATAATTATCTTCATTTACCCGAGCTGATTACTAGAAACGTGCAACACACATTTCATTGATTTTGATATTTTCGTACAGTCAACAGCAAAAGTAGATGAAATTTCAATACTAATGAACGGAGTTTGCGTCAGAAGTGTGTGGCATCGAAGTGATTCAAAAGTATGTTATTGTAAATTATACCAAACATTTACTACTAGTCAGATGCCATAAATTCGTGATCAGATTTGACTGCAAAAGTCATTAACCCAATTCATCATCTACTTTTGCTGTTGACTGTACTTACTCAATACAAATTTAGAAAAAAGGTTGCTGAATCTCTAGCCAATCACCTTCAGTAATGGCTCCTTTTAGTTCCTTCTGTTTTTTTTTTAATTTAATTTATTTTTAAAAATCGGATAACAGAGAATCCATAATGTTAGTAGCGCACCTTATAATATCTAGTGTTAGTACATACAAAAATTAAAATAACATAAAAGAATTTGAGTCATCTTGTACAGAGAATGAAAACAAGTTTTTCAAGCGGCCATCCTCTCCACAAAATGTGTCAAAAAAGGGGAAAGCACCCTCTCGGCCACTGTTTCTAGAATACTGTTGTCACTTTTTTGACCGTCTTTCGTAATGCGTCCTTTATCTATTTATCAAAAATTTCGATATTATTCCGTGGACATTGATGTGGGTTATGCGTTTTACTTATTGTATCTAACCTAGTTTTAAATATTGTGTAGTTTAACTGTTTTTTGTCCCCAATAAATAAAATAAAATAAAAATTAGTGGGACGGTAATTTTTTTACAAATTACGGAAAATATTTGACGGGCCTGTTGGTCTAGTGGTCAATAACCCTGACTGCTAAGCCAGAGGTCGTGGGTTAGATTCCCACCCAGGACAAATCTTTGTGTGATGAGCACGATCATTTTTTCTGTGTCTGGGTGTTATTTGTCTATAATATGTTAGAAATATATAAGTATGTTTATCAGTTGTCTTGTTGCCATAGTACAGGCTCTGCCTAGTTTGGGATCAGATGGCCGTGTGTGTGCTGTCCCAAGATATTATTATTATTACAAGGTATATCTTTTCAGCTCCTACTCATCAACTATGAGCCAGCACCATTCTTACGGGCCGCGACACAGCAGCCTCACAGCCGCAGCCACCAGCATCATGGCTGGCTCACCCAACAGGAGTAGGTGAGTTGGGTTGATTGGTCTTTCTGAAGGAGTATTAACTTTTTAAGCAGGAACTTTATCCCTTTATCTCTACCTTCTCTTTGTCACATGCCTCGTTAAGGGTATGCTATCCTTGTAAAAGTCAGCGTGAATAGAGCTAACCCTTATCAAAGGCGAGGGGTTAGAGTGAACCAATTAAAGATAAGCAAATATGCTGCTTTGTGGACCGGAGGGATTTAATTTGTTGGTGTGAGAAAAGAAATTAACTTTTGGCGGCTAAAGCGATCCGTCATCATATTACGTACCCTACAATCGTGATCAAAACGTAAATTGTTTGCTTTGTTTTGTTTTAAATTAGTGAACATTCAAAGTTAATATCAAGTTCAAGTCTGACACAGTATGAATTTAACGTAATATTGTGTAATGCACCATTTTTTTTAAATACGATATATCTGCACTAATCTAAAAGCATATGCAGCAGTTTGCCCAACAGTGGGAATATTAACAATATAGAGATGTAGACCTAATAATATTTTCCATAAAAATAGAAAAATATAATTTTGAGCCAAAGCAGATAAAAATAATAATATTTTAGTATAATGACCTTGACCTCGTGATTTGACCTTGACTTTTTGCCGTGACCTTGACTTTTGATTTCCTGACCTTAATTGTTGGTTTTGTTTACTGTCCTTTGACCTGAAAACTTGTTGCGTGACCTACATTTTTAATTACCTGTTGATTGTTGTCAGACAGGCGATTTTTAGGGTTCAAAATACAGTTCATTGAAAAATCAACTTTAAGAGATGAAGCATAGAACTGAAAGTTGACTTTAATTGAGTCGTTAGGTAAATAAATTCATTCTTATTCATATTAATTATATTTTGTTTGTTTTACATATTATTATTAAATTAAATGTGTTACCTTGTTAGTTTTTTTTATTCATTGCTCAGATTGTTTCGTCTTAATATAATAATATATTTTTATTTTTTTAACATTAATACAAAAGAAACGACTACAAAAAAAAATATTTCGTTATTTTTTATTCTCAAACAATTAAGTATACCTATTTATTTAGGAATCAACAATCATCTACACGCGTCAAAAGCCCTTGTCAACCGACATCTTTGAAAATAATTATTTTTTAATTTTACTAGAATTTCTTTTGGATTTTTTTTTTAATGTTTAACTTTTAAATAAGTATGTTTTGTCCATAGTTTAAGAAGACTGGAGACCAGTGAAAGATTTTGGGAGAACTTGAAACATTTGAGAACGGGATCCGTTGGATACGATACACAGCTAGACTTCATGGACTTTGTAACTCTCTTCAGGAGTTTCAGGTAAATATACAATTTTCTATACTAATTAATAATAATTAAGCTGAAGAGCTTCTTCCAAGATAAGATATTATTTATTTATTTAATTATTTTGAGCCTGAACTGTCCCACTGCAGTGCAAAGGCTTCCCTTTCTTCCTTCCATTTTTCTCTCTGAAGGGCCAATTGATAAGATAAGATAATTTATTTCGCAAATATGGGTACAGTACATGATGTAAAATATAATAACAGAAATTCAGACACATTTTACCATTAAGCATGCGAAAGGTACTAGTCCAGTAAAAACAGAATAATTAGTTTTACTATGATAAAATAAAAAATATAAACAACATGTAACAAAACCCCTGTCAAATCAAATAAAGGCGTATTCGTGGTACAGTTCATGAACCGTCTCGCATAGGTGGCTTCTTTGACACAAAACTGTAGGTAGTAACTTTGAGGAGCGGTCAGTGTTGCTGTTACCTTGGATCAGTTTTTATTTTGATTTAATTATTTTCAATTGGGAAAAAAATTATCTCCAATTCATCTAATAGCTACGTATATGTGTTCGCAGTACGATACCGAAAAATTTTTTTACTAATTGTATACATTTTCTTTTTTTGACGTATCTACCTACTTAAAAATGTTAGTTTATTTATTTCTTTGAACGCATTTTATGAACCACTCATGGGCCCTGACAGGCACAGCAATAAATAAATGTGGACAACATCACATACATTGCTCCGAATCCAAAGTAAGTAGCTAAAGCACTTGCGTTATGGAATCAGACACAACGAAGTTACCACAAACACCCAGACCCGAGGCAATGTAGAAAAGTGTTTTTCTACAATGACCCGTCCGGGAATCGAACCCGGGACCTCAGAGCAGGTGACACCTTGAAAACCGGTGTGTACGCCACTCGATCACGGAGGTCGTTAGTGGCATTAGCAATATTTTATTCATCCCTTTTAATTTATACTGAACATAATTCTTAATTTTGTCCACAGTCTCGTCATGAGATCGGAACTAAGAGATATATTTGAGCAACTAGCAGTACCACGAAACAGATCGCCATTACTAGGAGCCGAGAAGAGCCGAAGTTCACCCGAGCTGTTCCGAAGTAGAGCGATATTTAGAACTGGTAAGATTTCATCATAAATATTGTCCCACTGCTGGGCACAGGTCTCTTCCCATATAGAGAAGGAATGAGCATTGATCACCACGCTTGCTCATTGCGGTTTGGCGATTTCAGATTCCAATTTTGGGAATCCAGGATTCCTCACGATGTTTTCCTTTACCGTTTGTCAATGTTGTTTTATATCATTTTGAAAAAGGCACATTGGTACTTGCCTGGGTTCGAACCTACAAACATGTGTATGCGAATCCGGTCATTGAACCGCTAGGCCACCACGACATTTAGGCTCTAGACAGATGGACCGCATTTCAACTGCAATGCAACCGTAAATTGCAGTCCAGGTGCAGCTCGAATACAGTTGACACAATTCACAGTTTATTACAGTCGTGTCAACTGCATTCAAACTGCATCTTTTTTTATTTAATCCCAAGATTTTTTATTAAAATTAAAAGATTGATAAAAAGAAGCAACTGCCATAAAAAACTGACAGTTAGTCAGTTTTTTTTGGCAGTTGCTTCTTTTTTTCAAGTTAAAAAATAAATAAACAAAAACATAAGTAAATAAATTAAGGTCTCTCATGAACTATTTCTGAATAATTAAAACATGTAGACAACATTGCCAATTGGAAACCCCGATAGACAACAGTAACTTCTGCGTAGACTCCCCAAGCTATGTTGGGGTCGGCGTCCAGTCTTACCGGATTTAACTGAATACCGTATTTTACATGAAGCGACTGCCTATCTGACCTCCACAATAAATTTTACTGCTTTACACTGTATTCTAGAATCCTAGTGTCAAAGATATACGATCTATGTATAGTGTTATACTTATAAGAACGCATTTCACAGGACTTTTAACAAGAAACGGGTCTTTAGATCTCGAACCTCCAAGTGACAAAGTCGGGAGGAAGAAGGCATTCGATCTCCTGGCTGCGGCAGCTTTACCAGGTAAAGTTATTAGTCATTAACTCCTAATTTTAGATACCTTTATTTATTTAATATAAAAAAAAACCTAACAAAACGAAGAATATAACTTTTTTTTCCTTAGCCTATACTGTCCCACTGCTGGGCAAAGACCTCCCCAAGATTCACTCTTAATTGTAGATATCTTTATTCATTTAATGTAAAAAAAAACCTAACAAAACGAAGAATATAACTTTTTTTTCCTTAGCCTATACTGTCCCACTGCTGGGCAAAGGCCTCCCCCAAGTCCCTCCATACATACTTATTCCGTACAACCTCGATACAGCCCTCGCGGTACACGGCCAGATCGTCCCGAAACCTCTTCCTAATATAACTTATTTAATATTATTTTTTTCTCAATAATTCAGTAGCGATGTGACTCGCACATTACTAGTATTCTTGTTACACCTCGTGCTAAGCCAAATGCTTGTGTAGTGTAATGGGTGGGATTCGAACCAGCAACCACATTATCGTAATCTGCTTAATATTAAACATCGACAGTCACCGTGGACTACAGTACGATTTTGAGCTATTTTCTACAACTAAAAAAAATATTATTCAGTTGTATAAATTCTTTTTATATCTTGACATGTAACTATGTAAGTTACCAATTTCATGATCTAGGCTTTTAAGAACCTGCATATAAAACCTAGTAACCATTTTTAAAAAACGCAGCCTTCCAAAATTTTTGATGCAACCCGAAATAAAGAAAACAAAAAATTTTTTTTTATCAAACTTACTTTTTCACAAATTCAATCTTCTGCCCATGGCATAGATTGTGTTTGGCTTTTAAGAACCTGCATATAAAACCTAGTACTTAACCATTTTTAAAAAACGCAGACTTCCAAATTTTTTGATGCAACCCGAAATAAAGAAACCAAAAAAAATTTTTAATCAAACTAATATTTTCCCAAATTCAGCCTTACGCGCATGGCATGGGTTGTGTTGGATTCCATTTTCACACTTTTTATGGTATTTATTGATTTGTAGGTGCATGCCCTGACGTGAGTGGACGAGTTCTATCCCTACCAACCCTCGGCAAGTTCTGCGAGACGAGGCAGAACGAGCTGAAGACTGAACAGCAACTCAGAGACATTATACAGGTAAATAATAACTTATCCAGGATGTTAGAGGAACACTCCCGTAAGAAAGTTGGACTCGGTAATTATAATAGTAAAGTGTATAGGACCTTTTGAGGACATGGTAGGCATCGTTTTGTAAACCGCATCAGGTCTTGTCGTCACCACTACTGCAGAGTTTGAAGACGTGAGTCTTCAACCAGTGCCACGACACAGACAGTAGGGCTAGTCCACAAACTCAAAGTCACTCAGCGAGCTATGGAGCGAGCTATGCTCCGAGTTTCTTTGAAGGATAATATAAGGAATCCAGAGAAGAACCGGAGTGACCGACATAGCTTGCAGAGTTAGTAAGCTGAAGTGGCAGAGCGCTGGTTGTCTGTCGAAGGATTGATGGCCGCAGGAGCAGACGAGTCATTGAGAGATGGCGAATTGGCAAATGTAGTGGAGAACGCCCCTCAGCCAGATGGACCGATGACCTGAAAAAGGTAGCTGGCGAGGACTGGATGCGGAAGGCGGAGGACCGTGTGTTGTAGTGCAAATTGGGAGAGGCCTATGTCCAGTAGTCGACCGCGATAGGCTGGGTTGATTGACGACTGTGTATCCGTGGCAAGGCGCTGGAATGCCGATATTTAAGCGGCTATTTTTCGCTGGCTGCAGGCAAAATCTTGTACCATCCCATCCCGGTTTGTGTTTTCCATTACGCCCCCCTTAGCCCGCAGACCAACCATGTAACGTACAAATCGAGCAGAGCAAAGACTTCTAATAAGGTACTTTCATCCACAGAGGCACGAACCAGACCCAACGCTCCGAGCTGACAACTGTCTCTCATTCGAAGGTTTCGTACGATTCCTAACAGACAAGGATAACTACGCGTTCGTCCCTGAACAGATGAGGGCGAATAACTTTATTGGGTAAGTTCAAAATCACAAGAGCTAACATTTTATTTTATATTAATGAACTAGTCAAAAATCTACAAAATTTACGATAAGAAGGAGTAGAACGATCAAGCAAAATATTGACTTGGGAAAGGCCTATGTCCAGCAGTGGACCGCGATAGCCTTTTCTTTCTTTTCTTTTTAAGATTACTAGCAATGTGGGTCGCACATTACTAGTAATCTCGTTAACCCCTCGTGCTACGCTAAGATACTTGTGTTACGAGTGGGTTCACGTCGGTAGTGTAAAGGGTGAGATTCGAACCCGCAACCACATGATCGCAAGTCCGACGCCCTAGCCATGAGACTACCGCCGCTTCTCTAGCCTGAGTTGATTGATTGTTGATAGAATTACATCAATAGCGACACCATCCACGTCAGATAAGTTTGTTGCGCTATATCCGATTTTTGTAAAATAATATAAAAATGTCGTGGTGGCCTAGCGGTTCAATGACCAGATTCGCATGCACATGGTTGCAGGTTCGAACCCAGGCAAGTAACAATGTGACTTTTTCAAAGTTATATGTACTTTCTAAGACATAATTGACAAACGGTGAAGGAAAACATCGTGAGGAAACCTGGATTCCAAAATATTGGAATCTGAAATCGCCAATGCTCATCCCTTCTCTATATGGGAAGAGGCCTGTGCCCAGCAGTGGGACGCTTATAGGCCGGTATTATTATATATCCGATTTTTGTCATCGTTAAATCTTCTAGAAATTTCGCTTGACCATAGGAGTAGATGAGTTAACCCTCACATGTTTCCCAACAGCAAATCATCAAGTTCTGAGGAGAACGAGGCCCAGAAGGCGATATCCAAGGACATGATGGGTCCACTCAGCCAGTACTACATCGCCAGCAGTCACAACACTTACCTTACTGGACATCAGCTTAAGGGGGAGTCGTCAGTTGAACTGTATAGTCAGGTAAGTGGGTAGACAAGTGTAAGCTGTACGTTTTAACCGATATAAAGGTTAAGCCGCCCTCGCCCCGGTGTGTCATTGGATGGGTGACCATTTGTTAAGATACCGAGACCCCTCCGTGCGTCGTACTTATTGATATAACAAAAAATAACAGCATATTAAGACTATTAAACATATTTATTACAAAATTATATTCTTATACGTCTTAATAAAAAATACAAACCAAAAAATTAACTTAAAAGTAGCCAGGGGCCTATTCTCTAAGTTCAAGTAGTTAACATGCTGTTACTTGTAGGATTAAGAGAGGCGTTATATCTTTCGACTAACTAAACTTTTAAGTAAAAATACGTGTGGCAATCAGGGACTGCCGTGGTAAAGCTATTGCATGTATGTGGCTATAGATATAATAGATACCTTACACCTATATACTTTCTCACAAACAGCTGCTTACGTATTCGTCCGATTTAGCAGCTCGTCTCGATCCGTGCGAGCTTCGTACAGTCGTACCATACACGTTAAGAGAACGCTCGGCCGAGCTACATGGTAGGTGGAGAGGGGGTGTTAGGTTTATTTCGTTACAGAATTTCTTGATTCGGTCGCCGCGCTCAAAGCCCGCGATAAAAGCTATGCAATAGCTTAAAAATCTTTTAAATAGTCTAAAACGTATACTAACACTACCCGGTGACTCTAAACACAAAAACAGATTTAGCGACTCTGGGTTCTTGGACTATAATCTGCGTTATGCCACATTACGTGTTGTTGGACTTTGTGAATAAGGTCCCTTATACAAGATTAATTTAAAAGGAGTGCGTATATTCAACGAGGTAATCAGGTGCATAAAACTGAACAACTTTCTCCAAGCAACATAGGTCGAAATGTTAAAATTGAAAATTGACTTTTCATACAAAGTGACAGGTCACGTGACTTATGTTTGTATGAAAAGATGATTATCAATTTTGAGATTTCGACCTATGTTTCTTGGGGTAAGTTGTTAAGTTTTATGCGCCTGATTACCTTGTTGAATATCACTCCTTTTAAATTAATCCTGTATGAGAAAAAAATATTTTACGACAGAAAACTTAAAACGCTATTTAAAAAAAAAGTTACTAGCAATGTGGGTCGCACATCACTAGTATTCTTGTTAACCCCTCGTGCTAAGCTAAATGCTTGTGTTACTAGTGGGTTCACGTCGGTAGTACAATAGTGGGATTCGAACTTAACCAAATGATCGCAAGTCCGATGCCCTAGCCATTAGGCTAATTGAAACACTATTAATTTAGAAGATACATTTATTTTTCTAATGCTTATAAAAAAAGGGAAGTATTCATAATTACAATATTAATGCGTATTTCTTCTATACCAAAATCTTGCTCTGTAATCATCACTGCAAGTCAAAAATGCTGGTGCTGTCCCAGAATGCACTATGAACCTAGAAATAAAGACAATATTAATATATTTAAAAATATTGCATTTGTTTGTACATACAGGGTATCTCAATTCTTTTTTTTTGTTGAGTTTTTGATGTTAAATTTCGATCTTAAATGTTAATATTTTTTTTCCTTAGCCTATATTCTCCAACTGCTGGGCATAGGCCTCCCCCAAGTCCCTCCATACACCCTTATCCCGTAAATGAAAGATGTAAGAGAATAAATAAACAAAATAATAATAAAAAAACTCCAAACAACCAAACTCCTAACAAATCTCATTAAAGGGTACAACGGCGGTCTTATCGCTAATAACGAAGTCTACCAGACAACCCTAGGATGGACTAGAAGACGATACTTTTTAAGAGGGGGTAATCCGTGGCGTACAGCGTTGTTTTACCTCGTTGAATATACGTACTCCTTTTAAATTGATCCTGTTTAAGTGTGAATAGTCTTTATGACAAATTAAATTATTATTTATACCTGACGGCTCCGTTGTGTCCCAGAGACATGAGTTGGCAGCGGCTGGCACTCCGGGAGTGCCACGTGCAGAGGGAGGTGGTGGCCTCGTCCGGGAACATCACGTAGTCCTCCGTGTGGTTGAACACCGCTTGGGCGTGATGATCTTGCTTACCTAGTTACACAAATAAATCTATTATATATAATTCCAGTGTCACCATGTTTATCCGGGATGATCCCCGAAACTACTGAACCGATTTTAATCAAATTTGCGCACCGTGTGCAATTTGATCAAATTTGAAAGATAGGATAACATAAAAAAAATTGAGACCGCGGCGCGGGCGAAACCATTGGGCACAGCTAGTATTTGATAAATTAGAGAAGAAGATAGACACCGGCCTATAAATGTCCCACTCCTGGGCACAGCCTCTTCTCATACAAAGAAGGAACGAGCATTGATCACCACGCTGGCTCACTGCGGGCGATTTCAGATTCCAATTTTTGGAACCCAGATTCCTTCACCGCTTGTCAATGGAGTCTTAGAATGTTTAAGAAAGTATATGTAACTTTGAAAGTCACATTGGTACTTGCCTGGGTTCGAACCTGCATTATGCATACGAATCCGGTTATTGGCCAGCTAGGCCACCGCGTCATATGACAGCATAAAATATATAAAAACTATGAAATATCAAGTTTTGAATATTTTTGGATGACAACGACATATAATAAACTTATGATAGAGCCACTTATAATCTTTATTTCTTGTAAACAATATACATAATTTTTATATTATACACAACTTATACTAGATATGATAGAGCCCGAAATTAGTTGGTTGTGGTTCAAAGTCAATTCAGTCAGTTTCAAAAATGTATTATTTCGGAAAAAAAACACATTCAAAGATTTAGGCCCAGTTTTTTGATCCCAAGTTAACTCAACCAATGGTTATATATGATAACTAATGATTACAAACTTCGGTAGAACGCGTTTATTCATCAACTTTTATTCTAAGTTAATATTTAACTGTCCAACAATTTTGATCATTTGATAGCCTAACAATTGATGAAAACACGCGTTTTGATATCATACATTATCATTAACTCAACCAATGGTTAAATATACTAACTAATGGTTTCAAAACGCGTTTTTTTCATCAATCGTTAATCCATCAAATGGTCAAATAAGTTGGAGATATAATTCAAGCGGCGGTAGCCTAATGGTTAGGGCGTCGGACTTGCGATCATGTGGTTGCGGGTTCGAATCCCACCCATTACACTACCGACGTGAACCCACTCGTAACACAAGCATCTTAGCTTTGCACGAGGGGTTAACAAATTTACTAGTAATGTGTGACCCACTTTGAATCTTTAAAAAAAAAAAAAAATAACCATTACTTAGAATAAAAATTGGTGAAAAGACGGGTTTTACTGAAGATTTTAATCATTAGTTAGCATATTTAACAATTGGTTGAGATAACTCGGGATCAAAAAGCTGGGCCTTGTTCAATAAAAAATCAAAGCTCAATTCAATGCCAGTGAAAATTCAAACTACATTTTTTTTAATTTTGTCTAGTAAAATCTATATTGACGTGAGATTTCGGCATAGAATAGAATCTCTCCCTCTCTTCCCGTGAGTGTCATAAGAGGCGACTAAGGGATATAGAAACACGGAGAATGGGCAGCAGCGTTCTCCTAAAGAACTGAAAGTAGACTGCAGTCACCAAACCCGCTTGTCCAGCGTGGTGACTGGCGGGAGGGCAAGCACCTTCATGATGGCGCACCACAACACACACCCCCCAATGGTGGATCGGGTGGTGTGCAATATGGGAGAGGCCTAGGTCCAGCAGTGGACCGCGATAGGCTGAGTTGATTGATAATCTAAATCTATACTTATATTTTATTAGAACGAAGCTGAACAGTTTGTTTGAGTGTTTGTTGTTCGGTTGAACGTGCTTATCTCAAGAATTAAATAATTTATTTATACTTCATACACATACAGCGTAAAAGGCGGACTTAATGCCTGAGGCATTCTCTAATTATCGATCAATTTTAAAAAATATCAGTGTTAGTTAGCCCATTTCTTGAGGAAGGCTATAGGATATTTTTACCGCGATAACGATGTCCACGCGGAACCGCGCGCTAAAGCTCGTATTCATATATAGGTTTACCGTGACGCAATCCCCACAATTCTCCATCATATTGACGGGCCTGTTGTTCTAGTGGTTGATGACCCTGACTGCTAAGCCAGAGGTCGTGGGTTCGATTCCCACCCAAGACAAATCTTTGTGTGATGAGCACGATCATTTTGTTCTGTGACTGGGTGTAATTTATCTATATAATGTATTTATTTGTTAATATATAAGTATGTTTATCAGTTGTCTGGTTGCCATAGTACAGCTGCCTAGTTTGGGATCAGATGGCGTGTGTGGGTTGTCCCAAGATATTATTATTATATATTATCAGTTTATCACAAACAAAGTATACACAAAAAAAAACAATCAAATTGAAAATCTCCTTTTCAAAATCGATAAAAAAAATGAAAAAAAAAATGTAATAAAAAATTAAATTGTAAAATTCTCACCAGTGGTCCCTGCTCCTGTATATTGTATCAAACACCTGCTACTCGCTAACTCCCATAGCTTTATAGAAGAATCCAGGCCCGATGTCAATAAATACTGAAAAAAAAAACATATATTTACTTAAATACAAAATTCATCAAAAATATTTTCCGATACTTAGGGTTAAGCGGAGCTCACCGCGGTTAGTCCGTGGATGGGTGACCATTTGCGAACATACCGAGACCCCTCCGTGACTCGGAAAGCACGTTATGCAAATCCCGACTATCATACAGTCATCTTTGATAGTCGTTAAGTCATTACAATTCTGACAACCAGTCTTACTATGGGATACTGTATTACCAAGCAATAGGTTGTGGAGGTCAGATAGGTAGTCGCTCCATGTAAAATACAGTATTCAGCTGATTCTGGTGAGATTGGAATCCGGCCCCAACATAGCTTGGACAGACTACGTAACAAAATATAGTCAATTTTTTTTTTAGTTCAAAATTTTTTGTTTTTTTTTTTTGTATCTTCTTTACATTTAATTTGAACATACCTTGCTATTTCTAGTGAAGGCAACCGAACAGACTTCGAACCCGTCGTGAGCGTTCACGAACGTGTTGAAACATCTGTTGGACACTGTGTCCCAAAGTTTGACGGCGCCGTCCGCACTACCGCTGGCGAAATACTTGCCGTTTGGTGAAAACCTGAATAATAAGATAAATAATATCTATAATAATAATATCTTGGGACAGCTCACACACGGCCATCTGATCCCAAACTAGGCAGAACCTGTACTGTGGCAACCAGACAACTGATAAACATACTTATCTTATATTCTTCTAAATACATACATATTATAGATAAATAACACCCAGACACAGAACAAATGATCATAGTCATCACACAAAGATTTGTCCTGGATGGAAATCAAACCCACGACCTCCGGCTTAGCAGTCAGGCTCACTAACCACTACAACATGCCAGTCAATTCGAATCTGGTACCATGTGCATACGAATCCGATCATTGAACCGCTTGGCCATCACGACAACAAATGACACCAAAATCCACGAGCAAAAGTTAGTTAATAGTACAGGATTATTTTTTATGTGTCAAATCATCTTTTCATACAAACATAAGTCACGTGACCTTTCACTTTGTATGAAAAGCTCATTTTCAATTTTAAGATTTCGCCCTATGTTCCTTGGAGAAAGTTGTTCAGTTTTATGCACCTGATTACCTCGTTGAATATACGCACTCCATAAAAAATAATCCTGTGTATACTCACTTGATAGAATTGACTTGTTTCGTGTGATGGTGTGACGGTATCGGGCATACGAAACATTGGCTGGTCGTGACGTCATACAGCCTGATAACTGGCTGCGTGCTGGAGGCTATAATATGGTCACCCAGAGGGTGAAAAGCCACGCAGAGTACTTGTTCGGCATCCTGTAAGAAAAAGAGTTTTTTTTTATAACTTACTAGCGATGTGGGTCACACATTACTAGTATTCTTGTTAACCCCTCGTGGTAACGGAGTTTCTTATTAAAATGTCTTTGCCCAACAGTGGGACAACTTTACCCAGTATATTCCAACAGCTGGACGTCTATGCCCAGCATAAGGACTTTGGACATAAGGAATTTGCCCAGCTGTGGGCAAATTCCTCCAAGTGTTGACGACCTCAGTGTCGTCAGCTCTGAGATCCCGGGTTCGATCCCCGGACGGGTCAATGTAGAAAAACACTTTTCTACATTGCCTCGGGTCTGGGTGTTTGTGGTACCTTCGTTGTCTCTGGATTCCATAACACAAGTGCTTTAGCTACTTACTTTGGATTCGGAGCAATGTATGTGATGTTGTCCACATTTATTTATTTATTATTTATTATTTACTAGCTTTTGCTCGCGACTTCGTCCGCGTGGAATCCATTGAGAAATAAACATTTTTAATTTACCACCCTTTTCTCCCCTTTGGAGGGGAATTTCCAAAAATCCTCTCTTAGTGGTAGCCTACTCCTCACAAATAACACACATGCCAAATTTCAGCTCTTTACGATCAGTAGTTTCGGCTGTGCGTTGTCTGTCAGTCAGTCAGTCAGTCAGTAACGGAAGAGTTTTATATATATAGATTTGTGGGACAATTTTGTCCAATAGTTAAGGAAATATTTACCGTGATAGACTTGTAGGCCTTCTTGGCGGAGGCCTTGGTGATATCGAAGAGCTTGATGCAGCAGTCACGGGAGGCTGACACTAGGATCTGCTCCCGGGGATGGAAGTCCAGAGCTGTTATCTCGTCCGTATGGTCGTATCTATGGAAAATAAAAATTAATAGTAATATTTCTATCTGCAGGAGTATGTTTAGTAGCAAGATCTATAAAAAAATGTTTTTACATGTGTGTATATTAACCAAGTAATAATAATAATTGTAATATACACCTACCATGCAAGCCTAAAAAACAAAACTTTATCGAATATATAAAATTCTCGTGCGTCAATGTTTGTTACCAAACTCCTCCGAAACGGCTGGACCGATTTGTATGAAATTTTGTGTGCATATCGGTATTGGGTAGGTCTGAGAATCGGCCATCATCTATTTTTCATACCCCTAGGTGTCAGGGTGGCACTCCACAGTATTTTTTAATAACCAGAACGACAGAACAACGTATTCCGGGTCAGCTACTATACATTTAAAAGAAAGTCGGGTGTAACAACACTTATAACTCGAAACGGGTAGACCAATTCTCATGATCCTCGATTTGCTGGATTCAGAGAAATATTTCCGTCAATAGTCCCGAATAGCAGAGAAATATTTCAAAAATATAAAAAAAAAAACGAAAAAAAAAATTGTTTACGGGAACAACTTGCGCGGGTGAAACCACGGGGCACAACTAGTATATACACCCAAGTTTAGAACAAATGATCATGCTCATCACACAAAGATTTATCCTTAGAGGGAATCAAACCCGATGTCCTTTATGCGATTACTATCATCGTTATCGCTTGTAGAAATGTCACTTGGCTAGGGGGGCAGGCCTGGTTGTATATCATACTTACAATGTCCTGATGACAGGGTGTCCTTGCTGCTCCCTCCCAGGATCCACCTCCTCAGGAGCCGACTTGGCTAACATCCGCTCCACATCCAAGATCTAGAACAATAAATTTTATCTTCGACTTTTTATGATGATTTGAAAGGTTTGTTAAATTGCCTTTGCAGGATATTCTTATATTTACGAAAATGATAATATTCTACATAAAAAATTCTCGTATCGCGGTGTAAGCTGGACCGATTTGTATGAAATTTTTGTCGACAAATTTTAACAAATATTTGTCCCGGGTGGGAATCGAACCCACGATCTCCGGCTTAGCAGTCAGGGCCACTAACCACTAGACCAATAGAACAGTCGGACAATACGGCTGAACAACGTTTTGCGGGTCAACCAGTTTTACTATGAAAATACTTATATGTACAATAAGGCCGAATTTTAAAAGGAATATAAAAATTAGGTAGGTAGACGAGCTCGTGGCTAAGTGTAAGCCGTACGGTTTGTCCAATAATAAAGGTTAAGCCTCGCTCGCCGCGGTTTGTCCGTTGATGGGTGACCATTTGTAAACATGCCGAGACCCCTCCGAGCCTCGGAAAGCGTGTTAAGCCGTTGGTCCCGACTGTCATACGGTGATCTTTGACAGTCGTTAAGTCATGACAATTCTGACAACCAGTCTTACTATGGGATACTGTATTACCTAGTAAAATGGGTTGTGGAGGTCAGATAGGCAGTCGCTCCATGTAAAATATAGTATTTAGCTAAATCCGGTAAGACTGGAAGCTGACATGGTTCGGTTAAAGTAGTTCAGTGAAATATGTAGTTAGATAAGAATAATACCAGCATCCGACTATTCCATTAAAAAGGGGCAACCCCCTTTTGGGGGCGGGTATGTTAAGTAAAAATCCGTAGGTTAATAATTAGGAGGTATTAATAATTAAAGAGGGGATTACACACTTCATCTCCAAACTCACCTTAATAGAAGCATCAACCGAGCCAGTAGCGACCAGTTGCCCGCACGCACTGAACGCGCCTGCGCGGCACGCCATCTTGTGTGACGTCACGTAAGCTGTCTCGTAGGTCGCCGGCTCAGGGGCGAGGGAGGATGCGTCCATCTCGTATTCCAAGTCTAAAGTAGAAAATTAAGAAATAGTTACATAAGATTTTTTTTTTAATTTTTAAAATTGCACCGTCTTAAATATCTACTAGCTTCTGCCCGCGAATTCGTCTGTGTGGACTTCAGAATTGGGTCCCAAAATTAAATGAAAAATGTGAAAGTAATGAAAAATGGAATAAAATTTTCACCCATGTTATAGCTTGCGCTATAATAGAGAAAAATACCAAATTTCAAAGCTGTCTGCCCACGTCTGTTAGCTCAGAAACAATTTTAAATTTTCGCTTGGGAACTAGGTACTTAAGGAATTGGGATAAAAGGTAGCCTATGTTCTTTTCCATGTCAAAGGCTACATGCATGTCAAATTTCATCCAAATCCGTTCAGCCGTTTTTGTGTGATTGAGTAACAAACATCCAAAGTTCCAAACATCCACACTTTCACATTTATAATATTAGTAGGATGAACGAAAAAGTGTCACGTTCCGCCTAAGCCGACCGTGCAAGCGAGAGCGAGGAGCAAGCGATAGATAGGCCATAATATTCGTGGTCAGTTTTGACTCCAAAATTTATAATCTCAATTTTTTATCTACTTTTGCTGTTCACTGTATAACCGGGTATAACTGACGGAAATATCTGTGCTTGTCCCTGTGTCATACACATTATGCTCACAGTGGCTACCAAGCTGGGCATCAAACACTCAATAGTAAAAATATAAACCAACTAGCTGTTTCCCGCTGCTCCGCCCGCGGTCTCAATATTTTTTTTTATATTTGTGATGTAAGCTATCTTTCAAGTTGGATCAAACTGCATACGGTGTGCAAATTTGATTAAAATCGGTTCAGTAGTTTCGGAGTTCATCCCGGACAAACATTGTGACACTGGAATTATATATAATAGATGTAACATACCAAAACCAGTGGTTCCAAGTAAGTGTTCAGCTCCACTAGAAGCCGCTAGACGGTCTTTACGATCCGGCTCATGCTGCAAACCAACCATCATTAGGTTAATAAGCCTGAAATTAAAAGGATTATAAGTTATTATGCATTCTGCTAAAAATTTTATATACACAACACATACATTATGGGTGCAAACTAGGAAGTGGATTTTTTCGGGAATAATTAATTCTTTCATGTACTTACCTAAAATAAATTCTTGTGTATTAAAGTTAAACTCATCTTGGGAAATAAACTTGCCCACTTGTTAATTAATTACGAATATTTTACAAACATATGTTAGGCACACATAAAAAAATCTTGTGCTTATTGATGGAAAGTAAAAAATATTCTATTCTATTTTTCTGTGCCCTATATCCCATAACTGTTTCTAATATCGAAATCTACCACACTGATCGTTAAAATACCAAATATGTATGTGTCAAATCTATACTAATATTATAAAGAGGAAACCTTTGTATTTTTGTATTTTTGTATGTTTGTATTGAATAGGCTCAAAAACTACTGGACCGATTTCAAAATTTCTTTTACCATTACTTAGAGGGATTCTTCCGAATCCGTATAGGCTATATTTTATCCCGGAAAATAGATAGGATTTTTCGTGGTAGTGAAAATTGTGGAGTAAGTCGACGAAAAAACTGCCGTACGTTAACGATTCTCGCGAACGCTGCCTAAATGGTTAGAGATGTATGGTTGACTTCTATAGAAAAGTTGTAGAACTCAATAATGCCTACAAAAAAGTCCGCGATAGTATAAACCAAACATTTATATTTTAGCCATTATAACCACTTTTCCATAGAATAAAAGTAATTAAAATTTTTAGCCGATGTTTATTGATCATATTATCGTCAAATACTAATCCTTATCCAAATAAACTAATTACTGAGCAAGATTGTTTCAATAGCTATAAATTACTTTTTATTTTATTCCAATCGGACAATTCATTCAAAAGATATTACGAATTTAAAATTGTAATTGGTATTAAAATGAATGATGGCCGCCGGCCGATATGTGTCGCACGACTCGCACGGCGAAACCGCAGGGGAGGGGGGTGCACATCTATGAAGAAATAAATGTGCCACCCGTGCGAAGCCGGGGCGAGTCGCTAGTATTATATAAATCTGTGTTTAACTTTTAACCTGTCGCTTGGTGGGCAAGGCGGATCGGCATGTACTGCAGCTGCCAGCGTAGCAGCAATAGGTTGGAAGCCATCGTAATACAGTTGGCTGAAATAAAAACACACATGAAGAATCTTTACTTCAAAACAGATATTAAGGTGACAATTTAAAACATATAATTTTGAAAACATGTTTGGGTAATACTTGATACTTTATTCACTAAGTTATTGTAACAATAAATACACAATATTTGTGTACAAAAAAGTTGTATTGCGAAAAAATAAAACAACAAAGCAATTGAACATTTTACCTTATAATCATGCGGTACAACAACTCCCTGTTCTTGACAACGTTCCTAGTATCAACGTCACCGGTATTTTCCTTCATTTTGATAATTTATTTATCAGAAATCACGTAAAATTAGCGTAGAATACAATAAATGCCACCGGCAAAACAACAAACAATTAGGTTATGTTTGACAACAAACTGACAGTTTTCTTTAGTCTATGAACTAAACGTGCGGCCTATCTATGCGATTATTTTTAGTAAGAATAAATAAATATTACGACTAAATGCTCTCTAAGGGTGAGCAGTGGTATGAAATAACAATGCATCAATGAAAAAAAAAATGAATAGATATTGAGCTGAGATGAAACTTAATAATACTTTTAGGGTTCATTTGGCAGTTTATTATTTTACTTTAAAGTTACAAATAATTAAATAAAAGAGTATGAATATGAATTTATGAAGATCGTGAATACGAGTTTTTATTTATTAAGTAAACCAATAAAAGCGATCGTGTCTTGCAATACAGTTTTGTTAGGTTGCCAACATAGCTTTCAAACGGATGGACCGATTTTGATGTGGTTTTTATCGGTTGTACGCTAACTTGATTGATAAATACTTAGTTCTTAAATTTGCATTCTTTTAAAAAAAAACAAAAAAAATTTTCGCTGTTTCTACGGTGTCCCATACTACACCATGACTCTTAACTTTTAAATAAAACTGTATTGTAAGTTCACACTTAGTTTAAAAGCATACATCATATTAAACTTGTGTTCGCTATGTTCCTACTATTTCATCTTATATACCTCGTATACATATATAACATATAGCAAAAAAAATGATTTTAATTTGATTTATTTCCAACGTTTATGATCATTTTAGTTGGCAACCCCCACAGCTACTTAACACACAGCTACTGGTTTATAGCCTCATATTTATTCGCAGGTGCTTCTGACTGGCTGCAGATGTGTGGAGCTGGACTGCTGGGATGGAGACGATGGTAGCCCTGTCATCTATCACGGACATACGTTCACTACTAAGATACCGTTCAGAAGAGTCGTGGAAACTATAGCGAGGTAAAGAATAAGGCGCTGTTCTAATGCCAGGGCATCTCTTGAGACACTATGGATTTCGATGAAGACTGGCCTGTTGGTCTAGTGGTTAGTGACCCTGACTGCTAAGCCGGAGGTCATGGGTTCGATTCCCACCTAAGACAAATCTTTGTGTGATGAGCACGACCATTTGTTCTGTGTCTGGGTGTTATTTATCTATAATATGTATGTATTTAGAAATATATAAGTATGTTAATCAGTTGTCTGGTTGCCATAGTACAGGCTCTGCCTAGTTTGGGATCAGATGGTCGTGTGTGAGCTGTCCCAAGATATTATTATTATTATTCTTTCTGTATCTTGCTCAGGGGGCGTTCAAGCATTATGTAAAGCAATTTGGGGGGAGGGGGGGTCTCGTAAAACTTTACGATGCGTTACAGGGGCGGGAGGGGGTCTTTCTTACAACACGTTACGTAACATTGGGTTTTTTTAATAAAAAATTGGGGAATTGGCAACCCTCTTATTTACGTTACTTTTAAAATCTCTTGTTTTATCTAGAATGATTACCGCAAAGGCAATTAAAAGTATACTATTACCAAGGATAAAAACTATAACATAACTTTTTGCGACTTTAGGGTAAAAATGGTCACTTGAGTGTTACGTAACGTTTAGAGAGGGGGAGGGGAGGTACCGAAAAACGTCACGGTTCGTTACAAGGGGAGGGGGTCCAAAATAATCAAAAATTGCGTATGTAATACTTGAACGCTCCCTCATGTATAATTGTCTCAAAATTAAAAAAAAAAACAAAATCTTTTATTCAAATTAGGCTACTATGTAGCACTTTTTGAAGGACATCAACACAGACAGCACCCTGATTCGCCCACCGCACCGCTTCCTAAGTGCTCTAGCCGGGGAGAAGAAACGGCGCAACAAACTCCCCAGCAGAAACAATCTCCCCTGCAGAAAACAGGGCTTTAAAAGAGTCTGTGGCCCCTGAGTTTCTTCTTAGGGTAATCAGTTAGGAAATGTCAAATCCAGTGAGCTACAAAAGGACAGGTGTAAAAGCGCTCCGCCCTGACTAGGGTCCTGGTCGACGGACACGGGGGTGTCCGTCGACCGACTATAGGACCCACGACGTAGGGCTACATTTCGTGCTTCGGGTGTGGCCCTAATACGAGGCGGCGAGGCCGACGTCGGCCACGTCGGCCTCCAATCAACCACGAAAGTGAGCCGCCGGCCCCTATTGGCCGGCGGATCCCCGCGGTTGGTGCGTGATGAATTGCTATGCATTGCCACGCACCAACACGAAACGCGGATGACGTTGCACGGCGGTTCAGGTTTAGTCGGTAAGAGTCCGACACTACCCACTCGCTCCCCCGAGCGGGTGGGTGTCCATGAAGATTCCCCCGCCTTACCAAAAAAAAAAAAAAAAAAGGTGTAAAAGCGCTGGTATTAACCTACCCTAATTATTTCATAAAGAATTTGAAGTGAGGAAAAAAGCCGTAATTCCATGTGCGAACACTAACCCCCTTTTATTTGTAGGAGTGCCTTCGTGACGTCTCCGTATCCTCTGATCCTGAGCATCGAGAACCACTGCAGCCTTCCACAGCAGCAGGTCATGGCCAGCACGTTTGAGGTCAGTCCCTGTTCTGCATATACTTAATTGAAGCCGCGGTAGGCTAATGGCTAGGGCGTCGGACTTGCGATCGTGTGGTTTCTGGTTCGAATCCCTCCCATTGCACTACCGACGTGAACCCACTCGTAAAAGCATTTAGCTTAGCACGAGGGTTTGACAAGAATACTATTAATGTGCAACCCACATTGCTATCTCATGTTGTTCACAAAAAGGAGATTGCTTTTTTGTTTTGATTATAAGAATTGCTGGTTCTCTATTGATTTTGTATTCATCCAGGCAGTTTTCGGAGACAAATTGGTGACGTCATTCCTGTTTGAGGTTGATTATACCGACGAGCCGCGATTGCCGAGCCCTGAACAACTCAAATATAAGGTTGGTAATATCATAGTTACTAGTGTAGGTACAAAGGACCAAAGTCTTTTTGCGCAAAGAACCGTACGTTACGTAGAATTATAACTGTACTAACAAATAATATTTTGTCTACAAATTCTCTAGGCTGCATATTTACGCAAATGAAAGCGACGAATTACCTACAAATCAAAGAAAAAGCATTAAGTTAGTAAAAAGGAACACAAATAAAAAAAAAAGCTTCAATGTTATACCTTAATCCAAGACTATCCACAATCAATGAAACAATTGGGTATTTGACTACTATCGAAAAATTGATTTCTGACAAATGTTTCTAAAAATAGTCGTAAATTGGAGCAAAATTGCGAAAAAATAACAAAAATATATACACAATTATATAAGTTATAAGCTTTTAAAGTTAGTTGATGTCGCATGCTCTATATCTTTTTCGCAAAACGACGACTTGTACGGGGCAGCCCCAGACTAGTACGGAGAACTCAATATTGACGTCACAAAACATTATCGCTATCTCTGTCAAATTAGCGACATTGGAATGCTTCTATATTGCCTGGGTTCGAATTGCCTGGGTTCGAATTGCTGGGTTCGAACCTGCAATGCCGCCATGACGAATAATATATATTATCCAACTAACCTTATTACTTCCTAAATGTATTTTTCGTTTTATTACAATTTCAGGTCCTTATAAAGAATAAGAAACTTCTACCTATTGAGTCCAGTCCTACGATGGGTCTGACTGCCGCCAGTTCAGCTCAAGGCTATGGCGGGGTCCTCACCACTGCATTCAGGTATTTTCATAATATAAAACAAAGTTCTTGTCTGCCTCTGTCTGAACGCCATAAACTCAAAAACTACCGAACCGAAAACCTTAAAAGAAGGTTCGATTTCGGAGAGGCCTGACAAGTTTCGGACCATTTTTATTAAGTAACTTCTCACTTTAGTTATTGTATATACAGTCATAACATCTGCCTCGTTGGTCTAGTGGTCGCAAGCGCGACGTCTCGGGTTCGATTCCCGGATCGGGCAAAAAATATTTACTGAGTTTAGAAATTCTCAGTACCGCTCGGAGTCAGGAAGTGTGGCGGTGTTTACACCCCCGTGCCTCGGTGCGCACGTAAAGCCGTTGGTCCTGCGCCTGATCCCTCTCCGGTCGTGTCGGTCAACCGTCCCTGAGGACTATGAGAGTGAAGGAACAGAGAGTGCACCTGTGTTTGCGCACACACTTGTGCACTATAATATCTTCTGCGTACATGGCTGATCTCACTTGAGATTGGCCGCCGAGGCCGAAATTCGGTCTGGAGATTATAATGTCATAACATAATCTACTGACGACCTCCGTGGTCGATTGGCGTACACACCGGTTTTCAAGGTTACACCAGCTCTGAGGTCCTGGGTTCGATCCCTGGACGGGTCTATGTAGAAAAACACTTTTCTACATTGTCTCTGGGTGTTTGTGGTACCTTCGTTGTCTCTGATTCCATAACACAAGTGTTTTAGCTACTTACTTTGGATTCGGAGCAATGTATGTGATGTTGTCCACATTTATTTATTATTATTATTTGTTACATAATACCTGATTTGCTCTCAGGGCCAATGGAATCCGTCATACGAGTTCCTCCCTCCCCGAGCAGAGTAACCGAACAAGTTCGATCATGTCCAACCAGTCTGCCGGCAGCTCCTTGACGGAGTACTTCTCAGATGAAGACTATGATGAAGATGATGAGGATTTAGATGGTAACTGTCTTTTACCGGTTCTAACCAACTTTAAAAAAGGGGAAAGAACGATGCGTAATATCTATTATTGGGATTTGGGAACATTTTTTGGGTTCACGTCGGTAGTGTAATGGGTGGGATTCGAACCCGCAACCACTTGATCGCAAGTCCGACGCCCTAGCCATTAGGCTACCGCCGCTTTAAATTATTGATAAAACTAGGGCTTCCAATATGAAGTGGTGGTAGCCTAATGGCTAGGGCATCGGACTTGCGATCACATGGTTGCAGGTTCGAATCCCACCCATTACACTACCGATGTGAACCCGCTCGTAACACAAGCATCTTAGCTTAACACGAGGGGTTAACAAGATTACTAGTAATGTGCGACCCACAAGTAATCTTTATTAAAAAAACAGTATTATCGCCGTAACTGCTTGAATGACATTACACGGCAGACATATTGTGTCAGTATATTATGTGTTCGCACATATCTTAGAAACAATAAATTGTGTGTTAACCATTCTTTTACATTTTCCTTCATTCATTTTAACGTAGTGATCAGTGCAAGTTTAATCAAAATCGGTTTAGTAGTTTTCAAGATATAGACTGTAATGTGTGTACCAAGCATGGAAAAGGCGGATTCACTTTCCAAATATTAAAATTGATTTCTTTCCTTTTACAGAAAAAGAACTACACAAGATTCTGAATGCAATGGAAGATAAATGCGGTCGGACCTCTCTTTCAATCTACCAGAGTTTTAGAAGGAGTGAGGGAGATGCAGAAACTGCATCAGGCAGTGTCAAACATGCGACCACAAGGAAGAGAAGCAATCAGATCGCGAGAGAGCTTAGTGATATGGTCACTTATGTACAGGTACGACTTTTAAATCTTAATCTTAATATATATAAATCTCGTGTCACGATGTTTGTCCGGGATGAACTCCGAAACTACTGAACCGATTTTAATCAAATTTGCACACCGTGTGCAGTTTGATCCAATTTGAAAGATAGGATAGCTTACATCTCAATTATATAAAAAAAATTGAGACCGCGGGCGGAGCTGCGGGAAATAGCTAGTATACATATAGAAAAATACATGTTTCTTGGCAAGTTCGTATGTGAAACTCCATGTCTTGGACGACCTCCGTGGTCGAGTGGCGTACACACCGGTTTTCAAGGTGTCGCCAGCTCTGAGGTCCCGGGTTCGATCCCCGGACGGGTCAAGGTAGAAAAACACTTTTCTACATTGTCTCGGGTCTGGGTGTTTGTGGTACCTTCGTTGTCTCAGATTCCATAACACAAGTGCTTTAGCTACTTACTTTGGATTCGGAGCAATGTATGTGTTGTTGTCCACATTTATTTATTTATTATTATTATGTCTACGGGCTCCAGGCCAAGTGCGAAAATCTCGATATTAATTGTGTAGTAATGTTTCCAACACCCGCGCGAACCATGCGAGTGTTACGAACCAAATAGCCAGGATTTAATATGAATAAATATTTTTTTATACAGGAACAAAATAAATAATGTTAGACGGCTTTATTCATGCGACATACGACGCATAAAATAAGAAAATAGTTGGAAAATCCAAAAGTGCACGCCTCATAATCTCATTCATTACAATAAAATTGAAATTATTTGTAAATAATAATTAAACTACATCGAATTATACCGTGAAAAGTAATAGGCTTCTATTCCTCAAAATACTGAAGCCTATAAAATAAAAACCAACTCGATAAGTGAAGTATTCGTACATACTGACACACGGACGTCCAAGACGTTGTTTTTTTTTTTATTAGTTTAAATAATAAAAATAGATTTAAAAATATCATTGAGTGTTAAAAATAGTGTTTTTTCTCAACATTTGTCTATTTATATTCACTTATAAAAGCAATAAAGAATAAAAAAGTGACATTTTAAGTTGGAGAATCACTCGGTGTGCGTAAACTGACAGTAATACCCACCTCAACGCTTCGCTTATGAGGCGTGCAAAAAACTAACATGTATTGCTAATTTGTTAATTTAGCTCAAGAGAAAATTAAATTAGAAACCTAAATGAAGAAAATCACAATTATAGTCAAAACATTTTACCTTCTAGGCGATAAAATTCCGAGCATTGAACCCACTATCACCGCGCAGCTCGATGAAACAGCCCAGCAATGCGACAAAGGAGAATGCTCCAGGAAGCAGCTTTGAATCTTCTGAGAGTAGCGACAGTGCTAGCACGGTAAGAGATGACAATAGACGTATAGAGAACGAAAGAGAACCTCTTCAGAGGAATTCAGTCAGAATAAGCACTCTAGAAATTATTCGGAAAATCTCTATAAAAAAATTACGATCGATCTATCCATCCCTACTAATTTACCATCAAAATCCCTTTTTACCTTTTTAACACTAATATCCCTTTAGCATCTCTAGTTTCTACGTACCTTTAATAATTTTTATGTATCCCCATCGCGGGACAATCTGGACGTGTACCGCGAGGGCTGGTTCGAGGTCGCACGGAATAAGGATGTATGGAGGGACTTGGGGGAGGCCTTTGCCCAGCAGTGGGACAGTATAGGCTAAGGAAAAAAAAATGTATCCCCAGCAAATAGTCCAGCAGGCTCGTCACTGTTGCCTAAAAACGCCGGCAGTCCATTAAATTTGCTATTACTGCTCTCTGAAAATGTGGCGAGCTAATGCCGATAAATGGCTAGACATTTATCAGCATTAGATCTCTTTGATATTTTTTCAATAGCTCTTTAATATCTCTTCAATATCCCTTCAAAATCTCTGTCTCCGATATCCATCGCTGTTTTAACGCGCCCGCATTGCAACAACCGTTCGCTATGGCTTGTAAAGGTCATATAATATATGTTCGGTATCTCTCTCGATTTACTATCTATCAATATACCTTCAGTAACCGAATTCTGTCAAAATATCTTCATAATTGACTATCTCATCACTATCCATAGCAGATAGCCCAACAGCCTCGCCCCCGCTGCCTAAACGCGCCCGCAGTGCATCACCCGTGCTATCGCTGCTCCTCTGTCAACGAGGCCATCGGTAAAAAGATTTGCAGGAAGCATCCAATGGCACTGATCGGGCATACGGAGACACAGCTTGTAAGGACTTATCCCGCCGGGTGAGTTGCACCTTGTATATCAATCCATTTGACTGGGACTGGTCTAGTAGCTAGTGACCAGTCCCCCTAGCCAAGTGACATTTCAACAAGCGTTAACGATGATAGAAATCGTTTAAATGACATTAAATGTATGAAAGTGACAAGCCTAAGTCACGTGACTTATCGAAGAAAATGTCATTTCCATACATTTAATGTCATTTATGCGATTTCTAACATCGTTAACGCTTGTAGAAATGTCTCTTGGCAGGGGGGCTGGACTGCTAGGCTGAAGGTTGTGGGTTAGATTCCCACCCAGGATAAATCGTTGTGCACGCGTAACAAGCACTTATCACGAGAGGGTTAACTAGAATACTGGTGATTTTCAGCCTACAGTGCTAGTAAGCTTTGTAAAACAAAAGAAGAAAGAAATCAGGCTGCTTCTAATATATTGTTGGCCACCACTTGATCTTTCCAATTTAGCATGCAAGATTTCTAAACAAACACATAAATACATTTAGAATTAAAAAAAGTTTCTGAAAAACGTTTTTTCAAATGATACCTATACTTTCAGCCTAAGAATAGACTCGTCGAACTTCGATCCCGTTACCTTCTGGTCTTGCGGCGTGCAGCTTGTGGCACTGAACTATCAGACCGAAGACGCGGCGATGGCGGTCAACGCAGCCATGTATGAGAGCAACGGGTCCGCCGGGTATGTTAGGAAACCTAGCGTGATGTGGGATCCGGCACATATCGCATATCGGAGGTGAGGAAAATAATCCTACTAAAATTTCAACTAAAATTATAAATTGTGACGATGGTGGCTCTGTTCTTCTAATCGTTCCGATGAAGGGAAATAGCGATGTAGATTAGTTACGAAAAGAAATAATCAATTTATTTTTCATAAAATGTGACGTAGATAAGGGGGAATGACGTCACAAGTTGACGAATATAGTAGCTATAAGTGACGGGGCGAGCCACCACTCCTTAACTTAAATTCAAGTAGATTCGTTAATTCAAAAAAGCAAAAAAATACGGGTCTAATATTTCTTGATTATGTAAAAATCGGACATAAAAAAAATTTGTCCTCACCTATATTTTTCATGACGTACTCAGCCTCTAAGACAGCATTGTACCGCCTTCAGGTCCTCGCGTGTACAGGTGTTGGTACAATTTGGCCTGCTGCTTAGATGGGTGTTTGTTCATCTTTCTTTCCCCAAATGTTTTATTTTTAAAATGATTTTTTTCAATATGTAAGCTCTGATTCTTACCCACCTAATTAAACGAACTAAATTCACTAGCTTTGGCCCGTGGTCCGTCCACGTGGGTATCGGTTATTGCAGCAAAAAGTATGCATATGGTCTTTTCGGGATTTCAGCTCACCCTATACCAGCTTCCATCAAAATCTATTCAGCAGTTTAGCCGTAAAATATACAAAGCAATTTTCTCATTTCATTTAAGTGTTTTTTTTTTCAGGTTCAACCCCATGGACAAAGAATTTGATGGCATCCACGCCGCCCATCTCACGCTAGCAGTTATATCTGGTCAATATGTCGCAGAAAACGTATACTCCTTCTATAACGCGTTCGTGGAAGTTGAGATATTAGGAGTACCAGCTGACTGCAAGAAGATCAGGACTAAAGTCGCGAGGAAGAACGCTTTGAACCCAATCTGGAATGAGACTTTTAATTTCAAGGTAACAAAAAAATCAGCTTGAGGAAAAGTTTATAACTTAACTGTACTACTTTCTTTGTATGAGAAGAAAAGCCAAGAGAAAGGATGGTGAATGCTGTGACTGATGATAGATAGATTTTGTATCATGTGAAATTTAGATTTAGTATACTCGTCCCTTTTTGTGGTCTCTAGAGTCGATATTTCCAATTGTCTACCCTGAGAAATGTCGAATCAAACTCGGCGACATAGGAATTAAAAAAATATATCGGATTAAGGTCAATTACCGTTTCATGAGGGCTGCCGCTAAACAGGGTCGCTTGTCTTCACGTCAGGTATCTGTCAATTTTCACGAAGCACAGGCCAGTAGCTTGTCTCTCTATTGTGAAGAACGACAGATTACCTCATTATGCGATACTACAACACTAGCGGAATTTTGGTTAGCGAAAAGTCATGTCAGTCAGTCATTCATAAAAAGTCTAAAATAAATACCATCACTCTCTCTAAATCGTCGCGCAGTGGTACTTAGTTGGAGCGTAATTCAATAATATTCAGCTAGTGCAGTCAAAAAGTGAAGCCAAGACATTCACGTCGATTCTGTAAAATTAAATCAACAACTCGCATCTCACATCGCTATTCACTCTCACTTCGCATGTTTCAAATTTTGAGTGCGAAGCGAGCGTCGAAGTGACCAGGGAATTACCTTACTGAATGCCACTTCATACGTCTTCTCATACTTTATCTGTCTAAATCACACGGTTAATTTAGTTCAACTCGCCACGCTCGCAAGGGTAGCGCTAGTGCATCAACCGAGTTTTTAGAATGCCAATCAAGAAACTCACAGCGGATTCAGGTTCGAAGTTTAGAACGAGGTCTTACAGAATCAACAGGCTTATCCCCAATTTCTTCTACTTCCAGATCAACTTTCCTGAGCTCGCGTTCCTACGGTTCGACATTTACGATGCTGACACTAACTACATGCTGTCACAGCGGGTCATACCTCTCCAGTGTCTAAGACCAGGGTACAGGCATGTGAGATTAAGGTCAGTTATACTCTTCTGCATAATTGGTACAAGATAAAAGTCGGTTTATCCTTAAGATAAAGTAGGAACAATTTAAAAAAGTTATTTATTAAAAACTACTTTTGTACTAGTGTGTAGGTCGGCTACCAGCTGCAGAAAAAACTCTTACTTATTCACGAAAAAACAAAGCATTACATACAATAAAACACATATTAGCCAAGGTCTGACAATGTCAAGACTGGTCAATATGTCTAGTGGTAAATCACAAATACCCAGGGCAAATCTTTATGCGATCAGCGTGATCATTTCTGGGAGTTCTCTAGTTGTCCAAATACGGCTCTTCCTAGTTTGGGATCAGATTGTGTGTAAGTTGTCCCAATTTTAGAAAAAAAAAATGTTTTTAACGCCAGGTCACCAACAAACCAGCCCCTCAACATGGCCTCCCTCCTCATCTTTTCCCGCTGCGCCGAGGAGTTGGCAGGCGAGAGCTGTCGCGGAGACCTGGAGCCGTCGTCCCCCCATGAGAGGAGGAAGATACACTTCCTAGTAGTGTATGCTGTCGCCAGGCATGAACCGTACTCCATACTCAAGGTCACGCAAGATACAACAGCTAATGAAGTGAGTATAAAGTTGGAGAATATTAGCAATTCAGAAATATTACAGCTCTAGGCAACTTAAATTCAAAGACTACGTAGTAGTAATGTGCAAGGTAAAATGGTTCAATGACCGGATTCGGATTGGGTATGCACATGGGTACAGGTTTGAACCCAGGCCAAAGTTATTATTTCTTAATTATTCTATAAGACACTATTCATAATAAATGGTAAAGGAAAACATCGTGAGGAAACCCTCGATTCCATAAATTGGAATCTGAAATCACCAACCACAATGAGCAAGCGTGGTGATAAATGCTTGTTCCTTCTTTTTCAATTTCCATTTATATCCATTTACAAACCACAAACGACTTTATCCATTTCCTTTCGGTTTTGTTTGAAAAGGGGCATAAAACTTATTCATTAATTATTTATTTATTATAAAAATTATAGGTTTAATAGCTATAAAATAAACGTCCTTTTCTCCATTCAGGCCATAGCCCAATGTCTAACAAAAGCTGGCGTGTGCCGCTCAGCGAGAGGCAGCTACGTCCTAGTTGAGGAAGTCCCCTCCCGAGCCCCCACCCAGCGGGTGCTGGCGCCGCACGAGCGGGTGCTGCGGGCCGCCGCCGCCAGGCCCGGCGCCCGCCTGCTGCTCAAGCGGGTGGGGGACGACCCCAGCAGCAGGGCGTGGCTGACTAGTATCAGGTGAGGTATATATCCACACAGGGTGCTAGCTCTAGCACTAGGAAGTGGCTGACTGGGAATGGTAGCTTCCCACAATGGCATCGTGACACTGTTTAGTCAAGCAAGCGGCGTTGCGACGCCACGGGTAAGCGGCATCGCGACGCCACGGGTAAGCGGTGTCGCGACGCTACGGGTAAACGGCATCGCGACCCCACGGTTAAGCGGCGTTGTGACGCCACGCGTAAGCAGCGTTGTGACGACATGGAGAAGCGGCGTCGCGACGCGACAGGTAAACGGCATCGCGACGCCACGGGTAAGCGACGTTGTGACGCCACGGGTAAGCAGCGTTGTGACGCCATGGGTAAGCGGCGTCGCGACGCCCTGAGTGAAATTACTCATGAAGACCATAGCAATGAGCGCAAACAAAAAACTTTAATTGTATTCTTAATCTGGTCCTGGCTGTGTGCTATCTCTTACGATCATCACAGTGCACATTTAGGCTCGTTCTTCCATCTCTGTCTGTCTTACGTAACAGCGTTCAGAAACAATTAAATTAAAATAAGTAGCAAATTTGTATAAAAAGCCCCAAAGTTATTCAAATTGTTTGATGTAACAGCTGTCCAAATTTTTCACAGCCAGTCAAATGTAACTTTTGCTATCCTCAGATCGACATCAACGGACCGTAACCGCGACAAGTCGGTTCAATCGGACGAGGAGTGCAGCACGCAGGACGAGGAGCCGCGCAAGCCTCCCGACAGCTTCCTCGTGTGCGTGCACAACGTGTCGCATGAGATACCCTACGCTATACTCAAGGTACGTCTAATATCCTCTAGGGTTCCGCAACAGGGCGATAAACCCTAAGTTTTCACCCCGAAAACAAAAGTATCACATATCCACCGCGCAGAGCATTTGGAAGTTATTCTGTAGCGCCCGCATATGAGGACGGGACTAGGTTGCTTTAATTTGATCCTAAGATCGGGTCTGCGGGTGACTGGGAAGGCACCCCATCTCAGGATCAGCTGAAAATTCACGGAGGATACAGTCCCAGGTGTCTGTTCTTGGAAGGAGTGAGGGGTGGTACTATAGATCATCATACACCACTCTAGAGGGGGTCCTGTAGAAACCGAAGCTTGTCGAAGTTGCGCAAAGCTTGAGTTAGTGATTCCGCGGCTCCAGCAAACGCAAGTTTGGTTTCTCAAGCAACCGGGTTGCTTTTAGTCGGTGCAAGTCCGACATATCCACACGCTGTGCTCTCAGCGTAGATTGGAGTCATTAGCGTTTCACCCTGACTTACAAGGTAAGGATGTTTATCAGCAAGAAGAAAAAAGCAAAAAATTCGTGTTTATTTTGACATTATCTAAAAGCGGACATTGAAGAAATTGACCGCATGCCTATTGTAGGTCGTTATAGTAACATTTACTTATAATTTCAGGTTCCTCTAAGCGCGTCTGCCTCATACGTCGTCTATCAAGCGCTGACTAAGGCTAGATGTCATGATGATCCGAAAAGGTCAGTAAATTTTCTGTCTTCCAAATCTGATAATATAATATATACACAAATATTTTAGTATCATTTACATTCTAGGTTCGTTCTCGTTGAGGAACTAGAGTGGGGTGGTCGGGCTGGAACTGGCCCTCAACAAAGAGCATTAGCTGATGATGAAGTGGTTTACGCAGCGCAGGTAATATTTCTAAGCTTTTTGAGTATATTGGGTTGGGCTGAGAATAGGTCACTTGCTATTATTCTTTAAACTCTTAAGTGATAAGGGGGGCCTCCCTAGAATATGTCAAAACAACGTCTGCAGGTTCAGCAAGTAATTGACTGCAGGAGTTTGTTTTAATTACTGTAACAGGCTGAAGTCACCAGCTGGATCCAATAAATTATTTTCACAATTCAACTTTTTTTTTTAAACGACGCCTGCACTAGTGAATTTTATCCTTGTGTCGCGGGGGTTTCACAAACATTCGAATCACATGCACAAAGAACACCCAGACTTGGAACAAGCATTTGTGGATCACTGGAAATGATTGTGCCATGTGGGAATCGAGCCCGCAGCACGTCGCGCACAGTGGTAATTAGCGTGGTGACCTATACCACTCGGCTATCCGTGCAGTAGCCTTTTCCATAAGACCTAACCAAAAAATACGGAAGCCACCATAACCTAATGTCCATGGACAGACTTGTGATGAGGTTGGAAACCCATCCATTCCACTACCAACGTGAACCCACCCGTAAACAAGCATTTAGCTTAGCACGAGGGGTTAACAAGAATACTAGTAATGTGCGACCCACATTGTTGAGACTGGCCTGTTGGTCTTTTTGATTCAATCGTTGGGTTCGATTCCCACCCAGGACAAATCTTTGTGTGATGAGCATGATCATTTTTTCTGTGTTTGGGTGTAATTTTTATTTATTATGTATCAGTTGTCTGGTCACCATAGTGCAGGCTCTGCCTAATTTGGGATCAGATGACCGTGTGTGAGGTGTCCCAAAATATTATTATTATTGCTAGCTGTTAGTAAGTTTTTTGATAAGAAATTTCTAGTTTTTTGCCGCCTAGTGGGCACACTTCCGGTCGACAGCGATGTAGATGAATACTTTGACGCCATTTTTTAGATTTTAATTAGTTATGTTTGTTTATTTTTTTCGTGTGTATATTTATGATGTATAATTTTAGTTAGTTATTGTTTGATTTGAATAATACCTACAGTTGTACCTCTTATGTAGGCTGGTTGGAAGACGTTAGGAAGGTTCGTTCTCCAAGAAAAAGGCAGTTCTGCTCCTCTGCCGCGTCACAGAGCTGCTATAGCGAGGATACAGAGAGGACTCAGCATGACGAGGGGAGCTATCGCAGGTAATATGGGTTTTTTACTCCTAATACTATTAAATTGAGCCTTCAAAAAATCCTTGATGATGGAATATAAAGGGTGGATAATTTTCAACTGGATTGATAAGTATTCAAAAATGGCGACTGAGAATAGTCTCGTTAAAAACTATTCATAACGAAAGATAATTGTTTCTCCCATTACACTTACTTATTTAATTACAATCTTAAAAAGAATAAAACTAAACTTTTGACACCCTGCGGCCTTTGGTAGCCTATTTTTTAACCCGTCATTAAGACGGTTTAAAAAATAGGCTAGGTTCATCGATATAGAAAGCCACAGGCAAAAATATAATCTATCACACAAAGGTAATGTCGTACGAACATATTTTTCAAATTCAACCTTATCCGATGGTGATAAAGTGGTTTTTGAGATGGGAGACGTTTCAATGACGAGGCTGTCCCGATTCATCAGTATGATTTCAGTTTTGTCTTCAATACCTCATTTATATCAAAATCCTTCGATTCGTTCTCCATTTATAATTAGTTTAACACAAACCATATTCTGGCTGCTTCATTTTTTTTTTCTTCTTTCATTTATCTTTTTCCCTGACAGGAACGACTGGCTTTCCCCTGGGTGGTTTTGGCGTAGCCGACACCATCTCCGAGGGTAAGACTCCGGTACAGGCTGCCTACAGCGATCCCACGCATTGCAGGTAGAACATTTATCATCTTAATCAACCATTCAACCTTAATCCTCCCTAAGAGGTTTCCGTAATAATCCTTTCGTCTATATTAACTTTAAAACTATCGCGTTGCATGATTTTAATATAATTACGTCACGGGAATTAACGCGAACTCATGCATTTACCTTTTAAGGATTGACGTTTCGGGCGGGTTACACTGGCCGTGGTCGCAAGCAGACTGGAGATGCGGTGTCATAGCTCCGTGCACGAAGTAGATGATTTTTCATCTACCTTCAGTTCTTCAACTACCCTACACACTACACTGACCGTGTCCGTGTTCTGCACGTTGACCGACTTTGCAGAAAAGCGAGGTTTTGTTAATCGGATCGCTGGAAACTAAGATGCTGATAGTTTATATCCGTCTTCCCGATTGAAATTTGGATGTTTCTAGATTTCAATCGCTTCACGCACTTCTCTCGAGTGAAAGTGGCGATCGGTGGAGAGGACTTGTGTGCGATGGAATTGAATCCAGTGATTCGTGCCTGGCTGTAGTAGATGATCTGCTATTGCCGATTTAGTGGTCTGACGGTTCTTAACAGCCGCGATATGTTCCTTGAGCCTTTCAGCGATGGACCGCTTCGTTTGCCCTATGTACGACTTACCGCAGCTGCAGTCAACTTTATAGACACCTGGCTGCTGTAGGGGTAGAACATCCTTTGGTGTGCGCACCATGTTTTGAACTTTTGCCCCAGGAATATAGATAGTCGGAATGGAAAGTTGTCTAAACACTGCTCCGATCTTATCCGTAACTCCTCTGATGTAGGGTATGTAGGCACTTTGTCTGTTAACCCCCGTATGTCTAACCCTTTTCAACGGTCGCCTCTTTCTGTCTTTCACCCGGTATCCATTTTTATACCGTACCTCCTGAACATGGTCCAGCTCACGCTCCAAGTGTTCAGGGTCACAGAGATCATACGCTCTATTCCTCAATGATGTTATCATGGATTGCAGGTAGGTGACCAGGGTGATGACGGAACGTTCCATGCAGGTATCTATCAGTATGTGTAGGTTTTCGATAAACACAGTGTGATAAGGATCCGTTTGTACTCACACTCACTTTAACATCAAGGAAGGCCAGAGATCTGTCCCTTTCCATCTCACATGTAAATTTCATTTTTGGATGGATGGAGTTCAGATGTTGTAAATATTGATCTACTTCCGGTTGGCTGCCTCTGATGATGCAGAAGATGTCATCCACATATCTCTTCCATAATTTGATGGTCCTTGGCCCCAAGTTTAACGCCTTCGCTTCAAAGTATTCCATCCAGAGATTAGCTAGTATCGGGGCTACTGGACTCCCCATTGCGACGCCATCAATCTGGAGGTAATTTTGGCCCCGGAAGAGAAAGTAATTGCCTTCTAAGCAGTGTTTGAGCAGATCAATATAGTTGTGGGGCATCTCTCTATCACTCAACCTATCCTTGATTACGTCCAGACATTCATTTATAGGAACATTTGTAAATAGCGACTCAACGTCAAAACTCACCATTGTGTCTTCAGGTTCCAATACTAAGGTTTTTATTTATTATCTGGACAAAGTGTCGCGAGTCTTTCACAAAAGACGGTGATTTAACAGACAAAGTGCCTACATACCCTACACATCAGAGGAGTTACGGATAAGATCGGAGCAGTGTTTAGACAACTTTCCATTCCGACTATCTATATTCCTGGGGCAAAAGTTCAAAACATGGTGCGCACACCAAAGGATGTTCTACCCCTACAGCAGCCAGGTGTCTATAAAGTTGACTGCAGCTGCGGTAAGTCGTACATAGGGCAAACGAAGCGGTCCATCGCTGAAAGGCTCAAGGAACATATCGCGGCTGTTAAGAACCGTCAGACCACTAAATCGGCAATAGCAGATCATCTACTACAGCCAGGCACGAATCACTGGATTCAATTCCATCGCACACAAGTCCTCTCCACCGATCGCCACTTTCACTCGAGAGAAGTGCGTGAAGCGATTGAAATCAAGAAACATCCAAATTTCAATCGGGAAGACGGATATAAACTATCAGCATCTTGGTTTCCGGTGATCCGATTAACAAAACCTCGCTTTTCTGCAAAGTCGGTTGACGTGCAGAACACGGACACGGTCAGTGTAGTGTGTAGGGTAGTTGAAGAACTGAAGGTAGATGAAAAATCATCTACTTCGTGCACGGAGCTATGACACCGCATCTCCAGTCTGCTTGCGACCACCAGTGTAACCCGGCCGAAACGTCAAGCCTTAAAAGGTAAATGCATGAGTTCGCGTTAATTCCCGTGACGTAATTATATTAAAATCCTTTCGTCTGTTACTAAAACAAGCTTATTTCTAATTCCTTCCATAAGTTTGGTCGCATATTTTTTGAAACACCATTATATAATAACTAGCTTCTGCCTGCGACTTCAGATGAAAATAATGAAAAATGGAATAAAATTTTCACCTGTGTTATATATAGCTTGTGTTGTAAATAGAGAAAAATAACAAATTTCAAAGCTGTCTGCCCACGGTTTAGCTCGTAAACAATTTTAAATTTTCCCTCGGGAACCGCACCAGTCATTTATTTTTAAAGTTAACGTTTCTAACGCGCCTATTTTAGGTTTACTAGAAATAAAAACATTTTGATTTTGATTGTGCAAACATCCAAACATCCATACTTTCACATTTATAATATTAGTAGGATCTTCTTCTTCTTTTCGAGTCGATGGTACACTTTTTTCAAAAAGTATTTAAATTTGATGCGCCCAGTAGTTGGCCACATTAACTGCGGCGTCATTGGCCAGATTCAAATCTTTCAAAGTGCAGGTGTCCGGACACTTTGGGCACTCAAGTAAGTGCGGCATTGTCTGGTCGGGAAGGCCGTAATCGCACTGGGTATCCGCAGGGTCCATTTTGCCAAATTGTGTCTGCAGCGACCTACCTGGCTTCGCAATCGGTTGAGAGCTTTCCATATAGGCCACTGAAGATTCCCTCCGGGCGGGTATTAGTAGGATATTTTTTTTTTTTTGTAAAAAGATTACTAGCAATGTGGGTCGCACATTACTAGTAATCTCGTTAACCCCTCGTGCTAAGCTAAGATGCTTGTGTTACGAGTGGGTTCACGTCGGTAGTGTAATGGATGGGATTCGAACCCGCAACCACATGATCGCAAGTCCGACGCCGTAGCCATTAGGCTACCGCCGCTTCAAATTCTATAATCTGGTGTTCCAGGCGGGTATCAACAGCGCCCCTCGGCAAGGGCATAGCTCGTGCGAAGGGTCACTCAGACAAGGATATGAGGAGCTACATGCAGAAGAGAACGAGCACAAGAGAGGTTGGTTCCAAGACAGTTCATCGATTCCCTGGGACCGAGCTTAAGTGTCTCGGTGGTTTTCATTGGTCCATCCTGGCTTACAGGAGTTGCAGTGATGGGTACATGGGGTGGGCTTGTCACTTTAAGAAAAGCACAAGAGAGTTAAGATATTGAAGTGTACAGTCAACAGCAAAAGTAGATGATCAAAAACAGAATCATTATTAATGAACGGAGTTCGCGTCAGAACTGTGTGGCATCGAAGTTATTCAGAAGTATGTGATTATAACTTATACCAAACATTTACTAGTAGTACAGCTGCCATATATTCGTGATCAGTTTTGACTCCAAAAGATATAAACTCAATTCATCATCTACTTTTGCTGTTGACTGTACTTGAATAGTTCTGTGAGAAAAATTCTAGGAGCGAAAAATATTGATTTTTTTTTGTTATTGAATTACAAATAGAAATTTTTTTTTATTTGGCTTAAAAGTTTTGTTTTTATGTTTTCAGTTTTCGATGACAAAATTAATTTTTAGCAACTACCTAAGTACCTATCTTATTTGCACAAGTCATGTTACTGGGAAACAAAATATCTTACAGTGTAAAACTATTAGTGCGAGAATTATAATTACTTAATTCTTGTGTAACAGTCCGGACTAACGGCACGGAGAGGTCTCGGTATGTTTGCAAATGGTCATCCATCACCAACCGCGGCGAGCACAGCTTAACATCTATTATCGGTCAAATCGTACGGCTTACACTAAGCCATGAGCCCCGTAGTGATGTAGTCCACATTTGTATTGGGCAGGTGCACTCGGAGGGCGAGTCTGGAGGCGCGAGCGCGTCGGGCGGGGCGGAGGCGCTGGCGGCGCAGGTGGCGCGCTTCAAGAGACTCTCTCTGCGGAAGCTGCGCGCGTGGCGCTCCTGAGTGTGGCAGGTAACTATTACGCTGGGGGCCATCAAAGCCATCAAATATCTATCTTGCTGAAAAAACATACAAAAATCATTCATTCGTTCTTAAAAACTCTTTCAGTACGGAAGATAAATTACGTCTTTCCCACTGAAAGAGTCTTATAAGTATGCCTGTGATACAAACAATTCATTTATATACACGAAGTATCGTCAACAAAAAAGTCGATGAAATCAATCAGATTAACAAAACAGTTAAACTTAATCATTTTCAATGAATTACTAGGTATATGGATATCATACTGTTATGCCTTTCGCAACAAGGCTATTTTGAAACTTGAAAAATTTGGCTTAAGCTGTTTTTAAAATTGATTTTCTTTAACAACTTTTGACCGACTGAACCTATACTATCAAAAAGAGATTTACATTGTGATTGAAGGTGGTGATTGGTACAGGGATTAAATTCAATTGCGTAGGTTACGATTTAATACACAAAGATCAATAATGTAATACCCAACAATTTAATATTCTCACCAGTCTCTATCCCCTCAGGTCTTCCGGCGACTAGGCACCCGCTTAGCCAACCACAGGGCTTCCCTCTCCTCCGAGCTGGGCTCCCTGTGGGACTTCCTCCGCAGCGACCGCGACCGGCGGCGCTCCGCCCCCTCAGGCTTCTCCTACGAAGCCATCCACACCGACTCCCGGTCCCCCGTCCGACTGGCAAGGGACCTCCTCCAAGTGGTCCAAGAAACTGTCTTCTCAAGAAAATACGAAGAAACTCCTAAACGATGCCCTTTAGTCAAAGAAGAATCTGACTTGAGCTCTGATGAAGAAGGAACTGAAAGAAGAATAGCTAACTTAATCGATTTCTTCTTCACGATTGTTAAGAGCCAGAGGGGAGACAGAAAGAGCAGTGGAGGCAGTTGCTTCAAAAGCGAAGTTACTCCTGAAGAAACGAAAGTCTTTCTTCCAAGCAAAATGAATACAGAATTAGAAGCTAAAATGGAGACTTTGATGGATTTCCTTGCTACAACAGGTTGTATGGAGAAGGAAAATGAAGTAGGAGAAAATAAAATAACCCTCATGGAATTCCTATTCGGTCCGGAAGACCCGAAGCCAAGTATAGAGATAGTAGAAACTGATACAGGTCTTAACGAGTCTTGTATTAATGTTAAAGATTTATGTTATATTGATGAAACGCCTGAAGAAGACGCAGAGACATTAGTCGAAATGTTAATCAAATATATGGAGAATTATGCGACGAAAGATAAATTTAATTCGAAGAGTCTAACGCCGTCACTATCTGAGAAATCCAAGTCAGATATTACTATTAGTAAGTTAGAAACGTTTAGTGACATCAGCAAAACGAAATCTGATTCTACTTTAACACATACTCAAGATACAGTTATAGATAAATGTGATGAAAGCTCAGATAGACGGATTTCTGAAACTGTAGTTGATTTGAGTAATGTTAAAAGTGATTTGGAATCAATATTCGATGAAGCGGTCGCCAGAGTTTATGAAATAATTAAAGTAGATGATGATACGATGACAGATCAGGAGGATTTAGATAATTATGAGTCTTATACGAAGCCGCCATTGTTACCGTATATACAGTGTATGCCTTATAGTGTTGAACTATCTGATATACTCGAAGAAGATGAACCATCATCGAGAGATATCGATAGAAAGTTTTCTGAAGACCGCAACGCTGAAATTAGACGAACGGCTGAAGATTTAGTAAGATACATAGAAGATAAAGTCAATAAACACTTTGATGATGATTCCGACGATGAATTCGATATAAGTTCCAGTCTAAAACGCTCATCGATAAGCCTTATCGATTTACGAAACATCCCTGATTTACCGCCAAGCATGATAATTAAACCAAAAGTCGTGAAGGTAGACAAGTCGACTTCAACAACCGAGATATCAGATTCGATATCTGATTTATCGAAAAGAATCGATTCCGCTTGCATGACTGAAGATACAACACTAACGTCAAGTTCAGAAAGAAACGAAAGAGCTTTAGACAAGTTGGAATCACTACACAAATTCTTTTCGAGATCTCGATTAGAAATTATTGATGAGAGTGAAGAACAGGCTGAAAAGGTTAGGAGTCCAAAGCAGTTATTTTTGACATCAAGTGACAGTGGCACTCATGACTATAAAGTCGGACAAGCCAGTTTGGATGACGTTGAAGACTTACAGGACGATGAGAGGACTAGCGTTGCGTGCGGTGATGATAAAACCGATTCCAGAACTACAAAAGAAATTGATGATAGACTGAGTAAAAGTCTTGAAGAAGTAAAAGAAATAAGTGAGGACTGTGAAGAGACTAGTAAGATTTTTGATGAAGAAAACTACTTGACTCCTAAAACCGATCTCAAAGTTAATATGAGCGCGGAAACCAGTAAGAATCCGACGGAATCCGAGGAAGTTGTTACCGAAATTGATAATTTAGATGATCAAGAAAACACGCCTTTAAATGATGATCAAGACAGCTCAGGAAAACTTGATTTGAAATAGAATTTAAGAGTAAAACTACGGAATTTTGTACAGACCAATGGGATATTAGAAATCGGGGTCAAAAAGAGAAAGCGAGACAACAGTACCGAATTATTTCCTTCGCATCATAAGTCAGTCACACGTGCCTACGGTCGAGTAGAGATTTTCTTCAACAGGTGGTAGTGAGACCTCACGTAGGTACTAGTGACAGGATTCGAAAGATTCAAAGTTGGAAAACTATTGATGGAGCCGGAAAAATCTTCTGGCTTCAGACAAAATAAATGACGATTCAAGTGATTATATTTATGGGGAAGAAAAAAGAACAAAAATAAGACGATGACGTGTGACTTTTTTCGAACGGTCACCCATCCAATACCAATCGCGTCAAATGCGGCTTAGTCTGCCATATTTTCGTCAATAGTAAACAAAATTACTGAACAAATTATTTATTTATTTTTTAAAACCTGAGGTACTATAAATTCTAGCCTGTCATAGTTTGGAAAATTTGTATTTGACACTTCCATGGTACGCGAGCAACGGGGGACGTAAGGCCCGAGTCACACCGAAATGGCAGCGGCCGCCAGACCCCGCGCGCCTGGTATCGTATAGGAGCGCGCAGCCGCCCGCGGCCGGAAACACCAACAAGTGACGCGAGCGGCGAGCGACCTTTTCAAGCTTTTCAAGCGATACTGGTCTTTTAAGTATGTAGTTAAAGTTTAAAATTATTTCACACCTTAAGTGCTCGCCGCGTCGCTGCCGGCCGCTGCCATTCTGGTGTGACTCGGCCCTAAGACAGCGGGGGTGCGCCGGGGAGGCGGGTCGTAATGGAGTCTATCGCGTATCAAAAATCCGCTAGGGTAGCTAGTGTCGCATAAGGTTTATCTGTCATTATCCACCAATGAGAGACAAGCTACTGGCCGGCAATTGGTCGAAATTGCCAGATAGACCTTAAGCGGACAGTAGCGACCCTAGCGGATTTTCGACACGCGATAGCCCCATTCTCGTCATTCGAGTGTCGGCATTGGATAGTAACGTGACATCATGCGACCCGTGCGGACTAAGCGAGTGATATGAACGAATTTGCCACTCTATACTTCCACCATTACATTTTAAAACGAGGTGATGTACTTTTATATATACAAACAGTTTCTCCACAACATGATCTATCTGTGTACTGAAAGAAATTCAAATTGGTTCCACAGTTTCAGAGTAATGAAATACTAAATATCTTTACAAGTTTTCACACTTTTTCTTTAAAAAGATAATGTTTACTAATGACAAAAGTATAGAAAAAATGTATCTATGTCGTACAATCAACAGCACCTTGGTGGCAAAATTGCAATAAGAAAATCAACCTTATTTTATTGTTATTAAGGTTTTTTTTAAGTGTTATCTACTCATGTGCTGTCGACTGTACTAATTTATTGCTAATTAAGTCACTTTATAGTGATGCGCAACAATATAGTGAGATTTTATAAAAAAATACATAATTTTTATTATATCTACTAATATAATAATTATTATTAGATTTTAATAGTTGTAATTATTAAATCTATTCGTTTATTTTAATTTTGTTTAATGTGGACATAGTCTAAATTTTTTAATTTCAACCATAAATTTGTTATTAATTTTTAGTAGGTACATGTTTTTTTAAATTAGTACCTTTTAAAATGCTAATTACTACCTCATTATAAATGTAAATTTCTATATAAAGTTCTTGAAATCTCTAAAACTTAAACTGTTTTTAAAAAGCAAAGTTTATTTGGTCAAAATATAAACAGAATATTTTTTTTCTTCGTAAAGTTTATTTTTATTGAGTTATTTAATTTTTAAAATTTTTGCTTGCCTTTGGGCAGAATTTGAATTGTACCAACATTGTTAGCAAAAATATAATAAAATATATATTTTTTTCTTCAATTAAGAATTGTACCTACTAAGCCTATGTTCTTAAGTGTAAGAAAGATACCCAATACAGTGCAATTCAAACTTAAGGGCGGCTGTGAACATGAGGCCAGTCGCTGTGCAGTAATGAATTTAAGCGTCGGTAGCCTAATGGCTAGGGCGTCGGACTTGCGATCATGTGGTTGCAGGTTCGAATCTGACCCATTACACTACCGACGTGAACCCACTCGTAACACAAGCATCTTAGCTTAGCACGAGGGGTTAACGAGATTACTAGTAATGTGCGACCCACATGGCTAGTAATCTTAAAAAACCAGCGAGGGTGCGGGGCGAGATACTGCGCACTTCACAGCCGTCATTAAGTTTGGATCGCACTGTAACAGATATAATAAATAGCCAATGTCCCCGATACTTATTTTAGACTATCGATATCTTTTTCAGATGTACATAATTAGAAAAGGACGGAAGAAAATTAGAGCTGTCAAATTTAGTTCCGACTAAAATAATTGTCATACGAATTTGCCGACAAGCAAGAACGTGTGGACTACAGTGATGTTCAAGGCGAAAACTAGTTTGACATTTCTAAGTTAGTACCTAATGTCGCCGTCCTTTTCTCACGCTTTCTGTTAGTAAAAGATAGCAATGGTATAATTTATTTTAGTTTGCGTAAAAAGGAATTAGCACCTATATCCAAATTAGAATAAACGAATAGAAGAATACATTGCCAACAATTATATTTAGAGAAATTGGTTGGAGAGAAAATAAAAACGTTATTTCCACCGGCTTTTGAAACCTGATGAAAACTTAATTAATCATCTGTCTAACTCATGTTAAGCGCTGATTGGTTGTTGGTCTTTTACTCAACCAATCATAGTTGAGATTAGTTAATTTGAGAATATACTAAATTGATCTGCCTCCCAGAAACCTGGGTTAATATTGATCAGTGTAGTGTAACTAAAATTATTTTACGAAAATTCTATAGAGTTGAAACACTAAATTCAACAACAGCGACGACATCATCGGGTCAGTGTTTGTGGCAATATAGCAATGATCAAAAAAAAAAAATCAAAGTTCTGAAACCATATGCACATAATAATATACGCACGTGTGGCTTTTTATTGAAACAATAAAAAAACACATTTCAACTCATTGAGTTATAATGTACTACGTACTAGAGGAGACACCTCAATCAAATTGTTTGTAACACGAGTTTAGGTCCACGGTCCTAAACTCACTTAGTCTGTGCCAAGCGCTTGCTGCAACGTGACGCACCGAGTGAAGTTTTGATAATTAAAATATGCCTTCGTGTGCATTGAGGTACTGTTCCAACAACTCCAAAAACATAAATAAAAGTCAAGGAGTGACTTTTCACAAGTAAGTTCAACTATTATCTTTAAACCACGCGTTATTTAAATATAATTTTTCTATTGCAACTGTCACCGTGGCGGCGGTTGTTTACGTGAATGTCAAAGAGTAAAACATTTTTATTCGCAGACTAGACACTATCGATGTAGGTATACTTTTTAAAACTATGAGCAATAAAATATTAATATTTAATCACGATAGTAATGTTGTAATAATATTTCACATTTTTGTTTGGATTTAAAGGTTTCCACGGCTATGTCATGAAACAAGAGAATCATCAATCAAAGTTCAGATAAATCGCAGCGAAGAAACTTGGTTACCTTCAGATTATTCACGCATATTATGTTCCGTGCATTTCCAAGAAAACGACAAATACACCACGAAAACACTAAGAGTATACTTAAAGAAATCTGAATTACCATGCGATAACGTAAATGATATTATATTTGTAAATATAACATTGCTGGAATTTTGTTTTACTTTGTTATTAGAAAAACTAACTTTTTTGATGTTCAGTATACTTACTTATGAGAGGCAGAACCAGTAGGTAAATGGCGGTTTTTTTTAATACTGTAACGCTATATACATATTTACAAAAACTGATCCAACTGTGGATTACTAATACCAAACGGCAGAAATTAACTAAACTTATTTTATTTGAAGAAAATTAAAGTATTTTAACAGTAGAAATACTTTTTTACACACGTAGGCAGAATATAAAAAAATTGTCGCATCTGCGCGCATTGATTGTTATCTATGAGAAAATAACAAGCTTGCCCCGCGCATGCGCGGGTTCCGCGCATGCGCTGTCCTGCGCTGACTTCAAATGTGCGCGCTATATTTTGTTTGAAATAGCTTCTCTAGTACGTAGTACATTATAACTCAATGTTTCAACTTGACATTTAGGTACTTCATCTCCTACCAATTTCTCTATAACCAGTCTATGCACTCCAATTTGGTATTAAATACGAAAAATGGTAGAAATTCAATTCGAGGAGAATTTATACTACTTTGGTTTAATATAAACAATGTTTTAAAAATCCCTCGCAGTTACCTACTAAATTCACTCACAAAAAGCAATCATTCCGTTTTTGGCTTCGATCTAAGAATACTTTGAATACAGTCAATTTTTAAAGTCAAGAAATCACTTCCGCTTAGGTTTTTTAAAATAGGCCACATATTTTAATGCAGTTTTCAGCAAACGATAGTGAACCAAGAAGGTTTTTGTGTATAATTGTGTTCTGACATTTATTCTAGCAGGGGCGGGTCAGCTAGTTGTATATACAAATCAAGATTGGAGTGTCCATAGAATTTCTAAGAAAACTCTAAACACTAATAAATGTTATATTAAATTAACTGTGTATATCAAAAGTTGAATTTATATTTAAACAAAATAATATAGAGTTTTATACCACTATTTCTTGTGCCATAAGTTAGGTTATGAAAAAAGTTCAATTGACATTTCGTTTTAGCGCGAATCAAAAAATGGAGGGATTTTTTCTATCAATCTGATTTTGGCAGCTGTCGAATTTCTAACACTATTTTAAGTCGTTAAATATCGTGATAAATATCATTGTAACTAAAACCAACATATCTTGATAATATACATATTATTAACATGGGACCACACTGATAATTATGTCCTTCAAACAAAAACAATTTATTTTTTATAAAGCGACAGTAAAAAAAAACTTTTTTTTTTTATTATTTAAAAAAAATGGGTCACTTGATCATGACATTGAACCATATTGTAAGTAAAGTTGGGATAACCTAACTTATGATCACAAGATATTTAAACCCTTGATGTATGAAAATATGTTCTAACTTATTTTTAATACGAATAACTTAAGATGTATGTATATAGAGTAAATATTATAGCTACGAACTACAGTGTTGTTCATAGGGACATACATATTATTAAAAAAAAATACAAAAGGTACATCCAAACGTTCTAACTACATAATCAAGCACTTCAACCTTTAAATTCACTGTCTCAATGTGTTTCGCGAGACATTAACATCAATTTCTCGATATCCTGTCGTACCTTTAAAAAGTTTAAATTTAAAATCGTACTCCGCACTCCTATTGTCAATTGAAAATCTTTTTTTTAGATAGACGTATTAATATTTTTTGAAAGGCCCGCGCCTCCATTTTGACAGTCTGACACATGTTTTGCCGCGCAACAGTGTTGTTCCTCATCCGTAACTAGTGATGTGACTCTAGTCATCGGCTATAATCTTGTCCCTATAACGATACTGTAGCTAGACCGCCTGTCAGTAGCTTAGTAGCCCAGATGTTATAAATTAAAATAAGCTTTATCAAGAATATATTTTAAATAGTTATAATAGCAAATAAAGAGAACTTATGAATTCCTCAGAAACTAAGGCAGTGCTAAAATCTATTGGTTCTTATCACATATTAAAAAAACTTAAGAATTGCTTATAAAAAAAAAACGAATGCTGTTTTAATTTTGACGTCTTTCGTTTTGGATCCTTTCTGTGACGCGTCAAAGGGTCTCAATTTTTTTTGTCTTTGATAATATGAAGTGGATTTATTAGATTTCAGTACTGTCAAATGTTAACACTGTTACTATTTATGTTAAAATTCAGTAAAGAAATTATTTTAATAAATTACTGTTCGCTGTTTTATTTTACTGTTTTTTCGTTTCATTATTTTAGAAGACCTGGTTCGAATATATTCATCGCTTATAAAAAAAACAAATACTAGAAAAAAAAATTACTCAAATTAAATGCCTAATGAAAAGGCATAGGGAATGGAATCCAGGTTTTCTCCATATGTTGTCCTTCACCAATGTTCTGTTGTAAGACAGTCATCATTTGTCTTAGAATAGTTATGTACAAATAACTTTAAAAAAGTCACATTAGTAGGTAGGTACTAGGTACTGGGCTCGAACCTGCAAGTTCGTGCCAACAAATCCGTTCATTCATTGATAATGCGACATTTGTGTAATTTTCCTATCATGCAAATATGAAGGAATCGAAGGCGCGACTGCTATTAGCTTTATTTTCACGAACTTAACACAATAATAAGTACAAATACTCAATCTGCGTTACTTAAAACAACGCCATCTAGTATACAATAACTCTACTAAAAAGTTAAGATAACCGTGAACTAGATGGCGCTTATAGGAAATAAATAATAGCAGTGATGTCAGTTATAATTATGTTTTTGACTTTTGTTATTACGAGACTGATGAAAAAATACTAATATTTTCTAATATAAATCACAGTTGCCTTTCATGTACTGAAATCTAAGACTGAAACGTTTTAATGGGAATCGAACCCGGAATTTATTGGAGAACTACTTGTTAACTGAGAATAAAAAACTTATATAATATATTTTGTAATTTCAAAGACATTCCCTTCCTTATACTCACGCTTGAAGCCAGGTGGGCAGATCAGCAGATGTGTTCTCCTCTACAACGTGTTTCAAAAAGGTCCAATAATACCAGACATTGAAATATGAACTTCAACTTAGTCTAGTCATAAATTTGAAATACCTACAAAGATATTTTTATTCCTACAAAATAAACAAAAACATTTTATAAAAGATTTTAACGACAACCCTAAACCTACGCTACAGTTAGTTGGTACCTACTCGGGATGCGATGAACTCGCTCGCCATTTTGAATTTTTAAAGTGATTTCTAGGGTCATCATAGCGCAGTTTTCACTCTAAACTTTAAAAACCCATGCACTTAGGTACCTCATACCGGTGCCATAGGTATGTAACATACATATATCTACTATATAAAAATAAGTCGGGTTTTCCTTCCTGACGCTATAACTCCAGAACGCACGAACCGATTTCCACGGTTTTGCATTCGTTGGAAAGGTCTCGGGCTCCGTAAGGTTTATAGTAAAGAAAATTCAGTAAATTCAATAAATTAAAAGAGAAAAGCAGGAAGGGAAAATATCGCGATTATTGACATTAAAAACGAATAAACAATGCGGTAACCTTGGTAACCTCGGTAAAATTGGTAAGTAGGTAGTTGCCATGACGACCAAATTTCGTTATTTTTAGTACGATTTACTATCCTCCAGATCCTCCTCCATAGAGGTTATCAATTAAATAAACAAGGTTGTCATAACTCCTTGCAATTATATTAAAACTGTTTTCTTTTTTAAATATCAGGCTCGCAGACTTTTATGTTTTTTTTTTGTTTTTCTATTTGGTAAGTCTGAGAGTCGGTCGTAGGTTATAATTATGATAAACAGGATGGATTTTTTATTGCCACCAGAAAGAAAGAGAGAAAGTACTCTAAATACATAGCAAATTAGACTCAATTTATTTTTGAAAAGAAATAAAGCTGCATTAAATAGATGTTTAAAAATACGCTTTGCGGACCGGGAATCGAATGGGCTAAAATTCGAAAAAATAGCATTGTGTACTTTTTGGCATCAATTAATCTATACTTACATTGAAAATATAAAAAAAAAAAAAATTGAGAGGGGCTTACAAACAGTTATAGAGCACGAATCCAAAAAAAAAATTCTGTCTGTTTGTCTGTTTGTTTGTACATGCTAATCTTCGGAACTACTGGACGGATTTGAATGATTTTTATTTGTTGTATTACATAGGTATTAAGTCTGGGTAACATATAGGCTATAATTTATCTTGGAAATTTGAACACCTCATGCAGAACCGCAACAGACCAGCTAAACTATAAGAGATACAAAAATGGTACCATAGCAAAAATTGTTCCACGTGATGAGCATTTTCTGCTGAGAGAATAAATTTTAAGACCTGGAATACCTGATGTGGAACTCCAAGAGCCCAGCTACAGTATAACACATATAGGTATGGCGTCTTAGCAAGAGTTGTTTAGCCTGATGAGCACTCTCTGTTGACGTATAAAAATTGAAGATCTGGAACACCTTTTGTCGAACTTCAAGAGCCCGGTTACACCATAACACATATAGGAATGACGTCTTAGCAAAAGTTGTACGGTCTGATGGGCATTCCCTGTTGACTTATAAAAATCGAAGATTTGAAACATCTGACTTGGAAATCAAAGCTATCACTAATTTCACTGTATAATTATAAAATAACATAACCTTTAGGACTGGTGCCATACCATGAGCTTATTAAGCAAGGTTGTTGCCGCTGTGGAAGCGAGACGCTGCTACGTGCATTGTATAGCGCTGTCTCGCTTCCACAGCGGCAACAACCTTGCTTAATAAGCTCATGGTATGGGCCCTGATTTTCGATGACGATGGTACCTATATCATTTATAATTCGACTCTACTGGCCAAAACTCCAAATTTTTTTTATTTTTTTTTATCGAATATATATGCTTTCGGGCTTATGTTATTTGAGCGTTTAATTTACTTTGCAGTCACTTAGATTTTAATTGATCAGGTATCTTCACAATAAAACTATAACCATGATGAAAGAGGTCAAATCTTTCCCAATGTTCCAAAGGAGCTAAAAGATTGAGGATCATTTAAGATCCCAAGAATCTACCGAAGAGCGTCAGCTTCGGATCGCGAAGCACGCCTGCATTCTCATCGTATTTACGCATCTACATCCACGTCTTTAGAAACCAGTGAAGAATATGATGCGCGACTGACCGCTGATCGTGAGGAAAAGTTCTGATGGGCATTTCCTGCTATCTTACAAAAATGAAAGATCTGGAGGTTCCCAAATCGTCTCGCGCATCACGTTGTTTTCCCGCCCCCAGGATCTTAGAATTTGACATCAGACGTTTCAGATCGCTGGCATAAGCAACAGGATCCGCATACGAAGTCGCGGGCAGAAGCTAGTACTTAATAATATTGAAAGTATTACTTCACCTTTCTGAAGCACGTTGTTTAAGCGGTCCAGGAATATCGCTCAAAACGCTATTCTTGCGCGTACGCGCATTTTAGGCGTTATAGTTCTATACTTAACAAATTCTGAACAAAATTAGGGAAATAAAACAAAGATTCAATTTTATTTATTATAATATGAAAAATAATTCTCTGTCATCCAACTTCATTCGAGTTCCATACAATTTTATATAAAAACAATAAAATTCAATAAACTCTTAATTACATTAGCATAATCAGTTCTTTTATTTTATACAACACTTAATAAAGATTTTCAATAGAAATTGCAATTACATTAAATTATTTCATTTGACATTTGGACACAAACCATTGCGTACTAGAACGCCTGTCGTGTTATTGCTTTTAATCTAAAGCGAGCAATGAATGAAGCAGTAATGTCAAATCACCTAATTACAAATGTTGTCAATTTCTATTAAAATATCTTTAAAAACTTTGAACATAAAAAAGATTATAATTATAAACTATTATTAATACATTCATTATTTATTTGACATTCAAAATAAATTACTGACATTCATCTCTTCTTTATTTTAAACAACGTAACTGCCGTATACATTTAATTTCTGGCGAGGAATAACCAGACTATTTAAAAATAAATTCTTACAAATAAAATATAATCAGATATATTAGTAATTAATTAAAATATTTACATTTCATTGGGTGGACAAAAGGCCAACTTAATGTTGTAATATTAAAATGATATATAAAAAAATAGTAGCTTTTTTCATTTTTATATTGCAACATTATCGCCGCCATTGCCAGATAAGACTGAAAGTCGAGACATTTACTTACATACGACTTTGCATAACTAAATTAAATAAAGTCAATGTATGATATTAGTATTATTATCAATATGTACTTTTATCGAAATACAAGTATAATAAATCAGTTTTATTTATTAGCTACCATTGGCAAGGAATATACCCATTTTTTCCGTTATGACAGTTGAATCTGTACTTACAATTTGAAATTGAAATCGAACATTTATTCGTTTTCATCTTTGACTATTAAATATGATATTTTAAATCATCAATCCCCTCAAATAAAAATATTTAAGTTTTTTTCTTCTTCTGTGTACAAACGGTGGTAAGTAAATTGTTTTTTAAATCGTTATTCGCGGTATAACCGTCTATAATATACGATAATTTAAAACAATATCTAGGCACAACACACTTATAGATGTCTAATGTCTAGAAAGAGTTCTGTGGCTCTTTGAGAATATTAAAAAATAATTAGCCCTTTCGTACACGAGGCGACGCAAGTCTCCGATAGTCAATTACTTAAGTCTCCAACGGCAACTGCCTAATTACGAATACCTATGGTTTGTATGCTGGTAATTGCGTGGATTAGAAAATTGTCAGATATCGGAGACTGGCCTCACTCAGTTTCTGGTCACCCAGAAACTTGAGCCGAGTTATGGTAAATCCGTGTAAATATATCCAGTCTGAGTTTGATACTCATACAGGTTTTAAATTTAACATCACTGAGTTTTCACTCTATATGGCTATGACTGTGTTTATTCCATTTTAAAAATAGAAATAAAAAAAAAAGAAATTCTAGAGTTTACATACATTTGTCGATAAACCTATCTCTCTTTCTGCAAAAGAACGTAATGTGTATAAAAAAAGTCAATGAAATCAAGCATAAATGGTTTAAAAAAAAACTGTGATATATAAAAGAGATTCAAATATTCACACAACTTTTTCAATAGAATACACATGTTTTCTTTCGACTCTCAATTTCAAGTTCATTAATAATTCAATCAGTGTTGCTAACAGGCCGAAACAACTCATTTTGTTTCAAAAGGCCGTTAATTATGCTATTAAAATCTAAACGACAATAGTTTTATATTTGAGACTATGATTTTAAGTCAAAAATACTTAAAGAGAACAGTATACGTGGTAGGACCCAGCCAGATGGCCCGACCTAAAAATGGTAGCTTGGTGGGACTGGAGGCGCAAGTCGGAGGACCGGGTGTTGGCGCAACTGGGAAGAGGCCTGTGTCCAGCAGTGGACAACAATAGGCTACGTTGATACTGACTTAGAGAACAATTTGCAGGGACGTATTTATAGTGGATCTAATTGTTAAAAAAAATGGCGTTCTAATGATCCTTCTGTTTTACTTCAACTTTAAAAGTAATAACCTTTTTCATGTTTTATTTCTGTTTTGTCATTTCATTCAAAGATTGTTTCATTTGTGCATGTAACGAAAGTAATATTAACCTATAATATAACAATTATCGATAGAATTTTTTAGTCAAACAAATGCTTAGGTTTTTTTTTCTAACTTTTGTTGATTGTCCGCAGTTTATTATGCCTTGTTTTAAAGACAAACAAAACCTTTTATTTCCTTTAGTTGGCTTCCATACGCCTGATAAAGCAACTGGTAGGTACGCTAGTCTTTCTTTTATTCACAGACGGCATGAGAACAAAATCATTTTCAATATAGTATTCTAGTACATTATCATCATGTATATATCCTTCGATCCATTCATTTCCTAAAACAACGTTGTAAACTTCCAGTCTTCGACAACTTAGCACCAGTATTGCAGAACGACTGCCTATCTGACCAGCTCCTTGTAGATAAGTGAGGACATGTCAACAAGCGTTAACGATGATAGAAATCGCCTAAATGACATAAAATGTATGGAAATGACATTTAATTTTGTTTTCGATATGTCACGTGACTTAGACTTGTCACTTTCATACATTTGAGCGATTTCATCAGAGAAAACGCTTATAAAAATGTCTAGGGGGTTTTCTACAGTTACTGGGAATTAAAATATTATCCTTTTCTTAGATTGGACATTCTTTTTGAACTACTTTTATTTTTCTTTTAACCTGGCACAACCTACCACACTAGCAAAATATCCCTGTCACGTGGCTTTACAAACATTCATTCAACTTTACAAAATACAAAAACGCTTAACTAGCAAGCTGTTTTTTGTAAAATCCTTTTATTTAACTAACTGCCGTACTAACAAATCATGCTTAAGTCACGTTGATTGGTAAACATTCTTTTAACTTTAACAGTGACACAATGTTTTGACACACGCTCATTACTGTCATAACCGCTAAGGCCGGCTGGTACCAATTGGCACCAGCTGAAAACGTCTTACGTTAAGCTTTGGGAGGGTATATTTTAAAAAAGCCCACCCGCAATTTTTATCACTTTGGATAAAGTATAAAAATGGAAAAATATTTGTCCAATGTTTCGTTGATTCGAAAGCCTCCTGCTTGACAGTGAATTAAGAAATATCAGCGTACCAGTTGTGAATTAAATTCCAAAACACGTGGCACCTTCACGCTTATATCCTGCACGGACTAAGCAGAGGTCCTATATTGAACATTCATTCGAATGTTCCAGATTTATTTATGGACAGCCAACTTTAGGAAACTACTAAAACAGTACCTTTATTATCATGACAGACTATTTTGTACGGTGGTAGTCTGGTGATCGTTACAGAAATCTCTGCCTGTGATTTCTACGTGTATACTTCCAATATCATGTATTGATCACTCATAGGCCGTGATTAGATAGCATAATGGCTTCAATAAAAATGTATATTTCGGCAGAACTTAAATGCCTTGGACCAAGATAAACAAAATTAACACAAGACATCGCAAATATGCACTGTGACAGCTGTCAAAGCTGTCAAAACTGCATCGCTGATACATTAGCTGTCAAAATTATGGATATCATTTCGTCCTGTCACAATGACCTTGACAAAATAAGATTACTTAAGTTTGTTAACTTATTTTAAAAATAAAATAAACAGTTATTAAGTTCTTTTTAAGGCACTGATTGTATTATTAACGCAAATACCTAATCTTTCTCAATTCTATTCTATAGTACAAATAACTCTCTAATTACTTTATCAACTAGTTCTCCTCTGCGTCTTCGTTCGCATGTTTAAGTTTCATGGCTGTTTCATGATTTGCGCGGAACCCTATTTTTTTTAATCAAAAATTTACACAAAGTTTTTTTTTTTGTTAAAAAAAACTATTGTGCCAGCATTACAGTTTTAGTTAAAATTAATAAGCAATCTGTATTATCTCCTGCCATTGGCTAAAGCCATGCGGTCTACCACGCTAACATTTGTTGAAAACAATCTCTGCAACTTCTGCAAGGCTGCAGGCTCATCTGACTCCTAACTCATTATACGTAAGATTATGTATCGTAGTAAAAATACTAGGTATTGCTTAAGTTAAGTATACCAATCGTCCTCATATCCATATTTAAAAATAATCTTAATATGCTTATCATTAGAGAAGTAACGACAAATGTATATAAACACCAGAATTACTGAAATTCCTAACAAATAAAAATACTCCGCCATTGTTATTTAACAGTTGTGTAAACATAACAGTCTACAGTCGATAAACAAAATGTCAACGAATTTATCGCGTATGTAATATGACATTTGCAATGGTATTGGTCTATCAACATATCTTGTCAAATTATCAAGTGATTTGATTGGTTGAATAAAATTCTGACAACCGATTTGCAATTTGAGATTTGACAGTTTTTTTTTAATATGTTGAGCTGCCAAAAACCGGAGACAAGTATTTCTTTATTAATTCCATAGATTAATAACACCTAGATAGATAATCTTCATACAGGCACGTAGCTAATAGTGAAGCAAAGAATATTGATGTGTGCATCGAGTATTATGTATCTACTTTCGTCGTCGTCTACATTATTTAATGCATTGTGACACTCATTCGCTACTTAAACCGCCATTAAACTTAAAATTAAGGAGATATTTGACCTTGACGACTGACGGTACGTTCGGACGCACATACTGTGTTGATATGACACAGTTTGAACGGATTCACTATTCCTTCGCGTACTCGTTTTCTAGGTGTTATAGTTTTATGAATAATTCGTATATGCCGAAAATATGTATCAACATTTTACATAATTTGGCACTGATTATTTTAATAAGGGTACAGATACAACAATGCTTGTGATGAGCAAGTACTAGTAAAAAGCACATGTGTACAAGCGTTGACTGAAAATAACATGCTTGTTTGGTTGAATTATTTATAAAAAAAACATGCCAAATAAGCATGCTTATTTCGAGCATGTGTTTCTGTACCTTAAGTTATTTATGAACATATTCTTTTAACTGCAGTCTTTAAATAATACATACTTTGTAGATATTTTAAACTACTACTTAAATTATTTTTCATTTAATCGAAATATAGACTATTAAATATCTACCTATGTATTCGATCAGAATTATGTATACTATAGCTTTCCGTAGTGTGAATCGCACATTACTAGTTAAGTATACTTGTTAACCCGTCGTGCTACGGGTGGTTTTAGGTTGGTATTGCAATGGGTGGGTTTCGAACCAGCAACTAAGTCCGTCGCCCTAACCAATAAGCTATCACTGCTTTAATTTAAACTGTGTTATTATTTTATTGGTCGTTGTTTGGTGGTTATTAATAAAATATTTTAATAATAAACATCAGGCGACAACCATTAAGAGACAAGGCCATAATGTAATAAAACAAATTAACACGTTCACCAAACTCAATTCTAAATTAAAATCAAGAATTATCGTATTTTTCCATTTCTTGACAGCCGGCAAATGAATCACCTTGGTTCGGCTTTTAATATGTAAATAAACCTGTATCAATTCAATGTCAAGTATTGTAAACCAATCGACTGCTTGGCAACAGACAATGTCTCACGACAGCTGTCACTTTGACATTTTAAACTAAATATAGAGCTGTCAAACTTCTATTTTGTTTTTCGAAATGTTGTGTTCTGCTTTCAGTCTAGATATCTGAGTGCCAGTATTGCGGAGCGATTGTCTATCTTACCTCCACGGTTACTGGGTAAGACGAATCTATAGGCTGTCAAACTGTATATTGAGTAGGTATAAGTCTTTGATTTGTTTGATTACACCTGCCTAGTTTAAATATTAGCAGATTACAAATAGATATCTTCAAAATAATTTAAGTCTAATACCTTGTAAATATGTATTATTTTAAAGACTGTTTCGGCACAATGCCTATTCTAAACAATTAAATGTACTATAATAAAACAATCTATTGTTAAGACAGGAACGTAACTATTGTCTCCAACTCGACGCCTTGACAACAAAAAACAAACAAAAATATTCTACCTAGCTGCATATTGCATCTCTTTCTAACTACAATATTTAGAAAGAGATAGAAACTGTAGTTTCTGATAAGAGAGGTATTGTTGTATTTTTGTCTTATAACGAGATAGTTAACTTACTGGAACTTTCTTTACACTATTTCGTTTCTAATGTATTATATACCTTCAAGTAAATACAGCCTATTTATCAGACTGGCGGTAAATAAAATCAAAATATACAGACCTTATAGATCACAAAACTGAATATGGCACAGCACTAGCCATCAGGCTATTCACATTCATGTATAAAGTCCAAAAAAAGTTCACCAATAAGGCACATTCCCGTCTGCATTCGATCGTGTAGTCCAAGAGTTTCCGTAATTTATTCTTGCACAAGATATAGCTGGTGATGTTCGGACTGAAGCCTTTTCTATAGTGTAATTCAATCCATGATTATTGTCCCAAAACTCTTCGCCTTTGCATCTAAAACAGACGCAGAAATCTAGTCTCCTCGAATGAATTGGAAGTTGCAATCTGAACCCAAAGGTGTCGTACGTTGAAACTCCATTTTGATTCAGGGGTCCTGTTTCCACGAACGCGCAAAACGTATCTTCACTTGTCAGCCACCCGTCAGACGACGTTCGTACTAACACTTCTTTAGAAAAATCTAGGTTTTTAACTTTAACAGTTCCATCGACGGCGCACTCATTTTGTTTAACAATCACATTCTCCAAAGACACACATTCCTCTGTGATTCTTCGACGGAATTCCAAATAATCTGATGCTGGTTGCAAGAATCTTGTTTCCCAAAGATCTACGGCCGGTTTTGGGGGTGGTTTCCTTTCTGGTGATGGACTGGATACCACTCTTAAGGCCCAATAAGGAGGCACATGCGAAGGTTCAGTCATAAACTTTATTTGCTCCAACGCTAGGCCTCGATCATCGGCGAAGACGACTCTTTTCTTCTTTCTCTCATTTGATATCCTTATACAGGATCTTGGGGCTGTTTTCAATGTTAGCTGCACTGGTTTAAGAGGCGTCAAACATGGCGCGGAGAAGCCTCTTGCGGTGAGTTTTGTTGGTCTCCTTGGTGTGTAGTCCGTGAGGAAGCCTGCGGGCGGACTGTGCCCGTAGAACGACTCCGATGCCAACATGTCGATTGCCGCGCACATTTCTGTAACAGAGACGAGTTTACTCAACGACGGCTCGCCGCGAACTGAAAGGTATTTATCGTTCCCCGCCGGCTATATGCGCATGCGATGGCCACGCGAACGATAATAATGTTTAGGATGACAATGAGTTTTGGTGGAATATTTGGGGAGATTATTTTTGTTTTTAGGTCATGGGGTGAGAGGTGTGTATTTTTGTTATTGCATGTTAATTTCAATGCAATTACTAATCACACGTGACATATTAGTTTTATTTTTAAATGTACGTGTTTTTTATCTAACTCCAAAGGTTATAGATTCAGCTCGTATACATTAGGTATATGATAGGAACTGCAAAACAGTTTATTTGTTGAATAGCACCCATGATAAATAAAATCTACGATGAATTAATCCTAAATATTACCACTAAGTTATATGACTGGGTGGAGGTGTCGCTGTTGTTGAATTTACTGTTTTAACTGGATGTTATCCTTGATTTTTTTAATGTTTCAGTCTTTAAGTTACTCAACATGTAATGATAATTATTGATTTATACGGTTAGTGTCATATTTGTGAAGTCTCTGACGGAGGGCAAGCCTGGTGATCTGCAGCACAGGTTTTACCTATAGCAGACACCAGTCTCTTTATAAATGCAAAATTGTGACTCTGTACTGTATCGTGCACAAGAGAAAATAAATAATTTCTATTCGATTCTATTCTATTAACTCACTAGGCTTTACGTGGTTCATAGGTTACAAATAATGCCCTCGCCAAAGTGTAGGAAATCAAATCTCCGAATTGGGCCGAAAATTTCCGATTATTTTATATATAGATTAGGTATATTTAAACTGTAAAGACAAAAAATAGTAAAAGAATACTAGTACCAGATTTTGCCACCGAGTCAGATAATTTTGTACCACTATATATATTACATCTTGTTTAAGATATTGGTAATTTCTTCTTCTTAATTTTTGTTCGTATTACATCAACTCACGTAAGCAGGATTTTATAAAACTCTAAATATAAATAAATATAAATATTTTGGGACAGCTCACACACGGCCATCTGATCCCAAACTAGGCAGAGCCTGTATTATGGTAACCAGAAAACTGATAAACATACTTATATATTTCTAAATACATACATATTATAGATAAATAACACCCAGACACAGAACAAATGATCGTGCTCATCACACAAAGATTTGTTCTGGGCGGGAATCGAACCCACGACCTCCGGCTTAGCAGTCAGGGTCACTAACCACTAGACACAGGCCCGACTCTCAATCTGTTAATTAGTTTGTAAATCCTGTTTCTGTTTAATGTCATGACAAACAATGTGATTGCCTGTTAGTCATTCATACAATAACAGACGAGATCAGTAGGTTGTACTGCGATTGAATTGATCATACTCTCTGAAACTCTGGGTATGTTTATGTTACACAGAGAAAAATTAAGTTTATCGTGTACTAGCTGCGCCTCGCGGTGTTACCCACATTTTATCAGATTACTTTGTTTCTATGTGTTAATCCTGGATGTAAGCTACCACCATACCAAACCTTATCAAAATTGGTATAGTCGTTTGAGCGTTACTCACAAACTTTCGCTTTTAAAAACATTAAATGTGGCGATGACTCATTTTCAATTATGTTTACGATCTTTCCATTATTCCTCTTAAGTCATAATTAGTTAAATTTGTTTAATTATTACACTACGTATCTCTGACGGTTATAATTAGAGGAAAAATTAAAAATATTTTGTTTAATTGGCTGTTTTTGTGTATTTGTAAGTACTTAACCTTTTTTAGGTATTCTAATAATTTGTTTGTGCAAAATTGTTTTGCAATTAAAATGTTATTATTGTATGTCTCATGTTTTTTTGTTGGTTAACGTTTGTGTGAGATGATATGTTTGTGTGAATGTACTTAACTGTAAATAAATTTATTATCAATGCACAAAAATAATAATTCTAATATAATACTAACACAACGATTTTATATGTTAATTAAAGGATAAACTTAATTAAAAACAAAAAAATGTGTTTATCCAGATCTGAGTCTATTTGAGTGCCGAGTTACATCCATTATTAAATAATCTTGGGACAACTCACACATGGCCATTTGAACCCAAACTAGGCAGAGCCTGTACTATTGTAACCAGACAACTGATAAACATATTTATATATTTCTAAATACATACATATTATAGATACATCCAGACACTGAACAAATAATCGTGCTCATCACACAAAGATTTGTACTGGGTGGGAAACGAACCCACGACCTCCGGTTTAGCAGTCAGGGTCACTGACCACTAGACCAACAGGCCAGTCGTATTTTTCCTCAATCCTCAGACTGGGAATGAAAAATAAAAATCTACTTGTTTCATCAGACAGATTTTATTTACTTGTTTTGCAATAACAAAAAAAACTGTTTTGTTTTTAAAATAAATCAAATATCTTATTTTTGTTTAAATTCTCACTATAACTTTTTATGGCTTATGATATCTCAAATCAATCGATCAACATAAGTAATTGATTATGTTAAAAAATACAAGTTTAATTTTTTTAAATTACCAGGCCGAATGGCAAAAAAAACATAATATATCATCAATTTATTAATTGGGCATTTCCGTCATATAATATTTAATTTATTTTAATGTAACACTGCGTTTCAGCAGCACTTTTTTAATATGTATTAACTCTAAAAAAAATGTAATATTATTTTTTAATCCAGGAATATCCTTACTCGTAAAAATCATGGTCACCCTACGCAACACGACATACACACTCACAGTCCTAGCCGTAACGCGTGATCGATATTATACGACGCGAGCGGTCACATCCCAGACGAGGTTAAGCTACAGTTGTTGCGCTATAGAATCGGATGGGGCAACTTTTTTATTGAAAGTAAGGTCTTGATACTGTATTTTATTTTTGACATATAACGATCGATTTCACGACATGTCTCTAGCGGGCACATCTCAGCCGAGGTAAAGTTTCGGCTGTTGAGGTATGGAATTGGATGGGTCAACTTTTATTGAAAGTTAAGTGGTTATATATGCTATTATGTTTAGTTAAAGATGGATATTATACGACATGGCTCGAGCTAATACCACAGGCAATGTTAATATACGCGTGTTGCGGTTTGAGAGCGGGATAGCAACTCCTTTATTGAAAATAATGGCTTGTTTTTCATTGAAATTTATTGATCATATTTAAAAAGTCACCCTTTAAAGTCTACCTCAAGTCACGCAGTCAGGTCAAGCAACATAGTCGTCGCTGAAAAATGGATGGGTCAACTTGGACATTGAAACAGAGGCTAGTCCCGAAAGAACCCTGAATTTATTCACTCATTTTTATACAATCAATTGTATGGATTTCCAGCAACAATCCTAGGTTAAGCAACACTTAGTCGAGGCTTAGAAAAGGATGGGTCAAAACTTTTTTTCACATACACATTCAATAATTCGGTTGGGGTAAGTAAAATTTGTATCTGTGGGGTTACAGCACACAGGTGCTTTGTGAGTGTGGTTTCTCTCTCGAAACCATGGCTCAATTGATGAGCTGTCCAGCGTGTCCTACCAAGTGGACCTGTATAACGCCACTGATAATGATGTCCACGTGGCTAAGTACACACTGCTATCAAGTTGCACATCAAGTTATACATTTCCAGTTTATGCTGACCTCGCAGTGCCGGAAATCCTATACAATGCGAGGTCAGCTTATACTGGAAATTTATAACTTGATGTGTGCCTTGTGTACTAGCCAAAAAAATACTGACCTTTCGACTGATAGATTCTCTAAGGCACAGTTTTTATATCCTAAGTTAACTTAACCAATGGTTAAATATGCTACCTAATGGTTTCATAACACGTTTTTTCATCAATTGTTACTCTATCAAATGGTCAAATAAGTTGAAGAGTTTTATTTAACCATTTTTTGGAATACAAATTAATTAATAAACGCGTCCTACCGAAGTTTGAAACCATTAGTTAGCTTATTTAACCATTGGTTGAGTTAACTCGGGATCAAAAAACTGGGTCTAAGAAGATTATATTTTATCTAAATGTATGTTCAATGACCAGATTTGCATGCACATGGTTGCAGGTTCGAACCCAGGCAAGTACCGTGACTTTTTCAAAGTTAATGTACTTTCTTAATCATTAAAGATGAAGGAAACATCGTGAGGAAACCTGGACTCCAAAAAATTGGAATCTAAAATCGCCAACCCGCAATGAGCAAGCGTGGTGATCAATGCTCATTCCTTCTCTATATGGGAAGAGGCCTGTGCCCAGCAGTGGGACATTTATAGGCCGGTATTATCAATACTAATATTATAAAGCTGAAGAGTTTGTTTGTTTATTTGTTTGTTTGTTTGAATGCGCTAATCTCAGGAACTACTGGTCCGATTTGAATAATTAATTCACTGTCAAATAGCCCACTTATTGAGGAAGGCTATAGGCTATAATTTGTCACGATAACCACGGCCACGCGGGCGGAGCCGCGAATAAAATCTAGTCTATATATATAAAAATGAAACCCGTTTTCCGTTGTCACGACATAGCATGAAAACGGCTTGACCGATTTGGCTGATTTTGATCTTGAAATGTTTGTGGAAGTCCAGGGAAGGTTTAAAAGGTGTAAAACATAAATAAAAAGTAAAAAAAACTGTTCCTAAACTCAGGAATTACCTTAATTAATTTACTTTTGACAGAACGAAGTCTGTCCGGGCAGCTAGTATTTAAATAATTAGGAAGCCATCTTTGAAAGTTTCTAGCCTACAACAAAAACTGCATCATTACGCAAACTATACACGAAGTCATAAACAAACTTCTTTTACTTTTTTCGCTGCCAATCCGCTGTGAAACCGATAACACGTTGCGTGCGACGAAATTTACAAAATAACTGATCGGTTAGGCAACTAACTGTTGCTGTGTAAACATTTAACTACTAAATATTGGCTTTTAAATGAGGTAATTTTTTCCTTAAGTCTTCAGTGGTACAATCGACTGCACGGATAGCCGAGTGGTATAGGTCACCATGCTAATTACCACTGTGCGCGACGTGCTGCGGGCTCGATCCCCGCATGGGACAAGTATTTGTGTGATCCACAGTTGCTTGTTCCAAGTCTGGGTGTTCTTTGTGCATGTGAGTTGAATGTTTGTGAAACCCCCGCGACACAAGGATTAAATTCCTTAGTGCGGGCGTCTTTAATTTTTAAAGAAAAAGAAAAAATCTTACTATCTTTTGATCGCGGCTCCGCACGCGTGGGCGTCTGTTATCGCGGCAGATTGTAAACTATAGTTTTCCTCAATAAGTGGGCTATGTAACGGTGAAAGAATTTTTCAAATCGAACCAGTAGTTCCTGAGATTACGCGTTCAACCAAACAAACTCTTCAGCTTTATAATATTATTATAGATTATGTTTTAATCTCGTGCCAGAGTGTTGATAACCACACTCATACGAAACGGCATCACCGATTTTTTAAGTTTTTTTTTTGTGTGTTTTTGGAAGGTCTGAGTGAGTCGTAGGTTATTATTTATACTTCTAGGAGATAAGGGTGTCACTTTCCAGAATATGGTAAAACGTTAGCCGGGTTAGCTAGTAATAATATAAGGTTTGAATTAACGAAAGCTAACTGTAAGCCTGTAATCGATATTAGATGGTTAAGCTGCGCCCGCCGCGGTTGGACCGTGGATGGGTTACCATCGAATATACCGAGGCCTTACCGCGCCGCAAAAGCGCGCAAAGCCCTTGACCCTCACCTACCCTGACTATTCGTTGATCTTTGACAGTTGTTAAGTCTTTACAATTCTGACAACCAGTCTTACTACGGGATACTGTGTTACACGGTCGAATGTGTTGTGGATGTCAAATAGACAGTTGTTTTGTAAAATACGGTGTTTACGTTCAGCAGAGCTGGAAGCTGACACCAACATAGCTTGGGAAAACGCTAGTCAGAAGGTTCCTAAAATACGATCGATCAAATCACACCATATTTAAACAAGAAACCCTCGTAAAATTAATATTGAAATGCCATCAAATAAATTAAATATGTTAAGGCGCCATGACACCTTTAGGCCCAGTTTCTTGATCCCAAGTTAACTCAACCAATGGTTAAATGTGTTATTGGCATTGCTCCGATTCCAAAGTAAGTAGCTAAAGCACTTGTGTTATGGAATCAGAGACAACGAAGGTACCACAAACACCCAGACCCGAGACAATGTAGAAAAGTGTTTTTCTACATTGACTCGTCCGGGAATCAAACCCGGGACCTCAAAGCTGGCGACACCTTGACAACCGGTGTGTACGCCCTCGACCACGGAGGTCGTCAAACCATGTTTTTTCATCAATTGTTAGTCTATCAAATGGTCAATCAAAAAAGTTGGAGAGTTAACTAATTAACCATTTGTTGGAATAATAATTTATGAATAAACGCCTTCTTCCTAAGTTGGAAACTATCAGTTAGCATATTTAACCATTAGTTGAGTTAACTCGGGATCAAAAAACTAGGGCCTTAGTGGTAGGTATACAACTGATTGACAATTTGTAATCAATTCAAATATGGCCGCTCTGTGCTCATAGCGGGTCCACTTTCACTTATCACGCGTTCGGCAAAGGTATTCGCGTGTTATGCCAAAGGTGATTAACTACATTACTATTTATGATATGGCCTGATAATGTTTATTTGATTAAGTATAGTTCATGCATATGTTAATTAGTTTAAGCGCTAATAATGGATCTTAATTAAAAAAAAGTCGATGTCTATGTTAAAAAAAAAAGAATGTCCGGTTCGCACGTATTAACTGATGGGCAAAGATCACCCAATGGACGCCGGATGAAGGACGCGCTGGTTGAGGTCAACGTCGGAGAAGGTGGTGTGATGATCAAGTCGAGTATGCAGGGCGCACGGGGCTAGAAATCACACGAGATAGATAGTTTTGATAGAAGAAAGGGGACGCCTTTCCCAGCAATACTCGTTCTCTGTATGAGAGGCCTGCAGTGGGACAGTTGCAGGCTGGTGTTATTAACAGCTTCGGTAATGACATCCACCATGGCGTGGCTCAAGACTGGTGATCCATGCTCGATCTTTGTAGGGGAGGCCTGTAATGGGACAGTTACAGGCTGGTGTTATTAACTGCTTCAGTAATGACGTCCACTGTGGGACTCACAAGCGTGGTGATCAATGCTCGTTCTCTGTATGAGAGTCATGCAATGGGACAGTTACAAGCTGGTGTTATAAAAAACATTTGTAATATTTTTCCTACAAATTCCCCGCCATGTAAAAGTATATTTAATGTCATAATAAATTTTAATATAACGTCACACTATAACTTATGACGTATGGGTAAATAACACAGTTATTATTTTACATTTTCCCTAGTCCATAGTCAATGAATTTGTCAGACTTATTGAATAATAACAGTAGTTAAATATGTATACGTAGTCATTTGTTCAATTTACATGTGACAAGCAAGTACCAATGTGACTTTTTCAAAGTTCTTTCTTAATTATTCTAAGACATTATTGCGAAAAAGTGAAGGAAAACAGTTAGGAAACCTGGATTCCGAAAATTGAAATCTGAAATCGTCCACTTCAATGCGCAAGCGTGGAGATGTATGCTAACGAGCATTGGTTGATATTTGAAGGAACGCCTTCTATACAGGATTATTTTATCTTAAAATTGAAAATAAATTTTTGATACAAACATAAGTCACGTGACCTGTCACTTTGTCTGAATATTTCATTTTCAATTTTATGATTTCGACCTATGTTTTTTGGGAAAAGTTGTTCAGCTTTATGCACCTGATTACCTCGTTGAATATACGCACTCCATAAAAAATAATCCTGTATAGTTAAGGAAAACGCTTTCAATTGTTTAACTCATACAAGGAAAATGATGATACATAATTTGGGACTACGTGCGCATACCGTGAGTAATATTACTGGATAATGTTGATAGGAAACGATTTAAGATTCCGTACTCAAACTTCAAGTTATCAATTGATGCTTGTTAACCATTATTTTGTAGTTCAGTTTTAATTTTTAATAGGTTTAATAGCTATAAATTGTAAATATAAATTAATATTCTTTAACATGTACATACTTTTAAATGTCCGTCTTTACCAATAACATCTACATATTACTATTCAAATAAATGATGATTCATTCTAATATTTTATATGCAATAGTAACTCTGTCTGTCCGTCTGTCTAACTACATGAAACACAGCAAAACTACTAAGCCGATTTTCATATTATTTAGCATAGAATTAGCTGGAACTCCAAGAAAGGATAAGGCTACATTTTGTGGTGAAAACCGACTTCCACGCGGACAAAACCGTGGGTGCCAGCTATTTTGGAACCTTTCCTATGGCTTGGATGAAATCCAATTTCTAGTAGCGAACAATCTATCCCAAGAAAGTGGCGGTAGCCTAACAGCTAGGGCATCGGACTTGCGATCATAAGGTTGCGGGTTAGAATCCAACCCATTGCACTACCGACGTGAACCCACTCGTAACACAAGCACTTAGCACGAGAGGTTAACAAGAACACTAGTAATGAGCGACAAACATATATATAAAATCTAAAGAGTTTGTTTGCTTCAACGCGATATTCCCAGAAAATATTGGTCCAATTAGTAAAAAATCTTTCAGCTTTAGATAGCCCATTTACCGAGGCTTTTTTATAACCGACCCCCCACCCCCCGCGGGTAGAGCCGCTACAAAACTATTGAAAATAATATATCCGTGATACAGTGATGCTTTAAAACTAAAAAACGTGTCAGAACTAATAATAATAATGTCAAGTAATAAAACAATTTGTTTATAGCTACACGAGGGATGACGTCACAACAGTTTTACTGATGTGTCACGAGTGACATTATTTCTATAAATTATATTGTTTACGGGGTACCACAATAGATGGCGTTAGTGGTAAAATTAAAAGTCGCAATGGTTTCGTTACACGGAAAATGATAAGTGTTTTGTCATATAATAATTTTATTAAACGTTCTTAAGAGCTACCTGGTGTTTTATTGTATAGTGTATAGTGGCTCCATCTACACTCACCAAACTTCCTAAGCGTGTTTTGTTTGGGACAATTATTATTTTAGAAGTGAAAACTTCTTTAGCGGCGCTGTGCACTTTTTGGGATGGATAAAAATGTTAAACTGGCCTCAGGGGTCACGTGACTGATCGAAAAGTACCTAAGACGCGGCACAAGGCGCTTGCGCGAGTGTTCTGATGTCATCCGGTGTCAGCATAGAAAAAATATGTCAATGGGTGTCAGTATCACTTAAACTTTTCGAAGTAATAACTTCTTTAGCGGCGTTGTGCATTTTTTGGGATGGCTAAAAAATGTTAAACTCGCTTCAGGGGTCACGTGACTGATCGAAAATACCTAAGACGCGGCGCAGGGCGTTTGCGCGAGTGCGCGTACGTGTGTTTGTACTACAGCGTGCTACGCGCATCCACTGATGGTGACTGCTGATGGCTTGACCGTCTGTATACTTGTAAAATTCGTGTACTTATATAAAAAAACAATATGGAAATTGAACAAAGTGCATCTATTATTTTTGACGGGCCTGTTGGTCTAGTGGTTAGTGACCCTGACTGCTAAGCCGGAGGTCGTGGGTCTGATTCCCACCCAGGACAAATCTTTGTGTGATGAGTATGATCATTTGTTCTGTGTCTGAGTGTCATTTATCTATAATATGTATGTATTTAGAAATATATAAGTATGTTTATCAGTTGTCTGGTTACCATAGTACAGGCTCTGCCTAGTTTGGGATCAGATGGCCGTGTGCTTTATTTGCTAGTTTTCACTTCTGCCCCGAGGTTTTTTTTTTACTTATTTATGCACACTGTAAGTTACGACCTGGGTTTACTTGCTCAGGTCATGAGCATTCATACGTGAGGAGTTGGGGACCTTTAATAAGGCAAAAAGCAAGAGAGGGCTGGATGTAACTTTTATTATTTAAGGATATATTTTCGGGATAACTTGATCAAAGACAATATTAATAAGTAACAGTAACTGTTGCTTATTAATATTGTCTTTGATGAAGTTTTAAGGGTTCCGTCATTGTACTGACTGGGATTAAACTACATAATAACACTTCAAAGTAGGTAGGTACCTATTTTTGGGATAACTTGATCAGACAATATTAATAAGTAACAGTAACATTTTCATACGGAACCCTTAAAACTTCTAAATCAATTATCAATTACGTGACAACTCAACAAAAACAAAAGTAACGAAAGTTATGACGTTATCAGTCGGCTGATTAGCAACTTATAGATAAGATATAATCAACGGAACATCACTAGCAACAATTTGACATTAACATTTATCTTTATACAACATGTAACAAAACCCCTGTCAGATCCAATAAAGGCGTATTCGTGGTAGTTCATGAACCGTCTTGCATAGGCGGCTTCTTTGACACCAAACTGTAGGTAATAAGTACGTGACCTTTGAGGAGCGGTCAGTTGTTCAGCTGTTGCCTTGGATCAGTGGTTATTTGTATTTAAATATTTTGACTGGGGAAAAAAAATATTCTCCAATCCATTAAATGGCTAAGTATTTGTGTTCGCAGTACGATACCGAATAATACTCTCAGGGATCGGACAGGGTTTTTGTTACACGCTGTATATCAACGGAATAAAGTCTATTCTTGTTGCCTATTGTTACCAAGATCTTTCGGTCGACAGTACAAGAATTCATTTGACTTATTTCATTAAGTAATTAATTTCGTTTATCTACGACTTGTAATAGATAACGTTGGGACAAGAAATTTATCTATATTCGCTAGATTTTAGGAGTCAATGAAGACATTGTTAAATTTAATGTGCTCTTTATAACATAAGTCACGTGACCTGTTACTTTATATGAAAAGGCTTTTCAACTTAGATACTGGCTAAGGTTGTTAATACAGGATTATTTTTTTATGGAATGCGTATATTCAACGAAGTAATCAGGTGCATAAAACTGACCAACTTTCCCCAAGGAACATAGGTCGACATCTTAAAATTGAAAATGAAATTTTCATACAAAGTGACAGGTCACGTGACTTATGTTTGTATGAAAATTTGATTTTCAATTTTTAGATAAAATATAAATATACGCACTTCATAAAAAATAATCCTGTATTAACAACCTTAGCCAGTATCTTGTAACCTTTAACCCAGTGTAACACTTGCCAGGAGATATATTATTTTCCTTATACTGTTTTTGTAGGTACATTTTGCTATCGTAAGTTCAAAGGTCAAGCGCAACCCCTTCGCTTGGTTTATTTTTTATATTGTCCTTCTATTTGGCCTGTTGGTAAGTGACCCTGACTGCTTAAGCGGAGGTCATGGGTTCGATTCCAGACCCATTTGTGATGAGCCCAATATTTTTTTCTGTATCTGAGTGTTATTTATATCATTTATTAATAAATGTATGTAACAAATATAATACCCGAACGATGTCGTCTGGTAAATATGTAGTACCGAGAGTAAATAATGTTTATGGAGACCGGACATTAGACAAGCGTATCCCTTACATACTCAACGGCTTACCAGACGAAATCAGAGACGAAAAAAAGAAAAATAAATTTAAGATAAATCTAAAAAAATACCTACTTAATACACTGCCTTAACTTTATATTGTATTACATAGACTAAACTACTGTTTTACATAAGCAACTCTTAATATCTATACTTATATTTAATACGATATTTATACTTACGTACTTAATATATCTAGATACTAATGGAATATACTACTAATAAACCTAGCTTACATTATATAATTCTACTATATGATAGTTATAAATAATAAAAATACACTATAATAACTAAAGAATAATAGTTTTGATCCAACAGACAAACTATGTGTATAGTTTTGTTGGACATTATGTAATTTATAAAACCTAAAATGTACCTTTGATAAATGAATAAATAAATAATAATAATTTATGTATAATATGTATTTATGTATGTATAATATGTATGTATTTAGAAAATATAAGTATGTTTATCAGTTGTCTGGTTGCCATAAGACAGTTTGTTAAACCTCTTATAACTCGAGAACGAATGGACCGATTTTCATGATCCTTTTTGTTGGATTTGTCTATCCGTCCCGAGTAGCAGAATAATTATTAAAAACATTGTAATTATTATCTTTACCGGCACGGGGATAACTTACGCGGTTGAAATCGCGTGTCACAGCTTGTACCTACGAGTATATCCCTAAAACCCCAACTTTTCTAAAGTTATAAAGGTTCAATATTACTAATCATACCAAAATATTGGGAATTATTTACGGATTCAACGGTTTACTCACGCGCATTCTCGGGATCTCAGTTCGACTCGCAACACCGCCGCCGCCGCATCAGCTCATGATTAAGGACTCCTATTGAGTCTGAAACTAGTCGGGCGATCCCGAGAATGCGCGTGAGTAAACCGTTGAATCCTTAAATAATTATGAATTCGTCTCACGGAAGTTATTATAATAAAATATTGGGAATTCCACACACGAAACAATAACCTTTGACCTTAAACGTCCTCAGCCAAAACACCATAAAAATTATTATTATCAGATACAGAAAAAAATGTCTGTCGATAATTTTTTAGATAATTCTGTCTGGCGAGCACGCGGTGGGTTCGTGAAGATAAGACTTTTCGTCGTGGTGGATCAGGTGATAGGTGGCCCGATTGCCATGTTTTTGTTTACACGCCAAATATGGAGAATCGAGTGACCCAAATGATTAGGAACAAGTCAACAAGGTAATTTTCCGGTGATACAATTGCAATCTGTATTGATTGAGCGGTTTTGGGGTTCTGCATCTAAAGGGTTAAACGGGATCCTATAACTAAGACTCCGATCTCCGTTTGTGTGTCTGTGTGTCACCAGGCTGTACCTCATGATAGAACAGTTAAAACTTTCAGAGATTACTTTTTATGTTGCCTTTCTAACAACAAATACTAAAATGCATTCTTTCTCGCACTCACATGCCGCCCATAAAATAAAACAATAATAAACTAACTTAAAAAATAATTTCTCAAAAGGTACATAGGGGATATATTGATTTTATTTATTTATTTGCTTCAGGCAACAAAGTACCTACTATAATACTATACTAAAATATTATACACAAAGAATTAAACTACACAGGAATAATTTAAAAGGAGTGCGTATAATATTCAACGAGGTAATCAGGTTCATAAAACTGAACAGCTTTCCCCTAGGAAAATAGCGTCGAAATCTTAAAATTTAAAATCATAATTTCATACAAACGTAAGTCACGTGACCTGTCACTTTGTATGAAGAGTTAAAAGATTTCGACCTGTTCCTTGGGGATAGTTGTTCAGTTTTATGCACCTGATTACCTCGTTGAATATCCGCACTCCTTTTAAAATAATCCTGTTTAATCCTAAAACACTAAAGTTGCACACACTTTATATATTATGCAGAAAATGTGCGTCCCATCCGTGAAAATCACTATGAAAGTGCCTAATATGAAACTAAAAATGACTTCAACTTGCGCAGTTCCAAAATAAGTCATTATAAAAAAGAACCGGCAATAAACTCCATTTGTGAACCTGCAAGCATGTGCGAACAAATCTGCTGAAAAACGTATATCATTAATAATAAATATCTTGGGACAGTTCACACACGGCCATCTGATCATAAACTAGGCAGAGCCTGTACTATGGTAACCAGACAACTGATAAACATACTTATATATTTCTAAATATATACATATTATACATAAATAACACCCAGACACAGAACAAATCATCGTGCTCATCACACAAAGATTTGTCCTGGGTGGGAATCGAACCCACGACCTCCGGCTTGGTAGTCGGGGTCATTAACCACTATACCAACAGGCCAGTCAATTAACGTAGGTGATATTATTTCGAAAATTATTAAAAAACACCAGAAAAAGCTACTCCATATAATAATTAACCACCTGTTGATAAGAACTTATCAGTAACATAAAATAAAATTATTGCTGTTCGAATTACTACACAAAAACGTCTGACCCGAGAATCGAACTCGTGCTAAAACAAGTGAGGCGCCACGTGACCTCTCTACCTACCACTTTTATTTACAGACAACAATTACACTATCTGAACAGTGATTAATGTTATCCAACCTAATGGAGTTAATAATCTTCTACTATATAAAAATAAGTCGGGTTTTCCTTCCTGACGCTATAACTCCAGAACGCACGAACCGATTTCTACGGTTTTGCATTCGTTGGAAAGGTCTCGGGCTCCGTGAGGTTTATAGTAAAGAAAATTCTCAATTACATAAAAAAAAATTTAGACCGCGGGCGGAGCTGCGGGAAACAGCTAGTTATCTATATATATAAAAATGAAACCCGTTTTCCGTTGTCACGACATAGCATGAAAACGGCTTGACCGATTTGGCTGATTTTGATCTTTAAATGTTTGTGGAAGTCCAGGGAAGGTTTAAAAGGTGTAAAACATAAATAATAAGTAAAAAAAAACTGTTCCTAAACTCGGGAATTACCTTAATTAATTTACTTTTGACAGAACGAAGTCTGTCCGGGCAGCTAGTTTTATAATAAATGTGGACAACATCACATACATTGCTCCGAATCCAAAGTAAGTAGCTAAAGCACTTGTGTTATGGAATCAGAGACAACGAAGGTACCAGAAACACTCTGGGTGTTATATTATATATATATATATCCCGAGACAATGTAGAAAAGTGGTTTTCTACATTGACCCGGCCGGGGATCGAACCCGGTACCTCAGAGCTGGCGAAACCTTGAAAACCGGTGTATACGCCACTCGACCACGGAGGTCGTCATTAATTCGAAAGATATCATGTATTTCTATATGTATGTTTGCGTTTTTACGACTAATGACCGCATACTGAAACGTCAATCAGTTTTAAGTCGCCGCTAAGTCTCATGCTGTCTCTGTCACTTTAAGGTGTAAAGTAGCGACAGATATACATTTAAGAATACAACAGAACAGTTAATTTGCCTTTCAGTATTCTGGGGTAAATGGGTAAACAGATCTTCGACGACCTCCGTGGTCGAGTGGCGTACACGTTCTCAAGGTGTCGCCAGCTCTGAGGTCCCGGGTTCGATCCCCGGACGGGTCAAGGTAGAAAAACAGTTTTCTACATTGTCTCGGGTCTGGGTGTTTGTGGTACCTTGGTTGTCTCTGATTCCATAACACAAGTGCTTTAGCTACTTACTTTGGATTCGGAGCAATATAATATGTGATGTTGTCCACATTTATTTATTTATTATTTATTTATCTTGAAGGAAATTGGTAAAATGATACCTTGGATTAAGAAAAGGGTAAAACGCCAGCGGAATCGCAAACAAGTGTTTGTATTTAAATTATAAACGCGATATTGATATCATAGTTTAATAATACCGGCCTGTAAACGTCCCACTGCTGGACACAGACCTCTGACCATAGAGAACGAATGAGCATTGATCACCACGCTTGCTCATTGCGGGTTGGTGATTTCGGATTCCATTTTTTTGGAATCTCGGTTTCCTCACGATGTTTTCCTTCACCGTTAGTCAATGGTGTCTTAGAATGATTAATAAAGTACATGTAACTTTGAAACAGTCACATTGGTACTTGCCCAGGTTCGAACCTGCAACCATGCGCATGCAAATCCGGTCATTTAACCGCTAGGCCACCAGGACTATATCTTAATGCTTGTGCATAATAAATTGTGTTTTCTTTCTTTCTTATTTTTAATAGTTTGTTTACTAATTAAACGCAAACCATTAAACAAATATGAGTAAATCTTTATGCACTGACAGATAATTTTAGGACGAAAACACTTGCCTTGCTTGCAAAATAAATTAATAAATTTAATACGAAGTCACGTTAAAATTAAAGTGATAAAAAATTGCACATGAAAAAAATCCAGAACAACTGCTTTCAGAAAATCAAGCAGACGAAGCAGAGTTAAAAAGCTAGTGTATCGAGAAAAAAGCTGTATTTACAGACATTATCTCGTTACCAATTAATATTATAAGTACTTATATACATGTGTATAAACATAACATGCTAGTTGACTCAACTACTGGCCAGCGATAAGCTTTGTTTTTTTTATCCAATTTAAATATCGAATTATTAAACAAATGACGAATTACTGTCGAGTATTTAAAATAAGAACGTGATATGATAACGGGCGGGTAAACGAACTTCTTATCGGGATTCCATATTTGAAAAATCGAATGTCAAGGCTGTCATAGTTCTGCATTTGAAATTATCAGTTTCAAGTTCTTTTTCTTTAGATTACGATAATATAGGATCAGTATTATCTATAAGTTAGATAGTACGTCATTTTGTAAAATTCCATTGATACGTCACTATTGTAATGAATTAGTTTTATTGTTACTATCCAATTGCAAAAAACAAAAGCTATTCTCTTTCTATCTACCATGAAAGAGTGAATGAAAGTTGAATGATATGTGGAATAATAGAGTACGGGCGAAGTAACTATTTGGTGGTTGGTCTAGTGATTAGTGACCCTGACTGCTAAGCCAGAGTTCGTGGGTTCGATTCCCACCCAGAACAAATCAATCTGTGATGAGCACGATCATTTGTTCTGTGTCTGGGTGTAATTTATCTAAAATATGTATGTATAAATATATAAGTATGTTTTTCAGTTGTCTGGTTGCCATACTTACAGGTTCTGGCTAGTTTTTGATCAGATGGCCGTATGTGAGTTGTCCGAAGATAATAAAAAAAAACATACCTCCTAAACGGCTGGTCTATTTTTAAGCAGTTTGTGCTCAAACGTTTCAATCATTCGAGATGGTTTTTAGCTATAATATTTGTGAAAGTAAATAAAACAGCTTGTTCTTTATATAACAAAAAGGAATCAGCTTTTTTCGGCTGTTTCTTCCATTTCTATTCATTGAAACAAAATTAAACTGTTTACCACGAACTCCCGCCTTTTTTTTGGTCTATGTGCTTAAACAATCCACTACTACAGTATCGCAATACATTATGTATATACTTTCGAATGTTGCAAATCGTAGGTGTTCAAGTAATAACTTAATTAGAGCTAATCATAGCAAAAACGGTTCCAGCGAAGCGTTAAACTGTGATCTAACGATAAATTCCTTTCTGTTAGTTAAATACGTGTTTAAAAAGTTATAACACCAGCCTGTAACTGTCCCACTGCAGGCCTCTCATATAGAACGAGCATTGATTACCACGCTTGTAGGTCCCACGGCGGGCGACATTACCGAAGCTGTTAATAACACCAGCCTGTAACTGTCCCACTGCAGGCCTCTCATACAGAGATCGAGCATTGATCACCACGCTTCTAAGTGCCACGGTAGGCGTCATTTTACGAAGCTGTTAATAACACCAGCCTGTAACTGTCCCACTGCAGGCCTCTCATACAGAGATCGAGCATTGATCACCACGCTTCTAAGTGCCACGGTAGGCGTCATTTTACGAAGCTGTTAATAACACCAGCCTGTAACTGTCCCACTGCAGGCCTTTCATGTAGAACGAGCATTGATCACCACGCTTGTGAGTCCCACGGTGGGCGCCATTACCGAAGCTGTTAACAACACCAGCCAATCACAAGGGATTTCTAGCTAAAGCTACGAATATAACTACAAACGTGATCAAATAGGTATTAAAATTACACTGAATGTATTACTACGTATATTAATCTCCAGACCGAATTTCGGCCTCGGCGGCCAATCTCAAGTGAGATCAGCCATGTACGCAGGAGATATTATAGTGCACAAGTGTGTGCGCAAACACAGGTGCACTGTCTGTTCCTTCAATCTCATAGTCCGATGGGACGGTTGACCGACACGACCGGAGAGGGATCAGGCGCAGGACCAACGGCTTTACGTGCTTTCCGAGGCACAGGGATGTAAACACCACCACACTTCCTGACTCCGAGCGGTAAACTCAGTAAATATTTTTCGCACGACCCAGGAATCGAACCCGAGACCTCGTGCACGACAGTCGCGCTTGCGACCACTAGACCAACGAGGAGGTCAAACTACTACGTACTACTTCAAATACAATGGATTGCGAAAATGAACCTAACAGATACGATTCTAAGGTTATGTTTTGTTATAACTGATTTGCGGTTTCCCGCCACCCAAGTTGTTATAATCACCATTTCTGTCTCAGGAAACAGTGTTGGGTCTTAGATAACCTTTTCTCTATTATCTTCTGTCTGCTGTAGATCAACAAACATGATAAAATTATCTTCTAGATAAATTCCTTTCGATTATATCACTTTTGTCTTTTGAGTATATAGAAGAAGTTGAAAGTAGCGTCTATGAATGAAAAGGTGAGAGGTAATAATGTTTGTCGTGGTATGAATCAATTGTTTCTTGACATGTCCTAATTCCTAATTATCCATTGTACACAAGACGTATTTCACCTAAAATGAAACCTAAAGTTAGGTTAATTCAGATACGTTCATTTGCTAAAACATGAGTGTACATACAATTATTAAAACAATGCATGTAAGGTGTTACAATGGAGTTGTCCTAACATGTTTACCATATTGTTATGATGGTGTGCAAATATTAATACAATTTTAAGATTGAATTTAGTAATTAATTATATCTAAAACTGAAGAACGTTCGATTTGTGATCTCAAACCGAGCTTGGCTTTGTGAATTACGGCTGAGTGCATATTGTTGGCAGTACATCGACTTAAATTAACCTGGATGGGTAAACCTTGTGTTCACCTTATAGCTGAAATACTCTGTGGTACTGTTTAATATTTAGTAGTATTATTAAGGTTTGCCAAAGAACAATGGAACGCAGTATATTGGGGATTAAGAGAGTGGATTGCGTGCGTAACACCATCTTGCGCTCAAAAACACGGATAATAGATGTAGGTTTTCAAGCAGCCAAACTTAAATGTAACTGGGCTGGTCACGTTAGCCGCATGACTCTAGATAGGTGGGCTAAAATAGCTACAGAGTAGGTTCCTGATGTCGGAGCTCGCAAACGAGGCAGGCCGAGGAGAAGGTGGCGGGATGACATCGATCGCTTCTTAAGCGATTGGCATCAAGTGGCTCAAGACCGAAAGGTCTGTAGCCAAGCAGGGGAGACCTTTGCCCAGCAGTGGGACAATAATTAGGTGAGGAAAAAATAATTGTATTATTTGGATTTTTAATAACAAGACTCACAACTTAAACCGTTGATACGAGAGGCCCGTAAGCCGTACGGTTTGATGTTGTGAGGACGGATGAAAGTCACATAACTCCAAGATATGAATATGACTGTGTACGGGTATACAAGCAGAGGGAGACCGAAAAGGAGATGAATGGATTATGTGAAAGATGATATGAGAAAGCAAGGAGTGGATGCCGCGATGACGAGTAATAGAGATGAATGGAAGGAAAATACGCATTGCGCCGACCCCATATGAATGGGATAAGGGCAGGAGATTATGATGATTGAGACTATGCAATAAATTAGAGTATGTGTGTGTGGAGTGGTGTGTGGAGGGGTGTGTGGAGGGGTGTGTGTATGTCGGGGGTGGGGGTGAGTGCGTGTATGGGGTCATTTTACGCAACTAGGGTCATATTTTATTACGAAAGTGCCTGGAAAGGCCTACTTGAATTTTTTTTTTTGGGTGTGTATGAGTGAATGTATACAGGATTAATTTAAAAAGAGTGCGTATATTCAACGAGGTAATCAGGTACATAAAACTGAACAACTTTTCACACGAAACGTAGGTCGACATCTTAAAATTGAAAATCATCTTTTCATACAAACATGAGTCACGTGACCTGTCACTTGTATGAAAAGTTCATTTCCAATTTTAAGATTTCGACCTATGTTCCTTGGGGAAAGTTGTTCAGTTTTAAGCACCTGATTATCTCGTTGAATATACGCACTCCATTTAAATTAATTCTGTATAATGACTTAGCGACTGACGACGTTCGACGCATGCCAGTATGGACCAACAGCTTAACATAGAACTGATTCGAGGAACTGATGGTTCGAACGAACCACGTCGATTCTGTGAAATTCGATCAACAACTCGCATCTCACATCGCTATTCACTCTCACTTCGCATAAGTTTTCCAATTTCGAGTGCGAAGTGAGCGTCGAAGTGACCAGTGATTACCTTACTGAATGCCACTTCATACGTCATCTCATACTTTATCTGTCTAAATCTCACGGTTAATTAAGTTCAACTCGCTGACACGCTCGCAAGGGTAGCGCTAGTGTATCAACCGAGTTTTAGAATGCCAATCAAGAAACTCACAGCGGATTCAGATTCGAAGTTTAGAACGAGGTCTTACAGAATCAACAGGCAGGTCAGTGTGGTCACCCATCCAAAGACCAACCACAGTTACTAATTAATTAACCTTTAGGGTCAATCCTGACGTTTACTTAGCCACGAGCCCCTCTTGATAAAAAACACGTGCAAGACGACCGTCGATTGTTTACATCTTAAGTGAGATTACTACCTCTGATTAGAAGTTAAAGATTATAGGTTATAGTTATTATTAGAAATGAAGATTATCTTTAGGTTTAGTGTCAGCAAGATGCATTTATAGTAATACTAGCTGTCCCCGACGACTTCGTCTACGTGTTTTAGACTTTTGTAAGTTATCTCTTCATGACCGCCTTGCACATCATAATCACATTATTTTGTTACGGAGTTGTTTTGTAGTTTTTGGGAGGACTTCGCATCATGGGACATGTGACCTGATCGAAAATACCTAAGAGAGATGTCATTCGTTGTCAGCATAGAAAAAATAAATCAATGGTTGTCAGAGTCATTTTTTGAAGTGAAAACTTCTTTGCGATGTGCACTTTTTGGAATCGGTAAAAAAGCGGCGCTTATTAATATAGATACATATTATTATGTACCTACACATTAGAGATGTAATATTTAATTTTGTAATATTTTTATACTTTATAGCATTAACTTATATTTTCTACCGGCACTCCGGGCCTGCAACCTGTTGTTTTTTTTATTAAGGTACAGTCAACAGCAAAAGTAGATGATCGAAATCAGAAATACAATACTAATTAACGGAGTTCGCGTCAGAACTGAGTAGCGTCGAAATATTCAACGTATGTCATTGTTAATTAAAACCAAACAATTACTACTAGTACAGTTGCCATATTCGTGATCAGTTTTGAATTCAAAAGTTATAACGACGACTGCACGGATAGCAGAGTGGTATACTTAGGTCACCACGCTAATTACCACTGTGCGCGACGTGCTGCGGGTTCGATCCCCGCATGGGACAAGCATTTGTGTGATCCACAGATACTTGTTCCAAGTCTGGGTGTTCTTTGTGCATGTGATTTGAATGTTTGTGAAACCCCCACGACACAGGGATTAAATTCCTTAAAGCGGGCGTCGTTTTTATTAAAAAATAAAACTTAATTCATCATCTACTTTTGCTGTTGACTGTGCCATGTTTATAAAAGTACCTTCACAAATTATGAATCAATTTGAAACAAAAAGTACAATTTGTAGTTAAAAAGAGATAGAGGATTACGCTAACATTTTAATATCCGGATATATTATGATTTTAACAAGTAGGCAATTCTTCAAAAACGATGTATTTTACTTCCGTTATTTTCTAAATAATGTTACGACATGCAAGCTACATAATACATTATGTGATCCGCGCGTGATTCAGTCTGACCTTTCAACTAGGTCAGATGTCGGCGCCAGACATAGTTAGCTAGACTTCCCGATTTATTTGTGTTTGTGCAAATTAATTACAAATATTATCAACACTATACGTTCTTGGGATACTGGGTTCAGGGTTCTCACCTGGGCAGTCCTATCCGGCTCCACAACCCATTTTACTGGATTGAGGAGTCGGATAGGAAGTCGCCTTGTATAATACGGTATTTTGGTAAATCCGGTAAGACTGGAAGCCGATCCCAACATAGCTTGACAAAAGGCTCAATTAATTCAACTTATCGCGGTCCACTGCTGGACCTAGCCCTTTGCTATGTTGCACTACAAAACCTGGACCTCCATTTGAGGGCTGTGTGTTGTGGTGCGCTATCATTAATGAAAATGTTTGTTTGGTTGAACGCGCCACTTTCAGGAACTTCTGGTCCGATTTGAAAAATTATTTCTGTGTAAGATAGCCCATACAGAATTAATTAAAAAGGAGTGCGGATATCCTACGAGGTAATCAGGTGCAAAAAACTTAACTACTTTTCCCAAGGGATACAGGGCGAAATCTTAAAAATAAAAATCAAATTTTCATACAAGCATAAGACACGTGAACTGTCACTTTGTATGAAAATTTCATTTTCCAATTTAAGATTTCGACCTATGCTCCTAAGTCTAAGTGTAAGCCGTACGGTTTGACCGCTAATAAAGGTTAAGCCGCGCTCGCCGCGGTTGGTCCGTGGATGGGTGACCATTTGTAAACATATTGAGACCCCTCCGTGCCTCGGAAAGCACGTTAAGCCGTTGGTCCCGACTGTCATACAGTGATCTTTGATAGTCGTTAAGTCATTACAATATTGACAACCAGTCTTACTATGGAATACTGTATTACCTAGCAATAGGTTGTGGAGGTCAGATAGGCAGTCGCTCTGTAAAATACGGTATTCAGCTAAATCCAGTAAGACTGGAAGCCGACCCCAACATAGCTCGGGAAAAGGCTAGGCAGAAGAGCTCCTTGCGGAAAGTTGTTCAGTTTTATCCACCTGATTACCTCGTTGAATATACGCACTCCTTTTGAATTAATCCTATAGAATCTAAGTACATTGATAATATCCGTCTCTTTTCTTTCTTTGGGTCCAAGAAAACATCCAATACCCTAAAACACATCTTAGTTCAACGACATCAATTGAATATATAATTAGTTGCGTCTAAATCTGATCCGACCTCAGCCTTGACTAACATGCGTGCACGCATAAAGTTGTACACGATGACACCACGCGGCGATCAGGTGTTGCGTAAGTTGTTCCAATTATGATATAGAGGGGTCAAAATGTCGATAAATATTTTTGATGAAACAGGTAGCTTTGCCTGCGATAATGGTTTTTTTGGCTTACACGTGTTTTAATACAGTATTTACTATACAGCGTGTAACAAAAACCCTGTCCGATCCCTGAGAGTATTATTCGGTACTATCGTACTGCGATAGTATAATTTTTCCCCAGTCAAAATAATAAAATAAGTACTTACAAATAAAAACTGATCCAAGGCAACAGCAACACTGACCGCTCCTCAAAGTTCACGTACTTACTACCTACAGTTTTGCGTCAAAGAAGCCGCCTATGCGAGACGGTTCATGAACTGTACCACGAATACGCCTTTATTGGATCGGACAGGGATTTTGTTACGTTGTATTCTTCATTTTTATCCAGCGAGGAATAATGGGTCGCTTCCGTTTTTCTTTGGGTGACAATTGGATAAGAAGCTAAAATAACTTAGTTGTCTGTAAAGTCCATTTACGGACGATAATATTACGTGATCACGTTATTCGAAAACATTGATGAAATTGCGTATCTACCATAAATAAAAAAAATAAAAAATATATGGACAATATAACATACATTGCTCCGAATCCAAAGTAGCTAAAGCACTTGTGTTATGGAGTCAGAGACAACCGAGACAAAGTCGAAAAGTGATTTTCTACATTGACCCGTCCGGGGATCGAACCCGGGACCTCAGAGCTAGCGACACCTTAAAAACCGGTATGCCGCCACTCGACCACGGAGGTCGTCAATACTTTCTTTCTCCTACTCGGACGTATAGGCCAGTAGAGTGGAAAAGAGATAGATGCGTCACAAGCCGAACGCTTAGGGCCGAGTCACACCGGAATGGCAGCGGCCGGCAGCGACGCGGCGAGCACTTTCAGTGTGAAATAATTTTAAACTTTAACTACATAGTTAAAAGACCAGTATCGCTTGAAAAGGTCGCGAGGCCGCCCGCGGTGAGGAGAGCGGCCGCTACCGGCCGCTACCAGCCGCTGCCATTTCGGTGTGACTCGGGCCTTAGACCGATCGTGCGCGTTTATCGCTTGTTCCCCGCTCTCGCTTGCACACTCGTGTGCTTCTCACGTTATCACTTAAAATTATCGTCCGTAAACAGACTTCAAGAATAAGCTATTTTTTTCAAATGATAGAATTTCTATGGTAGGTACTATGGTTTTGTTGCAAATAAAATGTATATTTACCAAATTGTTTTTGTATCCTGGTATCTTCAAATATTTTCTTCTTTCGCTCTATGCATCTGTAACAAGAAAAACTAAATTAGAATAAATACCAAATCAAATAATTATTAAGTATAACTAGAGGTTCGATAGTGGTCGAAAATCAACCATAATTCGTTTTAATTTCAAGGTTGAAAATGGGGTCACAGCTTTTGCTTCACGTATTAATATAAAGAGTATGAATAGATCATGTAAAGTCAAGCAATATTAATCTATTCTCAATTTGACCACCTCATTGACCATGTCAGTCTTTTTGACACAAGAGTATACAGGATTAATTTAAAAGGAGTGCGTATATTCAACGAGGTAATCAGGTGCATAAAACTAAACAACTTTTCCCAAGGAACATAGGTCGAAATCTTAAAATTGAAAATCCTTTTTTCAAACAAACATAAGTCACGTCACCTGTCACTTAGTATGAAAAGTTCATTTTCCATTCTAAGATTTCGACCTATGTTCCTTGGCGAAAGTTGTTCAGTTTAGTGCACCTGATAACCTCGTTGAATATTCGCACTCCTTTTAAATTAACCTTGTATGTTTTTTATCTCAAGAAAGCATCAGAGATCAAATATTGTAAAGAGAAATCTTTAAATGAAAATGTGCCAAGGTTGGAATGCTGTACTGCTATCTGTTATCAAAATATATGACATTTTCAATTTAGGTCAGTGCCACAATGGATGCTGTGACGATCCTTACACAATAATATATGAGGCCTTCAGTGGGACAGTTACAGGCTGGTGTAATTAACAGCTTCGGTAATGGCGCCCACCGTGGGACTCACAAGCGTGGTGATCAATGCTCGTTCTCTGTATGAGAGGCCTGCAGTGGGACAGTTACAGGCTGGTGTTATTTACAGCTTCGGTAATGGCGCCCACCGTGGGACTCACAAGCGTGGTGATCAATGCTCGTTCTCTGTATGAGAGGCCTGCAGTGGGACAGTTACAGGCTGGTGTTATTAACAGCTTCGGTAATGGCGCCCACCGTGGGACTCACAAGCGTGGTGATCAATACTCGTTCTCTGTATGAGAGGCCTGCAGTGGGACAGTTACAGGCTGGTGTTATTAACAGCTTCGGTAATGGCGCCCACCGTGGGACTCACAAGCGTGGTGATCAATGCTCGTTCTCTGTATGAGAGGCCTGCAGTGGGACAGTTACAGGCTGGTGTTATTAACAGCTTCGGATGGCACCCACTGTGTGACTCACAAGTTTAGTCATCAATGCTCGTTCTCTACATGAGAGGCCTGCAGTGGGACAGTTACAGGCTGGTGTTATTAACAGCTTCGGATGGCACCCACCGTGGGACTCACAAGTTTAGTCATCAATGCTCGTTCTCTGTATGAGAGGCCTGCAGTGGGACAGTTACAGGCTGGTGTTATTAATAGCTTCGGTAGTGGCACCCACCGTGGGACTTACAAACGTGGTGATCAATGCTCGTTCTCTGTATGAGAGGCCTGCAATGGGACAGTTACAGGCTGGTGTTATTAACAGCTTCGGATGGCACCCACCGTGGGACTCACAAGTTTAGTCATCAATGCTCGTTCTCTGTATGAGAGGCCTGCAGTGGGACAGTTACAGGCTGGTGTTATTAACAGCTTCGGATGGCACCCACCGTGGGACTCACAAGTTTAGTCATCAATGCTCGTTCCCTGTATGAGAGGCCTGCAGTGGGACAGTTACGGGCTGGTGTTATTATTGTAATAATCTTCAACAACACTTAACCCTTCCACCTCTATCTGTTGGGTTATCCTCAACTTTATCGTATATGTTTACATACATTATAAGCGTATAAAACAAGGTTATCGACTACTGCGGACGACGAAAGTCATCGAAAGAGTTAAAAATGTGTTTATTATTTAAATAATTTATTATGTACTTGTTCCACTTGTGGAGTCTTGATAAATACTCTTGTCAATTGTGTCCTTCATTTTGATTGGTCATTACGGCGGTCTCGTCTGACAAAGGGAGAAAATAATAATCTTTATCGTAAGTGTAAAAGAAAGTTGAGTAGAATTATTTTTTTATTTAACTACTAGCTTCTGCCCGCGACTGCGTCTACGTGGACTTCAGAATTGGGTCCAAAAAGCTCGTTCACGTTTTTCATTTTGGACCCAATTCTAAAGTCCACGCAGACGAAGTCGCGAGTAGAAGCTAGTCGATGTATATATTACTGAATCTAGGCGAACAGACGGCGGAAGTGAATTTGTTTTAGACTATGTCAAGATAATGCAATGGTCTATGAGTATTATATCTTATATCTAGGTACAACAATAATAATTCATTCACTTTCATTGATTCAGGCGTCTATTACAGAACACAATGTAACTTTTATTTATAGTCTCGACGGAAATAAAATGGCGCTTATAATGGCGGCTTCCCGCCAAAACGACGTCAGCAATATGGCCGCCTACCATAAATTGTAGACGTCATTACATTTGAATTCCGAACAATTTAGATTTTAATGCGTTGCGAAGTTTATTTTAAAATGGGTTAGTTATATCGTTCAGACTATGAAAATATTACGTCATTTGTCTGATGAAATATTTTGCAGTTTTAAATGTACAATTATAATTATATCCTACTGCTGGGCACAGGCCTCTTCCCATATAGAGAAGGAACGAGCATTGATCACCACGCTTGCTCGCAGCGGGTTGGCGATTACAGATTTTAATTTTTTAAATCCAGGTTTACTCAATATATTTTTTTTCACCGATTGTCAATGATTTCTTAGAATAATTAAGAATGTACATAGAACATTTGAGGAGGGAGAGGCTCGTGGCTAAGTGTAAGCCGTACGGTTTGACCTATAATAAAGGTTAAGCCGCGCTCGCCGCGGTTGGTCCGTGGATGGGTGACCATTTGTAAAACATATCGAGACCCCTCCGTGCCTCGGAAAGCACGTTAAGCCGTTGGTCCCGACTGTCATACAGTGATCTATGATAGTCGTTAAGTCATTACAATTCTGACAACCAGTCTTACTATGGAATACTGTATTACCTAGCAATAGGTTGTGGAGTTCAGATAAGCAGTCGCTCTATGTAAAATACGGTATTCAGCTAAATCCGGTAAGACTGGAAGCCGACCCCAACATAGCTTGGGAAAAGGCTACGCAGAAGAAGTACATAGAACTTTTGAATATGTCGCATTGGTAGTGGTACTTGTCAGTAGTAGGTTCAAATCCGCAACCTTGTGCACGAGAATCTGTTCGAACCGAAAAAATAATAAATACAAACATTAAATGACTATCTCTGTTACGCTTTAAATAAATAATATTGATCTACTCAATAGCTATTATCATAATATAAACAATAGCGTGATCCAATACAATTGTTATTTACATTGCAAGATACTATTCAGGTATATTGTGGTGGCCTAGCGGTTCAACGAACGGACTTGTAATCACAAGGTTGCAGCTTCAAACCCATTACAGGCAAATGTGACTTTTTAAAACTTATAAGTACTTTCTTAATAAAAATAAAATAAATGTGGACAACATCACATACATTGCTCCGAATCCAAAGTACCTAAGTAGCTAAAGCACTTGTGTTATGGCATCCAGATACAACGAAGGTACCAAAAACACCCAGACCCGAGGCAATGTAGAAAAGTGTTTTTCTACATTGACCCGACCGGGGATCGAACCCGGGACCTCAGAGCTGACGACACCTTGCAAACCGGTGTGTACGCCTATCGACCATTATTATAAGACATCATTGACAATGACGAAGGAAAACATCGTGAGGAAACTGGATTCCAAAAATTGGAATATGAAATTGCCAACCCGCAATGAGCAAGTGTGGTGATCGATCCTCGTTCCTTCTCTGCATATAAAGAGGTATGTATCCAGTGGGACGTATAGGCAGGTATCATATATTTAGGTAGGTATATCTATAAAGAAAAAAAATATTTGTAATTTGTATGTCTGGTACGAATCAACGCATAAACTAATGGACCAATTAAAAAAAACCTTTGAATTGCAACAATACCCCTGAGTTACTCCGTGCCATACACGAAGCCGTTGGTCCCGTAATACCGTGATCTTTGACAGTCGTTAAGTCATTACAATTTAAACTTAACTTTTAAAATTCTGACAACCAGTCTTACTATGAGATACTGTTACCCAGTAAAAGGGGTAATATGCAGTCTTTCCATGTTAATACGGTGTTCAGGTAAGACTGAAAGCCGACCCCAACATAGCTTGGGAAAAGGCTAGGCAGATGATGACAGCACTATTTGTTTATTTGTGTTAAATATTATTTGTTAGTTACGCTATTAATATAACAATAAATTTATTGGCACACGGTTAAAATACAACCCTTAGTTACAGAAATATAACAACAAACAATAGCAAATAATCATACGTAATATAATAAACAAGGCTGTCCTGCAAGAATTTTAGAAGGGTAAAAATAAAACTTAAAGATTAAATTGATTGAATTGAAATATGAATGAGAATAACACGAGTGCCAAACATAGTTTTGTATGACACATTGAATGCTTTGCCAAGATTTGGTCTATAAAGTATATGACTGTCTGCAGAACATAAATAAGGATGTTATTAAAATGGGGTACATGACGGTATGGAAATCCAAAATTTATTCAATGCGATAAAAAATTATATTAAGAAGAAAGAATTTTAAGCGACAATAGCTTAATGGCTAGGGAATCGGACATGCGATCATGTGGTCGGGTTCGAACCACACCCATTGCACTACCGACGTGATACGCGTAACACAAACATTTAGCTTACCACGAGGGGTTAACAAGAATACTTAAATGATTGATCATAGGTCGAAATCTTAAAATTTAAAATCAATTTTTCATACAAACATAAGTCACGTGACCTGTCACTTTGTATGCAATATTTCATTTTAAATTTTCAGATTTCGACCTATGTTCCTTGTAGAAAGTTGTTCAGTTTTATGCACCTGATTACCTTGTTGAATATACGCACTCCATAAAAAATATTTTATCCTGTATTAAAAATTAAATTATTAAAATACCTAAAATTAGTTTCTGCCACTGAGTCAAATAAGTTTGTGAATCGTTCAGAAAATTGTCTGTTTCGCGGCTGTATATCATGTATGTCTGTTTTGTCGGAATACAAATTACTTCTTTTTCAAATATTAAAAAAGTACTTTCTGTGGTATGGTGCGGGTCTTTTAAAATCAAAATTTGACATCTAGCGATTTCGTCATTAAAGTTGATTTTTTCAAGGAATTCAGGATAAAATAATTATTTTAGTTATAAACAGTAGTCAAGTGATATCCGTTCGCGATCAAACCACAGGCTATTTGATAGTCTTCCTGCAAATATATGATATTTCATACAAATTGTACGTCTCAGGGTCGTACAACCGCACAGATAAGTGGCGCCATCTCTGTTTACAGGTCGACAAGTGAAAATTTTGTTTTGAAGGGCGGACGATAGATGGCGCTATGAGTTATGATGAATTGTTTTGACGGCGAGTAATTATTCAAAGTTTATGAATACAACATGATTTCAACTAGATTAGCTATGTTGTGTTATACTTCCAATTTTACTGAATGAGCGCCGATTACTATAAATGAGTTAACTCAACCAATAGTTAAATATGCTAACAAATTGTTTAAAATTTCGGTAAAACGGGTTTTGTTTGACTATCAAAGGGTCAAATAAGTCGGAGAGTTAATTATTTCTTTTTGATATTAAAATTCCGAATAAAAATAATAATTTTAATATTAAATAAAAAAAATAACTTGAAAATGATAAGAAATGTATTTTCTATTTTTGATCAATCTACAAATTTATTTTATATTCCTTTTAATTGAATTAGAACTCCATTTGTTGATTGATTAACACGGTCTACCGAAGTTTGAAACCATTAGTTATGATATTTAACCATTGGTTTAGTTAACTTGGGATCAAAAAACTGGGCCTAAGGCGTCGGACTTGCGATCATGTGGTGGTTTAAAACGATAGGGTAAAGCACCTCAATGGTAGTTCCATATAAATTTCTTCAAAAACGATTCAGTGGTTTCGTTTATAAATAAAAATAATAAGAAAGTTGTAATTATGCCAAGAATGTCGAAACGAAATTACGTACTTACATAATACTATGTACTTTTTCTGGCGTCCATTTTTGTTTTGTATTTATGTGCACGTTTTCTTGTCTCGTGTTGTTAAATTCAATGTGATTATCGCGGCAAAACGAGTTATAGTAATAAGATTACACGCGAATATCTCGGAAGCCATACAAACCTATCTATTGACAGCAAATGCATTTTATCTATTTGTAAAATCTTGTGTATGCAGTTAATGGGTTGTTGTACATTCGTCACAAAGTAAATTCGTCACATTTTGTAATCTCCATGCATTGAAAGTTTTTTCGTCACATGCATAAAAAATATGTGAAAATTCGTCATAAGTCTGCATATACACACATCAAAAGTGTCTAGGGATCAACATATATTTTTGCAATAACTTTTCTCCTGATTGATATTAATTAAAATTTTCTTTAAGGATTCATCGAATAAAGTGTTTTCGTTTGTCACAGTAACGATAAACCAAGTCACCTTTGCATTAATAAAGAAATTTGCCATTTTCCTAATAAAGGGATTTTTGACATTTGAACCACTAACACAAAAGTTCGAAAAAAAGACTGAAATAACAGTTTTCTTTAAAATTTTATTGGGTAACTTAAACAATTAATAATCCGTGTTTCTACCGCGAACACTAACAACACAAGAACATCGGTTTGGCATACTCAAAATGAGTTCATCCAAATCACGCTGTGGAATGGCCGCCCATGTTCGTTGCAACAACAAAAAAAGGTCTTCTTGCGACTGGATACCCTCCATATTCGGCAGAGCTCTTCTCTGTAGCATATCCCATGCATGCTCAATCGGGTTCAAGTCTGGCGACTGAGCAGGCCAGGGCAGGACATTGATGTTAGCTGCGGCGAGAGTCTGTCTTACAACTCTTGCGGTGTGCGGTCGTGCATTATCATGCATTAACTGAAATAAGGGACCGATTTGCACTTGTAGAGGAACGATGACGTCTGATACAATCGTCTCAGCATAAATTTGAGCGTTGAGGTTGCTTCTGATCCAAATCAACTCAGTTCTTCCGCCGATCCAAATACCCGCCCATACCATGATGGTTCCACCACTATAAGGATGGACTTCCTGGCAGGATTTTAATCGCTGTTGGCGTCCAGGGGTTCTCCAGTGTCGTATACGTCTTGTATCCGGTCTCATACCAAAACGAGACTCATCAGAAAAGCACACGAAACGCCATTGTTCTTCTGCCCAATTTCTGTGTTCAAGAGCCCATTGATATCGAATCCTACGATTGTGCATTGCTATAGGTGGTACCCGTAGCGGTCTTCGGGAATGAAGGTTCACTTCATGCAAGCGGTTTCTGACTGTTTGGTCGCTAATTAAGTTCCCTGAAGAGTGATGAAGCCTCACGGCTAACATCATGGCGGTTATTGTTGGAGCTCTTCGAGTTAAGATTTGAATGTATCAGTCTTGTCTCCGTGTGGTGCAGCGATACCGTCCTCCATGGCGCTCAGCCACGGTACCAGTGCTTCGGTAACGTGTCCAAAGTCTACTGATAACACTCTGACTTGTATTCAGAGCTAAAGCCACAGTACGTTGCCGGGAACCAGCTTCTATCATTCCCACGGCTCTGAGCATTTCTTCCCTGCTTAAATGACGTCGCCGCTCCATAATAACGTTGGTTTTAATCAGTAGTAGGGAAACAGTAGCACTAATAATGTCTTCAATGCGTTGTATGTTTTTATAGGGAAAATATTGACAGCTGATTTTTATCTTTTACTCGAATTTGATTCACAGTTCCTGATTCGAATTATGAAATGCACCAAAAAGGATCCATATAAATTTATAAAATCATAAATTTATTACAAAGCCACATCTCAATCTCAAGAAATCCGCATAAAAATGCTTGATCCCTAGACACTTTTGATGTGTGTATGTACCTATGCAGACTTGTGACGACTTTTTGCATAAAGTACTGTTAGAAAACGAAGACTTTATTGATTAGTTAGGAGAACACGTCGATCTATTGCATATGACAAAGAATTGAAAAATATTTTGGACAATTACGATAACATGTCCCTGGCTGAAGTTCTGAAAAAACTTTCTTGTATGCAGCATTTTAAAGAATTGTAACATACGTAAATTACCAAAAAAAAATGTGATTAATACTGTGATTTAATTATCTTTTTATTGTTTTTGTTATAAGTGTAATGTTGCAGGCAAATCAGCCACTTGCTTTAGATAAATATATATAGTTGCAAGTAAAACTGTGATTTTTTATGTAGATGCAAATTACCAAAAAATAATGTGATTATTACTGTGATTTAATTTTCTTTTTATTATTATTTTACATATACTTAATTGTAATGTTGTAAGCAAATTGATTTTTCTGCTGTCGGTACGGAAATAAACAATATGGCGGATTTTCTTTCATTATAATAGAGTTGTGACGAGTTTACACATACTTTTTATCGTGGCGAATTTACTTTGTGACGAATGTACAACAACCTCAGTTAACAATGTGATCATAATAATACTAGCCTATAAATGTCAGAGGACACGTCTCATATAGAGAAAGATGAGCATTGATTACCACGCTTGCTTATTACGGGTTGGCGATTACAGATTCAAGAAAATACTTACTAGAAAAAAAAATACTGCCTCGTTGGTCTAGTGGTCGCAAGCGCGACTGCCGTGCACGAGGTCTCGGGTTCGATTCCCGGGTCGGGCAAAAATATTGACTGAGTTTAAAAATTCTCAGTACCGCTCGGAGTCAGGAAGTGTGGCGGTGTTTACACCCCCGTGCCTCGGAAAGCACGTAAAGCCGTTGGTCCTGCGCCTGATCCCTAAGCTCTCCGGTCGTGTGAAGGAACAGAGAGTGCATCTATCCGATTTGAATTTCGGCCTCGGCGGCCAATCTCAAGTGAGATCAGCCATGTACGCAGGAGATATTATAGTGCACAAGTGTGTGCGCAAACACAGGTGCACTCTCTGTTCCTTCACTCTCATAGTCCGATGGGACGGTTGACCGACACGACCGGAGAGGGATCAGGCGCAGGACCAACTGCTTTACATGCTTTCCGAGGCACGGGGGTGTAAACACCGCCACACTTCCTGACTCCGCGGTACTGAGAATTTCTAAACTCAGTAAATATTTTTTGCCCGACCCGGGAATCGAACCCGAGACCTCGTGCACGGCAGTCGAGCTTGCGACCACTAGACCAACGAGGCAGTATTTTTTTTCTAGTAAGTATTTCCTTTCATCTGTAATCGCCAACCCGTATATAGCTATAGGGTATAACTTGCGATAACCAACACCCACGCAGGCAGAGCCGCGAGCTAAAGCTAGTATGATAATAACGTGTAAATATTTCCATTACCAATTCCTATCGAAGCGGATGTCAACACAAACGCGCTTTATTTGATAGTTCAACAATAATTATGTCATTATTGTAGCAGCGCTGTTTTCAAATAGATTAGGTATGTAAAGAATCCTATCTATTTTTAACCGATTTTAAAATTAGGTTCTCAATACTCAAATATACTCAAATCTTTAATAGCATTCCATATTATGTTAAATAATAGGTGGTACAGTTACTTATAGTATAGACACAATATGGACCCGATAGGCAAGTTCGATTGTAGTTATGTTTTGTTTCACGACATAACCGTCTCTCATAATGTCTAGCCTTTTCCCAGTTATGTTGGGGTCGGCTGCCAGTCTTACCGGGTTTAGCTGAATACCGGACCTCCGTGGTCGAGTGGCGTGCATGGTTTTCAAGGTGTCGCTAGCTCTGAGCTAGGTTTGATCCCCGGACGGGTCAATGTACATTGTCTCGGGTCTGGGTGTTTGTGGTACTTTCGTTGTCTCCGATTCCATAATACAAGTGCTTTAGCTACTTACTTTGGATTCGGAGCAATAAATTGACTGCACGGATAGCCGGGTGGTATAGGTCACCACGCTAATGATCCCCGCATGGGACAAGCATTTGTGTGATCCACAGATACTTGTTCCAAGTCTGGGTGTTCTTTGTGCATGTGATTTGAATGTTTGTGAAACCCCCGCGACACATGGATTAAATTAGAAAGAGAAATTACTTAGTGCGGCCGCAGTTTAAAAAAAAAAAACAATGTAGGTATGAGATGTTGTCCACATTTATTAAAATATTTATATATATTCGTGGGTTAACACCTTCCCTGTCCCGTCAGAAGACACAATAGTTAAACAATGGAAATGTTCATATGTGACTCACGGGACAGTGAAAGGGTTAATGAAATAAACGGGTGGTAGATGGTGAAGTTATGTGGCTGCAGCTCTCTGGTATGTCAAACAGCCGAATACCTACTTCGGGACATAAAATCAACCGCGGAGTTCGTCCATTACATAATAGATTTTGTTCAATGTCTACATCTTCCTAAGGCCTAAATTTTTGATCCCGAGTTAACTCAACTAATGGTTAAATAGGTAGGCTAACTAATGGTTTCAAGCTTTGGTAGAACGCGTTTATTCATATAGGTATTTTAATTCTAACAAATCAATAAATATAATTATGTAGGTACCTAACCATTTTTTAGAATGAAAATAACTCTCCGACTTATTTGATCAATTGATTGATTAATAATTGTCGAAAATACACGTTCTGAAACCATTGGTTGGTACATTTAATTTTGGTAGAATAATTCAATCAATTATTGTTACAATAAAAATTGATGAATATTTAATAAACGCGTGCTACCGAAGTTTGAAATCAGTAGTTAGCATAGGTAATTTATTTAATTTGAGTTAACTCTGAATCAAAAAACTTGGCCTTAGTTGTACCTACATAACTATCTGTCATAATAATATTTGATATTGATAAATAGTCGACGTACTTGAGTTGGCAGCAACCGGAAATGTAAGGGCCAGCCACCGCGCACCGGTCGCCTAGCTTAGGCTGAGGTGCGACTGTTAGCGATTTAGAGTTAATATTTTTATTAACAATTTCGTGACTATTATAGTCTGGCTAGCCAAGTTGGTATCAGCTTCCAGTCTTAACAAATGGTCACCCATCCACAAAACAACCGCGGCTTAACCTTAAATATCGTATGGTGACGGGGGTTGGTATAATTACAACCGTTTCGTAGTTGACGAGTAATAGAGATAAATGAGAAATTAATTCGTAGATAATTCTCAATAGATATCAGAGATTGGTGCATAATAATTACCGCTAATTATTTTAATTGCATGGCGATAAGATTGATAGCGGTTTAGATGAGTTTGCATAAAAATAATTACATTCAGTTTCAATCAGTTATTATCTTTCTTTAAATATGAAAGTAACAGACTGATTAAAGTTTTTTTTCTTTCTCCTATGATAATTATGTTTTCCTAATAAAGCTTCCTGGCAATGTGGGTCGCACATTACTAGTATTCTTGTTAACCCCTTGTGCTAACCTAAATGCTTGTGTTACGAGTAGGTTCACGTCGGTAGTGCATTGGGTAGGATTCGAACCCGCGACTACATGATCGCAAGTCCGATGCCCTAGCCATTAGGCTACCGCCCCTTTTAAATTATGGTATTCAAAATATGACCTCTCGAATTTTTCATAAGGTCGACTGATAGATAGCTTGATGTTTAGTTCCCCGCTTACAGTCGCACCTCACCTTTATACGTTCCAAAATATGATTTATTTATCATACTAAAAGGGCCATTCAAACATATTTAAAGCAGTCACTTAACAAACAAAATAGAACTTTATTTAAACGAAATAAAGAATCAAATCGCTTGGGCGCTGTATCAAATTTATTTATATAAAAATACACTTTAAATGTATGGACATAAGACGTGTCAAGTGTCTTTCATATTGGTATTTTACAATGAAGTTGTTATTAAAGTTCTAAAACGGACTTTAAAAGTATGACAGTAGGGTTTACTGTCCAAAGTTGAGTTAACGTAACCTTTGAAAGTTTAAATTGATTATTTAAATTTTTATTATGATTGGTACAAGTACACTACAACGTTTAAAATAAGGTCAAGAATGTTTATTTCGAGAATCAAACTTATGTCTGTCCCTACGAAGACACAGCATAGTAGGTAAAAATTACTACTTTTCAGACCCATTTTAACAATTTTAGATTTTTTTCTGTTTAGACTTTACCTAAGCTACTATGGGTTCGGCTTCTAGTTTCACCGGATTCAGCTGAATGACTTCGCACTGTGAACAAGATTTCAAAAAAACTTCCAATTAGCGTGTGAGCTAAGTTTTTTTTCGTCTATCAGGTAGATTATTGAAAAGTATTGGACACGTAATTTTTCATTTTTCACGTGCTCAAAAAATTACGGAGATATATTGAGTTGCAATGTCAAATGACGTCACGCCTTGGTACAATTTATACCGAGCCATGACGTAGTGAGCCCCCACTCCCCAACTTTAATGCGTTTTAACTAAGTCATTATTTGTTAATTTGATAAAAAAAAATTGTGTGTAATATTTTAATTTAACTAACTGACGGACTAAATAGAATAACGTTTTCTTTACCCAGTCAACATGCTTATTCGTATATAGCGCACTTTATTTCTAACTAAACTAGCGTTTGAACGCGGCACCGGGCGCGGAGGCGTCGGTTATCTAGCCAAAAAATAGTTTATAGCCTTCCTCGTTGTATAGCCTATCTACGGACCAGTAGTTTCTGAAATTATCATTTATCCAAACAAACCTACAATTTCTTCAGTTTATTTTTTATATTTCTGTGTGTACACCTATTCAACGAGGTAATCAGTTCAATTTCATTTTCCAATTTAAGATTTCGACCTATGTTCTTTGGAGAAAGTTATTCAGTTTTATGCACCTGATTAGGTACCTCGTTAATATACGCACTCCATTAAAAAATAATCGTGTATAGTTGAAAATAAAAAAATAGTCCACATCCATATTGATGAATAATAAAAAACCATGCCTAGGTCCATGGCAAGGTTTGTATTATTTTTCAATAAACCTAGTATTATAAGAAAACAAACGAAACCAGGCTGTAGTGCTAGTCGTTCGACAACTCGAAGAGAAAGCAACATTATAGGTACTTGACACAAGTGGTATGTAACTGTAACTGGTCTTGTTGCCAAGCAACGTATACTAGCTACAGCACGCGGTCCCGCCTGCGTGGGCATTAATTATCTCAACAAAAAGTAACCTATAAAGTGGCCTTGCTCGATAATTTATCTAACACTGATTTTTCTTTTCAAATTGGACCAGTAGTTCCTGAGATTAGCGCGATCAACCAAACAAATTGTTCAGATTTACCATAAACTTCATTCATTTAATTATCCTGTTTTATATTTACTTACCTTAAGTTTACTGATAAAATATAACAAAGCAAACTTTAATAATATTAGCATTAATTTTATAGTAAGGGCAAGGTTTTTATAGAATTTTTTTTTTTTAATTTTTCAAAGTTTGTAAATTGCGTGAGAGAATGGAAATCAGGAACGGGAACTCCTTACGCGGGTGAAAGCGCGGAGCACAGCTAGTCCTAACTCAGAATAATAAGACTATTTAGTTATTATTCTGAGGCTAATAATATATAAAACCTGAAAAACAAACTAAGAAGAACAACAGCCAACCAATAAACAGTTTTATCGCAAAGCTGTTTCAAAAAAAGAATGTTAATTACGAAATTTAAATTCAAATATAGAACGACACGGCGACGCTGCGTGTTTTGCACGCGCTTTTAACGTGAAATTATTTTAGTGTTTTCCTTAAATTTATGGAATAACTAGCTGCTGCCCGCGACTTCGTCTGAGTGGACTTCAAAATTGGGTAAACAATTTTCAATTTTCCCTCTGGAACTTCTTAAGGAATCGTTTAAAAGGTAGTATATGTTCTTTTCCAAGTCAAAGGCTACATGCATGCCAAATTTCATCTAAATCCGTTCAGCCGTTTTTGCGTGATTGAGTAACAAACATCTAGTAGGATACAGATGAGACCACAACAGACCGCTATTCCATGTGCTGCGGGCCTGATTCCCAGGACAACCAGTATTATGGTGCTCTATCTATTATCAAAATATTAATTCATGACAAAACTTTCGAAGCAAAAGTCGTAACTAAAACTATACCTACCTAAAAAAAATTGCGAAAATCCTCAAAAATTTACAATTGTAAAAGTTATGAACTTTTGAAGTTGTTGTTGACGCATGTTCTATCTCTTTTTCGTAAAACTAGTTGCTATTCTTCTGCCTAGCCTTTTCCCGTTAAAGAATTTAATCCTTGTGTCGCGGGGGTTTCACAAACATTCAAATCACATGCACAAAGAACACTCAGACTTGGAACAAGTATTTGTGGATCACACAAATGCTTGTCCCATGCGGGGATCGAGCCCGCAGCACGTCGCGCATAGTGGTAATTAGCGTGGTGACCTATACCACTCGGCTATCCGTGCAGTCAAACGATCGTGCTCATCACACAACGATTTGTCCTGGGTGGCAATCGAACCCAGTTTAGCAGTCAGGGTCACTAACCACTAGACCGACAGGCCCGTCAAAATATAATATTATAAGTATGGAACTATGGATATGAATTTAATAGGCAATTTAAAAGACATGTAATTTTGAACTTGAATGAATTATTTTTTTTAATTTAGTGACTAATCATGTTCCGAACTAAATAATTAAAATAATGCAGGCCCAGTGCAGAATATGGTGACACTAACAACTTTCCTGTTTGTCAAAAAACCACCTGTATTACTACTCATATTTGCAATAAATGAATTTGAATTTGACTGCACGGATAGCCGAGTGGCATAGGTCTCCACGCTAATTACCACTGTGCGCGACGTGCTGCGGGTTCGATCCCCGCATGGGACAAGTACCTATTTGTGTGATCCACAAATCCTTGTTCCAAGTCTGGGTGTTCTTTGAGTATGTGATTTAAATGTTTGTGAAACCCCCGCGACACAAGGATTAAATTCCTTAATGGCGTCGATTTTTACAAAAAAAAAAAACAAAGATTTTCTTCTACCCTCTATAAAAAACAGTCAAGATGACGATCGGTTTTTTTTTATTTTTTTAAAGATTACTAGCAATGTGGATCGCACATTACTAGTAATCTCGTTAACCCCTCGTGCTAAGCTAAGATGCTTGTGTTAAGAGTGGGTTCACGTCGGTAATGTAATGGGTGGGATTCAAACCCGCAACAACATGATCGCAAGTCCGACGCCCTAGCCATTAGGCTACCGCCGCTTCGTTAATAGCATGAACGTCAGAATGCACACAACTGTCGGACAATTGATTCAATTGACATTGAAGTCGGCCATTATTTAACAATACGTATCAAGTCACGTGTTTATCGATAAAAGAAAGTATTTACTGATGTCTGAGCGACGTTGAATACAATCACTACATCCTATAAAACAAAGTAGCTTCCCGCTGTCCCTATGTATGCTTATATACAGGATTAATTTAAAAGGAGTGCGTATATTCAACGAGGTAATCAGGTGCATAAAACTGAACAACTTTCCCCAAGGAACATAGGTCGAAATCGTAAAATTGAAAGTCATCTTTTCATACAAACATAAGACACGTGACCTGGCACTTTGTATGAAAAGTTCATTTTCCTTTTTAAGTTTTCGACCTATGTTTCTATGGAGAAGTTGTTCAGTTTTATGCACCTGATTACCTCGTTGAATATACGCACTCCTTTTAATTAATCCTGTATAAGAGACCACGCCCTCTTAGGTCAATTTATAGGTAATACCGGCCTATAAACGTCCCACTACTGGGCACAGGCCTCTCCCCATATAAGCCCCATGTAAAGGAGTGAGCATTGATCACCACGCTTGCTCATTGCGGGTTGGTGATATCAAATTAATTTTTATTAGAATCTAGGTTTCCTCACGATGTCTTCCTTCACAGTTTGTCAATGATGTCTCAGATTTTTCAAGAAAGAAAGTACATATTAATTTGAAAAACCCACATGGTACATACCTGGGTTCGAACCTGCAACCATGTGCATGCGCATCCTGTCATTGAACCGCTAGGCCGCAACGACATTTATGCATCAATTCATGTATGCTTATAGGATTTTGAAGCGGTTTTTTTAAACCATGGGATCCAAGCATGCTGACCGGCCCAATCCCATGGTTAATATAAATAAATAAAAAGGCATTTTAAAAAAGTATATTGTAACTCGCTCCATATATCCTCTCACACTTGACGTTTGTTTATCAGTGTTTTATTCTATTGATCTATGATTATTTTCACGTGCGGCCAACACATGTCTCGACACGTGGTCAGAGGTCGAGGTAGCTTTAAATTACTAATTTTCAACCTACATTAGCTAAGAATAAGGATCTTTGTCGTCCTGGCCTCATACCAATTTCATTTGAGGTCGGGAGTAAGTCATCCTCCATACTTCTCTGTCTGAATTCATCTCACAAGTAACATCTTTTCTAGCCACATCGTCTTTCACACAATCCATCCATCGTTTCTTTTGGTATCCTTAGGTATAAGGAGATTTTGAGGTGACATCAAAATCTGATGCGTACCTAGTTTTAAAGATCCTATAGGCATACATAAATTGAGCCATAAATTTTAATGTCGTGGCCTACGCAATGAGCAAGCGTGGTGATCAATGCTCATCCCTTCTCTATATGGGAAGAGGCCTGTGCCCAGCAGTGGGACGTTTATAGGCCGGTATTATTGAATTACACAGGATTAATTTAAAAGGAGTGCGTATAGTCAACGAGGTAATCAGGTGCATAAAACTGAACAACTTTCCCCAAGGAACAGAGGTCGAAATCTTAAAATTGAAAATCATCTTTTCATACAAAAATAAGTCACGTGACCTGTCACTTTGTATGAAAAGTTCAATTCACCTGATTACCTCGTTGAATATCCGCATTCCTTTTAAATTAATCCTGTATAATATTTTATATTTTTCAGTCCAGAGTAGATTCTTGCGTTAAAAGCAATAGTATAATCCTTCTCTATATGGGAAGAGGCCTATGCCCAGCAGTGGGACATTTTATAGGCCGGTATTATTATTATATAATAATAATTAGTATAAAACTCTGAATCCGCCCTAACTACCTGACTGCGCCCCCTGCTGACTAATTAATTACCTTAATTATCATGATACAGTTGATTACGAAGCCAAAAATTATCAAAAATGACCTAATCGAAACAATTCATTGAAATTATCGACGATCAATGATTTCCTATCATTGCTTGATAAAGATTATAAACGCTAAACTAACATGTAGGCATATTTTTATAAAAAATTGGAATATAAATCTTATCTTATATCTTTAAACGAACAATTCTTGTACCTATATAATCTAAATCTCGGAAACAGCTCCAACGATATTCATGAAATTTATGAATATGAAAAGCCGTTTCCGAGATTATGCAGTGGATTTTGGGCCCGTTAAATCGATCTAGTTGGAATCCAGGATTCCTCACGATGTTTTCCTTCACCGTTTGCCAATGATGACTTAGAATGATTAAGAAAGTACATGTAACTTTGAAAAAGTCACATTGGTACTTGCTTAGGTTCGAACCTGCAACCATGTGCATGCGAATACGTATATAAACCGCTAGGCCACCACGACACCTCTGACATAGTCACATAGACCTTATAAATATACTAAAATCAAAACCCTTTTTATTTCAACGTTGATTAATTCACGAGCGTTATAAATTTTCACAAACTTCAACTCCTACGCAACACACAAATACATTCGAAACACTTTTAAAACTATTAAAACAATTGAAAACAGTTGAAGCGGTCAGCCAATGTCAATGGCGCCTGGCGAGTGGCGGGATGTTGTTTTGAATGGAAAATTGTTATTTCTTTTTAAAACATGCTGTAATACTTATAATACTTTGTGATGCTAAAATTTTCGACGATTTTTATTTTAAAACTGAAGAGTTTGTTTGTTTAAACGCCGTAATCTCAGGAAATACTGGACCGATTTGAAAAATTCTTTCAATGTCAGATAGCCCACTTATTGAGGAAGGTTTATAGGCTATCATTTGCCACAGTAACCGACGTCCAAGCGGAAGGAAACGCCAGCAAAAGCTAGTCATAGATGACCTATGTTCTTTGGGGAAAGTTGTTCAGTTTTATGAACCTGATTACCTCGTTGAATATACGTACTCCTTTTAAATTAATCCTGTATAAATAGATTATTTACCTACTTACCTATAATATTTTATGACGGAACAGTAATGCGATATTATTTCTGTTAGAATGATAAAGTCGTGTAAATATTATCTATAGGTACAGCTATGGACTGTATGTTAGATGTCAATAAGGACTCGGAAAAACAAGGTCCGAAAATCACGATAGCAATACGTGACCATCATTGTGGCATTCAATGTTGCTATGCTATGTTTAAGTTGTCGAACTTGTTTTTAAGAAGTTTTTAAAAGTGTTTGTTTTATGTAAATACATTAATATTAACTTTACTGTGTAGATTTTGACTGGCTGTTGGTCTGGTGCAGGGGTCGGCAACCTGCGGCTCGCGAGCCACATGCGGCTCTTTGGATGTGAGGCTGCGGCTCTTTAGTTCCATTCGCAAATATTATTTATTTCATAAAAAAAATGTTCTGAAACGATTAACGAGGTTTAGGCATTATTTTTATCTCTCAGCTACTTATACTCGCTTTTCACCGCAGCCCCCTCCCTCACGATCATTTTTATCTTACTAGTGGTCGCCCAATGGTCGAAATTCGACCTTATAATATAAATTTAAATTGTGAGTGACTTAATATACATTATTAAAATATAATATTCAAACATTATTAAGGTTCTACTGTCGAAAACTAAACTACCTACTATAACCACACATTTGACCAAGACTGTTATTTGCCAATTTATTTTTTGAACAAATTATATGAAATTAAAAGGAAGTAAAATAAAGAATATCTATTTAAAAAATGTTTATTAAAAGAAAACATGCTATAAGAGGAAAATACATATAAAAAATACTATCCATTTAGAGCATATTTTATCGCATATTGCAAACTTCTCTGCAAACAATGTTTTTTGTAAAACCTCTTTTATCGTTTGCTAAATGTCCTTGGCCGTTATATTCGGATATATAAAAACTTAAACCACTTATTTATGTCAATGTCAGTAAGCAGTCAATGAAAAACAAAACAAACATGTGTGTGTGAAATGCATGGTAGTGTGGGTAATGTTTTATTTATTGATTTAATGTACTTTATAAGCATTATTATTGAAAAATATTAGCGTTCTCCACTTCTACTACACATAAACTATAAGTGTGCCAAATTTTATGCTCCTGCGTCCGCGCAATTTTCGTAAAAAGGGGTCCAAAGTTTTGGCATCACGTATTAATATATAAGAGATTCATTATCATGTGATTATTTGTTGTGAAAAACACTACTTATATATGAATAAATATATATTTTTCTTATGAATAAATAGATTACTTTTTTTTATCAACAAACTTTATGAAAGTATAGAGGCTATTTATAGTTGGCAAGAAAAAAAAATGTGGCTCTTTAAAAACTTGAAATTTTGTAAATAGTAATTTTTGGCTCATCCGACTCAAAAGGTTACCGACCCCTGGTCTAGTGGTTAGTGACCAATAACCATTGAAAAATTACCACGGTGCACGACGTGCTGTGGGTTCGATCCCCGCATGGGACAAGCATTTGTGTGATCCACTAATACTTGTTCCAAGTCTGGGTGTTCTTTGTGCATGTGATTTGAATGTTTGTGAAACCCCCGCGACACAAGGATTAAATTCTTTAGTGTGGGCGTCGTTTTTAAACAAAGACTTTAACACTCGGGCCCCGGAGTCGTGAGATTTAGCGTACCGACTTGACCGCGGGGGACACACAAGCCACAAGACCTTAAGAAAGCAAACGGCAAGAGAGGCTGGATCTAAGTTTGTATTATACAACATGTAACAAAACCCCTGTCAGATCCAATAAAGGCGTATTCGTGGTACAGTTCATGAACCGTCTCGCATAGGCGGCTTCTTTGACACAAAGCTGCAGGTAGTAAGTACGTGAACTTTGAGGAGCGGTCAGTGTTGCCGTTGCCTTGGATCAGTTTTTATTTTGATTTAATTATATTCAATTGATAAAAAAAAAATCTCCAATCCATTTAATATCTACGTATATGTGTTCGCAATACAATACCGAATAATAGTCTTAGGGATCGGACAGGGTTTTTGTTACATGTTGTATAAGGACTTATTTTAATTGCTAGTTTACCCGGATCCGCCCAACTTGATGTAAGTACGGAGGGGAAAATACGCAGACGAAGTCGCGGGAGGCATTCTAGTCTTTACAACTTAGTGAATGGATACAGTTCATAATAACTTGTCCCGATGAATGTGGCTCTGTAGTTCTGTAGTTATTATCTAGGGTCAACGCACCTGAATTCAATTAAAATATCATAATTAATACAAGATAATAAGGTCACGACTCTTCATAAAGGTTTGTTGATCTCTTTTAAAACGAATAAATAATTTAATCTGATTACTTTAATGAAAATGACTTGAAGTTTTTTAAAGTAAAAACTTATTTAAATGGATTTTTAAAATCGGTTCACAATTTGCGAAACTATCACCTAACAACATGACTTAAATTTTTGCGAATCAATAATAGGTAAGATTGAATTTTTGCAATTGACTGTAATGGCAAAATATTACCTACCTAGGTACAAATACTTTTAAGCTCATGCAGTTATTTTAACTTACGAGTTATTTACCTACCTACTTGAGACGAATGCCATAAAAAAAAGCAAAGCAAAATAAAAAAACTGGTCCGTGTCTATTTATCAGTTTGTTCCAGATAATCTTCAAACCTGCTAGAGAGATTTTGATCAGATTTTCTGAAAGGTAGCATATAAGTAAGTATATATAAGTAAGTGTAAGGAGAAAATCTAAATTTATTGTGAAAATGAAATTGTCATATTTATAACATGTGTTAATATTTCTCACATTTATGGTACGATGAGGCTGGCATACCTTTATAATATAAAAGGTAAAAAAAAAAAAAATAACAATATGCGTCGCTTACTAGTATTCTTGTTAACCCTTTGCTCTAAGCTAAATGCTTGTATTACGAGTGGGTTCACGTCGGTAGTGCAATAGGTGGGACTCGAACCTGCAACCACACAATCGCAAGTCCGGCCGCCTTATCCATCGCTTCAAGCCTTTTTTGATATCGAGTGGTCTACAACTTTTACTACAAGCCCGAACTATACACGTTCTTTACACGTTCCAAGTATGTATGTATTATGTATGCATGTATGTATGTACAATCGTAAATAACTGAGATAAAGGCACATAAAACCGTTCAGTCGCGTACTCTTGCGCACGTATGATCAATGATCTAACACGTGAAAGTGTTTATTATTATGCTGTGAAATCATTACGATAATTCTTCTGCCTAGTTCCCAAGCTATGTTGGGGTCGGCTTCCAGTCTAACCGGATATAGCTGAATACCGTGCTGAAATAAAACTACTTTTAAACGGATTCTATTTAAAATAAATTACAAAAATATGAAGGTAGAACGAGCAACATATCTTGTCAAGACGAATACCATCTCAGTCTGCCCGTGACCATGACACCTGCAAAGGTGTTGAAACGTCGGGAACTAAAATCAAAATAAACCGCGATAGAATCCGTTTAAAGTAGTTTTATTTCAATGTCTAATATTCGCGTAAACATCAGAAAACAATAAAAATATGTACCGTATTTTACATGGAGCGACTGCCTATGTGACCTCCACAACACATTTTACTAGGTAATAAAGTATCCCATAGTAAGACTGGTTGTCAGAATTGTCATGACTGAACGACTGTCAAAAATCACTGTATGACAGTCGGGTACATACCAACGGCGGTATATTTGGAAATGGTCACCCATCCATGGACCGACCGCGGCATTACCTTTACTATCGGTCTAACTGTACGGCTTACACTTAGCCACGAACCCTCATTATAATGTAAATGTTCTATCAAAATTCTTTTAATAACATTTTTAGTAATATACTTAATGGAATTATTATTACAATTGAACAAAACTCACCATATATCACACGACGTTAAATGAAGATCTTGTCTTAAGATTCTATCTGAAACAAAAATTACATAATTACTTACATATAATAGACGAGCTGTTCCCCGCGTCTCCGCCCGGGGTACCTTATTTTTCAGTTATAAATATAGCCTATGTTACTCAGGGTGAATGTAGCTTTCTAATTGTGAAAGAATTTTTGAGATCCGCACAGTAGTTTTTGAGTTTATTCATTACAAACATACACACAATAATACAAATCTTTCTTCTTTATAATATTACTAGCTGTTTGTCTATTTTTTTTTTATATAATTGAGATGCAAGCTAATTTAAAAGGAGTGCGTATATTCTACGAGGTAATCAGGTGCATAAAACTGAACAACTTTTCTCAAGAAACATTGGTTGAAATCATATACGCACTCCTTTCAAATTAATCCTGTATAATAGGTACTACAGTATCTTACAACGCCGACTTCATTCTTTTTTTTTACAAATGTTTAGATAAACCATGTTACTTATTTATTATCTAAATATTCAGCAAAAAAATACGAGTTCAGGCAGTATTTTACCAATCAATTTTCATAACATACAAAACATCCACACTTGATAGAATTATTTAATTGTCTTGCACACAAAATCAAATCAATAAAAACAAAAATCCTATATAGGTAAGTGGCGGTAGTCTAATGGCTAGGGCGTCGGATTTGCAATCGTGTGGTTACTTACGGGTTCAAATCCCATCAATTACACTACCGACGTGAACCCACTCGTAAAACAAGGATTTAGCTTAGCACGAGGGTTAACAAGAATACTAGTAGGGTGATTAGGCCGGTTCACGACCACTTAGTAGACTTGTAAACTTTAAAGTGACTTTGTTATTTTAATAAGTGCTAATATTTTGATATTGGATTTTTATGTGAAAGAAAAATGTTTAAAATACACGATCTGATATCATTTTTTGAATTTTATTAAGGTATTATTTTATAATTTAAAGATTAATCGAAAAGTGCGATAATTTCATTTCTCGGACACCTACAGTCAGTTTACGTCCGCTTTTTTCGTTAGTTCTCGACCGTTAGGAAGCCACCGTAAAAAGAACTTAATAATTATCAAATTAAGGTCGAAAATAAAATGATCAATAAATGTTTTGAATAATCACGTTTATTTAATATTAGGGAGTACAAAACTGGCAGGTATAATCTAATTGTGCTGCTTTTAAGTAAGACATATTTTTTAAAATTGTACATCTTAGATGAAACCATCGAACACATTCATCGCAACCAATGTTCTTTTCAGAGTCATCTTCGACATCGCTGATCAAATCATTAGAACATTAGCTGCATTTTTGACCGGTCTTTTGTGTTATTATATTTCAGGATTTTTCTGTGTCATAGGATGACCGTGTCTTTGTTGTGATGCTGTTGGTACATCAAAGATAGACGCCTCAAGATCTTCATATTCTATAAAAACGGATAGATTATGTTCAGATGGTCGACAACGGATCAGTTGTCGACCATCATGATTTGATAATTTTTAAGTGCTTACAATTTTGATTATTTTATACAATTAGCCGGTCGCAAACTGACGAGCATATTAGCCCTGCCGTTATGAATAGAAAAAATCGAAGTGTTTTCACGTCATATCACGCAGTAAGTGCACAATCTTCAAGAAAAGATTAGTCTAATACAGGTAGTTCCCGACCAGGCGGTCGTAAGCTAAGGGAAGCGTTATTTTAGTCAGTTAGTTTAGCGACCACCCATTATTTTTATGAATTACTCGTAATTTCCAATAGATTATTAGTTTAGAAGTAAATACAAACATAATTTGACACACAAAGCATAATATCTATGTTCAAAACTGATTAATATCATGTTTTACTCACGTTTGAAAATGTTCCCGCTCACTAATTTTTGCTATCATTTGGTGACACGTGTACTACAGCATAAGTTTGTTACTTCACTGAGCGGCATCAAACTACCTTAGGTCGACAAACGATGACGCGGGAGAGGGAGACAGAATAAGCGTGCGTTTACAAACGATATGAACGTTTTCCGCACTTGGGTTTGACTATTTTTATGTGATTTACGCTAAGTGGTCGAGAGCCAGCGGTGGTCGGCGAACTGGCGTAATCACCCTACCTAATGTGCGACCCACATTGCTAGTAGACTTTAAAAAAAACCGGACAAGTACGAGTCAGTAAGATTATGATAAATTATTGTATTTTTGTATGTTTTTAACAAATATACTCCAAACTGGACCAATTTCAAAAATTCTTTCACCATTGTAATGCTACTTTATCCCCGAGTTATCCGTACGGACGGAATCAGTTTTATAAACCGCAAAACTCGTTGACAGTAAATATGCAATAACAAGGCCAAGTATTTTTTTATTATTATGTATTGTGACATTTGTAAGCCTTGCACATGAATTTGCATACATAATTGTATGTTTTTAATAAAGATTCGACGAATCTTGAGTAAGGCCATTTCCGTAAAAAAAATAAACGCGTGAATTGATGGTGTGGTGTCGCGACGTCACGCGTCGTCTTGTATGTCGATGTTTATAAATCGTAGCCAAATAGCGTAATTGATCACGCCAGCTTTCAAACAAAAATTAAACGCATGAAAACAAGTTTATCCGTTCAGAAGCTAAAATACCACTGGCCACCATAATATAGTACAAGACTAAATAAGTAAATAGTTATGTACGAACATACCTAATTAAAATATAAAAATAGTTTTTGTAAGAACACAAATAATAAATATTTTTTTTTAATCGCAAAGGCACAACACAACTATTAAATTAATTTAAATATTGAAAACAATTTCCAAAAATATAATTAAAATGCGGCTGAATGCGTTATTAAAAAAAACATTGAATTGCCTAATAAAAATTAAATACCTACATGGTATAAAAATATAATAATTTAAATTAACTTTAAATAATTTATTTATCACCTTAGTGCATAATAAAATAGCGAACTACCTACATTTGTGAAACAGCAAAAGGATTTTAAATTTAGAAGTTGGTTAAAAAAGTAGTCACGTAATACTTACCATAAATTCCGTGTAGTTGATACTATTTTAAAACCAGTATCGCTAGTTATTGGTTTAACTTTTTATTTACTCTTTCAAGTAACTTTCGTTCGGTGTATTTCGATAACAAGTTTAAATATGATTAATTAAACTTAAACTATTAATATTATGTTAAATATTTAAACTGATAACTTGATGTACAATTATTATGTTACAGCTAACGATATTTAAAACTAAATTATTAAGTGCAAGTAACACATCCTACCCCGACCGACGTTGTCACTGCACTATGTAGTAGAATTTTTTTATTTGAATTGAATTCATTATCTTGTCAAACGTCGGATTACGTTAGTAATACTACCAAATAAGTAGAAAATAATATACTGGCAACAAAATATTAACGTTTTGTTATTGCTGCAAATAAGTCGTAATTACGATAAAATATTAATTATTGTATAAGTTTCAAGTGTTACTTTTATTCTATTGACTAATTATTATTAATAATTTGGTTGAAATATAATCATCGGTGTTTAATTACTATAAAATAAAAACATTAGCATGCTATATTTTTTTCGATAAGTAATATTATCATCCTTTCACCTCATCATTAGTGGGATGAAACGCGAAAATCGAAGAGAAAGAGAAAGGTCAATGAATTGCTAAACAAAATGGCCGATGAACGTAGAAAGGCGTGTCGCGGATACTTCTAGCGAATTACGCCGTCTCGGACTCCATTGAATTTGAGTGAAAAGTTTACGTGTTTTATACTGGTTCGTAACTTTGTTTTGTGATATATGTAAGGTGAATATAGTATTTGATGTTGGATGTTCAGCCTGCCTTCTTCGAGGATCTGCATTATGAAGGATGTTGTGCAGCCGCGTTCGGCCTGTCCCGCGAGGCCTCGCCGCGTGTGCCCGGAGGCTGCATGTTCGCCTCGCGTGGGCCTGTGTCGATCGCGGTCGCTTCGCCCCTCGCGAAGCTTTCGTACGCCCGCGCGCCGCTTTCGCATTCTAAGTATGTCGGTTTTTACAGCGGCGCCGCCGGGCTTCGCGTCTGCCCGCCGCCAGGCACCGGGGCTTCGCCCCCCGCGACCCGCCGCGCGCGTTCGGAGCCCTTGCTCCATCCGATCCTTAAACGGAGTCGCTCAGGTAAGTCTTTCATGGTTTTCAATGCAGGTGAGGAAAAATCGATAAAGCAGCCATCTTGTGAGAGTATAAATAGAATAAGGCCGTACAGTTATGTGTTAAAATCACGAATAACACCGTTTAATCAATCATATACGTTTGTGCTTATAACCATTACCGATTAACTAAGGTTCTTACGGTCTAGTAATCTCGTGACGTTCCATTATTTTCGTGTCGTATCTGAAAAATCGATGTCGTTCTTTCCTACATTCTTACGTAGTACCTACTTGTGCCTTATATTATGTTTAGAGCTTCAACCATCCAAAATGTCTTCTTGTATCTTGTAAAATCGTGTAAAAAGTGAAGTAAAATATCAAAATAACAAATCTATTGTCATTTTATCAATATTAAACCCCTTGATTTCAATACAAAGATCTATCAAACTAAATTAGGTACGGTATTTAATGCATAGTTTATTATTTATCTTTTTGGTTCAAAGAGCATTAACTTATGCCATACAACTTATTCAAATGATGTACATGTTCTTGGGTTGAGGAAAACATGAATAAAACCAATGGATTTATGATGTATTAAGTAATTATAACCAAACAAGTACATTAGCTAATATAATAATAATAATACAGGCCTGTGAGCGTTCCACTGCTGGGCACAGTTCTCTTCCCTAAAGAGAAAGATATAACAACATGGAAAATATTTTGTTTGTTGATCTCTGACACTACAAATCTGATTGAAATTGATTGAGTACCCTATTAGAGTTTCTTGCTGGTTCTTCTACATTGAAAGACATTTTGGAACCATGCAACTAAAGTCATTCAACATTTTGGAAGTACCTGAAGAATTGTACCTACTTTTAATTAAAATATTTTGATTTAGAGGAATAGTAAACAAATAGTTTATGTATTTTAGTAAATAGACTAATTAAAACACACGGATGAAGTTGATGACACATCTATCTAATATTATAAAAGGAGATTTGATTGTTTCTTTGTGTGTTTCCATTGAATTCAATGGAATGGCCCCAAATCAACTAAACCAATTTGAAAAATTCTTTCACTGTTTGGAAGCTACATTTAGCCTGTCCGGCTATATAATAATTAAAAAAAATTAAAACATTGAGACCACAGGCGTTGTCGAGGTCAGATAGGCAGTCGCTCCATGTTAAATACGGTATTCAGCTAAATCCGGTAAGACTGGAAGACGACCCAACATGGCTTAGGAAAAGTTAGGCAGAAGAAGACCGCAGGCATAGCTGTGTGAAACAGTTTTTTTTTTGTTTTCCGAGCTGTTTCAGCACTTAGCCTCTTGATTGGGCCATTGTGCGCATAAAACAGTAATTTTATACTTTAATGAATGTGTCCTCAAATCAAAAATGATAATAATTATTATATTATTATCATACCGTCTCAAGTGTTGCATAGTAGCAGAAATAGCAATAGACAAGAGATAATTAACATAATTATGATTAATACAGCCTGCAAGACAAAGGATTCAATTAACCTATTAATTGTTCAAGGTTTATCAACAAAGAACTTTAAAAAGTAAATAAAAAGACATTTATTGCTACCAAAAAAAAACATACTACATGTACAGAGGGTAAAATTATAGCAAAAGAAGATGGCTCGGCAAATGCTGTATAGTCAACAGCAAAAGTAGATGATCAAAATCAGAAAGAAACAGAACGGAGTTGTCAGAACTGTGTGGCATTGAAGTGATTCAAAGTATGTGATTGTAAATTCTACCAAACGTTTACTACTAGTACAGTTGTTATTCGTGATCAGTTATGACTCAAAAAGTTATAAACTCAATTCATCATCTACTTTTGCTGTTAACTGTACCGGAACAAGCATGACCCATCACAGTGCTGATTTTATTCTTTTCATTCTGATTCTTCTGTCTAGCCTTATCTCAAGCTATGTTGGGGTCCACTTCCAGTCTTACCTGGATTTACCTGAATACTGTATTTTACATGGAGCGACTGCTTATCTGACCTCCACAACCCATTGCTAGTAATACATTATTCCTAAGACTGGTTGTCAGAAATGTAATGACTTAACAACTATCAAAGATTACTGTATGACAGTCGGTACCAACGGCTTAACGTGCTTTTCGAGGCACGGAGGGGTCTCGATGTGTTTACAAATGGTCACCCATCCACGGACCAACCGCGGCGAGCGCGGCTTAACCTTTATTATCGGTCAAACTGTAAGGCTTACACTTAGTCACGAGCCCCTCCTTTCATTCTGATTATCTGAGCTTAATAAAACCTTTATACTTTTTGTTTTATCAAGTTATTTCTAAATGATTTTGTGTGTACGTAAATAAATAAATGTCGACTGTTGTGGTGGCCTAGCGGTTCAATGGCTGGATTTGTATGCACGGTACTGCAGGTTCAAACCCTGGCAGTTACTTATTTATAATACCGGCCTATAAATGTACCAGTGCTGGGCAAAGAACTCTTCTCATGAACATTGATCACCACACTGGCTTACTGTGGGTGATAACAGATTCCAATCCAAGTTTCCAAACAAGGTTTTTCTTCACCGATTATCAATAATGTCTTAGAATAATTAAGAAGGTACACATAACTTAAAAAAGACACCTTGTTACTTGCCTATAGTGGGTTGGACCCTGCAACCTTTTGCACACAAATCCGTTAATTGAACCACTAGGCCACCGCAACATTCAATTTCTAATAAGAAATAATGTATAGCCCGCTCACTTGGCTATTATTATTATATAGTCTTTATAAAATACAAACATTCAATAAAATATTAAAATGGCGACATAAATTTCGTGTTATTCTATTTTAATTATATGTATATAATTCCAGTGTCACGATGTTTGTCCGGGATGAACTCCGAAACTACTGAACCGATTTAAATCAAATTTGAACACCGTGTGCAGTTTGATCCAACTTAAAAAATAGAATAGATAAAAAAAAATTAGACCGCGGGCGGAGCTGCGGGAAACAGCTAGTATCAAATAAATAAAAAATCTTAAAAGTAAATCCGTTGGTTTCTCAAAATCAGATTAGCATCCAACATAACTCAATATCAGAAGTTAGCTTTGTCATCGCTCGCGCGATGTTGCCATGCGATTTAATCGTACGATGGTCAGTGATCGCATCGCATGGTCGCGTGACCCTCAATAAGACATTCAATAGAACACAGGGCCTTAGCTGATTTCAGACTACGCTTTACTATTGTGCTATAAAGTATAGCAAACAAGGACCTAATGCTATACTATATAGCATGACGTTCACATACGCGATATTACGCCACCTCAGTAGACCACGATCTTTGAAGAGTTTGCACAGTTGCACAGGATGGCCGGGGGTGAGGGAGGAGGAAGAGGGCGGCGCGCGATATAGCATAGCATGACTGCGCATCGCACCAATTTATAGCGGATAGCAAGCCAATAATACCTATATAGTACAGTACAATGTGAACGTGTCCATAACAATGTATGGAGCGCGATATTGTTGTGCTGTGAGCTATATACTATACATGCTATTATATTACAGCGTAGTCTGAAATCAGCTTTATTCACTAAGTCCAAGCGATTAAAGTGTTATGTGTCGGGTTAAGAGAGTTTATCTCAATCGACTTACTATGACGACAACCTCCGTGGTCGAGTGGCGTAGCACCAGTTTTCAAGGTGTCGGTCCAGCTCTGAGGTCCCGGGTTCGATCCCCGGACGTGTCTGTACAAATTCACTGTTCTGCATTGTCTTTAGGTACTTACTTTGGATTCGATATGTATGTGATGTTGTCCACATTTAAATTTAAATTAAAATACCTTAAAGAAAAAAACCTGTTCAATTGCTTAAAACGACACTTGGTGACTCTCAAAACAAAAAGATAGAGCGACCCGGGATTATTTGACTATAATATTCGTTATGCCAGGTTATCTTTTGTTCGGACTTAGAGAATATACCCCCATGATAAAACGCACGGTCGCGCGATTATTTTCGTCGGATGCACGCCTCATCGCAACGGCCCCTTCACATCTTCCTTGGCATTCATCTTGTGATGCCAACACATGCTGCTATTTATATATTATTTCTTATCCTGTCTGAAATATTATGCACTAAGTTCCGGTTAACGTGCTGTTAAGTGTAGGGTTAAGATCTCTTTCGACTTACTATACTTTTAAGTAAAAAAAGTTAATTGTAAAAAAGACCTAAAACGTATATTATACTAACATCCGGTGACTCTCTTACTTATAGGGTTTATAGAGGCGTAATCTTCTTGGACTTGCAAATAAAGTCTTTTAAATGGTCTAAAACGTATATACTAACTATGCCCGGTGACTTTCAGAACACAAAAAAGATTTGGCGACTGTCGGTCTTGAATTGTAATCTGTGTTATGTCACGTTGTAGTTTTGCTTAGACTTAGATAATAACCCCCTGGTATAATGTGAATTCTCCTAACTCTGAGAAGAAATATCAAAACTGAGGGTTCAAAGTTCTGACGAATGAATATTCAATTAAATTATCTCTGGCCTGAGTTTTTATCATCTTACATACATACCATTCTTCTGCGTAGCCTTTTCCCAAGCTATGTTGAGGTCGGCTTCCAGTCTTACCGGATTTAGCTGAATACCGTATTTTACATGGAGCGACTGCCTATCTGACCTCCACAACCTATTGCTAGGTAATACAGTATTCCAAAGTAAGACTGGTTGTCAGAATTTACATACATACCATTAAGTACAAAATATAGCCGGATATCAGTGGTATATAACTGTTGCAGGATGTCGTCCCGGCGCAACGGCTCGGTCTCCCGGGCCGCGGAGACGGCCTCCAAGAACCGGCTGCATATGGATAGGAATCCACAGCATTCACGGATAACAGGTAATACATATTACTCTTTCAAAAATAAACTTTATATTATAATAACTCTTTAATTCAGGCAACTAGGCCCGTAAACATGAATATATGTATAAATAAAAACAAAACTTATAAACTAATACATATAAATATAAACTTAACAATACTATAATTGAACACGAAGTGTCGGTGACGTGTTGTATCGAGATGTCGCATATCCTCCCTCGGAAACGTCGATATACGACTCCTTTCGCCCAAAATTCTTCCTTGAGAAAGATGGCTGCGTAACATGACGGAACTCGCACCATATACGATTTGAAATTCGTGTTATGGCGCGGCTCCAACCTTTCCACCATCAAGGTCATTTGGGTCTTGCACCGAATATAGTCCACGACCATCTCAACCCTCGTAGAATGGTGTAAGCTGCATTGTTATTGTCGAGGAACGCAGCAGGATGTTGGAGTCAGCGGCTACCTTAGCTGACTACCTTAGCCCCGCGGCTATACCCTGTTTTTGCTTTTTTTCTGTAAAATTACTATTTTAACTGAATTTCAATATTGTCGACTTTACTTTGACTCCTTAGGTTTATATTAGTAGTCAGCTAGCTACCTGCCAGTAAAATCTTATCAAAATTAGTCAAGTTGTTGTTAAGATTATCTGGATCAAACAGACAAACGAGATACTATACAACTGTTTTTAGGCGTAGGTATCGTGTAATTATGTTATTTATGAGTAATGATAGGTTTTTACTTTAGTTTGTACTAGGCCGTTTCCGGCCAATAATTATTGTTACAAAATAGTAGCTACATGTCATAGGCTAAAACGCCTACTAGGTACTGCGACGTGGTGCAGGTTCAATATTCGCGAGAAACAAAAATCAACTTACTGTGTATGTTCTTAGTCTGGTTGTTTTCTTAAGACAAAAACAAGTTTGTGAGTGTCTATTTGTTACCTGTGCACGCTCAAACGGCTCGACCAATTTTAATGAAATTTGGTATGGAGGAAGTTGACACTGAAGCTGAATTAACACATAGGCTACTTATTTTTATCCTGGAAAAGCTAAGTTAAGTTAGCGGTGTAGCTAGAATTAAATAAGGTCACGACCATATCTTCATCTTTCCAGATCCTTCGAACCCCGCAGGTCGACGCAAGGAAATTGACAATGTAATGAAAAGAGCTCGCCAGGCCTCCCCTGGCAGCTGGGATCGGAAGCTGCTTGAAGTTGAGGAGAAGGATCCCAACAGGTAATCTTGCCTTCTTAATAGGTATATTAGGAAACTACACAAAAAAATTTATGAAAATGACATTTGGCCGGCCGAGTGACTTTGGCCGAATACGAAATGGCCGAATCAGTTTGAAGTCTGCCCGTGACCATGACACCTGCAAAGCCGTCGAAACGTCGGGAACTAAAATCGAAATAAACCGCGATAGAATCCGTTTTAAAGTAGTTTTATTTCAATGTCTAATATTCGCGTAAACCTCAGAAAACAACAGTTTGAAGTCACCGTTAAGTCTCATGCTGTCTCAGTCAGTCTAAGGTGTAAAGTAGAGAATATTAGATCCATGGATGAGAGTCCTTTCGTTCCAGCAGAAATAAGTCACCTTAGACAAGGTACATCGTTATCGCTGATCGAATCGCACAAATGTATGTAACTGACAAGTCTGAGTCACGTGACTTATCGAAGAGAAATGTCATTTCCATACATTTAATGTCATAAGCGATTTCTATCATCGTTTTTTTTTTTAGAGATTACTAGCACTGGGTCGCACATTACTAGTATTCTTGTTAACCCCTCGTGCTAAGCTATGATGCTTGTGTTACGAGTGGGTTTACGTCGGTAGTGTAATGGGTGGGATTCGAACCTTCAACCACATGATCGCATGTACGACGCCCTAGCCATTATGCTACCACCGTTATACCATTGGTAATTGGTAAAAGAAAACATAGTGAGGAAACCTGGATTACAGAAATTGGATTTTGAAATCGCCCGCAGTAAGCAATCATGGTCATCAATGCATCATATTGACAGCAGAAGACTGACTCCTAAGTCACATGGTTTGGTATACAGAACACATTGTTCTGAGTACAGTATCATAATATATTGGTCATCACCATCCGTCTAGCCCTTTCCAAAGCAATACTGTATTTAACTTGGAACTGCCTATCTGACCTCCACAATACATTTTACTAGGTAAAGTAGTTGTCAGAATTGTAATGAATCAGCTTTAAAAAAATCGCCGTATGACAGTCGGGAATGGCTAAACGTGCTTTCCGAGGCACGGAGGGATCTCAAATGGTCACCCATCCACAAACCGACCGCGGCTTAACATCCATTATCGGTCAATGCGACTTACAATTAGCCACGAGCCAGATATCTTAGTTTATTAGTACAGTTAGTATTCTGAAGTAGGCAAAAGTCCACAATAAAAAAAAAAGATGGATACCCTTGTGAGGATGCAGCTGAGACCTGCATACAAGTGAAGTTTGTGCTTATTAACAGATGGCGCCATACAGGCTACAAGCAACTGTATCTAGAAGGTTCGGGCTCCAGGTCTCCGTCGCCGCGGGCCAAGTCGCCAGCAGTTAGGCGCTCCAGGTGAGCTGGTTTTATGGTGACGGATAATATGTAGACTTGACTAGCCCAGCACTAGACTGTCGTTAGTGGTGATAGACACCTATTTGTAAATATGTAGTTCAGTTCTGCACTTTCTATAGTGATCCTGTGAGTTTTTTTGGATTTCCAGGTTAAACCTGGACTCTTTAAAATAATACCTGGGTGTTGAATATAACATGTGGAGTTTCTTCTGCACTATCTATAGTGATTCCTGTGAGGTTCTAGTTTTCCAGGTTAAACCTGGACTCTTTAAAATAATATCTGGGTATAGAATATAACATGTGGAGTATCTTCTGCACTATATATAGTGATTCCTGTGGTTTTTGTATTTCCAGGTTAAACCTGGACGCTCTTAAGTAATACCTGGGCATATAATATAAAATGTAGTGTAACTTCTGCACTTTTTTACTTGTATTTGATCAATTTTGAGTGCTCCAGGCTACACCTGGAAAATTAAATAGACCCTGGATGTAGTGTAACTCATATAGAATAGCTCCAACTCTGAAAAGTGACATCTTAGTGATATATTTAGGTGCTCCAGGTAAAATCAGCAGTCTTTTATGGTTGAGATAAGTTTGACACAGTAAATCCTTATTTAAAATTAAATATGTGGAATTTTGCACTTTGAAGAGTGATTTCTATGAAATACTGCTCTTGAATTGAGATTCTTCGACACCTCACAGCAATTCCTATGGGTTTTCCTGGTCCTGGAAGCTTTCAAAGAATATTTCGTAAAAAATGAATTAAATATCTTCTGCACTTTTGTAAGTGATTCCAATAGATTTAGGTGTTTTGCGAATTTAACGGTTTAGTTAAAACGGTCAGCTTTGATAACCACCTTTGCTCATTGTTGCGATTTCAGATACTAATACTTGGAATCCAGGTTTACTGCCTTCTTTTATGGGGGATATAATTTGACGGGGGGAGCACGCGTACGTACAGCACTCGCAAATCTTTATGGCCGCTCTGAATGTAGCCGTTGGTACGAACTCGCGCATGGTACACTCATACTCTCATACACTGGCACTAACGCGCGGGAGGCGAGGACGCTTGCGGGTGGAAGCCAGCGCGCGCGGGCGTGCCCTGCCTCCCCGCCCCGCGTACGTCCCGCTGATACCTGATAGCGTGTTCTGCGCAGCGTAATGCGGCTAGCTTCGGAGCGGCCATAAAGTTTGGCGAGGGCTGTACGTGTCGGTCCTTTACGTAGTAATATTAAGTATTCTTTGATAATGTGGTCGGTTGCTTTTTATATGTTATCTAAGTAATATTGGGTCTAGTAGGTCTCCGCCGCCAACGCGTCGCTCTCGCAGCCCGGTCGGTCGGCGCTCGCGATCGCCTCTCGCTCGGCGCTCACGCTCGCCACTTGCTCGGCGCTCGCGTTCGCCCATCGCTCGCCGCTCGCCGCGCAAGTCACGCTCGCGCTCGGCCCGCCGGAGCCCGCGCCGCAGCCCACGCCGGAGCCCTATCAGGTATGAACTACAAACAAATGTAAGTTAAGGAGTGGGGGCTAGCCACGTTACTTGTGGCTACTGTTTTTGCCTACTTATGACGTCACAAGCGCTCACTTCTGAACTTTAACGCGCCTTATCTTTTTCAATTTTTTACGGATTAAATTGATTTGTTCTTTCCATATCTAGTCCGCAGCCATATCCCGACATTATTTTGGTGCGTCCTTCTGTTAAAAGGCACGTCCAATTAAAATGCAGATAATGTATAGTTCAAGACCGAAAATCTGGAGCCAAACGGGGGAGATCTTTGCCAAAAGTGGGACAATACTCAGGTTACATAAAAAAACGAGTGCGTATCGGGACCCTCGACTGAAGTGATAATTTTAAAACTTGAAAGTTGAACTATACGGCAGCAGTAGGCAGGCGAGAAGGAGCCTGCCTACTGCTGCCGTCTGCGTGAGAGAAAGGGAAGGCAGAGTGGCGCCGTAACGCGTTACGTTACGAAGCGGTCCTATAAGAATTTATCAATAAAAGAAAATTTATGTACAGTCACGAGCATAAATATGTATACACATAACGAAATTGCAAAAAAATTTTTAGTTTTTGTTGAACTGTTATAATTTTATGTTGTTAAATGATTAAAAGTTTAATTGATGGTGAGATCCTGTTAAATTATTGTTTTACAATTTAGCTATGTGTATACATATTTATGCTCGTGACTGTACAGTAACAGTCTCTAAATAGAGTTTTGGCAGGCAGTATAATATCGTATAATGTTTGGTATAGACGCAGCCCGCGGCGTCGCTCTCCGCGACCGGCTGTCGCTCCGAGCGGCAGACGTTCGCCACGCCGCCCGCTGCCGCCCGCTCGCCCCGCCAGGCCGCCCTCACCACCAGACCCCAGGAAGGTACGTACCCCCATCCCCCCCACTCCGGCTAAGGACACGACCACAGCCGCCATATTTGGAAAAGCAAAGCGATGTTAAAGTCTAGGTACACTCAACCGAAAAAGAATTCATACATTTAGTAACTTTTAATTGATTTTGTCTTCAATTCTAATTGGTAATGTCCCCGATTCTGTTAAACACGTACTAAACAAATTTTAGTCGATCGCTATCTTTTTCACTTGTACATATGTAGAAAAGGACAGACGAAAATTAGAACTGTCAAATTAAGTTCCGACTAAAATTCTCATATAAATTTACCGATAAGTAAAAACGTGTGCTCTAAAAACACTGATGTTCAAGGCGAAGACTAGTTTGACGTTTCTAAGTTAGTTGTTATCTGTTGTCGTCCTTGTCTCACGCTGTATGTTAGTAAAAGACAACAATGGTTTAATTTTAGTTTAGTTTGCGTACAGAGGAATCAGCACCATTGTGAAAAAAACATGAACTTATCTTAAACAAGTTAGATTAGATTTAAATAATTGTATACAGGGTGTCAGACACCCACGGTGCACTATGTAACATAAAAGTAGTTAATTGAATGTCCCTTGTATCGTAGTCATCAGGCTCAGGGTCCTCAGTGAGCAGTTGTTCCGACGAGTCCTGCTCCGTGTGTTCCGCCAAGAACAAGAAGACAGGACCCCCGCAGCCACCACCGCCCAAAGGAATTAAGCCAAGGTAAACATATTTACATATCTTATAGTCTGGCTAGTTCGTTGGTGAAACCCAACATGTTCACGCGGATTCGCGTGAATTCCCCCGAATGACGAGACTTCAATTTCTCTCCCTTCTCTCGCGAGCACGTAGCCCGTCGCCCGTGGACCACGGATGCAGACTGTAATATTACGCTGTCTAAAATACCCTGGACATTGGCGCCTATAAGGCCATCACAAAAGAAGTACTACCCCAGGGTATATACTAAAATGTAAAATTATTACTATTGCTGCAAAGTTGTTTTTTTTATCAATAATCAAGATACACCAAAAGACATTTTCGATGTCGCGTTTACAGTAATAAACTTTACGAACATTGTAATTGCAAAACTTTGCTATTTATACAAACTAATATACTATTTAAAAGTCTTCACGTTGAACGTCGTTTCCGCATTTTCATTGTGCAAAATTTGGTCACAACCAAATTTTCGCAAAAATCATTTTCGCGAATGCAATGTATAATGAAAGTGACCAATTTTTTCACGATGATATTTAGCAAAAGTGTCGTTCTGCGTGAAGGCAATATAATGGTACCTTGTGTGTCAGACTGGGGTCCAGCTCGCCCCCCCGCGCGGGCCCCCGGCCGCCCCCCCCGCGAGCCCCCGCGCGCGCCGTGCAGCCCACCAGGGAGCTGCTGAAGGCGCGCGAGGCCAGCAAGCGGACCCGCGAGGAGAAGGTACGAGTTAGTACTCACCTTACTATGCCATGTTAAAGGAACTGCGGAAGAAAGTGACGAGGGTGGTGTGGATGACTCAACCGGAAATGGAGGGACTAGTGGACCAATTCGAATCAGCAACAGAATATTTGGAGAAAGGAAAAATAATATGACAGCAGTGATAAACTATAATAATGCCCGACTATGTTTTATTATAAGTATCTTTTTCAGTCATAAAATTAGATAAGGTCAAATCGCCTTAATTTTACTCCGCAGGTCGTGACGCAGAATTTCATTTTCGCAAAATTTCACGATGAAATTTTTCGCAAAAAAAGTCATTTTCTCAAAACGTCTGTGCCATTTCGCGAAAATTACGTTTTAGGATATGGAAGTGTAAAAATGACTTGCAAAAGTGACATTTTCGAATATGACGTTCTGCGTCAAGATTCACACACTTGTACCAGCATATTAACACTATCGCCACCGGCAGGTTCTGGAGTGGCAGCGGTCACAGCTGGCTGTCCGGCCGCCGCACATCAAGCGCGAGGGCGAACGGAGACCGCCGGCCCCGGCCCCGGTCCCGGCCTCAGCTCCGGCTCCGGCCCGGCCCCGCCGCGACCCACGCGCCGTCTCGCCCGCCGCCATCGCCGCCGCACTCAACGACTCTGACTCTGACTCAGAGAGCGATGCCAGCTCCGAGCCGCAGCCGCAGAGGTATGTGTTCGACTGTAGGAACATCCCAATAGGGGTAAAGTTTTAGTTTGTGTAGGGTTGATTTTATCATTATAGTACTAGGGTAGTGATTGAGTAGTACGTAATTGATGACTGTTGTTGCAGGCTGAGCCTGTCGGAGCGCTTCGGCAAGATGGCGCAGTGGTCGGCGGACCGGTCGGCGCGGCTGGAGAACATGCGCATCACGCGGCGCGAGAGCACGCTGCACGTGCGCATCGAGCGCGACGAGCGCGCCGCGCCGCCCGCGCCCACGCCCTACCCGTACGTGTTGCCGCGCCGCTGCTCCGCCAGTGTTGCCAGTGCTGTTGGCGCAACTTGACTCAGATTTAACTTACTTGCAGCGCGCTCGAGGGCGCCGCCGCCGGCAGCTACCCGGAGGAGCTGCTGCTGGCCGCTCCCGCCGGCCTGCCCTCCTGGGACGACGTGCGCGTGCGCTACGACTACTACAAGAAGCGGGGCTACCTGCGCGGCCTCACGCTCGGCGACTACGTCAAGTGGGAGGAGTGGTGGTACAAGTACCAGGAGTGGCTGAAGCACGAGCGCGCGTACGAGCGCTGGGCGGAGGGCGAGGTGCCGCCGGTAAGTACAGGCGGGAGCGCGGCAGGTGTGTGTGTGTGTGCGGGTGCTGAGCGTGTGTGTGTGCAGGCGCGGCGCGAGCGGCGGAGACGCGGGGGGCGGCACCGGCGCAGCTGAGGGCGCGCCGCCCCCGCCGCCGTCCTGGTGTGTGTGTGTGTGTGTGCGGGTGCTGAGCGTGTGTGTGTGCAGGCGCGGCGCGAGCGGCGGAGACGCGGGGGGCGGCACCGGCGCAGCTGAGGGCGCGCCGCCCCCGCCGCCGTCCTGGTGTGTGTGTGTGTGTGTGCGGGTGCTGAGCGTGTGTGTGTGCAGGCGCGGCGCGAGCGGCGGAGACGCGGGGGGCGGCACCGGCGCAGCTGAGGGCGCGCCGCCCCCGCCGCCGTCCTGGTGTGTGTGTGTGTGTGTGCGGGTGCTGAGCGTGTGTGTGTGCAGGCGCGGCGCGAGCGGCGGAGACGCGGGGGGCGGCACCGGCGCAGCTGAGGGCGCGCCGCCCCCGCCGCCGTCCTGGTGTGTGTGTGTGTGTGTGCGGGTGCTGAGCGTGTGTGTGTGCAGGCGCGGCGCGAGCGGCGGAGACGCGGGGGGCGGCACCGGCGCAGCTGAGGGCGCGCCGCCCCCGCCGCCGTCCTGGTGTGTGTGTGTGTGTGTGCGGGTGCTGAGCGTGTGTGTGTGCAGGCGCGGCGCGAGCGGCGGAGACGCGGGGGGCGGCACCGGCGCAGCTGAGGGCGCGCCGCCCCCGCCGCCGTCCTGGTGTGTGTGTGTGTGTGTGCGGGTGCTGAGCGTGTGTGTGTGCAGGCGCGGCGCGAGACGCGGGGGGCGGCACCGGCGCAGCTGAGGGCGCGCCGCCCCCGCCGCCGTCCTGGTGTGTGTGTGTGTGTGTGCGGGTGCTGAGCGTGTGTGTGTGCAGGCGCGGCGCGAGCGGCGGAGACGCGGGGGGCGGCACCGGCGCAGCTGAGGGCGCGCCGCCCCCGCCGCCGTCCTGGTGTGTGTGTGTGTGTGTGCGGGTGCTGAGCGTGTGTGTGTGCAGGCGCGGCGCGAGACGCGGGGGGCGGCACCGGCGCAGCTGAGGGCGCGCCGCCCCCGCCGCCGTCCTGGTGTGTGTGTGTGTGTGTGCGGGTGCTGAGCGTGTGTGTGTGCAGGCGCGGCGCGAGCGGCGGAGACGCGGGGGGCGGCACCGGCGCAGCTGAGGGCGCGCCGCCCCCGCCGCCGTCCTGGTGTGTGTGTGTGTGTGTGCGGGTGCTGAGCGTGTGTGTGTGCAGGCGCGGCGCGAGCGGCGGAGACGCGGGGGGCGGCACCGGCGCAGCTGAGGGCGCGCCGCCCCCGCCGCCGTCCTGGTGTGTGTGTGTGTGTGTGCGGGTGCTGAGCGTGTGTGTGTGCAGGCGCGGCGCGAGCGGCGGAGACGCGGGGGGCGGCACCGGCGCAGCTGAGGGCGCGCCGCCCCCGCCGCCGTCCTGGTGTGTGTGTGTGTGTGTGCGGGTGCTGAGCGTGTGTGTGTGCAGGCGCGGCGCGAGCGGCGGAGACGCGGGGGGCGGCACCGGCGCAGCTGAGGGCGCGCCGCCCCCGCCGCCGTCCTGGTGTGTGTGTGTGTGTGTGCGGGTGCTGAGCGTGTGTGTGTGCAGGCGCGGCGCGAGCGGCGGAGACGCGGGGGGCGGCACCGGCGCAGCTGAGGGCGCGCCGCCCCCGCCGCCGTCCTGGTGTGTGTGTGTGTGTGTGCGGGTGCTGAGCGTGTGTGTGTGCAGGCGCGGCGCGAGCGGCGGAGACGCGGGGGGCGGCACCGGCGCAGCTGAGGGCGCGCCGCCCCCGCCGCCGTCCTGGTGTGTGTGTGTGTGTGTGCGGGTGCTGAGCGTGTGTGTGTGCAGGCGCGGCGCGAGCGGCGGAGACGCGGGGGGCGGCACCGGCGCAGCTGAGGGCGCGCCGCCCCCGCCGCCGTCCTGGTGTGTGTGTGTGTGTGTGCGGGTGCTGAGCGTGTGTGTGTGCAGGCGCGGCGCGAGCGGCGGAGACGCGGGGGGCGGCACCGGCGCAGCTGAGGGCGCGCCGCCCCCGCCGCCGTCCTGGTGTGTGTGTGTGTGTGTGCGGGTGCTGAGCGTGTGTGTGTGCAGGCGCGGCGCGAGCGGCGGAGACGCGGGGGGCGGCACCGGCGCAGCTGAGGGCGCGCCGCCCCCGCCGCCGTCCTGGTGTGTGTGTGTGTGTGTGCGGGTGCTGAGCGTGTGTGTGTGCAGGCGCGGCGCGAGCGGCGGAGACGCGGGGGGCGGCACCGGCGCAGCTGAGGGCGCGCCGCCCCCGCCGCCGTCCTGGTGTGTGTGTGTGTGTGTGCGGGTGCTGAGCGTGTGTGTGTGCAGGCGCGGCGCGAGCGGCGGAGACGCGGGGGGCGGCACCGGCGCAGCTGAGGGCGCGCCGCCCCCGCCGCCGTCCTGGTGTGTGTGTGTGTGTGTGCGGGTGCTGAGCGTGTGTGTGTGCAGGCGCGGCGCGAGCGGCGGAGACGCGGGGGGCGGCACCGGCGCAGCTGAGGGCGCGCCGCCCCCGCCGCCGTCCTGGTGTGTGTGTGTGTGTGTGCGGGTGCTGAGCGTGTGTGTGTGCAGGCGCGGCGCGAGCGGCGGAGACGCGGGGGGCGGCACCGGCGCAGCTGAGGGCGCGCCGCCCCCGCCGCCGTCCTGGTGTGTGTGTGTGTGTGTGCGGGTGCTGAGCGTGTGTGTGTGCAGGCGCGGCGCGAGCGGCGGAGACGCGGGGGGCGGCACCGGCGCAGCTGAGGGCGCGCCGCCCCCGCCGCCGTCCTGGCTGTGGACCTGGCGGCGGGGGCGCGGGCCGACTAGGCGCGCCCGCCCTCTCCTGCGAGCCGCTGCCCTGCTCACCCTGCTCACCGCAGCTGCCTGAGCGAGCAGCGCCACGCCCCGGTGCTGACTACTGTGGAGTTGGCACGGAACACCAAGTGAAATTGATCAATTTCTAAATGTGGACATGTAAGCTCTTTACTAGACACTATTGCGTGCATCCTAGAGAGCTATCTATAAATAAATTTGTGTGTAACTTTTTGTGACCTAATAGGCCACCAGTGCATAAACATTGGAAACTCTCACGTTTTGTGTAATATTCTCTTAATCTCTTAGAGCTTGTTTAATCACAAACTCAAGTCATTCGTGTTGTATAGATGTGGTTATGTAGAAAAAAACTTAAAGGTGATTGCTTACTGAGCGTTTGACATGAATCAAAATCAGGATAACAGTTAGGTCGTGACGCAGAACTTCACTTTCGCAAAATGTCATCGTGAAAAATTTGTTCAATTTCGCAAAATCACTTTCGGCAAACGGCATTTTCGCAGAATGTCATTCAAGCCATTTTATTCTAGGGTAAAAGAAATGGCTTGAATTTGGCCACCTTATATTAACACTGCAGCGTCTACTCGATCTTGGAGCGTAAATATTAGATTAAATTGAGATTTATTATAAATGAAACTAAGAAGGAAAAAGAAATGCTTTAAATGACATTCTGCGAAAATGACTTTGCGAAAATGGCTTTGCGAAAATTACAAATTTTTTCATGATAACATTTTGTTAAACTCGCGTTCTGCGTGAAGACCAGTACAACGTATCGTGTTGTTGAAATATGTCGTAGAATATAATAATATAGTGACTGTGACATTATAATAGTGATACCTATATATATATATATATATATATCTATATATCGTGGGACCACTCACACACGGCCATCTGATCCCAAACTAGGCAGAGCCTGTACTATGGCAACCAGACAACTGATAAACATACTTATATATTTCTAAATACATACTTATTGTAGATAAATTACACCCAGACACTGAATAAATGATCGTGCGCATCACATAACTATTTGCCCTGGGTGGGAATCGAATACACGACCTCCGGCTTAGCAGTCAGGGTCACTAACCACTATGCCAACAGGCCCGTCAAATATATGTATATTATATGTCCATATAATGTAAATAGCGTCGTTGTATTGCCATCGCACGTACAATGTTGTGCGGCGAAAAATTCAAAAATCTGAGATGGGGTTGTTGAATTATAATCTGCGTTATGCCACATTACTTTGTGTTTGGACTTACTGAATAAGTGTTTGAACACACTGCCGAAGATACGCGACCGAAATTCGGTATCATTAATAATTTTAATATCTTGGGACAACCCACACAAGGCCATCTAATACCAAACTAGGCAGAGCCTGTACTATGGTGACCAGACATCGAACTCAATACTCAAGTCTTTTTTATTGCATTCCATATGTATTACATAAATGGTGTAACAAAGTAAAAGTTCAATGTGGACCCTGTCGGGCCCATCACACGTAGATTTGTCTTGGGTGGGAATCGAACCTTCGGTTTAGCAGTCAGGGTCACTAACCACTAGACCAACAGGCCAGTCAGTACAACAATTTGTTATAGTTTGAAGTATTTTTTTGACTAATACCCAATTCGATTGCCTACAAAGATCCATGGTCAATCATTCAGAAGAATTTTTTTTTTAAAGTAATAATGAAATTACATACAAAGTTGCAGAGCTGAATTTCGGAACTTAAGGTGTATTATATCAACCCAATAGATTTGAAAGTACAATCAGCCGCCGAACTTCGGTCGCGTAATTTCGGCAGTGTGTTAAGATCTAAGGCCTAGTAGAGCACAGTATGTTTTTGGAGACGCAAGGTCGCGAGATCATTGTAGTCCGAATCACGAAACATCCCGCGAGCGATGGACTAGGCACCTTAACTGTGTACATATATAACTTAGAAGTTAGTTTCCAAACTCTAAATGTGTTTTAATTATTCAGAAAAATAAATATACAGCATGTAACAAAAACCCTGTCCGATCCTTGAGAGTATTATTCGGTATCGTACTGCGAACATATACGTAGCCATTAAATGGATTGGTGATTATTATTTTTGCCCAATGAAAATATATAAATAAAAAGTGATCCAAGGCAACAGCAACACCGATCGCTCCTCAAAGTTCTTACGTACTTACTACCTGCGGCTTTGGGTCAAAGAAGCCGCCTATGCGAGACGGTTCATGAACTGTACCACGAATACGCCTTTATTGGATCTGACAGGGGTTTTGTTACATGTTGTATATTTAAGTTGATGTTAAATCTAAAAGGAACATACATGAAGTTAATTGTCATAGAGAATAGTTTAAAAAAAATCCTTAAAATATATATAAATGTATTTCTTATTAAATTAACTTAGCGTATAACAAATCATGTTTATTACATAAATTAATAAGTTTTATACACATGTAACATGTAGCAACCGCTTTTATGTTGTATTATTGTACATAGTTGATATATACAATGTATAAATTGTATACTAACGATCAAACTTAGTTTTATTAAGATTTTTTATTGTCATTGTGATTAATATTTAAAAACGTATAAGTGGTTTGTTTTAGCTGTTCCCTTAATGAAAAAATCTCATATTTTAGCCCAACTAAAACCAAGATAAATTAATATTACTATCCCTAGTTTCAGAAAAATGAAAAAATAAAATAGCGATCTCTGTAGTCGAGTGGCGCGTACACACCAGTTTTCAAGGTGTCGCCAGCTCTCAGATCCCTGCCCCCTAGCCAAGTGACATTTCTATAAGCGTTAACGATAATAGAAATCGCTTAAATGACATTAAATGTATGGAAATTACATTTGTTTTCGATAAGTCACGTGACTTAGACTCGTCACTTCCATACATTTAATGACATTAAGCGATTTTTATCATCGTTAACGCTTGTAGAAATGTCACTTGGCTAGGGGCCTGGACGGGTCAATGTAGAAAGAAACACTCTTCTACATTGTCTCGGTTCTGTATGTTAGTAACTTCGTTGTCTCTGATCATATCACAAGTGCTTTAGCTACTTATTTTGGATTCGGAGCTTTGTATGTGATATTCTCCACAATTATTAATGAAATCTCTCTTCAAATCCATTGTCAAGTAATGTTTGGGTTCACCAAACCTAACAGCCAATCACCGCACTTGACGGTTTGACGGATGATCAACTTTTTTAGAATTTCAGTGACTAGGGGTATAGCTTGATTCAAACTTAATGACGGCAGTTAGTTACACTGCGCAGTACCTCCCCCCGCACCCCGCTGGTGCACGAACTTGTTACTGCGCACTGCGCAGCGAATCGCCTCATGTTCACAGTAGCCATTAAGTATGAATCGACCTGTAGGTAATGTTGTTTATCTTGGCCTAATATATTACTGATTTCTCTTCGTCTGCTATAAGTCCTTTATATTTTATATGATTATAGATTAGAATTATTGCAAACATGTTTCAGCTTCCGCTGTTTTACTGGGTTATACAGTACACCCCCCCCCCCCCCCCCCCCCAGTATCCCCTATTGAGACTGGTTGACAGAGTAAAGAAGCGTGCTAGCAACGTGAGTCTCACATTACTAGTATTCTTGTTAACCCTTCGTGCTAAGATAAATGCTTGTTTTACGAGTCGGTTCCCGTCAGAAGCAATGGGTTGTTATGACTTATCGACTGTCAATTATGGAGCTATCATTTAACATGCTCTCAAAGGCCCATCCAAGGACTAACCGCGGCGAGTGCGGCTTAACACTTAGCCACGAGCTTTTCCTTTATTCTCATCTATATTCATATAAAATAGTTAATACTAATGCTCTCAAGTACAATCTTTATTAAACATTAAATTACTGTAAAACGTAGTATGTGTGTATGTCTTATAGTATATACAGGATAAATTTAAAAGGAGTGCGTATATTCTACGAGGTAATCAGGTGCATAAAACTGAACAACTTCTCCATAGAAACATAGGTCGAAATCTTAAAATTGAAAATGAACTTTTCATACAAAGTGACAGGTCACGTGACTTATGTTTGTATGAAAAGTTGATTTTTAATTTTAGTATTTCGACCTATGTTCCTTGGGGAAAGTTGTTCAGTTTCATGCACCTGATTACCTCGTTGAATATACGCACTCCTTTTAAATTAATCCTGTATACACCAGTGTAGGTGATGCGTGTTACATACTAGTGAGTAATATTGTCTGGTATGCTCGAACACACAGTGGTAACGACTACGAAGACCCTTAACTGCTTATTATGGGTTCGGACTAGATTAAAATCTGTTTAGTCCGTAAGTTACATAATAAAAAAAATATTTTTCTGAAAACAATTAAGTTTGATAAAGATAGGCGAAAAAAACCTTTTTTCAACAATTAAGTTAAAGATAGGCGAATAGTTCTGTAGATACCTTGGACCGTTTATGTCTGTTCTTACATAGAGCAGGGATGAATAGGCCCCTGGTAGATTTAGGTATTTTTAGATTCACGCATTAAGGTACAAGTTGGTAGCGGACGACAGTCGTAGTTAGCGACATGAAGCTAGCGAGGTAATTTCATAGAAATACATAGAAACCAGTAGTGTCGCTGCGACACGTCGTCTGCTGCTGCCTCATGTCGTCCGCTACCAACTTGTACCTTTAGAATGAAGTTCTCAACAAGGCCACTGCGTGTTGGACCTGTGTCCCCGCGTAAGCGTTCTTCTGAAGTTATCTTAAGTTATTTAGGAGTGACGCCTTGTGACGTCATAAGTAGGCGAAAATAGTAGCCACAAGTGACGTGACGAGCCCCCACTCCTTAACTTAAATTCTCTGAAGCTAAGTCCATGTTAGTAGTCGTTGACTCGTTCCCACTGTGTGATCGATTGTACGCTACAACTGACCTTCTAGAGGTCGGAACAATAGTTCTGTCTCTATCAATGTCTTTATTTATATGTAGTGACTTAATAAGATCGTAATGAGGTGTATGGTGAATCTGTTGACATATTGAAGAGAGGATAATAATAATTTATAGTTAAAAAAGAAAATACGTGTCTAAAAATTTTGTTTTTCATATTCAGTGTTATTCAAACTTAATGGCGGCTGCGTATTTCGTTACACACTGCATAGCCAATAGCCTCATGTTCACAGCTGTCATTAAATTTGAATCGCACTGTACTCCCACTTTGGGCCACTTGCACGAAAAACTGAGAGTTGGTAGCCAACACGAGGTTAAATTGATATTTGTAATACATTATTTTCAATATAACTCCGAGTTAGCGTATAACACTCTGGTACACACGGCTAAACATCAAGCTATACATTTCCAGTATAAGCTGATCTCGCATTGTATAGGATTTCAGTACACTGCGAGATCAGCATAAATTGGAAATGTAAAGTTTGATATATAGCCTTGTGTACGTGCAAGTATCTTAAAGTTCTATGAAAGTGATTATATTTTTTTTAAGTCACGTTGGTAGTCCGCAAATAACATTAATGGATAAATAAGTCAAATTAAGCATCTATTTACTAACGTATTTTGGACAAGAATCAGTTCTCGCTAAACTTGATGGCCGCTCAGAACCTAGCCGCATTACGCTGCGCAGAACACGCTATCAGGTATCAGCGGGACGTACGCGGGGCGGGGAGGCAGGGCACGCCCGCGCGCGCTGTCTTCCACCCGCAAGCGTCCTCGCCTCCCGCGCGTTAGTGCGAGTGTATGAGAGTATGAAGTAGTATGAGTGTACTAGGCGCGGGTTCGTACCGATGGCTATATTCAGAGCGGCCAAAAAGATTGGCGAATGCTGTACATCAGTATGTCAACTGATACACCAGTTTTACTATATACTGGCCGAGGGCTAGCAATCAATTAGATATTTATCGTCAAATTAAAGAGAAATAAATCGAAAATATATATTAGAAGGAATAGACTAAATCTATTGTTGGAATCATGATATACTGTCGATGTTCGATGTGTCTGTCTGTATGTATTGTATAAAAGTAATGATGTTGCTAAAAATGTCTTGAAAACGCCTAAATTATCATCTAAAACAGATTAGTGTGATATAATTAAGAAATCAATTCTTACTTTACTTTGTTTTTGCAATGTTCCTGAGGAAAATTGTTCACCCAAAGTATGTTCTAAGATGAACAGATCGATGTTTAATATTTAGTCAGATGCTGCGGCCGTCGCTTCGAATATTATCATTAGTGAAAGCTAATAAAGTATATTATATATTATTTTTTATTTAAATAAATTCATGTCATTGTATTCTTGTGTTTTCTTTTTTCCTGAGATGATAGTGATATCATCTTTCGCACAGACCTGTCATACTGAGAACGAGCAATGATGAAACATCGCATATATTGATCCGAATCCAAAGTAGCTAAAGCACTTGTGTTATGGAATCAGAGACAACGAAGGTACCACAAACACCCAGACCCGAGACAAAGTAGAAAAGTGTTTTTCTACCTTGACCCGTCCGGGGATCGAACCCGGGACCTGAGCTGGTGACGCCTTGAAAACCGGTGTGTGTCACAATTGTGTGTGTATGTGTAGCGGCATGTCGCTGTGTGCGAGAGTGTCGACGAACTGTCAGTTCGTCATCATACGGCCAACGCTACCTAAGTCACGAGTCTCTCACGTATCTACTGTAAGTACGGTCGTTCTTCTTCTGCGTAGCCTTTTCCCAAGCTATGTTGGGGTTGGCTTCCAGTCTTACCGGATTTAGCTGAATACGTACGGTCGTAATCAAATCACGTCATCTACACGATCGTGCTCGCACGTAATCGTCTGTAATAACCGATAATGTAGCTTAGATTTCAATAATTATTATTCAGATCTAAGCTACATTATCGGTTAACAGAGGAATATAGGATCAAAGTTGAGGAGCTGACACACGCGCTCAGCTGTTGTATGTAGTGCGTAGGTAATGATATCTCTGCGCATTGTTGGTAAATTCAGTCCTAGGTTTACAAAAACAAAACGACATAAGGATTTTGTTTTTATTATTTTGTGAATGTTATTGGTCGAGATGATTTCCTTCGTACCTACCTACTTAACGACCTTAGGTCCGGCAAAAATAACTTAGTTCGTGTAGTAGGTACCTACCGACTTACTATAACTGTCTGATTAGTATAATTGTTTGCGTACCTATTTAAAAAAAATATCAACGTATAGGTATACAAATGATCAAATGTTTACATACATAGTAGGTACGTACAAATAAATTAATTACCGAGGTTACCGAGGTATTTGTTACCTGGAGGTATTCGAAGTTTCCAACACCATAGGTAGCACGACGTCGCTGATTTACACAACACTAAAAGATTCGTTTATATCCAGTGTCGAAAGCACTAATCATATTTGCATTAAGGTACCTAATTGCTTGTGATTTCTTCCGTGTACACCTGTGTACACTAACATTTTATAATCTGCACTGTCGGCATACTTGCAGTCACTTCTTTATTAGAGTAATAATTGTCTACATATAATCATCTTTTAATACTGATAGGTAGCGAGCGCGGGAAGACCGGAATTTGCAAACGCCTACACGTGGCAGCGGCAAAAATCAAACTGAAAATCAAGCCCGGTCGCCATCTTGGAATTTTGAATACAATAGCGATAGGCCCAAGGATAGGCCGATAGCGAACAAAGGATTGCGTTTGTGTGTGTGGCGGTGCGGTTTTAAAAGGCTAGGAACATACAGGCTGCGATTTAATACGAGTGGTTTACACTTACCGATTTCCGTAAATAAGAAAAACATACCTATCAATTTTATTAAAGATTCGGGTCGAGAATCATGAGTCTATAATATACTTCGATGCCCGCACTAAGGAATTTAATACTTTTGGCGCGGGGGTTTCACAAACATTCAAATCACATGCACAAAGAACACCCAGACTTGGAACAAGCATTTGTGTGCGAACACATCGTAGCCATTATTAATGGATTAGATTTTTTTTTCAATTGAAAATAATTAAATCAAAATAAAAACCGATCCAAGGCAACAGCAACACTGACCGCTCTCTCCTCAAAGTTCACGTACTTACTACCTACAGTTTAGTGTCAAAGAAGCCGCCTATGCGAGACGGTTTATGAACTGTACCACTAATACGCCTTTATTGGATCCGACAGGGGTTTTGGTACATGTTGTATATTAGTTTGTAAGGTATTGATCTATGGGCCTTAGTAACCTGAGATTAAATGATTAATTATTATATCTGTACTAGCGTCGTCGCTAGTAGTAGCGTCTTCGCGACTTCGTCTGCGTGGACTTCAGAATTGGGTCCAAAAAAAGAAAAGAAAAATGTGAAAGTAATGAAAATTTTTCACCTGTGTTATAGCTTGCGCTGTAATAGAGAAAAATACCTAGTTTCAAAGGTGTCTGCCCACGGCTTAGCTCGTAAATAATTTTCAATTTTTCCTCGGGAACTACTTAAGGAATCGGGATAAAAGGTAGGCTATGTTCTTTTCCATGTCAAAGGCTATATGCATGCCAAATTTCATCCAAATCCGTAAAGCCGTTTTGGCGTGATTGAGTAACAAACATCTAAACACTTTCACATTTATAATATTAGTAGGATCTGTGGATTCTGTGGTCCCACTGCAGTCATGTTCATGCAGGAAATTACAACCTACTGCATCATACGTTTACAAAAGAAAACGATTGTAAAAATCTCAATATCTTTATTCTCTTAATCATCATTTAATTTAACTTGTCTTAAGCGCCGTGGCCTTGGCTTAGTCTCAGTTAACTTCCCAGGACTAGTGGCCCTCCGTAAGGCCCTATCTCTTTCCAACTTCCTCTCGGACCTCGAAGGCACCCCCAGCGACGCAGAATTCTCTTTTTCGACCCCAGATTGTGGGGTCGAAAACTCCTCCTCCAAATTCTTAACAATCCCTTTCCTTAAAGATTTGGAATACGTTTTTATTTTAGTCAATGGTGTGAAGAATTGCTCTGGCGTGGATTGGGGTGTGAAAAACTCGAAATTTTCGGTTTTCTCCGGTTTTGGAGTTTTTGTTGTATCTGTGACGGTTATATTCGGTTTCCGAGTTGTACGCGGCGTGAGAGGTTCTAACACCGGTTTTGAAGTCACTGGAACCGGTATTTTGAATTCAGACGGTTTTTTCATTTTCGGTTTTTCTTCCTTTTCGTCTGAGCTGTGCTCGTCGAGATTCAGTTTGATCACCTTTCTTCTTTTTGGTACATCTTCGTCTTTGACTTTTCGAGCTGATATCTGTGGTACTTTGGCTTTAGACTCAGGTGTTTTAGCCTCTGTTTTGACTTTAGGACTCAATTTCAAGTTCTCAAACTCAGATTCTAGATCGAATTCTTGTTTTTTAACAGCACTCCTTAATTTTGCGGACGCTATCATGAGATTCATTACTTCATTGTTCAAATATCCATCCTTTTCCGTCATTTCTTGTGATAGTTCATGTATAGTAACAATATGTTCGTCAGCCGCATCGAAATTCTCATTTTTAAGCTCAAAAAACGCCGCTTCAATCAATATTTCTAATTTGACCTCTCTAAATTGTTCCTCAAAGAATCTTTTAACGTACTCAATGATATATTTCTCGAAATCCAAGTCTAAATACGACTTCAGAATCAATTTAAGTTGTTTATCGAAATATCCGAACGTTTTCAGGATGCCTTTGAAATAATTTTCAGCGATTTCTATTTCGTTGGCTCTGAAATACATGGACGCTTCCAATCCGCTTGTTATATATGAGATGAGCGGGCAAAAGGGGTCCACACAGGCAAAGCAATCACATTCTTTATGCCTGAAAAACTCAGGCATATTGAAACCCGGTATCGCGACGTATTTTCTAGTCGGACTGATTTGGGATTTAAATGCCTGACTTTCAAGCATCGTTTCAAAGTCCTGTTTTGGAGCAAACATTGGTACTTTCTGTTCTATAGTGGTTGCCGGTTGCTCGCTGTTGGTAGGCAACCCTAGGATGTATTTGAGGTGGTTGTCGATTTTCACCTAAAATAAAATACTTCTTAAGAAAAAAAAACCAAGTAAGTCAGGACGCTACTGAAGTTAAGTAAATAAGTTTGTTATAATTATAAAAAGTCGGGTTTGTAACAACACTTATAAATAACTAGAGAAAGGGTGGACCTATTTTGATGATCTTTCATTTCTTGGATTTGTCTTCGTCCCCAATTGCAGAATTATTTAAAAAAACAATGGAAAATAACCTAAAAACAATTAACTTTACGGGGAGGTGGACAACTTAAGCGGGTACCGCGGGGTACAGCTTATATACAAAACTGTCCGTAAAGCCGAAATGAGGTTAAATCTGGTCTTATAACAAGTCCATTCACAATATTTAAGAACCGTAGTAACGATGTATAAAATATACTAAACAAAAAAAATACATATTTTTATTTTCACTGCTGTGCAAACCCGTCTTTTTAATTTTAGTAAAATTAAAAAGTAAACTACGCAGAATGTCTTGTTGTTATTGTGTTGTTTGTTTTTTTTTTTGTGTTGAGCGGCTATTCTGGGTCTATACGGCCCCAGTATCACTGCGACCGTCTACACAGAATGTAACATCTCTACCTAATTCGCGAAACGCAAAAATAATTGAAACGGTTGTAGAATATCGATTAGAAGATTTGATTTCAATTTTGTTTTCAATTCAGATAGAAAGCTTCAGGAACATTTAGTTATGTATTTTGTGTTTATTTATAGTATTTTATATATACAATAATTATGTAACAAAACTCCTGTCCAATCCCTAAGACTGCAATTCGGTATTGTACTGCTTACACATATACGTACGTAGTCATTAAGAGGATAGGAGATAATTTTTTTTCCCAGTGAAAATCATTAAATCAAAATAAAAACTGATCGAAGGCAACAGCAACACTGACCGCTCCTGAAAGTTCACGTACTTACTACCTACAGCTTTGTGTCAAAGAAGCCGCCTATGCGAGACGGTTCATGAACTACCACGAATACGCCTTTATTGGATCGGACAGGGGTTTTGTTACATGTTGTTTATATATGTATTTATATTTTACTATAGTATATTTAATATGGGTCTTAGTTGTCACACCTGAGCGTCGTCGGTCTTGTATGTGTTGACGATGGCGGCGTAGAGCGTGGCCTGGGCGGCGGCGGCGGCGGCGGGCAGCGCGGCTGCGCATGCGCAGCGCGCGCGCCGCCACAGGCGCAGGCGCCGCGACACGCGCGCCGCGCACGCGCTGCTGGCCGCGGCGCATGCGCGGGACCGCAGCGCGCGCGCCCGCCGCAGCTGCCACTTGCTCGCTGTGTACAGGGTGGAATAATTGAAATCGATGAACCCCGGCTGCCGCACGACGAAGTGTCACGTCCTGCCTGAGCCGAGCGTGCGAGCGAGAGCGCGGAATAATATAATAATAATATCTTGGGACAGCTCACACACGACCATCTGATCCCAAACTAGGCAGAGCCTGTACTATGGTGACCAGACAACTGATACACATACTTATATACTTCTAAATACATACATGTTATAGACAAATAACACCCATGTTATACACATAATCTCATTTTCATACAAACATAAGTCACGTGACCTGTCACTTATGAAAAGTTAATTTTCAATTTAAAGATTTCGACCTATGTTCCTTGGGGTAAGTTGTTCAGTTTTATGCGCCTGATTTCCTCGTTGAATATACGCACTCCTTTTAAATTAATCCTGTATATACAATCTGAATCTCGGAAACGACTCCCAACGATTTTCACGAAATTTAATATGCAAGGGGATTCGATGTCGTTAAATCGATCTAGCTAAGATTCATTTTCAGAAAATGTCATTTTATCCGAAACTCGGTCATCCAAGTACTTTTAATAGAGGATACAAACCACTCCATATACCTACAGTCTACGCATCAATATGTCATAATTTTGTATGTTAGTTACCTTTTTCACTAAACTATTAAACAAATTTTGATGAAACAATTTGTTTTATCCTTTTTTCATTACACAGTTTATGACCAGAAACAAAGAACAAGTCTATAATATTGTATAGAAATTATTTTTTTAACTTACCGCTATTAGTGACAGATAAATAATGTCTCTGTATTCCATTGACATCACTCAGCGTGCTGAGACCGGTGTCCGCACATAGCATCGCTTGCGCCTCCATAAGCCGGCCTACTGCTAGATCCACTATAAAAAAATACAAGTAAAAAGTTAAGCAACTGCAGCTTAGGCCGCGAAATGGATGGGTGAACACTAATATCGCTCAACATGCTAAGTCTCAGTGTTTTTATCAGCCGACCTACTATCAGCTCTACAATAAATAATACAAATATAAAGTTAAGCAACTGCAGATAAGGTCGTGAAATGGATGGGTGAGCATTACATCGCTCAACGTGCTAAGACCGGAGTCCGGGCACAGCATCAGTCGCCTAAGCTAGCGCCAGTACGAAACAAGTATATGTAGGTTAAGCAACTGTTGATGAGGTTGCGAATTGGATGGGAAACTGATACAAATGACGATCAAAGGTGAATCAAAGAGTAGAAAACTAAATTATAGTATATAATGTTTTTAATTCAGGTTCAATCAAAAGTTAAGCAACGCTTACTAGAAACGGGAATTGGATGGATGACCGTAACTCATCCGAAAAGGAGTTTAGTTAGGAGGGAAGTAGATATAGACGGAGAAATAACTCCATTACATGTGAAATTCAAATAAATGTTAAATCTATTAAAAAAATATATCAAAATAACTTACAATTAATATCTGGGTATTCTTCATAAGCTCTTAATATTCTAGTTTGTGCCAACTGCACTAACTTAGCTGAAGTGCCTACAGATCCTAACTTGATGTAGTATATCTGAAAATAAAACATTCACATTAATATTATTATGATAACTTTAAAATATTTCGACTGCACGGGTAGCCGAGTGGTATAGGTCACCACGCTAATGACCACTGTGCGCGTGAGACAAGCATTTGTGTGATCCACAGATACTTGTTCCAAGTCTGGGTGTTCTTTGTGCATGTGATGTGAATGTTTGTGAAACCCCGCGACACAAGGATTAAATTTCTTAGTGCGGGCGTCGTTTATAAAAAAAAAAGGAAAAAAAAACCACATCACTGGTCACATCACATCAACATGTGTTGTGGAGGTCAGATAGGCAGTCGCTCTGTAAAATACGGTATTCAGCTAAATCCGGTAAGACTGGAAGCCGACCTCAACATAGCTTGGGAAAAGGCTACGCAGAAGACTAAAATACCACATCGGAATCACAGTTCGCTTCATGTGAATACGGTATTCAAATCTAGACCCCCTCCGTGCCTCGGAAAGCACGCTAAAACTGTCGTGGTGGCCTAGCGGTTCAATGACCGGATTCGCATACACATGGTTATAGGTTCCAATCCAGGTACCAACGTGACTTTTGCAAAGTTATAATTATGTACATTCTTAATCATTCTAAGACATCATTGACACGGTGAAGGAAAACATCGTAAGGAAACCTGGAGTCCAAAAAAATTGGATACTTCCCATATAAAGAAGCATTCTCTATGGGAAGAAGCCTGTGCCCAGCAGTGGGACGTTTATAGGCCGGTATTATCATTATTCTAAAAAAAGAAGTAAATTTGAGGGAAATCGAAAATTTCAAGATTCGACATAGTTAAGAACATTTTTGATATTAGTTGATGTGTATTTTTCTAACTAAAAATCTATACTAATATTATAAAGCTGAAGAGCTTGTTTGGTTGGAAGCGCTAATCTTAGGAACTAGTGGTCCGATTTGAAAAATTCCTTCACTGTTAGATAGCCCACTTACTGAGGAAGGCTATAGGCTATAATTTGCCGCGATAACCCAGGCCGACGCGGGCGGAGCCGTAAGCAAAATCTAGTATAAGTATATAACTCACAGCTGTATCACAAAGAAACATGATCGCAGTCTCAATGGTGTCCACGCAGCCGACTAGACCTGCCCAGTACTCGCTGGCAACCGTCATGATATCCTGAAGACCTGCTGCAGGCACGTCCAGGTGATGCAGCAGGACGGAAGCCGCGCGGACGAAGATTTCCCTGTCGAGGTAAAAATATAGCTATAGCTGACCTGGCAAATGGTGGAGAGCTTTATTAAAAAATTAACTGGTGCCCTAACATCTAGGAGTATAAAAAAACATACTTTACTACTTATTCTCAACCCTAGCGTGTAAATTCATACACGAAATCTATCTATATATATAAAAATCAATTGCTGTTCGTTAGTCTCGCTAAAACTCAAGAACGGCTGAACCGATTTAGCTGATTTTTATCTTGAAATGTTTGTGGAAGTCCAGGGAAGGTTTAAAAGGTGCAAAAACTGTACCTAAACTAGGGAATTTATTTTTAACAGAACGAAATCTGTATAATATTTAATAAAAAGTTTTTTTTTAAAAAACAGCTTTCTTGCAATGTGGGTCGCACATTACTAGTATTCTTGTTAACCACTCGTGCTAAGCTAAATGCTTGTGTTACGAGCGGGTTCACGTCGGTAGTGCAATGGGTGGGATTCGAAGCCGCGACCAAATGATCCCAAGTCCAGTGCCCTAGTCATACGTGAAGCGAAGACTTCTATTCCACCCCTTTTGCTATCTTACGAATCATGGTCGATTTTCGACCACCATTTCCTCTAGTATAGATAGGTTATCTTAATGGGGGCTACCGCGAGTCAAAAATCCTCCAAGTTCGCTAATGTCACGTAAGGTCTATCTGTCAATCTCGACCAATCGCAGCCCAGTAGCTTGTCTCTCATTGGTGGAAAATGACAGACAGACCTCATGCGACACTAGCGACTCTGGCGGATTTTTTACACAGCTTACCTCTCATCAATATATTTAGCTACTTCGCAGCATACATGAGCCAGTTGCAGTGCGTACCCAATCTTGCTATAATGCAATAAATGTTGAACAAATATTTCTGAGAGTTGCAGTGCTGGGACCAAGCAGGATTTTCTAGTTACTGAAAGAAAAAAAAAACACTTAAAATAATCCATCCATAAATGCGAAAGTTCTCATTTCTGTTGTCAAAAACAGACGGCTCGTGGCTAAGTGAAAGCAGTACGGTTTGATCGATAATAAAGGTTAAGCCGCGCACGCCGCGGTTGGTCCGTGGATGGGTGACCATTTGTTAAACATACCGAGACAAGTCCATGCCTCGGAAAGCACGTTAAGTTAGTCCCGACTGTCATACGGTGATCTTTGACAGTCGTTAATTCATTACAATTCTGACAACCAGTCTTACTATGGGATACTGTATTACCTAGTAATATGGGTTGTGGAGGTCAGATAAGCTGGTGTTATTAACAGCTTCGGTAATGGCGCCCACCGTGGGACTCACAAGCGTGGTGACCAATGCTCATTCTCTGTATGAGAGGCCTGCAGTGGTACAGTTACAGGCTGGTGTTATCATACCTGTGTTGATGATAACTGCTAGTTCCGTCCAAATTTCAACAGCTTGTATAGCTTTCTGAATGGCATCATGTTCTTGTGAGAATGTCCGTAATGCTTGCGATAAGTCCGGGTCTGTAGTCTGTAACAGATAAATATAATTGATAATGTTACCGCGCTCAGCGCTGTCATCTGTCAAGGTGACGGCGCGCGAAATCTTCAAATTCTGGCGCGCGACACTAGCGCCACAGTCGAACCAAGCGCGCGGTGGCGCGTTCGTGGATTGCGTACATTCGAAAATGTACGCAATCCACGAACAGAATGCGAGTGCCCACAAAATTATTAAAAATTGAAAATTAGATAGAATAAACAAGTATCTTCAAAGTCAAATCGTATCAGTTATTTATTAAACACTAGCTTCTGACCGCGACTTCGTCTGCGTGGACTTCAGAATTGGGTCCAAAAAGAAATGAAAAATGTGAAAGTAATGAAAAATGGAATAAAATTTTCACCCGTGTTATAGGTTGCGCTGTAACACGAGGAATACCAAATTTCAAAGCTCAAGTCTGCCCACGGCTTAGCTCGGAAACAATTCTCAATTTTCCCTCGGGAACTACTTAGGAATCGGGATAAAAGGTAGCCTATGTTCTTTTCCATGTCAAAGGCTACATGCATGCCAAATTTCATCCAAATCCGTTCAGCCGTTTTTGCGTGATTGAGTAACAAACGTCCAAACATCCTAACATCTAAACATCCAAACATCCACACTTTCACATTTATAATATTAGTAGGATTATACTCACTGGCTCCGTAACTTTCCATCCATATTCAAGACTTGCTTCAGCTATATCATACTCAGCTTGTAAGAAGAGGAGAGTGGTCTGGACCATTCTGATGTCGGACGAAATAGGCTCCTGTATAAGGAAAATTATATCAATATACAGGCATAATTATGGAAATTATAATAGAAAGAAAATTACTTCGCGCCAAATGCGACGAACAGAAAAGAAAAAAATATAATAAATAAATGTGGACAACATCACATACATTGCTCCGAAACCAAAGTAAGTAGCTAAAGCTCTTGTGTTATGGAATCAGAGACAACGAAGGTACCACAAACACCCAGACACGAGACAATGTAGAAAAGTGATTTTCTACCTTGACCCGTCCGGAGATCGAACCCGGAACCTCAGAGCTAGCGACAACTTGAAAACCGGTGTGTACAATGTCAGTAAATTAGGAATTATACTTACAGCCATACCGTCAACATAACAGAGCAATCCTTTGACAATAGTTATATAGTAATCGCTATGTATCGTTCTCACGACAGATGGCGTTAGTAATATCACTTCCATTAATGTCCAAAATAACATTTCTGGGTCTTCCACTGAAAAAATGATAAAATAATAATTATATTTCCACCATACAGACACATGGTTTTATGTATAATTATAACTAGCATCTGCCCGCGACTTCGTCTGCGTGTACTTGAGAATTGGGTCCAAACAGAAATGAAAAATGGAATAAAATTTTCACCCGTGTTATAGCTTGCGCTGTAATAGAGAAAAATACCAAATTACAAAGCTGTCTGCCCACGGCTTAGCTCGGAAACAATTTTCAATTTTCCCTCGGGAATTACTAAATGAATTGGGGTAAAACGTAGCCTATGTTCTTTTCCATGTCAAAGGCTACATGCATGCCAAATTTCATCCAAATCCGTTCAGCCGTTTTTGCGTGATTGAGTATCAAACATCCAAACATCCACACTGTCACATTTATAATATTAGTAGGAAGTAGGATAATACCGGCCTGTAATGTCCCACTGCTGGGCACAAGCCTCTTCGCATATAGAGAAGGAACAAGCATTGATCACCATGTTATATTACATTTTGTTTAGTAATTTGCTTGACGCCGCTCGGCTTGCTGGCTTCACGGGGGCGTTGGTCTAGACTTCTAGAGGTTAGTGAACCCCGCTTAAAGGGTGAAATAGGGGTTGGAAGGTTACCTTGAAATATTGTCATTTTCAAAGATAGACATAAAATTCCAGTAACAGGTTTCTGGTTAGATATAAATAATCACGTATTTCACCGATTTTAAAAACGTCACCCCTAAGAGCGTGAAATAGGGGTTGGATCTTTATATGGGGAATTTCGAACGGACTTTCAAATGCTTTTCACCAATGTAATAAATAAATAAATGTGGACAACATCACATACATTGCTCCGAATCCAAAGTAAGTAGCTAAAGCACTTGTGTTATGGAATCAGAGACAACGAAGGTACCACAAACACCCAGACCAGAGACAATATAGAAATGTGTTTTTTATTCTATATTGGCGCGTCCGGGGATCGAAACCGGGACCTCAGATCCAGCACACCTTGAAAACCAGTGTGTACGCCACTCTACCACGGAGCTCGTCAATGGGTAGAGTGATTTACAAGGAAGGTTTTTTTTAGTATAATTCGTTACCTAATATTTTCGTAAATTTTTGGTACCCTTGCGAAGCCGGGGCTGGTCTGCTAGAAGATAATATTAGTACCTGTGATCCATTTCTCTCGTCTCCCGTTCAGCAAGGAGTCCAGACTCCTCCATACTCCTGCTATAGGCACTATGGAGGGCCATAGCTTAGCGTACATAGCAAACTCATGCTTCAGAAGGGCACTGGAATACATACAAACAAAATTAATAATAATTATTCTTTATTGGACACAAACAATGGTTTAAAATTAAAAAGATTACTCTGTCGCCTGCACTAGTAAGGACTGTGTTGTAGAAGCAGCAGAAGCCAGTGTTCTACCCTCAAAAAGGTATGTTATATTTTGTTCAGTTCATGGGAAATTATTATTTGTAATACAAAAAAAAAATACTAACTAAGAATAATAATTAAATTTATCAATACACCATCTGATTTAGTGTTAGTGTGTGTGTGAGTTTGGATGTGTGTGTGTGTGAGTTTGTGTGTGTGAGTTTGTGTATGTGTGTGTGTGTGTGTGTGTGTGAGTGTTAGCGTGTGTGTGGCCATAAATATCAATTTAGGTAAATTCAGAGCAGAAACTAGTAAACGACAGCTATGTGCTTTGAATGTGAAACCCCCATGGCATGGCATGGCATGGATTAAATTCACTAGTGCAGCGTTTTTAAAAATAAATTAAACTACAATTACCTGAATTGTAGATCCTTGAAAAACGGCTTCAAATCACCGTACATTTGTTTTTCCATCACCATTTGACAAGCTTCGACCACCGACATCAGCTGCAACTCATCACCATTTTTATCATCTTCATCATCATCAATCTTCAACGCCTTAGCTTTGATATCCATAACCAAACTCATATATTTCTCCGAAGACAACTCTTTTGAGAATATTAAACTCAGAAAAGCATCTAACAAGGCTTGCTCATGTAATTTGAAATCCAATTCACAAATGCTTTTATTATAAAATGCTCGGGCGACATTTGTATGCTCGAACTCACTTCTGCTTATGCTCAACTCATTTTTAATGTATGTTTCAAAGAGATAGATTGAGAATTCGTATTTTTGGTTTTTGTTAAGCAGTATAGCGGTGTTGTGTGTATTGGTCTGTAGTTTCCTGAAGCACTTTTCGTAGTTTATACATCCCAGTTTCTTCAAATCACTCATTATGATGTATTGTGTCACAATCAGCCTTTTATATATTGGTATTAAGTTGGTTAAATCAATGTTATTTTGTAACGAAATAGTTATGAATTCTTTAGTTAAGAATGACAGTCTCAAGGCATCGTGAAAGCCTGACTTAACCTTGCACATCTCACATTTAACTAACTGCTCACAATTATTCAATTCATTTAATATCTTCTGCATGAAATTCAAACAATTCTCTTGAACTTGCTCCGTAAAATTACTTTTAATTGAGTTATTAACTGAGTACTCAATAAAAAGCCTTAGAAATTGATTGAGGTATGGATAAGTTTGAATTAAAACATTTTTATAACCTAATTTCTCTGTTATCTCGCAAGATACAGATAGATTCTTGAACACAGCATCTGTATAGGTGGTCCTATTCTCAAATATATCACAGAATGAATTTAAAAAGAATGTCTGCAAGCAATGAAACATGTCTGACCGATGACCGAGCATGCTAATAGCTGTACGAACAGAAACACTCAACGCAGAATTCTTGAAACAACTCTTTGATGAGTTATCAGCTACTACGTACAAACAATCTAAGATTTTGACATACAAATCTGATATTTCCTTATCACTCGAGCTTTTAAATGCACTTAAATCACTTTTACTTGATAATTTCTTGAATATTTCAGCGTATAGCACGTTAAGTTGAGCAGAATAATTCTCACTGAATATGAAATGTAGTTTCTTTATCAGGAATACTAAAATATTTGCTGTAAACGGTACTGTATCATAAATATCCAGTGTTTTTAGTATGTCTTCGGTAAGTTTGGGCAGGAGTTTGTGGACCGCTTTCCCTTTTAGTTTCTCTATATAACATAGACGGTCTGCAACGATGTTCCAGTATGTCTTACTGTATTCCTTGAGTAGATTTTTGGTGTCTGCTTCGAATGCCATGAAGGAGAGTTTTAAGATCAGTTCTGGAGGTAACGGTGCGTTCTGTGGAAAAAGTGGTAAATCTGTACACAACAAGTAATAATATATTAACATTTTCGCTTTAGCCACGGTAGGCAATGGTTACGATAGGAAGCATTGGCTACCAGACTTAAATATACAGCGTGTAACGAAAACCCTGTCCGATGCCTGAGTATTATTCAGTATCGTACTGCGAACACATATACACAGCCATTAAATGGATTGGAGAATATAATTTTTCTCCAGTCAAAATAATTAAATACAATAAAAACTGATCCAAGGCAACAGCTGAACAACTGACTGCTCCTCAAAGTTCACGTACTTATTACCTACAGTTTTGTGTCAAAGAAATCGCCTCCACGAGACGATTCATGAACTGCACCACGTGTACGCGTTTATTGGATCTGACAGGGTTTTTGTTACATGTTGTATTTAATTTGTACGTGAGTTCTTTATCACAAGTTCAAGTGAGAAGCTTAAATGGGAGTGGGCTGGTCATGTAACACAAATTTAGTCTGACAGATACAATAGATAATATACAAACCTTTCTAACAACATATCTATGTATATGATAGATGCAGGCTAGCGTCTTGACCTGCTCCGGCCGGCTCAGGCCCCGTGTCTCTCTGATACAGTCTATGGTTAACGTGAGGAGGTCTTTGGCATCTATGGAGTCCCTCCATGACGGAGCTTTGTCTAGGTTCCTGGAAAATTAATAATTTGAGTTACATATAGTGAATAAAATAGATATTTTTATTTGATGTAGAACATTTTTATATTTCTGGACAACTTTCACATAGTCTTCAGACTCCAAACTAGGCAGAGCCTGTACTATGGAAACCAGACAACTGATAAACTTACAGTTTATTATTTAAAAATAAATTACAACCAGACAGAGAAAAAATGATTGAATTACGATCTTGTGGAATGCATAAGAATGATGATAATTAAAATTTACAAAGAATAGAATTATATCAAATTTTCAGCAAAGTGGTTGATATTTAAATATAGAGCCTAACTATCAAAGATGCTCCAGTCTTCCCCCTTCAATATGTTTTAAATATGGTAACATATTAATAACATCCTTTACCATTTTAAGCATTACAATTAATTAATTTACTAAATACATTGATATTATATTATGTTGATAATCATTTTAAGTTTTATTTGTTACTAATTAAATAATTAATCATGATAAAATATCAAGTTAAATACAATAAAATGTGTCTTCTATAATAAACATTCATCATTATGTAGTTCTAATAAGTTATTGTTCATTAAGTCAAACAATTCAAAATTTTAAACTTATCAGTGATTTAGTTGACCACTCATTTTGTGAATTGTGCGTTTAGGACAGAAAAGCATCTTATTCATTAGATTTGGGTGTATTGAACCTGTTTATTAAAACGTAAATGCATATCCGGTAGAGCATAACGGTATTATTGAATAACCAACCTTCATATTAGTTTTACTTGTAGTAATTGAGTTTTAACGCGTTAAATAGCAAATATATAACTAAAGCTTACCTGCATAATAAACACAGCACATTCAATGAAAAGGAACCCCTTTCTTTAGTCGGTAATTTGGTTAAAATCTTCTTGTACTCCTTGTATACTTCAGCCAAGTTATTTAAGTCTTTTTCGTTGCCGTTTGCTCTTATTTTCGCTAGAAAATCGTTTGCTTCCATATTTATTTAATATTTACTAGTCAAACATCACTTTATAAAACTATATTTAGAAATTATAACAATATTTTGTACAAAAATGTCTTCAAAATCAACTTGGCCGTTATTTTTAAAACGTCATTAGTTTGACAATGTTGTTGTCACAGAAAAGTACGTTTCTGCTGTTTACGAAACAATAGTGGCAAGTTAAATAACCAATCACTAACCCGCACCTAATTTAAATTTCGTTTGGAAATCGAAAACCAACTTTAATGAAATTACGCTCCATTTCAATTCATTGACCTGTCCAGGAAATTTTAAAAAGATACAATGATTGGATCCTAGACTCGACAATTTATTATTGATTTGGTTCACATTATTGTTTTTATGGCTATGCTTAATGTTTCCAATATTTTATTTTATTACATTTTCCAAAGGCAGCGTTGTACCTTCTGCATGTGATGTGGTGCGCTTCGTTTTGTTTCCACCCAATTACAAAAAAAAAAAATTTTTGTTCAAGTCCTTTCGTATACCAGTTTTTAGACTTGCACCAAACATTTATAAACACAAAGTGATTGTGATTTGTCTGAATTTGCAGTAGCTTCAATTGCACAATTGAAATTGAAAGCTCTCATAAATTAAAAAATAGTATTGTTTTGATTTTGATACGTTTAGTAGTAACTCTCGTAAGCATCTGTCTGTCAAAAAGGCCGCCACCATTTCTCGTTATCATGAATTGCCGCATGTAAAATATTTTATTGATTGTAATAAATTCACTTGCGCATTTGCGATAAATACAAATAATACATTATCAGCATTAAATATTGATCTACCTGAAAAATTAATGATTCAGTGAAGATTAACAACTTAATCTGTGGAGCGTACATTCGCTGATCATGGCAAGTCGTTTTGTTATCACAGTTCGATCGATTTCTGTATTTCTAGGACGCATGTGCAATGAAAATATAGTTTATTTTTGTATCTAAATGGCACTTTGCATTGTGCAGGTGCTGTGGCTATCATATTAGTTATTGATTTCTTAAAAGTCGCCTGTAACTGATTAAATCTTTTGTAATTATCAACATGCCGAAAACTGTTGTGAGTAATTTTATATTTCTTAATACTTGTATTTTAAATAATCTTATTTGGAATTCCTATTGCCATAATAAGAGTAATTAAATGTTCTTCAGTACTATCAATAATAATTATCTTGGACAACTCAACAAGAATCAATGCCTTGTATTTATTACCTACTTCTAGTAGGTAAAGTTTAACATTTAGTTCCATTTGGCACATCAGCTAAGTAATTCAATTGTTGCGTGGGTTGTGGGTTCGATTTGTGCATGACAATGTTGTATCAAAAAATGTCTGAGTTGTTTTTTATATTTCTTGATTGCAAATAAAAAACGCTTTTGAAACTGCAATATTAACTCTGGAAAAGAGTTTTCTCATGGAGAAAAACTGCTAGGACTGTTTTGGCCCACGCAAGAGTGCACAAAGGGCCCAGTAAAACCACAACCAAGAGTTTTTGTATTGCCAATCTTCTAGACATGTTCCACCAGTCACAGGCTACAGCCTCATACAATATGAGTTAAGACTAATTGCAAGTTCAAGAGTTAGGCCGACACAGTCTAGAGTTAATTTAATGTTTGGATCGTGGATCAATTAATTAGTACTCTACATACTTATCAGGGGCAACAGGTTGCCGCACGGGGCGGGAAACATTGAATAGCTCTGAGATACTTTGCAATGCGAGACTTGTCTGTAATAAATAAGTAGATGTGTGGTCCATTTGGATGCCTATAATATACTGATATTATTACAAGATTACTTATAATTCAATACTTATATTTAACTACTAGCTTACTGGCGGCCCCGCCCTCGTGAGAGTCGGTTATCGTGGCAAATTATAGCCTATAGCCTTCCTCAATAAGTGGGCTATCTAACAGTGAAAGAATTTTTCAAATCAGACCTGTAGCTTCTGAGATTAGCGCGTTCAAACAAACAAACAAACTCTTCAGCTTTATAATATTAGTATAGATAGCAGGAGGGTACATCACACGCTACATTATGAGATGAAATTTTCAATTTGTCATCCAATACTATCAATTTAACCTTGTATTAGCCTCTAACTCTTGAGTGGTTTTATTTGCAAATGGGCTAAATTATTTGAAAAGGTCTACTTGAAATAAAAATATTATTGATTTAAACAAAAGAAGACTGTTTTACCCACGAAATCTCATCAATGATTAGCATTTATTGTCCCATTGCAGAGGACTCAATCCTTATATTAATAAGCTTAGGTCTTATGATCATGTGGTTTCCAGATCAAATCCCACCCATTCATTCCAGATCAAATCCCACCCATTCCTTCCAGATCAAATCCCACCCATTCCTTCCGATATAATACAACTTTTAACAAAAAAATTGTATTATCTTTTCAGGTATCAGCAAAATCAATATCGACCTTAAGGTTCTATAGCCTTGTAGGTCTAACCATAGCTGTCTACTACATGGTATCGAAGATAATCTTCGACACAGTCTATAACACATCAAAAGTGGTAATCGATGAATTTTTCCACCTACCGCAAGGCCTAGCATACTGCAAAGGAAACTTCACAGAATGGAATCCGAAAATAACAACATTACCTGGCTTGTATCTAGTTGCTGCTCTTACTGGATACGTGGGATGTAATACTTACAACTTGCGATTCGTGAACCTCATTGGATCTTGTATAAACCTCATCCTTTTTGCGAGTATCTTGAAATACATTTATCTAAGTGAAAAAAATCAACTGAAAATCATTCTGCAAGCTGTCAGTTTAACAATACTACCTCCTTTGTACTTCTTTTCTCATGTTTATTACACCGAAACTCTATCATTGATGTTCCTTTTATTGTTTACTCGATTCTCGTTAACAAATAGAAATCTTTCATTAATATTTCTTACAGGCGAATGTGCGGTTATGATGCGACAAACTAATATAATATGGGTGGCCATGGTTCTCTTACATAAATTAACTGATATTTTCATAAGAAGTTCAAGAGTGTTCGGTAATTCTTATATTAATGATGTCAAGTTGAGTATCCGTACGCTGATAGCTAGAGATGTTGATAAAACTAAGTTGAAACGGCAGTATGGGATGTGGGATGCTTACTGTGCCACAAAATACCACATAACAACACTATTTGGTACGTTCTTCAGGTTTCTAACGATGCAAGATCTGACGTTGCTTTGTATACATGGTCTACTCTTATTCAGTTTTGCTGTGTTCCTTGGTATAAATGGTGGCATTGTCGTTGGTGATAAAATGGCTCACGAAGTAACAATACACCTACCTCAGTTATTATATTTCTTGCTATTCTATGGTGTGTTCGGACTCCCTTATGTACTTTTGAAGTTAATTTCAACATTCAAATTGATGTATAAAGAGAAAATTTTAGTCTTATTAACTGGTATTGTATTCGTTTTGATTGTATATCATAATACTATGGTCCATCCGTATATGTTAGCTGACAACAGGCATTACACATTCTATATATGGAACCGTTGGTTTGGTAAATATGATTATGCGGTCTATGCAACGATACCAGTGTATATATTTTTACTGTTCAGCTTGTATGATAATTTGAAAGATCATAACTGTATAACGTTTCTCCTTCCATACACTTTATGCTTGATTCCAGTTTTAACGTTGCAAAGATTGATTGAGATCCGTTACTTTTTGTGTCCGTACATTGTTATACGTTTGAGATTCACTAAGCCACCTTATGCGGTAGTAGTGGCTGAGTTTCTATGGTATATACTTATAAATGCAGCTACATTTTACGTATTTTTCACCAAAGAGGTATATTGGAAGGATTTTGATTATGCCCAAAGGATAATTTGGTAATTTAATATTGTTAGTATAACTTTTAGATGTCTGGTTTGTTTAACAAATCCTTGATTATTAATTTAATGTTATGCTGCGGCCACACTAATGTGATTTGTGTTAGATAGCCCACTTATTGAGGGAGGCTATAGGCTATAAATTGCCGCGATTACCGTCGCTCACTCGGGCGAAGTCGCGAGCAAAAGATAGTTATTGTGATACACGGACGATAGATGATAAGGAAGTGTGACGGCAGCATAAAGTTTACATATGAACATTCATATAATAGCCAAAAGTCTGCCGATTCAGTTATCATCATCAATGACTGAATGATAATAAGTATTTTTATCATTGAACTGTAACGCCTAGAAAGCGAGTACGCGCCTGAACAGTGAAGCCGTTCAAACTGTGTCATATCAACACAGTTAGTACGTCCGAACGTACCGTCAGTCGTCAAGGCCAAGCGCTAGTGCAAATATCTCCTTAATTTCAAGTTTAATTGCGGTTTATGTCGTGATTGAGTGTGACAATGCCATAAATACGTAGACGACGACGAAAGTAGATACATAATGCTCGATGCACACATCAATATTTTTGGCTTCACTATTAGCTACGCGCTTGTATGAAGATCATCTATCTAGGTGTATTAATATATGATTTTTATCGACCAATCGCGTGCTCGGCCTATATGAATGAATGTGTGTAAACCATAGACTAAGTTTCTAATGCATTTAAGTTTACCATAGAGATGTGGACTGATATTTTTATATTCGCTACCTTTCATTGACATCGTTTTTTAGAATTCAATCACAATTTGTTTAGTTCAATCATTTATCAATCTCAATCATTCATTCCATGTTTAGTATTGTATAATTATGTATGAAATAATAATAATACCGGCCTATAAACGTCCCACTGCCGGGCACAGGCCTCTTCCCCTATAGAGAAGGGATGAGCATTGATCACCGCGCTTGCTCATTGCGGGTTGGCGATTTATGTATGTATGAAATAATAATTGTAATTTCTTTGACATGTACAATAATGTTATAAAAATCTCTTTCACATAGTTATCCCTCAGAATAAAAACTACTTTTAAATTTTCATGTAATAAAATAGTATGTGTGTTTAATTAAATCAAATAATGTGAATTCAATTGTGTTATATCATAAGGTATCTTAGAAAAAATTGCTAAGTAAATCATTCAGGGTGAGAACATTGATCACCACGCTTGTGGATCCTACGGTGGGCGCCATTACCGAAGCTGTTAATAACACCAGCTTGTAACTGTCCCACTGCAGGCCTCTCATACAGAGAACGAGTATCGATCACCACGCTTGTGGCGGGTCCCACGGCGGGTGCCATCACAGTCAAAATTTTTTCAGTGTTATTCTCTATGTAAAGCACAAAATAATAAAAAGACTTCGTAGTAATGAGTGATGTCAATTTGTGCCAATGTAGGTATAATTAATGTAAAGAATCTAATTGTATTAATTTGTAGAATATCGGAAATCATTTCAAGAAGATAAAATAAATATATTAAAGTAATTTGCTGTGATTCTAACGACTTTCTTTCGCACCTAAACGTTTTTTAAGTATAATTACCCAAATTGAGTGACAAAGCTCACACATAGCATCACACAGCTCACACACAGCTCACACACAGCATCACACAGCTCTCACACAGCTCACACACCTCACACACAGCATCACACAGCTCACACACAGCATCACACAGCTCACACACAGCATCACACAGCTCACACACAGCATCACACAGCTCACACACAGCATCACACAGCTCACACACAGCATCACACAGCATCACACAGCTCACACACAGCATCACACAGCTCACACACAGCATCACACAGCTCACACACAGCATCACACAGCTCACACACAGCATCACACAGCTCACACACAGCATCACACAGCTCACACACAGCATCACACAGCTCACACACAGCATCACACAGCTCACACACAGCATCACACAGCTCACACACAGCATCACACAGCTCACACACCGCATCACACAGCTCACACACAGCATCACACAGCTCACACACAGCATCACACAGCTCACACACAGCATCACACAGCTCACACACAGCATCACACAGCTCACACACAGCATCACACAGCTCACACACAGCATCACACAGCTCACACACAGCATCACACAGCTCACACACAGCATCACACAGCTCACACACAGCATCACACAGCTCACACACAGCATCACACAGCTCACACACAGCATCACACAGCTCACACACAGCATCACACAGCTCACACACAGCTCACACACAGCATCACACAGCTCACACACAGCATCACACAGCTCACACACAGCATCACACAGCTCACACACAGCATCACACAGCTCACACACAGCATCACACAGCTCACACACAGCATCACACAGCTCACACACAGCATCACACAGCTCACACACAGCATCACACAGCTCACACACAGCATCACACAGCTCACACACAGCATCACACAGCTCACACACAGCATCACACAGCTCACACACAGCATCACACAGCTCACACACAGCATCACACAGCTCACACACAGCATCACACAGCTCACACACAGCATCACACAGCTCACACACAGCATCACACAGCTCACACACAGCATCACACAGCTCACACACAGCATCACACAGCTCACACACAGCATCACACAGCTCACACACAGCATCACACAGCTCACACACAGCATCACACAGCTCACACACAGCATCACACAGCTCACACACAGCATCACACAGCTCACACACAGCATCACACAGCTCACACAAAGCATCACACAGCTCACACACAGCATCACACACAGCATCACACAGCATCACACAGCTCACACACAGCATCACACAGCTCACACACAGCTCACACAGCTCACACAGCATCACACAGCTCACACACAGCATCACACAGCTCACACACCGCATCACACAGCTTACACAACATCACACAGCATCATAAACTCATAGCATGTATAGTCATGCGACTTTCATCCCCTATAACATGTTCCTCACAACTCACAAACGATTACCTCTCACCTGTTCATTCATGGGCGCTATTTTTAAGCTTCCTCTAATATACTGATTCCTTATCCTATCTAATCTCGTTACTCCAGTCATCCATCGAAGCATTTCCCTTAGACCTTGTATATTCGGGTAAAAATAAAACAATACAAAAATATATTATATACCAAGACTTTATTCTTTTATAAGAAGTTTGATAAAATATAACATTTAGTTTATATCACGCTTCAATCTTTATGGCCGCTCTAAATGTAGCCGTCGATACGAACTCGCGCATGGTACACTCATACTACTATACTCTCGCACTAACGCGCGGGAGGCGAGGACGCTTGCGGGTGGAAGACAGCGCGCGCGGGCGTGCCCTGCCTCCCCGCCCCGCGTACGTCCCGCTGATACCTGATCTCGTGTTCTACGCAGCGTAATGCGGCTAGGTTCAGAGCGGCCATAAAGTTTGGCGAGTGATTCGTAACTAAATACTAATTATACAATTTGGTATTGTGGACGCTAACTACAGCCATTTTTCTATATAGAGAGACCTCTACGATTTTATTTCAGTGTTACAAATGTTCGATTTCTAACAATAGTTCTTGGGCTAAGTATTTTTATTTTATTTTGATATGAAAATGTAATTGTGTAAGTAGACATTTTACTGAATAGTGAGTCGATAAGTCTTCTGTTAATTGCAATCTACAACTCAATCATCGTATCGTGAATGTAGACTAATAATAATTTCTATGATCACTAAAATTTCTGAAAGGAAAATGTAATCTGTGGTCAAATATTATGTCAACTATAATGATTGGTCGATCAACTGACGTCCAATCACAACACTTGACTCTTAGGCCCAGTTTTTCTATCCCGAGTTAACTCAACCAATGGTTAAATTTATGCTAACTAATAGTTTCAGCATCACACAGCTCACACAGCATCACACAGCTCACACACAGCATCACACAGCTCACACAAAGCATCACACAAAGCATCACACAGCTCACACACAGCATCACACAGCTCACACACAGCTCACACACAGCATCACACAGCTCACACACAGCATCACACAGCTCACTCCCAGCATCACACAGCTCACACACAGCATCACACAGCTCACTCCCAGCATCACACAGCATCACACAGCTCATACACAGCATCACACAGCTCATACACAGCATCACACAGCTCACACCCAGCATCACACAGCTCACACACAGCATCACACAGCTCACTCCCAGCATCACACAGCTCACACACAGCATCACACAGCTCATACACAGCATCACACAGCTCACACACAGCATCACACAGCTCACACACAGCATCACACAGCTCACACACAGCATCACACAGCTCACACACAGCATCACACAGCTCACACACAGCATCACACAGCTCACACACAGCATCACACAGCTCACACACAGGATCACACAGCTCACACCCAGCATCACACCCAGCATCACACAGCTCACACACAGCATCACACAGCTCACTCCCAGCATCACACAGCTCACACACAGCATCACACAGCTCACACCCAGCATCACAGCTCACACAGCTCATACACAGCTCACACAGCATCACACAGCTCACACACAGCATCACACAGCTCATACACAGCATCACACAGCTCACACACAGCATCACACAGCTCATACACAGCATCACACAGCTCACACACAGCATCACACAGCTCACACACAGCATCACACAGCTCACACACAGCATCACACAGCTCACACACAGCATCACACAGCTCACACACGGGATCACACAGCTCACACAGCATCACACAGCTCACACAGCTCACTCCCAGCATCACACATCTCACACACAGCATCACACAGCTCACACCCAGCATCACACAGCTCACACCCAGCATCACACAGCTTACAGCATCACAGCTCACACAGCTCATACACAGCATCACACAGCTCACACACAGCATCACACAGCTCACACAAAGCATCACACAGCTCACACACAGCTCACACAGCTCACACACAGCATCACACAGCTCACACACAGCATCACACAGCTCACACACAGCATCACACAGCTCACACACAGCATCACACAGCTCACACACAGCTCACACCCAGCATCACACAGCTCACACACAGCATCACACAGCTCACTCCCAGCATCACACAGCTCACACAGCTCACACCCAGCATCACACAGCTCACACCCAGCATCACACAGCTTACAGCATCATAGCTCACACAGCTCATACACAGCTCACACACAGCATCACACAGCTCACACACAGCATCACACAGCATCACACAGCTCACACCCAGCATCACACAGCTCACACACAGCATCACACAGCTCACTCCCAGCATCACACAGCTCACACACAGCATCACACAGCTCACACCCAGCATCACACAGCTTACAGCATCACAGCTCACACAGCTCATACACAGCATCACACAGCTCACACACAGCATCACACAGCTCATACACAGCATCACACAGCTCACACACAGCATCACACAGCTCACACACAGCATCACACAGCTCACACACAGCATCACACAGCTCATACACAGCATCACACAGCTCACACACAGCATCACACAGCTCACACACAGCTCACACACAGCATCACACAGCTCACACACAGCATCACACAGCTCACACACAGCATCACACAGCTCACTCCCAGCATCACACAGCTCACACACAGCATCACACAGCTCACACCCAGCATCACAGCTCATACACAGCTCACACACAGTATCACACAGCTCACACAGCTCATACACAGCATCACACAGCTCACACACAGCATCACACAGCTCACACACAGCATCACACAAAGCATCACACAGCATCACACAGCTCACACACAGCATCACACAGCTCACACACAGCATCACACAGCTCACACAGAGCATCACACAGCTCACACACAGCATCACACAGCTCACACACAGCATCACACAGCTTACAGCATCACAGCTCATACACAGCATCACACAGCTCACACAGCTCACACAAAGCATCACACAGCTCACACACAGCATCACACAGCATCACACAGCACACACAGTTTATTCCAGTCATCCATCGAAGCATTTCCATTAGACCTTGTATATTCGGGTAAAAATAAAACAATACAAAAATATATACCAAGACTTTATTCTTTTATAAGAAGTTTGATAAAATATAACATTTAGTTTATATCACGCGCCAATCTTTATGGCCGCTCTGAAATACTCTGAATGTATCAGTCGGTACGAACTTGCGCATGGTACACTCATACTACTACATACTCTCGTACACACTACCCATATACTGGCACTATCGCGCGGGAGGCGAGCACGCTTGCGGGTGGAAGACAGCGCGCGCGGGCGTGCCCTGCCTCCCCGCCCCGCGTACGTCCCGCTGATACCTGATAGCGTGTACTGCGCAGCGTAATGCGGCTAGGTTCAGAGCGGCCATTAAGTTTGACGAGTGCTGTACGTAATTCGTAACTAATTATACAATTTGGTATTGTGGACGCTAAGTACACTAAAGCCATTTTTCTCTATAAATAGGAAACCTCTACGATTTTATTTCAGTGTTACAAATGTTCGATATCTAACAATGTTCTTGGGTAAGGACATAAAGTATTTTTATTTTATCTTGATATGAAAATGTAATTGTGTAAGTAGACATTTTACTGAATAGTGAGTCGATACGTCTTTAGTTAATTGCAATCTAAAACTATCATCGTAACGTGAATGTAGACTAATAATAATATCTATGATCATTAAAATTTCTGAAAGGAAAATGTAATCTGTGGTCAAATATTATGTCAACTATTATGATTGGTCGATCAACTGACATCCAATCACAGCACTTGACTAGAATTTTGACAGACGAACTTTAGTTGACAGTGTGTCACTTGTGTGTTGACAGGTAGTTGACAGTGTGTCACTTGTGTGTTGACAGATGTTTCAGAAACAGAAAACATTTTGGTTGATTCTTTTATAATACGAATAGTGTCTGCTGTACCTAAAATATTGATGAAGAAAATACTCAAGATGCAGTCATTTTCTCAAATGACCACAGAAATGTGCCTCGCATCGCAAAAACAACTTTAAATAATGCAGATACCTAAGGTTAAAATTGCGAAAACTTGTTCGTTACAAAGGTCACCATCTATGTGCGTAGACAGCGTTGGCTGTGACCTTTATTCCTTAGTCTGAGGCTGTGACTTCTGTTCAAAACTGTCTATCAATGGTATAGTATTTTCTGTATCAATGAGACAATGAACTAAGTACAATTAATGAAAAATGTAAGTTTGATCTATGTTACCTACTCAATTAATGTGAATACTTGTGAAACCTATAGTTTATCTAGTGCGTGATTCGTGTAAAGTACTAGTTTTTTTTTCATTAGGCCATTTTTTTTGTCACATAATTAAATAAATATGGACAACATCACATACATTGCTCCGAACTCAAAGTAAGTAGCTAAAGCACTTGTGTTATGGAATCTGAGACAGCGAAAAACAACACCCAGACCCGAGACAATGTAGAAGTGTTTTTTTTTTCTATATTGACCCGACCGGGGATCGAACCCGGGACCTCAGCTGGCGACACCATTAAAACCGGGAGTACGCCCCTTGACCACGGAGGTCGTCAAATAATTAAAATAAAACATACATATTAACATTTAATTAAGTATATAATTATTTTCGTAAGAAATATCGAAGACAAGGATCATTACAAAATCAATACAATTCGATTTAAGTATAAAATTACTTTTAAACAAGTACCTAGGTCATAAATTATTTTAACATTGACAGTATAAAAACACAACACGATTGCATAATAATGTCTACATTTATGGAATAATGACATTTATAAAAAAAACCGAGTGATAATTACGACTGAAGTAAAACTTCATTAACTCATAGACTTGCACTGTGTCTTAGATATACGAATCGTTTACGGCTATGAGAGAAAGAGAAAGAAAATAATTGTGCTCGCACCTCTCTCTTGCCCCTACGGTAATAATACGAAACGTAACTCTCCGTTTGTTTACTAACTTATATCTCCATCTCAACTTTCGTTCGCCTCGCCCGATCACACTTTTCGTAACGCTCTCGTCACGCATTACGAGCGTGCTTAAAGAAGTTTTACCTCAAAAAGTCTAAGCCTAGAACTCCTGAATACTGAAACGCTAATTAACTTTGAAATGCTACTTTACACCTTAAAGTGACAGAGACAGCATGAGGCGTGACTTTGCGATTAAACGCCTAAAAGTTGGGGAGTGGGGGCACACTACGTCATGGCTCGGTATAAAATTTACCAAGGCGTGACGTCATGTGACATTTCAACTCAATATATCCCCGTAATTTGTTGAACACGTGAAAAATGAAAGGTTACGTGTCCAATACTCTTAAATAATCTATCTGATAGACGAAAAACTTAGTTCACACGCCTACTGTACTGGTATTTTTATATCTATTATACAACATCTAACGAAACCCCTGTCAGATCCAATAAAGGCGTATTCGTGGTACAGCTCATAACCGTCTCGCATAGGCGGCTTCTTTGACACAAAACTGTAGGTAGTAAGTACGTGAACTTTGAGGAGCGGTCAGTGTTGCCGATGCCTTGGATCAGTTTTTATTTTTATTTATATATTTTCACCGGGGAAAAATAATAATCTCCAATCCATTTTATGGCTACGTATATGTGTTCCCAGTACGATACCGCATAATACTCTCAGGTATCGGACAGGGTTTTTGTTACACGCTGTATATAATTCCAGTGTCACGATGTTTGTCCGGGATGAACTCCGAAACTACTGAAACGATTTTAATCAAATTTGCACAACGTGTGCAGTTTGATCAAACTTGAAAGATAGGATAGCTTACATCACAAATATAAAAAAAAATTGAAACCGCGGGCGGAGCAGCGGGAAACAGCTAGTATTAATTAAAATGTAAGTTACAAGTGACGTCAAAACGACGATGCCAACATTCTCAGATAAAGCTTGCCGAACGCGATCTAAGTTTTTCACAAATGTCTTTGTAATTAATTAAATATTATGCACAAGCCTTTGTTTCTCCATAATCCCCAAATTATTAACCTATTCATCTATGTTCTATAACCCGTTTTTAACTTCATTTAAAACTATGCGAGTTACTGACAGATAGGTAAAAAAATAATCCCAGTTTTTTTATCCCGAGTTATTAATAACCTATTCATCTATGTTCTATAGGTAACCCGTTTTTAACTTCATTTAAAACTATGCGAGTTACTGACAGATAGGTAAAAAATTAATCCCAGTTTTTTTATCCCGAGTTACCTCAACTAATGGTTAAATATGCTAAGGTTTTATACAGGATTATTTTTTATGAAGTCCGTAATGAACTTTTCATACAAAGTGACAGGTCACGTGATGACTTATGCTTTGTATGAAAAGTTGATTTGAAATTTTATGATTTCGACCTATGTTCCTTTGGAAAAGTTTTTAGTTTTATGCACCGGATTACCTCTTAGAATATATGCAATCCATAAAAATAATCCTGTATATAAAAAAAGTTAAATTTGCAACTGTGGGTGGGCTGAGGGAAACAGCTAGTAAATAATACATGCATTCCGAAGTAACTCTGTCAGGTATTACGCATTCACGGCTAAACGAAACTAAACCAATTTTCTTAAAACTTCAAATGGAGTAAGTTTGGACTCCAAAAAAAGGATTTATGCTACTATGATTGAACGATATCCAAGCAAGTAAAGCAGTATTATAGCTATTTTTTTTTTCAAAATGGCGGTGCTGTCAAAATTCATTTATTTCTGGAGGGAACTCAGATGAATAAATTATTAACTTCGATCGATACTCTAAATAAATAATCGTATAAAAACAATAATATTAATTAAAACAACGAAATAAAAAAGCTATTTAGTATAAAAAAACACCGGTCACCTAAAATATTACAATTTGATTAAATTACAAAAAACGTAATTATTTAATTATCACAAGATAACGAGATTTATAATAGAATAATTGATTATAACTTTTTACAACCATTAAATAAAAATTAAATTCACAAAAATAATTTATAATTTGCCTACTTATAAAATTAATTAAAAAGCCTTAAAAAGCGAATTTTGTCATATTATTCTCACTGTTGCGAAGCCTTTTCCCAATCTACGTTAGGATCGGCTTCCATTCTTACCAGATTTAGCTGAATACCGTATTTTGCATGGAGCGACTGCCTATCTGACCTCCACAACCTATGGCTAGGTAATACAGTATCCCATAGTAAGACTGGTACCTAGTCAGAATTGTAATGACTTAACGACTGTCAAAGGTCACTGATTAACAGTCGGGTCTTACTTATCGTGCTTTCCGAGGCACGGAGGGGTCTCGATATGTTTAAAAATGGTCACCCATCCACGGACTAACCGCGGAGAGCGCGGCTTAACCTTTATTATCGGTCAAACCGTACGGCTTACACTTAGCCACGAGCCCCTCCCTCATAACATTCTCACTAGTAGTCATTAATAATATTAAAAATAAATTGAACTATTAATCACGATTGAGGTAAAAAAACAACAATTAAATTTTATAAAAATCTCCTCTACCTGTAACCGTATACCCGAACGCTACTTATCTTTGAGACGCACTTAAATTTCTCTCCATCGCTAATTCACACGTCAAAGTAACAGAGACAGAATGATATTTACCGGCCACTTAAAGTTGAGTAGCGTTTGAGTATTCGGCAATTATTATACCAAAAATAGATGATTAAAATAAACCGACTTATACAATTTTTCAAAAAAAAATTGTTATCAAGGAGTTTGGTCGCCGCCCAAATGACCACTGTGCACGACTTGCTGCGGGTTCGATCCCCGCATGGGACAAGCATTACGGACTAGTTACGAAAAGTTAAAATCTATTGAGGATTAATTTAAAATGAGTTCGTATATTCTACGAGGTAATCAGGTGCAAAACTGAACAACTTGTCTCACGGAACAAAGGTCGAAATCTTAAACAAGGGTACCACAAACACCCTGACCCGATACAATGTAGAAAAATTTTCGTCCGGGGATCGAACCCGGGACCTCAGAGCTGGCGACATCTTGAAAATCGGTGTGAACATTACGGAGGTCGTCACTCACAATATATTTGACAATTTAATCATCTACTTTTGTTATAATTCGAAATTAAATATTATTAGTTACTTAAAAAAACATGGAATCATTTATCACTCAAGAAACTGAGAAATGTTATAAAAAACACACATAAAATAACTAATTTGTATAAAATATTAATTTAAAATATAAATTAATAAAATTTTGGTAACTAAATTACATTATCACATTACAAAACAAATGCTTTAAGCTAAAAATTAAGTAGCTTCGCATTTAATAATTTTGTTAAATAAAATAAGATTCAAAATGGCATCATAATAAAAAGCAACTAACTATATTTTTTTAACTAGAAATGTGGGTCGCACATTACTAGTATTCTTGTTAACCCCTCGTGCTAAGCTTGTGTTACGAGTGGGTTCGCGTCGGTAGTGCGATGGGTGGAATTCGAACTTGTAAACACATGATCGCAAGTCCGACGCCCTAGCCATTAGACTACCATCAGTTTTTCTTCATAACAATATGTAGTAAGACCAATGTCGTTCATTCATGGTCGCCATTTTGAAATCCTATTTTGATACTCATAGCATCAATTTAAAATAGCATTATTAAAATCTGACTAATCATAATATAAATGCAAGATTTTAATCACTACATAATCACTGGAATGTTTTGCCCTAAACGGGAATCGAAGCGCGTACTTTTCATAAAGCAACATCAAAAAATTCACAAAAGAATTTAAGATAAAAATCCATATACATAAAACTATGTACTTTTCAAATTTCATTATTGGTACTTTTAGTACCGAAAGTTATTGACATTGAAATGTCAGTCAAAAGTGCCGTCTCGAAGACATGGTCAAAGGAATTTGACAAATCTACTAAGAAATCGGTACTTTTCATACCTGGTACTAAAACTTTTCAGAACTGGTACTTTTTCTGCCAGTTGTGAAATTTATATCCACTTATCATCTTTCTTTCCGTTGAGTAGCGGGGTGGATTCTTCTTTGACGTCTTTTACGGGACTCTCGGGCTTACCGTTGAAGAATTTCGCAGAGTTGACACTTGACACTATGTATGGTATGCCAGCGAGGTCTGACGAGAGCGGGTTGTAGTACTGTCGGTAACAGAATATACCTACCGTGTACCCTAAGATGGATCCCACTAGGATATCTGTAAAAAAATAAAAAAGTTGTGTAAAAGTATGGCAACAGTTTTTTTTTTTAATTTGAGCGCAGTCTTGTCAATTTTTCATACAAACATAAGTCACGTGACCTGACACTTTGTATGAATATTGGCATTTTCAATTTTAAGATATCTACCCATGTTCCTTGGGGAAGTGATTCAGTTTAATGCACCTGATTACCTCGTTGAATATATGCACTCCGTAAAAAATAATCTTGTGTATACAACATGTAACAAAAACCTTGTCCGATCCCTAAGACTATTATTCGGTATCGTACTGCGAACACATACACGTAGCCATTAAATGAATTTTATTATTATTACCTACAGCTTTCTTTTTTTTTTAAACGACGCCCGCATAAAGTAATTTAATCCTTGTGTCGCGGGGGGTTTCACAAACATTCAAATCACATGCACAAAGAACACCCAGACTTGAAACAAGCATTTGTGGACCACGCAAATGCTTGTCCCATGCGGGGATCGAATCCGCAGTACGTCGCGCACAGTGGTAATTAGCGTGGTGACCTATACCACTCGGCTATCCGTGCAGTCGTGCCGCATGCGAGACGGTTCATGAACTGTACCACGAATACGCCTTTATTGGATCCGACAGGGGTTTTGTTACATGTTGTATATTGATAACATCCAAAGTGATGTGAACTTACCCTGCCAGTGATGATGGTAGTCACAGCTGCGGGACAAGGCCACGCATGTAGCTAGCATGAGAGGCATCAGGCACGCCGACACCCGCAGCCCGCTGCCTCGCCGCCGCGACAGCACCCCCAGCCGGCCACACAGCCACGCCGACGCCAGCCCCAGCGAGCAGAACGATACTGACAACAACACGAAACTATCATTATTATAATAACTTCCGTGAGACAAATTCATAATTATTTAAGGATTCAACGGTTTACTCACGCGCATTCTCGGGATCGCCCGACTTAATCATGAGCTGACGCGACACCGCCGCCGCCGCGTCAGCTCATGATTAAGGACTCCTATTGAGTCTGAAACTAGTCGGGCGATCCCGAAAATGCGCGTGAGTAAACCGTTGAATCCTTAAATAATAACGAAACTATCAATCCACCAATAAGTTTGAATCACACTGTATTTAGGAAATCCTTCATCACATCCTTGGAATCGCAGTGAGGCGAGGCATGTAATGGAAACTTACTGTTTTAAAAAAACTTTAAATTGACCCCGTTAATGTAAACTTATAATATTTTTTTTTTCTAAAATCAAAGAAACCTACCTAAGTGATTTTGAGATTTTCCTGAGTAAATTCAGGTCTTTGACTGGGAGTACTTTATTACATCACCTATCTGCCAATGAAAGTCGCGTCAAAGTCGGTCCAGCTGTTTTAGAGATTAGCCGGAACAAACAGACAGACGCACAAACCAAAATTGTATATGAACCGTGTATACATCCCGCATTAAGTAAAAAGCGCTTTTTTAATATTACAAACACTTTGAAGCGGTGGTAGCCTAATGGCTAGGGCGTCGGACTTGCGATCATGTCGTCGGGTTCGAATCCCACCCATTACACTACCGACGTAAACCCACTCGTAACACAAGCATATTAGCCTAGCACGAGGGGTTAACAAGTTTCTAGTAATCTTTTTAACAAAACAAGATAAAATATTCCCATCATTCCCATCATTAAATTAAATTACAAAAATATGAAGCTAGAAAGAGCAACATATCTTGTCAAGACGAATACCATCTCAGTCTGCCCGTGACCATGACACCTGCAAAGGTGTTGAAACGTCGGGAACTAAAATCAAAATAAACCGCGATAGAATACGTTTAAAGCAGTTTTATTTCAATGTCTAATATTCGCGTAAACCTCAGAAAACAATCGAATCCCACCCATTACACTACCGACGTGAACCCACTCGTAACACAAGCATCTTAGCTTAGCACGAGGGGTTAACAAGTTTACTAGTAATGTGTGACCCACATTGCTAGTAATCTTTATAACAAAAAAAAAAGCCAGTGAAACCAATCAAAATCCAAATTTTGACAACCTCCTTGGTCGAGTGGCGCGACACACCAGTTTTTAAGGTGTCGCCAGCTTTGAGGTCCCGGATTCGATCCCCGGAAGGGTCAATGTAGAAAAACACTTTTCTTCATTCTCGGATCTGGGTGTCTGTGGTACAGTCAACAGCAAAAGTAGATGATGAATTGAGTTTGTAACTTTTAGAGTCAAAACTGATCACGAATTTAAGGCAACTGTACAAAATGTTTTGTATAATTTACAATCACATACTTTTAATCACTTCGACGCCACACGAGTTCTGACGCGAACTCCGTTCATTAGTATTCAATTTCTGATTTTTATCATCTACTTTTGCTGTTGACTGTACCTTCGTTGTCTCTTGGTATTTCCCTGGATTCGAACCCTCAACCTTGTGCACAGTTTAAAGTGAAACTTTTATTACATCGTTTCAAATGTTTTGGTCTGTGTGTCGCATGTCGCGTGACGGTCGGCTGCGGAGTAGGGATAAAGTGAGAGGCGCTCGTCAGAGCAGCCGAGCCCAATATGGCGGCGTCTATAGTTCCATCAGCTGACCGTGTAGTGTATAGACTATTTACTCATATTACTTTTATATCCTTAAGAAAATTTTTAGTTTAAAAAAAAAAAAATTAAATGTCTACAATGTGAAAAGAAGTTTCACTTTTACCGTGGTTTCACAAAACCACACAATTTTTTCTTTTTGAGGTATAGAACCTTAAACAACATAATTTAAACTAAAATACTCACAGCTGCTATGCCCACTAGGGAAGGACTTCCGCCCCTCCATAATTTCAGTGGGATCCCCTGTGCATTGCAGGAACTTGGTTTCCACACCGTCCGGGAAACATCTGTAGAAGAAATCTGGTCGCGGTCGCCCTGGGGACACCATTAAAAAAGCAATTAAATAAATCTATATAGGTATATAAAACTCTTCCGTTACTGACTGACTGACAGACAACGCACAGCCGAAACTACTGATCGTAAAGAGCTGAAATTTGGCATGTGTGTTTGTTGGGAGGAGTAATGCGGCGATCGCACAGTGGTAATTAGCGTGGTGACCTCGGCTATCCGTGCAGCCGCACGAATATTCTAGCAGATGTTCAAAACAGTATAAAAATATATATCCACTTACCTACTATTAATTTTACCATGTCAGTTAAGACACCGTTGATTCCCAATGCTAAGGACCACGCCAACAGGATCTGGAGAAGAAAATATACCACATAACCAAGGTGCAGGTATACCAATATTTTGGTACAGTGCGATTCAGACTTAATGGCGGCTTGAAGTAAAACTACTTTTAAACGGATTCTATCGCGGTTTATTTTGATTTTAGTTCCCGACGTTTCACCACCTTTGCAGGTGTCATGGTCACGGACAGACTGAGATGGTATTCGTCTTGACAAGATATGTTGCTCGTTCTACCTTCATAGATTTGTAATTTATTTTAATTTTAATCGTTTGTGTTCCGACCTACGCAATATGAGCTCACAGTGTCTTGAAGTCTTGCAGCGCTGCTCTTGGGTTTGGTTTTGATTTTGTGTATGATTGGATCCCAAGTAGGTGATATCTTCCAGCCATCTTCTCTATTGAAATTAGGATGTTTTTTAATCTCAATAGCCTCGCGAAACATCCTAGGTAGGAAATTAGGAATTTGGATTCTTTGGCGAGGATCTGTGTTTATCAAATCGAATGTAGTGACTGGACCCTCAAGCATGTTCGGCGACTTAATGGCAGCTGTGAACATGAGGCGAGTCGCTGCGCAGTAACAAGTTCGTGCACCAGCGGGGTGCGGGGCGAGGTACTACAGTGTGTAACTCACTTTACAGTTGCCATTAAGTTTGAAGCACACTGTATTTTGGAAATCCTTACTTCCATCCTTGGAATCTTAGGCGAGAGATATACTGAAAAATTGCTGTTTAAAAAACTTTATACTTTTACTTTTTTTTTTCTTAAAATCAAAGAAACCCGAGTGATTTTGAGATTTTCCTGGGTAAATTCGGGCCTTTGACTTGGAGTATTTTATTACATCAATCACCTATCTGCCAGTGAAAGTCACGTCAAAATCGGTCCAGCCGTTTTAGAGATTAGCCAGAATAAACAGACAAACACACAAACAAAAATTGTATATGTACCGTATATACAATTATACATCCCGCATTTAGTAAAAAGCGCTTTTTTATATTAAAAACAGACACACTTTGAAGCGGCGCGGCGGCGGTAGCCTAATGGCTAGGGCGTCGGACTTGCGATCATGTGGTTGTATGATCGCAATGTCTTCAACTTTCAATCGCAATGCATGTGGGTTCAAAATCTTTTTTTGTTTAATTCTTTGTAAACCTCAAAAAGGCGCTCAAGAAACGTTATATACTAATCTAATGATTCTACGTGCTTTCGAATCCCACCCATTACACTACCGACGTGAGCCCACTCGTAACACAAGCATCTTAGCTTAGCGCGAGGGGTTAACGAGATTACAAGTAATGTGCGACCAACATTGCTAGTAATCTTTTCTAAAAAGAAAAAAAAACACTTTTTATTTGGTGTGTAGATATAATCTCTAATTATTTAAGGATTCAACGGTTTACTCACGCGCATTCTCGGGATCGCCCGACTAGTTTCAGACTCAATAGGAGTCCTTAATCATGAGCTGACGCGGCGGCGGCGGTGTCGCGAAACGAACCGAGAATGCGCGTGAGTAAACCGTTGAATCCTTAAATAATTATGAATTCGTCTCACGGAAGTTATTATAATAAGATATAAGTATATTTAAAGCAGAGGGAGACCGAAAAAGAGATGGATGGATTGTGTGAAAGATGATATGAGAAAGAAAGGAGTGGATGCCGCGATGACGAGTAATAGAGAGGAATGGAAGGAAAACGCATTGCGCCGACCACATATGAACGGGATAAGGGCAGGAAGAAGAAGATAATCTCACCTCTAAAGCGTCGTTACAGTCATTGCACCCTGCCCACGCTATGAGGGACAGTGTACAGGGTACAGACAGCACTATAGCCCACAGGGTACCCCCTGGCACGTACGACTCCATATGAGGGTACATGTAGTCTGATTCCAACTCAGCTTTCTGTATCACCCGAGTGAATGGCTGCATTGTTTCCATGTAACTGCAAAAATATTAAATTGTTAGCATTAAATCTATGTATACTAAATATTATAAAGCTGAAGAGTTTTGACGACCTCCGTGTTCGAGCGGCGTACACACCGCGGGTTCGATCCCCGGACGAGACAATGTAGAAAAAAAACATTTTTCTATATTGTCTCGGGTCTGGGTGTTTGTGGTACCTTCGTTGTCTCTGATTCCATAACACAAGTGCTTTAGCTGCTTACTTTGGATTCGGAGCAATGTATGTGATGTTGTCCACATTTATTATTTACTAGCTTATGTTCGCGGCTCCGCCCGCGTAGGCTTCAGTTATCGCGGCAAATTAAAAAAAAAACAAACAAACTCTTCAATCAACTAACTCAGCCTATCGCGGTCCACTGCTGGACATAGGCCTCTCCCAAGTTGCGCCAAAACACCCGGTCCTCCGCCTTCCGCATCCAGTTCGACCCAGCCACCTTTTTCAGGTCATCGGTCCATCTGGTTTGGGGGCGTCCTACGCTACGTTTGCCGGTTCGCGGTCTCCACTCAAGGACTCGTCTGCTCCAACGGCCATCAGTCCTTTGACAGACATGACCAGCCCACTACCACTTCAGCTTACTGACTCTGCAAGCTATGTCAGTAACTCCGATTCTTCTCCGGATAAGCTCATTCCTGATTTTATCCTTCAAAGATACTCCGAGCATAGCTCGCTGCGCGACTTTGAGTTTGTGGACTAGCCCTATTGTCAGTGTCCACGTTTCGGCGCCGAAAGTCATGACAGGCAAGACGCACTGGTTGAAGACTTTTGTCTTCAAACTTTGCGGTATAGGCGACGAGAAGTTTACCAAACGCTGCCCAGCCCAAACGGATCCTCCGGTCGGTTTCTTTCTCGAAGAGAAAGTCTTCAGCTTTATAATATTAGTACCTATAGGATTATTGATTATTTATAGTTTGTTTGAACGCGCTAATCTCAGGAACTAATGGTCCGATTTGAAAAATTATTTCACTGTTAGATAGGCCACTTATTGAGGAAGGCTATAGGCTATAATTTGCCGCGATAACAGACGCCCACGCGGGCGGAACCGCGAGCAAAAGTTAGTTAGTTATAACTACATATGATATAAGCATGACATATATTATGATAAAGCCTCTTAATTACTAATTTTATATCATAGCTATGAAGATATTGCCATAGATAATTATCTATTGTATCTGAACAGTAAATTAATTTACAAGTGCAATAAAAAGATTATTTGATTACTGGACAACATCAAAGGCATTTTTCTTTATCTATAAAAAATTGTAATGTTAACATGGAAATAATTAGTTAGCTAGAACATTAAGATAAAACAACTTTAAACGGATTCTATCGCGGTTTATTTTGATTTCAGTTCCCGACGTTTCGACGCCTTTGCAGGTGTCATGGTCATGGGCCGACTTGTCGAAACGTCTTGTCGAACTAAAATCAAAATAAATCGCGATAGAATCCGTTTAAAGTAGTTTTATTTCAATGTCTAATATTCGCGTAAATCTCAGAAATCAATAGTTAGGTAGCTAGAATTTAAAAATAACAAACTGTGATTTATGAAGTTTTTTTTTTTTTTATTCTCTGAATCCAATGTAAGTAGCTTACACCGCTATAAAAATTTGGTTCATTTCAATTTCGTGACGACCTCGGTGGTCAAGTGGCGTACACACCGGTTTTTAAGGTGTCGACAGCTCAGAGGTTCCTGGTTTGAAGCCCGGACACTTTTCGACACTGTCTCGGGTCTGGGTCTTTTTGACACCTTAGTTGTCTCTGATTCCATAACACAAGTGCTTTAGCTACTTACTTTGGATTTAGAGCAATGAATGTGATGTTGTCTACATTTATTTATTCTATCAATTTCGTTCAAGAAATAAGAGTTTTGTCATTGTTTGTTGTTATAGCAGCTTTAGGAAGACTGTGCGAAAATTAACTTTCTAGCGATTGCCGTTCATGAGATTAAGCCCGCTGACAGATAGACGGAAGGACACTGGACAGCAGTAGCTTAAGAACAAGGTCTCGTTTGCACCATTTGGTACGAAAAATTAAGAAAATTAAATTAATCATAAATTTAAAAAGATTTTTTTTTTAATTAAGTACCGTGTTAGGTTTATATTTTCCGAGATTAATATATTATTATTCTTCAGCATTATTGTTATACTTAGAACAACCTTGAAAATGTTAACTTATGAAGTAGGTAATAATTTATAATTGCACATGCTCTCAAAACAAATGTTGACTCATACAAAAGTATTACTCATAAACAATTAACTGTAGCTAATACTGTTCAAAGCATTCCTACGTCATAATTTACTGTTTAAAGTTAAACACATTTTTTTTCATTCTGCTACATATTATAAATTTGAAAAATTGAAGTAAAAAAATGCTGCTTTTAAAATGCAATCATTTCGTAGATTAGTATAACACTTAAAAGAAGGCCTTATTAAGTTTTCTTCTGAATATTAAATATATATTTCATTGATAAAAACGTGAAATATGTTTGTAAATAAAATACCAACATATGGGCTTCACTTACCAAAATGCGGACACCAAAACGACTCGGACGACTATCTCAATAAATAAATTAGTGCTTGCTGATCGTATTAACGGCATTTTCGTTAAATTTTATATATAAATAACTTGTGTTGTGTGCAAATATAATTCGCAGTACTGAAAATTTTGATGATAAGGGCTGACGTTTAAGTTTTCGTTCGGAATCCATAGATTTAATAAAATTACGGAACAAAGTCACAGATTACGAAGTACGTTTAGTTTTTCCTTTTTTCCAAAATTAAACCATAATTCGCAAGGGTGAAAGACGAAATCTATATTTGAACTTGCTTTGTTAACAATACGTTGCTACAGAACATTTACTATTTGAAAGTAATGGTAGTTTGTTGAAGCCCTAATAAAAATTACATCAAATTTCTTAAATTTTTGTAGAAAGTTGTAACTCGCAACGACCAATCATACTTTTCATTTTCAAATAATAAATTTGAATTACCTAATTTTTCACACAATCAGATCTTGTTTTTAGAATTTCGTTCAGAAAATATCTACAGACTACCCGACAAAGAGGAAGAATTCAAATAAGATAAAAAAATCCCGACTTCATACGTTACTTCTCTAAAATGGCTGTTCTCTGGAAAATCCACCAATACAATCTCGATGTATATGCATTATTTTACCTCACTATGGCTGGCAGTACTCAAATTTCAATACTTATCTAATGAATTTTGCACAATGTAGGTTGTGAAGGGAATCAAACATCTGCTTTAAATGTGCGACTCGGTCTCTCTCGTACTCGCATCTCATGTATCAAGCAATAAAGTGGTAAATATCAGCAAACAGATTTTATTCCCGGTAGCTAACATTATTTTAGGTTGGTCTTCTGCGGGGACACGTTTTGCAGGCCTTTCTTAAGTACCTACTTCCACAACCAGTCCTACCTAGCTAACTTAAAATAAATTATGATTGAGAACAAAAACAAAAATTAAAAAGTGGTTTAATTAATTTATTTAAAATACATAACAATGTGACAAGATTTATAGACAGGTATTTATACATCAATAATAGAATTAGCTTACGTCCACTTAGCTCATTGCTTTGTAAATATATCAAGGACCCTTGTCCCTAGCTGGCCCGAGCCGGCCAAACTAGAAATAAAAATATGTCCCTAGAAAAGTATAAAAACTTAGAATTAGCGTTGAACTTTGCTAACGTAGTTAGTTTTTCTATTGTTTTGGCTGGAGGCCTTTTTGATGTGGTCTACCACAGTTAGTCTGCATAGCATCTCTAAATGGTCTGTGGTCTGAGCGCAGGCTCTGACTGCTTCACCCGACTTTTGGTTAAAAACCTGTGGTGAAGCAGTCAAAGCAAAGAAAGAAAACTGCACTAGACCTCATAAAAAATCAAGCGCAATGAGCTAAGAGCGCTAATAAAATTCTCTTAAATATCGCTATCAAATATATTGTAATATATGAAATTTTAGAGTAGTTTCATTTAGAATAGACAATACAAATTTAGTGCGATTCTAAAATACATACCATAGATCGACTTTTGGTTACGTTTAGTTAACGCGATCGACACGTTTATAACGTCTGCGGTTTGGCGCCAAATAGCCCGCTCCAGGCTCTTAACTAAGCAGAGAGCAAGACTTTATAATCATATCGATTGCATGAACTTATAACAAACTTAGACTTACACTAGGCAGATAGTACACCTGGTGGTAAGTAAACAGACAGTTTCTTTATAAATATGTGATCAGGGCCGCCTATAACTGTACTAACAACAGATGTAATAATGTATGGGATATTCAAATTGCGTGCCGCAAAATCACAATTAAAAAATACCCGACGATAGGTCGACTAGTTTCGAAATAGATCTTTTTATTAGAAACTATAGTACAGCCCATAAGAAAATTATTCGTATCGTAGCCACATAATTTGTATGGAGAAAGGTGCACTAAATACAAATTCTCCATACTTATTGTAACGCTTAAGAAACGAATACTAATATACTACTAATTGTCGTTGTAGTTCGTCCTAAGGGATCAGTACTGAATAATTTTGATATGAAAATCCACTGTGAATTAATAGGGCGAACTTGATTATGCATAAATAGCGAGATGTCTGAGCTTAATTAGGGGTCTTACACTTTAGTCCAATAATAAGAAATACTTCAAAAAAGGTGCTCTTGTAGATAAAATCAATGTATAATAAAATAACTTAACATTTAAGTACATAGATTTTCTTAGAAAATACTTAAATTACTCTAAAGCTACCTAAAAATAACAAAAAAAATATCTTCACAATTTAAATGCCAAATGAAATTCTTAATTCCCAAAAATGCAATAACGAATACTTTAATAATAACATTTTGAGATTTCTTTTTTTATAAATAAACAAAAAATAATTATATCGTTTTATTATGACGTGGAAACTGTTATTTATACTTACACAAAACTACTTTTAAGCGGTTTCTATGGTAACGGGCAGAACCTGTCCGTGATCATGACACCTGCAAAGTTGTTAAGAACTAAAATCTTAAATAAACTGCGATAGAATCCGTTTTAAAAGTAGTTTTATTTCAATGACTGGCATTCGCGTAATCCTCAGAAAACAACACTTATAGTTTGATATATTGTTACCAAACTAAATTAAAACTAGTTTTATCGTTATTTTACAGATTTTTTGATCTGTCAAATAATAAAATAGGTATGACCAGAATTAGCTACTAGTTTTGAAATAGGCGTTAAAATCTATTCCAAAACTAGAACCCTATACTTTGTTTATTTAGGTAATTAACTACGTAAATATCTAGCGATATCTTCTATCTATATTTTATATTATGAAGCTAAATAGTTTGTTTGTTTGGTTAAACACGAATAAAAAATTATTTCACCAGGGAATTTAATCTTTATCACACAGACTTGAATCATAGGTTTTTAATTTACATAATTTTTGCCATGCAGAGATCGAACCGAATCGGTGGATTAAAGACATCTCAAGATTATTTACTTACAGTTAATTTATCTAAACAGAAAGTAAATACTGCCTTAAAGTTGAGTTATATTTGGCCCGAAAAGGACGCTTGGATGGATGTGTACGTGTATATTTTATATTGTGCCATCTTTGTTTCATCGAGGCCCGACTTATTTCCGATAGTAATATACTTAGCGGTAAGTACTATAGGTAATAGCCCATGGAATGTGTCCTCGCGTTCCTGTAATAATCAAAATATTCTTGTGGCGAGATTGCGTGTTTCTTCACTACATCATCCAACTGCATTTGGTCTCCCCAGTCGGCCTAAAAAGTACAATAATAATGGATTAATAAATAAGTATATTATATATATTTTTTTTGGGTATATGGGTGCGAGCGAAAAAGTTAAAACATATTTTAATATGAATTGTTTAACAATAAAAATGTAAGTTCTACCCCTAACGAGATTCGTGGTCTAAGTATTTGGCATATTATATTAGTTGAGAGTGAATAATAAAATGAAATTTCAAAAAATATGGCTCTGCTCATTTCGGGTTTTATTTTTTATTATAATTACCGCTTTTAATAACGCAACGTAACTATAGTTTAGTTGACTATCATTAAAATAACTTACAAAGTTAGGGAACATTCCTCTCTTCGAATCGAATTTGGTCTCGTTGACGCATCTAAGAAGATACAGCCTCTCGACCCAGGGCCAGATCATGTAGTCTAACATGCCTGGACGGTTGCCGCTGAAGTAATTTGTTCCTGGAAATAAATAAAACAAAATATGATAGTGACTGCTTCGATGCTTGCATTTCATGCATAAAGCCGACTTCCCACAGTCCATGATGACCACGGGCACCCACGCACCGTGCGCCCTAATCCGTGTGAGTTATGAGAATCGAACCCAGTTTTAACCGACTTAGGGTATAATTCAGAGCGCCGACACCAGTGGATATGTGTCTGCACTGCCACAGTAGATATTTTTGCTGCGGTACGTCGGTACGAGCTACCATTGGAAGTCAACTTAATTTGTGAGTACGTTAAAACATAAATATTGAAGATTTCTTATTACATATCAAACTTCTTAGACTGACAAGTGTGAATGCAAAAGAAAATAGACTTTAAGACGTTCTGAAATGTTTGTCGCTACACTGCACCGTAAATTGCCTTTAAAAACTATAGTGATATTATTAAGTACGACTATATGCATGTCTCTCTATTGGAGATATCTATTAGTTAAGCTGGTATTTGAGCAATCTTAGAGACAGCTTGTGACGTAATTTATTTATTAAAAAATGGTGACTTTATTAGAATCATTAGGTCTTCGGCCTCAAGAATGTTAAGTCAATTAAAAATCTTACCTCTAGATGCAAGTTCCTTTTCAAATATATCTAAAGTTTGTACTATCTGCTCACTACCGAACGCGAAGTTAGTGTCGAAACATTCTAAACTTCCTTTGATAAGCTGGAATAAAAATGCACCACATCATTTAATAACTAAATATGTAATACGTTCTCTAGTAGTTTAGTCTTTTAAAATCGACTAGTTGCGATCTAGGTCATAATGATCTATTACGAAACTAGTCGAAATTAGACTTGAATTGATGGTTTTGTAAATTGATTCAAAATTCCTTTATTCAATAAAATTTAGGCTACTAAATAGCACTTTCTGAACGTCGACAAACTAGACAGCACCCTGATGCGCCCACTCTTCACCGCTTCCTAAGTGCTCTAGCTGTGCAGAAGAAACGGCGCAACAAACTCCCCAGCAGCACGCTGTCTCTCATTTTACAAAAGTACATATCTTATCTTATATCTTTAAACGAGCAATTCTTGTATATATATATATATATATATATATCATCTGAATCTCGGAAACGGCTCCAACGATTTTCATGAAATTTCGTATGCAGGGGGTTTCGGGGGCGTTAAATCGATATAGCTATGATTCATTTTCAGAAAATGTCATTTTATCCATGTTTTCAGTAATTTTATATTTCTTGTATATACTTAGTCTGGCCATAAATACTTTTACAATTAAAAATAAACAAAATATTACATTTGAATTTAGAATCTGTCATTTTTATATGATTGTTCATTGTGTTTCCTCATTTTGGCGCCAATACATTGAGACCTCCTCCGTTTGTAACATAAAAAAAGATCAGACCGTCCACGTAGTATTCGTACGAAAAAGGTGGTCAAAGCAGGAAAAGAATTCGAAGAAATCCTGTCCGAAAGCAAAAGATTTTATCTCGGGAGATGAAGATAGCACCTAGAACCATGTCGAATATTTTAAAAAACGCCATGATAATTTAGAGACCCTAAAACAATTTTTTAATTTTAATGTTATTAAGTGATTAATTGATAAGCTGTAAAAAATAAGTGTTTGTTTCTAATAACATATTAAACTAATTGCACTCGTGATTTTTTATTTAAATAACCAGTTCATATTTTATATTATTATGTTGGTAAGATCGAAAAATATTATTCATACTTCCTCATTTCATCAGTATGTAATTCGTATCTATATTAATAATTTCGTTCAGGGCTACGGTAGACTCGATCGAAACCTTACATGAATAACAAAACATAAAAAAATATTGATTTCGAGTCGACAACATATATCCGCAAAATTCGGATTATGGAGAATTTCGTTAAATTCTAATGGCACTGACAAACAAAAAAACCGCAGTCGCCATCTTGGGTAATTAATAAGGCCGCGTTCCGTAACAGATAAGTCTGCTTCGAAGTGATTCAAGGAGTTTATTATCATACAACCTCCTTGAAGTGATTACAGTGCTGACAGGGCGTAATAGTATGACAGTTGCATGATAGTTGGGACCAGAATCGTTTCGGAACGCGATATTTATTTCGCTTTTTTCACGTTTCGTTGCATACGCCTCGCCAATCAACACGTCGCGTGCGTCGCGCCAAAGAAGTATCCATCACAAAAAACTGTGACTCATTTGACTGTGTAAAACGAAACGTCTTGCCGGTAACATTGAGTGAATCTTAACAAAACTTAAAGCTTTTCTTCAGTCGTTGTCGTTTCGCGAAAATATTAATATTATTTGTGTGTAAAAAAATAAAAATTATTCGAGTGAAAACTATTGCAGTTTTTATTTACTATATTTATTAAACACAATGATCGAAGCTATACGAATCTATGGCTTGCTTACCTTTAATATTACTTGAGAACCGATGACTACAGAAATGTTTACCTACATTGTGTATCATGAGTCACATTTCAACCGAGCGGAGCCGGGTTTTCATCTAGTTATCTTTATATCTCTTTATATCAATATTTTTATTTTGATCAGTTTTAATCTCTTCCAGTTTAATAAGATTCACAACTTTTAATTGTTCATCCATATTTTCATTTGATTCCAATACTGGATTCCTGCTAAGACAATCTGCTTCCAAATTTTGTTTACCTGGAGCATATTTGATTTTAAAATCATATTGTGATAAATATAATGTTAAATCACCGAGTTCTTCGTCGGTTCTTGATTTTAGATTCATATTTTCTAAAGGCTTATGGTCCGAATAAACTGTAAATGACTTGCCTATCAACCAGTACTGCCAGTATCTTACTGCTTCTGTTATAGCCAAGCATTCTAAGTATATTGCCTTCTTCTTTTTTTGTGCTGCATTTAGTTTTTTTGAGAAGTAAGCCACCGGTTTTTCTTTTCCATCATGTTGTATTTGCTTCAGAATGGCTCCAACACCCTCCAAAGAAGCATCTGTGTAAATGTTAATCGGCAAATCTTGATCGAAAATCTCTAAAACTGGCTGTGAGCATAAGAGACCTTTTATCATTTCAAATGCTTTCTGGCAATCCTCTGACCAAATAAATTTTTGATTCTTCCTAAGCAAATTGTGCAATGGATCTAGAATTATCGCACTTTTTGGGATATACTCATGGTAAAAATTAATTTTGCCTAAGAATTGTCTAACGTTTTTCTGTGTTTTCGGTACAGGGAAATCCTTCACTGAAACCAGGTTGTCTTTCACTGGTCTTACTGTATTATTTTGAATTATATGTCCTAGGTATCTCACTGAGTCAGATGCAAATGTGCATTTTGTAAATTTTAACCTGAATCCTTCTTTTTGGATAGCTTCCAGCAATTGGGACAGATGTTGAATATGTTCTTCAAAGCTTTTTGAATATATGAGAATATCATCTATATAATTCACAGCAAAATATTTTAATTTATGTTTTCTCAATATATTACTTAAGATTCTCTGAAAAATCGCTGGGGATGTTTTTAGTCCGAAAGGGAGGCAGGTCCATTGGTAATGTCCTTCTTGCGTTATAAATCCTGTTTTTTCTCTATCTTCAATACGTAAAGGAATGGACCAAAAAGCAGAATTAATGTCTAAAGTGGAGAAGTATTTGCAATTCCTGGTTTTAATCATCAGATCTTCGATTAGCGGAAATGGTTGAGCTTGAGGTACCACTATTTTATTTAAGTCTCTAAAATCTATACAAAGCCTAGACTTCCTATTATCTTCCTTTTTGAATGCCAAAGTAACAGGTGCAGCAAAGGGGCTGTGGGATTCTTCTATAAGGTTGTTATCTAATAATTTTGCTATTTGTTCTTCGATTTCTTTTTTATCCTCAAGTGTGCATCTGTATGGTCGCTTATTACAATATTTGTCCACCATCAAGTCTATTCTCGCTTCGTATCCATCAACTCTTCCGACATCATATTTATTTTTAGCGAAAACTGTTTCGTATTTTTCTATAAGTTCATTTATTTCTGCCTTTTCATTGTCGTTCAGGTGATTGATTTTTATTTGAAAATCTTCAGTTTTTACGTGTTCATTAAAATTTACTTGGTAGGCCAATGTGGCGCTTCCATTTTTCTCTCTATTTTTTAAATCTGTATTTGTGTCCTTTATATCCAATTTCTGTGTTATGTTTAAGTTTTCATCTTGTATTAATTGGAACGACTTTATCAAGTCTAATCCTATTAAAAAATCATAATCAAAATGTTGTTCTTCAATTATATATACATCGACATATTTTATCAAATCAAAGATTTTTACTTTCAGATTCGTCAAACCATTTGTTTTTTTAACACCATTAATAGTTATTAAGTTAGTTTTATTTGAACAGGTTTCTTCTCCTTTGAGTTTAAGTAACTTTGAATTAATCAAAGAAACATTAGAACCTGAATCATAAACTCCATATACCTGCAATTTATCATTCAATTGTAGTTTGACCTTTATTAATGGTGTTACCATTAGTTTTTTTGCTCTGATTCATTTAATTCAGCTTCAATTCTTGTATTATTGACATGTCTAATGTTATTTTTCTTTAAACTTTCATCATCTTTTGATTTAAACCAGCACATAGCTTCAGGATGATACCGAGTACCCTTATTTAATTTTTCGCAAATTCTACTTGGAGTACGTTCTTCCTTATTGTTTGTTCTAAAATGTACATATCTTTTTTTTGGAAAGTAACTTTTTTTTGTCATAATATGTTCATATTTGCTCACCTCGTATAAATATAATTTCTAAAAAACACACTACCAAAAAAAAAACGAGCAAAGCTCGGTGATCCAGGTAGGTACTAATAATAAAGAGTACTTAGGGACCGCGCGAATTAAACAAGTATTTAAGATCGATAGGTACGATAAACTGAATCCCGTTCTGTTTGATAAGATCTGTATCCTGATCTGTATGATAAGAGGTTTTTACAATGTTGGGCAGTTATCAACAGCTTTGGTACTAGCACCCACCGTGGGACTCACAAGCGTGGTGAATGTGGTGATCAATGCTCGTTCTCTGTATGAGAGGCCTGCAGTGGGCCAGTTAAAAACAAGTATAAGTTAGGAGAAATTCAACACATACCTCGTTAAATCTCTCAATGAGCAGCCTATCCTGTGCCTTAACATAAGGATCCCTCGAATGAAGCTGGTACCTGCCATACTTCTCGTCGAGGTAATCACAGATCACCACACTCTCAAATAAATACTTGTCTCCTTGGTCTGTGGGGATCTCCAATACTGGGATTTTTACTGAAATCAGAAACACGACGATCATGTATTAAACCATTTCAGAAATTCCTGTACACTGTGCATAAAGCATTAAATAAATAAACTGTGCATAAAGCATTCTTCTTCTTCCTGCCCTTATTCCATTCATATGGGGTCGGCGCAATGCGTATTTTCCTTCCATTCCTCTCTATTACTCGTCATCGTGGCATCCACTCCTTTCTTTCTCATATCATCTTTCACACAATCCATTCATCTCTTTTGCGGTCTCCCTCTGCTTATATAACCATCTACAGTCATACTTATAACTTAAGCATAAAGCATTGAATAAATAAATAAATTCCTTATCTGCACCGCATACAAAATAGTAGATTTTTTGTTTGAGTAATAGGTAATTTTTGAAAGCCTTTACGACTATTTTGAGCGGTATTAAATCGTGAGGCCTGGTGATTTTTGCAGACCTTTTGATTTAATGATTATACGGTAATTTGATATGTGAATATTTTTTTATAAAACGAGAGCCTTGAAAAGTTGAGGGAAGCCAGCTTTATTAGAAAACATTAGCTTGGTTTAAATATTACTTACGCTACAACGTAAGTAATAAACTCACAAATATACTATTTTCGAATTAGACACGGCAAAATAATGTATTTTCGTGACGAATAATCGCTAATAGTGAAAAACAAACATTTCAAGTTTTAAACAGGTCTGCACTAAAGCTAAACAATATAAAACAACCGACTAGTTTCGAAATAGTAACGGGTTGAAAAGCAAAAATAACTGCGACTTTCCATAAAAAATAATCTCAATATCAGATCAGTAATTTAGCCGTAAAGCGTAACGAACGGCCAGAAAGATAAGCAATCGAAGTTGCATTTATAATATTACCCGTAATATAAATTTCCTAGCAGACACGATACTTTCGTAATGTGGCGCTGGTGCAAAATCGTGCGTCCCACAATCATTATCTGCCTAGTCTTTTCCCAAGTTATGTTGGGGTTGGCTTCCAGTCTTAACGTATTTTACATGGAGCTATCTAACCATCACAACCCATTGCTGAGGCAAAGGGGACTCGGTAAGTTTAAAATGTCACCCATCCACTGACCAACAGCGGCGAGCATCGGTCAAACCGTACTGGCTTCACTTAGCCACGAGCCCCTAGAGTCGTACGTCGCATAATCTCTCGATTCTAATCGAGTTAAAATTCGAGTTGCCTCTCGACTATGTGCATCATAGACCTGTCCTCCAGCACTTCGGACATGCGAGGAGAAACCCCGATAAGGCCATATGGAAGGGTAAAGAGGCCGTAAAAGTGCACTAACCAGACGGACAGACATGGTGAACGAGGACTGTGGTGGGAATCCTTGGTAGGGATAGTGGAAAACCCTCATTCATGAGGATGCGAGGAAAAAGAAAAAGACTATGAGTTCTACTTACATCTGGGATTCTTGCTCCTGAACCACTCAGGTAGCCTGAGTGGATCTAGTTTGTACACCTCATATTTAGCTTTTTTGGCCTCTAGGATCAATAGGACCCTGTGGCCGTAAGGGTTCATATCCACATGGTATAACCTTAGCTTGTCCGTCAGGGCTGGTGGTGGCAACTGACCTGAAATGGGAAAAGAGAACATTATTAGGGATTTTCTCGTTGACTACTAGTAACTAGTCTAGAATGGGTAATACGGACCTTGGAAACGCAATTCAATGGAATATAATAGCGAAAATTGTGCAATCATTGCTGTTGATTTTTTTAGCTAGCGCTCTATACATAGTTACCATTTATTTTCTTATCTGTTTCTTATTCTGGATCTTGGAATGAATTGTATTTTTAATTTAATTTTATAATATGTATGTGTAGCATAAAACATGGTTTTAAATCATGCAAAGACTATAAAATGAAGCAGTTCTACGTTGACCTAATATGCGCAGATTTCACGAAATACTTTTTAACATAGAGTATCATCAGATAGTATGCTAGTATACGAACTAGCATTAGCCGTACGTAACCAACATTTATTTAAGTAAATTTTGCCTAATTTATTTATTTTGCTATTCGGAACGGAGATATCAACGCATCATCGACGAAAGGAGACGAAAAATCGGTCTACCCGTTCTCGAGTTTTAAGTTTTGGAGGATTCTAATAGAGGGAGTTTAATATCGTATGTTAATCGTATGGTGTGACACAACCGACATTGATTTTTAAACAGTTTGCATTTGTTTTGTAGACTTGGTTTTGTATCAAGATTTGTAACATATGGAGTGCAATAAAACACTGGAGTGTTGTACAATTTGTATCTACACATGGCACGTCAAACTATTAGGGTACCGTACCCATAGAGTAAAGTTGTCAGCAGGCTGTACCTTAACCATGATAGTTAGACAATTAAAATACTCATACACAGAAGATTTTCTATTGCCGCTGTAACAAAAAATACTTAAAAGCTGAATAAAATAAATATTTAAAGGGTTCTCATACCACAAACGTGATATTTTTACCATTTTTATAGAAAATCGTACGGAACCTTCGACTTCGACTCCGACTCGCACTTGGCCGGATTTCATTTTGACAGCACTTATTGATTTGAGGTCAAGGCACGTTACATCGATACTGCGAAGCAACGGAGGCATGTCAGCCATTACAACTTGATGACGTCATAAAAAACGTCATCTGTTTTTTTATTACTTCGGAAACAGGTTTTGAGCCAGTTATTTTGCATTAAAAGATTATTGAATGTAAAAATTAACAATAAAAAAACTTTACTTTTCTTTCTAACTTTATTTTACCTACTTGGTAAAAACAAAACTACAGATAGAATTAGCTCTGTGGTTTACCCTGGGCCGGCTGTCTCGAAATTGATAACGATAGTGATGTTCGATAACTTTAAAAGGCCAACGCCATTTTTAACTCCATAAAGGCTAATATTATGTTCAAATATATCATAACCTATAACTCCTTGATCCAACAGACAAACTATTGTGTATAGTTTTGTTGGACATTGTTGTATGTCATACATTTATCATGTTCCTTTTATTAATAAATAAATAAATATTGTTTGATTATACTTATAGTATGCCAAAGAACTGAATCGCAAAGTTATGACCATAATTATAATCGGCTTTAGGGAACGCCCTTAAAAGTTGGCTCTTATTTACCTACTCTATCAATGACAATAATTTTGACAAAAATTTGAATGAGTGAATCTCATTCAAATTTCACAAATGCCTGACATGGCGTAACAAACATACGGTCGAATTGAGAACATCTTACTTTTGCAGTCAGTTAAAAAGAGCGATTGCAAATGATTATTGAGCTAACTGTACTGTAAGTGATTGGAAACAGGACAGGAAAAATCCAGGAGGCCAGAAAATGCTAAAAACAGAAGAAGAAGATACGAAATAATGATATGGGTACTTATTAGTATTATTTTTAAACTTTGTTTTACGCTTTTCTACAGGGTACTTCGATTACGGACCCAAGTGGGTCGCTGTAAAGTAAGTGGGGCATGATCGACCCTAAACAAACTCGCAAAGCCCCATCGCAAGGTATGGCGCATCTTCTGTCCTGCCCATCTTGCTCTACCACCAGCACTATCCAGGACGTAATGGAAGACAACTACTGTGACATCCAGGTGGCTTTTTGGTCAGACAGAATTTGAGGATAATTGACACGAAAAGAAGAAGAGTACTTCAGGAATGCCCTGCCATTCTTGATATGCTGCTTCAGTCCACAATTGGAAAACTCTTCAAGGCAACCACTCTAATTCCCAATAACAAAATTGGTTTCACCATACAAAATTATCATCACGATCTATCTGCCTACCGTTTTCCAAAAAGTAAGTAATGTAGTATAAATTATACCAAACATTTACTACTAGTACAGTTGCCATTATATTCGTGATCAGTTTTGAGTCCAAAAGTTATAAACTCAATTCATCATCTACTTTAGCTGTCTACCGTATAGTCTCGGTAGAATTGCACGGTGTGTACGTACTTCACATCCCAGATTACTAAATAGTTACTTACTGTGTCTAAATGCGGGCGAAACTTCGGTCTAGACACACATTATTTGACTGTTTCGTAATTGTTCAACAACACGGCGAAAATGAGGTAGGTACTTAATTAAATAAATTATGTGTTATCTTTTATTTTGCATTCCTTATCTCCATATTAACCTAATTACGTAAACACATAGTGTGCATTAAATACCGGAAAAGATAGCATTTTATACCACTTTCGAAGTCTTGATCTAGATAATTAGGCAGTCTAGATTTTAAGACTGGAATTCTTGATATTATGTTTTAGAATAAAAATCGATTGCCACATGTATGACGGGGCATCACTTGGAAACGGTACCTACGATTATTATTTACTAGCTTCTGCCCGCGACTTCGTCTGCGTAGACTTCAAAATTGGGTCCAAAAAGAGATGAAAAATGTGAAAGTAATGAAAATGGAATAAAATTTTCACCCGTGTAGTTGCAGCATAGCTTGCGCTGTAATAGAGAAAAATACCTAATAATGTCAAAAACAACTGTCAATAAAATTGGTGAAGGCAAACATCGTGAGGAAACCTTCGAAGGAAACAGATTCCAAAAATTGGAATTTAAAACTTAGATTTTAACACTGAAAGATTTTTACAATTCGGATATGTTTGTTTGTTGTGTGTTCCTGGGATAGCGCGTTCAACCAAACAAACTCTTCAGCTTAAAATATTAGTACAGATTCTGTTTTTTTAGTATTTCTTGTTATAGCGGCAACAGAAATTCATCATCAGTGAATATTTCATCTGACTCACTATCACGGTTCACGAGATACAGCTTTGTGACAGACGACACCGGAGTTTTGGTAATAGGGTCCCGTTTAAACCTTTGCGTGCGGACTCCTCTTCTTCTGCCTAGCCTTTTCCCAAGCTATGTTGGGGTCGGCTTCCAGTCTTACCGGATTTAGCTGAATACCGTATTTTACATACTGCCTATCTGACCTCCCCAACCTATTACTAGGTAATACAGTATTCCATAGTAAGACTGGTTGTCAGAATTCTAATGACTTAACGACTATCAAAGATCACTGTATGACAGTCGGGACCAACGGCTTAACGTGCTTTCCGAGGCACGGAAAGCACGTGCGGACTCCTAACAATGGCTTTTTAAGGGCATCAATTATTTTAGATAAATATCTTAGTATTATACCCACATCTAGTAGAAAACACTTCGGACTCGTCTTTGCCTTTTCCGGCGCCGCGGGATCATTTAAAAATGTCCAACGTCTTCGGCAAACTAGCAGTTTTAAGGGCCAATCTGGGTCAAGGGCTAGATACAAAAAGCGGTACTGTGGACACGGCGAGTATCGTAGGAGGTTCCACTCTCTGAAGCCCTAACAACCGGCAGCTCGGAGCTTGTTCCCAATGACAGTTAGAGAGAACTTTTTGAAAGTTTTTTTTTATACCTATTTCTACACAAATTTCGAGCCCTACATAACCTACATTTGAGCTCAAATAACGTTAAAAAATGTGGTTCGTTCTTATGCCTACCTACAGTAAAATTAAGAAACGAGAAACATTCACTTTATAACATAAAATAGAGTAACGGACGCAATTAATTATAAAAATAGGTGACCTATTTCCAACAACTGGCCCATTACTAAATAACATAGGTATCGAAATAGATGCACTCGATTGCACATAAATTCAGAATGCTATTAATTTAGTTACAGCATTTCAGATTAACATAATTATTGCCTACTTATTTATAAAAAAATACGGGTTATTTTCGTATAAATTCCTTGCGTTGTCAACTTTTACAGATGAGATTTAAAACTTTTTATTCTTCCATCCTCATTATTTCTACCCTTTTAAATTAAAATGGTAGAAATAAATAATGTCGAAATCGATTCAAACAAAATAAAGACATCTTTATGTTTCTTTATTTATACCTTTGTAATATAAATGCTTAACAAATAAATCAGCTTTCTATTTAAACTTTAGCACCGTCATTTCGTTCTGAGAAATTCAAGATAAATGTCGTTTTTTTTTTATTAATAAAGAGGCAAGGAACATCCCTGGTCTGAGTTGACATTCATCTTATTTCATCCATAGTCAGCACCTGATGTCAACACACACCAACGAAATAAAATACATGACGTCATTTTTCAATGCACAGATTTTTGTGTAAATAATTTCCAGACATTTTAAGGTCAAACGAATTGACACAGGAGGTACTAATTGAATGATAAATAAGTGCAATGCCATACGCTGCATTAGTAGCCATTGAACAGCTGTTTTCAAAATACATTACTGTCAATCAACGATCTCAAATTTCTATGAAATATCACAGCAATTTATATTTTATGAAAAACTATAATTGAAAATAGGATTTAAATCATATTAAATCACCGTAAATAATCCCGCATATACAAAAAGATCGTTTTATGACTAATATTGTACATTTATTCGTTCAAAACCTGTCACCATTCACTGATCGATAACAAAAAAATAATTTGTCGTTAAAAACACTCACCGACACTTCTCTCTTGATAAAAAGACATGTTCTAAATATTACACTTATTAAAACAGAATTAACACGACCGTACGCCAGCTTTTCACGAAAACCGGTGCCGTAATAATAACGTCATTCTTAAAATTAAAGTGGCAGAAGGATATAATAGACTTAGGTTACATTACGCCACGATTGCTCAAACACTTGCTAATAAAATTATTAAATGAATCACATTATCTCTACCAAAAGATTAAATAGGAATAAGAGAGAGAGACATTCATTTTTTTCCTCACACACACTATTCTATTATCAGTTTCTTATAGGACAGGAAAATCGTCGGTAAGATTCACATATGACCGTGGGCCTAACTCCCGACGGCATCGAGTTCTCGAGACTAGCGCCAGAACGTGCAGTGATACGAGTTGTGGCTAAGCTCGGCCGAGAATAACCTAAGAGAAGATCCGTCAGAAAACTTTAGAAGACATAATGAAATTATTTGTGCATCTATTCACGTTCATTCAATTTAGAAATCTCCTAAACCGATTTTGATAAAACTTGTACGTCTCATGAAAATTGATTAACTAATTTTATACATTTTTAGTTTTATATATTTATTACATATTTAAATTGTTGTTTTTATTTCGACACCCATTCACTCCACAACAAGTAGGTGGTTTGTGCTTTGCGATTATTTGGGTAAGTTTTGCCTTCGCTCAATCGAGCGTGCTATGGATTTTTCAGCACAGTATTCGGTTGACACAGTATTAGTCTTCGGTTGTATTCTCGGTGTGACGGTACGCGAAGCGGTAGGCAAATTAATCGAGAACTCGATCGAGACGGAGGCCTTATTATTGCATAGACATTAATTAATTCTGTTCAATATTTATATTTATTCCTTGTAAGCTAATTGCAAACGTAAGCATGATTATCAGAACGTAAGCTAAGTATGTATGTCTCTGACCTGCTAAAATGACATCATCTGTGACCCGTTTATTTATAAACCTACCAACTACAAAAGTTCAAAACATCTAACCAAGATACCACGCATTTGACATACTTTACAGTTTAGCAGAATATTAGCTAGAAGGCCAATACATAGGTGTTTGTGATTTTCACATGTACCTACTTTTATACAAAATGTTTATTTTATGCTGATTAATTACCGTAACGTTATTTTAAATTTAAGTAAATGAGTCATAGATATACTTGAATACCTATTACGTAGTTTTTGTTGTGTGTTAATAATTATAATGAATGATTATAGTAATGGTTTTGTTTGTTTACTACTAACGAAGATGTTTTGTTTTTTACTTAATAATTTTTGGCATTCGGTAGTTGACACGTATTTTGCGGTGTTTTTTGCCAATTTGTGAAATTAATATTAACTTGTTTGCAGGAATTGTAAACAAATCTAAAATAAATATTTATATACGACATTTGTTATGAGGTAACTAAACGTTGCGAGTGATACCTGTAATGAAAAATATGTCTTATTTGTATGAAATTAAAATTAATAAAATTACCCATTTGAATTTATTTTGTCTCAACTAGGCATTCCAAAATGTGTTCACGTATAAGTGGAGTTTTAAGTGTTAAAAATAAATTACACCCTATAGTATAATTAACGCTTCGGGTGGAAGATTTACAAAGCACAATAAAAAGCCTTAGCAAGCATTATATGATAATGGTAGATATTTGCACTAATTTTATGGCAGCCCAGGTAAACTGACCATGAAACTGTCAGTCTGTCAAAGACTTTTTTCTATCCGTTCCATTACTTTTTAATTTGAAGCATTTTTCTAAAGCATGCTCAACTCTTCACACACAAAGAGTAATGTATCTTCTTTCTCGTTGAATAATTAAAACGAGTTTTTCTGACATAAATAAAAAAAAACGAGTCTTGTTTCGGATTAATAATTTCTGAAACAGATATTCATAAATGTTTATAAATATCAAAGATAATACAAATTTAAGAAACTGTTAAAAAGTTATTTGTAACAGAATTATAAGAAATAAGTTCTACCTGTGAAAAGTAAACAAATCAATGTTGTTTTTATGAACTTTAATTGGTTTTGACATAAAAATTTAGTATTTACACCAGGTAAATATGTTTCTCCTGCTAGTGAAGGTTTAAATAAACCAAACAAAATACACATATTTTCCCCCTGTTTAATATAACGTGAGTCACTCAATATTATGTTTTAAACCTCTTTTTTAATATTGGAAACTATCAAATAAAAAATGAATGCAGTTTCATAAAGTTAAGCTATGATACATTCTTCTCATCTTTTTGTTTATCTTACTAAAATAAATTACTTTTAAAATAGTAACTTGCGTTACAAGTTAGGTAATTTATTAAGAATCATTATTCATTTAATATAGCTGTTTAATCATGCATAATAAATAATATGCCAATTCATTAGAATAAATAATAATTTTACTGATATTTTAAAGAAATAAAATTGGTAACCACTGAACAAGTTCTATAAAAATATTTTTATTTTGTTCTACAATTCACAAGCTACATAGCTATTGCCCGTGGCTAGCATTGCCAGGCGTCCGGATAAAGCCGGACTAAGGTAGGCTTTTTGATTGAGTTTCCTGCCAAAAATAGTGTCCAGCTTTCACAATTAACAGTGTTTTTTTTTTTAAAACAAACATTATCTATAATATAACATATCAAAAAAGCCTTACATACAACTTTTTGTCATACTTATTATACATACAAACTGACTGGTCTGTCCAACTTTTAGGTTTGGCAACCTGGCAACCCTACCTATGGCTATTCCACAGTCACATATTTTTGAAGTTATCAATAGTTATCAATGTCGTGGTGGCCTAGCGGTTCAATGACTGGATTCGTATGCACATGGTTGACAAACGGTGAAGGAAAAACATCGTGAGGAAACCTGGATTTCAAAGTATTGGAATCTGAAATCGCCAACCCGCAATGAGCAAGCAATGTAGTGGTGAAAGATGTTTTGAAATTGGTTTAGCAGTTTTAATGTTACTTGTTACACACACACACAAACATGCATCTTTGCTCTTTATTTTTTCATTTTGATTTTAATCATATCCCTGATGTAGTTCAAGAGAAATTTAAAAATTGGTATTATGTCAACTGCAATAGCATGATGATTTATTAACTATTTAACCATAATAAATTTTGGAAGCCCAGCCAATCCAAATTCATACATAATAATGACCTGTAATGTCTCACTGCTGGGCACAGGCCTCTTCTCATATAGAGAAGGAATGAGCATTGATCACCACGCTGGCTTACTGAGGGTTGGTGATTTCAGATTCAAATGTTTGGAATCCAGGCTTCGTCACAATGTATTCCTTCACTGATAATTATCAATGATCTTAGAATAATTAATAAAGTATACGTATAACTTTTAAAAAGTCACATGGGTATTTGCCTGTAGAGAGTTTGAACCTGGAACCTTGGGCATGAAAATCTGTTCATTGAACCGCTAGGCCATCACAACATTTTCTTAGAAAGGGGTTGATGAAATGCTTGAAAAGTTAAAAACAGTTTCTTAAACAGTTTTTTGCTATCAAAATATATTTATAAGTTATTATTCCCTTTCTTGTGAAAACCTTCTGACTTGTATATCACTTTTTAAAAACATAAAAACTCTTCCGAAATCTTATCTTGTCCTCTTTTAAGTAAGTAAAGTGTAGATTAATCCTACTAATATTATGAATGTGAAAGTGTGGATGTTTAGATGTTTCACGCAAAAAAGGAATTCAATGGATTTGGATGAAATTTGGCATGCATGTAGTCTTTGACATCCACCTTTTATCCTGATTCCTTAAGTAGTTCCCGAGGGAAAATTGAAATTGTTTCCGAGATAAGCCGTGGGCAGACAGCTTTGAAATTTGAGATTTTTCTCTTTTACAGCGCAAGCTGGTAGCATTGTTCCATTTTTCATTACTTTCACATTTTTCATTTTATTTTTGGACCCAATTCTGAAGTCCACGCAGACGAAGTCGCGGGCAGAAGCTAGTATATTATAAATATTAATGAAATGTCTGTCTTATATATATGTATTTTTAAGATCTTCTAGGTGTCCCACTGCTGGGCAAAGTCTCCCAAAATTTGTACCAGGCTCTTCAGTTTTGAGCTGCTTCCTAACAAACCATCAAATAGTGTAGATGTCTCTGCAACTCTAGCTGTAGGGTTGCAGCTCAGAATAAACCCCCCCTCTCCCTTATACCCGTGGGTGCCTAAAATCGACTAGGGATACAGAAACAAGGAGGATGTGCACCAGTATTCCCCTAAAGAACCCAAACCATACCCAAACCCACAGCATGGTGAATAGGGCGGCAAACTCCCCATGATCGCTCAACAAAACATACAGCCTCAATAGATGTAGTGTAGGACGACTCCCGCCAGGTGGACTGATGACCTGAAAAAGGTGAAAAAGGTCGGTTGGTGTTGTGGCGCAACTTAGGCTCGTAACCTATGTGCACCAGTGGACCGCTATAGGCTGAGTTGAGTTGGTCTTCCAGTGTCTTTTTCTCCTATCCCATTTTCGCGGTCCGCCTCTAGGCACCCACTCAGATTCTGCCAGAGCTGCGTTGGGAATACGCAAGTGATCCCGCGGCTCTGGCTAAGGCAATGATGGGACCGGGGTGTTTTTAGTCGGTTAAAGTCCGACATATCCCCATGCCGTGCCCTCGGCGTGGGGAAGTCAAAAGCTTTTAACCCCGCAAAAAAAAAAAAAAGGTACCCACTCAGATTGTAATACTTCAAAAACAATACCGGCCTATAAATCTACTGCTGCACAGGCCTCTACCCCTATGGAGAAGGAATGAGCATTGATCACCACTCTTGCTCATTGCAGGTTGGAATTTTTGGAATCCGGGTTAATAATTAAAATTATTATTTCAGGAAGCCAAATGGAGGAAGTGGAAGAAGTAGTAATAAAATGCGAGGTTATAGAGATATCTGATGAAGTCGAAGATGATGATGATGGTAAAAAGAAGAAAAAGTGAGTCCTTTTTTTTTAAAACGACGCTCGTTAAGGTCATTAATCCTAGTGTCGCGGGGGTTTCACAAACCTTCAAATCACTTGCACAAAGAACACCTCTTTTTTCATTACAATAGGTTAATCAACTTGATTTTTTTAATGTCCGGTTTTTAGATAATTTAAAAATACTAGACACATTTCTTTTGGCTGGTAAACAAATAATTACCTACAAAGATACAGTGAATGTAAAATTAGCGTGACGACTCTGTTCTCAAATTTATACTACGTTAATATGTACCGTGACGTCAAAACCCCCCCTCCAGCCCCCCCAAAATGAAATTAAATGACATTAAATGTATGAAAGTGAAAAGTAAGTCACGTGACTTATCGAAAACAAATGTCATTTCCATACATTTATTGGCATGTGATTTCTATCTTCGTTGACGCTTGTAGAAATGTCACTTGGCTAGGGTGACCATGTGGTCAGGTGGGTCATTCTGTAACTCCATAAAAAAAACATAAATAAATGTGGACAGCATCACATACATTGCTCCGAACCCAAAGTAAGTAGCTAAAGCACTTGTGTTATGGAATTTGAGGCAACGAAGGTACCACAAACACCCAGACCCGAGACAATGTAGAAAAGTTTTTCTACATTGACCCGTCCGGGAATCGACACCTTGAAAACAGGTGTGTACGCCACTCGACCACAGAGGTCGTCAAATCACATAAGTCACATAACGTGGCACATCGCAGACCTTAGTTCAACCAGCCCGGGGCGCCAAATCTTGTTGTGTTCCGAGAGTCACACAGGGTAGTGTTAGTATATACGTTTTAGAACATTTAACAGGTTTTTTACCTAAAAGTGTAGTAAGTCGAAAGAGATAACGCCTCTCCTAACGTAACAACACGTTAACTGCTTGGACTCAGTGAATAAGGAGAGCTAACATGCGCGCGTCGATAAGTTTATCGATGGACGTGATTATATTTATCTTCGTAGATAAATAACCCTAACATGCGACTCGCTTTCTAAAACATACTTCTTTACGTTTATCGAAGCGATAAACCGATATAGTCACATTTAAAATTGTTGCATTTCCGAAAGTGTGGTCTTTCGTTCAATTTTACGTATAGAGTAAGTTAGTTAGTAATAATTTTACGTTCGATTTTGCTTTTTTTTTTGTTCCAACCCCATAAAACTAAAAAAGTACATCAAACAGGTTGACGTTGACATTTGGTTTGACCTTGACCTTTGTTGCGGCAAGTACAAATAGTTTTGCATTGGAGAGTTCATAATTTAGTTTATATTAAAAAAAAATGGAGAAAAAAAGGTAAGTCATATTATTTGATGACACAAACAACGATGGATTTTTTTTATGAAGTTTCAGTCTATGATTAGTAGACCGTAAATGGGATTACGTTATTTCAGAAAACAGCGAAGCAATAAGCAGCAAATTGAGTATTTATGCAAATATATGCAAGAACATAAAGATTTTGCTACTGGCGAGTGTAAAACGCCCCACAGTGCAGCAAAGAATGACCGTCAATGGATGCAACTCAAAGCTGCACTGGATCAGCTTGGTCAACATAGGTCAGTGGAACAGTGGAAAATTGTAAGTTAACATACTGTTTCCTGAGGCTTACGCCAATATTAGACCGCGTTACCGACGTTTCGACGCCTTTGCGACGAAATGACACTTTTTTTTTTTGCGGGGTGAAACGCTATTGCCTTCAACCCACGCTGAGGGCACAGCGTGGGGATATGTCGGACTTGCACCGACTAAAAACACCCCGGTCCCGTTCTTGCCTTTGCTGGAGCCGCGGGATCACTTACGCAAGCTCTACGCAACTCCAGCAGAACGAAATGACACCTGCAAGGCGTCGAAACGTCGGGAACTAAAATCAAAATAAACCGCGATAGAATCCGTTTAAAAGTAGTTTTATTTCAATTGTAAGTTATAATAATACTAGCTGAACCGGAAAACGTTGTTCTGCCATAATAAAAAAAACTGGAGAGGGCCACTCCTATCTCATAGGGGTGAGAAAAATAGATGTTGGCGTCTCTCAGCTTACCCGGCTTGCACTCAAAATTTCATACAAATCGGTGCAGCCGTTTCGGAGGCGTACGGGAACAAACATTGCGACACGAGAATTTTATATATTAAATAATATCTTGGGACAAATCACACATAGTTATCTGACCCCAAACTAAGCGGAGCCTGTACTATTACAACTTGATCCCAAGGAACATAAGTCGAAATATTAAAATTAAAAAATCAACTTTTCATACAAACATTAGTCACGTGACCTGTCACTTGGTTTGAAAATGTAATTTTCCATTTTAAGGTTTCGACCTATGTTCCTTGGGATCAAGTAGTTCAGTTTTATGCACCTGATTACCTCGTTGAATAAACTACTGTATAGATAAAAGTTCTTTTATCATACACACGGTGATAGGAACGAGGCAGAAATCGAATACAGGAGTTATTAATCATAATACCTCTGACGTCAGGGCAAAAAATCATTTTTATTTACTTCACGCCCCATCACAGTAGGTACAGCTAAAAGAAAAACGACATTTCAAATGAAAAAAAAAAAACAGCAGTCAAAATCAGCTGATGCTCGGGTCAATGATCAAACTAGCAAATTCTATAATTATAATTTTTCAGATCGGTTCATTCGATTCTATGCAAACAAACAAACAATCAAATCATTCCTCTTTATAATATCTATTATATACAATTCCAGTGTCACGATGTTTGTCCGGGATGAACTCCGAAACTACTGAACCGATTTTAATCAAATTTGCTCACCGTGTGCAGTTTGATCCAACTTGAAAGATAGGATAGTTTAAATCTCAAATATAATAAAAAAAAAATGAGACCGCGGGCGGAGCAGCGGGAAACAGCTAGTATTAGTATATATTTCAGTCTTTTCATTTTTAGTGTTGGCGTGATCAAAAGAGAAAAGCCCGTGTGGAGGGTGGTGCTCTCAACAAAATTATTAATGGAACTGCTAACAGAAGCACTAACCCAGAGCTATCTGATACCAGTGCAGTCATACCAGATGCCATCGACAACGATATGGCTCTGGGTGGTCCTGCAGAGTCTCCCATTGGCGTAAGTGAAATATAACTGATTCTTAATGATATATTAGATGTATACGAGATGTAAGGTCGACGAAGACAGGAGATGGTAGCCATGATGCCTATGTGGTGGTACAGAAATAAAATTGATTCGGATGAAACTAAAATAATAATAAATATAACCGGCCACTAAACGTCCTATTGCTGCGCCGGCCTCTTCCCATATAGAGAAGGAATGAGCATTGATCACAACGCTTTCTTTGGCGGGTTGTCGATTTCAGATTAATTGTTTTTGGAATCCAGGTTTCCTCACGATGTTTTCCTTCACCGTTTGTCAATTATGTCTTAGAATGATTAAGAAAGTACATATAACTTTGGAAAAGTCACATTGGTTCTTGCCTGGGTTCGAACGATTTATTTCGAACTACCGTCATAGGTATCATATCTACTATCTCCTTCCTGTCTTCGTTTTCGGAAGAGTTTTCCTCACATCCTGTATAGTATGACTAAAACATTATGAATGATCATTTATTATTCGAAATTGATGGTAATTTTTTTTGGTTTCAGATTTTCCCAAAACCGTCAGTAGTATCAGCTACACCATTGCTATGCCCTGCTCCTACACTGCCAGTGACATGTACCGTAACTGCTTTAACAATACATCCACAAACTGCAACACAACCTTCAATGCCACCATCGCCAACATTCACATTCACACCACCCCCAGAACCCCCACCACTCTCCTCCAAGCCAGTGGCATGCACTACCAATTCAACAGCACTCCGTTCCACAACACTTTTGGTTCCACCATCACCACTATTCACACCACCCCAACAACCCTCAACCACAACAGTTGGGTCACCCTCTCTCCCCCCAAATACCACCTCCACACCTTCAAGGCTAGCGATGAGGAGACGAGTCCGTGCAAGACGTCCGCCGGACCGTGTTCTGAATGCGCAATTGGAGTTAAATGGCCTTATTAGAGTAAGTTTATTACTTTTTTTATACAGCGTGTAACAAAAACCCTGTCCGATCCCTGAGAGTATTATTCGGTATCGTAATGCAAACACATATGCGTAGCTTGGATTGGAGATTATTATTTCTCCGCAGTGAAAGTAATTAAATAAAAATAAAAACTGATCCAGGCAACAGCTGAACAACTGACCGCGCCTCAAAGTTCATGTACTTACTACCTACAGTTTTGTGTCAAAGAAGCCGCCTATGCGAGACGGTTCATGAACTACCACGAATACGCCGTTATTGGATCTGACAGGGGTTTTGTTACATGTTGTGTACTACTACATCTTTCCTACAGCCTCTTTCGCCACCTTCAAGTACAGTAACACATTACTACTTCTTACACTTACTTCTAACATTTCTACTTTGAGTATAGCAACAAATTTAAAATCAAATTTTCATACAAACATAAGTCACGTGACCTGTCACTTGTATGAAAATCTCATTTTCAATTTTAAGATTTCGACCCATGTTCGTTGGGGAAAGTGATTCATAAAAATATATCCTGTATGTAAGTTAATTAATGTAATGTATATTTCAGGAATTGAATAACGAGGTACGGAGAAGTAATAATCTCAAAGAAGAACAAAACCACCTTCTTAGGTAAGAAAAAGTTTATATAAGCGGCCGTAGCCGGCTAGGGCGTCAGACTTGTGATCGAGTGCTTGCCGGTTCGAATCCCCCCCATTGCACTACCGACGTGAACCCACTTGTAACCCAAGCATTTAGCTTAGCACGAGGGGTTAACAAGAATACTAGTAATGTGCCACCCACATTGCTAATATAGCTCTAAAAAAACTATACAGGATGGATTTTTTTAATATCACCCGTAGGCAGAGTAATCTAAATACTGGAGCTAGTGAATTATGATCAAAGGAAATATTCATTTATTTAAAAAAATTAATAAAACTGTTTTGAGAGCTTTTTGAAGAACTCGGTCAATACCCAAGCATCTCAGACTGACTTTTAGGTAACCAGTCGTACGCTCAACTGCGTTGTGAACTTGGCAGTGCCAGTCGACTGCACAGGTACCCGAATGGAATGGGTACTGAAGCCAATAACCACTGTGCAAGAGGTCCTGCGGGTTCGATCCCCGCATGGGATATATGTGCATGTTATATCAAATTTAGTAAAACCTCCCGCGACACAATAATTGAATTCATTAGTGCGGGATCAGTTCTATTAAACAAAAAAAACCCAAGTCTGCATAGCTCTGTTCTGGTGACCCTGGCTCAGCTTAAAACACAGATTTCATAACCAGGGTTCCAAGGGGTACCTTTTTTTTCCGCTGGGAAAAAATGCTGTTACGCATGCCCTTACCGTCGGGGGACGGGAGAGGGGTATGTGGGACTCCCCGGTAAATTCGTTCCCGGTATATCCACTAAAAATACCCAGCGGCACTCCGACCTCGCCTGAGTGGAGGGGGCCTGGGAGTCTATGTCGTCCAGTCCCCCACCGGCGACTCCAAGGGGTACCCTAAGTCAGAGCTTAGCGCTGTCCTGGTGACCCTGGTTCAACATGTAATAAAGGTGTCATAACCCGGGGTTCCAAGGTACCCTAAATGACCTAAGCAGAAAATATAAACAATATTAATAACAAAAACAATCTTTTTCAGGAAATTTTGCCGACGACGCCATTGAAAATTGAAAAGTTGAATTCAATGAAGAATGACTGATTATTTTATTACTGTTAAAACATAATATTATTTGATTTAAAAGAAATATTTGTTTTATTTAAACCTCCATATCCAACAGAAAGTAATTTTCAATCAATGATATCATTCTAAGATATCAGTCAATGATATCTTAGAATGGGTATCCCTTTTTTTCGCCTAATTTTTTTTGTCCTATTTTAATTTGGCATAACGAGTTAGGCATATTGGTATTTGGCATAACAATATTTTGACATAATTGTTGTTTGGCACTCTATTTCATTAAGCATAAGTATTGTTTAGGCTATTGTTTTTTGCCCTAATTTTAAGGCACCATAGTGTAACAGTAGGTTAGGGTGCGGCGAGGGTGGCCCTTGGGCCACCCCTAAGCCGCTAACATGTTTATTTTACAAAGTGACACAACATGTCCAAAACTTACCTTTTCCCTGAGTGCAGGATTTGGAATATTATGCTTAACATTGTTATGCTTAAAGTAATTATGCCTATTAAAGTTATGCCAAAGTGATATTGTGCGTAACTATTATTAGGATAAATCAAATTACATATGCCATGTTAAATTATGACAAAATTTTATGCTTAAAAATAGGGAACCCTTAGAATGATTAAGAATGTACATATAACTTTGAAAAAGTCACATTGGTACTTGTCTGGGTTCGAACCTGCAACCATGTGCATGCAAATCCGGTCATTGAACCGCTAGGCCACCACGACATTTAATAGAGAGAGATTATTTTTTATGGAGTTAAAATTAATCCTGTATTTGAGCGATTCTACCAGCGATATCACTTATAGGAATGTGACTTGGCCAGGGGGGCTTGCACATTGCGTGTGACCTTTTCTTAGGTTTTTGTATTGTGATCCTTGTGGCCCAGGCCGAGAGTCGATTTTAATCTGGGTGCAGTCGATGAGGCCAAAGACACCTGTCACTCCTAATTAATTTTTGAACCCTGTTGCGATGCTTCTCCAAGTGGGTTTTAAGCTTGGGAAGTGAGTTCAGACAAGAGTCTATAAATAAGTTTGAAAGTTATTAAAAAAACTAAGCATTATGGATAGATTAGATTAATTGACGGGCCAGTTGGTCGGCTTAGCCGGAGGTTGTGGGTTCGATTCCCACCCAGTACAAATCCTTGTGTGATGAGCACGATCATTTGTTCTGTGTCTGGGTGTAATTAATCTATAATATGTACGTATTTACAAATATATAAGTATGTTTATCAGTTGTCTGGTTGCCGTACTTGCCGTAGTACAGGCTCTGCCTAGTTTGGGATCAGATGGTGTGAGCTGTCCTAAGATATTATTATATTACACTTTGCGTCCGTAATCCAAGAAAATACGTGTTAAATATTTTTTTACGATATAAAAACTGGATATTAAGAAAATAGATGAACACCCTATTCTGACACCTAGTCTTACTATGTGATAACTTGCAAAGTGGGATGTTGAGGCCAGATAGGCAGTCTCTTCATGTAGATTACAGTATACCGATGACTGCACGGATAGCCGAGTGGTATAGGTCACCACGCTAATGACCACTGTGCGCGACGTGCTGCGGGCTCGATCCCCGCATGGGACGAGCATTTGTGTGATCCACAGATACTTGTTCCAAGTCTGGGTGTTCTTTGTGCATGTGATTTGAATGTTTGTGAAACCCCCGCCACACAAGGTTTAAATTCCTTAGTGCGGACGCCATTTTTTTTTTAAAAAGACTACTAATCGTATGATAATGCTAATTGTTAATAATTAATTTCAGGCGAATAAGAAAACGCCCCGAACCAAAAGAACGAGCGAAATGCGAGAACTGTCCGAAAACCTTCGCCACGAAATACGAACTGAAAAAACATATTCGCACGCACACAGGCGAACGTCCGTACATGTGTACTATATGTGGAAAAACGTACACACAATTAGGCCACTTAAGTATTCACCAATTATCTCATGAAGGTATAAAAAATTACAACTGTACGGAATGCGGATCGGCCTTCTACAGAAAAGCGGACTTGGATCGCCATGAGAAGATCCATTTAGGTATAAAGCCTCATGTATGTGAAATCTGCTCTAAAAGTTTCACACAGAAGAATAATCTAGTGATGCATATTAAAATGCATGTCGGTGATCGAGCGCACCTTTGTACAGTCTGTAATAAGAGGTTTATGACCAGAAGTAAACTGGTGTTGCATTCTAAGAGGCACGAGAAGACAAAGAAGGTGAAAAGTGAATTAGATTTGGATAAGGATTCGGATTAGTTAGTTATAAAGTTTTATTTTTTGATCCCGAGTTAACTCAAGCTGTTAAATATGATAACTAATGGTTTCAAACATCAGTAGAACTTAAATCGTTTCTTCAAAATATAGTATAACTAGCTTTTACTCGCGGATCTGCCCGCGTTTTTCATGACAAAGTATAGCCTATAGCCTTCCGCAATAAGTGGGCTATTTAACAGTGAAATAATTTTTAAAATCAGACCTGTTGCTTCTGAGATTAGCGCGTTCAAACAAATAAACAAACTCTTCAGCTTTATAATATTAGTATAACAAGAGCGGCGCTGCGAGACTTCAAGACACAGTGAGCTCATATTGCGTAGGTCGGAACACAAATAATAAATAAAAATAAATGAAGGTAGAACGAGCAACATCCCCTGTCAAGACAAATTCCACCTCAGTCTGCCCGTGACCATGACACCTGCAAAGGCGTCGAATCGAGAACTAAAATAAATCGCGATAGAATCTTAAAGAATGTTTTAAAGTAGTGTTATTTCAATAAAATATAAATTTATCAATCTTGCTTCTAACAAATGGATTAATAATATATCACCAACTAATTTGATCATTTGATAGCAATTAATAATTAATTAATTAGACTAATTTACTATTTGATAAATGGTAAATTAGATAATTCTCCAACTTATTTGACCATTTGATAGACTAAAAATTTATGAAAACGCGTTTTGACGACTTCCGTGGTCGAGTGGCGTACACACCGGTTTTCATTTTGTCGCTAGCTCAGAGGTCCCAGGTTCGATTCCCGATCGGGACAATGTAGAAAAAAAACAACAATTTTCTACACTGTCTCGGGTCTGGGTGTTTGTGGTACCTTCGTTCACTCTGATTCCATAATACAAGTGCTTTAGCTACTTTGGATTCAGAGCAATGTTTGTGATGTTGTCCACATTTATTTATTGGTTGAGTTAATCCCGGATCAAAAAAACTAGGGCTAAGTTAAGTAGTAATTCAGGGTTTTGTTTTCGACTAAGCTTGCAGGATTTTTAACTAAACAACAGCATCTCATAGCCAAATGTCAACAGCAAAAGTAGATGATAAAAATCAGAAATTCAAATACTAATGAACGAAGTTCGCGTCAGAACTGTGTGGCGTCGAAGTGATTCAAAGTATGTGATTGTAAATTGTACCATTACCACTACTAGTACAGTTGCCACTTGCCATATATTCGTGATAATTTTTGACTCCGAAAATTATAAATTAGTTCATCATCTACTTTTTCTGTTGACTGTACCGTAAAGTCGGAACTAAATTTGACAGTTCATATCAGGGCCATTGGCTGATTCCACGATTGACACGCGCTAAACTAATTTTAGTCCATCGGTATCTCTTTTACTTGTACATATTTAGAAAAGGACCGACGAAAATTAGTACTGTCAAATTTAGTTCCGACTAAAATTCTCATACAAATTTGCCGACAAGTAAAAACGTGTGGTTTAAAAACACTGTGATGTTCAAGGCGAAAACTAGTTTCACATTTCTAAGTTAAGTAGTTGTTATCTATTACCATCCTTTTCTCACGCTATAAGTTAGTAAAAGATAACAATGGTTTAAATTTAGTTTAGTTTGCGTACAGAGGACTCCTGTGAGGTAATATTTATCTAAAACACCACGGTTCTTGAAAATAATAAATAAATATTATAAGTGTAAATATTTGTTGGTAAGTAGAATCAGGATATACAATATGTAAGAAAACCCCTGTCAGATCCAATAAAGAAGTATTCGTGGTACAGTTCATGAACCGTCTCGCATAGGCGGCTTCTTTGACACAAAGCTGTAGGTACGGTAGTAAGTACGTGAAGCGGTCAGTGTTGCTGTTGCCTTGGATCAGTTTTTATTTTGATTTAATTATTTTCAATTGGGAAAAAAAAAATATCTTCAATCCATTTAATGGCTACGTATATGTGTTCGCAGTACGATACCGAATAATAGTCTTAGGGATCGGACAACGGTTTTTTTACATATTGTATAGATCAAGGTTAAGCTGTTATTGCCAAGGTTAGGTTAGTAAAGTTTGCAGATGGGTGACCGCAAGGTAGTTTTAGGTAAATTAGAATTTGTATTATATCTTTCTGTCCTTTTGATTAAAAATAAGTCGTAGTGTATATAGTTTGATTAACTCATAGGGGGCGTCCATAAATTACGTGAGGTGTTTTTTTTTAATTTTCTGTCCCTCCCTCCCTCCTGGTGAGATGTCGTGAGATTTTATTCAACCCCCTCCCCCAACCCCCAATCTCACGTGAGATTTTTCAAAATGTGGGTTTCTTACGTAAACGCGTTGGATTGTTATTGTAACAAAAAAAAATTTGCTTTGTGCTTTTATTTACGACTAGTTAAGACTAGTAAGATATTGCTGAGAGTTTAATTATAAGTGTAATAAAAATTTTAACTTAAGCATGTACAATCTGGATTAAATGGACCTAAATAGTATGTTTTTTTGTTTCTATCAGAAAAAAATTGCGTGATATTTGCCGAGACCCCCCCTATCTCCAACGTGAGATTAGATGAGATTTGACTCGACCCCCTCCCCCCTTAAACACCTCACGTAATTTATGGACGCCCCCTAGGATATTAAAAAATGTTACATACATATATTTTCTTTAGTCACGTAAAAAAGATATGCAAATATTTCTAATATAAAAGTGGAAATTTAGTCGCGACGTCACTTTTGTTACAATTTTGACACGAACCAGTATGACATCATAACCCTCCACTCTTAAACTTTGAAAAGTTTGTGTAATTTACGGATTAAAAAGATTGAATAGTACTTTGTCGGAATAAGAAATGGTTTAGAGAAATATAAGATGACTAGCTGCGGCCCGCGGTTTCACCCGCGTTTGTTATCTTCGTTCCGGTAAACATTTTTTTTGTCAATTTTACATTGTTTTTAGTAGGTATTTATTCTGCTATTCGGGATGGAGACGAATCCAATAAATCAAGGATCATGATCGGTCCACCATTTCTCGAGTTATAAGTCAAAATCAAAATAAAAAAAAAACAAAAAATTGTGTTTAAACTCCTTTGTTTTATATAATTATGTAAGATTTTTTCAACAGGTCATGTTTTCTCGGAAATAAGTGTGAAAATCACACTATATGTAATTTGTTTGTACAGTCACGAGAATAAATATTTTTTTTTTATTTTTCCTTTATTGGCCAACCAACAATAGTCTACACTATAAATATCAACTCAGCCTATCGCGGTCCACTGCTGGACATAGGCCTCTCCCAAGTTGCGCCAAAACACCCGGTCCTCCGCCTTCCGCATCCAGTTCGACCCAGCCACCTTTTTCAGGTCATCGGTCCATCTGGTTTGGGGGCGTCCTACGCTACGTTTGCCGGTTCGCGGTCTCCACTCAAGGACTCGTCTGCTCCAACGGCCATCAGTCCTTCGACAGACATGACCAGCCCACTGCCACTTCAGCTTACTGACTCTGCAAGCTATGTCGGTAACACTATAAATAGTTAAAGTATATTCTTATATTCTAAGGTTAGTGTAACTATCTCTTACAGGTTAGCACCGCATGCCCCATAAACTTATTAGGTACAACCACTAAGCTATGGAATTAATATAAATAATTAAAATTAACAAATTGAAATTAACATATGTGATGGTATATAAAACTAATGTAAACAGTAAAAGTAAAAAACCAATAATAAAAATATATGTATAAAAAGAAAAATAAAATTAAACACAACTAGTGGTTGTTCTATGGAACTTGGCGAATGAGTCAAAATGCACGTCTACAAGATCGCTGGAGCTATTTAATAATTTGCAAAGACGAGGAACGACAGAGTTTGCACCAAGTATTGTCCTGCGGAGTGGAGGGTGTAACGGAGTAATAGGAGCACGAGGGAGTCTAGCAGGCGCCCGAAACTGAAACTTGGAGAGTAATTGGGGACAATCAATTTTGCATCGGAGTAACTTATATACGAACATGGAGTCGATGATAATTCTACGTTTCTCCAATGAGAATATCTTAAAATAAGATAGTCGGGCTTCATATGATCGAATCCTTTTTGCATTTCCAGTGGCATAGGCCAGATGCCAGAGGAATCTCTTTTGTATGCGCTCAAGTCGAAGGATGTGCGTGGAGTAATGAGGTCTCCAGATAGTGCTGCAGTATTCTAAGATACTACGAACGATACAGTTGTACAACAATATCTTTGTTCCACTGCGCTTAAAACCAGCAACATTCCTTACAACAAATCCCAGCATTCTTGAAGCCCTTTTGACGACGCCCTCAACATGAGGTATAAATGTCAAGGCGTCGTCAAAAACAACTCCTAAGTCCCTTATATGATTCACCTCCTCGATAACGTTAGATATCGAGGAGGTGAATATTATATTATGTATACACATAGTGAAATTGTAAAACAATAATGTAACAGGAACTCACCATTAATTCAACTTTGAATCATTTAACAACATAAAATTATAACAGTTCTCAAATCATGTATATATTTTTGAGTTTCAACAAAAACTTATCGCTAAATAAGTTTTACAATTTCGCTGTTTACATATTTATGCGCGTGACTGTACTTATGTGTATAAAATGAATAAAATGTAATATTTTTTTGTAATACCAATAAGTGATAATCTTCTATCTTTATATATATCTTTATATATATAATTCTTCTGTGAGTGTGTATGTCACTGAACTCCTCCTAGACGGCTGGACCGATTATAATGAAATTTGCTGTGTGTCTTCAGGTGGATTCGAGGAAGGTTTAGATTCACAATTTGGTCCAATTTGAAATGTTTTTTTGTTTAATTTTTATCATATTAACATCGCGATTATTGACATTAAAAACGAATAAACAATGCGGTAACGTTGGTAAAATTGGTAAGTAGGTAGTTGCCATGACGACCAAATTTCGTTGTTTTTGTACGGTTTTTGTACGATTTACTATCCTCCAGATCCTCCTCCATAGAGGTTATTTAACAATTAAATAAACAAGGTTGTCAAAACTCCTTGCAATGATATTAAAACTGTTTTCTTCTTTAAATATCAGGCTCGCAGACTTTTATGTTTTTTTTTCGTTTGTCTATTTGGTAGGTCTGAGAGTAGGTCGTAGGTTATATTATGATAAACAGGATGGATTTTTTATTGCCACCAGAAAGAAAGAGAGAAAGTACTCTCAATACTGAAGAATATCAAATTAGACTCAAAGAAAACATTCTTTTATTTTTTTAAAGAAATAAATCTGCATTAAATTGAAAATACGCTTTGCGGACCGGGAATCGAATGGGCTAAAATGCGAAAAACAAGCACCGTGTACTTTTTGGCATCAATCGATATTATATATAATTCCAGTGTCATGATGTTTGTCGGGGATGAACTCCGAAACTACTGAACCGATTTTAATCAAATTTGCACACCGTGTGCAGTTTGATCCAACTTGAAATATAGGATAGCTTACATCACAAATATAAAAAAAAAATTGAGACCGCGGGCGGAGCAGCGGGAAACAGCTAGTATATATATATAAATCAATTGCTGTTCGTTAGTCTCGCTAAAACTCAAGAACGGCTGAACCGATTTCGCTGATTTTGATCTTGAAATGTTTGTGGAAGTCCAGGGAAGGTTTAAAAGGTGTAAAGCATAAATAATAATTTAAAAAAATGTTCCTAAACTCGGGAATTAATTAATTTACTTTTGACAGAACGAAGTCTGTCTGGGCAGCTAGTAAGCAATAATTAAGATGTGCTAGCAACAAAGATATTATTATAACCGAATACATAAACGTCACTCAGTTTCAAATCGCCGTTAAGTATGAGACTTCTCTGTTGCTGTCTCTGACAATTTAAGGTGTAGCCAGGCAATGCCGTGGGCCAAAGATAGTTTTTTTTTTGATATTTCGGTAATATTTTTTTACAAAAATATTTTTTAGCATTCAATGTATAATATACGCTATAAAATTAATTATAATTGATGAATCGAATTTCTTTACAATATTAAAAGTATTATTATAAGTTGTTTTTATTGTCAATAAATTGAAACATTCCAAGAAGCATGCGTTTTTTCTTAATTTCCAATCACCCGATATCTTGGTTAAATCTACTTCTACTGACTTCCAGGATTGTTTTTTATGGAGTGCGTATATTCAACGAGGTAATCAGGTGCATAAAACTGAACTACTTTCCCCAAGGAACAAACGTCGAAATCTTGAAATTGGCCCTGCTGTGGACGACTATAGGCTGATGATGATGAGTAACTATATAGATACGGATCGCGCCTTAACCTTTTGAACGCCAGAGCGTAAACACATCGGCGCCCCTTCTACGCCAAGCCACAAATTCAGTACAAAAACCTACAAAAAAAAATAGTGATTCCAACATCTTAACGAAAAGTTATCGATAACCAATGAATCCGTGCTTTTCGTTCTATATTTTTTAAATAAATATTATTCGTTGCATTGGTCTTTTATTTAACTTGACCCTATTTGGTATCATACTATCATTAAACAGCAGTTACTAAGTTCTAAGCAACCTAAAAGCAAACAAATAGCTTCAAATTTTAATATTACCACCGATCATAATAATAAATGTAGTAAAGCACTAGCAGACTCCCGTAGCGCTAATGACGTCACCGCTTGACGTCCATTCCCGTCTGTGGCGTACAGGTAACTGTCTATGAGCTCTTACATAGGGATGCGCGAGAGTGGACAGTAAACTATCGATTTAAGGATATCAATTATAAGTTCTTTTCCACATTTTTTTAAATATTATACATTAGGAATATTCAGATACGAATATTTGTCAGTAAAAAGTAATTGTCAAAGTAATAGTAAGCTACTTTCAATAAAATATTTCATAAATTTGGAATATAAGTTACCTTACCTACCCATCACTAGCTGACGTGTCTTGACGTCTGTGGCGTGGGGAAATACACAATTTTACGGATTTCGATTAGCAATATTTGACGATTGTTTTTTCTTGTGAATTCAAATAATGAATATATCTTTGTGTCAATTTACAATATTTCACTAAAGTAGTTTGAAATAATAGGAAAAAGAAACACAGAAAACTTAATTTAGTATATTTATTTTGTATTTAAAAAATGTCGTTTTCTTGACGTCTATAGACGTCGGTGGCGTGTTTGGCACGATTTCGTTAGACGTCTATAAACGTCCGTGGCGTTCAAAAGGTTAAAAACTTCAGAGTATTAGGTATGTCATTTGTAAATCAAAATAATTGGAAAATTTTACCAAGAATGACAAAATTAAATTGCTACAACGAACTTGCCTTTATTGCAATTGATTTTAAATGTCAACTCAACTCCCTTTTAACAAACGAAAAAAACAGAGGAGGTTTTCAAGCCGATGCGTAAAATTATTATTTTTTACTAGCTTATGGTATGACTTCGTCTGCGTGGAATTTAGAATTGGGTCCAAAAAGATATGAAAAATGTGAAAGTAATGATAATGGAATAAAATTTTCACCCGTTACTTATCGCTTGCGCTGTAATAGAGAAAAATACCAAATTTCAATTTTCCCTCGGGAATTTCTTAAGGAATCAGGATAAAAGGTACCACGAGGGCTGGTTCGAGGTTGCGCGGGATAAGGATGAGGGACTAAGGGGAGGCCTTCGCCCAGCAGTGGGATAGTATATGCTAAGAAAAAAAAAATTACCACTCATTGCTTTTACTGAGATCTGAGTTAATTCTTTTTTTCAAATGTGAAATGCAATGCCTTCTTTGTAAGCTAAGCTAATTCCATTTACCATAGACAATACAAATATAACATACTTTTAAAAGTTGAAAGGCAATGGAAACAACGGACGTAAATGTATGAAACATGATACAGTAAAGAAATAAAAAGCAATTGTGTGTTGCCAGTTAATCTGTTTGGTTGGTGGGAAGCTTTTAGATTATTTACATACTTCAATGTATTGGGGTAGGCAGTTAGACAAAAATAAAGTTAGCATCTAGTCTAGACATATTACGTAAGAGGCTTTATACGTTGGCTGCCCTAGGCCTACGAAAGATTGCCCCCCCCCTCTTTTTTTTTTCGGGCAAACAAACAATCGTACAATCGTATAATACATCTAGATATTGTAAATATAAATCATGAAAAATTAAATAAACTATTGAAAATACGTGTAATATTTTAAGGGGTACTTTATGGACATATTTTTTAATTTTATCACGTAGGCGCGTAGGCAATTACAAAAAAAAAAGTATAATTTAGCCCTAGGTGTTATTAATTTAAGTACCTACCTACCCAATTCACGAAAATAGAAAATGATTAAAATCCCTAAGAAATTTGATTTATGTATCTCAAACTTAAATTATTTCTAACGAAATCCATCTTTAAAGTGAAGTCTAAATATATACTCGCTTTCAATATCTAAAGGGTAAGTAATAAAATTATGGTGAAATTAAAAAGTTTCCCTATAAAAATGTTAAATAGATCGCGAGTTGATTTTTAATTTGTTGTTTTTCAATCATCTATGGTGAGGCTGCAAATTTAAAAGGGTTGCTACGAGTTCCTACCCTCGACTTCGCCTGCTGAATGATATTGAGTATTAAATAGACTGAACTACATTTGAAAGCGCCCTCTATAGTAAACATTAAATGTAAATATCCCCCGAAGTAACGTAGTTATTAAAATTTTTTACTTAATCCTATATATGGGATATTCAGCGTAGTTCTGGGATTTGGGGATCACTTGGTAGATATAAGAAGTTTTTTAATAAACTACACGTACATAAAGACACATAATAAAACAATATTTAACAATGTATTCTAAAAGTATCACACATAATTTAACATTCCTACTAAGTACTAATTTTCATAGGATGTATGTATAATACCACACTCACATTACTAGGTATTTAAAAAAATAAGTTTAATTATCCCGCCAAAACTAACGAAAATCTAAATATTTTAAAGACAAGTTTAATTCCTTTGCACCAAAACGGTCCCTATTTTTCTGATATGACTGTGGCCTATGTTACTGACGGATAATGTAGCAGCCTAATTGTGAAAGAATTTTAGAAAACGGTCTAATAATCATCTAGTTTATTCGTTACAAAGACAAAGACAAACAAATATCTCCCGTCATCTTGATAATGTAAAAATCTGTAACAGCCAGTGAATAACTAGCAAACAAATATCGTATTTTTGTCACGCAACGCCGACGCATTATAACTAAGCAAACTTTAGCTGATATAAAAAGGGGATGAAAACAGATCTCCGCCATTCCAACATCAGCACCCGTGCCAGCGCCATCTTGTGTGGAAAAGAAATAATTCTTTACAAAATGTTTAAAATTACCGCAATCGTTTCGTTAATGCTTATCGGTAAGTTGTGATTTATTATTAAAATTGTTTATTGGTAGAAATAATGGAGAAATAAAGCTTTAGAGAAATCGACTGTTTGAGATAGTTATCAGTTTTTTTCATAATATGTATTTTACCAAGTTTTAGTTCGGTTTCGTATTTTTTTAATAATCTAACATCGATTTAGTGTTTATAAACTTTTTTCTTTTATTTACGTTTTAGTTTGTACAAAAATCAATCAAAACACTACTTTCGTTTGGTTTTTATTGCTTAAGGTAAAACTATTGTATACCTATGACAATTAATAGAATGAGTAACAAAATGAACGCAATACTTTTTAAGGAATCATTGTAGCCATCGTTATGGACAACTTACACTATGGGACTAACACTGAAATAGCGAAAAAGAAATATCGAACAACCAATTTTTTTTCGCGTTTACGGTTTGGTCCCAATGCAAAATTTGTTCACAACGATGATTGCGTCTATACTGTTATAAGTTGTATGGTAATTTAATAATTTTTAATGCACTTACCAAAAGATAATAGTTATTTAATTAAATCCTTTGATTGAAGAATTGTCTTGAACTTGAATTGTATATCAAAACGCCATATTTTCAACCGCGCAACTATCATTTTTATTTTATTTATTGTCCAGTATAAGTAAAAAATCGTGTTAAAATACTTATTTTGTTTATTTGCGTAGCGACTTGGTCGCAAGCCGATTCTAAGCGACACAAGAAGGAAGCCACCGCATCAAGTGACTTTCCTTCAGGTTTGTTTCCGTGGATAACCTGGATGTTGCACTTTAGATGTTATGGATGTTCAATGTTATTTAGTTGATGTTAAACTTCATCTATAACTCTGTAGTTTACCATATAGTAATAATTGATGGATTCTTTTTAAGCTGTAACATTTGTGTGAAATAAATTCTGAATGTGTAGTTGACATCAATAGTGAATGATTTAGTTGGATGTTAGAACTTCAGCTTACAATTTGACAGCCTCGTTGGTTAGTCGGAAGCATGAGTACCGTGCAGGAGGTCTCAGGTTCGACTCCTGGGTCCCGGAATCGAGAAATACTCAGTACAGCTCGGAGTCGAGAAGTGTGTTATAAGTTTTTTAAGTAAATAAAGCCGTTAGTCCTGCACCTGATCCCTCTCCGGTCGTGTCGGTCAACCGTCCCATCAGACTATGAGAGTGAAGGAACAGGGAGTGCACCTGTGTTTGCGCATGTTTGCACTATAGTATCTCCTGCGTACATGGATGATCTCACTAGAAATTTACCGCCGAGGCCGTAATTTGATCTAGAATTATAAAAAATATGTGAATGAGAAAACTGAAAAGTGTATAATCTTTGGATATAGTTAGTTTTCGTTAGATATAGTTGATGTTTGATCTAGTAGTGCATTTTGGTGTAAATAATAATAATATAGTATTTTATAGAATATAATAGAATGTTATTTGCTCGAAATATAGTTATACAGCTCTTATAAATAAATCTAGTTCTTAAATATTTCGCCTACTTAGTTCGGAATGCAAATTTAAAACAACCAGTAAAAAATAATTAGGACAAAATAAATAGGTATGTTGTTGTGTTAAATAATTTTGAATTTTAAATTAACGTAGTAGCTAAGAAGTAAATGTTAGAGCTACCATCAAGCAGTAGAACTACTAGATTTCAGCATGAATGAATGACAGTTGTAAAAAAAATAATTTTATGTGAAATATAAAATATCTGGTAAGGGTGTAGGCTAGTGATGTAATTCGATGTATTTCATAATTTTTTTTTAAACGTAAACGTAAGTAGAGTTTTTATGAGAGTTGTATAGTAACTCTCTTATGGACTATATGCCAACAACGCATCCTAACGTACTTCGGCCATACAGTGCGTAGAGGCGGCAAAAATCTGGAAAAAAAATATTGTGGTTGTGAACACCGAATGCAAAAGATCGCGCGGTCCATCCGCTCCAGATGCAATCTTAATGTTGACCACAACCCTCAGACATGAGGGAACGACCAGAGAGAGATAGTGTAGTGATAGCGCCATTCTGTGAAGTCAAACCCCATTTAAAACTCTGAGCCAACGTGTAGTTCGACTTGGTGGGAAATATAACAGACTCGTACACTCCCTTTCTTATGAGGTCTACAAGCAGACTTTGACTGCTTTACTGGGCTCCTTGGGGCCCTAGCCGGAGCTATTGAAAAACTAACTAAGCGTCCACTTTGAGGCCCATTTTTTGATCCCAGGTTAACTCAACTAATGGTTAAAAATGCTTATCGATGGTTTCAAACTTCCGTAGAACGCGTTTATTCATATTTTTTTTTCTAACAAATGGTTAAATAATTAACTCTTCAATTAATTTGATCACTGAATAGCCTAACATCTAATGAAAAAACGCGTTCTACCGAATCATTTAAAACCATTACATAGTTAGCATATTTAACCATTGGTGAAAAAACTGATTATAATTATTATTGGTTGAGTTAACTCGGGATCAAAAAACTAGGCCTAACTGTGATCCCGTAAACCAGTCGGGCCATCACAGAAACCTTGCCTCGGAAAGCTCTATACGCCGTTGGTCCAGACTGCCATATTGCGATTTTTGACAGTCATTACAATTCTGACAACCAGTTTTACTAAGGAATACTCCAGTATCCAGTAAAATGGGTTGTGGAGATAGACAGGCAGTCGTTCCGTATAAAGCTAAAACCGGTAAGACTGGAAGCCGATCCCAACAACCTTGAGAAAAGGCTACGCAGAAGATGATAACCTATCATAAAGACCAGGATATACTTTTTGTAATTACAGGTAGTACGTTGTGGGCAGCTAGTCTGTCATGTGATTCGTGTGGCAGTGAGTGTGCTTCGGCTTGTGGTACGCGACACTTCAGGTCTTGCTGTTTCAATTATTTACGGAAGAAGAGGGGACCAGAAGCTATCAAGGTAAAAGAAACGAAGAAAGACAGAAAAAAAAAAAAAAAACATGCGTGCGTACAAAGTACACATGTCAGAAGTGAAACTTCTTTGGCGAACTAATTTATAAATCTTGTTTATATTTATACAAATCTAAAACTTTAAATTTCCAAGATTAAGAGGGAAAAAGGAAGATAGGTTAGGAATTTAATTGTCATTAAAATAAAAAAAGGTTTGAAAATTAATGTAAATTATAAATTTAATTTTTTCAATTTATTTCTTCAATATTTACATTGTTTGACATAACGTTTATCTAAAATAAATAAAAATAAGTATTGTTACAATAATTAACAATAGCGAGATACACAATTTGTAAAACAGTAACTATTATGCAAATGCGCTTCGTCTATGGTCTCACATGCAAAAATTCTAGATTGAGATTGAGACGAATACATGTAATTTCATATAGAGAAATGTCCTCCATCTTGGATCAGGAACTTTTGCGAGATAGACATTTCCGCGAAAGCTTGACCTCATTTTTATTTTTAGTGACCTCGCAAATCTTAAAAATGACTTATCACAAAAAAATGCATATTTTTCTCGGTGCCATCTTGGATTCTAATTTCGACCCCGTAATCGTTTTTAGCGACCTCGGGTACCATGAAAATGACACCCATGATGAAAAAAATGCATATTTTTCTCGGCGCCATCTTGGATTCTAATTTCGACCCCATAATCGTTTTTAGCGACCTCGGGTACCATGAAAATGACACCCATGATGAAAAAAATGCATATTTTTCTCGGCGCCATCTTGGATTCTAATTTCGACCCCATAATCGTTTTTAGCGACTTCGGGTACCATGAAAATGACACACATGATGAAAAATTTGCAAAATTTCCTCGGCGCCATCTTGGGTTTTAATTTCGACCCCATAATCGTTTAAGCGACCTCGGGAATCATGAAAATGACACCCATGACGAAAAATTTGCAAATTGTCGTCGACGCCATCTTGGTTTCTTGGCACCCATTTTAATAAAATTATTATATTTATTAAAACTAATAGAAGCCCTGTCTTACTCTCTCTCAATCGGTCTCGATCATGAAGGTATAGATGAAAACCTTCATGGTCTCGATCACTCTCTCTCTCTTTTCTGACACTTCCGTTCAAAGACATTGTAATTTGTAATGTATTCTACTACTTCCGTTGCATACCGGCGTGACGTTTCATCTGTAAAAATTTTACCCTCATGCGCCAAAAGAAGTTTCACTTCAAAAATGTGTGAAATAGAGACTTCATTTTGAAAGGATGTTTGTATGTTTCTGAACGCGTATATTCAACGAGGTAATCACGTGCATAAAACTGAACAACTTTCCCCAAGGAACATAGGTCGAAATCTTCAAAATATGAATTTTTTATACAAAACTAGCGGCTTCCCGCAGCTCCGCCCGCGGTCTCAACTACTTATTTTCGTGGGGGATACTCACACACCACGTACTGGCGCCGTTGTAGTGTGTATCAGAGATGGCGCTGTATGTGAAAAATGATTTTCCCTTCCTGCTTTTCTCTTGAAATTTTTCCTGAATTTTCTTTACTGTAAACCTCACGGAGCCCGAGACCTTTCCAACGAATGCAAAACCGTGTAAATCGATTCGTGCGTTCTGGAGTTATAGCGTCAGGAAGGAAAACCCGACTTATTTTTATATAGTAGATGGCAGGTCACGTGACTAATGTTTGTATGAAAGTTGATTTTACGTGTCGAAATACTTTTGATATGTTTTTTTGCTTTTTTTTTCAGTTCCTTAACCCCAGCCAAGATTTGGAAGGTAGATCTAAATCGAAACTGCCAATGTTTGTAGTCGAAAACATCCCTGTACCAGAGCAGTGGGTCTCCAGTCTGCTGGCCAACGAAAACCACCCATATTCCTTAGAGGATATGATCGAAAACCGCTTGTACGACGCATAAAGAAACTACCTTTTGAAAAATATTGCCGACATTGTAGACTGATTTGACTGATATTTTTTTAATAAACAGACAATTTATGCAGGTTTAAGAAAAAAATCTAAAAAAAAAATGTACAGATGAACTAAACCAAAAATTGTATTTATTTCATAAAGATTGTTAAATTAAATTTATAAAATGCCACCATTTTAATTAATATATTTATTTGAGAATTTTTTAAAATACGTAAATTGAATCCTACATTTTTAAAATGCTGTCAAATAATTATAAATTATGATGTATAATAAAAAAATATATCATACAATTAGTATTTAATGTGAAATTCAATTTAAATGTAATATTATCCCCTGTTATTCAATTACATTTTTGATTTTATTTTATTGTTAAAAAAAATATGTAAATTATTTTTTAGTAAAAAATCTTTTCTTTGTATTTCCTAGATTTTATGTCTATTAGGGCTGGATAATTAGACATAAAATCCAACATTTAACGGGGATGTAATTAAATATAATTATATTTAAATAAAAACATGAGTATCCAGTTTAATTATTTTATTTCCTTTATCACAAAATAAAGACAAAGAACGACTACAGGTAGTAATAAGTTAAAAATAGAGTCAATGATGAGCTCGCATGAGCTGCTGTTGACTGTACTAATAAAATAATATTACCGGCCTATAAACGTCCCACTACTGGGCACAGGCCTCTTACCATATAGAGAAGGTCCGAGCATTGATCACCACGCTAGCTCACTGCGGGTTGGCGACTTCAAATTCCAATTTTACGAATCCAGGTTTCCTCACAATGTTTTCCTTCACCGTTAGCCAATGTTTCAGAACATGCAACCATGCGCATACGAATACGGTTATTGATCTACTTGGCCACCATGACACCGCCTGTGGTCTACCGCATTTCGCGGCAATTATTATCCTATGTTCCTTCTTGGGATCCAAGCTTATCTTATTCTAAGATTCATGACATTACGGAACAGAGTTTATAGTATAAACAATATTGGTAAGGTTTCCTACAATAAATGTGTCTAAAATCAAAATACAAAACTTTTAATTTAGCGATTGTAAGGATAGCCTTGTGTCATATCTTAGCCTAGTATTAAACAAAGTCGTTCAAAGTTTTCAGCAATCGATAGAATAATTCAAGAGATAGTTTTCTTTTTTAATTAAATCTTGGGACAGCTCACACACGGCCATCTAATCCCAAACTAGGCAGAGCCTGTACTATGGTAACCAGACAACTGATATACATACTTATACAGCGTGTAACAAAAACCCTGTCCGATCCCTAAGAGTATTATTCGGTATCGTACTGCGAACACATATACGTAGCCATTTTATGGATTGGAGATTATTATTATTCCCCAGTAAAAATCTATACTTAATATTATAAAGCTGAAGAGTTTGTTTGTTTGTTTGAACGCGCTAATCTCAGGAAGTACTGGTCCGATTTTAAAAATTCTTCATTCTTCATTGTTAGATAGCCCACTTATTGAGGAAGGCTATTGGCTACTTTTCTTTTGGAAATCTATCTCCTAAGGGGGTGTAATAGGGGTTGAAAGTTTGTATGGGAAGTTCGGTATTTTCAATGATAGACACATGAAATTTCGTATACGGGTTTCTGGATAGAAATAAATAAAAACGTATTTCAGCGATTTTAAAATTCATCCACCTAAGAGGGTGAAAAAGGGGTTGGAAGTTTGTAGGCTATGAATTGTGTTGTTTTCAAAGATAGACTAGATTAGACATTCAATTTCATACAAGGGTTATTACTTAGTTAGAAAAATAAGATATATTTCCGTGATTTTAAGAAACTACCCTCTATGGGTGTGAAATAGGGGCTGAAATAGTTGGTATATGAAGTTCGGTATTCTCAAACATACACAGATGAAAAGATAAGTAGATAAGATAATGACCATCTAAGACATATCTATAATGACGACCCCCGTGGTCGAGTGGCGTTCACTCCGGTTTATAAGGTGTTCAATTTTAACGCCATAATATTTTATGAAAAATTTTGTTCATACTTTGAAAATCACAGATTACATCTACCTTTAATATTACTCTTTACTTTACGCTCGAGTGAAGCCGCGGGCAACAGCTAGTAATTAAATAAAAATAAACACTGATCCAAGGCAACAGCAACACTGACCGCTCCTCAAAGTTCACGTACTTACTACCTACAGTTTTGTGTCAAAGAAGCCGCCTATGCGAGACGGTTCATGAACTGTACCACGAATACGCCTTTATTGGATCGGACAGGGTTTTTTTTACATCTATATTAATAATTTCGTTCAGGGGTACGGTAGACTCGATCGAAACCTTATATGAATAACAAAACATAAAAAAATATTGATTTCGAGTCGACAACATATATCCGCAAAATTCTGATTATGGAGAATTTCGTTAAATTTTAATGGCACTGACAAACAAAAAAACCGCAGTCGCCATCTTGGGTAGTTAATAAGGCCGCGTTCCGTAACAGATAATTCTGCTCAAAGTGATTCACGGAGTTTATTATCATACAACCTCCTTGAAGTGATTACAGTGCTGACAAGGCGTATGACAGTTGCATGATAGTTGGGACCAGAATCGTTTCGGAACCCGTTTGAAATAATATAATGCTTTTTTCACGTTCCGTTACATACTAGCTCTTATATACGCCTCGCCAATCAACACGTCGCGTGCGTCGCGCCAAAGAAGTATCCATCACAAAGAACTGTGACTCATTTGACTGTGTAAAACGAAACGTCTTGCCGGAAACATTGAGTGAATCTTAACAAAACTTTAAACTTTTCTTCAGTCGTTGTCGTTTCGCGAAAATAAAAAAATAAAAATTATTTGTGTGAAAACTATTGCAGTTTTTATTTACTATATTTATTAATAAACACTATGAACGAAGCTGAATCTATGGCTTGCTTACCTTTAATATTCCTTGAGAACCGATGACTACAGAAATATTTACCTACATTGTGTATCATGAGTCACATTTAATTAAACCGAGCGGAGCCGGGTTTTCATCTAGTTTTTTATAAAAACTAGCTTTGAAATGTCAAACTAGCTAACGTACTCTACGGCCGCTGTATCTACGCGAGCGTTAAAAGCGATACAAGATACTGTCGTCTCTTTCTAACCCACCAACTATGTGTACTTGCATCTCACGCAAACTGTCTCGTATCCCTTGTCAGGCTCGCCAATATTCGTCGGCCATATTGTATTGTTCTACATTGGGCCCGATTCTGTGAAGCACGTACTTAAGGTGATACCTCCGATGTGGCCCGCGAAATTCAAATTTTCATGTGTTTTTTGCAATTTGCTTATCAGTGACAAGTTGTAATTTGATCAAAATATGATTCGCGACAGTAACAAATATAACTTCAAATATAAGAATGATTAAAACGTTCGCTCCATTCGCTCGCACAAAGAATAATTGAAAATGAGTTAGATTTCGGAAATTTTACTAACTTTGAATTAATCTTTGTGAGAATGAATGGAGCACATGTTATGATCATTTTTATATTTAAAATTATACTTGTTATTGTCGCGAATCGAATTTTGATCAAGTTACAACTTGTCACTGATAAGCAAATTGCAAAAAACACATGAAAATTTGAATTTCGCGGGCCACATCGGAGGTATCACCTTAACTAACTTTAGTCCATCGGTATATTTTTCACTTGGTAGCTTGGTACCTTTTCTATATAATAGGTATGTAACCTATTATATAGAAAAGGACCAACGAAAATTAGAACTGTCAAATTTAGTTCCGATTAAAATTCTCATACAAATTTGCCGACAAGTAAAAACGTGTGATCTAAAAACACTGTGATATTCTAGGCGGAAACTAGTTTGACTTTTCTAAGTTAGTTGTTTACTGTTGCCGTCCTTTTCTTACGGTTTATGTTAGTAAAAGACAGCAATGGTTTAAATTTAGTTTAGTTTTCCTACAGAGGAATCAGCACCATTGTGTTTTTAATGCACACCTTATCTATGTTAACTCGTTCCTTGGGATGTCAAAATCCTTAGAAAAAGGCTACGCTGTATGATGAAACAGATGCGTTTAAATAAGAATAAAAAATGCTCTGGACTTTTTACTTTTTAAAGATTAGGTTTCATTTAATGGTGGACACTTATATTTTATGGTTTTGCAATGGCAATGATGAATATTGAAAACTATATCTATAGATTCTTATGATTGTCAGGTAATGAAAAATATAAGACAACATTTTTCATAAACTAACTGCAATGTCTCCATTGTAAATATCGCATGACACTCCAATTTTGTATACATATACAGGATTAATTTTAAAGGAGTGCGTATATTCAGCGAGGTAATCATGTGCATAAAACTAAAAAAAAGGTGTTTAAAACTTCTTTTCTTCTTTTTTCTTCCTAAGAAACAGGTCGAAATCTTAAAATTTAAAATCACCTGTTCATACAAACATAAGTCACGTGACCCGTTCATTTTATATTTTAAGATTTCGATAAAACAATGTTCCTTGGGGAAAGTTGTTCAGTTTTATACCTTTTAAATTAATCCTGTATATGATTTATTATTTAAGTTTATGTTAAGATTGTAAATATTTAAATAAAATGTTTAAGCGAAAAAAAAGATTCCAAAATAATAATTATAATCTGTAATTACCAACCAGCAAGTGAGTGAGCGTGGTGATCAATGCTCGTTTCCTTCTCTATATGAGAAGACCTTTGAACAGCAGTAGGACAATTTCTGGACGGTATTTTTATTAAAAGGGAGAAGCAAAAACATGTTTCCAAACTAAATATCTTTATTAAATCAGTATAATCATATCAAATTGATAATAATAACAGTTCAGACGAGATTTCAATCCTCATTCAGGTGATTTTCAAGCCTATTTTCAGACATAAAAGGATGGTTTTCATTTGACAGGATACTCTCGATCCACTGGTCTTCAGAAGGTATTTTCTCGACGTGGTATAAGGGCAGGTTTTGTTTCAGATCCTCGTCAACGAAATGTACCTGAAAATGGTTAACTTTAATAAAAAAAGATGCTTTCAACTTGCTTGAGGTAGCTATGAGATAAAAATAGATTGTACTTATATATATATTTTTTTTATTTTTTTATTTATGAATATTGAATAATTATAATAGAGTCATCAGAATAGGCTAACATTTTATTTAAGTTTTTTATGTCGACTATAAATAAACATTGAACAAGTATTTTTATTTTCTTACATTATTAAAAATTTACGAAGAAACATTATTTATAAACATATCGTAAGTCGCCACAAGTCGCTACATTTAGTATCAAATTTTTAGAAGCCATTTAATTTACTGGGGGCTATTGCTAGCCAACAATGGTGCTGATTCCTCTGTACGCAAACTAATCTAAAAAACCATTGCTGTCTTTTACTAACATCAAGCGCGAGAAAAGGACGACAACAGATAACAACTAACATAAAAATGTCAAACTAGTTTTCGCCTTGAACATCACAGTGTATTTAGAGTACACTAAATTTGAAAGTTCTAATTTTCGTCTGTCCTTTTCTGAATAATGTACAACTGAACTGTTGACGCATGAGGTCTATCCGTCACTCCACCAATGAGAGACAAGCTACTTGTCTGCGATTGGTGGAAATTGACAGATAGGCGTCATGCGACACGCAACACTTTTTTTTTAATCTGTTTGCTTAAGCCCTAATGAATTCAACCCAAAGGGCACAGCGTGATATGTCGGACTTGCACCGACTAAAAACACCCCGGTCCCGTCCTTGCCTTTGCTGGAGCCGCGGGATCACTTACGCAAGCTCTACGCAGCACCGGCAGGAATTCGAGACGTGACCCTAACGTTACCCTCATTGTTGAAAAATGTACGATCGATTGTTCTACTTCTACACTATATTAAACTTGAGTTTGTAGGTTGAGCTTGTAGTTAGTTTAGTAAAAAACAAAAAAGCAAGAATTGTTTTCTGAGGTTTAGTTAGAATATGAAATACAAGTTTTTTTGCTTTCTAAAAAAACTACGCCCGTTCTAAGGTAGGTATTTAAACTTTGTGTCGCGGGGGTTTCACAAACATTAAAATCACATGCACAAAGGACACCCAGACTTGGAACAAGTTTCTGTGGATCACACAAATGCTTGTCCCATGCGGGTATCGAACCTGCAGCACGTCGCGCACTGTGGTAATTAGCTTGGTGACCTATACCACTCGGCTATCCGTGCAGTCAAAACTTACACTACAAAAGTACTTTTTATTGGGGTTGTGTCTGCCCTTGACCATGACACCTGCAAAAGCGTCAAACAGGAACTAAAAGCAAAATAAACTGCAATAGAATCCGCTTAAAAGTATGTTATTTTAAAGCTAGGATTGTCTGGCATACCTTGAGAGAGTCAGTTCTCTTTCTCCGGAGGTAGTTGAAGCAGCAGGCTCGGAAGCGCCGCGTGCCGCAAGAGGGCGCGCACTCCGGCCCGCACGAGCCGCACGATAATCCCGACGACCATACTGAACCCACTGAAATAAGCACATATTCATCTTCTTTCCTATAATATTATAAAGCTGAAGAGTTTGTTTGTTTGAACGCGCTAATCTCAGGAACTACTGGGCAGATTTGAAAAATTATTTCACTGTTAAATAGCCCACTTATTGAGGAAGGCTATAGGCTATAATTTGCTGCGGTAACCGATGCCCACGCGAGCGGAGCCGCGAGCAACTGCTAGTGTATCAATATAGCTTTGAAGCAGCGGAAGTCCAGAGGCTAGGTTGTGCCCCACCCATTGCGCAGCTGACGTTCAACGGTGGTTCTTCGTTAAATGAAAACTACATTTATAAAAAAAGTTGAGTTTGTTGATGATTACTCCATTTGTAACTCAAGAACGGGTGGAAGTATTTTACCAGGATATAGAATAAAAACAGAATAATTTACAACCAATTATTTTCTTACGAGAAGGGTCCTACCTGCGACTGAAGCCGCGGTACAACGATTCAGTAATTTTATAAAACTTTATGCATTTTAAAATACTCACCAACAAAAACGAGGGCCAAAAAAGCTGTAATTTTCCACATCTTGAATTAAATTGTTTGTCTACTGACCACTAGATGGCGCTATCACCAGTTACAGTGTTCGAATTACAGTTCGAACACCAGTTACAGGCTTCCAACTATTTGGGAACCCTATTATATATGAGTTACAGTTGACATAGTTACTATGTGTTGGCGTAGAGATAAGTGATTTTGTTAGGTCTATTTGTTACCTATTCCTCTATTTAGATTACCTAAAACGTTTTGATAGTACTCTTATTGTGATAGGTTATTGAGTGTTTGTTCACAACTGACTTCTGAATATGAAGTTATTAATTTTAGTAAAAGTTTGAACGGTACATATTCGTGTATGTTATAATTAAACTATGTTGGTTTATATGTAGCACTCCCTTTGCACATAGCGATTTCATATAGTAATATTTACTTATAGGTTTAAGTAATAGTAGTTAAGAAATGTACCTTTTTGTCGCAATAACCGTACATATAAGCAGTACTAACTTTTAAACCTTTTGGTCGTACCACAACGGCCAGTGTAACCCGGCCGAATCGTTAAGATTTATAAACAAAAAATAAATAAAAAAGTCACCGACTTCAAAAAGTAGCCACTTAAAAGCGAATAATAAACTGATTTCTTAACTTGCCTTAAATAACAATGTAATTGTTGTTACCCACAGATTGATTTGCTTCAAGTCGGAGCCCGTGCTATTAAAGTCGGTAGGTATCGCATGTTATATTTGGTTTGGCACCGACTTCAAATGCTATAATTATCCCTCAACTCCTAACCGTTAAGGAGCATCATCATCATCAGCTGATCATCATAAATTGGTGATCCTCAGATGCAAGTACGTGAACAGCTTAAGAAAAAACATGAAACACGTAATACGTTCCTATAAAATTTGAGGGTTTCCCCTCAATTTCCCTAGGATCCCATCATCAGATCCTGACATAGTGACAATAAGACCAAACGACAAGCACCAGCTTTCAATTAAAAAAAGAATCATCAAAATCGGTTCACCCACTCGACAATTCTGAGGTAACGAACATAAAAAAACAGTCGGATTGAGAACCTGCTCCTTTTGTTTTAAGTCGGTTAAAAAGATAAATACATGAGTTTGGATTAATTCCTGTCACTTAATTTTATTACGACTAACACTCAAAGGATTGTCGACGGTTTTCGCAGAAATCTGGCTTGAAATGAAATATATCTTAAAAAAAATCTTCTTAACCAAGTGGCACTATTATTATTATTATTTATATTAAGCACTCGCTAATACGGCGCCAGACTTGCGATCATGTGGTTGCGGGTTCAAATCCCATCAATTACACTACCGACGTGAACCCACTCACTCACGAGGGGTAACAAGAATACTAGTATTGTGTGACACACATTGCTAGTAATCTTTAAAAAGAAAAAAATATCTAGGAATAATTACTCGAGATAGGTTACATAGATAACACGCTATTGTATAAGAAGGCTAGGTACCGTACCAATGTTCGTTCCTTCTCTTTATAGGGTAGAGGTCTCTGCTTATCAGTGGGACATTTATATATTTATGGCGACGCCACGCTATAGTTGAGAGGCGTCGTGAAACCATAGTCGAGAGGCGTCGCGACGCTATACTTGAGCGGCGTCGCGACGCTGCCGTTGAACGGCGTCGCAACGCTGAAGTTGAGCGACGTCGCGACGCCATATTTGGGAGGGGTCGCGAGGCTAATGCTGCGAGCCGTCGCGATGACATAGAAGAGCGGTGTCGCGATGCTAGCGATGAGAGGCGTCGCGACGCCATAGTTGAGCGGCGTCGCGACGCTATAACTGAGCGGTGTCACAACGCCATAGCTAACATGCGTCGCGACGCTATAGATGTGAGGCATTGCGACGCCATAACAGATTGGCGTCGCGGTATTTTGACTTCGTAGCAGCGTGGCGTCGTGACTGAAGTCGACTGTTTTTCTTATATTCGCTCTCTATTTCACTGTCCATCTCCGAAAATTGTGGACCAATTCATTTTTTTCATAATTAGGTATTATCTTCGAGGTCGTCTCATTTGTATGAATTTCAATCGACCGATTCAGTAGTTATGTTGTTAAATCAAAATAAATGGATAATGTTACCATAAATGTCATTTCTGTTATCGAAATTGCTCCTGACGACGAAAATTTGGCAGTACAGCAGGTGGTAAATCGTACAACCGGGACAGTTCCAGGCAGTTCATTAAGATTGAAACTACATGGGTAGGTTTTTAGACTGCCTTGTTGGCTTAGTGGTGAAATTGAATGTAACCACCAAGAGCGTCGTTCAGGTTGGAATCCAGTGTCGGGTCAAAAATTAATTTGTTTTAGTCAGGCCGACTTTTTTTTTATAATTTTATATATATTATTTATAAGTATTAGTCTCAAACTAACTGTTGAAAGATGAAGAAAGTCATGGCTCCGAAATATCCGAGAATGGACTGGAATCGCCAGTGCAGGAGAGCTCTTCCATTTGGCGCCGAACCGTGAGGAGTACGAAAAGTTAACGGCCAACCTCCGGTATCGGAGAGGCACTAGAAGAAGAAGAAGAAGTCTCAAACTAATACATTATTATTTCACTGTCCAACGCCTCCGTTATCAAAACTGTTGGTTCCGACAGTCAAAAATGTTCTTTGGTAATTCCTATTCAGATAACCAGTGCTACCAAAAGATACTGAATTACCCAGTCAAGATACGGAATACTCCTACTCCTAACCTAAACTGGAAGCGGAAATCGACAAAACTTAATAAAAATTTGAAGGTACCGTTTGATAGGCACGGGGGCAGTATAACCAAAGCTGAATAAAAACAGATACCTGCTCCAATTATTGACAGGAGAAGTTCTGAATTTTAGTAAATTATCCCATATATATACAATTCCGTAAAAAGCGCAAAAACAATCTCTTACTGCCTTGAGCAAGAGCTGGCGCCGGCGCTGTATACCGTTTAACTATGGGTCCCATAATTTTTCAGTTTGCCATCATACGCTCGTCACGAACAGGAAAAAATACGAAACGGAAAATAGAAAAGTAAAGTAGGGCAGACTTTATTCTTTCCGGCTTCCCAATAAGTTGACGGGGGGGTTAGTTTTTATTTAAGGTAATAGTTTTTTTTTTTAATATTATAATATATGTCGATAGCAAGCTTTTTTTATTCATTATTCATTTATCTACACCTAAATCACGGTGCAGCACTGGAATAAGGTATTTGAAACATTTGGAGTCTTTTTGTTAACTTAGATCAGAACGGGGTTGTGATTGTAGAATCAGCTGAAAATTTAACCATCTGTAAGTTTAAGGCTAAGTTCATATGACCGCGCGGATCCGCGCGGAGCCGCGCGGTAAGAGCATTCACATGACGGCAAATGTATGCGCGGTAGTCTGGCATCAACATTGCTTAAGAATGGACGTGGAGGAGGCAATTTGCTTATGGATTTTATACCGAAGGCTGAGACGTCGCAGAAGAAGACAGAGACGATACTGGGTGCATCCCATTTTAAGTGAAAGACTTTCTTCAAGCCTGTACATTACTTTATATCCCGACCTGAGACTACATGAAGAAAAATTTTAATATTTATTTTATTTTAAAGAAATTTTTATTATTTTATTCGAATATTCCTTGGAGTTAATATTCCAGATAGCTTCTCTTTTTTCAATCTCGTCGATAAGCAAATCGATAGATACAATGTCGTCTCCTTCGGTGATCATTTTTTCTTGAATCTATGTGTCTATCCGTCTCAACACGCGCGGATCAACTGAACAGGTCGGTACAAGTTTGTAGAACTTGAAACGCGCCGTGCCGCGCGGTTCAAGAACTAGCGCGCGGGTCGGAGCGCGCCGCGCGGTCATGTAGACAATACTAGCTGTTTACTTCGACCTTGTACCGCGCGGTCGAAAGTTCCGCGCGGCTCCGCGCGGTCATATGAACTTAGACTAACTTGTATCCGGTAATTACGAAACCTTTAATGAAAAAATAATTGAGTGTGTCTGTGTATTAGTGTATACACGTAAGAAATGAAACTTCTTTATGACATAATTTTTTCGAAAAATGATCTAAAACTCGTATTTACAAGTTTACAGAAATTGGTTATATAAAGCTAAATTAGGTAAAGTTTAAGCAAAAGGCTTTTATTATCATAGACATGGATGCAAATAAATATGGCGCGTAACGAAAATGTGACTTAGAAATAAAGATGGCGCGTAACAGAAAAAGTTAAAATTTTAATTTCTCCCTTTTGTCGACATAGAAGGTTTCACTTCAAAAAGCCCCATAGATCACAAACACCGATAACCTTGACCAAAGCATTAAAAATGAGCTGCAGTTTACCTCTTAGAGAGGATAAATAAGATTTTTAATTAAAATGCGTAAGGTAAAAGCACCTATTACGGAGGTATTTCACAACATTTGTAAGTGAGAAAGAAAAATAAGCATTTGTAAGTATATTTAAGGGGGCAAAAAAATTTTATCGTCAAAAGTGGAATTTAAATTTTGTATTGCTGTTGAGTCAACGTTTCTTTTCAGGATATTTCTTATTTAAAAAAAAAGTTTAATAAGTCGAGTCGGTTTTCCCTAATACGGAGCTATGATTGAAGTCAGAGCCTATTACTGCGGTAGACGGTTCCTAATACAGAGGGTCAGAAATAATATTTATTGAAGTGCCGAAAAAATATTAAAAAAGAGTTTTGGGTCAATACAATAAGGTTTATTTTTCTTTTTTAAATGAGAATGCTTATGACGTTCAGTAAAATGAAAAAATGTGCGAAGCCTTTCCATACAGACAGACTTTGCTCATTTTTATAGATAATATGTTATATTATTTTTTCATCGGGTTCCGAAGGAATTTAAGAATAAGTAGGTAGTAGTGTATTTTTACAGATTTTATAGAATTAAACATACAAGTTTTATTTAGGAATCAACTATAGGTATCATTAAAGAAATAATGAAGAGTAATAACAATCATTCTTAATATAGTTTAGTATTAGGTGTGTATAATATAAAAATTATATATTTTGTAATATAAGTTCTGTAAAGTGTTTATTTTAGTAGTCATTGTATATATTTAATATATTTCAATAACCTTTCAATTATTTTAACGGAACCCTAAAACTTGTAATTTTATGTTCTATGAATAGGGCCGTAATAAGAGATCATAGAACCTAACACAGAGTTACCTGGAAATAACTACCACCGTAATAAGAAAACTACTTGTGTTTTTCTAATCCTAATTCTGACCCATCAAAATTTCGATAAACAAAGATTGTAAATACTTAATCAAACGATAACAGTTTTTTGGCTAAGATGTGTAAAACTCAAGTCAACAGTTATACAAAATAAATGACTTGTGATAAATTAAAATACACCTTCCTATTTTTACCCCTTCTAAGTAACCAATATTTTGCACTCAATAGTTTTCATATTTAACTAGATTTCTAATAAATAACACATACCGCAGAATATGGTTTCTAATTTACGAAATTAATAATTATCCCAACTAAACTTGGAACTAATTTAATAAGTTAATAAATTGAAAGTTATAAACAATTAAATATGTCCAGTGTTTTTCCTATTTCGGAGTTATACCACCGTATTAGGATTAATCTTTAAAATTCGTATCCTATTACGGCGATATTTTGTTTCTTATTTTTTGGGTAAAAATGAGTTACAAATATGAAACAAGTTATTTAAATAGTAAGTTTAATAGTAGGAAAATGCTTTAAATAACACATAAACAAACTTGAACGGCTTATTAATACAAAAAACTTAATTTCTAAATACTAGTGTACTTACTTTTGTTGTTCCGCGTTTGTATAGAAACCCCTCTCACGTCGATGCCGTGACACAGACTAATTGATTTTGTTATGTTGTCTACATGCTAAACTTGCAACCGTCAGTTAAATTATGAAGTAATAAATTTAGAATAAATAGTTTCCGTTTTTGTGTACCTAAACTGAATAGAACAGGAATAAAACTCGAAAATAGAAATACCACCGTAATAGGAAGCGATTTTGACTGCCTCCGTAATAGGTGCTTTTACCTTAGAACTTGAAATGTAGGTATAATAATATCAATATCGACCAATAGTTAAACTACGTTGAACCTCATTAATTCAAGCTATAAAATGTATAATTGATTGAAATGAACCGCAGCAAAAAGTTAAAAAAATCTGATTTTGAACTAAAAGACACAAAAAGGGTTAGCTCGACTGAGATTCGAACTTGGAGTAAAAAAATATTTGGACTCGTAAAAAAAACTAGACATTAGAAAAAGAAACAGAATAGCTACACCTGGATTTGAACTTGCAGCAAGAACATTCTTGTCCAATCGTACAACTAACGAGCTGTTTTCACGACAGCTAGTTTTCTAAAAAGTAATTCATACTTCAATCAGATCTTGGTCATTATGGTAACCTACTTTTTGCCATGGGTTGTTTACACGTCAATAATAAATTTACGTGTGCAGATGAAAAAAATATTGGGCAGTTAAAACTCCATTTCTTATTACCTGGATGTAATTCTGTGTTACTCATATCATAATCAATGCTCATTCCTTCTCCATATAGGAGGAGGTCTGTGCCCAGCAGTGGGACATAATATGGCGAGGGAGGTGCTGGCTGACTCTAGCGTCATACTCGAGAACGGGTGCTTGCTTGGTCTATATAGTTCATAATTTATATTTTGTTCACAGATTGGATACCCAATACAAAGTAACATCAGAAAAAGTGGACACCTTAAACATAGCTTATTACCGTCTCAAATTTTTTGACAATATTCTCTCAATTTTTTATTGTTCCTTGGGGAAAGATGTTCAGTTTTATGCACCTGATTACCTCGTAGAATATACGCTCTCGTTTTAAAATAATCCCGTAGGTATAGTATAGATGAGTAAAACCGAATTAGTAAATTAATTATAAACATATTTATTTAAAATACATTTCGATACATTTTTAAATCAGTCACAAAATAATTTAATTCATAATGTCCCTAAGAAATCAATCGTATAAATGATTTTCAAGCGTATCTTCTGTGTAGTAAAGTTGGTTTTCATTATTAGCCCACTGACTGGGTACAGGACTATCTTCAGCTTCAAACATTTGTGATCTTGATTTTGGTTGACTTTCCTTGAAGTTATGGGCGAGCATTTGTACCTGAAGAAAAGAAAACAACATTAATATTAAAAAAAAAATACACGTAAATTAAATCAAATTTTATCAAGGGCTTAAAATTTAGTTATAGCGACATCTATCGTCAGGTAGCTGAACTATTTACACTTCAAGGGGACAAGGCTTTATCAAAGTACAGGATTTTTAAACATCTGTAATTGTATGAAGTGTGCTGCAAGGTTTGTGAAGTGGTATGTTTTGGGAGTTTAGGACAGTTACAGGCTGGTGTTGTTAAAAGCTTGCGTAATGGCGCCCACCGTGGGACTCACTAGCTTTGTGATCAATGATAGATCTCTGTATGAGAGGCCTGCAGTGGGACAGCTGTTACAGGCTGGTATTATAAAAAGCTTCGGTAATGGCGCCCACCGTGGGACTCACAAGCGTGGTGATCAATGCTCGACGCTCGTTCTCTGTATGAGAGGCCTTCTGTGAGACAGTTACAGGCTGGTGTTATTAACAAATTCGGTATTGGCGCCCACCGTGGGACTCACAAGCTTTGTGATCAATGGTGGTTCTCTGTATGAGGCCTGCAGAGGGACAGTTAGCTGGTGTTATTTCCTTACTTTGAGAGAATCAGTTCTCTTCCTCCGGAGGTAGTTGAAGCAGCAGGCTCGGAAGCGCCGCGTGCCGCAAGAGGGCGCGCACTCCGGCCCGCACGAGCCGCACGATAATCCCGACGACCATACTGAACCCACTGTAATAATGTAAAACATACCTACATTATTTATGAAATTAATAACAGTCATTATACATACTACACACGTTTTACTATGCTGTCCCATTGCTGGGCAAAGGCTTGCTTAAGTCTTTCGATAGTTATGCTTATCGCAACGGCGATCAATGATCGTTCCTTCCTTATATGGGAAGAGGCCTGCCCAGCAGTGGGACATTTATTGCCCGGTATTAATAAGTGTAAATACGAATGGTTACGTACAGCAAAGGACAGAAACAAGTGGAAATCCTTAGAGGAGGCCTTTGTCGAAAGACAAGCTGTTAAGAGGGGTGATAAGCCGAATGCCGAAAATATGTTTTAGGTTAAGTTAATTTACTGTTTTTTACCTCTTTTTTTTAGATTTCAAGTAACGTTTTGTCAAATAAGCTTATAACAGCAATAAAGGCTAATTTAATTATTATGTGTTAGTTAATAATAATATTTACTTATAATTTTCGGACATGTTCGATCCACTGCTAAGACCTCCCTTTCTTTTATCATATAATAAAATAATATAAAAATAATTAAGAATACTCACCAAAAAACAATAATGACAACACAGCGGTAATCTTCAACATTTTAAATAATTTAGTAACTTTTAAAGTCAACAGATGGCGTTATCTTCAACAGTCGGATACTGAATGGAAATAAAACGTTAGCGATCCCATTTTATATGTTACGATGTTTGTTTAAGATCTGCGTTGGCGTTGATCGACTTGGAAAGGCTTTTAACAGTAGTTAGAATCATTTTGACATTTTATCACTAAGCGAGGAATTTTTCTTAGGATGTTTGAATAATATCTCAGTCACCTAATGGTTTTATTGAATGTTGATACGACCGATGGCATTTTCTTTTCATTTTACCATAGTTGCATAGAACTATAACGCCTAGAAACAGAGTAAGCCGAATAGTGAAGCACTGCAAACTGTGTCTTATCAACACAGTTGGCACGTCCGAATGTTCCTACCGTCAGTCGTTAAGGTCAAGCGCAAGTGCAAATATCTCCTTAATTTTAAGTATCACTGTGGTTTGAGTAGTGAATGAGTGTCACAACGCAATAAATATGTAGACGACGACGAAAGTAGATACTTATTGATCGAGGCACACGTCGGTCACCACGCTAATTACATGTAAAATGTAATCTGTGCTAATTACCACTGTGCGCGACGTGCTGCGGATTCGATCCCCGCATGAGACAAGCATTTGTGTGATCCACAGATACTTGTTTCAAGTCTGGGTGTTCTTTGTGCATGTGATTTGAAACCCCCGCGACACAAGGATTAAATTCCTTAGTGAGGGCGTCGTATTTTATATAAAAAAAAACTGCTGCAGGGCAAACTACTGCTCGTACGTAATATTTTTTTTACGGAGTCTGAAATTACTATTTTGACAACCGCTGAGTAGTAACTTAACACATACATATAAGAGATTCGTGACTTAGGTCAGTTTTTTGATCCCGAGTCAATTCTAATAAATATATTAACTAATGGTTTCAAAACGCGTTCTTTTATCGATTATTAGGCTATCAAATGATGAAATTAGTTAGAGAGTTAATTATTTAGGCATTTTCTAGAATCAAAATTGATGAATTAACGCGTTCTACCGAAGTTTGATACAATTAGTTACCATATTTAACCATTGGTCCGCGGATGGGTGAGCATTTTTAGACATACCGAGTTCCCTCCGTGCTTCGGAACGCAAGATAAGCCATTGGTCCCGACTGTCATGCTATGATCTTTGACAGTCAATAAGTCATTACAATTCTGACAACCAGTCTTACTATGAGATACTGTGTTACCTAGTAAGTGGGTTGTAGAAGTCAGATAGGCAGTCGCTCCATGTAAACTACGGTATTTATCTAAATCCAGTAAGACTGGAAGCCGACCATGGGAAAAGGCTAACAAAGATGACTGGTATGTATCCCACTATGCTAAATGATTTTTCTTTTCATGTTTGGGGGAAAAATACAATTAAAAATCGGATTATTTTTTCCAAATGGATATTTTAATATCCTTCACTAATTTATTAGCATCAAAAATCTAACACTTACTAATATTTATTACTAAGTCACCTCCTAGACAAATACTTAGAAATAAATAAAAAACTAAACGAAATAACAATTGAATTTTGTTGGTCGTAAACAAACTTACCGCCAAAAGTATGTGAAATTCAATATGGCGACTTTTTACTTTCAAAGAATTTAATTTGAAGTACCTATTTACTCAAATACTTTTATTGTTTTTTTATTGTACATAATTTATTGCAAAAATAAATATCAATTTAAAGAAGTATGTAATCGATTTTTTGGCGGCAAAGTAAGAGCACAGATTATTTCGACCACGGATAACTTTTTTTTTAACAATTTTTTAAGTGAGTGTGTGTAAGAATGTAACAGAAAACAAAGTTTAAAAAAAATGCAGCACTGAATACATAGTAGGTAATTCCTACTGTAAAATAACACCAAATTTTTTAACAATTCAAAATTAATTGAGCACACAGCTAAATGTTAAATGATTATTAAAATGTTATATCAATTTTAAATCGATACTTCAATGACTAAATTATTAAATAACTAAATACAAGAGTAATTAATACTTAATTAAGAGACAGATATATAAATAGGAAGAGATACAGGTTATTTAAAACAACTTAATGTAATTTTAATTTAAATTAAATTAAAAAATTAAAAATTCTCCGCAGTCGATTGTCAGAACTGTCAATTTTTTTTAGTCGATTATTGAAACGCTACGGTATCGATTTATCGTTGTTGGTTAACATTTAGTATTTTAATATGACATTTCCTTTTGTTTTCGTCGAGCAATTTCGGCACTAGCCTCCTGAATGGCCTCCCAGAGCTTGGCTTCGGATAGAATTTGGCGGGATAACTCTTCGATCGCTGTTTCGGAGTCCAGGATGGAGCCGAAGGTTTCGTCGTCGTACTGTGAAAGAATAAAAGATATTAATATCCAAATAACTCACTACATGTATAGTATATATTTTTTTAATACAGAGTTATTATTATTTGTGATATTGGTGCTGATTCCTCTGCACGCAAACTAAACTACATTTAAACCATTGCTGTCTTTTACTAACATAAAGCGTCAGACAATGACGGCAACCGTAAACAACTAACTTAGAAATGTCAAACTATTTTCCGCCTTGAATATCACAGTGTTTTTAGAGCACAAGTTTTTACTTGTCGGCAAATTTGTATGAGAATTTTAGTCGGAACTAAATTTGACGGTTCTTATTTTCGTCTGTCCTTTTCTAAATATGTACAAGTGAAAAAGATAGCGATGGACTAAAGTTAGTTTAGTACGTGTTTAACAGAATCAGGGCCATTAGGTTTTGTCTTACTCTTTATATTTAATTGTTATTGTACTTAAATATTTGGGCGACGGAAACGGCAGAATATTCTAGATCCAAATCTTTTTTTACATCTCTACTGTACCATATTCTTACAAATAAATGCTATCAATCTATCTATCTAAAGACAGTCGACTCCCGCTGTCTGTTCCTATGTATGCTTAAATCTTTAAAACTAAGCAACGGATTTTGATGTGGTTTTTATTCAAAGATAGGATGATGTTGACAGCTACGTGAGCGTTGTATTCGTGTACCGCGTGTACCAAAAAGCCTTGAATTTGTTCATACATAAACATTGGGTCGGTCGCTATGTCATAATTGTACCTAATATGTTTTTGGGTTTATATTCGAGTAAAATACCTGTTTTTGCCTCAGGAGTTCCTGTGAAGGCATGCCAGGAGCCGCCTGTGACCTCTTGCGACCGCAGCCTGCAAAATAAATTACGAATTATTTATTTATTTTACTAAGAATTATTGTTTAAAATAAATTTTGGTGCTCAATACCTACAACCAATATTAAACGGCCCGGGTCAATGTAGAAAAACACTTTTCTACATTGTCTCGGATCTGGGTGTTTGTGGTACCTTCGTTGTCTCTGATTCCATAACACACGTGCTTTAGCTACTTACTTTGGATTCGAAGCAATGTATGTGAAATTGTCCACATTTATTATTATTATTATGTTAATAGTATGTTAAATATACTCGTAAAAAAAGGTAAAAGATAACTCTACTTTAAAGATATTTAAAAACCCCGGATTTTAAATGCCTTTAATAAGAAAAAGATCTACACTAGAAAAAAATATTTCACTTTTTTGTACACGTGTACACGAAAGTAAATTATGTATATCATGTGAATGGACATGTTATAAGGCCCCATTTAACCTCCTTTCGGCTTTACGGGTTGTTTTGTAACACACTGTATATTAAAGTTCGTCACCTACCGGTGAAAGCGTTACAGAACGGTCTCTTCTTGGGCGTCATCACAACGTCATCTGACAGCCGGGGGTCGAAGCTCCTCGGGATCTACAAGTTATAATAAATAATAAAATAAATATCACACACGGCCATCTGATCCCAAACTAGGCAGAGCCTGTACTATGGTAACCAGACAACTGATAAACATACTTCTATATTTCTAAATACATACGTATTATACATAAATTACCAAATGATTATGCTCAATATACAAAGATTTGTTCTAAATGGGAATCGAACTCACGTCCTCCGTTTAAGCAGTCAGGATCAGTAACCTCTTGACCAACAGGCCAGTCATAGTTGTCAAGCAAGTAGGATTACATAATTATCAAATGTTACAAGACTTAAAAGTAAAACAGCACAAACAACATGCTGTATCTCGATACAGCATGTTTTTTGTGCAGTTTCAGTTTCTTATTCTATTTATAATTATAAATATTCTATAAATTGCCAACCCGCAGTGAGCCAGCGTGGTAATCATACACGTTCCTTTTCTATATATGAGAAGAGGCCTGTGTCCAGCAGTGGAACACTTTTAGACCGGTATTATAATAATTACTAGATGAAAACCCGGCTCCGCTCGGTTGAAATGTGACTCATGATACACAATGCAGGTGAATATTAAAGCTAAGCAAGCCATAGATTCGTATAGCCTCGTTCATTGTGTTTCATAAATATAGTAAATAAAAACTGTAATAGTTTTAACACAAATAATTTTTATTTTTTACACACAAATAATATTAATATTTTCGCGAAACGAACGACTGAAGAAAAGTTTTAAGTTTTGTTAAGATTCACTCAATGTTTCCGGCAAGACGTTTCGTTTTACACAGTCAAATGAGTCACAGTTCTTTGTGATGGCTACTTCTTTGGCGCGACGTACGCGATGTGTTAATTGGCGAGGCGTATAATTATGATGCAACGGAACGTGAAAAAAGCGAAATAAATATCGCGTTCCGAAACGATTCTGGTCCCAACTATCATGCAACTGTCATACGCCCTGTCAGCACTGTAATCACTTCAAGGAAGTTGTATGATAATAAACTCCTTGAATCACTTCGAAGCAGAATTATCTGTTACGGAACGCGGCCTTATTAATTACCCAAGATGGCGACTGCGGTTTTTTGTTTGTCAGTGCCATTAGAATTTAACGAAATTCTCCATAATCCGAATTTTGCGGATATATGTTGTCGACTCGAAATCAATATTTTTTTATGTTTTGTTATTCATATAAGGTTTCGATCGAGTCTACCGTAGCCCTGAACGAAATTATTAATATAGATACAGAAAATATAGAAGAAGATAGATAATACTTACAGAGGCTGAATAACAACATTCCATGTACAAGAGCGCGATGGCGACGAACAAGGAAACACGTGACACTGACATGGCGGCAAATTTGACAGTTAAACAAGATGGACGACCTGTGGACAAATTGAGAGAATATTAAAAGATTGCGGTAGTCGTTTCATTACTTAAACGGTTTATTTTAGGTAAATAAATAATTTTGTTAATATATTTAATGGTTTTTATCTTGGCATAAGTAATATTATTATCATTACTTGGTGTGTGTATATATTTTTGAAAGATTACCAAGGTTATAAAAATACGTTATTTAATATTAGTTAAGTACCGTTCCCTTTAATACCTAGTGTAGAAAATTATAGAACAAATATAAATGGAGTCGTTTAATCTCAGAGAGAAAGCAAAAAAGGTGTAAAATAAGGTGCTTTTTAAGTTATTATCTACGTAACCTTTTCCCAAGCTATGTTGGGGTCGGCTTCCAGTCTTACCGGATTTAGCTGAATACCGTATTTTACATGGAGCGACTGCCTATCTGACCACCACTACCCATTTTACTTCGTAACACTGTATCCCATAGTAAGACTGGTTGTCAAAAGTATAATGACTCAACGACTGCAAGAGATTGACGAATGAAATATTTTTTGTTATTATCAATTAAGTTACAAGTTAAGTTCATTAATAGTAGTAGTAATTAAGAAGAAGTAACTTTTTAATTAATCAAATGTTTTTTTTTACCTTTTTACAGACAGAATGTTACGCCTACGCTTTTGCTACGAACTTGGCCTACGAAGCTGCTACGAGTGCTGCGTAACGTTTATTGTAGCGTCGGAGAGACTAAACTTTTAAAATATTTTTTTTAAATAAATTAACTGAAATGTGAAATGTGTTTTTTTTATTATTTGTAATATCTTATATACTCAATCGGTTTAGGTATTTACTAAATTAGCTGTGCCCCGCGGTTTCGCGTTTCTACACTTTTTTAAACATATTATTTTTGTGAATCTTTTGGAAACAAAAAAAAAACGAAATTCATACAAATCGGTGCTCCCATTCCCATTAAAAATACAGCAAAAGTATATGATCAAAATCAGAAACTAATGAACGGAGTTCGCGTGATTCAAAAGTATGTGATTGTAAATTATACCAAACATTTACTACTAGCACAGTTGCCATATATTCGTGATTAATTTTGACTCCAAAAGTTATAAACTTAATTCATCATAAGTGCATAATCCTCAACCTAAATATAAATAAATAAATAAATATCTTGGGACAATCTCACACACGGCCATCTGATCCCAAACTAGGCAGAGCCTGTACTATGGTAACCAGACAACTGATAAACATACTTATATATTTCTAAATACATACATGTTATAGATAAATAACACTCAGACACAGAACAAATGATCGTGCTCATCACACAAAGATTTGTCCTGGGTGGGAATCGAACCCACGACCTCCGGCTTAGCAGTCAGGGTCACTAACCACTAGACCAACAGGCCCGTCAAATAAAAAATTTAATTAGTTGTCGCAATGCTTTTCACTCTTCTTCTTCTTCTTCTTTCTTTCTTCTTTCTTTCTACTTTTGTTCTTATATTTTGTGAATTTTGTCTCTGTCTAAGAGACGTACTTTAAAAAGAAAATCAACAAGGAATTTTACAAGCAAGGCTAGTGGAAAAACAAAGTTATAGAGTGAGTTATTTTTCCTGACGTCCAAGATAATTAGATTCGCAAATAATTGTTTTTCTAAGCTCTTTATAATGAAAAGCGGTGCATTTAATATTCTGGTTCAAATGTGGGCTGAGTTGGAAGAAAATTAAATGAATTTCACGACTATTCTCGTAGATGTTAAAGAGTAAAACATGCTGTGCGTCGCGGTTTTACCTGCTTTTTTGTTTGGCAAGGGTCGTATTATCATTAATCAATATCATTTTAGCCTAAATCGCAAAAAAAATAAAACCTATTTCATTAGGTAACATTTATAGACAAGGAGCCCGATTCTTTATCCACACGTAGTCACCACTTTGTCCAAGAGACAAAAAAACGAGTAACTATTTTACCCTCGTAAAAGTTATCGTAAAAAGCGTCTTGTCAATGTCCGAAGTAAAACTAAGTTAATACAAGTTGACATTTACTAGTTAATATTTAATTGGGGCTAACTTAACTGATATAAAACAATTAACTGATCACTACTTAGAAGTTCTTAATTAAGTTTTCTGTTAGTTATTTTTAGGAGTCCCTTTGTAAATTAGTAATTTTGTTTTGTGAGCTAACCGACTTTAATAAGGAGGTATTCATTATCTGCGCTACTTTTTCCCAATGTTGGGGTCGGCTTCCAGTCTTATCGAATTTTACATAGAGCGACTGCCTATCTGACTTCCACAACCCATTGCTGGGTAATACAGTATCTCATAGTAAGACTGGTTGTCAGAAATGTAATGACTTAAACGACTGTCAAAGATCGTAGTATGACAGTCGAGACCAATGGCTTGACGTGCTTTCCGAGGCAAGGAGTGGTCTCGATATGAGTACAATTAGTGACCCATCCACGAACTAACCGCGGCGAGCGCGGTTTAACCTGTTTTGATCATACACAGACGTAAATAAATAATAAATAAATGTGGACAACATCACATACATTGCTCCGGATCCAAAGTAAGTAAAGCACTTGTGTTATGGAATCAGAGACAACAAAGGTACCACAAACACCCAGACCCGAGGCAATGTAGAAAAGTGTTTTTCTACATTGACCCGTCCGGGGATCAACCCGGGACCTCAGAGCTGGCGACACCTTGAAAACCGGTGTATACGCCACTCGACCACGGAGGTCCACTCTGTGTATGATCAAAATAGAGATGAAACATTTTATTAAAAAAAATCAATATGTTAAATTTTCTTCCATCTTAAAACCCTCCGTGGTCGAGTGGCGTACACACCGGTTTTCAAGGTGTCGCGAGCTAAGTAGAAAACACTTTTCTACATTGCCTCGGGTCTGGGTATTGGTAGTACCTTCGTTGTCTGTGATTCCATAACACAAGTGCTTTAGCTACTCTCTTTGGATTCGGAGCGATGTATGTGATGTTGTCCACATTTATTCTGGCTACTATACAACCATTAAGAATCTAATTCTTCCGAAAAAACATTAAAACTGCGCGTTCGGCACATTTCTTCATCAGGACAAATATAATTGGCTGAGGTAAATATAATTGCAATCAATTCAGTTACTGATTCTACACGAATTGACTGCACGGATAGCCGAGTGGTATATATAGGTCACCACACCAATTACCACTGTGCGCGACGTGCTTCGAGTTCGATCCCCGCATGGGACAAGTATTTGTGTGATCCACAAATGCTTGTTTCATGTCTGGGTGTTCTTTGTACATGTGATTTGAATGTTTGTAAACCCCTGCGACACAAGTAATAAATTCCTTAGTGCAGGCGTCGTTTTCTTGAAATGAAAAAATAAAAATAAATAGAATTATTTCCAGGTTACGTGTGAAGTAAAAATCAGGATATATGTAAGATTTTAATTCACAAAGCAATGCAATTCTGAGCTAGTCTAAACACAGCGGGCGCCAACTCCGCGGGGCGCGGTGAGTAGTGCCTTGTGTTTTCATTTTAAATTGAAATGTCGTTGGTATGCTTTGAAATAATGTGCAATAATAACTAATGTGTTAAAAAAAGGGTTTTTAAAATGAATTTCTAGGAAAGGTTGTGGATTTAATGTTAAGTACTTATCAATGACATGTTTTTTTTGTCTTAAAGTTTGATTGAAGTTAAATAAATAGATTTTAAAACACGCGGATAGCGCAATTTTATAGAAGCTAATTGTATGATTTTTTCGATCATCAAAGAAAACCAGGATTGTAATTGAATATAGGTAGTAATGAATTAAGCTAGGGTGGTGTTATTAACAGCTTCGGTAATGGCGCCCACCGAGGGACTCACAAGCGTGGTGATCAATACTCGTTCTCTGTATGAGAGGCCTGCAGTGGGACAGTTACAGGCTGGTGTTATTAACAGCTTCGGTAATGGCACCCACCGTGGGATTGAAAAACGTGGTGATCAATGCTTGTTCTCTGTATGAGAGGCCTGCAGTGGGACAGTTACAGGCTGGCCTAAAGTTACTTCATTATTACCTAATACACTATATCGTGGGCAATAACAATTGTAGCTTATTAGATTATAGCCGGAATTATTTGTGGGTGCGATGGCTTTACGATGTTACTAAAAATAATTATATTACCAGTTGTTTGTTACGAGAGTGTGTTTGTACATCACGTATATATCCTAGAAGTAGGTAGGCAGACTAAGCAGGTGGCAATGCTGCCAGCCTTCTGGGCACGTTTCCCGACATTGGCAACGATGATGATGAATTTTTTGATGCTTGTTAATAAGTTTTCTATTTTTTATTTAGCTTTATTTATTATAGGTAAGTAGTTTAGTTTAATTTATATTAGAAGGTTTTAGTTTAGTTTTATTTTAATTATAATTAGTATTATGTGACTAAGCAGGTATAAAAATATAATAGACAACCCACAGTTTTAATTTTTTGTGAATTTAAGAAAGTATAAAAGTAAGGTGTCTCGGATAATATCTTCTAGTATTTTTGTTAACCCCTCGTGGTAAGATAAATGTTTGTGTTTCGAGTAGGTTGGTAGTGCATTGGGTGGGCGTCGAACCAGCAACCGCATGACTGCAAACCCGACGCTCTATCCATTAGACAGCCTCTGCTTAATCTTACACAGCCAATGTTTTTTTATTCATGATATTTTTTACAACTCATTTTACTGTTTTTGATCCGATTTTTATAACGACTTCCGACTATTTTTTTTATTCGTGTCGTGTTTTCGAAGTTGACGATGGCTATATTAAACCCTAAACGCAATTAATTATGTTTTAATTGTTAATAATATTGAATTGTTTGCAATAATTTCTAGAATAGCGGACCCATCCCAGCTTCGTGCTGTAATACATATCTAAACATTCTAGAAAATGCAAAGATCCGTTTCGTTGAACAAAAGATCTAAGGTTTTGAATAATTTTAAAACGGCGGTAGACTAGGAGGTCGGACTTGCGATCATGTGGTTGCCGGTTTGAATCCCACCCATTGCACTACCGACTTGAACCCACTCGTAACAAATACGCATATTGACAGGAGTGAATAAAAAAAAAAGATTACTATGAAAATATAGAATACTAGGTGTTCCCCGCTAGTCCGCCCGCGGTACCTAGTCTTTTAGTAAAAAAATATAGCCTATGTTACTCAGGGTGAATGTAGCATTCTAATAGTGAAAGAATTTTTGAAATCGGCACAGTAGTTTTTGAGTTTTTCTTTACAAATATACACACAAAAATACAAATCTTTCCTCTTTATAATATTAGTGTAGATAAAGTCCACAGTTCTCACTGAGACTGCTCCTCATCTATAGAATTCAAACAATAACAATGCAATAGTTAGCTCTCTTACCATAGACTCTACACTCTTCGACATTTTTCTATAATTAATTGTCAACAGAACGCAATGATGACGACAAGAAAATTAAAAGTACACTCACAAAGATTGAAAAATAACAGTTGCCAGTGGAAAAATTAATATTACTATGCACGAATAATATTGAGGAATTACTTTTTTTATTATAAAATCGTTTGTAAGTAGTTCTGTTCGCTCATCGTGCTTTTTTAACGATTTTAAGATCTTAAGAAGTAATTACACATTCTTTGATAAAGAAATTAATGAAGCGGCAGTAGACTAATGGCTAGGGCGTCGGAATTGCGATCATGTGGTTGCGGGTTCGAATGCCACCCATTACACTATCGACGTGAACCCACTCGTAACACAAGCATCTTAGCTTAGCACGAGAGGTTAACAAGATTACAGGAATTTGCGACTCACAGAAATAATAAATGTAAGAGTTTTTTTACATTTATTTCATCAATACCTACTACTTAATATTAGAAAACAGGAGATTTTTGTTTGTTTAAACCTCCATAGCTCTGTAACTACCAGTTGGAAAAAATAATTATAAATAAAATGTGAAAAATCTTTTGAAATAAAATCACGCGAACGAAATCGTAGGAGACATTAATAGTTGTTCAGTTTTATGAACCTGGTTACCTCGTTGAATAAACGCACTCTATAAAAAATATACCAGTATAAATGCCTCCAGTAAGCTGTTTAGTAAAACGGTTACGACTGTACACAGAACGATAATAAACTTTATGTGGTGCAACTTTGTTCTTTGTATTAAGTAAAAGACAAATGCACTATAGTTGCTCAGTTGAAGAAATCTGTGACAGAGTTGTTTTGAGTTATATTAATGAACTAGTTGCCCACGACTCTCCTAGCCGTCCCTATTTTTTTCTGGTTAGAAATATAGCTTATGTTTCTAAGGAATAATGTAGCTTAATAATGGTGAAAGATTTTTTTAAATTGGTCCAGAATCAGAGTTTATTCGTGACACAAGAAGTTATGGAGTTTCTTGCCGGTTCTTCTCCATAGGAATTACATTTTGGGAACGCGCAACTAGCGTCATTTTAGGTTTTTAAAGTGCCTGGAAAAGCTTACTTGAAATAAAAATATTTTCAAATTTTTTATTTTGTTTAATTTTTTTAATGACATTTCGCGGCGCTTCATTTTTATTTATATTTTGTGTAGTTAGAGTTACAATTCAGAATGTGTTTTAAAACCGTAAATAATAAGAAAAAAAATGATTTAAGGTCCTCTTAATTAAAAGAAGACTGAATTATATATAAATATAAAGATATTTTTTAATGCGTTTCTCATTAATAGGTTTCATTTAATTTAAAATATAGAAAATGATTACATTGCATTTTAAATTTTATTTTAATATTTTCGTAAAATTAATTCGATTAAGTCTCAAGAACAAAATCTCGCAAATAAAACCCGCAACGGAGAAAAAAAACCGAAATGTTTGTCTTATAATATAAAATTCTGTTTTTTTTTTAAATAGGTTTTGGGTATATATAAATATATGTGTATATATGTATATCTGTATGTACGTTAGTACTTACCTGAAGACGAGAGCTCACAGAATGCACTGAGCAGCGAGATTCAAGGCTTTTATACTGCCGGACCGTAGGGGCGGGCGGGAATAACGAGATCTATGGAGACGAATGCTACAGAAAATATAAAAAATATATTGTTTATATTAAATGTGTATCATGAATATTGAAGACAAAGTCTAAAAAAAAACAATCTTTTCTGATTTTTGTTGGTATACATTATTATAATAGACTTTTTTTTATCAAAAGATTTATTTGTCGCCACATAACGCTGAACGACATTGTGGCAGATAGAAAGGATTGTTAAGAGACTAACTTGACGCATCAAACTATTTTACCAAGTATTCTGTTAAAGTGGTGGTAGAAGAGGTCTGTGCCTAAAAGTGGGACATCATAGGTCTAGAAATAAAACTAAGGTCACGGGCAGACTGTCTGTCCGTGACCATAACACCTGCAAAGGTGTTGAAACGTCGGGAACTAAAATCGAAAACCGCGATAGAATCCGTTTAAAGTAGTTTTATTTCAATGTCTAATATTCGCGTAAACCTCAGAAAACAATATTTATAGGTATTTTTTATTAGGTCAACTGCAGTAAGCATGATCGCAGGTTTTTACTGCTTCACCGAACTTAAGACCGGCCTTAATTTTTACACTTAGAGGCCGGTATTATATATTCTCGGGATTTGCTCGGTGTCTCTCAAAAGGAACAAATAAAAAATAAGGTGATCCCCGACATAGCATAGATGCATTAGCAAGCTGATGTGGCAGTGGGCTGGTCAAATATGCTGCAGAACCGACAACCGTTGGGGAAAACGTGTTCTTGAGTCGAGACCGCGTATCGGCAAACGTAGTGTAGGACAACCGGGGCTAGATGGAGCGACGACATCCGTAAAGTGGCTGGCAGTGATTGGTGATGAAGAGCTGAAGATCGAGCTCAGTGGCGTGCCGTAGGAGAGGCCTATGTCCAGCAGTGGTCGAATATAGGCTGATGATCGTTATACAATATGTAACAAAACCTCAGGCCGATCCCTAAGACTATCATTCAGTATCCTACTGCGAACATAGATACGTAGCCATTAAATGGATTGGAGATTATTTTTTTTACCAATTGAAAATAATAAAATCAAAATAAAAACTGATCCAAGGCAACAGCAACACTGACCGCTCCTCAAAGTTCACGTACTTACTACCTGCAGCTTTGTGTCAAAGAAGCCGCATATGCGAGACGGTTCATGAACTGTACCACGAATACGCATTTATTGGATCTGACAGGGGTTTTGTTACATATTGTATATTCTGTTAGAAATAACCATCTCCGTAGCTTTCTGTATCCCATCTCAGACGTCCCGTGGTTTTACGCAGTATTGCCCTCAGCCACCAAACGTAGCGATAACCAACGAATTATAATTAAATGCAATCGAACTACTTATCATAAACAGGAAGATCGGGAAACTGTTATGTCGATCGATTTGGAAGTGGAATCGATTTGTTGTTACGAGAATAGATACGAATATTGTTTTAGGTTTATTTTGGTCTAAAAAGGAGTCTTCATGTTTTTCTGTTTGTATTTTCTTTGTAATAAAAAAATATGAATTTAGAAACAGAAAAGATCTGGCTTTTACTTATTCAAGTGATAAGAAAGGACTTCAATCCGAATTTCTTTTAGACATTATTGGTTAAATTTGTCGATTTTTTTATTTAAATACCAAATAATTGAATCTTTTTTGGGAAACTTATATAGGGTAACCTCTGAGATCTCCCTATTTCCTAAGGTTTTTATACTAACAATCCCCGATGACTCAGAATTTTTATATTTTGATTTATTTGTTTGGGACAAAATACAGTCATATGCTAAGAGGTAGTACAATTTAGATATATATCAAGTAAGTAATTAAACAACCCACAACATTGTCCATGAATTAATAATTCTAAAAGTTAAGAATTGTAATGACTTAAAGCCTGTCAAAGATCACCATCGTTAGGACCAACGGCTTAAAGGCACAGAGGATCCTCGGTATATTTACAAATGATTACCCATCCACAGACCAACCGCGCGAGCGCAGCTTAACCTTTATTATCGGTCAAATCTATGTATATGCATAGTCTGAGTCCCATGTTTTATTTTAAAGTCTGTATTTTGTTACATATATTTTTATATTTAATTTGTTTATATAATTATGAACCAATTTAAAAACATACTTATTTAATAAGTCTGTTGAAGATGAGAGTGAGGTAATTGAGTGCAATAGTGTTGACACATATACATGTTGTGATATTGAAGCAGTCTTCATTATTGAAGATGAGATCTGATCACGATTTGATATTATCGGTGGCCTTATTTCGTATCTTGCAAAAACAACTCACGGTAGTCAACAGCAAAATTTATACAATTACGTATTGCTGTCAAATCGCAAATTTATTTTACGTAGACAAAACAACAGTAATTGGATATTTGACTGTTTCAAAGCGGCGGACCTTGGTTTCGGACGTGTATTATGCATATAAACCTTCCTCCTGAATTACTCTATCTATTAAAATAACCGCATCAAAATCCGTTGCGTAGTTTAAAAGGTCTAAGCATACATAGGGTCAGACATCGGGAAGCGAAGATCAAAAATATACTACAAGCTATATCGAATTCTAAAAACAGTACAATAATTACTTTAACATTGAGCGAGTTACAATAGTTACAAACAATTCAAAATTACTGAGAGATCAAAATGTGACGTCAATATTCAAATCTCCATATTAATCTGCTATAGATCCATACGAGTCATCGTTTTGCGAAAAAGAAAATGTTTTTTCTCAGTTTTGCCTAAATTTACGCCTATTTTTAGGGAAACATTGGCATTTAATATCAATAGTAGTCAAATAACTTATGGTGCAAAAGTCATCTTTCATCTTTTGCAGACTGGTGTTGTTAGTTCCTTTTAAGTAGCTTTCGTGAAGCGACTTCATTTTTATTTATATCTGAGTATGAGTCTGCTGATATACTTCCTGTTGTATAGATATACCTTTGAGTCTTCTTCTTAGCGTGTCGATCAATGGCAATATGATGTTTATATATTGTCAGACCAGTACTCGGCCACGCAGACAGCATTGTCGGTGGCGTCGTAAAGATCTTCACGTGTGCAGGTGTTGGGACACGCTGGGCAGTTCAATAAGTGGGCCATGGTTTGGTTTGAGAAAAAATGCCGCACTCACATGGCTCAGGTGTGCTGTAACCCCACCGGCACATATTTTCTTTGCACCGGCCAACTTGGGTCCGGAGTATATTAATAGACTTCCACGTTGGCCATGGTAAGCTATTGCCGGGAGGGAGTTTTTCGCTTAATGTAGAGGGGAAAGTGAATGGACCTTTGAGTATACCCTGTATACAAGTTTTATTTTTAGTATATACCGAAACGAAATGTGTCAAATGTTTTCATATTTTTTCTTCTCTTTGCTTTGAACTTAAAAGAATCACATCCAGATCTTCCTTAAGATTCGATGTGTATTGAAAATATCGAACAAACAAAACACAACCGGACAGCGAGACATTTTCATATTTGTAGTAATCTTGAATAGATTCGAACGATGTCGTAGTTTGCAAGAAGCGAACACAGCATAAACGGGTATTTGTTATTTTTTATATTTGAATTATCAAAGATAAGATGAAAAAAACCGGCCAATTGCTAGTCGGACTCGCGCACCCAGATTCCCGTACAAAAATAAGTTTAAAATTATTTAAATTATTTTTATTATGTGATGTAATTAAAAATTTACGGTTTTAGCAATGTTTCCTTTATCTGTACTATAACACGTTATAATAACGGCCTTTAAACGTCCCAATGCTGGGCACAGGCCTCTTCCCATATAGAGAAGGAATGAGCATTGATCACCACGCTTGCTCATTGCGGGTTGGCGATTTCAGATTCCAATACTTTGAAATCCAGGTTTCCTCACGATGTTTTCCTTCACCGTTTGACAATGATGTCTTAGAATGATTAAGAAAGTAGTTATAACTTTGAAAAAGTCACATTGGTACTTGCCTGGGTTCGAACCTGCAACCATGTGCATGCGAATCCGGTCATTGAACCGCTAGGCCACCACGACATATAACACGTTGCTTCGTAACAAATTTCAAGATTCTAAGTTCACGGAGGTAGGTATATGAAAACGTAACGTCAAATTTCAAATCTCTGTACCTACTAATCTGGGGCTGCCCCGTACAAGTCGGTTTGCGAAAAAGAGATAGAAACATGCGTCATCAACTAACTTTATAAGCTTCTAACTTTTTTTATCGAGGAAAAGCGAGTCCTTATAGAGACAATGCACGGATAGCCAAGTGGTATAGGTCACCACGCTAATGACCACTGTGCGCGACGTGCTGCGGGTTCGATCCCCGCATGAGACAAGCATTTGTGTGATCCACAAACGCTTGTTCCAAGTCTGGGTGTTCTTTGTGCATGTGATTTGAATGTTTGTGAAACCCCCGCGACACAAGGATTAACTTACTTAGTGCGGTCGTCGTTTGTAAAAACGAAAAACTTTACTGGTGGTTTGTCTCCGACAGAAGACACATTTTTGCGAAGCAGGAGTCATAAGTATTTTATTTTCTTTATCAAATTCTTTAAATATCAATCAAAATTTTCCAATGATATTCTGAAAAAAGTATAATTAAAAATATTTATCTCTTAAAAGCACTACGCTATGTAACGTACACCGACCCACAACTTGAAGAAACCTTACAAATATGAGAACAAAAGAAACACGATATTATTTATTCTGAGTTGAGAAAAGCATTATTTTACACTTTTATTGAGCGTGGGTGAGATATATTAATTTCATGTTGTTTTTAAGCATAGACTATAAATAATCTTCGTAGAATCACAGGCCGTGTTGTGGTCAACTTCCAATCTCAATGGATTTAGCTGAATACAATTTTTTTAAACTTATTAGTAATGTGGGTCGCTCATCACTAGTATTCTTGTTAACCCCTCGTGCTAAGCTAGATATTTGTGTTACGTGTAGTTTCACGTCGGTAGTTTGACATGATCGTAAGTCCGATTCCGCTTTTTAGAGCGACTGCCTATCTGACCTCCACAACCTATTTTAAACTGGGTAACACTATCCCATAGTAAGACTGGTTTGACGAATTTACTGTTCAAGCTCACTGTATGACAGTCGGGACCAGGGCCCACGACCGATAATTGGTGACTTTAGGAGTAGATGAAAATATTCGCGCGACTTAATTAATGTAGCCGTTAACATTAGCACACCCATCTTAATCCAATCTGCAGCAATATTGCTTAACTTCAACTCAACTAATCAAAGAATCTGCTGATCCATAATTTTGTTCACAATCTTCAACGAAGGTAATTTTAAAAGAAACTTTGTACAAACAAGACGATTAAAAACTTGTAAGTTTTAGATAAGAACGTTTTCAAGATGTCAACTAATTTTGCCAGTTTAACCTACTTCAAAGAAGAGGAGGTTGTCATTTTATTTTTTTAGTGTAAGATGCATGAATAGTACCTTAATCAATCATACTAATATTATAAATGTGAAAGTGTGGATGTTTAGATGTTTGTTACTCAATCACGCAAAAACGGCTGAACGGATTTGGATGAAATTTGGCATGCAGCCTTTGACATGGAAAAGAACCTAGGCTACCTTTTATTCCGATTCCTTTAGTAGTTCCCGAGGGAAAATTGAAAATTGTTTACGAGCTAAGCTGTGGGCAGACAGCTTATAAATTTGGTATTTTTCTCTATTACAGCGCAAGTTATAACACGGGTGAAAATTGTATTCTATTTTTCATTACTTTCACATTTTCATTTCTTTTTGGACCCAATTCTGAAGTCCACGCAGAGAAGTCGCGGGCAGAAGCTTTAAATAATATTCTTTTCATTCAATGAACTGACACTTCAATTTATGTGTCAAAATGATGGAGAGCATTTATGTATACGAGCATTGATATCAAGATTGGTTGAGGCGGGTCCCACGGGAGCCGATAATAACACCAGCCTGTAACTGTCCCACTGCAGGCCTCTCATACAGAGAACGAGCATTGATCACCACGCTTGTGAGTCCCACGGTGGGCGCCATCACCGAAGCTGTTAATAACACCAGCATGTAACTGTCCCACTGCAGGCCTCTCATACAGAGAACGAGCATTGATCACCACGCTTGTGAGTCCCACGGTGGGCGCCATCACCGAAGCTGTTAATAACACCAGCCTGTAACTGTCCCACTGCAGGCCTCTCATACAGAGAACGAGCATTGATCACCACGCTTGTGAGTCCCACGGTGGGCGCCATCACCGAAGCTGTTAATAACACCAGCCTGTAACTGTCCCACTGCAGGCCTCTCATACAGAGAACGAGCATTGATCACCACGCTTGTGAGTCCCACGGTGGACGTCATTTTTTCCTTTTTATTTTCCACGCTAGTCAGTAGAATCTTTAACGATATTATATCTCAAGGTTATTCGTTTGTTTTGATAAATTGCTTTTCGATCAACGAAATTCGATGAAAATCATTCTCTGTTGAATTTGGCGCCTAACAAACCATGTCATTCCAATATTGTTAGTCAATTTCTCGTACTATGAATAACATTAAGTTTATTATTTATGTATTAACATTACTTAAATATCTTTGACGGTTCAATGAGGGTGAAGGCAAAAACAATTTTTTTTGTCAAATTGTTTATTATTTTTCTGAGTTATTTGTGGAACATAACGTCGCAGGGTTCAACCGGAGATCTTGGGTTCGATTTTTTCTTTGAGTGATGAGCACGATCATTATTTTGTTCTGTGTATGAGTGTTATTTATCTATATTATGAATGTATTTAGAATATATAAGTATGTTTATCAGTTGTCTGGTTGCCATAGTACAGGCTCTGCCTAGTTGGGATAAGATGGCGGTGTATGAGTTGTCCCAAGATAATATATTATTTCTATTACCGGAAATATCGAGTAATAAACATATGAATAAATAAAACATACAATCCAATTGAGAGACATTAAAAATAAATAAATATAAATAAAATATTTATTATGAAATAAGCAGAGCCTTTGTACATTACCTGTCTTATGTATTGTTCTCCTATTAAATGTGTACAAAAATTATTAAATAAAAAACTTAAATAAGTAAAGTTAATACATAGCATTTTTTATCAAATTATGCAATTATAATTATTTATTTATTTTCTTTATGTAGCATTTTTTTTATATTATTTCAAGTTTTTTCGTTTGTACATACATGATAGATATTAACCTAACCTATACACCTATATACTTTCTCACTAACAGCTGCTTACGTATTCGTCCGATTTCGGAGCAGCTCGTCTCGATCTAGCATACGTCTAGTCGCACGTACACAAACACCGTGCCGAAGTCTGCCGAACTGAAACGACGTTAGACGATGCACGGCTTTCAACGCCGCACCGCTCTGCCGGTCGGAGTGGGTGTTAGGTTTATTTTCGTTACGGAATTTCTTGATTCGGTCGCCGCGCTCAAAGCCCGCGATAAAAGCTATGCAATAGCTTCAAAAAATTAAATATGTCGAACCTATTTTTTTTTTAATTGTCCTGTATAATACAGATGGTGGTTAAATATTAAAATGGCATTACCTATTCAATTTTCCTTAACCACTTCATTTAACTACAGTTTCTCGAAGAAAAATCTAACCGTATTTCTGAAGATTATTAAAATGTCTTGAACGTAAACCGCAATATAATATGATTTCTTTTAAAAAAATAAGCTTAGTAGAATAAAAAAAAATTATTAATAATACCGGCCTAATAAACGTTCCACTGATGGGTACAGGCCTCTTCCCATATAGAGAAGGGATGAGCATTATTCACCACGCTTGCTCATTGCGGGTTGGCGATAACAAAATGTGATGCCGTCAATTTAGAAAATGATGACTGGCCTCCTGTTGGTCTAGTGATTAGTGGGTTCGTTTCCCACCCAGGACAGTAAGGTCAGGTCAATTTTCCACAACCGACTGGCTTGTTGGTGCAGTGGTTAGTGACCCTGACTGCTGCATCGGAGGTAGTGGTTTCGATTCCCACCGATTCGATTCACCGTTCCCGTAAATATCTATTTTTAGGCTTTGTTACAGTGTTAGGGTCCCGTAGCCAGAAGGCAAAAAACGGAAACCCTTATAGATTCGTCATGTCTGTCTGTCCGTCTGTATGTCACAGTCACTTTTTTCCGAAACTATAAGAACTATGCTGTTGAAACTTGGTAAGTAGATGTATTCTGTGAACCGCATTAAGATTTTTAGACAAAAATAGAAAAAAGAAACAATAGATTTTTGGGGTTCCCCATACTTAAACTGAAACTCAAAAAAATCTTTTCATCTAACTATATGTGTGTACGTACTACTAACTATATGTATCTATGGATAGGTCTTCAAAAATGATATCGTTATCTTTATTATTTTTTTCTAAACTGAATAGTTTGCGCGAGTGGGTAAAATGATTATCAGTAATTGTCTAGTAGCCACTACTGAAGTAGTCAACAAGGATATTTTAGATATATTACATTTATACTTATATGTATATATTTATTTATACTTACAATAATTTAGATTAGTTGTCCGATCGCCATAGGTAATACAGGCTTTACCTAGTTATGGCCGTGTTAAAGTTGTCCCGACTTGCTTTAGTTAAAATGAGATGATAATTTTTTAGATAACTTAAAGAAGTTTATAATCTATTTTCTTTCTTTTGTCACTGGCGTTCTATCACTATTTTAATTTCTATTTCAATCTACTTTGAAGTTGTCAAATTTTTGTTCAAACTTCAGAAATGCAATAACTCTTATCTACATAATTTACAAAATGTTTTTCAAGACCCGGATTTAAGGTATTGTAATTTTACTCTACAATTGGCCAGGGTACATTTTTATAGTTATTTTTCTTTTTTTAGTACTTCGGGACACCTCACACACGGTCATCTGATCCCAAACTAGGCAGAGCCTGTAATATGATGACGAGACAACTGATAAACATTTATATATTTATAAATACATAATTATTATGTATAGATAAATTACTCCAAGACACAGAAAAAATGATAGTGCTCGTCACACAAAGATTTGTGGGAATTGATCTCACGAACTCTGGCATAGCAGTCTGGGTCACTAACCACTGAACCTACAGGCTAGTCATCTTTGTCAGAGATATTCACTACAATCTGGGTTTTGCTACACATGCTTTACCGGGAACCAGTCATGATTAATGGGTAAAATACTGTGGAACCTCCCTCCTGCCGCCAGCTTAGTACAATCAGCATAGTCGCTGCGTGCGTTGTTGCTGACTCTAGGTGCCTCTAGGCCGATTATTGTAGTACGCGTCTATGCACACCGGAGGCAGATTGATCACATTGCCAAATGTAACAGCGTATTAGAATTCCAGCGATATAGCGTACTGTACTCATGAGAACGCATACTTCAGACTGAATCCACGTTCACACTGGGCTGACAGCGGGCATATTGCAGTCGGTGGCAGACACTACCTATGTAATATATAGGTGTCTGCCGCATACATATATTATACTACATCTACACTTACATTAATGAGAGGAAAGATTTATATTTTTTAGTGTGTGAAGATTTGTCCTGGTGATGCTTAAATTGATCAGCCTATGACGAAGTGTTTCCAAGGGTGCCTGTAATTTATATTTCTTCCTTTTCACAGATATTCAAAATGTTAAACAACCCTATTTCAAATACTAAAGTCTGAAGATGCGATGCTTATTTTGGGTTCCTGCATTCAAACGAAATTTAGATTTATTTATTATGTTTAATTCGAGTGAGTATCTGCAGAAAACAATCACAACCTTTTGAACAGACTTCCAAATCAGGAGGATGTTAAATCTTTGTATATTGGTCATGCGATATCTCCGGCTATCGTGAATCGATTTTAAAAGTTATTCTTGTAGTTGACAGTGTATACCTCAGAGGTGATCCCATATAACTTACATCACAATCGAATCAGTAGTTTGGTTAAGTATTTCCCCCTAAAATGTCGAAATGGAATAATAATAATATATTAACCAATCCACGTAACACATACACACCAATAGCCCAGTTTAGTTTATAATACCTTATTCCTCAATAGTTCTGTAGCTACCTTGGGCCGTTCATGTCTGTTCTTCCATAGAGCAGGGGTGAATAGCCCCTGGTAGATGCCCCATCCCATATTAGAGTAAAGTTCTCAACAAGGCCACTGCGTGTTGGATCTCCGTCCCCACGTAAGCCTTTCAAAGGACAGGGTCTCTTCTTCTGAAATTATCCCGTGATAAAAGAGAGATACAAATAATAATATATTTATTTTCTCTTCCACGAATAGCGTATTATGTCCTCGTATCAAGAAAACAGATCCAACGGTGTTCAGCTAGTCTAATTATAAAATTCTCGTGTAGCAATGTTTGTAACCAAACTCCTCCGAAATGGCTGGACCAATGTATGAAATTTAGTATGCATATCGGCTAGGTCTGAAAATCGGCCAACATCTATTTTTCATACCCTTAAGTGATAGTGTTGGCCCTTTTTGGCAGAACAACGTTTGCTGGGTCAGCTAGTATTTAATAAAATTATTTTCAACAGCCAAGCGCTACCCTAAGACCAACCTTAAATCACTAACCTCATTATGAATTACGCTGAAATAAAGAAATTGGATGAAGAGTCGCTGCAGAAATTAACGGAAGGGACCGGACCTTGTGATAAATGCATATGTTCCTTACTCTCGCCGCCTGATGGAGAACGGAAGAGCTTCGGAACTTCTCTTAAGAGGGCTTTCGCTTCGTTCACTCCTGGCAAGAAGAGGAGGCCGCTGGACGGGCAGAGATCTGTTGATATTCCCATTGTTTACTCCAAAGGAGGTGGTGGTGAGTTACTCGTTGATAATGACTACTGCGCGCGTAACTATATATCTTACTGTATATATAATATTATAAATGTGAAAGTGTGGATGTTTGGATGTTTGTTATTCAATCACGCAAAAACGGCTGAACGGATTTGCATGAAATTTTGCATTCATGTAGCCTTTGATATAGAAAAGAACATAGGCTACCTTTTATCCCGATTTCTCAAGTAGTTCCCGAGGGAAAATTGAAATTACGAGAAATGGCAGAAATTGAAATTTGGTATGCATGTGGAAAAGGACATTTGTCCTATACCGATCTCTCAAATAGTTCCCGAGGGAAGTTTTAAAATGGTTAACGAAGCTAAAGCAACGATTCTGAAGTCCACTCAGACGAAGTCGCGGGCAGAAGCTAGTCTAATATAATATCTTGGGACAACTCACACACGGCCATCTGATCCTAAACTAGGCAGAGCCTGTACCTTGGCAACCAGACAACTGATAAACATACTTATATATTTATAAATACATACTACTCATCACACGAAGATTTGTTCTGGGTGGGAATCGAAACCATGACCTTCAGCTCAGCAGTCAGGGTCACTAACCATTAGACAAGCAAGCCAGGATTATGGGACGTGGTAGGGCAGACTAAAAGTTTTTTTTTCTTCCTGTTCTTTTCGTTTATTTGGGTAGGGTAAATGGCAGGATACGTCTCATCCCATCTTTATTACTCGTCATTGCAGCATCCAATCCTTCCTTTCTGTCATCACAGATGAACTCCGTGGTTGGTCGAGTGGCGTACACACCGCTTTTCAAGGTGTTGCTAGCTCTGAGGTCCCGGGTTCGATCCCCGGATCAATGTAGAAAAACACTTTTCTACGTTGTCTCGGGTCTGGGTTTTTGTGTTACCTTCGTTGTCTCTGATTCCATAACACAAGTGCTTAAGCTACTAACTTTGGATTCGGAGCAATGTATGTGATGTTGTCCACATTTATTTATTATATTATTTTTCATATTTTCATTTTGCAGGTATTTACACAACGAAGGAGGTGGTCAAACGTAAATCGTCTTGTGGTAAATGCGGTTGTGACAAGGAGAATATTGTGTTGAAGCACTCGTTCGCTAACATTCGCATCACAAGTCCCGATGTCTCCTCGATTTGCCCCTGCCCTTCTGATTGCTTGCCCGGTTGGTTATCTAATAAAATAGATAGTGTGATGTTCAACACATTTTTATACTTATCAAGTATATTGATAAAGATATAGACAAGTTTTTTTTTTTTGCTTTTTCAAAAACAAGCTAATCTAACCAAAATGAGGAATGATGCTCAAAATTTGTAAATTAAATCACATCCTTTATTGAATAATAATGGTAAATTTTTGCACCTGTAGGCTAAGTATAACAGTTGTCAACGAAAGCAATAATTGTTTACCAAAAAAGACTGTGGAAGCACAAATTTCGTTTTGTTTAACGTTGATGACCAACTAGATCTACTACAACGCAGTCGGTCACCGACGTTAGCCGATATTTAACTTGTTTTTTATCCTTATCTTTATCCAGTGAAAATCGCTTGGGTTGACAACTAAAGTTAGCCAATAACTGCTCTGGTTGCGACTTTTCCCTTTGATCATCACAGCTTAACATTAGTTAGGGACCCTTAAGGATCCTTCCAAAAATGACCTTTCACAATTTCCAGATAAAACCCGTCTCATGAACAACATAAAAGTGACGGTGGAACACATGACGATCGACCCTGACAGCGAGAACTCTGAGAGCAGCCTGCACCAGCACAAACAACGGACCCTGAGGGAACCGCTCATGTCTGACAGGCAGTCTCTTAACAGTCTCATCAACGCTCAATATGAAAAGGTCCAGGATTTGTACGACAGGCAGTATGATAACCCTGCTTAATGTAGAAAGGAACAGAAGAAGAATGGGTAGAAAGAAGGACGAGAGAAGATGTGGAATAGGTAGAAGATGATAGTGGAAAAGGAGGCAATGCTTATTACAGAACCTTATGGATTTCAGAAGATGGGGCAAAAAGAATAGAACAACTAAGCCTACGTTCTAGAAGTTTGGCAATAGCCATAAGTGACACAAAATCTAGATAAAACGTCTGTACAATATTGGTGATAGAACACAGAGAGCAGCCTGCTCCAGCATTGCTATCGGCAGTGGACCTTGAAGCCTCTCTTGTCTGATAAGAAATCTCTGATTAGTCTTATAGTCGCTTAATACGAGAAGATACAGGATCTTATTATAGGCAGTATGATTGTACAGTAAAATGGGGTACTTTTTAACCGCGGGGTTCTTTTAGTTCAATCAATTTCTCACCAAGGCAATCTTTATTTATTTTTATTTCTCTCTCTAAGATATATTTTCTTAATTTTAGATAATATTCCAATAATATTACTGTGTATTTAACTTTGGGGATTTTTAACTAAAAGTCGACTATAATGTACGTTCCGAATAGCCCCGAGGTTTCTAATTAGCCCCACTTTGCTGTACAGTTCAGTGAAGAAGGCCAGATAAGATCTATAAAGGTATCAATACAGGAAGAAACAGAACTTTCTAGAAAGAAGAAGAATGAGAAATGTGAGCAGAGGAGAAAGAGGAAACATCACATGGAAATGTTGTTATAAAGGTTTGCAATTCATAGAACGTGAAAGAAGATGGGTGGGATTGTTGTATTCTAGAATGAAGAACAATTCATAAACCGTCCAAGACGATGGTTAGGAACTACATCAATAGTCAACTAAGCCTAAGTTCTTGAAGTCAGACAATATCGGTAAATGATAGAGCTTGCGACTTTATAAGTCAGGGAGATATCGGTCCACTGCTGATCATGAAATCTCCAAACAACTTTCCAGAAAACGCCAGAATAACACCGCTTTCTGATTCCTTGGTATTCAGCGGTAAGGGATTGGAAAGGCCTTAAACTACACGTGAGTGTTGCCTCTAACCACACACTATAAGGTATAAAGCCCTGCAGTACCGCTTTCATCGTCGAATTCCAGTCCTAACAAGAGATGTCAGAACAAATTACAACATGATTATCAAAAGAACTAAATTATGAAGATGACTTGGAAAGGACATGAGAATCACACGACCGTTACGAAAAAATGCAGGAACTGCTAGAAAATACCTAAAAAACGTACCTAACTGGTAATAGAGAATAAAACTTTTCGCGAAATAAAAGTTCTAGATCTAGTCTAAAACTAGATGGACAAAGAAATATCAATAAAACAGAACTTATCATAAACGCTAGATGCAGTACGATGATTAATTGGGGAACCACGGGGTTACTTTGAAATTCAGGCAATATCTTATCAAAGCAATTTGTATATTAGAAATATATTTTCTTAATTTTGGGTATTTTAAGCTAACTTTAACGAGTATTAAAAAGAAGTTTTGAGATTGAAGAAAAGTCAATTCTACATAATGCTCGTTCAAATAAAATGGTAGAAAAATGTATTACGTATACCATAATGTTGCCCAAGTATATTGCGACAGGAATGACGGAATCATTAGCGTGCTAAGTCGTCCAAAGTGCAGCTGTATCGACGCCTTAGGCAATTCTTTAGATGGGCATGGTCTAACTGAGGGCACCACCCTCGCGATTGATATCCGAAGGATCAGAAAAGATTCTAAGATTCCAAATTACCCTGTGGTTTTCAAATCCCGACATTACTATAATTTATAATCTGTCAATTCATAAGCAAGCAGACTCACGTGCCTGCAGCCGTGTAAAGGTGGAACCAGACACTTATTTAGCAACAGGTATATTTCTAATTTTATAAAAAACGCTTTATATGTTACCAATATTCGTAATGTATTAGCTAAAATTGTGAATGCCAGAATATTGGCAAGGGTAATTTAATTTGTCTAATACTATACTTAGCACGAATATTTAGCGGTCGTAAATCACTACATCGGGTTAAATCATAACCTTAGCCAAGCTCTCTGAGATTCTAGGTAATTATTATCTGTCAAACTGAAAACTCATGTAGCTATAACTCTGATTTGACAGCGATCAGTGTCAAAATGATACGATTTGCGATCGATTTTAGTATTATTCGTGCACCAGTATTACAGATTTAATTAGTTTTGCTAGAAATTCTGGAATATATGGATGCATTAAAGGGTGTTACCATTTTTGTATTTAATAAATCCCACCGTTGAAGTAAATACATGAAATTTAAGTTTAATTTTGTTTGATTTTTGTCAACCCTCCTAACCTGCGGTTTCATAAAACAGCCTTAATTTTTCCCTATGTGGGTCGCACATTGCTAGTATTTTTGTTAACCTCTCGTACTAAGCTAATGCGATTACTAATGAAAAGGAGTGCCTATATTCTACGAGGTAATCAGTTGCATAAAACTGAACAACTATCCCCAAGGAATCATCCCCATAGGTCGAAATCTTGAAATGAAAAACGAACTTTTCATACAAAGTGACAGGTCACGTGACTTATGTTTGTATGAAAAGTTGATTTTCATGTGAAAAACCTATGTTTCTTTATAAAAGTAATTTTTTTAATAGTAATTTTATGCACCTAATTACCTCGTTGAATATACGCACTCCGTTTAAATTAATCCTGTATAATCATGAGAACACCATAATAAAAGTTTATATCAAAATTCAAATGGGATTCTTCCGAAGATTCATAAATTTAAAATTACTAGAATAGCCAACAAGTCAGCTTTATTCTGCCATCGCATCATTATCCTAGTTTGCGTAGGCGATGAAGGCCCTGCCTGTTTATCATTATGTAGTCTGTGGTCCTATAACACTTGGTGCTTAAATCTCATTGCCTTGCTAATAGAGTAACTTAAGTGGCAGACTCTATTTATTTCATATTAAGTTAATGCATTAGTGTTGTAACTATCAACTGATATTTTCATAGCTTTCAGCTTTATAGCTAAATAAACTGAATAGGCACTTGAGTTTATTATACAAAGGGTTGGAATAACAATATTGATTTTACCAATATTATTAATAACTATACCATTGCATGCATTTCAGAATAGAAGGATTGTTTAAGCTTTTGAGTCCCACGGTGGGCGCCATTACCAAAGCTTTTAAAAACACCAGCCTGTAACTGTCCCACTGCAGGCCTCTCATACAGAGAATGAGCATGGATCACCACGCTTGTGAGTCCCACGGTGGGCGCCAATACTTTTTTTATTATTTAATATTGTGAAATTTAAATTAAACACATGGTCTCAAAACTCAAATTTATTAAATGATCCTTAATATAAACATATTATTATATTACAACAATTATAAAACTTGCGTTTAACACGGTAAAACAATGTAAATATGTCCCATACATTCGTAATTTCTAAAATCTTTCATTCGTAAAATTTGAGAAATTAAATAAATAAATAAAGAATAGCAAAAGTTAACGCAGTAAATAACAAAAATACAGTTACAGAACAATATGTAAAAAATATACAACGTTTTTAAATAGCGGATTTATTTGCAAAGTTATTTGTATTTGAACCTATGGTTAATAGTTTGAACCTTTGAGGGTAGATATTAAAAAATGAAAATGTAAGGTGAAATATTTTCTTTACGACATGTAAAGACATAAACGCTATAAAAAAAAATAAGAGGACATTTTACTTATCAATGTGAACAACTTTGAATATGGGACCAACCCCAAAATCGTGAAAAAATTTGTCAGTTCACATAACACTTGGTCAAGATATGCGCTCATTAATGTATGGGGCAATCGGTTTTTTCGCGATTTCAGTGTTAATCTCATAGTAAAATTCCTTAACAGGTATTATCATTATTCTGTCACAGATTGTGTAATAAAAAAAATATTAAACACGTATATTTTTATTTCTCTCGTATACAAAGAATTATGAGGACACGGTGGATGGAAAATTCGCCTGACATCACTATGTCCTACAGTATCGCTAAAGTTGTGACGTGAAAAGCCCAACTCCTGAACTTTGAAACGCTTTATCTTTTAATTTTTTTATTCTTTTGATAATGAAAAAAACACGTGTCAAATATTTCTTTTCTTTGTAACTGACGGATTGTATATATTTTTACTTTTTAAGCCCAGTAAATAGTGTTATTGGTTACTGTGCTCACATTACTGCGGTATAAGTACCTATGAGATCTGGCTGATTACTACACGAATGGAGAGTACGTGATCAAGAACTAATTTTTATGTATAATTCGAGAAGCACATACCGTATATGTTAGGTTGCCAATCAAAGTATATCAATCATTTGCTTTTTTTAACAATAACGTAAGAAAGAAAAGTTTTTTTTTAAATAAAAGTCAATAAATATTTATGAATAAAAAATATTAGCGGTTTCGTTATGATTGGCACCATGCAAATGTATATTCCCACACTTATAATATACCTAAAAATTTGTTACAATATCAACCTTGCAATCGGATCTTAGACTATATGAGGTTTTTTAAAAACGGTACGGGTAAAATGGGGAGAATAGAAAATCAGGGGCTGAATAGAGAATTGCGGTTTTTTTTTCAGGTTAAATATAATGACAACGACGGACTCAACTATAAAAAACTATATGAAACCAATTTTATTGTAAAATTATATGTCTATCACCATAAAAGGCTGTAATCCTTCTCCAAAGTTGTCTTTATTCACCCCAAAATCATTTCTATTCACCCCATTTTACGTATTTAAAGATTTTTAAAACGGCAACGCGAAATTCATATGGTTTTGTACTCGTCCATAGACCGAAGTGAACGCTTATTATTAGACAGGCCGCATGCGTTTGCTGGCAAGGTAGTAGGTATAAAAAAACTACAGCGACCGTAAAGGCTCTGCTCCGAAGCGGCGAATGGACACGCTACGCACGCGTGCGAGCTTCGCTTTGTATTAAAATTAAACTGGAAGAGATAACATCCACTACACCCACGGACACGCCACGCACACATTAACACTAACAAGCTGTCACATGCAGTTTCGTGGGTGTAGCATTCGAGCGCCGCGTGCGATGCACTTAAGAGTGGTTGCACTAGAGCAGAAGCTTGCAGCTCCATAGATGATAGTCCAGCGCGGTCATATTTCTAGGACATTCAGAGAAAGATCCGCACTGAATTAAGCCAAAGATTCAAATACATATATCTTAAGCATGTACTAATATAATAATAAAGCTAGAACTAAAAAAAAAACGGTACGTTAGCACCACACCCGTATACTCAAGCGGAACTTAACTTTGAGTCGCTCTTAAGTCTGTTTGCTTACTGCGAGTTTGTTAAACACTTACGTCATCGACACTTATGACGTTCGGCGCTTCGATTGGTCCTCTCCGAGCTGATATTAAATATTTTTTATACGGTATACCGCAGTAACCCTGAACGCAGGCTTTGACTGTTTGATTCTTGGCGAAACCTTAAGGGCCTCCAGCCAGAAGGATTTTTTTTAGGGTTCCGTACTTCAAAAGGACAAAACGGAACCCTTATAGGATCACTTTGTTGTACGTCCGTCCGTCAGTCAAGACCGTTTTTCTTAGGAACGCGTGGAGGTATCAAACTAAAATTTATATCCAATACTTAGGCCTACTGTCCCTTGGAGCTGTGAAAATATCAAACTCAAAAGATACGGCCGTTTATGCCGCAAATTTTCGAAACTCGCACGGGAACCAAAACCTTCAGGGTACTTCTCGTAGACTTAGAACCTTGAAATTTGGCACGAAGTAACGTCTTATAGTACAGATAAAGGAAAAATTAAAAACCGTAAATTTTTACTTACATCATATAATAAAAATAATTTAAAACTTAAATTTGTACGGAACCTCGTGTGCGAGTCCGACTCGCACTTGGCCGGCTTTTTTTCTGTCAATGTAGCGACATCCCACTGACATGATCAGAGACCTTTTCCTTCGGTTTCCTCTAGGATGAGGAATTGAGAACGATGATTTTGCACCTCGGGGGTTACTTGTTTCTTTTTATTGTGGCGCTGCAAACGCTTACTGCGAATTCCATGAATGGTTTGCGGTATTTATTCGCTATGAGGTAGAGCCTCACCTCAGCCTCGAGCTGTTGCGAAAGTTGGTACCGCGGCGTTAAAGTTTTTTTTTTTTTAAAGATTATTAGCAATGTGGGTCGCACATTACTAGTAATCTCGTTAATCCTCGTGGTAAGCTAAGATGCTGGTGTTACGAGTGGGTTCACATCGGTAGTGTACTGGGTGGAATTCGAACCCGCAACCACATGATCGAACTGATCACGAATATAAGGACCCTGTGCTTACTATTAAATGTTTGGTATAATTTAAAATCACATACTTTTAAATCACTTCGATGCCACACAGTTCTAACGCGAACTCCGTTCATTAGTATTGAATTTCTGATTTTGTTCATCTACTTTTGCTGTACATGCGGTTTAGACCATTTAACTGATTTTTTGCTTGAAAGTATTATTGTAAGGCCCAGTTTTTTTATCCCAAGTTAACTCAACCAATGGTTAAATATGCAAACTAATGGTTTCAAAACGCGTTTTTTTATCAATTGTTTCGCTATCAAATGAACAAATTAGTTAATTATTTAACTATTTGTTAGAATAAAAATTGATGAATTGACGCGTTCTACCGAAATTTGAAACCATTAGTTAGGATAGTTAACCATTGGCTGAGGGACCAAAATATTGGGCCTTATTCAAATGCGATAAAGCCTCTTTTAACCCTCCACTTAACAACCCGTTAACCACTTGAACTTTTAAATTGGCCCCAAACCAGCCTTAACCCATATATGCCCAGAACTTTTTTTAACACCGATTTTTTTTATTTTTACATATGTTAAGTATGATTGATCACATATAAGCCCTGTAATAGTAGAATTTCATTTTCAGTACGAGAAGTACATTTTTTTCAGCGGGTCGTAAACGACCCCATGGGCACATAAAGTCGTACAATAGAAAGGAATGAGAACCGGCAAAATAAAAATACGTTACAGTTATATTAGTCAGTCTATATTAGGAAACATTAAGTAATAACATCAGATAATTTTAGAAATTATAAAAACAAGTCATAAAAATTAAAACAGTACATTACGAATGAAACTCTGCAAAACATTTGTCATGCAAATTGACGTTACATTTACGACACATTTTGATCGTTTTATTTTTACATAATGCACAGCGTTTTCTGACCTGACCGGTGAGAATAATATGTTGAGCTGAATGTTTTCTAACAGAAATGGGTACATTTGTTCTCACTTGCTGACGTGGCCCAGGTTGACATCTTATATTCCCATATTTCAGGAGTAAAGTTCTTGCAATTAGTATTATACCTATGAAACAGCTCAATTCGTCCCCCGATAGACAGAAATTATAGTTGTGCTTTTCAACAGCATACATTACGGTGTGCCTGACCATATACCTTATAACATCTTCACTAAAAAATAATTCAAAGAATTCTATCGGTTCACTTTCCTTAGTGAGTGTAAGAACTGTTCGTGGTAGTGGAGGTAACCACTCACTTTGTTGGGTATGAAGATCTCGCTTTATCCATTTGCGTGGCCTGACGTTAGGCTGTCTACTACGTTCTGAAGAAGGGCCATCACCCCTAGGTGTCCTGGTGGTGCGCACATTCGAAAAAGAACGTTCTGAATCAGTGATAATCGTCGGTGTCTCAACCGGACGAGAACGTCGTGATCTGCGTGGGCTGGGTCCCGATGGCGTGGAAATGGATTCAAGGTGTTCAGAACTAGGACTAGGATTGACTATTACCTCATCGATAGTTCTGTTCTCTTCAAAATGTTCTTCACGTTGTCGTAACACCATCTCAGCCGGCGCAAGTAATTGATGGCGGTTCAATCGATTTACATTATCACAATCTTCTTCACCTGAATCACCATCCGACATGGTACCATCGCAAGGCGGATCTATGTAAATATCGATGCCCTGCATATCTTCATCGTCATCGAACACCTCCAGGGCATCAGCTATTTCATTTATCGAGAGTACGTGTCGAGACCTAAAATAAAAAACAAACAATATGAAACACGATATGTGCCCACAGGGTCGTTATCGACCCACGAAAACTATATTACCGATTGTGAATAGAAAAATATACTATTTTCGAAAAAACGATATCTCTAACTCTGAAACACTCATTAGATTTCCTATAAAAACTATTAATACGGTAAAATAACATAATACTTAAAAAATACTTACATTTGTATCCGATCGGTCGCAAACTTTTTCAAGAAATAAACAAGTATAAACTTGCACTCCTAATTGTCAGTCAAAATTGTCGTGAACTGTCAACAAAACTATCTCATGTTTCAAAATTGTTCCTGTACCTATTAATAGATGGCGTTTTATTTAAAATTTAATAAACAGTTCGCGGTCAATATGCATTAACAGTTACGGTGTAATTTTGGTCGTTATCGACCCTATGGGCATATATGGGTTAAACCTGTCGACCGCATACGTTTAACAAACTCGCACTATGCAATCTGTTCTTATCCCTAACTACGTTGTGTTCGGCTTCCAGTCTCACAGCTGGACAGTATTACAGCGCGACTGTCCATCTGACCTCCACAGATACTGGGTAATACAGTATCCATAGTAAGACTGGTTGTTAGAATAATGACTGAGGAACTCACTCGAAGATGAACGTATGACCGGTTCAAAGCAAGCGCAGCTGAACATTTAAAATCGGTATTTTTTTTTTACTTTAACTCAGCCATTACAACTTAAAGTGACGGAGACTTAAAGGCGACTCAAAATCAAATGTCCTTTAAGTATAGATATTGGTTTATGAATTTACCCGAAGTGAAAAAAAAAAAATCATACATTTGAGCGAATTGATGTATTTTTAAGTATTTCAATTTTTTTTTGTTTTGTGCTTGTTTTATTAAAATCTACGTCTATATTTGGAAGTGTATAAAACTTTGATAGTTTAGAAAGAGAGATTTAGACACAAACAGCGACATCTTTGAACAGAACAAGGGCTAAAAACTATACAGGGTGTATGGGGAACGTTCCCGAAATCTAAGACAGGCAACGATGATGGGACGGTAAAAAATTCGAAAAAAAATAATAAATATACATAACCGCGCCGCATTCGCACTCGTGACAATACTAATAAATCATTTATTTGCTTGAAACATGGTGAGTATACAAGATGTTACTTAAATTATAGCACAGGACATACTTAACCCACATTTTGGACATGCAAAAATTTGTGAATTTATATCAGATAGATTATTTTAATTACGTACAATTACTATTAATACGGTGTATTTATTAGTGAAATTTTCTTATCATTGAGCTATTTTATTTATTTTAATATGATGAGCGCATGAGCGCCGCCAACCTCAGAATAAAGTATTCGCCATGGCCGAAATCGGCGTGGACGCCATGTTGGGGCGCGAAAGTTGTAAAAAAAAACAAATTTTCAACCATGCTGATGCGTCTTACCGTCCCATCATTGAAGGTATCATGATATCATGTCTACTACCACTTGGCTTTGTTTTTAAGGGCGTTCCCCCTTACACAGCCTAAAATATTATCAAGTAGGTGAAATTTAGGACCACGAAAAAAAAGCATTTTGGAATATTCATCACCTTAAGGTCGACTGATAGAGAATATCTTCTGGAATTAAGTTCGCCTGTCTACCTAACAGTGCATGAAGTATTAAATAAATAAATATTCCCAATAGTAAATTTTAAAAGTCGTGATTACCTGCATAAATTACTGATATATAGCTGCATTGAATAATAACATCAGCCTGTAAATGTCCCACTGCAGGCCTCTCATACAGAGAACAAGCATTGTTCATCAGTCACCACGTGTGAGAGTCCCACAGTGGGCGCCATTACCGAAGCTGTTAAAACACCAGCCTGAAACTGTCCCACTGCAGGCCTCTCATACAGAGAACGAGCATTGATCACCACGCTTGTGAGTCCCACAGTGGGCGCCATTACCGAAGCTGTTAAAACACCAGCCTGAAACTGTCCCACTGCAGGCCTCTCATGATCAGTATATTATATGTCTTAATTCACAATTTCGTCTACCCTCAAATGAGGTATAATTACAACTAGGGTAAAGTTAAATTATTTTCAAAACATGCATTTGGACCCTTTTCTAGGTATATGAAGGACTGCCAATTGGTTGTGGTACAATTTCTTATGGCTTTTAAAATCCACTAAATCTACTATCTTCGATGTCTGTAACAAGAAAAATATATTTATATAATAACTTCCGTGAGACGAATCCATAATTATTTAAAGATTCAACGGCTTACTCACGCGCATTCTCGAGATCGCCCGACTAGTTTCAGACTCAATGGGAGTCCTTAATGAACTAGTCGGTCGATTCCAAGAATGCGCGTGAGTAAACCGTTGAATCTTTAAATAATTAAGGAAAATATACTTGAATAAATAACGTGAACTGATTTTGTCGCGGTTCCAACATTGGTATAGAAATCAACCACAACAAAAAAAAACCTCAGAAGCAGTATCTGAAATTTCCATCATTTCAAAAGTCTATCATCGATAAAACAACTTTATGCCATGTAGATAAGGTTGAATTTGCGAAAAAAAATTACACTACTCATTTGAAGACAGCCCTGGCGGTGACTCTTGTTGTAAGCTATGTCTAAGGGGTTCTCTATAGCAATGGGGTTTAAGTAAAAAAGTTAGAAACAGTAAGACTGGGTATACAAGCGGATGAAGACCGAAGAAGACATGGATGGATTGTGTGAATGATGATATGAGAAAAAAAGGAGTGGATGCAGCGACGACGAGTAGGTAATAGAGATGAATGGAAGGTCACATTGCGCCGACCCCTAATTATTACAATGCGGTATTTTAGTAAAAAAAACTTTAGGTCCAGTTTTTATATCATAAAAAAATATATGACACGCTTATTTACTTTTGTGTCGTAAAAAGTAATTGTGAGGACACACTGAATGGAAAATTCACGTGACGTCACTCTGTCCGTAATAAAACTTTAATAACAATATTAAATTATAAATATTTGTGAATAGGACAGGGTGAAAAAAAATGTTTTTAAGCCTTTTGAATGAAGGAAATTCTAGTCTACAAACATATGATTGGAATAATTATCTTAAGGGGGTATCAGACGGTTCACTTGGATGAATGTTCACTTGAGTGAATCCTTCATTTTTCTTTCATTCCATGTTTACACAACTTAGCTTGAATGACATAGAAATGAACATTCACCACTCTTTTCTGTGAATATGGCGTCCAAGGAAGTCGTGTGTCTTGGAATAACTTTAATTTGTGATCATTTAATCAAGGAGTTGACAAAAAAGAAACAAAGAAAACGTCGACGATGGTGGAGTGAACGTTCTCTCCGTGTTCAGACTGTTCATATTACGTATTATTGTTTCACTTTACGTTCAGACGTATCACTTTGAGTGAAAGATGCGAAATGAATCAAGAAAATGAACGAAAAATGAACCGTCTGATATCCCCTTTAAGAATGAGTAAACATAATGATGAAGGAATGATAATAATAATATCTTGAGACAAGCTCGCACACGGCTATCAAATCCCAAACTAGGCAGAGCCTGTAAAATGACAACTGACAAACATAAAAAAAGATAAATAACACCCAGACACAGGACAAATGCTTGTGCTCATCACACAAGGATTTGTCCTGGGTGGGAATCGAACCCACGACCTCGGGCTTAGCAGTCAGGGTAACTAAACACTAGAACAAAAGGCCAGTCAAATTATTATTTCGTTATATACGTTACAGTCAAAGATATATAATTTAAATGAAACATATGATTTCAAAACTCAATTTAATAAATGATCCTTATTATTAAAATATTATTATATTACAACAAATAGATAAACTTGCGTTCAACACGGTGAAACAATATAACATGTCCCATAAATTCGTAAAGTTAACGCAGTAAATAACAAAAATACAGTTACATAACAATATGTAAAAAATATACAACATTTTTAAATAGCGGGCTTATTGAGCGCAGTGTATTTGTATTTGAACCCACGGTTAAGAGTTTGAACCTATGAGGGTAGATCGAAAACTTAATTCTTATAATATAACTAGCTGACCCAGTAAACGTTCGGACTTATTAAAAAAACTGGAGGGCCACTCCTATCATTTAGGGGTGTGTAAAATAGATGGTGGCCGATTTTCAGACCTACCCGATACGCACACAAAATTTCATATAAATCGATCCAGCAGTTTCGGAGGAGTTTGGGAAAAATATTGCGTTAATAACGGCTTAGAAATGACCGGACGGCTAAGCACAGACGCTTCCATATAGAAAAGAAATGAGCATTGATTACCCCCTTGCTCGTTGCTGATTGGCGATCCAATTTTTGGAATCCAAATTTCCTCACGATGTTTGCCTTCACCTTTTGTCAATAGTGTCTTAGAAGAAGAAGGTACATATAACTTTGAAAATGTCACATTGATACCTACTTGCCTGGTTTCGAACCCGCAACTATGTGCATAAGAATCCAATCATTGAAGTTCTAGGCCACCACGACATTAATGAAAAATCAATTTAAGATGGAATATTTTCTTTATTCTTAAATGCCGCTCGTTTTGAAGTCGGAAGGAGAAAGGCATTGACCAGACGACGAAATAAGTCCGCCGGCTTACAATATCCGGGCTTGAGAATCAGAATGTAACCATCACATGTAGCAGAGGGTTATAGCTCCATAGACAATAGTCCAACGCGGTCATATGTCCAACGGACAGGATACCTGTCTATTCAGAACAAGGTCCGCACTAATTTAAGCCGAGGATTCAAATACAAATATTTTATGCCTAACTATGAACTACAGCTAGCTGTCTACGAAAAGAAACACAATATAAAATACGGTACTTTTAGCACCACACCTGTATACTCTAAGCGGAACTTAACTTTGAGTCGCTCTTAAGTCGAGTTTGTTAAACACTTACGTCATCGACACTTATGACGTTCAGCGCTTCGATTGGCCAACCCCAAGCTAGCTTCTTATACAGGATTACTTTAAAAGGAGTTCGTATATTCAACAAGGTATTCAGGTGCATAAAACTGAACAACTTTCCCCAAGGAACATAGGTCGAAATCTTAAAATTGAAAATCATAATTTCATACGACGGGCCTGTTGGTCTAGTGGTTAGTGACCCTGACTGCTAAGCCGGAGGTCGTGGGTTCGATTCCCACCCAGGACAAATCTTTGTGTGATGAGCACGATCATTTGTTCTGTGTCTGGGTGTTATTTATCTATAATATGTATGTATTTAGAAATATATAAGTATGTTTATCAGTTGTCTGGTTACCATAGTACAGGCTCTGCCTAGTTTGGGATCAGATGACCGTGTGTGAGATTGTCCCAAGATATTTATTTATTTATTATTATTTATTATACAAACGTAAGTCACGTGACCTGTCACTTTGTATGAACAGTTAATTTTCCGTTTTAAGATTTCGACCTGTTCCTTGGGGATAGTTGTTCAGTTTTGTGCACCTGATTACCTCGTTGAATATACGCACTCCTTTTAAATTAATCCTGTATTTTACATCATGTACTGTACCCATATTTGTGAAATAAATTATCTAATCAATCAGAGAGCCGAACGTGGTTCACGAGTAGATCGTATGCGCAAAACAAATTCGCACTAGGCACTTTTTTTTTTTTTTGCCTATCTTGCCTCGCATTATGTTGTGTTCTTCCTGTCTCACATCTGAGCAGTATGACAGTGACCACCACTGATACTGGGTAATACAGTATTCCATAGTAAGACTGGTTGTCAGAATTCTAATGACTTAACGACTGTCAAAGAAGTAACCGCGGCGAGCGCAGCTGAACCTTTAAGATCGGTTTACTTTTATGATTTTTTCTAAGCTATTACACATTAAAGTGACAGAGATGTCAAGACTTAACGGCGACTCAAAATTAAGCGTAGTTTGTGTATTTTGATATTGGTTCATGAATGAAACTTTAAGTGACAAATTTCTACATTTGAGCGAATTGGTGTCTTCATTTCTAAATGTCTTACGGTACGAATACACCGAATCCGTCATCGGCCGAAGTATGCTCGGGCGTCATCGGCCGATCAAATCAAACGTAAGTAAATGGAAGAGAGCGCATACACTGCTACTACCGGCGTCGTCCGATGAAGCCCGAAAACGGACATCAACTGACGAGTCCGAACGTGTTTGGATTTTTTGTCAGTTTTACTCTGAAGTTGCACAGTTCAGACTTCATAAGTTCCACCGACAACGGCCGTTATCGTCTGCAGTGTATTCAGTTGAACGTCCGAGTTACTCGTCCGAGTAGTTCTGTCCGCCATCGGCCGACAAAATCGGTTTTAGTGTATTCGTACCGTTAGGCTCAACTCACACCAAAAGAGCGTCGAAGAGCGGATGCCCGCGGCGCCGCGGGAATTCCTACCAATTCGTCTCGTTCGAGTTTCTCATGCGATAATGAGTATTATACTAATGAAAATAAAGTTAAAATTCATATGACACTAAAACTGCACTCCGCTTCGACGCTCTTTTGGTGTGAGTTGAGTCTTACTCTATTATAATAAATATTCCAAACTTTATTATAATAATGACCGTATACTGAAACGTTCATCAGTTTTAAGTCTCATGCTGTCTCTTTCACACTAGTATGTAAAGTAGCGACAGATATACATTTAAGAACATCTTAAAGTTCATTGCGTTTCAGTATAGGGTAAGAAAGTTACAAATGAATATCTTCTATATATATAAAAATGAAACCCGTTTTCCGTTGTCATGGCATCACGCGTGAACGGCTGGACCAATTTCGTTAATTCTTTTTTTGTCGTGTTGTTTATTATCAGGAGAAGGTTCTTATAGAGAAAAAAAATAAAAAAGTTGCGCGAAAATTTAAAAAAAAATTAAAGAAAAGTTGATGATAATATTAACTTTTCTAATTTAACCTTTGACATAATTATCTGTTAGTTATTTGACATGACAACGTCTGTCAGGTCAGCTAGTACATAATAAATAACTACATTTATTGTCACTGTAACTTAAATAAAACATTGGTGTCTTTTTAGTATTATAATGTTTTTTTTTCGTTTTGTACTTGTTTTATTAAAATCTAAGTCTATAGATATTTTGAAGTGTTTAAAACTTTGATAGTTTAGAAAGAGAGAATTAGACAGAAACAGCGACATCTTTTAACCGAACTTTAAGGCTTTAACAATACAGGGTGTATGGGGAACGTTCCTGAAATCGAGGACAGGCAATGATGATGTGACAACAAAAAAATATTTGTGACTAGCTTCTGCCCGCGACCTCGTCTGCGTAGACTTCAGAATTGGGTCCAAAAAGAAATGAAAAATGTGAAAGTAATGAAAAATGGAATACAATTTTCACCCGTGAGCTTGCACTGTAATAGAGAAAAATACAAAATTTCAAATCTGTCTGCCCAGGCTTAGCTCGGAAAAAATTTTCAACTTTCCCCCGGGAACTACTTAAGGAATCGGGCTAAAAGGTAGCCTATGTTCTTTTCCATGTCAAAGGCTACATGCATGCCAAATTTCATCCAAATCCGTTCTGCCGTTTTTGTGTGATTGAGTACCAAACATCTAAACATCCACACTTTAACATTTATAATATTAGTAGGATGTATTTAATCATCTGCCTATCCTTTTTTCACGGTATGTTGGGGTCGGCTTCCAGTCTTAGCGGATTTAGCTGAATACTATATTTTACATGGAACGACTTCTATCTAACCTCCACAAAACATTTTACTGGGTCATACCGCATCCCATAGTAAGACTGGTTGTCAGAATTGTACTGACTTAATTTATGGCTACATATTATAAAACAAATTTCTTCGACGCGTCTGTCTGTCTGTTCACAATTAACTCAAAAACGACTGCACCCAATTTCACGTTTTTCACCTATTGATAGAGTGATTCTCGAGGAAGGTTTTAGATTAAACCTCGAGCATCAGATAGTTGTCACTTAAACAACGAATTTTCAATAAAACAATTAAAAAAATATATGTTTTTTCTCATCGGGACCTATATTTTTGCTATACCATCATCAAATAACGTACAATAACGTCTATTGTATGTCATCGTTTTCAGCGTTACACCCGCCATAATTACAGTCCAATTTGTTTTTTAACCGACTTCAAAAAAAGGAGGAGGTTCTCAATTCGGACTCCAAAAATTTGTTAAATTTTATTATAGGTTAATCGTAGGTTATGTTAGGTTTATTAATAGAGGTAGGTTACAGTTTTATTTTTATCTTTTTAGTGCTTTTAAGGTTTTGTGAAGTCGGTTTTTTTTTTGCAAAAAGATTTTTTTCAAGTAGACAAAGTTTAGACCAACCAGAAAAAGCATTTTGAAATATTCCCAATAAAACCTTTTAAAAATCGCAATTATCTGCATAAAATACTGATGATATGCAGGGTGTCAGGGACATTGTAACGCAAACTTCGCGAAAAGGCTTCACCCAATGTCAGAAACCAAATTATGCAAGTCATTAATCTCGCTAATGCTCGGTTACAGAAATTGACATTTTCGAGCGCGCAATGTATTGTGAACAAGGCGGCCTTTCGTTTGAACTTGTAAAACAGCTGAGCAGAATTTTTTGTAGTTTTATTTCCATTGCTCTGTTAAGATAAGCAGTGTATTAATTTTTATTAAAAATCTCGTTAGGTTAGGTAAGAACAACGAGTATGAACAGTCTAGTAAAAAAAACTGAGAAAATGAGCTGGAATATGGAAATCGTTTTTGCGTTTGTCCCTTACACCCGGTATATGCTATAGCTGCATTGAATAATAACACCAGCCTGTAACTGTCCCACTGCAGGCCTCTCATACAGAGAACAAGCATTGATCACCATGCTTGTGAGTCCCACGGTGGGCGCCATTACCGAAGTTGTTAATAACACCAGCCTGTAACTGTCCCACTGTAGGACTCTCACACAATCAGTATATTATATTAATTCGCTCAATTTCGTCTACCCTCAAATGAGGTATAATAATTACAACTAGGGTACAGTTTATTTATTTTCAAAGCTTGCATTGTTTTCCCTTTCTTGGTATGTTTATATGTGGTGGTGGATTATGGTACAACTTCCTGTGGCTTTTGAACTCCACCAAATCTTCTATCTTCGACGTCTGTAACAGAAAAAATATACTTAATAACATGAACTGATTTTATCGTGGTTTCAACATTGATATAGAAAAAAAATCCCAAAAATAAACCTAAAATGCAAACGTCGTTGTATTAAATTGTCTCCAAAGAATGACTGAAAAAATTTAGTGTTTTCAAATGTCTGACATCGCTGAAGGAACTTTATGACATGTGGATAAGGTTGAATTTGCGAAAAAATATGTTTGTTTTCACCAACGTGTAATTGAAAGATAGTTCTGGCTGTGACTTTTATTCGGGACTGTATCTTGGGCATTTTCTTTATCAATGGATTTTAAATAAACAAAAATAATTAAAAAACTCAACGAAAAATAAATACATGTGATATCCTACTATGCCCCCCTCATTTAGTCATTTTATCCGGAAGGGGTCAGATAAAATCTCTAAAAAGGCGACCCATTAATCACGTGAGGCGACAAAAGAGGGTATCTTTTTTCGCCTCACGTGATTACTGTACAACCCTAATGAAACAATCATAATAATAAATGGAATTCTGAAAATTAATTACTGAATTTCTAGAACAAACATAAGATTGAAATGATTGAACATAATGATGAAGACAAAAACACCTGCATCCTCCATCATAATTATGTTTGTAACAACATTTGTTCTACGACTTTTGATAATTCGTTAATAATAATAATACCGGCCTATAAATGTCCCACTGCTGGGCACAGGCCTCTTCCCATATAGAGAAGGAATGAGTATTGATCACCACGCTTGCTCATTGCGGTTTGGCGATAACAGATTCCAATTTTTGGAATCCAGGTTTCCCCACGATGTTTTCCTTCACCGTTTGTCAATGATGTCTTAGAATAATTTAGAAAGTACAAGACTTATAACTTTGAAAAAGTCACATTGTTACTTGCCTGGGTTCGAACCTGCAACCATGTGCATGAGATTCCGTTCATTGAACCGCTAGGCTACCACGACACAGATAATTCGTTAGTTCTCTTGTTTCATACTTAGAGCGCTAAATTTGATATTTATGTATGAAGTATGAAAAAAAAACTACTTAATGAATAATTAAAAGTCACAGAACAAATGTTATCAGATATAATGTTAGTTATCCACTCCTGCGCGGTTGCAGGTGTTTTACAACTACCCCTGTATCTAAGGGGGAACTTTTTTTTTTTTTTAAAGATTACTATCAATGTGGGTCGCACATTACTAGTAATCTCGTTAACCCCTCGTGTTAAGCTAAGATGCTTGTGTCACGAGTGGGTTCACGACGGTAGTGTAATGGGTGGGATTCGAACCCGCAACCACATGATCGCAAGTCCGACGCCCTAGCCATTAGGCTACCGCCGCTTCTTATTACTTTTATATTACTTTATTTCTTGCTTATACATAAAAATGAGTTCTGCAGCGTGAAAATTCTAAATGTTATTAAAATGATATATCTTATGCGGATAACACAACTTTAGTATTTATAGCAAATTACCGACACGAAGTATTCGAGCACTCTAAGACTGGTTTTAATATGGTAACTAACTGGCTACACAAAATTCTACTCTAAAACAGATAAAACAGAATACTATTTACAATAAGGAACAAAAACATACCCATTAATAATCCAAGCATATATACACCAAGCTTTAAAACATTTGCAGGCATCGTATGCATCTGCTCTTCTTCAAAAAATACTATAGCATGCACCTGCCCTTCTTCAACAAATACTATAGCATGCACCTGCTCATCTTCAACGAATACTATATTATGTACCTGCTTATCTTCAACAAAATACTATAGAATGCACCTGCTCATCTTCAACGAATACTATATTATGCACCTGCTTATCTTCAACGAATACTATATTATGCACCAGCTTATCTTCAACAAAATACTATAGCATGCACCTGCTCTTCTTCAACAAAATACTATAACCTTACCAACGATTTATTTCACTAAAACTGACAGCTAAATTTATAATGTCACTACTGTCAAAATAAATTTCTGATTCGATTTCTAAAAACAATCGATTTCATTAACAAAAAAAGTTTTAATCGATTTATCAAATCGTTATTCCGTTTTTAACCGACTTCGAAAAGGAGGAGGTTATATGTTCGGCGTGTCACTATTTTTTTTTTTTTATGTATGTTCACCGATTACTCCGTCAATTGTGAACCGATTTTTATAATTCTTTTTGTATTCGAAAGAGTATTCTCCCGAGGTGGTCCCATTGTCACCAAGTCAGGATCTGATGATGGGATCCCAGTTAAATCGAAGGAAACCCTTAAATTTTAAAGAAATGTCGAACGTGTTTCATTATTCTACTGAGTCTATTTAGGTATTTACGTCCAATAGTCATCACCTCAAGGCTTTTGGTAAATACTCAGCTGATGATGGAAGAAACCTTGAGTTTTAGGAGTTAAGGGTTGATTTTTTTTATATAATAAATATGTATTGACCCTCATTTACATTTTTTAACGTTTCTAAGGTGAGCTGTATTGTATTATTATAATAAATATTATGAACACAAAAAATGAAAAAATAAATAAACTTTTGAAAAAAAAATTAAACCGACTTCAAAAACCAAAACAAAACCTAAAAGGCACAAAATAGTGTAAAATAAACTTAGAACTATCTAAAATATTAATACAAAACTAGAAGTGATCTGTTTGAAGTCGGTGCCAAACAACAATACACCAACAAAAAATAAATACCTACAAATTCTAGTACAAATTTTAATACGAGTAGGTATATATAGTTTGGCACCAACTTCAAACAGATCACTTCTAGTTTTGTATTAATATTTTAGATAGTTCTAAGTTTATTTTACACTATTTTGTGCCTTTTAGGTTTTGTTTTGGTTTTTGAAGTCGGTTTAATTTTTTTTTCAAAAGTTTATTTATTATTACTAAACTTTTTGTATTGTTTTAAAGATAAACACAGGCGTTAAAAATACTATATTATTATTGTAAGTATGTCTTACAATAAATATGTACTTACATTTATCGCAGTTACTTTTAAGTTAACGTTAGTTTTAAGGTTAAGTTACGATAGTAGTTTAGAAAATCGATTTTGTATTTTTTTTACAATAAATAATTTTAGAGAACTGCTTTTGCTCGCGTCTCCGCCCGCTAAGGTGTCGGTTATCGCGGAAAAAAGTAACATGAAGCCTTCCACAATAAATGGGCTATCTAACAATGAAATAATTTTCCAAATCGAACCAGTAATTGCTGAGATTAGCGCATTAAACCAAACAAGCAAGCAAACCAACTTCAGCTTTTTGTTATTTCCAAAATCCTACACAAATCCGCTGGCACCGGACGTGAACCTGCTTTGAAACATTTACCAAGCAATATAATTACGTCACGGGAGTGAAAGCGAACAATTTCATACGTTTTTTTTGTTTCTGTATAACTTTTCTTTCTTAAATGCAACAAAAAACGACGCCCGCACTAAGGAATTTAATCCTTGTGTCGCGGGGGTTTCAAAAACATTCAAATCACATGCACAAAGAACACCCAGACTTGGAACAAGCATCTGTGGATCACACAAATGCTTGTCCCATGCGGGGATCGAATCCGCAGCACGTCTCACAGTAATTAGCGTGGTGACCTATACCACTCGGCTATCCGTGCAGTCAAACCTTCATTTCTTCCCGTGACATAATTATTTTATTATCATGCAATGCTATGGTTTAGGAGTTATTATTTACAAAGAAAAACATTTTTAATACGTGCAAGAATATTCTTCTCAAGCAATTTCCTTGACACGTAAGCAACGCGTCACTTCCTGGGTTACGCGGTGTCCTGCGTAAGCGACATACGCGACGCGACGCGACGTTGTGAACGCGACGAATGCGATCAACTCAACGGCCTACCCTACTTGCGGCCTATATGACAGTCTGCGGCGGGACGCGACGTAGCGCGGACTGGTTTTGATGGCAACCAGATGCGACACCACTTTAAATATGAACTTTCAAGCAAAATTGTACTGTACTTCTCCATGATTCGAGAAGTAATGACCAAAATCACGTAGGACATTTGTCGCGTGTAGCATCGCGTCGCATTAAGTCGCGTCGTGTTGCGTCGCGTCGCGTCGTATTCGTCGCTCACGCAGGACACCGCGTTAGACTCTAAGTCCAAAACCAAACATAACTTGGCCTAACGCAGATTATAATTCAACTATCCCGGGTAGTCAAATCTTTTTTGTGTTCTGTGCCCATACCATGAGCTTATTAAGCAAGGTTGTTGCCGCTGTGGAAGGGAGACGCTGCTACGTGCATTGTATAGCGCTGTCTCGCTTCCACAGCGGCAACAACCTTGCTTAATAAGCTCATGGTATGGCACCTGAGAGTCACCGGGTAGTGTTAGCTAGCATATACGTTTTAGAACATTTAACAGATTTTGTAATTAAAAGTATAATAATAATATAATAATAATATCTTGGGACACCCCACACACGGCCATCTGATCACAAACTAGGCAGAGCCAGTACTATGGTGACCAGTCAACTGATAAACATACTTATATATATCTAAATACATACATATTATACATATAACACCCAGACACAGAACAAATGATCGTGCTCATCACACAAACATTTGTCCTGGGTGGGAATCGAGCCCACGACTTCCGGCTTAGCAGTCAGGGTCACTAACCACTAGACCAACAGATAGTCGAAAGAGATAACGCCTCTGATAACCCTACACATAACAGCATATTAAACTGCTTGGACGTAGTGAACAAGAACCCTGGTTTGTCTGCCTCGTTAAAGCAGGAAACAAAGGTGAGTGTCGCTTTCTTACGTAGTAATTTCTTTTTATTAAAAAAAATAATAATAATAGATATTATTTTGAGTGTGACTAGCCTATATTAGCAAATAAACATTTTAAACAAATGAATGAGCGAATGAATGAAGGAGTGAATGAAAGAATGAGTGAATGATCGAATGAGAGAGTGAATGAGTGTGTGTGAATGAATGAGTGAATGAATGAATGTATGAATGAGTGATGCATACCGGTTTTTCCCTATTCTTGTCCTCTGGTGGTGGTTTGTAGTCCTTGCCGGCGCCACCTTCCGCAGTGGATACCACGTACACAGATAACTTCCGGCGTTGAGGTGAGCCGGCACCAATGTGTCTCTATAAAAACTTATTTATTTATTTATTTATTTAATTATCAAACAATTAATTTCTTACACTAGCTTTTGCTCACAGCTTCGCCCGCGTAGGTGTGCGATATCGCGGCAAAAATGGACTATCCAGAACTGAAGGATTTTTTTAAATCGTAATTGTAGTTCCTGAGATTAGCGTGTTTAACAAAACAAAAAAACTCTTCAGCTTTACAATATTAATATACAGCGTGTAACAAAAATCCTGTCCGATCCCTAAGACTATTATTCGGTATCGTACTGCGAACACATATAATAATAAGCCTCTTATCCTGAACTTCTTTCTTCATTCTATGTATTGTGGTAGTCTCTTTAGTTATAAAATATCTCTGAGTTCAGTGTGCCTCTTGGCAAAGGCCTCCTCTAACAAACAATTTCCATTGTTCTCTGTCTCTGGCAACCCTTCTCCATTTTGGGCCTGCCGTCAGTTTTAGTTCATCTTGCCATCTCTTGCTTTGTCTTCCTCTGTTCCTTCTCCCATCTCTAGGGTACCAGACTGTTATGATGATGCTCCACTTTTCCTGAGAATCGCGCAGCATGTGCCCAGTCCATCTCCACTTCAAACTATCTATTCTAGTAAGTACATCTGTGACTTTTGTCTTACTTCTTATGACGGTGTTTCGTATCTTATCTAGTTTCTTAATACCTATCATACTTCGTTCCATAGCTCTTTGGCAGTATTCCAGCATGTTTCTGTGATGTTTCGTAAGAGCCCAGGTTTCACACCCATATGTAATACATGGGAGAATGCAGGTATTGAAGACCTTCCTTTTGATACCTATACTAAGATCTTAGTATAGGCGAACACATATACGTAGCCATTAAATGGATTGGATATTATTATTTTCCCCCGGTGAAAATAATTAAATAAAAATAAAGACTGATCCAAGGCAACAGCAACACTGACCGCTCCTCAAAGTTCACGTACTTACTACCTGCAGTTTTGTGTCAAAGAAGCCGCCTATGCGAGACGGTTCATGAACTATCACGAATACGCCTTTATTGGATCGGACAGGGGTTTTGTTACATATTGTAGATACTAGTTGAGCCGTGGGGTTTCGGCTTAAAATAAAACCCCCTCTCTCTTCCCGTGGGTGTCGTAAGAGGCGACTAAGGGATATAGAAACTAGAAGAATGGGCAGCAGCGTTCTCCTAAAGAACTGAAAGTAGACTGCTATCTGAATTGCTATTTTTTACTAACATAAAGCGTGTGAAAAGGATGGCAACAGACAACAACTTACTTGGATATGTCAAACTAGTTTTCGCCTTGAACATTTGTGTTTTTACTTGTAGCCAAATTTGTATGAGAAGTTTAGTCGAAACTAAATTTGACAGTTCTAATTTCCGTCTGTTCTTTGCCTAAATATGTACAAGTGAAAAAGATACCGATGGACTTAAATTAGTTTAGTAAGTGTTTAACAGAATCGGGGCCAGTTATTAGATAAAATAGGTACATAAACCTGTTTGTTAAATAATCTGGTTCCCTGACATGACAGCTTACTAGAGTTGAGACAAAGTTTTGGCTTTGATAATCAATAATAATTATATTTTTACGGGGTATTTTGTAACACGTTGTACATATATATCCGAAGGGCTCGTGGCTAAGTGTAAGCCGTACGGTTTGACCGATAATAAAGGTTAAGCCGCGCCTGGGTCCGTGGATGGGTGACCATTAGTAAACATATCGAGACCCCTCCGTGCCTCGGAAAGCACGTTAAGTCGTTGGTCCCGACTGTCATACAGTGATCTTTGATAGTCGTTAAGTCATTACAATTCTGACAACCAGTCTTACTATGGAATACTGTATTACCTAGCAATAGGTATGTAAAATACGGTATTCAGCTAAATCCGGGAAGCCTAGGCAGGCAGTTGTACATATATATCCTATTCATCCTTACTTGGCCAAACATGTAAACAAATATGGTGTATGTAAGAAATGTCAATAAAATGAGTGATGGGAAACTTTGTGTTCAGAATTGTACTTAAATTTTCATTCAGTGAATGATATAATTTAATTAAAAATGTTTTGATAGCAATTTAATGCTTTAACTTTTAACTCGATCATGGGGTGACATTATCCTACTAAAAAAAACACATTTATAATAATTATGGATTAAAAATAAAAAGATGGGCAATGATTTAATGAGTAACTAAATAAAAAAATGGGTGCGTGTACTTATGTACGCGCGTGAGCAGTTATACTTCAAAGGCATCTTTAAAAAATAGTTTTTAGGAGAAATTCCTTAGTGTTAATTGTTTTACAAATAATTTTAACAGAACTAGAGGCGCAATAGTGGACCAAAATCGACCATAAGTAGTTTTAATTTCAAGTTGGAAAAGAGTTTAATGTTTTTGCTATTAATATAAAGAGTCTGTATAGGTATCGTTCTTTTATTCACTTGTACCCATCTCTACAACCAAATGTCACACTAACATGTCGTCATTATAATCTGTGGTCTGGAGCTTTGTCAGATTTACGATATTTCCTATTTATTGCTACTTTTAAACTAGATTTTAAGTGATTGAACGTGGAAATCAATACGTTAGTGTTTGGACTAGTATATACAACTAATTGTGGTAACATACATTGTGTGATTTTTGAGAAATATGGTAATTTGTAATCGAGGCCGGTTTGTTTACTATTTGTGCCAAGTTAGGATGAATAGACTGTAGGAGGTATTATAAGTACCCGATTTTTAACACCTTATATCAAATATTTGTGTGTATAACGTACCTTGTAGAACTGTATCAGGTCTGCTTTTGAGATTTTATTTAGCTCTTCAACTTCCCTTCGCTGCCGGTCAAAGTCGTATACCTGTAAAAACGGAATAATAATAATAATAAATAACCTTTTTAAAAAAAATATATTATTTATTATTATTAAAAGAGATACAAATAATAATAAATAATAATATATATATTTTTTAAAAAGGTTACTAGCAATGTGGGTCGCACATTACTAGTAATCTCGTTAAACCCTCGTGCAAATCCGACGCCCTAGCCATTAGGCTACCGCCGCTTCATATATTAGTGGCATAAAATCATTGTACAAATTATAGAATTCTCTGACTCCGGCGCTAGTTAAAAACTGTGTTGCAGAAGCCAGTGTCCTTGACATGACAATATTATATAAAAAAGTTTACAACATCTTGGATGTTAAACAAAAGACCAAGAAAATAAAAGTAAAATAAAATAAAAACAAACAAAAATGATCACCATTTAAACGACTTAACATTTGCGACGATGGCCGTACCTGTATAACGATTTCGGCCCACATGCCGGAAGCTTTGGTGGACATCTTCTTCGGTTTCTCCAACTTCTGCAAGGCCAGCGACGATCGGTGCCTCAAGTACTCCTCCTCTGTCATGTTCTCAAGGTTCTCCTAAAATATTATCGTCAAATATATCAGGCAATCTTGATCCTCGTGGATCAAGGAATTTGATGCTCGTGGCTAAGTGTAAGCCGTACGGTTTGACCGATAATAACGGTTAAGCTGCGCTCGCCGCGGTTGGTCCGTGGATGGGTGACCATTTGAAAACATATCGAGACCCATCCGTGCCTCGGAAAGCACGTTAAGCCGTTGGTCCCGACTATCATACAGTGATCTTTGATAGTCGTTAAGTCATTACAATTCTGACAACCAGTCTTACTTTGGAATACTGTATTACCTAGCAATAGGTTGGGGAGGTCAGATAGGCAGTCGCTCCATGTAAAATACGGTATTCAGCTAAATCCGGTAAGACTGGAAGCCGACCCCAACATAGCTTGGGAAAAGGCTAGGCAGAAGCTTGATGCCTTGATCACATGTACCGAGCAAACGGGCGAGACAGAGCTCTCGGCCGAGTACTTGGTAGGTATAAACATAGCGCTGAGTGGCCGAGCGCTCATAAAAGAAATCGCACAACTACTCGCTTACATCACTGTCTCGGTTGAGAAACACTTTACTGTCTTGCCCGTTTATTCGGTACGTGTGATCAAGGCATTAAACGTTAAATGTCTCTGGTTGCTCGTTCATTCGTATGGAGGGGAACCGGCAAGAAGCACCATAGGTTACTATTGTTTTATACTTTACTAGCTGCCCGGACAGGCTTCGTTCTGTCAAAAGTAAATTAATTAAGGTAATTCCCGAGTTAAGGAACCGTTTTTTTTTTATTTATGTTTTACACCTTTTAAACCTTCCCGGGACTTCCACAAACATTTCAAGGTCAAAATCAGCCAAATCAGTCAAGCCGTTTTCATGCTATGTCGTGACAACGGAAAACGGGTTTCATTTTTATATATATAGATTACAATTTAATAAACCCTTATCAGGTGTCGTGGTCATTGGGTAAGACTCCTGCAAAGGTGTTGAAATGTCGGAAACTATAATCAAAATAAAAAGTAGCTCCACAGCTTACAGTGATAAGAATAGAATAGGTACATCATTGATGTACAAAGTACCCAGTCTGTATCTCAAACCTGTCCTCAAAAACAAACACAGAAATGCAGTCATTTAAAAGTCTCGCATCGCAAAAACCTCTAAGGTGGGGTCTCGGTATCTTAAATGGTCACCCATCCACAAACCAAACCTATCTGACTGGTCAACCCTTACACGGCTTACAACTAGACACAAACCCCTACACAGCACCCTGTATTTAACAATCAATCAACTCAGCTTATACTCAAACCACTGCTGGACAGATTCCTCCACCTTCCGCATCCAGTCCTCGCCAGCTACCTTTTTCAGGTCATCGGTCCATCTGGCTGGGGGGCGTCCTACACTACGTTTGTAATTTGCGGTGTCCACTAAAGGACTCGTCTGCTCCAACGGCCATCAGTCCTTCGACAGACATGATCAGCCCACTGCCACTTCAGCTTACTAACTCTGCAAACTATGTCAGTGACTCCTTTTCTTCTTCATCTTATCCATCAAAGTGACTCCGAGCATAGCTCGCTGAACGACTTAAGTTTGTGAACTAGCCCTCCTGTCAGTGGCTACGTTATGGCGCGATTATTTAAGTTTTTATAATAATTTACTCACCAGCGCCCCCTGTAGGAATGTTTCAATTCTTTCCTCCAAGTACTCGGGATGCCGGTCGCCCTGCACGATCACACGGAAGCCCTGCGTTCCGTTTGATCGCCGGATTCCACTGAACACTATGTATCCAAGTTGTTCCTACGACGAAAATAATTAATGTTAGGATCACCCAAAAAAAAGGGGAACAAATAATTTTATTTTGTAATGCCGGCCATACACGTAACGGTATACCTGCGCAGGTTTGACCTATTACGTATCTTTCAATAGCAACTAATAAGTCAAACCTACGCAGGTATCCCGTTTCGTGTGTGGCCGGCATAATAGGGCAGGCCAGTGAAATGATTGTGTCGTTATAACCAACCTTGGTCCTGAGGATGTTGAAGCAGGGCTCGGAGAGCGTGTGCGCGAGCAGCTCGATGCGCACGTTGGTGAACATGTCGCGCACGCCGCACGCGTAGTACAGCAGCGCGCACGACGAGCTGTGCACTTTGTTCTCGATCGAGCGCACGTGCCACGACCCTACAGTTGAGCTATAGTTACAGTTGAGCGGTGCCTAATGGCTAGGGCTTGCGATGATGTGTTTACCGGTTCGAATCTCACACGTCGCACTACCGACGTGAACCCATTCGTGTCATAAGCACGAAAGGTTAACATCCACAATCTTAAAATTGAAAATCAACTTTTCATACAAACATAAGTCACGTGACCTGTCACTTTGTATGCATATTTCATTTTTAATTTTAAGATTTCGACCTATGTTCCTTGGGGGAAGTTGTTCACTTTTATGCACCTGATTACCTCGTAGAATATACAACATGTAACAAAACTCCTGTCAGATCCAATAAAAGCGTATTCGTGGTACAGTTCATGAACCGTCTCGCATAGGCGGCTTCTTTGACACCAAAGCGTAGGTAGTAAGTACGTGAACTTTGAAGAGCGGTCAATTGTTCAGCTGTTGCCTTGGATCAGTTTTTATTTGTATTTAAATCTTTTGACTGGGGAAAAAATTTATTCTCCAATCCATTAAATGGCTACGTACAGCGTGTAACAAAAACCCTGTCCGATCCCTGAGGGTATTGTTCGGTATCGTACTGCGAACACATATACGTAGCCATTTAATGGATTGGTGAATAAAATTTGTCCCCAGTCAAAATATTTAAATTCAAATAAAAACTGATCCAAGGCAACAGCTGAACAACTGACCGCTCCTCAAAGGTCACGTACTTACTACCTACAGTTTGGTGTCAAAGAAGCCGCCTATGCGAGACGGTTCATGAACTACCACGAATACGCCTTTATTGAATCTGACAGGGGTTTTGTGACATGTTGTATATGTGTTTGCAGTACGATACCGTATAATACTCTCAGGGATCGGACAGGGTTTTTGTTACACGCTGTATATGCACTCCATAAATAAATATCTTATATATCAAGTGACGTACCTTTCTCGATTTCGATCTCCCTATGTAATAAAAGTTCTTGTGCCAACAGCGGCGCTGCGTCTTTCGGTATACTGTAAGCAATAGGAGATATAAATAAGCCGGAGGTCGCCCATATTAAAAAATTTGGAAAGAGCCTGCCTTACCAAACGGGAATTATATTGTATTATATTATGTATGTAATCTATGTAATTATATTGTACTAGCTTTTGCTCGCGACTTCGTCCGCGTGGAATCCATTGAGAAATAAACATTTTCAATTTACCACCCTTTTCTCCCCTTTGGGGGGGAAGTTCCAAAAATCCTCCCTTAGAGGCAGCCTACTCCTCCCAACAAACACACATGCCAAATTTCAGCTCTTTACGATCAGTAGTTTCGGCTGTGCGTTGTCTGTCAGTCAGTCAGTCAGTAACGGAAGAGTTTTATATATATAGATTATATGTATGTAATTATATTGTATTATATGTATGTAAAAATAGCCGACGACCTACCAAATAAATATACACAAAAAAAAAAAACATAAAATCTCATCTTCTTCTGCCTAGCCTTTTCCCAAGCTATGTTGGGGTCGGCTTCCAATCTTACCGGATTTAGCTGAATACCGTATTTTACAGAGCGACTGCCTATCTGACCTCCAAAACCCATTGCTAGGTAATAGAGTATTCCATAGTAAGACTGGTTGTCAGAATTGTAATGACTTAACGACTATCAAAGATCACTGTATGGTCGGGACCAACGGCTTAACGTGCTTTCCGAGGCACGGAGGGGTCTCGATACGTTTACAAATGGTCACCCATCCACGGACCAACCGCGGCGAGCGCGGCTTAACCTTTATTATCGGTCAAACCGTACGGCTTACACTTAACCACGAGCCCCTTTACATTTCATTTTCCATATTTTGATGGTTTTAGGCATCGGATCGACATGTGTAAATCTACCCAATGCCTAAGAAATGGGTTTTCAAATTTATTTCCTAATATTTTCAGAATGTCATTGGTGCTCCCACGCAACCTACTTAACATTGACGCGGCTCTTTTTCTTATGACAGCATAAAAGTCATCAACGCGAGCTTCTGCGAACATTTTTATTTGTTTTTTTTTTTTAAACACGACGCCCGCCCTAAGGAATTTAATCCTTGTGTCGCGGAGGTTTCACAAACATTCAAATCACATGCACAAAGAACACCCAGACTTAGAACAAGTATCTGTGGATCACACAAATGCTGGTCCCATGCGGGGATAGAACCCGCAGCACGTCGCGCACAGTGGTCATTAGCGTGGTGACCTATACCACTCGACTATCCGTGCAGGACATTGTAGGCCCTCTGCGTATAGTCAACCCACAGGCTGCACGAGCTTTGGCAATATACCTTAAAGAGGGTAATTTTCACTTTCCTACTACATTTATGAACTCACTGTTTCTCGACGGAGTCAGCTATCTCGAGCGCCTTCTCGCGGGTGAGATTACCGAACATGAAACCTTCGATGTGCACCTTACGAACCATTTTTGTCACGAATGCGTCCATCATATCGGGAGTCATAGCTGAGGACAAAATCAAAATCAAATTATTTTTATTTGAAGAAGGCCTTTTCAGGCACTTTCGCTATGTTGTTCCTCAGGGTCTATTCTATCTCTGTACCAAATTTCATCAAAATCGGCTCACTGGTTTAAGCGTGAAAGCGTAACAGACAGACAGAGTTACTTTCGCATTTATAATATTAGTAGGATGTAAAGACGATACGTACTTTCAGCCGTATCCATGAGTTGACATCTTGACCACACAATATGTGATAGGCAGACTGCCTGTTGATATACAGCGTGCTGCAAAAAAAAGTTTCACACCTTACTTACGTATAAATATAAGAAAATTTCATTAATGGCGCTAATAGGCATGAAATGAAAGGTTACCTATTTTTAAGCATAAAATTTTATGTCATAATTTAACATGGCATAATTTGATTTATCCTAATAATAGTTACGCACAATATCACTTAGGCATAACTTTATAGGCATAATTTTAAGGTATACTTACTTTAAGCATAACAATGTTAAGCATAGTAATATTCTAAAGCCTTCACTCAGGGAAAAGGTAAGTTTTGGACATGTTGTGTCACTATGTAAAATAAACATGTTAGCGGCTTAGGTGGCCCAAGGGCCACCCTCGCCGCACCCTAACCTACTGTTACACTATGGTGCCTTAAAATTAGGGCAAAAAACAATAGCCTAAACTATACATATGCTTACTGAAATAGTATGCCAAACAACAATTATGTCAAAATATTGTTATGCCAAATACCAATATGCCTAACTCGTTATGCCAAATTAAAATAGGACAAAAAAAAATTAGGCATAAAAAAAACCGGCCAAGTGCGAGTCAGACTCGCGCACCGAGGGTTCCGTACAAACCTGTAGGTATATAAGTAAAAGTTATGGTATTTTTATTGCTAAATGAAATCCATAACATAACAATGTGGAAAGCCAACATCTGTTTTTTTTTTAATCGCTGAACAACGTTTGCTGGGTCAGCTAGTAAGTTTATGATTATTAAAAAAAATATACTATGTGATGTAACTAAAAATTTAAGATTTTCGGAATTTTTCCTATATGTGTACTTTATAACGTTGCTTCATGCCAAATTTCAAGATTCCAGGTCGTCTGGAAGTATCCTTTAGGTTTTGATTCCCTTGCGAGTAGTTGCGAGTTTCAAAATATGCGGCTTTAATTGCTGTATCTTTTGATTGCGTTGACGTAGAAGTTTGATTTTGTTACAGCTTAAAGATATTATAGACTTGAGTATTTGTTAAGAATTTCAATATAATACCACTACGCGTTCATGAGTAAAGGGGTAATAAGTTTAAAATTATTAAAAATATTTTTATTATATGATGTAACTAAAAATTTATGCTTTTCGCAATTTTTCCTTTATCTGTGTTATAAGACGTTGCTTCGTACCAAATTTCAAGATTCTGAGTTCACGGGAAGTACCCTGTAGGTTTTGATTCCCTTGCGAGTAGTGGCGAGTTTCAAAATATGCGGTTTTAATTCCTGTTTCTTTTGATTGCGTTGACATAGAAGTTTGATTTTGTTACAGCTTAAAGGTATTATAGATTTGAGTATTTGATATGAATTTCAATATAATACCACTACGCGTTCATGAGGAAAGGGGTAGTAAGTTTAAAATTATTAAAAATATTTTTATTATATGATATAACTAAAAATGTATACTTTTCGCAATTTTTCCTATATCTCTGCTATAAGACGTTGCTTCATACCAAATTTCAAGATTCTGAGTTCACGGGAAGTACCCTGTAGGTTTTGATTCCCTTGCGAGTGTCGAAAATTTGCGGCATAAACGGGAGTATCTTTTGATCGCGTTGGCTTAGAAGTTTGATTTTTTCACAGCTCCAAGAGACCATAGACTTGAGTATTTGATATGAATTTCAGCTTGATACCTCCACGCGTTCCTGAGAAAAAAGGTCTTGACAGACAGACAGACAGACAGACAGACAGACGGACAACAAAGTGATCCTATAAGGGTTCCGTTTTTACCTTTTGAGGTACGGAACCCTAAAAAGGGATCCCGAAATGAAATAATCTATTTATTCCGTCAGTTATACAGCGTGTTTTAGAAAGGTGAAATAATACTTTTAATATTATAAAGTATATTAGAGTAAGATCCCAGAGCCGTAAGGGCGCTTGTAGACGTCCGTTTTTTTTCACCGGAAAACGGACCGTCAATAAACGGCTATCCTTGTATACATATTTTTTTTACTGGATGAATGTTACCTTGGATCTTTAAACGAACGCAGGCAGACGGCACATAATTTACACAAAACAGGCAATACGTCCGGCAGCGTCAACACGCACCAACTTTTTTTCTAAAGCATATAACTTTCGGTTCGCAGTAGTCTCAAAAGTGAATGTATAATCTGAATGTTAAAAAATTATAATCTAGTTAAAAACTATGCCAAAAAATATTTATACAAGTTGTTAACGAAAGGGTACAATTTATACAAAATTTAATTTGATTTTGAAATTTGAATAACAAATAAAACAGAAGGCGCATAAATAGAAAATTAAAACAACGCAAATAGCAAAAAGCTTTGATGAATAAAGAAAAAAAAAAGAATAAACCATTAACTTAACATAATTATACAGGATTAATTTAAAAGGAGTGCGTATATACAAAAATCTTAATATTGAAAATCAACTTTTCCTACAAACATAAGTCACGTGACCTGTCACTTGGTAAAAAGTTAATTTTCAATTTAAAGATTTCGACCTATGTTCCTTGGGGGAAGTTGTTCAGTTTTATGCACCTGATTACCTCGTTGAAAAAACGCACTCCTTTTAAATTAATCTACTATATAAAAATAAGTCGGGTTTTCCTTCCTGACGCTATAACTCCAGAACGCACGAACCGATTTCCATGGTTTTGCCTTCGTTGGAAAGGTCTCGGGCTCCGTGAGGTTTATAAAATTATATTGAAGAAAAAAAAGACCACGGGCGGAGCTGCGGGAAACAGCTAGTCCTGTATAAATATAGTTAAATAAAAAGGTAGTTTGGATATTTTCACTGACCTGATAAGGCTGCTCAGCCTCAAAGTTTCTGATGGCCCTCACGTGATTCTCCTTCAAAATATAGAACCTTTTGGGATCCGTTTTGAAGTTAATCATGAGACTTATGATCTTGTCGAGGAGAACTGCTTGCTTGTCATCGTAGCCGTCGATGGTGACCTGCAAGGTATACCAGGCCGCGAAAATGATGGGTGGCAACACATGTTAATAAATATATACAACATGTAACAAAACCCCTGTCAGATTCAATAAAGGCGTATTTGTGGTACAGTTCATGCATGGCTTCTTTGGCATAAAACTGCAGGTAGTAAGTACGTGAACTTTGAGGAGCGGTTATTGTTGCTGTTGCCTTGGATCAGTTTTTATTTTGATTTAATTATTTTCACTGGGGAAAAAAATAATCTCATCATCAGATGGCCGTGTGTGAGTCGTCCCAAGATATTATCATATATTATATTTTTGACGATCTCCGTGGTCGAGTGGTGTACACACCGGTTTTCAAGGTGTCGCCAGTTCTGAGGTCCCGGGTTCGATCCCCTGACGGGTCAATGTAGAAAAACACTTTTATATACAATTTCTTATGTCTGAAAGTAGTCAAGGATAGGTTGAGTGATAAAGAGATGCCCCACAACTATATTGACCTCTGAAAAATCGTGTACTCGCGCACGGAGCCATGACACCGCATCTCCAGTCTGCTTGCGACCACGGCCAGTGTAACCCGGCTGAAACGTCAAGCCTTAAAAGGTAAATGCATGAGTTCGCGTTAATTCCCGTGACGTAATTTTATTAAAATAACAATCATTCGATCAGCTAAAAGGCTAAGAAGGAGACGGATGCGTCGTCCCACGCGACTCTGTGTAGATTAACCTGACGGGCTTGTCGGTCTAGTGGTTAGTGACCCTGACTGCTAAGCCGGAGGTCGTGGGTTCGATTTCCAACCAAGACAAAAGTTAATTGACGTTTTAGTATTCGGGGGTTTGTCTTAGGAGTGGATGCCGCGATGACGAGTAATAGAAAGGAATGGAAGGAAAATACGCATTGCGCCGACCCCATATGAATGGGATAAGGGCAGGAAGAAGAAGAAGAAGGTTTGTCTTATAAAAAAAAGCTCACTTACGCTTATCCCGTGTTTAGCGTTGCCAACACTCCATCTTAGCCCGGCCAACTCAGCGGCGTACGCGAAATGTTGAAGGCTGTCTCTTATCAAGAGGACCCATATGGAGGTCAAGTTGCAGGTCAGAGGGTCCGAGTAAGCTAAGGGGCTGCAAAGAAATAGGTCCATAAATAAAGAAAGAAAGAAATTGTATTTATTATGTCACCATAGTGGCACACATCATAAAATTATATCTAAAGGAGCAAAAATCATAAAAACTAAGAAAAAAAGAGCAATACGACTTCTTTCTTCTTCCTTCCTTCACTGTTTGTCAAGAATGATTAAAAAAGAACATATAACTTTAAAAAAGTCACATTAATACTGGCCTGGGATCGAACCGGCAACCATGACACCCAGACATGACAGACCCATGCAAATCCGGACACCCAGACTTGGAACCCACACAAATGCTTGTCCTATGCGGGGATCGAACCCGCAGCACATATGGTGACTATCCGTACAAACTAATGTATGTTTGTATGTATCTATATAAAAGTGTTTTTTAAGCTTACTAAATGTGTGTCGCACTTTACTACAGTATTCTTGTTAACCTCTCGTGCTAAGCTAAATGCTTGTGTAACTAGTGGGTTCACGTCGGTAGTGTAATGTTTGGAATTTAACCACAAGATCGCAAATCCGACGCCCTCATGACCACAATAATAAGATTCGCAAATTGATATTGTGACCGATGTACAACATGTAACAAAACCCCTGTCCGATCCCATAAAGACGTATTCGTGGTAGTTCATGAACCGTCTCGCATAGGCGACTTCTTTGACACAAAGCTGTAGGTAGTAAGTACGTAAACTTTGAGGAGCGGTCAGTGTTGCTGTTGCCTTGGATCAGTTTTTATTTTGATTTAATTATTTTCAATTGGGAAAAAAATAATCTCCAATCCATTTAATGGCTACGTATATGTGTTCGCAGTACGATACCGAATAATAGTCTTAGGGATCGGAGAGGGGTTTTGTTACATGTTGTATAGTTTAAAAACCAAAATATACAATTAAGTGTGAAATTTCTTTAGAAACGAATAAAATAGGCTACCGCTGGTATCAAATCATAATCTTACCAGACTATATCAAATGTAATGATTGCTTTCGGAAGTTGAAATTCATTGTCTTTCTTGAACCATAGCCTCATCAGTGGAGTGTCCTAGAAAAAAAATTTTTTTTAATAAAAAATATAGGCTGCCCAGGCAAAGGTTGTTCAGCTGTGTTAAAAAAAGCTGGACAGACCCTTATAACCTAGAGGTATATAATATAGACTCAGACCTATTCCCAGCTCTACCAAATATATACAAAAAAAAAGGGTTTATTTTTATAATACAGGATAAATTTAAAAGGAGTGCGTATATTCATGTATAATGGAAAATGAAATTTTCATACAAAGTGACAGGTCACGTGACTAATGTTTGTATGAAAAGATGATTTTCAATTTTAAGATTTCGACCTATTGTTCCTTGGGAAAAGTCTTCAGTTTTATGCACCTGATTACCTCGTTGGGTAACTGATTATACGCACTCCTTTTAAATTAGTCCTGTATAATGTCTTGGGACGACTCACACACGGCCATCTGATCCCAAACTAGGCAGAGCCTGTACTATGGTGACTAGACGACTGACAAACATACTTATCTATATATATATAAATCAATTGCTGTTCGTGAGTCTCGCTAAAACTCGAGAACGGCTGAACCGATTTAGCTGATTTTGATCTTGAAATGTTCGTGGAGGTCCAGGGAAGGTTTAAAAGGTGTAAAACATAAATAATAAGTAAAAAAAAAAAAACTTTTCCTAAACTCGGGAATTACCTTAATTAATTTACTTTTGACAGAACGAAGTCTGTCCGGGCAGCTAGTATATTTTTAAATACATACATATTATAACTTTCGCCCGGAAAATAAAACAAGAGATTTTAAAGGTAACGTAAATGAAAAGGGGAGTTTTTTTTCCCTAATTTATTATTAAAAAAAAACAATGTTACGTAACGTGTTGTAAGAAAGACCCCCTCCCGCCCCTGTAACGTATTGGTACGGGAGCTGGCAACGTTTTGGAGAAGTCATTTCAGTATGGCTGGATTTTTAATATGTTACTAGGCATAGAATTTAGCATATGATTTAGCATATGTTGGCAACCTCCAAAGTGTCTGGCAATTCGATTTTTATGTTCGTAAAGAGTCGCCAAACCAGATGGAACAAGAACGGTTTATACCAAAATGAGTTGAAAAACTGGATTTTTCACCCCCATAAATGGGATGCGCACTAGTAAACGCAACCGGTCCCAGGTGCCAGACCTATCCTATCATACTTATGCTAAATTCTATGCCAAATAACATATTAAAAATCCAGCCATACTAAAATGAACTTTTTTTTTCGGCGTTGCCATCTCCTATACCATATCGTAACGTTTACGAGAACCCCCCCTCCCCCCAAATTGCGTTACGTAATACTCGAACGCCCCCTTATTAACAAGCGAGTGGCGGGCAAATTGACACGCGATTACCGAGTCGCGTTTCTTACCTTGATGATTTCCGGGGCTATTCCATTCAAGGTGGGGTCATCAGAAGTGTCCAGGGTCAGTCGAGACGGTATGAACTCGTTCACGGGGGGCAAGTGCAGTTCAGGACATGGCTTCACTGACCTCCATTCCTAAAAACAAAATGGATATAAAACTAAATTCTAAACGGATTCAAGGAGAAGCCGGGGCGAGACCGCTCCTTAAAGATAAGTCTTGTATGGTTGGGTGAATAAAATTAAGAAACCTACTATACAATATGTAACAAAACCCCTGTCCGATCCGATAAAGGCGTATACGTGGTACAGAAATTTCGCATTAATCCTACTAATATTATAAATGTGAAAGTTTGGATGTTTACATGTTTGGATGTTTGTTACTCAATCACGCAAAAATGGCTGAAATTGAAAATTGTTTACGAGCTAAGCCGTGGGCAGACAGCTTTGAAATTTGGTATTTTTCTCTATTACAGCGCAAGCTATAGCACAGGTGAAAATTTTAGTCCATTTTTCATTTCTTTTTGGATCCATTTTTGAAGTCCACGCAGATGAAGTCGCGGGCAGAAGCTAGTAATATTATAAGTAGGGATTGATTACTTACATTAAGCTTAGATTCCTCAATATCTTCTAGTAGATATTTCGTACCATACCACGCCTCCCTCATCGTACACTTGTCAGAGAAAGATCTAAAAAAAAAAAATACATTAAATAAATAAATAAATAATGTGGACAACATCACATACATTGCTCAGAATCCAAAGTAAGTAGCTAAAGCACTTGTGTTATGGAATCCAGAGACAACGAAGGTACCACAAACACCCAGACCCGAGGCAATGTAGAAAAGTGCTTTTCTACATTGACCCGTCCGGGGATCGAACCCGGGATCTCAGAGCTGACGACACCTTGAAAACCGGTGTGTACGCCACTCGACCACGGAGGTCGTCAAAGAAGTTATGTTTGTTTATTATAATTTTTTCGTGTGTATATACAGCGTGTAACAAAAACCCTGTCCGATCCCTGAGAGTATTATTCGGTATCGTACTGCGACCACATATACGTAGCCATTAAATGGATTGGAGATTATTATTTTTCCAGTTAAAATAAAAACTGATCCAAGGCAACAGCAACACTGACCGCTCCTCAAAGTTCGCGTACTTACTACCTACAGTTTAGTGTCAAAGAAGCCGACTATGCGAGACCGTTCATGAACTGTACCACAAATACGTCTTTTTTTGTATCGGAAAGGGGTTTTGTTACACATTGTATAATTATGTGGTTTATTATGTTAGTTTATGTTAAGATTGTAAATATTTAAATAAGAGACTTCGATAGAAAATAATAGAGTAAAATCATGAAAAGTAAAAAAAAAAGTAGGTACATTGATAACCATTTATTGAATGACTAGCTGCCCGGACAGACTTCGTTCTGTCAAAAGTAAATTAATTATGGTAATTCCCGAGTTTAGGAACACTTCTTTTTTTTTTTTTTACATATTTTTTTATGTTTTTCACCTTTTAAACCTTCCCTGGACCTTAACGAACATTTCAAGATCAAAATCAGCTAAATCGGTTCAGCCGTTCTCGAGTTTTAGCGAGACTCACGAACAGCAATTGATTTTTATATATATAGATTTCGAACGGCATGTTGGTCTAGTGGTTAGTGACCCTGACTGCTAAGCCGGAGGTCGTGGGTTCGATTCCCACCCAGGACAAATCTTTGTGTGATGAGCACGATCATTTGTTCTGTGTGGGGTCGCGACGATTATGTTTGTTAAGTGTATCATACAGGTTTTTTGTACATAATAAATAAAAAAAAAAATCACTAATTAATCGAAAGGAACTTCGTTCCATCCGGGTGTCCCTTGACACCTCTCAAGTTTTTTTTTTTACATAAACCTTGCCCGCACTAAGGAATTTAATCCTTATATCGCGGGGGTTTCGCAAACATTCAAATCACATGCACAAAGAACACCCAGACTTGGAACAAGTATCTGTGGATCACACAAATGCTTGTCGCATGCGGGGATCGAGCCCGCAGCACGTCGCGCACAGTGGTCATTAGCGTGGTGACCTACACCACTCGGCTATCCGTGCAGTCAAAAAAATGAAAGAAGAGAGAAGAGAGAAATGAGGCTGTACTTACTTGGATACAGCACCAAGGCGGACGTTTTCTGGTGTCAGGCTAGTCAGTAGCTTGTCTATCAACTCTGGTTTCCAGTCCGACATCAGGTAGTAGGCACTCAGGATGTCTTCCATTGGAAAGTCCTAGAGGAATATAATATACAGTGGGTTTATTAATTGCTACCTGGAGGTAAATACTGCTATTTAAATTATGCTTTGAAGGAAACATTTCATTACTTTTCAAATAAATAAAACTCAGGTTTACGCGAATATTAGACATTGAAATAAAACTACTTTTTAAACGGATTCTATCGCGGTTCATTTTGATTTTTGTTCCCGAAGTTTCAACCACACAAAACTAAACTAATATAAACATACACTCACGAAAGCTCGCATACGCACACAGACTCATACTCAAATACACTCACTCACTCACACCCACACTCATATACACTCAAACAAACACACACACACACTAATACACACAAACTCACTCACACACACACAAATACACTCACCAACTCACACACACACAAATACACTCACAAACTCACTCACACACACAAATACACTCACACACACACAAACACTCATACTCCCACACATAAAGGTAAAATCGTATGGTTCACACTTAGGTCGAGCCCCTCTCCGATTTTTTCTTTTTTTTTTACCTGCATTAGGTGCACGTGACCAATGGCGAAGCTGCGAGGATCCTGAGAGTCTTTGAACATGAACTCGAGCGCCATCAGGTCGCGCTGCTCCTCCCACACCCATTTCTGAGGACCCTCGATCTTCAACATGGCTATATACTGGTAAAGAATAAAAAAAACATTACATTTTTGGAATAGTAGGGTTTCGTGGTAATTTTCTTAATCACATCACACCAAAGTTATTAAGGCAAAAGTTTATGAGAATGTGAAACGGCTCGACCAATTTTGATGAAATTTTGTATGGAGGTAGCTGACACCCTGGATTAGAATTTAAGCTGAATTTTAATAACCTATAAATAAGATGCAATAGCCAATTCTTTTTTTTTTTGAGAATCATAAAAAATACAAATTCCTTGTTACCTGGAACACGAGCTTGACAATATCATCGATGTGGCGTATCCCCTCCTCCGTGAGATCCACCTGCACGCCGAAGAATGCGAACCCACGCCCTCCGATACGCGTGCCGCCCACTAAACTGCGGAGCGTAAGGTTTATATTATTACGACAATCTTTTTGGTCGAGTGACGTACACACCGGTTTTCAAGGTGGCGCCGGCTCTGAGGTCTCAGGTTTGAACCCCGGGCGGGTCAATGTAGAAAAACACTTTTCTACATTGTCTCAGGTCTGGGTGTTTGTAGTACATTCAGAGACAATTAGTTAGAATATTTAACCAAAGTAGTTAAGTCGGGATCAAAAAACTGGGCCTTTGAGAATAAGGGGCATGAGGATGTGTCGGAATCTAACCGACTAAAAACACCCCGGTCCCATCATTGCCTTAGCCAGAGCCGCGGGATCACTTGCGTATTCCCAACGCAGCTCTGACAGGCCTTGGTCCTCGAAGGACCCCTTCCAGAGGGGTGGATGTAAAATGTACACCCCTCACGAGAATAGCCCCCCTGGAAACTTACTGTATATCGTTGAAGACGTACATGTTTTTAAAATGTTCCATCTATACAATATCTATGTGTTTTATTGCAGAAATCTATTTTTTTTTTCTAAACCACGCCCGTACTAAGCAATTTATCCTTGTGTCGCGAGGGTTTCACAAACATTCAAATCACATGCACAAAGAATACCCAGACTTAGAACAAGCATTTGTGGATCAACAAATGCTTGTCCCATGCGGGAATCGAACCCGCAGCACGTCGCGCACAGTGGTAATTAGCGTGGTGACCTATACCACTAAAATCAGCCCTAAGACTGAAGTCTTTATACCTAAAAGCTTAACTTACTTATAGAGCTTATTTCCAAAACGAGATCACAATATTGGCAACAGAACTAGTTTTGTTCCACAGAGATAAAGGTTTTGTCAGACAGACTGATTAACAGAAAGACAATTTTTATTTAAATTAAAGTTCATACCTATTGGACCATCCTCTTTTTTTGAGCTCCTCTAGAAGACTCCCAGGACCCTCGTGCCCCAGTAAGTGGGACAGGTAGTGGCCAGGCTGGGAACAAAAAAAATATTTAAAATAAAAAGTATACTAGCAATGTACGTGGCACATTACTAGAAGTATTAGTTTCAATTTGACTGCACGGATAACACAGTGGTATAGGTCACCACGCTAATGACCACTGTGCGCGACGTGCTGCGGGCTCGATCCCCGCATGGGACAAGCATTTGTGTGATCCACAGATACTTGTTCTAAGTCTGGGTGTTCTTTGTGCATGTGGTTTGAATGTTTGTGAAACCCCCGCGACACAAGGATTAAATTCCTTAGTGCGGGCGTCGTTTAATTAAAACAAAACAGATAAACAATTTTTTTTAGAATAGAATATTTATTAAATGTTTATGTGGACAACTTCACATACATTGCTTCGTATCCAAAGTAAGTAGCTAAAGCACTTGTGTTATGGTATCAGAGACAACGAAGGTCCCACAAACATCCAGACCCGAGACAATGTAGACGCCACTTGACCACGGAGGTCGTCATCACACAGTAAATTATTATTAGTTCACCTCTCGTGCTAAGCTAAATGCTTGTGTTACGAGTGGGTTCACGTCGGTAGCGCATTGGGCAGGTTCTAACACATGATCGCAAGTCCGACGCCTTAGCCACCTACCACTTAAAATAAAAAATCAACTCAAGCGCAACCATCTGATCCCAAACTAGGCAGAGCCTGTACTATGGTAACCAGACAACTGATAAACATACTTATATATTTCCAAATACATACATATTATAGAGGAATTACACCCAGAAACATAACATTTGATCGTGCTCATCACACAAACATTTGTCCTGGGTGGGAATCGAACCCATGAATGTTCCTAGCGTTATTGACGCACACTATATATTTTTTTTAAAGAGTTACTTATGGAGTTTCTTGCTGGTACTTCTCCATAGGAATGACACTTTGGTACCGCGCACCTAGAGTCATTACTATTAAAGTTAACGTTTTTAAAGCGCCTATTTTAGGTTTGATTAACATTTTGTTTTTGATTTTTGACATAACTGTTGGTTGTTTGACATGACAACGTCATTACGGCTATAGTACGCGCGTTAACAACTGAGTCTTGGGGCCATCAAACATTTCTCTTTATCTATCTCGCTCGCACTTATGGGTCTTATGGAGCCATCTAGTGAAGGGTGTAACAATAAAAGAGATGTTATCGATAAGTTACGTTTATTACCTTGTATCTGAATAGCATTTGTTCATAAAATTTTAAAAATTAACAATGTTTGATATTAAACTATATTTAAATATCGCCATGTAATTTCTTTAGATCGATGTTACAAAATAAAGTATCCATAGTGTGCACGGAGTAACACATGAATGTATTTATTTAATTGCAGTAAACACATTTAGAGCAAAGAAAAAAAACAATTACATTGGAAACCGACCAATCAGAGGCGTACAAATCATTAGTGACTCATCGTCCAGGTGCATCGAGCACGTGCGCAGGTAGCCGTTTATCGATAACTAGGGTCCGGCGCGCTGCACATCCCTATCTCTTTTGACTTTTATTACCCGACGACTCAGTTGTTAACGCGCGTACTATAGTAGGAATATTTGTACTCACCCCACTCTTGTAAAACATCCTCGTGTCAGGAATAGGGAAGTCGATGGAGAGCGTCCGGAGGTCCTTGACGGGGATGCAGAGGATTCGCTTGCGGCGGCGGTCCGGCGGGAACGGGTGCTGCGGCCAGCGCGGCGCCTCCACGCCCCGGTCCTCCACCGCCGAGAACAGCGGGACCACCATCGCTTCTAACTCGTCCAGGGATTCTGAGAACACGTTTTCAATCATCACTATAAGGTCTGTTCATCTATACTTGTCACAAATTGTAAACAAACCGACGTCAATTACAAATCACGATTTTTCTCTAAAATCACACAATGTATGTTACCACAATTAGTTTACAATTCTGAATAGATCACACAAAGTTTCCCATCACTAATTTTATTGACATTTCTTACATACGCCATATTTGTTTACATGTTTGGACAAGTATAGATGAACAGACTATACAGCATGTAACAAAAACCCTGTCCGATCCCTAAGACTATTATTCGGTATCGTACTGCGAACACATATACGTAGCCATTAAATGGATTGGAGATTATAATTTTTCCCCAGTCAAAATAATTAAATACAAATAAAAACTGATGTTATGTTTATTTAAAAGTACCTGGATCACCGAGCTTTGCTCGTTTTTCTTAGGTAGTGTGTTTTTTAGAAATTATATTTAAATACGAATTACATATGAAATGAGGAATTCGAATAATGTTTTTCGATCTTACCGACATACTTAATAATCAAAAAATATGAACTGGTTATTTAAATAAAAAATCACGAGCAATTACTTAGTTAAATATTTTATTATAAACAAATACAATTTTTTTTTACAGCTTATCAATAAATCACAAATAATATTAGAATTAAAAAATTGTTTTAGGGACTCTAAATTATCATGGCGTTTAGAGCAAGCCGTACTCTCTAATTCTGACAATTAATCATAATCCAGCGGATTAAGATCGAGGCTAGACGACGGCCAGTCTTCAGCTCTGATGAAGTCCGAAACGTTCGTTTCCAACCAAGACTGCGTAGACCGAGATTTATGACCCGGCGCCGAGTCTTGCTGGAAGGATCATTCTTGGTTATTCAACATGCTGTTGTTAAGGGGCTTCACTATCTTCTCAAGAATGGTATCTTGATACCCTTGTGCCGATGTTTCGATACCTTTTTCACAAAAGAATGGCTCAGTCACTCCTTCATAGCTAAGAGCCCACCAAACCATCACGAAAGTTGGAAAATGCCCACGTTGCACTTTGTCGACTAATTGGGAAACTTTCTTAGAGCTGTGTTTTATTTAATATCGCAAAATATTGATTGTCCAATGTATTGGCGCCAAAATGAGAAATCGCAATGAACAATCATATAAATGACAGATTCCAAATTCAAATGTTTTGTTTATTTTTAATTGTCAAAGTACTTATGGCCAGACTAAGTTTATACAAGAATTGTTCGTTTAAAGATATAAGATTACTAAAAAAACGGATAAAACGACATTTTCTGAAAATGAATCATAGCTAGATCGATTTAACGCCCCCGAAACCCCCTGCATACTGAATTTCATGAAAATCGTTGGAGCCGTTTCCGAGATTCAGATTATATATATATATATACATACAAGAATTGCTCGTTTAAAGATATAAGATATATGTATGTATAACTCTCACCTTTCCCCACAACGCAGAGCGTCATGATATTGGAGGAGTACCATTTGCTGTGGAACTCCAGAAGTCGCTTCCTCAAATCTATGCCTTTTGCTTTCGGTATAGTCGACAACGTTTTTGAGTTGCCTGTGAATAAAATATTATAAGGTCAAAATATAGGATTAATTTAAAAGGTGCGCGTGTATCAGGTGCATGAAACTGAACAACTTTTCCAAGGAACATAGGTCTAAATATTAAAACGATTAACGACGCCCACGCAGGCGCAGCCACGAGCAAAAGCTAGTAAATAAATAATATTTTTTTTGTTTTTTTTTTAAAGATTACTAGCAATGTGGGCCTCACATTACTAGAAATCTCGTTAACCCCTCGTGCTAAGCTAAGATGCTTGTGTTACGAGTGGGTTCACGTCGGTAGTGTAATGGGTGGGATTCAAACCCGCAACCATATGATCGCAAGTCCGACGCCCTAGCCATTAGGCTACAGCCGCGCCGCTTCAAAATATCTATATATATAAAACTCTTCCGTTACTGACTGACTGACTGACAGACAACGCACAGCCTACTGATCGTAAAGAGCTGAAATTTGGCATGTGTGTTTGTTGGGAGGAGTAGGCTGCCTCTAAGGGAGGATTTTTGGAACTTCCCCCCCAAAGGGGAGAAAAGGGTGGTAAATTGATAATGTTTATTTCTCAATCCACGCGGACGAGGTCGCGAGCAAAAGCTAGTAATATAACATACCAGTTCCGAACTTGTGGAAGGCGTGTGAAGGATTAGCTGTGCTCTTGCTGAGCTGGTCCAGCCTCCACAGGTCCGAGGATACGTTCTTCTCGTGTTCAGAGTTCACGGCTTTTATCTCGCGCTCCGTCGCCCCCTCCGTGAACAGCGGAGCGATGAAGAATTGCGCAAAGCTGGTGGGAATGGGGTTCATATTAGCATAACATGTAATAAATTGAATGTATACTGTTTAGCTTTCGATAAAAAAAACCTTTTTTTTTTAATTCTTGCTATTAATGTGGGTCGCACATCACTATACTCCATTTAAAATAGCATTAGACAGAAGTTAAAAAAGGTTATTTATAATGTACACTTTGTTGCAAAAGTACAATAAACTTGTTACAGTTACGATTGACGCCTATAAATTAAAATCTATTTACATACCAGCTGTCACACTTATTTGTAATCATGTTAACCATTTTTCATAACAAATTATGTGGCTTTCATTTATTTATAATATTTCATTCCAATCTAAAATGACAGTGTCAATGCTAAAAAGCTAAAAGAAGCAGTGATGAACAATACTGGAACGTTTTTCGTTTTACTATTATCCTACCATAATTTGTTTATTTATTATATATTTATTATTTTATTATGACTAAATCCTATGATGAAGACGAAGAAGTTTCACTATAGTGTGTTGTATTTGTTATTTTAATTAAAATATTGTTCTAAAAATTACTTTTATTTTAATCTTAATTAAATCTAAGTCATCATGACATGATTGGTTGTCTCGTTCATTGTTTTGGTGTAAGTTTGTAATGTGTGATGAAGATATTGTTATAAATAAAGCGTAATTTAAAAAAAAAAGTTTTATTTCGTTTATTTAAGTACTTAAAACAATTTCTTTGAAATAAAATGTTTTCAATTCCTGCTTCTGCGAGCCTCTTTTTTCTAATGCTATAATAAATGGAGTATAGTACAATATATAATAATATCTTAGGATAGTTCACCCGCGGCCATCTGATCCCAAACTAGGCAGAGCCTGTACTATGGTGACGAGACAACTGATAAACATACTTATATATATCTAAATACCTACAGTTTGCCAGGCTTTGTTCTAATCCGGAACGACCGTACAGGGCGCAGAGGTGGGGGTGTCGCCATCTACCTTCGTAGTGACATTTCCTACAAAAGCCTATTTACTTCACCATCTCAGTATAACAACGACTCTGAGCACTTGGTCCTTGAAATATCCGTAAAAGGGGCGAAAGCGGTTCTCGGAGTTTTCTACTGTCCTCCCTCTGTCAATTATTATTCTACTGTTGAATCCCTTTTCGAATCCATCTGCTCGGAGTATAAACATATCATAATCATGGGCGATTTTAACACCGACCTAGTGAAGGTAACCCCTCGATCCACCAGGCTGTTGTCGATCTTGGAGTCAGCGAGTCTTTCGTGTCTTTCCCTTAATCCCACTCATCATAACGTTGGCGGCGATGACTCCTGGCTTGACCTCATGCTTGTTGCGTCAGAGGAGCTTGTGACGAACTTCGGTCAGGTTGCAGCTCCGGGGTTTTCAAGGCACGACTTAATTTTTCTATCGTATAAATTAAAGCCTCCAAGGCAACGACCACAAACTGTGGTTCGTCGTAGCTTTGCCAGGATTGATGTTTCTAAGCTCAACAGCGACGCCAAATCTCTTGACTGGACCAGTTTCACCGAAGCATCTACAGTTGACGATAAAATCTCATATTTCAATAGTTACATACTTCAACTTTTTGATTTGCATGCGCCCCTAAGAACCGTTAAAGTAAAGCGTCCACCAGCTCCCTGGATAACGCCTTTAGTGCGTATTGCAATGAAGAGACGTGACAGGGCTTTCCGTAAATTTAAGCGGGATCGAAATGAAGAAAACTGGAGCGCGTATAAGAGGGCAAGGAATCGTTGCAACCAGATGGTGAGAGCATCTAAACGCCGATACATCTTTGAGAACGTATTTAATTCCTCTCCAGCTAATGTCTGGAAATTTTTGAAATCTCTTGGCATTAGTAAGTCTCTGTCCAACGTAACTCTTTCCAACATAACTATAAATTGTCTCAATCAGCACTTCTCAACTTCTTCCGTACTTTCTGAGGATGTAAAAAGGAAAACCATTCTGGAGATTATTTCCAATTCTATTTTACCTCCTGGCTCCTTTTCCTTTTCCCCCGTCTCTGATGACGAGATCCTGAAAATCTTCCAAAGGCTAAACTCTAAAGCCGAAGGATGTGATGGGGTTAGTAAAACTATGCTCGCTTTAATTTTCAGTTCCATCCTTCCCTTCCTGACTCATATGATTAACTTCTCTTTACATACTGGCTGTTTTCCCATGATTTGGCGTAAGGCGCTCATTATACCTCTCCCTAAGATACCCAATCCCAATCTCGCTAATCATTTTAGACCTATATCTATTCTTCCCTTCCTTTCCAAAGTCCTTGAAGCAGTCGTTCATAAGCAGCTAACCCATCATGTCTCAAAGCACAAACTACTTTCAGAATTTCAGTCCGGATTTCGTCCACGGCATAGCACTTCCACTGCGCTATTAAAAATCACTGAGGACTTTAGATCTGGCATGGAGGATTCAAAGTTGACGGTCCTCGTTCTGATTGATTTCTCCAACGCTTTTAATGCTGTCGACCATGATATCCTCCTCGCCACTCTCGAACACTTTGGGATTTCGTCTTCCTCTCTCGACTGGTTTTCATCTTATCTTCGTGGTCGCCGGCAAGCGGTTCGCATCGGTCAGGAATTATCCGATTGGTGTGAGTTGTCAGCTGGTGTACCACAAGGCGGTATCCTGTCCCCTCTTTTATTTTCTTTATTTATAAACTCTATCACAAATATTCTTCACTGCTCTCACCATTTGTATGCCGATGACTTGCAACTCTACGTACAGGCTGACATTGATGGCTTAAACAGCGGCATTGGTTTAATTAACTCTGATTTGGTTGCTATTTCTGAGTGGTCTGCTAAATTTGGTATAGACATTAATGTTGCGAAATGTCAAGCTATCGTCGTAGGTAGTTCATGTTACCTTAAAAGACTAAATACTATAAACATTACCCCTATCCTTTACAACAATCTTGTTATACCTTTCTCTCCACATGTTAAGGATTTGGGCTTGTACATTGATGGATATTTAAGTTGGAGTAAGCAAGTGAGTCACATTAGCCAAAGCGTCACGTCCATACTTCGATCCCTCTATCGGTTTAAACATTTTCTCCCTTGTAGCACTAAAACTCTACTGGTCCAGTCCCTGGTGCTTCCTGTAATTGATTATGCTGATGTTTGTTACTCGGATATTTCACAAGAATTTCTCAATAAATTGGATCGCCTTCTCAATAATTGTATACGTTTTATTTTTGGACTTCGTAAGTACGATCATATCTCTCTTTACCGTAATAAACTCAATTGGCTCCCCATTCGACAGAGAAGATCCCTCAGATCCCTCTGTCAACTTTTCTCTATTTTAAACGATCCACATGCTCCTGAATATTTAAAATCAAATTTTCAGATTTTGGGTAGCTCCCACAATCTTAATCTTCGTTCTTCTCTAAATTCTATCCTACTTATTCCTTCTCACCGTACTGGTTTTATGTCCAACTCTTTCGCTGTCTCTTCTAGTAAACTCTGGAACGCCCTCCCCCTTAAGATAAAGAAAGCTCAGAGCAAATCCTCTTTTAAAGGTCAAGTAAAAGCTCACTTCCTGAAGTTGCTGAATAAGCATGAGTAACCGTTGTCGTTGTATATTTTATCCCTTATTATCTTTAATTACCCTACTGGTATGTATGTATATATATCTATATATGTATATTTATGTATCTAGTATTTATCTATGTGTAGTATATATATATTATTATTATTTTTTTTTTTAGTATACTATTAACAAGTCAGTTACTTTTTTTTGTGTTTTGTTCGTTTCCTCATAGCCTTTTGTACCCCCTTCCATGTAAATTTTCGTTTTTACCCAAAGGTTGACTGGCGGAAAATGCCTAGTGGCATTAAGTCCACCTTGTGTACCATTTTGTACATGAAGTTTTAAATAAATAAATAAATAAATACATAAATATTATTGATAAATAACACCCAGACACGAACAAATGATCGTGCTCATCACACAAAGATTTGTCCTGGGTGGGCATCGAACCCACGACCTCCGGCTTAGAAGTCAGGGTCACTGACCACTAGACCAACAGGCCCGTCAAAAGTATTCTATAAAAAAGTATTCTTGTATTTTAAGTCAGGCCGACATATAATAGGCCAAATAAAAAAACATTTTTCAATATAACAGCATAGTCTTATCAATCACGTTCTTACTAAAGGTCACATTATTTTAAGTTTCTAACCCTATTGAAACGAAGTTACTTATCGCGTGTTGTGAAAGGGGGCTAGACGGAAAAAAATCTTACGAAAAGTTGTCACGACACTTTTTGCTATAGTAAGCTATTGTAAGCTGTGCGGCGTGCGCATGTTTCTCTGTCTATCTGTCTGAATATTAATATTATTAATAATAAATTATTATTTATAATGTATTATAACTTAAAAAAAAAAAAAATACAATTATTTCATTAATTAATCGAAAGCTCCATCCGGGTGTCCTTTGACAGCTCTCAAATTTTTTTACAATAAAAAAAAATAAAAAAATGCGTTTATTTCAGCAAATCTTTACAAGTAAGTTACTGGGGCTTCCCAGAAAATAATCAAAAGATACTTATGTTGGGAAAATCTCGCTCCTCCTACGTGATAATAATATACTTATGATAATTATTACAATTACTGGAACTCGAGGATAAATGTTTTTTTTTCCGTGTAAAATCACTCTATGTATCACCCATATACAATGAATATTTTAAAACATTAAAATTGGGTATTTGACTGTTTTTTTTTTATTTCATAAATCAAAAAAGTACTTCAAACTATAACGAATTCTAAAAACGACACACTAATTACTTTTATATTGAGCTAGTTACAAGCATTCCAATATTGTTAATTTGACAGAGATAGCGATATAGTTTTGTGACGTCAATATGCAGTTCTCCATACTAGTCTGGGGCTGCCCCTTACAAGTCATCGTTTTGCGAAAAAAAGATAGAGCATGCGTCATCAACTAACTTTAGAAGTTTATCTACTATATAAAAATAAGTCGGGTTTTCCTTCCTGACGCTATAACTCCAGAACGCACGAACCGATTTCCACGGTTTTGCATTCGTTGGAAAGGTCTCTGGCTCCGTGAGGTTTATAGTAAAGAAAATTAAAAAATTAGATACCGCGGGCGGAGTCGCGGGGAACAGCTAGTAACTTATAAAATTGTGTATATATTTTTGATATTTTTTCGCAATTTTGCTTCAATTTACGACTATTTTAGAAACATTTGTCAGAAATCATTTTTCGATAGTAGTCAAATACCCAATTAATATTAAAAGTAATTTCTTACCTTCCACATGTGTGTCGCAAATTACTAGTATTCTTGTTAACCCCTCGTGCTAAGCTAAATGCTTGTGTTACGAGTGGGTTCACGTCGGTAGTGTAATGGATGGGATTTGAACCGGCTACCAAATGATCGCAAATCCAAAACCCTAGCCTAGGCTACGACCGAGATTTGTGTGAGAACCCTAAAAACTAGTAGTAGTGGTAGACCTCCGTGGTCGAGTGGCGTACACACCGGTTTTCAAGGTGTCGCCAGCTCTGAGGTCCCGGGTTCGATCCCCGGACGGGTCAATGCAGAAAAACACTTTTCTACATTGTCTCGGGTCTGGGTGTTTGTGGTACCTTCGTTGTCTCTGATTCCATAACACAAGTGCTTTAGCTACTTACTTTGGAATCGGAGCAATGTATGTGATGTTGTCCACATTTAATAATTTCATTATAATTAAATATGACTGCACGGATAGCCGAGTGGTATAGGTCACCACGCTGATTACCACTGTGCGCGACGTGCTGCGGGTTCGATCCCCGGATGAGACAAGCATTTGTGTGATCCACAGATACTTGTTCCAAGTCTGGGTGTTCATTGTGCATGTGATTTGAATGTTTATGAAACCCCCGCGACACAAGGATTAAATTCCTTAGTGCGGGCGTCGTTTTTTTAATTACACTTTACCATTACACTACCGACGTGAACCCACTCGTAACACAAGCATCTTAGCTTAGCACGAGAGGTTAGCGAGATTACTAGTAATGTGCGACCCACATTGCTAGTAACCCTTATTAAAAAAAAAAAAAAAAAAAGAAATTAATAAAAACTAGTCAGTTATGATGATATGAGTAAGAAAGGAGTGGATGCCACGATGACGAGTAATAGAGAAGAATGGAAGGAAAATACGCATTGCGCCGACCCCATATGAATGGGATAAGGGCAGGAAGAAAAGAGTCAGTTAATTACTTACATGTCTAGCGCCTGACTCAAATGCGGCGGCAGTATATCGAAGTAGTACGTCGTGTGATCAGAGGCGGTGCTGGCGTTCGATGATCCACCGTTCTCCGACAGGAACTTACTGTACTCGTTCTCCTGTTAACAATATTGTTATTGAGTTATTTGTGAATACTAGCGGACCCTCCCCGGCTTTGCCCGGGTATCGCACTAATATTATTAAGGCGAAAGATTAAAGATAAAGATATGAGTATGACGGGCCTGTTGGTCTAGTGGTTAGTGACCCTGACTGCTAAGCCGGAGGTCGTGGGTTCGATTCCCACCCAGGACAAATCTTTGTGTGATGAGCACTATAAATAATACCCAGACACAGAACAAATGATTGTGCTAATCACACAAGATTTGTCATGGGTGGGAATCGAACCCACGACCTCCGGCTTAGCAGTCAGGGTCACTAACTACTAGACCAACAGGCCCGTCTGTTGTTGCTCGTTACCACTCACTATCACCCGTAAACGATTAGACAAATTTTGATAAAATTTGATATGGAGTTGTTGTGCACAAAGGCTGAATATATGTGATAAATATGTAATATACCGCGGGTAACACCGCAAGGCACAGATAGTAATATTATAAAGGTAAAAGTTTGTTACTGTTTATGTTCGTTACCTCTTCACTCACAAATTACTGTATCAATTACGATAAAATTTGGTATAGAGTTATCTGACACCCTGTATGTTCCGGAAAAAAAATAATCTATACTAATATCATAAAGCTGAAGAGTTTGTTTGAACGCGCTAATCTCAGGAACTACTAGTCCGATTTAAAAAAAAAATCACTGTTAGATAGGCCACTTATTGAGGAAGGCTATAGGCTATAATTTGCCACGAGTAAAAGCTAGTATATGATAAATGGCGGGGCGCGGCTATATTTACAAACTTAACCAAAAAATGGCTTAAAAAATGTCATCCACATCATTCTCACCTCTGGGTATTTCTCGGTTCCAAGGAACAGCATGTGCTCACAGAAATGCGCTAGTCCTGGCAAATCATCGGGGTCGCTGAGGTATCCTGGAACAAATAGGAATTTATTGCACGCCTCATAAGCGAAGCGTTGAGGTGGGTTTACTGTCAGTTTACGCACACCGAGTGATTCTCCAACTTAAAATGTCACTTTTTTTATTCTTTATTGCTTTTATAAGTGAATATAAATAGACAAATGTTGAGAAAAAGAACTATTTTTAACACTCATGATATTTTTAAATCTCTTTTTATTATTTAAACTAATTAAAAATTGTTTAAAAAAGTTCTGTCTTGGATGTCCGTGTGTCTGTATACAGTACGGATCCCGTATCTTGTGGTCACGATAACGAGCGAAATACTTCACTTATCGAGTTGGTTTTTAGGGTTCCGTACCTCAAAAGGTAAAAACGGAACCCTTATAGGATCACTTTGTTGTCCGTCTGTCTGTCTGTCTGTCTGTCTGTCAAGACCTTTTTTCTCAGGAACGCGTGGAGGTATCAAGCTGAAATTCATATCAAATACTCAAGTCTATGGTCTCTTGGAGCTGTGAAAAAATCAAACTTCTAAGTCAACGCGATCAAAAGATACTCTCGTTTATGCCGCAAATTTTCGACACTCGCAAGGGAATCAAAACCTACAGGGTACTTCCCGTGAACTCAGAATCTTGAAATTTGGTATGAAGCAACGTCTTATAGCAGAGATATAGGAAAAATTGCGAAAAGTATACATTTTTAGTTATATCATATAATAAAAATATTTTTAATAATTTTAAACTTACTACCCCTTTCCTCATGAACGCGTAGTGGTATTATATTGAATTTCATATCAAATACTCAAATCTATAATACCTTTAAGCTGTAACAAAATCAAACTTCTATGTCAACGCAATCAAAAGAAACAGGAATTAAAACCGCATATTTTGAAACTCGCCACTACTCGCAAGGGAATCAAAACCTACAGGGTACTTCCCGTGAACTCAGAATCTTGAAATTTGGTACGAAGCAACGTCTTATAACACAGATAAAGGAAAAATTGCGAAAAGCATAAACAGGTTTGTACGGAACCCTCGGTGCGCGAGTCTGACTCGCACTTGGTCGGTTTTTTTTATAGGCTTCAGTATTTTGAGGAACATAAGCCTTATTACTTTTCATTGTATAATTCGATTTAGTTTAGTCATTATTTACAAATAATCTCAATTTTATTGTTATGAATGAGATTATGAGGCGTGCACTTTTGGATATTCCAACTATATATTTATTTAAGAACTTGTAATATAATATCTTGCGATAACTCACACACGGCGATCTGATCCCAAAATACAGGCAGTGCCTGCCATATGGTAAGCAGAGAACTGATAAACATACCTATTTATTTCCAAATACATTCATATCTAAATAGAATCTATACTAATCTAATATAAAGAATTATTTTTTAAGGAGTGCGTATATTCAACGAGGTAATCAAGTGCGCAAAACTAAACCACTTTCCCCAAGGAACATGGATCGAAATCTTAAAATTGAAAATGAAATATTCATACAAAGTGACAGGTCACGTGACTTATGTTTGTATGTAAAATTGTTTTTTTAATTTTAAACTCCTACCAAAAGGCTCGACCGATTTTCGTGAAATTATGTGTGAATATCGGTTAAATCTGCGAATTGGCCAACATTTGCCCATCAGGGTCCATAATTGTGACTTTTACATTTCCTTTTCCACCATTAATGTCCATTATGGATTGCAATAAAGAATATGAATATGAACATTTATTTTTCACACAACTAAGTGATAGGGGTGACCCTGTCCAGATTTTTTTAACATGGCAGATCAACGTTTGCTGGGTCAGCTCATATTATACAGCGTGTAACAAAAACCCTGTCCGATCCCTGAGAGTATTATTCGGTATCGTACTGCGAACACATATACGTAGCCATTAAATGGATTGGAGATAATTATTTTCCCAAGGCAACAGCAACACTGACCGCTCCTCAAAGTTCACGTACTTACTACCTATAGTTTTGTGTCAAAGAAGCGCGATGCGAGAGGGTTCATGAACTGTACCACGAATACGCCTTTATTGGATCTGACAGGGGTTTTGTTACATTTTGTATAAAGGAAAGATTTTTATTCTTTTGTTTGTCACAAATATACTCAAAATCAGCTGAACAGAATTATTTTTTTTTAAATTTTACTTTTAAAATTATTAAATTTGCTAGTAAGCAACCATGACATATGCTCATTTAAAATGATATGATTTTAATATGAAGGAAATTCTGTAAATTAAAGCCAGGCATATTCATTTGAGGTGACCCAGCAATTCAATGACCGGATTCCTATGCACATGGTTGTAGGTTCAAACCCTACACTTGGTTTGCGATTTTCCAAAGTAATATGTACTTTCTACATTATTCTAAGCCAACCTGGAGTCCAAAAATTGGAATCTAAAATCACCAATCAAAAACGCATTGAGTGTGGTGATCAATGTTCATTCCTTCTCTATATGGGAAGAGGCTTTTGCACAGCAGTGGGACATGCTAGTCTGCGAGGGTGGCGGGATACGTTACTACCCAATGCCCTCGCCCGAATGAGGAGAATGTGAGGGACATTCTCTCTCCCTCCATTCCGCGTGTAACCAACCCCGCTGTCTTATGTCCCCCGTCGCCCGCAAACCATGGGAGTATCACGTACAAATTTGCCAAGCTATGGAAGGTGACTCACCGACATTAACATCGAAAGCCGCAGCAGACTTGTCGGTATCAGGATCGCTGACCAGCAGAACTTTAATGCGATTCGACAGCACCAGACCTCTGAAACAACACATTATACAATAATGGACTTTAACTCAATGAATTTAAGAACTATTATATATTTTCCCTTTTTCTTTAAATGAAAACGAATCCCGTACTAAGGAATTCTCGTATCGCGGGGGATTACAAACATATCACATGCAAAAAGAATACCCGGGCAAGCATTTTGGATTTCACAAAAACCCACAAGTCGCGCAAAATGGTTATTGGCGTATGCACCTAAACTACTCGGCTGTCCTAGCAGTCAAAAGCTTAAAATACATCTTTCAAAGATGAATTCTATTCTTGAAATAGACAAAAGGGGCCTATACATATAGACAAATAGCCCTTTATTAAGAGTTAGGTACCTCTATTATTTTATTGAGCAAGGCCAAAACCAACCTTAATGATATTATGATTAGAGCTATTTACCTGCTTATTTGTTTGTTGTTTAGCTTTCCATAATATTATTTTTAATGCTAACTATTGTTGTAATCGTACTTTCACGCCGGTAGTGCAATGCATCAGATTCGAACTGTCAACCGTATGATCGCCAGTTCGACGCCCTAACCAATAGGCTACTGCCGCTTTATTAAGAACTACGAACCTGTACTGCCTCTTGTCCTCTGGACTCTTGATGATATCATTGTATCTTGTCACCACCCCTGGTACAGCGCCGTTCCCGCCAGAACCGGTTGGTTCTTTGGGGCCAGGGGAGCGTGGCGGCGGCGGCGGAGAGTTGCCACTCTTCGGCGAGAAATGCGCCGACATACCAGAGATGCGACGTAAGCTGGTGCCGTATTGATGGCTGGGAACAATTATTATTATTTAAACAATATACAACATGTAACAAAACCCCTGTCTGATTCGATAAAGGCGTATTCGTGGTACAGTTCATGAACCGTCTCGCATAGGCGGCTTCTTTGACACAAAGCTGTAGGTAGTAAGTCACGTACTAACTACCTGCAGCTTTGAGAAGCTGTCAGTGTTACTGTTGCCTTGGATCAGTTTTTATTTTGATTTAATTATTTGCAATTGGGACCAAAAAATCTCCAATCCATTTAATAGCTACGTATATGTGTTCGAAGTATGATACCGAATAATAGTCTAAGGGATCGGACAGAGGTTTTGTTACATATTGTATAATAATACTGATCTAAAAATGTCCCATTTGGCACAGGCATCTGCTCAAATGAAGAAAGAACAAGCATTGATCACTATGCTGGCGTTTTCAGATTCCAATTGTTGTAAACAGGTTTTCACATGACCGTGTTCCTTCCCTGATAGTCAATGGTGCCTAAGAATAATTAAAAAATATATTTTGTATGGTGGCTTTGCATATTTCATTGGTTCATACAAAATATACGTTATTTTTAAAGACCTTCTGAATGGTAATAGTCTCAACTTGCTACAAGTTTATGATTCCAAAAAAAAAAACAGTTTTTTTACCCCTATTTTTGTTTGTTTAAGCTTTATCAATATTTTTTCCTGGTCTGTGTTTATTTACCCTTTACCAATATGGTTCAACACATTCTATATTTTTCATTCACATAATAATGCACTCCGTGAATAAAAGTAGGTAATGAATCTGGTTATAGAAGAACAATATATGGGTATATAAGGGTTAAATAGCAACATATTAGGAATATGTTCTAAATAAAGCGTTTTTTTTAGGAAATTGCGATTTATATCAGGAAAAAAAGGTTGTCATGGAATAAAGTATTAAAAATTGGATATCAGAGACAAAAAGATAATTTAGAACTTACAGAATACTTTGTTTGTTATGCAACGAAAGGAAAAGAAGTTCTTTAGCAATCGTATAACAATATAGACCTATTCTACTATGATTTACAAGGAGATAAGTGTCTTTAAATTGACTATTTCCTGGTCGTTATAGTTATATATATAGAATGTTTGTGTAAGAATATTTGATAAACTGTCACATTAATATAAAAGATCAAAATATACGGTAAAAAAGTTAAAAAATATGCTGTAATAAACAAAAATACTTTATAGTTGCAGTTCTAACCTATTAATTGTCGCACTATGCAGCAATGGTGAATAATATTGGATTCCCAACAAAATTACTCTTCGTGATGCCAGCTTGAATGTGTAGATGTATACTCACTTTATTAATAATTTTAATATCTCAAAGATATTTATTTGGATAAAAAAGATCGATTATTTTCTAATGTCAGAATGTAAACCGAACTAATTGAGAATGTTGTTTCCACAGCTTCACTATATTTTACAATCGTTTGAACAGTTTATTTGGGCAGGATTATACTTTTCGGTTTTCGACACTAGCGTTTCGTTACATTCTGCCAACACAGTCCGGAGTGAAATCCATAAAAGCTTATAATAACACAATTAACCGCAAAAACAGCTCAGTCTCCTGCTTTTGAAGTTAAATATTTTTATCTAAATCCAAATCTACTTTTTTAAGCATAATAATTTTGATGATTTGACCGTTTTATTAAAATGACATTTGAATGAAGACGTAGTTTTTTTGGGAAGCCATAGAAAATTATCCAAAAAGGCAAAGACATCTAAGAACCGCTTACATTTTTGACAATAGCTTGTCTGTCTATGGCTTACAAAATTTCTAAACTTATTCTAAACCAAAGTAACCAAGAAGATTCTAGCTGGCTTCATAAACACTTTGATTTAAATGACATTGACAGTAGTGTCAGATGACAGTCTTTAGCAAAGAATTGCCAAATTGTATGGAATTCCCCAAATTGCGGGGAATGTCGTATCCCTGTGGATAGCATATTATTATGGAGCATTGATATTATTGATAATGGGAATAGTAGGATTTTTAAGTTTTGTCCTTATGGCGCTTGCTTTTGAATAGAAAACTTTGATTAAAAAAAGAAAGTTACTAAACACTTTTATATTTAGCTTTACCAAAAATTGTCAGGAGGTTGGTCAGTTATGCTACCTTTAGGTACTTGTACTGGGTACTACCCACAGAACACTTCGACCCTCTACCAATATTTGTGTCTAACCCCATTTATTTATACTAGGTATAGTCGAAATTTTCACGATTTTTTAACATACTTTTGCGGGTATTTTAAGTTTAGCATTGGCAACAATGGCAACCCCTACAAAAATAAACTAAACTTGTAAAAACTTGTTTACGAATTACGATTACGATTTGTCTGCCGGGTTTGAAAAGAGCATCCAGTTAATCGTTTACTAACTAAAACCCAAAAAAATATACTAAAGATATAGTTTATACACATTCTAAGTGATCAGTGAGTAGATTAGTAAATAATTATAAAAAATACGGCAACGATTTATTTGAACGGTTGTTGCCTGATACTGTAAGTTTGTATTGAAGTTTAGTTAGAAGAAATTATTTTTTTTATACAATCCTACTTGTGAATACTTAATGTGTGGCAGAAAATATTTTATTAACAGATATTTATACACTTAATTTACAATTTATTGCATGCATGTGGGAAACAACTGTGTTTTCTGCAATTGCAAAGCTTACATGACTTATAACTGTCTTAAAGAAAAGAAAGAGTTTATGGACAAGAAATTTATATGTTAGCACTAAATGGAAGATTTGCATGCTAAATACCATTTTGGCAAAACATGTAAGCACTTTATTATAATATTATTGTAACACCTTGTATACCATGTTTTATGCAAATAAATTATTATTATTATTATTATTAAAAACTTAGGCGTCCCTTAAAACAGAGGTACACAAGCAACACTAATAAAACTAATATATACCTACCTATTGAGATTGAATTTAAACTGATATTAAAGCAAAAAGTTTTTGTCCATGTAAAATGTGAAAGGGCTAATCTCTAGTTGGATTAGAAAAATATCTTGGCTTGGCTTAATTAGCAGATGTCACTTACGTCTAAAATTACTGATTTTAAAACTTTTTTTTATTAAAAACCATTAATAATCACTTCACTATTAAAACAGTCCTAAAAAAAACTATACATTTCTGACGAATTCCTCTCCTTTGGGAGGATTCCTATACCCCTCCCTCCCCCCGTCCCTCCCCAATCCCCTACATGTACTTAATATTTTTTTGTCGAGTAAAGTCATGGATCAAAGCTAGTGTGATAATAAAATGTTGTATTTCCAGTAAACTATGCAGAATTGGCGGGATTTGGTGACGTCTTTCCCTGATCAACCTGAACCCAAAGATTATGGCAAAGCTCTGCGGACAGCTGAAATATTAATATCTGCAGAACGAGCTCCATTTGAAATAGGTACGTTTATATTAAGAAGCCTTTGTTCACGGGTCTGTCCTCGTGTTCATCGGTTATCGTGAACAAAAGTAATCTTTGTAATAATTATAATAATAATATGCTGGTTGGGGACTGTTTTTTATATTTTTAAATGTTAATTTTTTTTAGCAGTATATAATATTTAAAAATGTAATTATTATGTGTATTTTGAAATAAAGGAAATAATTTCTTTGGACAATTTTACACATGGCCATCTGATCCCAAACTAGGCAGACCCTGTACTATGGCAACCAGACAACTGATAAACATACATATATATATATTACTAAATATATACATATTATAGATAAATAACACCTAGACACAGAACAAATGAGAACAAAATCAGGCAATTATGTAGCTCCACCATGAACGTTTTTACAGAATGGCTAGCTCAAACTCTACTCTTCAAACCAGTCCATCTATTCGAGGTCATACCTTCAAAGCGGAAGTGTGAGGAGTGGTTCAAGAATGTGTCGGACTCCTTCAAGATATTGTCCAAACTTGTTGAAAAGTACTGGGAGGTGGTTGAAAATTATTACAGTAATATAATGGAGGTATGATAAGTATTATTGTTATTAATTATTGATTTTTATTTTATATATGACTCCCACAGTAAGGAATTTAATCCTTGTGTCGCGGGGTTTCAGAAACATTCAAATCACATGCACAAAGAACACCCAGACTTGGAACAAGCATTAGTGGATCACACAATTGCTTGTCCCATGCGGGGATCGAGCCCGCAGCACGTCGCGCACAGTGGTAATTAGCGTGGTGACCTATACCACTCGGCTCTATACATGCAGTCAACAAATGGTCCAGCCATTCTTGAGTTATGCGCATACCAACATACATTTTTATTTATAGGTGTAGATAAACCTTAAGAAGGCGCTCAAGAAACTTTATACCAATAAATTTATAAAAACAATAAATAAAAAAAATCCAAAGTGTTATTCCCATGGATAAGAACTAGCAAGAAACTCTATAATTATATTTCTATTGACGACCTCCGTGGTCGAGTGGCGTACACACCGGTTTTCAAGGTGGCGCCAGCTCCGAGGTCCCGGGTTCGATCCCCGGACGGGTCAATGTAGAAAAACATTTTCCTGCATTGTCTCGGGTTTGGGTGTTTGTGATACCTTCGTTGTCTCTGATTCCATAACACAAATAATTTTGCTACTTACTTTACTTTAATCTTATATCTTTAAACGAGCAATTCTTGTATATATATATATATATAATCTGAATCTCGGAAACGGCTCCAACGATTTTCATAAAATTTTGTATGCGGGGAGTTTCGGGGGCGTTAAATCGATCTAGCTAGATTTCATTTTCAGAAAATGTCGTGATATCCGTGTTTTCAGTAATCTTATATCTTTAAACGAACAATTCTTGTATAAACTTAGTCTGGCCATAAGTACTTTGACAATTAAAAGTAAACAAAACATTTGAATTTGGAATCTATCATTTATTAAATTAATATAAAAGCCCACGTCACTCACTGACTCACTGACTCACTGACTCACTGATTCTGGAACGCTCGCACACTATGATAATTTTTAAAGAAAGAACACATAACAAAGAGTTTATCATAAAAAAGTTTCAAAAACAATATTTTCGCGAAACGTCAATGACTGAAGAAAAGTATTAAGTTTTGTTATGATTCAATCAATGTTTCCGGCAAGACGTTTCTATAATACTTTACGCGCGAGCGAAGCCGCGGGCAACAGCTAGTTAAATATGATTGTTCATTGCGATTTCTCATTTTGGCGCCAATACATTGAGACCTCCTCTGTTTGTAACATAAAAAGATCAGGCCGTCCACGTAGTATTCGTATGAAAAAGGTTGTCAAAGCAGTAAGGAAAAAACTTCGAAGAAATCCTGTCCGAAAGCAAAAGATTTTATCTCGGGAGATGAATATACTAGCACCTAGAACCATGTCTCGTATTTTAAACGCTGACTTAGGACTTGCAGCCTTTAAGAGACGTACTGGTCATTTCTTAACTGATTATTAAAAAATAATAGGCTGGTAAAATCGAAACAACTACTGAAGCGGTTCGCAAAAGGAGAGTACAGAAAAAAATTGTTTACGGATGAGATTTTTTTTAACAATTGAGTATCTATTTAACAAACAAAATGACCGTATTTATGCTCACAGCTCTAAGAAAGTTTCCCAATTAGTCGACAAAGTGCAACGTGGGCATTATCCAACTTTAGTGATGGTTTGGTGAGCTATTAGCTATGAAGGAGTGACTGAGCCATACTTTTGTGAAAAAGGTATCAAAACATCAGCACAAGGGTATCAAGATACCATTCTTGAGAAGGTAGTGAAGCCCCTTAACAACACCATGTTCAATAACCAAGAATGGTCCTTCCAGCAAGACTCGGCGCCGGGTCATAAAGCTCGGTCTACGCATTCTTGGTTGGAAATGAACGTTTCGGACTTCATCAGTGCTGAAGACTGGCCGTCGTCCAGCCTCGATCTTAATCGGTTATTCCCGTTCGCCACCGCCAGTATTGCCCCCTCCGGTGGCGACTGGGAATTATTCTAAAAAAATATCCCAGTCGCCACCTCCGGGGGCAAGTGGGATTGTTGGTAGTAAAAATCCCAGTGGCCACCCCTAAATATAGTTAACATAAAAACTAGGTATGCTACCTATTATCTTATTTTTTTTATTTTGGAATGACAAAGAATGTTAATTTTATTAAATTTCTGATTAAAAAATAGAAGTACGTAGGGTTAATCAAACGAGAGAGTTACAATATTTATAAATTTTGCAAGAATCACTCATAAAACCATCCCCATCAAGCCCAATAAAAAGCTGTTTTGTGTTTTTAAAGATTTATGACCTTCTGTCTATTGTGTCTGTTTTGGCTTTTCGGCATGTTTGTTATAGGTAAAACAAAGCACACGGCCTATTTTATGGTTTATTCCGAGACGTGAAATGTAAACAAAGGACATCGGCATCTTCAATTGAGCTACTAGAGTTTAAGTAGCAAAACAAAAGGATTAGTAATCCTTTCTCACGATAGTTTTGGCTTTTCGGCGCTCGTGTCATCGGCGGGTCGCCGCTGCGCAAGGCGCTCGCGCCGTTTCCTATTTTATGGTTTTAAAGACGTGAAATATTAACAAAGGACATCGGCATGAAGATAAAGCACAATAGATTATTAGTACATATTTTGTTACGTTATCCCAAAAAATAAAATGACGACCAGCCTGAGTAATTAGTATGCCAATTGATTTCATACAAAATTATATTTTACGGCCATTTCAGGAAAAATATTATAGTGAACCGTACCTATTGCCTAAATTTCAATGCATATATATCTAGATACATAAAGGTACCTAACTAAACAATTCATTTACTTTAAACATTCTGTGACGTCGGTAATTATTTTAAAATCATTCCAAAAAAATATAAAGATATAGCATTTATTTTAACTATTATTAGGGGTGGCCACTGGGATTTTTACTGACCAACATTCCCGTTTGCCACCCGGAGGTGGCGACTGGGATATTTTTTTAGAATAATTCCCAGTCGCCACCGGAGGGGGCAATACTGGCGGTGGCGAACGGGAATAACCGGATCTTAATCCGCTCGATTATTATTTATTTTCAGATTTAGAGAGTACGGCTTGCTCTTAACGCTATGGTAATTTAGAGTCTCTAAAACATTTTTTTAATTTTAATGTTATTTGTGATTTATTGATAAGCTGTAAAAAATTAAGTATTTGTTTCTAATAAATAATAAACTAATTGCACTCGTGATTTTTTATTTAAATAACCAGTTCATATTTTTTTATTATTATGTTGGTATACTTCCTCATTTCATCAGTATGTAATTCGTATTTAAATATATTTTCTAAAAACACACTACCAAAAAAAAAAACGAGCAAAGCTCGGTGATCCAGGTACTTATTGTTTTAACGCCATAATATTTTATGAACAATTTTATGCATAGTCCTTACTTTAAAAATCACAGAATACATCCATCTACCTTTAATACTACTCTTTACTTTACGCGCGAGCGAAGCCGCGGGCAACAGCTAGTAATAAATAATGAAACACGCGTTCTCTAGAAGTTTGAAACCATTAGTTAGCATATTTAACCATTGGTTGAGTTAACTAGGGATAAAAAAATGTGCCTAATCCATAATTTATTTCAGCTATGCATGTTACCATACGACGTCCAAACTCGTAAAGAAGCGATCCTCTGTTTAATCACCGTGGTGAAGCATACCGACGTGGAGGTCGATGAGCAGGTGGTGAGCAGACATGTGGCAGAGTTGGAACAGGCCAAGACATGCAAGGCACCGCTGGCTCATCTTGTTGGTAAGTTTTATGTATGAGTGCGTATATTCTACGAGGTAATCAGGTGCATAAAACTGTACATCTTTTCCCAAGTAATATACTATAGGTCGAAATGACTGCACGGATAGCCGAGTGGTATAGGTCACCACGCTAATGACCACTGTGCGCGACGTGCTGCGTGCTCGATCCCCGCATGGGACAAGTATTTGTGTGATCCACAGATACTTGTTCCAAGTCTGGGTGTTCTTTGTGCATGTGATTTGAATGTTTGTGAAACCCCCGCGACACAAGGATTAAATTCCTTAGTGCGGGCGTCGTTTTTTTTTAAAATAATAAAATAATAATAATATATCTTAAAATTGAAAATCAATTATTCATACAAACATAAGTCACGTGACCTTTCACTTTGTGTGAATATTTCATTATTAATTTAAAGATTAGAATATACGCACTTTTAAATTAATCCTGTATACATTAACAATTAAAGACAGTCAGGACGCTCTCAGTGGAGTCATGGAGTTCAACACAATATAAAATAAATAAATAAATAAATATCTTGGGACAATCTGACACACGGTCATCTGATCCCAAACTAGGCAGAGCCTGTACTATGGTGACCAGACAACTGATAAACATACTTATATATTTCTAAATACATACATATTATAGATAAATAACACCCAGACACAGAATAAATGATCGTGTTCATCATACAAAGATTTGTCCTGGGTGGGCATCGAACCCACGACCTCCGGCTTAGCAGTCAGGGTCACTAACCACTAGACCAACAGGCCCGTCCCGTATAATATAGTGTTTGCTTAACTCCCCTACCTCCCTACATCGCAAAACACCAGTTGTTTTGCCAATTCGACGACCTCCGTGGTCGAGTGGCGTACACACCGGTTTTCAAGGTGTCGCCAGCTCTGAGGTCCCGGGTTCGATCCCCGGACGGGTCAATGTAGAAAATAAATTTTCAACATTGTCCCGGGTCTGGGTGTTTGTGGTAGCTTCGTTGTCTCTGATTCCATAACACAAGTGCTTTAGCTACTTACTTTAGATTCGGAGCAATGTATATCACATATAGTTGTCCACATTTATTTAAAAAAAAAAAAAAATAAGTTGGTCTGACTTCTGTAGTATTCATCACACATATTTGTTTTGGACGGTAATCGAACACGCGACCTGTGTACTCTTTCATAACTTTGGTATGGATTCTTTCAGGTACCATATGCAGGTATCATCCAGAATTGGTGCAAGACCAGTATGAACGAATATGGATAATATATCTCAGTATGCTACAGCCAAATAACAAAACGGTAAGTACAGTAAAGGTTAGTGATCTTAAAAAAATTAGGCGCTCGTGGCTAAGTGTAAGCCGTACAGTTTGACCTATAATAAAGGTTAAGCCGCGCTCGCCGAGGTTGGTCCGTGGATGGGTGACCATTTGTAAACATATCGAGACCCCTCTATGCCTCGGAAAGCATGTCGTGATGGCCTAGCAGTTCAAAGATCGGATTCGCATGCATAATATGTTGCAAGTTCGAACCCAGGGAAGTACCAATGTGAGTTTTACAAAGTTATAAGTACTTTTTTTAATCATTCTAAGACATCATTGACGAACGGTGAAGTCTTCATGACAATGATGTCTTAGAATACTTAAGAAAGTACATAAAACTTTGAAAGTCTCACATTGGTACAGTCAACAGCAGAAGTAGATGATGAATTGAGTTTATAAATTTTGGAGTCAAATCTGATCACGAATATAGGCAACTCAAAATCAAAATATTTGTATTTCTAGTAAACCGAAAATAGGCGCTTTAAAAACGTTAACTTTAAAAACTATTGACTCTAGGTGCGCGGTTCCAAAGTGTCATTCCTATGGAGAAGAACCGGCAAGAAACTCCATAAGTTACTCTACTATTACATAATAAAGGTTTGGTATAATTTACAATCACATAATTTGAAAAGACGTCACACAGTCCTGACTCGAACTTCGTTCATTAGTATTGAATTTCTGATTTCGACTATCTACTTTTGCTCTTGACTGTACTTGCCTGTAGTGGGTTCGAACCTAAATACGTTCACTGAACCGCTAGGCTACCACGACGGATTTTGTATGATGGAACGAAATTTTTTTTTTTTATGTAACCTAATTATAGTCCCACTGCTGGGCAAAGACCTTTCCCGCTAGGCTCCAGACCTTTCGGTCTTGAGCCACTTGACGCCAATAACTTAAGAAGCGATCGATGTCATCCCACCACCGTCTCCTCGGCCTGCCTCGTTTGCGAGCTCCGACATCAGGAACCCACTCAGTGGCTATTTTAGCCCACCTATCTGGAGTCATGCGGCTAACGTGACCAGCCCAGCTCCATTTAAGTTTGGCTGTCTGCATACCCACATCTACTATCAGTGTTTTTGAGCGCAAGATGGTGTTTCGCACGCAATCTGTTCTCTTAATGCCCAATATACTGCGTTCCATTGCTCTTTGGCGAACCTTAAGTTTGGTCTTCTGCTGTTCGGTCAAAGACCAAGTTTGGGAGCCGTAAGTAAGGATGAAAAAAACATCATTTTATATTTTAAGGACACACTAGTGAATTCGGTGCTGCAAGGTGTGAATGGCCTGTTCGAGTACTTCGGAAATGATCTTCAGATAGACCAGTTGAACAGGTTCTACGACCAGATATCAAGAGAAAGCATCAAAATATCCAAGTGTTTGGACGGTAAGAAATATTACGGAAAAATTTACCTCTGGCCGGACTTGAACCCGTGACTATTAGTTCCTCGCTCCAGTTGCTTTGCCAAGTAAGCTAGAGAGGTCTTCTTTTATAATACCAGCCTATTAAATTGCGATATTATTCCATTGAAAAAGTTATATTTGGCGTTTGTCAAAGGACGAAATTGTTAGAGGTAGCATAATAATATAATGTGGTACTAGCTGGGGCCTTGACTTGGCCCAGTTTTATTTATCCCTAGTTAACTCAACCAATGGTTAAGTATGCTAACTAATGGTTTCAAACATCGGTAGATCGCGTTGATTCGATTAGACAAAAAATTTAACAAACCATTGGTTGATTTAACTCTAGGATCAAATAAAACCGTTTAAAAATGGACCTAAAGTAGTTAACGACAGTTCTATATTGAACAAGAAGTAACTAGAAATCGTTTTCTAGCAAAACTGTTCATCTGACATTCATAGAATTACATTCAATAATTTTATCGAGATACCTTCTAATAAGAAAGCCCATGAACGTTCAAAAAAGCGTTATTTCATCATTTTTAATTATAACGTTCACAATGAAAAAAAAAACATGAAAGGGCTGCCTAATTTTTTCGTCTGAAGAAATAAGAAAAAGTATTTATTCGCGTCACATGCGACGCATAAAAAACAAAAAAGAGATTAAAAAAACAAGCGCTTCTAAACATGTTGAAAATATGCGTCACATCTATGTGAAACGGTCGTCGCTCAGTAGATGCTGAGATTTGGTAACCCAGCGCTGGTTTTCAGCAATGGCTGGCGTTGACGTGATGACGTAGACTGGTGTGCTGGTATAGATTCTTCTTTTAAAGAATCTAGCAATGTGGGTCGCCCAAACCGGCAACCACATGATCGCTAGTCCCACGCAATAGGCTGCCGCCGCTTCTAGATTGCTGTGCATGTCATTCACAGATATCATTATAAAACATTTCTATTTTTCATCAGAATTCGTTCAGTAGTTTTGGAGAAATTAACTGTTAATAAAGTAAAATGGCTTCTGATTAACTATGTTTAAAGTATATATTCAATTTCAGTACTACTATCAATCTTCAAGCATCACGCTGGCTTATTCAAGGAGAGGTTGGCAGAGGATCAAGTTTTAAGACGTTATCTGTGGCAAATTGAGACCAAGAATGCTATGGATGCTCTGAGCAATATTTACAAGGTCATATTACCCGACGTTTCCAACAAAGAGGTATGTTATTTTTAGTACACGGTATACCTTTCCAAGAGTGGTATCTTGTATAGGGTCAGATTATACTCAATACTCAAGTCTTTATTGCATTCCATATGTATTACAAAGATGGTGTAACAAAGAAAAAGTCACAATATGGACCCTGTCGGGCACAGCAACATTACGAGAAAGGAAGAGGGCTCGGTAGCGATTCTTTAATATTATTATAAATTAATAGATTATAAAATTTGCTTAGTTAAGTAATTGATACACAGTAAAGATCGTGGTGGCCTAGCGGTTCAATGAGCGGATTCGCATGCACATGGTTGCAGGTTCGAACCCAGGCAGTACTAATGTGGCTTTTTCAAAGTTATACTTATTACTACTTAATAAATCTTATGTACTTACTAAATCATTCTAAGACATCATTGACAGAGTCACAAACGGTGAAGGAAAATCGTCAGGAAACCTGGATACAAAAAATTGGAATCTGAAATCGCCCGCAATGAGCAAGCGTGGTAATCAATGCTCATTCCTTCTCTATATGGGAAGAGGCCCTTGCCCAGCAGTGGGACATTTATAGGCTGATATTATACACAGCGAATATATTATAACCAGCAGGGCTAGCACGCGCGCCACGATAAATTTTTGTCGTGGCATTTTACCGAATCTACTCGTCAAAATATCTTCGTTCTAACGTTTTGTCTTCGGTTCTGACTATGGCTAAAGGTGGTTCTAACGACACTTCTAAAAAGAAGTATTTTTACAAAAAAAACCTTATAATAGGTGTCTAGCTCACAGCCTAGATAAGAGAAATAGGACTGAAATGAAATGAAATTTTGATTGCTCATACCGACGAGTGTGAGTATAGCGACAGTGTGCGAGTGAGAGGTGAACAGAATTGACGCCATTTTGAAACCCATTCTTTAAGTATACGGGTGGTATTGCCATTCTTAAAATAATAGTAATAATGGAAACTCAAAAAAATCTTACATTTGTTATAACCTTTTTTCCCAGGAAATGATAACATCAGAAGTGTTGCCCCACGCCCACTCGCCGTCGGCCGTGATCAAGCACACCGCCATACGTATTGTAGTCCACGCCCAATGCGTACGGGAACAACTGCCCAGCTTATGTGGGATCGATCTGGAATACTTGCTGAGGGTCAAGAAACTATCTTACGAAGAAGCTAATACTGTGAGTAACCAATTTCCAGTAATTTTTTTGCTAGTTGGGGGATGCGGAGAAGAAGAAGGATGATGAGAGAGAGAAGGAGGATGATGAAGTGAGAAGGGGAGAAGGAGGAAGATAAAGAGAGAAGGGGGAGGAGGAGGAAGATAAAGAGAAGGAATAGGAGGGGGAAGGAACGGGAGACGACGGAGGGGAGGAGGAGGAATAGAGCAGAAAGAGGGTAAGAGGAGGAAGGGGAGAAGGAGGAGGAGTTGAGGAGAAGAATGAGAGTAGGAGGAGGAATAGAGGAGAAAAGGAGGGTAAGAGGAGGAAGGAGAGAAGGAGAAGGAGTAGAAGACAAGAATGAGGGTAGGAGGAAGAAGGGGGCATTGCGGAGGGGAGGAGGATAAGGTGTTGGAGAAGGACAGTTTATGATAATTTTGTAATTTTGTTCTAGGTGTCATGGTGCATAGAAGCGGGTATCGACAACAGTGAGACGATGTTGCTGACTGCCATCATGTTCTACGACAACCTACCATCTAACAAGAAGAGAGATATTGTTGTCAATGGTATATTAAATGCTAACGATGAAACTAGAAAGGTGAGATTTAAAATAGTTTCAGATTTTCACCACGCTTGCTCATTGCGGGTTGGCGCTATCAGATAATTTTTTTTTTGGATCCTGATTTCCTCACGATGTTTTACTTCACCGTTTGTCAACGATGTCTAAGAATAATTCAGAAATTACATATAACTTCGAAAAAGTCACATTGGTACTTGCCTGGTTTCGAACCTGCAACCATGTGCATGCGAAACCGCTCGTTGAACCACTAGGCCACCATGTCATTGGTACTAATTCTCTTTTTTGGATTTTTTTTCAGTCAGCCTTAATACTCCTATTAAAGATCAGTTTACAAGATAATCTAGACAAATCCATAGACATCTGGAGGGTCTTACTAGACAATACGTCTGGTCCGGACTTGGCTAAGTCTGTGGTCATATTTGAAGAGGTACTCGGGCATATGTTGGAGGTGCTGGCATCACTGGGAGATGGGGACAAGGTGAGGTCAAAAATTTTATAATTCGTTGCTATAGTAACTAGAAAATTATAATTAAATAATTACCAGTACGCACTAAACATATTTTAGTCTATCGGTATCATTTTTTTGTCTCTTGTACATAATAAGACACACAGACGAAAATTAGTGCTGTCAAATTTAGTTCTGACTAAAATTCTCATACAATTTTACTGATAGGCAAAAACGTATGTACTAAAAACACTGACTGCCTCGTTGGTCTAGTGGTCGCAAGCGCAACTGCCGGGAACGAGGTCTCGGATTCGAATCCCGGGTCGAGCAAAAAATATTGACCAAGTTTAGAAATTCTCAGTACCGCTCGGAGTCAGGAAGTGTACCGGTGTTTACACCCCCGTGCCTCGGAAAGCACGTAAAGCCGTTGGTCCTGCACCTGGTCCCTCTCCGGTCGTGTCGGTCCGTCCCTGAGGACTATGAGAGTGAAGGAACAGAGAGTGCCCCTGTGTTTGCGCACACACTTGTGCACTATAATATTTCCTGTGTACATGGCTGATCTCACTTGAGATTGGCCGCCGAGGCCGAAATTCGGTCGGGATTATTACTAAAAACACAGTGATGTTCAAGGTGAAAACTAGTCTGACATTTCTAAGTTAGTTTTTATCTGTTGCCGTCCTTTTCTCACGTCTTGAATAGGTATGAGATAGCAATGGTATAATCTAGGTTGAGCTTGCGTACAGGGAAATCGGCACTAATGTACCAGAGTTGTTCAAATATTTTGTTAAAAGTAAAAATGTTGAAAATGTATAAATTAAATATGTTGACATCTCCAAAGTAGTCGTATTTGGAGGTGTTGGCGTCTTTGGAAAATGCCGACCAAGGTTGAAGAAGTTCCATAGAACTCGTTGCTATAGTAACTAGAAAATTAAAAATTAAATAATGACAAATAGAAAGGAACAATTTGAATCTCCGGCAGGACTCGAACCTGTGACTACTGGTTCAACGCACCAGTTGGTTTGCCATCTAAGCTACAGAGGTTAATTCCACACACCCGTGTCTTAAAATTTCTCTCTTTCTCCACTTCAGTATGTTGTATATTTTTTGTTATATAACAAAAATATTAAAAAGTACCTGCTCCCCGCGACTCCGTCCGCGGTACCTAATGTCAAAACATTAGTTACCGCGGTACAAAATATAGCCTATGTTACTCAGGGTGAATGTAGCTTTTTAACGGTGAAAGAATTTTTGAAATCGGCGCATTAGTTTTTTAGTTTATTCATTACAAACATACACACACACAAATTACAAATATTTCCTCTTTATAATATTAATGAGATTAAAAACGTATATTAAAATATACAGTACAAACAAGCCAATAATATCCCATTATACATTCACAGATGTGTGAAGAAACAAAACCCATACTCGCGTTGCTTCCAGTGCTCCTAAGTCTTCAGAAAACGGAGTACCACACCGCGGACTGGTGCACCAACTTCAGAACCTCGCTGGTATATCTAGCGAGAGGATCAGATGCCGCTGTCGAAGCTGTCAGCGGGATTGGTGATACCACGGTGAGTTTGAAGGAATCCTAGATCCTGCCAGCGCTCCTAACTCTTCAGAAGACGGAGTACGACACGGCTGGGGTTCATCACCTTCACACCCTCGTTTATTTAGCTAGAGGATCAAATGCTGCTGAACAGGCTTTTAGAGAACTCCTGGAAAGTTAATCTGTGTCGACTCACCTAATTTGTTCTAGACTCTTTTGACTACCCAATTTCAAAAAAACTAAAAAAGTTTACCTAAAGATTTAATTTAAAAAATAGTATATTTATACATGAAGGGCCTGTTGGTCTAGTAGTTGGTGACCTTGACTGCTAAGCGGGAGGTCGCGGCTTCGATTCCCACTCAGGACAAATCTTTGTGTGATGAGTACAATCATTTGTTCTGGAGTTATTTATCTATAATATGTATGTACTTAGAAATATATAAGTATGTTGATCAGTTCACAGGCTCTGTCTAGTTTCGGATCAGATGGCCGCGGTGTGAGCTGACCCAAGATATTTTTATTATTATTTATCTAATAAAATCTTGTTCCAGGTGATTTACGTGGAGAGATTTCAAGAAGATACCGTGTTCAGTCAACTATTGTCTTCTCTGTCATCACAAGATACGCGCCGAGGTGATACGCTGTCAGCTTTGCAAGTAAGTTAGGAAGTATCTATATCTACAGGATAATTTCTATGGAGTGCGTATATTCAACGAGGTAATCAGGTGCATAAAACTGATCAACTTTTCCCAAGGAACATAGGTCGAAATATTAAAATTGAAAATCAATTTTTCATACAAACATAAGTCACGTGACCTGTCACTTTGTATTGATATATCATTTTCAATTTTAAGATTTTCACCTATGTTCCTTGGGGAAAGTTGTTCAGTTCTATGCACCTGATTACCTCGTTGTATATACGCACTCCATAAAATTAATCCTGTATAATTTGTTTTCTAATCCTAGAGACTTCATTGACACTTGCAAATGTCAAATTTGACATAAAAGCTATTTTAATAAAATTACGCCACGGGAATTAACGCGAACTCATACATTTACATTTAAAGGCTTGACTTTTTAATGCATGAGTTCGCGTTAATTCCCGTGGCGTAATTTTATTAAAATCATGCAACGCTATAGTTTTAAAGTTAATACAAAAGCTATTGTTGTCTATGTCATTTGTATGTATTTAGAAATATATAAGTATGTTTATCAGTTGTCTGGTTACCATAGTACAGGCTCTGCCTAGTTTGGGATCAGATGACCGTGTGTGAGATTGTCCCAAGATATATTATATTATTATATTATATATATATTTTGGCATTTGCACTTGTCAATTTAGTCACCGGAAAAAACAGACTATAATAATGGCTCCGATTCTGTTAAACACGTGCTGAAGTAATTTCTAATACTAAGGTAAAAAAATGGCTGGAGCTCGGGTCAAATATCGTGCAGGTGTTGCTAGCGATGTATTTGTTACGATGAAGGTATAAGTTGGTAGCGGACGACATGAGGCAGCAGCAGACGACGTGTCGCAGCGACACTACTGGTTTCTATGTATTTCTATGAAATTACCTCCGTAGTTAGCGACATGAAGCTAGCGAGATAATTTCATAGAAATACATATGTTAGGTTAGAGGTACATAGGTATAAGTATAAGGAGCGACCTGCGTGTCGCGCGTTCATCGTGCAGTGCAATAAAGAGCGTTGTTACCGAAGGCCGTGTCTCATTTAACAGTGGCGACGATTATAAAAGTACCTACGCACTAACGCAAAAATGAGCAATTTTATTGGATCTGTTCCTACATTCGAGATCGGCCAGGACTGGAATGTCTTTAAAGAAAGGCTTTCTCAATGGTTAACAGCCAATTCGCTGTTAATAAGAGAGAGAGGTGAAGGAAAAGATGTTCGAGAAAAGGCGGTACTGCTAAGTTCACTCAACCACGACGCGTATAAGTTGGTGCGCGAGTTAATTGCTCCAAGAACAGTCGAAGACATATCCTATGTTGATTTAACAGCAGAGTTGGACAAACATTTCTTGCCTAAAAAGTCGTTGTTGGCGGAGAGGCACAAGTTCCATTCGGCGTCGCAAGAAATGGGAGAGGATCTGACACAGTGGGCGGCCCGGGTGCGGCGTTTGGCTGTCGATTGCAGCTTTGGAGCTGCTCTGGACGAGATGTTACGTGACCGATTCGTGATAGGAATGTATCCAGGACCAGAACGTGACAAGCTATTCATGGACGAAAAGGCGTCTGCAACGCTCTCCAAAGCTTTGGAGGTGGCCGTGGCTGTGCATAGTGCAAAAAGCGCGGCGAGGCAGTCAGCAGCGGTAGTGACATCGTCCTCTTCGGAGGTATTCAAGATATCAACGAGCCGGCCAAAATCGACAAAATGCGCCGTCTGCGGCTATAGCAACCATGCAACGGACAAGTGTCGTTTCTCTAACTACGTATGTAAAAAGTGTGGCATTAAGGGACACTTAAAAAAAGTGTGTAACAAAAAAGCGGTTCAAATAAATTGCCTGAAATGTGACGATAACGAGGACGACGGTAAGAGTATTCTACTTTGTAATATTCGTAGTTATCGCGGCGAGCCGATGACGTTGTCCGTTGAAGTGAACGATCAGTTATTAACTTTCGAAGTCGATAGTGGATCGTGTGCTACGGCTATTCCGTTACACATTTATAAAAAATATTTTAGTAATATTTCCTTAGTATCACCTAAGTCGGTTTTAAAGGCATACTCGGGTGAAAAATTAGACGTAGCTGGCGTAATGCCTGTTTTTATTACATATGAGGGTGAGCGTAAATTTATTGAAATTTACGTTGTAAAAGGGGCCGGCCCCGCCTTATTAGGCAGAAACTTTTTGTCTTTATATAATTTCCAATTATCTAAGGCTAATGTGAATCATTGTGTCCAGTTAACTGAACTTCAATATTATATTAACAAATACTCTCGGTTATTCTCCGACTCGCTAGGTAGTTTCAACAAATATAAAATTAAACTCACGTTAAAACCAGATAGTACACCGCATTTTTTCCGACCTAGAACTGTACCTTTTGCGTTAAGGAATAAGGTAGAAAATGAGTTGAAAAGATTAGTCGAGACCGGTGTGTTAATTCCTATCGAACATTCAGATTATGCTAGTCCGATTGTCCCGGTATTAAAAAAAGACGGTGAAATTCGCTTGTGCGCAGATTTTTCAGTTTCTTTAAATAAATGTTTACACATTGATAAATACCCTTTGCCCAAGACAGACGAATTGTTTTCGAAACTACACGGGGGTGTTCAATTTTCTCAGTTGGATTTAAGTAGTGCTTATCTACAACTTTTGTTAGATGATGAGTCACAAATCCTTACTACTATTAATACACATAAGGGCTTATTTAAGTTTACGCGGTTAGTATTCGGATTGGCCAATGCACCAGCTATTTTTCAAAAGTGTATGGAGAATTTACTCCATGGTATCGAAGGCGTTCTTTGTTTGTTGGATGATGTGCTTGTGACCGGCAGTACAAAACAAATGCACGTCGAAAGGTTGGAGCAAGTTTTTAATCGTTTACAGGATGCAGGGTTAGTACTTAACAAAAATAAATGTAGGCTATTTCAAGATTCTGTAACATACTTAGGATTTATAATAGATAAACGTGGCATACATAAGTCACCAGATAAAGTTACAGCTATGGTAAACACCACGGCGCCAAAAAATGTACAAGAATTGAAATCATTCTTAGGGTTCGTCAATTACTATAGGATGTTCATACCCAATGCTTCATCAATACTTAGTCCTTTAAATGATTTGCTAAAAAAAGGCGTAACCTGGTCGTGGTCTAAAATTCATGATGCTGTTTTTAATCAAATTAAGAAGGAATTAATCTCTCCGCGAACGCTAGCACATTTTGACCCTTCTTGTAAACTCGTTCTGACCGTAGATGCGTCTCCAACGGGACTGGGCGCGGTGCTGGCGCAGATAGAAAATGGTTCGGAGCGGCCGATAGCTTATGCTTCAAGGACACTTAATAGTGCCGAAAAAAATTATAGTCAAATCCAACGGGAGGCGACGGCTATAGTATTCGGCATTCATCGTTTTCACCAATATTTATATGGTGTCGAAACTCCATTTATATTGAAAACAGATCATAAGCCGTTAATGTTCATATTTAATCCTAGCAAAGGTATACCCGAAGTATCTGCAAACCGGTTACAGCGGTACGCTTTGTTTTTATCTAGCTATAATTACGAGATACAATATATACCGAGCGCCAGTAACTGTGCAGATTATTTTAGTCGGGCGTTCGTTTCCGCGCCAAACACACACAGCGCGGGAGGCGGCGGCTCGCCGAGAATTGATAACAGTGATAGGCATTTGTTATCGGTTGGTGGCGATGTTAGGGTCGAGTCTGACTTAAGCAGCAAGCTCGAGGATACAGCGGCGTATATAAACTTCATAACAGATGGTCATTTGCCAATATCGTTAAAAGAAGTTCAACATGAAACGCGTAAAGACGTGATTTTACAAAAGGTTATGCAATACGTGCGTTTAGGTTGGCCTAAAATAAATGATAAAGAATTATTACCTTTTAGTAAGTGTCGGTTTGACTTATCTAATGAAGGAGATTGTTTACTAAGGGGACATAAAATAATAATTCCGAAGTCGTTACGAAGTAGAATATTAGACGAACTACATAGACCACATTTGGGAGTTTTAAAGGCAAAGGTTGAGGCGAGATCTAGATTTTGGTGGCCCGGTATCGATAAAGAGATTGAAGATAAGATTTCCAATTGCTGTGTATGTTTAGGGTTAAAACCAACGCCCGCCAGGGCTCCTCTGACTCCATGGCCTTTTCCCGTGCGGCCTTGGTATCGAGTACATTTAGATTTCTTCGGCCCCTTGCAGGGTCAGATGTACCTTATCATTGTTGATGCTTTTTCTAAGTGGTTGGAATGTTTCTGTCTTAGTAATGACTATTCTTCAGCTTCGGTTATTCTTAAGTTACAGGAAATTATGTCTAGGTTCGGTATTATGCATACTCTAGTGACGGACAACGGTACTTCTTTTACGAGTAAGGAATTTAAAGATTTTTGTTGTCTTAATGGTATAAAACACGTCACTTCACCCACGTATTCGCCATCTAGTAACGGTCAAGCAGAAATTTATGTTAAAGTAGTTAAAAGGTTTTTGAAAGGTATAATAGCACAAGGTACCCCTAAAAATAAAATTAAGTCACGCCTCTTAGAATTTTTATTTCGATATAGAAATACAAAACATACGACAACGGAAAGGTCACCGGCTGAACTAATGATCGGACGTAAATTGCGTTGCAGATTTGATTTATTAGACGTTACAGTCACTAAGCTGACTACTGAGTCTCCCTCGTCATCGTCACAATATTTACAAAGTTTAGTGCGTGATAAACAATTAGTGCAAGCGAAATACTACAAAGGCAGTAGAAATATTGATTATAACATAAATGACGCTGTCTTAGTAAAATTAAATAACAGTAACAAATGGGTGAAAGCTATTGTTAAAAATAAAATAGGACAAAGTGTTTACGAAATTTATATACCAGTGAAAAATGTTACTGTAAAGAAGCATAAAAACCAATTATATAAGCTAAAAGCATCCGGGGGACAGCAGGACAATAATTGGGACTGGGCAGACCTTGGTCCTGAGGCGAGCAGCGGTGAGCCATCAAATGAGGAGGAAGAGTGGAGCGAGGCCAGCACAGATGTTGGTGAAGCGGGCACTGAGACTTCAGCCCCAGACTTACGTTCAGACACTGAAGGCCGTCCCAAATTAAGAAATATCCCTAAGACAGATTATAGTAAATACTTCTGAGTAATGAGTAACTAGTTAAGAATTATGGTGGAGGGATGTTAGGTTAGAGGTACATAGGTATAAGTATAAGGAGCGACCTGCGTGTCGCGCGTTCATCGTGCAGTGCAATAAAGAGCGTTGTTACCGAAGGCCGTGTCTACTCTAACAACATAGAAACCAGTAGTGTTGCTGCGACACGTCGTCTGCTGCTGCCTCATGTCGCCCGCTACCAACTTAAACCTTGATACTGGGGCAAGACATAAAACTTCATTTATTTAATTTCAGGTAATTTTCTCAAGAGAGGAAACAGATTTAAAAGTACTCTCCATAGCTCTGTCGAAGCTAGACGACTTGATTCGTAAAGAAAACAATAATTTGGATAAACGTCAATTGTCTATGGTAAGTAGTACCTCCTTTCAATATTATCTATGCTGATAGGAACTAGTACCACGTCGTACCAATGGCCAATAACACCCAGACAGAAAAAATGATCGTGCTCATCACACAAAGATTTGTCCTGGGTGGGAATCGATTCACGACCTCTGGTTTCGCAGTCAGTGTCACTAACTACTAGACTAACAGGCCCGTCAAAATGATGTACTATGATCCTCCATTTTTGCTAAATTGTATCTGTATGTACCTAAGTGGGTTCGCAATGGGGGCTATCGCGTGTCGAAAATCCGCCAGGGTCGCTAATGTCACGTAAGGCCTATCTGTCAATCTCGACCAATCGCAGCCCAGTAGCTTGTCTCTCATTGGTGGCGAGTGTCACCCAGGACAAATCTTTGTGTGATGAGCATGATCATTTGTTCTGTCATGTTATCTATATTAATAATTTCGTTCAGGGCTACGGTAGACTCGATCGAAACCTTATATGAATAACAAAACATAAAAAAATATTGATTTCGAGTCGACAACATATATCCGCAAAATTCGGATTATGGAGAAATTCGTTAAATTCTAATGGCACTGACAAACAAAAAAACCGCAGTCGCCATCTTGGGTAGTGATTACAGTGCTGACAAGGCGTATGACAGTTGCATGATAGTTGGTGTTAAATGAAAGAGGTATGAGTTTCGTATAAAAACCTCCTTTACTGCTAAGTTAATTTGTTCTCTAATTTTAAAATTTAATTGTTTTTCTTTGTTGTGTTTCAATGATGTAAGAAAACATTTGCTCTGATGAAAATATATTTACTTATTATTGGTACAAGATGGTGTTATTTCACATAAAAAGCTAGGCCTCACGATTACTTAACAGTTGGGTCCAGAATCGTTTCGGGACGCGTTGGAAATAATAGTTCAAGAATATTTATTTCGCTTTTTTCACGTTCCGTTGCATACTAGCTCTTATATAGGTACGCCTCCCCAATCAACACGTCGCGTGCATCTCGCGCCAAAGAAGTATCCATCATAAAGAACTGTGACTCATTTGACTGCGTAAAACGAAACGTCTTGCCGGAAACATTGAGTGAATCTTAACGAAAATTATAACTTTTTTCAGTCGTTGTCGTGTCGCGAAAATATTAATATTATTTAGTGAAAACTATTGCAGTTTTTATTTACTATATTTATTGAACACAATGAACGAAGCTATACGAATCTATGGCTTGCTTACCTTTAATATTCCTTGAGAACTGATGACTACAGAAATATTTACCTACATTGTGTAGTCACATTTCAACCGAGCGGAGCCGGGTTTTCTAGTTTATCTATAATATGTATGTATTTATAATATACAACATGTGACAAAACCCCTGTCAGATCCGATAAACGCGTATACGTGGTAGTTCATGAACCGTCTCGCATAGGCGGCTCCTTTGACACCAAACTGTAGGTAGTAAGTACGTAAACTTTGAAGAGCGGTCAGTTGTTCAGCTGTTGCCTTGGATCAGTTTTTACTTGTATTTAATTATTTTGACTGTGGAGTAATTATAATCTCCAATCCATTTAATTGTTACGTATATGTGTTCGCAGTACGATACCGAATAATACTCTCAGGGATCAGACAGGGTTTTTGTTACACGCTGTATAAGTATGTTTATCAGTTGTCTGGTTGCTATAGTTCAGGCTCTGCCTAGTTTGGGATTAGATGGCCGTGTGTAAAAAAAAAGAAAAAAGAATGTTCACAGTTCCAATAAAATAGCGACCCTAGCGGATTTTTGAAACGCGATAGCCCCATTATGCTGTCATACCTATTAGATACTAGCTTCTGCCCGCGACTTCGTCTGTGTGGACTTAAGAATTGGGTCCAAAATGAACTGAAAAATGCTAAAGTAATGAAAATAGAATAAAATTTTCACCCATGTTATAGCTTGCGCTGTAATAGAGAAAAATACCAAATTTCAAAGCTGTCTGTCCACGGCTTAGCTCGTAAACAATTTTCAATTTTCCCTCGAGAATTAATTAAGGAATCGGAATAAAAGGTAGCTTACATATGTTCTTTTCCATGTCAAAGGCTACATGCATGCCAAATTTCATCTAAATCCGTTCAGCCGTTTTTGCGTGATTGAGTAACAAACATCCAAACATCTAAACATCCAAACATCCACACATTCACATTTATAATATTAGTGGGATTTTTTATGCGTCTCATGTGACGCGTTCTTTCACAGTTGGAGACGGTTTTTTGCCCTGCTTTTGAAGACTGAACGACGTCAGCCGGGTTCGATTGTTACTATATATTTTTTGTTTGTTACAGATGATAAATCAAATCTTGAAATTAAAATCGAATAACGCTTTAGATAATAAAGACGCGAGAATATTTCACAAAGATGTCGCTTTATTCTTGGGTAAGTTAATTTTATAACCAGCCTGGCAACACTGCATGATGCGAGATATTAGGAGCGGGGAGTGTTACCAGTTATTTAACTTCAATATTAATTAGTTTTGATGTAATTTTGCATTGTTTTTTTTTTCAGGGAAATATGGAGACATGGTCCAGAATGAAAATTTCTCTGAGGATATCTACGTTTTGAAGTTGAGGAATAAAGTCACATTGAACATTCCTAATATTGTTGAGGCGACTGTATACAAGGTACTTACTACATATTTTCTCGTGTTTTTATACAGTGTGTTACTGTAATGCTGTGTCTAAATTAAATGTTCTTTCTTTCTTTCATATTTGAATCACCCTTTATTGAAATTTGTTTTTTCTTTGTATAATTAATTTGGGTAATATGGATGTCATTAACAAGGAAAAATATAAAAAACGTATTGTTATTTTTTAATAACCTGTATAATTAAATTGCGGGTAACACTGCGGCGCGCAACTAGTATTAAAATAAATACTTGCTTTGTTGTAGATAGACCTACAGAGGATCCTACAGTTGTGTCTCCTTTGGGAGGAGAGGGAAGCCCTCTACTCTCTTCTAGTCATCCTCTCTGCTAATTGTAAGTATACTTTCAACTATAACTTTCAGAAATTTCTACTTATTGAATGCGAAAGTACCTCTATCCGTCTGTTTGTTACGCAATCATGCCTAAACTACTGAACCAATTTAATTAATAATATCTAGGGACAACTCACACACGGCCATCTGATCCCAAACTAGGCAGAGCCTGTACTATGGTGACTAGACGACTGATAAACATACTTATATATTTCTTACACCCACACCCAGACACAGAACAAATGATCATGCTCATCACACAGATTTCTCCTGGGTGGGAATCGAACCCACGACCACTGGCCTGGTTAGGGTCACTAACCACTAGACCAACAGCCCAGTAAAAATCTTCTCATTTGTCCTACAGTATGTGACCGCTCAGACCCTGGTCTTCAAGAAGCAACTATCCGCGTGATCCACTCTCTATTCAGAGCCAAACGGGGAGAGAGCGAGACGGATATAGCCGTCTATCCCGCTCTTCTCATGTGTAACACTGTGGCTTGTGTGCAGACATTGATGAAGGTAAGTTTTTTTTTATTAATTTAACAGAACTTTGTCGCTGAGCGACTATACCGTTCTATAAAAAACAACACATAGGTTTATACTCTACACGAAAAACTTAAAAACCCTAATACTAAGGCGTACTGTCCACGTAAACCGCACGTCATACGCACGTCATCGTCAATAATTGAACAATATCCTTGTTTATACAATAATAAATTACCAGAATACTCTAGAAAAGATATTACGGATAGAGCTGTTTCGTCGTCTTCTAATGAAGTTGTATGCTATAATCACATCCTCATCATCACTTGACATTTTCCCAACAAAAAGACGTGCTTGGAAGAAAACTGAGGTTTTGTAGCGTGATTGACGATTGCATGACGATAGCGTGGACACAACCAATATTCAAAATACGCCTGCCGTCATTTGTAGGTTGCATGCATTCGTCATTTGACGCGTCCGTGGACAGTACGCCTAAACAATAAATCTAACTACCACACAAACCAATACTAGCTAACTTATACAATATTTTAGCCTCTTCGGAGAACGGAAAGAAAGAAAGGGGGCTTATTCTGTATGTCCAAACAACAAAAGTTCCAAACAAAAAAGTTCCTTGGGGAAAGTTGTTCAGTTTTATGCACCAGATTACCTCGTTGAATATACGCACTCCTTTTAAATTAATCTTGTATGCTGGTATTACATGGTGACTCTCAGAACACAAAAAGATTTGGCGACCCGGGATTCTTGAACGAAATTCTGCGTCGTGCCGCGATATGTTTTTTTTGGACTTAGAGAATAAGCTCCCTGTGTGTAATGGAATACAGTCTTGGCGAGACTTCAGTTCAAGTTTTTCTGAATCAATGGGCAACACCAATGTTGCGCCGATTCCAAATAGTTGGAAACTAAATGGAACCGCGTAACTAGAGCCATTTAACGTTTTGAAAGTAGAGCCATTTAACGTTTTGAAAGAAGAGCCATTTAATGTTTTGCATGTAGAGCCATTCAACGTTTTGAAAGTAGAGCCATTTAACGTTTTGAAAGAAGAGCCATTTAACGTTTCAAAGTAGCGTCATTTAACGTTTTGAAAGTAGAGCCATTTAACGTTTTGAAAGTAGCGTCATTTAACGTTTTGAAAGTAGAGCCATTTAACGTTTTGAAAGTAGAGCCATTTAACGTTTTGAAAGTAGAGCCAGTTAACGTTTTGAAAGTAGAGCCATTTAATGTTTTGCATGTAGAGCCATTCAACGTTTTGAAAGTAGAGCCATTTAACGTTTTGAAAGTAGAGCCACTTAACGTTTTGAAAGTAGAGCCATTTAACGTTTTGAAAGTAGAGCCATTTAATGTTTTGCATGTAGAGCCATTCAACGTTTTGAAAGTAGAGCCATTTAACGTTTTGAAAGTAGAGCCATTTAACGTTTTGAAAGTAGAGCCATTTAATGTTTTGCAAGTAGAGCCATTTAACGTTTTGCAAGTAGAGCCATTTAACGTTTTGAAAGTAGAGCCATTTAACGTTTTGAAAGTAGAGCCATTTAACGTTTTGAAAGTAGAGCCAGTTAACGTTTTCAAAGTAGAGCCATTTAACGTTTTGAAAGTAGAGCCATTTAACGTTTTGAAAGTAAATAAATAAATAAAGTACCTGAAAAGGTCTACTCGAAATGAAAATATTTTGATTTGATTTGAAAGATGACAAGATTAATTTCTAATAGGAACCTTATTCCACAGATTATAACACAGGAGCCATGTTCTAACATCAGACGGAAGCTGTCAGACTGTCTGGAAGTGCTTCTAACTCACGATCCAGGATCGGAAGTGACGTCACAACTTGTTAATACTGTCGGAGAACAAGTGGCCTTCTTGTTGAGTACTGATGACCGTAAGTTTTAAATATATACATCATGTAACAAAACCCCTGTCGGATCCAATAAACGCGTATACGTGGTAGTTCATGAACCGTCTCGCATAGGCGTCTTCTTTGACACAAAGCTGCAGGTAGTAAGTACGTGAACTTTGAGGAGCGGTCAGTGTTGCTGATGCCTTGGATCAGTTTTTATTTTTATTTAATTATTTCCATTGGGGAAAAATAATAATCTCCAATCAATTTAATGGCTACGTATATGTATGTTTTCGCAGTACGACACTGAATAATACTTTTAGGGATCGGACAGGGTTTTTGTTACATGTTGTATAATACCGGCCTATAAACGTCCCACTGCTGGGATGACTGCATCATCACCACGCTTGCTTACTGCGGGTTGGCGATTTCAGATTCCAATTTTTTAATCCAGTTTTCCTTCACCGTTTGTCAATGGTGTCTTAGAATAATTAAGAAAGTACATATAACTTTGAAAAAGTCACATTGGTAGTTGCCCGGGTTTATTAAGTTCATTAAGTACATTAAACAATAAAAAACCTCTAAATAGTGGACATAATATTTTCCAATTATTAATAATTGCATCAAACCGAAATTTTTGGATTATTTCAAGAACTCGAGGTACCGTATCTACATTTTCTGATTTTGTGTTTTAAAATATATTTTTCTTTTCAGCGTCCACAATAAAAATCGGCCTAGATATCACGAGAGCTTTCCTAACCGCTTTCAAAGACAATAACAGTTTAGCCATTGCTCATTTACCGAACATATTGATAATCACATCGAATAATACCAAAGAACAATCAGAAACATTCGAATTAGCTTCAAATACATTTCTAGAAAAAATAGATTTATTTTCGACAAAAACAGTAAAAAGTACAATATTAAAAATTCTAGAAAAATATACCACAGACACAAAAAATAATGTTGAAACGATTCTGGGGTTCACGAAAAGGGTAATGGATATAAAAAATTACGACTCAATATTTTTAATTGAAGGAATTTTTGATTTGTGTAAGAATTTGAAATATTTGTCGCCACAATTTTTGAATGTTGTATCTCTGTTGGCTAATTTGAATGTAGCCTTTGATCTTAATTCTGAAACAAAGAATAATATTGTTGGTTTCAATAATGGATTGTTTTTGGAAGAGTTGTTAAAGATTAAATGTGTGAATGACGATGAGTCCAAAATGGCGGCCGTGCTGTCGTTTTTAAAGGAGTATAATGAGGAGCTATATGATTTTGATGCTGAGGTAAGTTTTTAAGAATATATTTTTATTGTCGTTGAAGAAAATAGTTTATTTTAAGGTATTTTTATTGATATTGGCCCCGATTCTATTAAACACGTACTAAAATCATTTAAGTCCATCGGTATCTTTTTAACTTGTACATATTTAGAAAAGGAAGTTTGAGCATATTTGTTAGTTCACGTCAATGTTTGTATGCTTAACCATACCACATAGGTCCATTAATTAAATTCTGCCATTTACTGATATTCATCAGAGTTCATCAAATTCAAATTAGTAGTTTTCAAAACATGGACTTTAAAGTTAGGAATTTGTTTAATTAAATTTAATATTAAATAATAGTTATCTGAGGTTTACGCGAATATTAGACATTGAAATAAAACTACTTTAAAACGGATTCTATCGCGGTTTATTAACGTCGGGAACGAAAATAAAAACTAAACCGCGATAGAATCCGTTTTAAAGTTGTTTTATTTCGATTAAATAATAGTTTAATATTTAATTCATTTCTCGAAATAATTTATATTAGAGAACACTATATTATCACTTATATGTTTGTTTCAGAAAACAACAATATGTATCTGCAACATAATAGAAAATATGGATCCAAAGACAGTCATTTTACTAAAAAAGAATATCGAAGAATGTCTTCATATTTATAAAGCAGTACTAAATCACACTCAACTACAGGAAAGTTATGAGAAATGGTCGAAAAAGCTTGATATAGATAATATAACAGAAATAATCAAAGAGAAAACACTTTTTAACGATTTCACAGAAGAAATTTCTTACAAAATACAAGCTCTTAAAATAATGTCAGATTTATTAAAATATCCTACAGAAAAAGCAAGAATTTGGACTATACTATTACTGCAAAATTTGTCAGATTCAGAATTGAAATGGGGCCGACTATTTTTGTCAGATTTACTCTATGTGTCAGAAAAATCACTTTTCATGTCAGATTTAGAGGAAATTTTAGAAATGAATATAGATTTCGTTGGGAGATATATTAATGTGTATTTCAGAAGACTTATTGAGAAGCCTTTTGTATTAAAAGATGATAATTGTTCTCTACTTAGCGAAGTTGTTGAGTACTACTCAAAAGCTTACGAAGAGGAGAACTTTGATAATGTTCTTGAATTAGTTGAAAGTGTAAGTATTTATGACCATGTATACGATTTTACTGACTTGCAATGCGAGCTAAGATCCCAAACTAGGCAGAACCTGTACTATAGTGACCAGACAACTGATAAACATACTTATATATTTTTAAACAAAAGCATAATATACAGCGTGTAACAAAAACTCTGTCCGATCCCTGATAGTATTATTCGGTATCATACTGCGAACACATATACATAGCCATTAAATGGATTGGAGAATTTTTTTTCCCTATGGATATAATTAAATAATCATAAAAACTGATCCAAGGCAACAGAAACAAAGTTCACGTACTTACTACCTACAGCTTTGTGTCAAAGAAGCCGCCTGTGCGAGACGGTCCATGAACTGTACGACGAATACGCGTTTATTCGATCGGACAGGGGTTTTGTTACATGTTGTAGATATTTTTTTCTTATTTCTTCTTTAGAAAAACGACGCCCGCACTAAGGAACTTATAATTATTAATCCTTGAGTCGCGGGGGTTTCACAAACATGCAAATCACATGCACAAAGAACACCCAGACTTGGAACAAGTATCTGTGGATCACACAAATGCTTTTCTCATGCGGGGATCGAACCCGCAGCACGTCGCGCACAGTGGTAATTAGCGTGGTGACCTATTCCACTCGGCTATCCGTGCAGTCGAAAAATTCAGAACAAATGATCGTACTCATCATACAAAGATTAGTCCTGGGTGGGAATCGAACACGACCTCTGGTTTCACAGTCAGGGTCACTAACCAATCAAAAATATTGTACCTAGCTTTAAGCCTCTTTAACATCTATTGTAACATTATGGAATGCAAATAAATATATAAGTATGAAAAATAACTTATTGTTGTTTTTTCAGTTATGGACACCATTTGAAACTTCAAGTAGTTTGGATAAAAAACAGTCAGTATTGTTAAATTTACTGCGTTTACCTAAGAGTGTAGGTCTCGATTGTAAGCCTGTGAAGTGGGCTATAACTCTGCTTACCACTGAAGGTACTAGCCTTCAAGATAAAACGAAAATTATCGCAACATTGCCGGCTGGGGACGAATATAGGTGAGTTTTTTTTATAATATATAGGATTAATTTTAAAGGAGTGCGTATATTCAACGAGGTAATCGGGTGCATAAAATTAAACAACTTTTCTCAAAGAACAAAGGTCAAAATCTTAAAATTGAAAATCATCTTTTTATACAAATAAGTCACGTGACCTCACACTTTGTATGAAAAGTTCATTTTCCATTTTAAATTGCTCATTGCAGGTTGGCGATTTCAGATTCCAATATTTTGAAATTCAGGTTTCCTCACGATGTTTTCCTTCACAGTTTATCAATGATATCTTAGAATGATTAAGAAAGTACACATAACTTTGAAAAAGTCACATTGGTACTTGCCTGGGTTCGAACCTGCAACTATGTGCATGCAAATCTGGTCATTAAACCGCTGGGCCACCACTTCAAATATTATAAAGTTGACTGAAAAATCTTAGTTGATTGAGCGTTCATTTTACCAAAATCAGATATTTTTTTCATTTAAATATGTTTTAGGTACAGTTTTTGTATGAAGAAACTGTCAACATTTACAATTATTTACATTCGAAATTTTTCAGTGTTTTCTACCGCGCATTCGCCTCCTGCTTACCAGTCCGTCTATCAGAAATGCAAGGACAATACATCCCAGCACTGCGAGCGCTACTCGACACCCTCGCCAGTAACGGAGACTCAACTCTGCTGGATATAGTGATCACACTAGCTGGAGGTCAGTGTATAACACCTGGAACGTTATTACTGCTGTATTTTTGTGTGCCTTCCAGGTGAAAAAATAAATATACAGCATTAATTTAAAAGGAGTACGTATATTCAACGAGGTAATCCTACTAATATTATAAATGTCAAAGTGTGGATGTTTGGATGTTTAGAAGTTTGTTACTCAATCACGCAGAAACGGCTAAACGGATTTGGATGAAATTTGGCATGCATGTAGCCTTTGTCATGGAAAATAACATAGGCTACCTTTTATCCCGATTCCTTAAGTAGTTCCCGAGGGAAAATTGAAAATTGTTTCCGAGGTAAGCCGTGGGCAGACAGCTTTGAAATTTGGTATTTGTCTCTATGACAGCGCAAGTTTCATTTTCATTTCTTTTTGAACCCAATTCTGAAGTCAGAAACTAATCAGGTATAAAAAACTGAAGAAGTTTTCCCAAGGAACATAGGTCGACATCTTAAAATGGAAATGAACTTTTCATACAAAGTGACAGGTCACGTGACTTATGTTTGTATGAAAATATTATTTTCAATTTTAAGATTTCGACCAGTTTTATGCACCTGATTACCTCGTTGAATATAAGTACTCCTTTTAAATTAATACTGTGTATTCTTTCTTTTCTTTCAATGTCTAACATTCGTGAAAATCTCAGAAAGTATTATAACTTACCTTTTTGGGCGGGTGTTAAAAAAAAGTTTTTATTTATTAGGTGATGATACGAAAGGTTGGTGGGATCATGCGATCGACGCCTGCATGTCGGCTCTAGCCAGCAAACAAGACAAAAACATAATCAACAAGGCATACAAGAGATCTAGAGTGGGCAACACTCTGGGTGTCTGTAATCGAGTATTCTTGCCTTTGTTAAGGTAGGTTGTGTTTTTACACGCTTTATATTAGCTTCACCTGTATGTTTGTATGTTTGTTTGTAACCGACTTCTTTGGGCGCGATTTTGACCCACTTTAAACGGCCAGATTTCGTTTAAACTTTGTAGATTTATCGAGGACCGATGACAATACACAATTTTAATAAAAGCTTTTTTTTTTGTTTAAAAAAAAACTAAAAAATCACGCTTTTATAAATAAACTAAACTAAAAAGTAGAAAATAAATAATAGTTAAAAAAAACTAAAAACACGCTTTTTATTGAAAACCAAACTAAAAAATAGAAAATAAAAAAATATCTTATTTAAAAAAAAGCGTGGGGTGCTTTTTAAGATATTTACAACTATTGACACCATGCACCTCACGCTTTTTTTTAAATAAAATATTTTTTTATTTTCTATTTTTTAGTTTGGTTTTCAATAAAAAGCGTGTTTTTAGTTTTTTTTAACTATTATTTATTTTCTACTTTTTAGTTTAGTTTATTTATAAAAGCGTGATTTTTTAGTTTTTTTTTAAACTATTATTTATTTTTTATAAGCTTGTAATCATTCTAAGACATCATTGACAAACGGTGAAGGAAAACATGGACTGGAAACCTGGATTCCAAAATACTGAAATCTGAAATCGCCAACCCGCATGAGCAAGCGTGGTGATCAAAGCTCCTTCCTTCTCTATATGGGAAGAGGCCCGTGCCCAGCAGTGGGACGTTTATAGGCCGGTATTATTTTTGTAAGATCCCACTGTTGAGCAAAAGGACGTCATGACCCAGTTGGACGATAAAACGAAAGCATTGTTCTATAGTATAGTCGTATAGTGCTAGTGTAATTTATCTTCTTTCTGGTCGTTCCCTCAATGCTGAGAATCGTGTCTGTATGTATGATAATTTATAAGGACCTAGATAATAAGTTAATATTTGTATTTTTGTACACCGATTCGGTAGAATGTATGATTATGATGTACTTACTACATTCTAACAAATAAATTTTTCTTTCTTTCTTTCTTAAGAGTCCCTATCAATTTCGCGGTTCGAAAACAGAAATTTCCAACTTTTTCAGCGCAAATCTCTCAATAATTTCAAGATATCTGTTCTGTTTTTTTAATGCACAGTTATTTATCATTCATTTATCAAGTAAGTGTACAAAGTCAATTTTTAATAACTACTCAATATAAATTATGAAAAATAAAAACCTAACACATGTTTTTACGTAAGCACGAAACAGCAGATTTTCCAATTGCTTTTTTAGCTTACTGATAGCAAATAACAATCTGAGAAAAATCATAAATACTGGGCATATAGTATGCTAGTAAGTAGACAATGTATTTTTTTAAATTTCAATGAACTAGTACTTAAAAAAAAATGTGATCCACGCTGAAAAAACCCAATAAAGTCATGTGCAAAATCGTCGTCTATGGGTAAGAATTTATTGAAAATAACAATAAGCATTATATATTTACAAAACTGAGGTATTTATCTACCAAATCCAATTTTTATATTTCATTTCTGACTTCTTATTTATTTGTAATAAAATTTCTAAATAATGCCTTATAAGCCGATGCGCTCGCTCGATACATTCAGTCGCGCCCAAGGGCTTGTTGGCGACGGACCTGTGTCGCCCGTGACGTTCGCCGCTCCAAACGAAACTCTTGAATCGCGCGTGATTTTGTACTACACCTGACCAGTTTTGAGACCGTGAGTAGATTTAATTTTTTATTTATGCAGTGTGAATTTTTATGATTTCATAATGTTGTTTATACATATTAATGTTTTGTACTATTAGTAAAATAGTGTTTAATTTTTAGAAAATGGGTTGAAAAAGTGATCTTTACTATCAAGGAAAAATCAAAAGTAAAAAGAAAAAGGTTGAAAAAACAGGAAAAGCACTTGCAGTTCTTAGGTAATTTTTTTTTTTGTAATTACGAAAACTGTTAGAATTGGTTATTATTTCTTGAATCTAAAAATGAACTTTTTTATTTTTGTAGAGAATTAAATAGGCAGAAATCTACCGAGAATCAAAATTTACCTGGAACATCATCTATAAGCGAAAAGCCCCCATCGGACACAAGGTATTCCTTTTATCTAGATTTTTTTTTTATTTATCTAATATATCTTAATATATATAAATCTCGTGTCACAATGTTTGTCCTCAATGGACTCCTAAACCACTTAACCAATTATGATAAAATTCGCACACCATGTGCAGTTCGATCCAACTTGAGAGATAGGATAGTTTAAATCTCAATTATATAAAAATTATATAAATCAAAGATGTTTGAAATATTTACATGTAACTTGATACATGTAAATATTTCAAACATCTTTGATTTGGAATTGAAAATATTAATGTCGTATTAATATAATTTCAGAACATGGATTTAATTCAAGAAACGCCTGTCTCAATCAGCTTTAATTCTCTCGATGATTCTTTAGAAGATTTAGTCATGGAGTTGGATCAAGTATGTATTTGCATGTACCATTTTAGAATAAAAATTTTGAAACATTTATTTATTTGTTTTGCCATTTTCTGGTGAAACATAATATATCCGACTCCTCATAACATTTGACCACACATTTCTGTTTTACCTGTTTCAGTGATTAAACATAACTAATATTTTTTCCAGTCTGCACCATCTACACCGATACGAATTGAAGGAAGAAGAATAGTTGACTATCAGTATTTTTTTGACCAACTCGTGGAGATTTCACAACACTGTGTAAAGTTTGGATGTCAAATGAGCTCTCTCAAAACAATTGAAGAAAAGCGACGTGTTGCAATAAAGTAACTAAAAAATATCTCGTTTTTATTTTCCTGAAATAAAACACATAATAATAGAAAATTATACACTCCCATTGAGATAGTTGTTCAATTTGATAGACTGTACCCCCCACCTTTCTGGTAGGTACATCCTGTACATTATCTGCCTAGCCTTTTTTGTAAGTGACTGCCGTAACTACTAGGTAACGATATTTTTATAAGGTACTTAAACATAACACGTCATAATCACAATAACATCCATCCAGTATTACGGAACTTAGTGGGTAATAAAAACTATGCAGTGCTGACAATAGCGTTTACGGACCAAGATTATTTTGTTCGCGCTACACCGTACGACAACGCACACTACGATTGTCAGCGATAGTTCGAACGCACACAGAGATACTGCGCTCAAATAGTTACCTAAACTAGTAGCGCGCCGAAATTGATAGGGACTCTTAAATCATTTGAACCGTCAAAATAATAAAGATCAAGATCGTTATCGTGCGATTCAAAATTCATGTCGGCTGTAAACATGGCATGGGGCGAGTCGTTGCGCAGTAATAAATTCATGCACCAGCGGGGTGCGGGGCGAGGTACTGCGCAGTGTGTAACTAACTTCATAGCCGCCATTAAGTTTGAATCGACTTATATCATTTAAATGTATGATAAGCGAATGTCGACCTTATTGTTTTTGAATGTCTGTAAGGAAATAAGGTAATGGTGTGTCATAATTATTTAAAGATTCAACGGAACGCATTCTCGGGATCGCCCGACTAGTTTCGCGCCGCCGCGTCAGCTCATGATTAAGGACTCCTAATGTGTCTGAAACTAGTCGGGCGATCCCGAGAATGCGTGTGAGTAAACCGTTGAATCTTTAAATAATTATGAATTCGTCTCACGGAAGTCATGATTCAAATTCATCGATCGTAAAATATAGCCAGGTTATTTATTATTCCACTAACAAAACCTATTATACCTCATTTATCAATATTAATAAATACAGCGTGTAACAAAAACCCTGTCCGATCCCTAAGAGTATTCGGTATCGTACTGCGAACACATATACGTAACCATTAAATGGATTGGAAATTATTATTTTTTCCCCAGTGAAAATAATTAAATAAAAATAATACTGATCCAAGGCAACAGCAACACTGTCCGCTCCTCAAAGTTCACGTAATTACTACTTACAGTTTTGTGTCAAAGAAGCCGCCTATGCGAGACGGTTCATGAACTGTACCACGAATACGCCTTTATTGGATCGGACAGGGGTTTTGTTACATGTTGTTTAAAAAGAAGTTTGTATATTTTTAAGCTATTGCATAGCTTTTATCGCGGGCTTTGAGCGCGGCGACCGAATCAAGAAATTCCGTAACGAAAATTAACCTAACACCCACTCCGACCGGCACAGCGGTGCGGCGTTGAAAGCCGTGCATCGTCTAACGTCGTTTCAGTTCGGCAGACTTCGGCACGGTGTCTGTGTACGTGCGATTAGACGTATGCTAGATCGAGACGAGCTGCTCCGAAATCGGAATAATACGTAAAAAAATGCTATGCAATAGCTTTAACGCGGCAGTCCCCGAGTGCGACACGTGTTTTTATTTTTAATAATGCTTTGTTGTTGTAGGCATTCATCTCGAAAGTTCTGTGAGGAATACATAGCTTCTATTGCTCCTGATTTGTTCAGCACTCGCATAGCGTTCAAACAGCCCGCCAACAGCGAGGCTTATAGGAGGCAGGTCGTCTCCTATGCCATCACTTTCAGTATACTGAAAATTGCGTTTGATAAAGTAAGTATTTTTCTTCTTCTTCTGTCTAGCCTTTTCCCAAGCTATATTGGGGTCGGTTTCCAGTCTTACCAGATTTAGCTGAATACCGTATTTTACATGGAGCGACTGCCTATCTGACCTCCACAACCTATTGCTAGGTAATACAGTATTCCATAGTAAGACTGGTTGTCAGAATTGTAATGACTTAACGACTATCAAAGATCACTGTATGTCAGTCGGGGCCAACGGCTTAACGTGCTTTTCGAGGCACGGAGGGGCCTTGATATGTTTACAAATGGTCACCCATTCACGGACCAACCGCGGCGAGCGCGGCTTAACCATTATTATCGGTCAAACCGTACAGCTTTCACTTAGCCACTAGCCCCCCATTAGCCTCAAAGTAAGTATTTTTCTCGTCTTTCAAAATAAATCATATATTCTTTATCGATATCCTTAAGTACATGTATACACAGGATTATTTTTATGGAGTGCGTATATTCAACGAGGTAATCAGGTGCATAAAACTTGAACATCTTTCCCCAAGGAACATAGTTCGAAATATTAAAATTGAAAACGAAATTTTCATACTAAGTGACAGGTCACGTGACTGTTGTTTGTATGAAAAGTTGATTTTGCTCCTTAAAAAATAATCCTGTATATACATATATATTTTAAAGTTTACTAGCAATGTGGGTCGCACATTACTAGTATTCTCGTTAACCCCTCGTGCTAAGCTAAGATGCTTGTTAAGATGTTGCTAAGAAGCTAAGTTGCAAGTGGGTTCACGTCGGTAGTGTAATGGGTGGAATTAGACCCGCAACCACATGATTGCAAGTCTGACGCCCTAGCCATTAGGCTACCGCCGCTTTATCATCTTTATATCACACAAAATACGTAATTTTTTTTTTAAATAATATACTAAAGTACCTTAGACGTTACAGACTTTTTTAAACAAATCAAATAACAATTGAATGGAGTAGAAGTTTGATAAAACGATTACCGACCGATTTGCGAAGACCGACGGACGCCAAGGCGTCGAAACGTCGGGAACTAAAATCAAAATAAACCGAGATAGAATCCGTTTAAAAGTAGTTTTATTTCCTATATATATAACCTCAGAAAACAATATAATCTATCAATTTTTTTATCTAACTGACGGAATTATAAGATTATTCCTTTTTCACACCCAGTCATGTAGCCTATGAAATAATATAAATTTATTCCAGATACCACCAGAAGCCTTAGAAAGTGGCATCCTAAACCAGAGCGCCGGTTCATCTAAGCCATGGCACTTTATGGAGCAGACGTGTAAATACTGCGTCACTATTAGTGCCAACACCAAGTGCCCTGATGGTGCTTCTGCAGAGTTGAAGGACTCTTGCCTGTAAGTCTACCTGAATTATGATCTTGAGTCTGGCTCTCAAAAATTTGTTAGAATTAAATCCATATCATCATCTGCGTATCGTTTTCCCAAGCTATGTTGGGGTCAGCTTCCAGTCTTACCAGAATCAGCTGAATACCGTATTTTACAGAGCGACTGCCTATCTGACCTCCACAACCCATTACTGGGTAATACAGTATCCCATAGGAAAACTGGTTGTCAAGATTGTAATGACTTAACGACTGTCAAAAGATCATTGTATCACAGTGGATACCAATGGCTTAATGTGCCTACCGAAGCACGGGTCTTGGTATGTTTTTTTTTTGGTTACCCATCCATTGGCTTACCGCGGCATAGCCGGCTTTACCTTTATTATCAGTGATACCGCAAAACTTCCACTTAACCATGAGCTTTACATTCTAACAAAAAATTTACAGTTGGTTACAGAGTTCGGCATACAACTGCCTGACAGCCGCTATATGTCGGAGGAAGCCAAACAAGAAGCTATACACTCGCATCTTCGATGCCCACGCGTGGGCAAATATCGTGGACAAGGATGCGGTGTACCAGTTTGAGTTAAAAGCTTATTCTACGTATCGGGTAGGTGTTAACATATTTTTAAGGGGTAAGAAAAAGCCCATTTTATGTTCTAAATTAAATATGTGAAAAAAAAATATGAATTTTATGAAAGAAATGTATTCTTTTAAATAACTTTTACCTGTAGGGCAGTAGACCAACCAACCAGAAGACCAGTAGACAAAATGTCTTCTTCGTCTTTCAGTAAAACAGAACGGAGCAGACTGTTTCAGCTAACTACCCAACTATTTTATTTTATCTGCAGTAGACCAGCGAGAAGACCAGGAGACTCAATTACTTACTCGTCTTTCGCTGGAATAGTCCGGATTATTCTATTTTTCCTTACAGTCTAATTGTATTATCTTTTCTCTAGGGCAGTAAACCAACCAGAAGACCAGTAGACGCGATGTCTTTCTCTTCTTCCACAGGAACAGTCCCAAGTACTATGTTTCGCTTTAGTCTAGTTGCATTATCTTGCTTCTAGGGCAGTACACCACCCAGAAGACCAGTAGACGCAAAATCTTCCTTGATATTTACTAGAACAGTGTATCGCTGATTGTTTCTTCATACAATGTAATTAAATTCTCTTGTCTCCAGGGCAGTAGACCGACCAAAAGACCAGTAGACGCAAGGTCTTTTTCGAAATTTACTAGAACAGTCTATCGACGACTGTTTTTCCTTACAGTCTAACTCATATCTCTTGTGTCCAGGGCAGTAGACCAACCAAAAGACCAGTAGACGCGATGTCTTCCTCGTCTTTCACTGGCACAGTTCGCAGCAGACTGTTCCTGACTACACTCTCTGAGAACCCTCTGCAGTACGACATGATACCTGAAGATGAAGAAGAAGTAAGTATTATAAGTATTGCTGACTTTGATTTTAATTATGATCTCGAATCCACCAATCACGAGCCAGGTTGACTCTCATTGGTGGATTGACTGATAGTCCACATGCGTGGCTAGTGGAGAGAGTGGATTTTTTTACCGCGACCCATTAATACTTTGATAGAAATATTTTTGTTAATGTGTAACTGTCATAATTTATTATTTTACGTGACTTTGTTACATGATTATTTGGAAAAAAAAAACAGAAAAAATTACACCTGGAGAAAAAGTACTCTAAATACTGAAGATAGCGAAATATACTTTTTATTTTAAATGGTATTCTAGGACTATGAAGACGACCAATCCCCAGAGTTTGAAGACAGCGTGCTCAACGCTCACGGGTGCTTGTCTACGCTGACGTCACTGCTTGAGCACGCGAGCACCCTCGAGCATACTGATTGGAGGAGCATTCTGATCGCTGCCCTCACTGCTGAGGCTGTGCTTAATGTGAAGTGGTTACTGGCACAGGTATGTAAAAATTCGCTTGCTTCTTTTTTTCCGGCCTTTTCCCAAGCTATGTTGGGGTCGGCTGCCAGTCTTACCGCATTTAGCTGCATACCGTATTTTACAGAGCGACTGCCTATCTGACCCCCACAACACATTTTTCTGTAACACACTATCTTGTTTGTACACCCTGTAACTACTTCTGCGTAGCCAAACGTCCCTACTTAGAACAAGAGGGTATTGATTACACCCTGTATCTGTTCCCAATCTATGTTGGGGTCGGCTTCCAGTCTTACCGGATTTAGCTGAATACCGTATTTTACAGAGCGACTGCTTATCTGACCTCCACAACACATTTTACTAAGTAACATACTATCACAATATTGGATCATAGAACTGAGCAGGACAAGAATGCGCATCTTAGTTCGAGCCCTTACTGGACACTGTTGCCTAAACAGGCACTTGTCCACTATGGGACTGTCCGAAGTAAGAACGTGCAGAATGTGCCAGGAGTCAGACGAAACTCCGCTTCATATTCTGACGGACTGTGGACCTTTAATGCGCAAGCGTAGCTTACACCTGGGCAAACATATCAGAAGCGGCGGTTGCCTAATGGCTAGGGCGTCGGACTTGCAATCATGTGGTTGGGGGTTCGAATCCCACCCATTACACTACCGACGTGAACCCACTCGTAACACAAGCATCTTAGCTTAGCACGAGGGGTTAACGAGATTACTAGTAATGTGCGTGGGTCGCACATTACTAGTATTTCTAGTAATATTTATTAAAAAGAAAAAAAAAATCGTGGGCCAACAGGATGTAAAGCATATCGCCCCCCAAAAGCTACTGAAATACCTAGTGGATGCAGGACTCGGAGGCGAACTGTAAGGAATTGTACCTAAGGAAAACAGCGGCGATCACAATAGATCGATGACGGTCGCAGTACTGGGGCTGTATAGTCCCAGAATAGCCGCTCAACACAAAAAAACACACTATTTCGTTGGTACAACCTGTATATGTATTCATATTTGTTTCAGGCGATATGCAATGCGGCAGAATCTCTTAAGCCTCACGCGACTGATCTCATACCGGCGTTACTACAACTCATAGCCGGCACTCCACAGGCATATAACACTAAATTCGTGCTAAATAATCTGCATTTGGATATAGTAAGTAATATTTTATATTTTTTATATCTTGGGACACCTCACACACGGCCATCTGATCCCAAACTAGGCAGAGTCTGTACTATGGTGACCATACAACTGATAAATATACTTATATATTTCTAAATACATACATAATATTACAGATAAATAACGCCCAGACACAGAACAAATGATCGTGCTCATCACACAAAGATTTGTCCTGGGTGGGAATCGAACCCACGTCTTCCAGCTTAGCAGAGTCACTAACCACTAGACTAACAGGCCCGTCAAATATATATACTAGCGGTATCGCGCAGCCTTTTTGATACCACTTCGATTCTGCTGTAGTATGAATTTACCCAAAATATTTTTTTTTTACTTTCAGCTAACAACAATTATAAATTGGAATATCACAGATTTACCTAAAAATGAGTATCTGGATCAAACTATAGAATATTTAATATCTACTAGTTTGGAATTTAAACATCGAAAGAATTTACAAAAAAGACTTCTTAACTTACTTGATAATATACTACAAATACATGGACATACTGTTGATATAAAATGGAGTATCTTCAAAGATAATTGCAAAGGTATGTTTTTCTTATAAATGTGGACAACATCACATACTTTGCTCCGAATCCACAGTAAGAAGCTAAAGCACTTGTGTTATGGAATCAGAGACAACGAAGGCACCACAAACACCCAGACCCGAGACAATATAGAAAAATGTTTTTCTACCTTGACCCGTCCGGGGATCGAACGCGGGACCTCAAAGGTGGCAACACCTTGAAAACCGGTGTGTACGCCACTCGACCAAGGAGGTCGTCATACAGAGAACGAAAAAAAAAATACCAATTACCCACAGCCAATGTAAAAAAGCATAAATAGTGTACAAAATTAAAGATTAAAAAGAAAGACTATAACTGACTTGTATTAACAAACTCATATTTCTTTTTCTCAATATTACAGATTTACCCAAAGACCTAATTTCACTACTACCCACATTCGAAAAAATATTAAAAAATAAAGTCACATTGCCAGATTTATTGCCAACTATATTCTTAATAACAGATGCCAAAATATGGTCTGGCACTTCAAAATTATGTGAGGTCTGTGGTCTGGCATTATCTCTGGCGGATTCTGGCACTCGGAAGGAATTTTTGCCAAAGTTTTGGTCAATATTGGGTAGTGCCAGGTCGGGCAATGTTAGTGGGTATATTAAAATATTGTATTATACCCAAAGACATTGTCAAGATTGCTGTGATCTTCAACATTTCAAGTGAGTTTTTTTTTAATTCATTTTATAAGAAAATAAATATATATAGATTATTAACCAACTTCTAAAAAAGGAGGAGGTACTCAATTCGACCGTATGCATTTTTTTCCTTTTTTTTTACAGTCTTAATAAAAAAATAAATTATTAAAAACTAGCTGACCCTATGAACTTCGTACCGCCTAACAGTTATACGATACTAACGTCACTGAATTGTTCTGCCTTCCCGGAACCTCTCCACTGACACTTGAACTTTATGTTATGGTATTAAAGTTAAAATTCACTTTCAAGTATTATTACGAATTGGTTGTATATAGGACTATAAAAAAGTGTTGTTTTTAGACTTAATCAGGCAATTTTTTTTAATTTTCTCTTCGTAGGAACCATCCTCGAAGTAAAAGGAATATTCTTAAAAAAAAAGAATTTGCGAAGTCGGTTTAACTGTTCTCGAAATTTGCGCTTAGCAACACATTCAGCGATTAATTTTTATATTATAGATTATTCTACTATGTAGCACTTTTTAAATGTCATCATATTCATAGACAGCACCCTGATTCGCCCACCCCACCGCTTCCTAAGTGCTCTGGCCGGGGAGAAGAAACGGCGCAACAAACTCCCCAGCAGCACGCTTAGACAACATTTTCAATTTCTATGACAAAATGTCCAGAATTCTAGTAGATCACACAAAAATTAACCATATCAACTAAAATATAAAACTCATTTTCCAGAAACATCACAGATTTATCAACTAAAATCGAAAAATCAAAATGCCTGAACATAATATCGAATTACTTGGAAAGTGCAAGCGATTTTGATTCTTATTACAACGATATGTTTGAGATTATATCTCTCTGCGAGTTGTTGGAGGGAGAATTAAAAATGGATGCTATGAAAATAGCTGGTTGTGGATTGAAGTATATGAGTGAGGATTTGAAAACGGAGGTATTGGGGATCGTTTCCCAGAATTGCAAGAATTCTTCATTGGCTATACGGAAAGAGGCTTACAGTGTTATTTTGAAGGTTTTTAAAGGTAAGTTTTATTTTCTCTTTTTTAAAAAACGACGCCCGCACTAAGGAATTTAATTCTTGTGTCGCGGGCGTTTCACAAACATTCACATCACATGCACAAAGAACACCCAGACTTGAAACAAGTATCTGTGGATCACTCAAATACTTGTCCCATGCGGGGATCTCACCCGCAGCACGTCGCGCACAGTGGTACTTAGCCTGGTGACCTATACCACTCGGCTAGCCGTGCAGTCTATCAGTGCAGCAGTATATTAGACCATAGACCACGACTTTTCATTTTAGTAGGCCATTAATATGTTATCAATTTATTATTTCAATCTTAAAAAGCTCTTTAAAAAGAAAAAATAGCTTTTTTTAGAGCTTTTTTGGTGAAGGATTTTTTTTTTCGCGATTCTGAGACAGTGTCTTAATCAGATAGACAGACCGACAGACTGACAACAAAGTGATCTTGAACCGTATAAAATACTGTTTAATCATGTTAATGGTTCAGTTACAACAGAAACTGTAACATGTTTGTAACATTTTTTAATGTTGTTTTAGCCAAATTCAAGCGTCCCCCCCACTACTCAACCAAACGGCGAGCATTAGACACCTCTCCCATACTGGATGCTATAGACTCCCCATCACACCAACTGGTGACGGTGGTGGCTGCTGGGATTTACGATGGTGACGAGGTCTCTGCTATGGTGATGGACGGAATCGAGGAGTGTCTCTCTGAAGATCTAACCCTCAGGTATACTTATCATTTAATTAAGGCTGATTTGAATAGAGTCAGTTAAATTATGTATGTATGACTGGCCTGTTCGTCTAGTGGTTAGTGACCCTGACTGCTAAGCCGCAGGTCGTGGGTTCGATTCCCACCCAGGACAAATCTTAGTGTGCCTGATCATTTGTTCTGTTTCTGATTTCATAATTAAATGGATTGAAGATTATTTTTCCCTAGTGAAAATAATTAAATAAAAATAAAACCTGATCCAAGGCAGCAGCAACACTGACCGCTCCTCAAAGTTCACGTACTTACTACCTACAGTTTTATGTCAAAGAAGCCGCCTGCGACACGGCTCATGAACTGTACCACGAATACGCCTTTATTGGATCCGACAGGGGTTTAGTTACATTTCTTACTAGCTAACTTCTTACTAATATTATTAATGTGAAAGTGTGGATGTTTGGATGTTTGTTACTCAATCACGCAAAAATGGCTGAACGGATTTGGATGAAATTTGGCATGCATGTAGCTTCTGACATGGAAAAGAACATAGGCTTTTTATCCCGATTCCTTAAGTATTTCCCGAGGGAAAATTGAAAATTGTTTTCGAGCTAAGCCGTGGTCAAGACAGCTTTGAAATTTGATGTTTTTCTCTATTACAGCGCAAGCTACAACGGGTGTAAATTTTATTCCATTTTGCATTACTTTCACATTTTTCATTTCTTTTTGGATTCAAATCTACGCAGACGAAGTCGCGGGGAGAAGCTTGTGAAAAATAGGATAAAATTTTCACCCGTAGTTATAGCTTGCGCTGTAATAGAGAAAAAAAAACAAATTTCAAAGCTGTCTGCTCACGGCTTAGCTCGTAAACAATTTTCCCTCGGGAACTACTTTAGGAATCGGGATAAAAGGTAGCCTATGTTCTTTTCCATGTCAAAGGCTACATGCATGCCAAATTTCATCCAAATCCGTTCAGTCGTTTTTGTGTGATTGAGCAACAAACATCCAAATATCCAAACATCTAAACATCCACACTTTCACATTTATAATATTAGTAGGATTACTTTTCGGACCCAATTCTGAAGTCCACGCAGACGAAGTCGCGGGCAGAAGCTAGTTGTATATAAATAACAATAATGAATGTATTGTTATAAATTGTTACAGATTCGCAGAACTATTTTATATAATGGTGTACCAGACATTTTTTATTAACATCGATGACTTGGATATACGTTACTGTGGGAACAAGTTACTGTCGACGTTGTTCAAAGATCTAAGGAGTAACGATGCGTTCAATTCTACCAAGTTAAGGGACGACAGCTTGCCGCAGAGGTACAGTATATCTCTTAAAGGTGAAAGGTCTCTTAAAGGTGAAAGGTTGTGAGTGTGGGTGTTTGATATGGTGTGTGATGGCCTAGCGGTTCTATGACCGGATTCTTATGCAGATGGTTGCAGGTTCAAACCCGGGCAAGTGCCAATGTGACTTTTACAAAGTTATATGTAATTTTTAATTATTCTATGACACCATTACCAAATGGTGAAGGAAAAAATCGTTAGGAAACCTGGATTCCAGAAATTGGAATTTGAAATCGCCTGCAATGAGCAAGTGTGGTGATCAATGCTCATTGCTTCTCTATATGGGAAGTGGCCTGTGCCTAGCAGTGGGACGTTTGTAGGCTGGTATGAAGTATGTTTGATATCTATTCAGGCTCAAATAGCTCGACTTGTTTTGATAAAATTTGGTTTATGGGTAGCCGACATCCTGGATATTTATCCAGGATGTCAGCTACCTAAACACAAAACAACAACAAACTTTGAAGTATTTACTTTAAAGTTTTTTAATAAACCGCGGGCACATCTAGTTTGTAACAATATAAAAATAATAAGTTTTTTAATTTGTTAAAACCGCTAGTTAGAGATTTTTTTTCTCCAATAGTTTTGGAGTTTCTTGCCGGTTCTTCTCCATAGCAATTTTAATTTGGAACTTCGCCTAGAGACATTTATTAAAGTTTCTTTGAAGAGGTGGCGGGACGATCTGGACGTGTACTGCAGGAGCGGGTTCCAGGTGGAACCAAGATCTATGGAAGGACTAAAGGGGGGGTCTTTGCCCAGCAGTGGGACAGCATAGATTAAGAGAAAAATACATAAAGAAATAATGACGTGAAATTAATCGTTTTTTTTTCAGTATCCTTAAAGTTTACGAGGTTCTCACTACCAGAACACGCCCTAAGACTGTTCTTAGGTCTAGTGTGACGTTCAGACAGACAATTAAAAAAGGTTGGTATTTTTTTTTTCATGTGAAACATATACAACATGTAACAAAAACCCTGTCCGATCCTTGAGAGTATTATTCGGTATCGTACTGCGAATACATATACGTAGTCATTAAATGGATTGGAGATGATGATTTTTCCCCAGTGAAAATAATTAAATAAAAATAAAAACTGATCCAAGGCAACAGCAACACTGACCGCTCCTCAAAGTTCACGTACTTACTACCTACAGTTTTGTGTCAGAGAAGTCGCCTATGCGAGACGGTTCATGAACTGTACCACGAATACGCCTTTATTGGGTCGGACAGGGGTTTTGTTACATGTTGTATAGCCGCGAGTAGTCAAATTGATTGTTGGCGCGGCCTATAGTATACAGTCTATACGTAGTATTTCACTGATTAAAATAATTGTTAAATTTTGTGTTTAATGAAATTAAATGTTCAGTAATTATTTTCAAGAAAATGTAGTTTAACATATTTAGCTCTTGTCGTTATCTCTTCTTCTATGCACATTACTTTTACTTAATAGTTTCGAAGATTCACACCTGCCAGGCGACCTGTGCCACCTCAATTTTTTTTAAAGTTTCCTAGCGACTTGCTGCTACTAACTTCTCGTGGTAAGCTAAATGCTTTTTTTACGAGTGGGTTCACGTCGGTAGTGCAATGGGTTCGAACCCTCGACCATAGTATCGCAAGTCCGATGCCCTAACCATACTACCGCCACTTATGCAAGGTATAAATAAAATTAACCTGTGTTTTTTTTTTTTATCTATATTAATAATTTCGTTCAGGGCTACGGTAGACTCGATCGAAACCTTATATGAATAACAAAACATAAAAAAATATTGATTTCGAGTCGACAACATATATCCGCAAAATTCGGATTATGGAGAATTTCGTTAAATTCTAATAGCACTGACAAACAAAAAAATCGCAGTCGCCATCTTGGGTAATTAATAAGGCCGCGTTCCGTAACAGATAATTCTGCTTCGAAGTGATTCAAGGAGTTTATTATCATACAACCTCCTTGAAGTGATTACAGTGCTGACAGGGCGTATGACAGTTGCATGATAGTTGGGACCAGAATCGTTTCGGAACGCGATATTTATTTCGCTTTTTTCACGTTCCATTGCATAATATACGCCTCGCCAATTAACACATCGCGTACGTCGCGCCAAAGAAGTAGCCATCACAAAGAACTGTGACTCATTTGACTGTGTAAAACGAAACGTTTATATTAATAACACAAAATGTACTTATAAAATATATGTGTAGTCTGTAAGGTATATATCTATGGGCCTAAGTAGCCTGAAAATGCCGGCAACATTGAGTTAATCATAACAAAACTTAATACTTTTCTTCAGTCGTTGACGTTTCGCGAAAATATTGTTTTTGAAACTTTTTTTATGATAAACTCTTTGTTATGTGTTCTTTCTTTAAACCTGAGATTGGCCAATTGCGATAACAACCATAGAAAAAAGAATACTAACCATAACAAAAATCAATGCTGTCAGTCAGCGGTAATTTTATTTCTTAATTACTTATTATTATTATTATAGAAACGTCTTGCCGGAAACATTGATTGAATCATAACAAAACTTAATACTTTTCTTCAGTCATTGACGTTTCGCGAAAATATTGTTTTTGAAACTTTTTTATGATAAACTCTTTGTTATGTGTTCTTTCTTTAAACCTGAGATTGGCCAATTGAACCGATATTATAGAACCGATGACTACAGAATATTTACCTACATTGTGTATCATGAGTCACATTTAAACCGAGCGGAGCCGGGTTTTCATCTAGTTATTTTAATAACTTTGTTCCAGCTACTGAGCGACGTGAAATTGATGTACAAATACGTATAACGGAATTGTTGGACACATTTCTACAGCTCGCTAAGGTAATTGCTATTTTTTGTCGTTTGTTGTATGAGAGGCAGTGGGACAGTTACAGGCCGGTGTTATTAACAGCTTCGGTAATGGCGCCCACCGTGGGACTCACAAGCGTGGTGATCAATGCTCGTTCTCTGTATGAGAGGCCTGCAGTGTGGAGCTTGTTATATATAACAAAACCCCTGTCAGATCCAAAAAAGGCGTATTCGTGGTACAGTTCATGAACCGTCTCGCTTAGGCGGCTTCTTTGACACAAAGCTGTAGGTAGTAAGTACGTGAACTTTGAGGAGTCAGTGTTGCTGTTGCCTTGGATCAGTTTTTTTTTTTTTTTTTTATACGACGCCCGCACTTAGGAATTTTAATCCTTGTGTCGCGGGGGTTTCACAAACATTCAAATCACATGCACAAAGAACACCCAGACTTGAAACAAGTATCTGTGGATCACACAAATGCTTGTCCCATGCGGGGATCGAACCCGCAGCACGTCGCGCACAGTGGTCATTAGCGTGGTGACCTATACCACTCTGCTATCCGTGCAGTCAAATAATTTTGATTTAATTATTTTCACTGGGTAAAAAAATAATCTCCAATCCATTTAATGGCTACGTATATGTGTTCGCAGTACGATACCGAATAATAGTTTTAGGGATCGGACAGGGTTTTTGTTACATATTGTTTAATAATAGCGTATATTTGTCTCACTGCTGGGCATAGTCTAATTGCGGGTTTTCGGTTTAGTGTGTTACTAGGTACGATATTAACATCTAGTCTAAATTCCAGGTAAACTCCGAAGCCTGTCTAGAGCTCTGTGCTCAGATAATGAGGTGTTTACAGTCCACGGGTCGCAGGTTCGATCTCAACTCGGTAATATGTAAGCAACTGTATGGAATTATGAAGAGGGAACCAAATTCATTAACTCCTCTAGTGTTGGAAGCGTGCAGGATCTTTGTGAATGGTGTCAGCAGTATTCCAGGGTAAGGGAGTATAATAAGTAATTTATTACACATAAATGTATTAAGATCTACTTCCGTTTGAAGCGGCGGTAGCCTAATGGCTAGGGCGTCGGACTTGCGATCATGTGGTTGCGGGTTCGAATCCCACCCATTACACTACCGACGTGAACCCACTCGTAACACAAGTATTAGCTTAGCACGAGGAGTTAACAAGATTTCTAGTAATGTGCGACCCACATTGCTAGTAATCTTTAAAAAAAAAAACTTTGAGACGCTCTTAAATGTCGTATCTGTCGTTACATTACACCTTAAAGTTACATGACAGCTTGACACTTAAAGACCACTTAAAACTGAGTGACGATTGAGTATATGGCCTTAAGTGTAATTATATCTTAATTATTTCAGATTCAAGGAAACTGTGGAGGTTTTGAACCGTGGTATACGTAACAGTGAGGGATACATGTACAGTAAAATATTATATGAAGATCTGGTGATCAGGAATGGAGACAAGAATCAATTTGTTTGCAGGTATATTAGTTTATTACTTTATGAAGTAACTAGCTTCTGCCCGCGACTTCGTTTGCGTGGACTTCAGAATAGGGTCTAAAGCTTCGCTCGTAAACAGTTTTCAATTTTCCCTGGGGAACTACTTATAGAATCGGGATAAAAGATAGCCTATGTTATTTTCCATGTCAAAGGCTACATGCATGCCAAGTTTCATCCAAATCCGTACAACCGTTTTTGCGTGATTGTGTAACAAACATCCGAACATCCACACTTTCACATTTATAATATTAGTAAGAAATCAAAGCGCGGTAGCCTAATGGCTAGGGCGTCGGACTTCCGATCATGTGGTTGCTGGTTTGAATCCCACCCATTACACTACCGACGTGAACACATAACACAAGAATTTAGCTTAGCACGAGGTTTTAACAAGAATACTAGTAATGTAAGACCCACAGGCTTAGAGCTTTAACGATCGATGAATTTTCGTGTAAACAGTTCCAGGTTCGAATCTGGCTCTGACGTTTTCAAGGTTACATTTTCTTAGTTATTTAGAAGAAATATTTATTGCTACAAAATAAGGCCAATCAAATATCAGAAAGTAATAAAAATAATATAATATTACGATATTTTCTTAATACTCGATAGGCTGACTGTAGTTGTGTTTACTGAACATACGCGGGAGAAACCGGGGGCATACCTAGCAAGGAAAATTAAAACAGATTTCGTATTTCTGCTGAAGGCGATATATGTAAAGAGATATGTTTTATGTATAACACCTTTCGTATAACCATATCATGAATTAAAAGAGATTTAATGTATTATGTTACTCTGAATATTAGCGTTATTTTTCTTTTTCAGAATGATGGCAGAAGATTTAGATATCAAAATGAGAGATCAAGAGTTTTCTTTAGAAGGTAATTATATTCTATTATTTGACCATCATAATCTCTAAGATTGAAATTAAAACTTAACTTTGAGATATTCTTATATCTATCGGTCGCTACTTGGCACTTTAACGTGACAGACCGCATGAGACCAATAATATACAGGATTAATTTAAAAGGAGTGCGTATATTCAACGAGGTAATCAGGTGTATAAAACTGAACTACTTTCGCCGAGGAACATAGGTCGAAATCTTAAAATGCAACCTCAGAAAACAAGATGTCTGCGAGAAGGTGTACGCCACTCGACGACCTCCGTGGTCAAGTGGCGTACACACCGGTTTCCAAGGTGTCGTCAGCTCTGAGGTCCCGGGTTCGATCCCCGGACGAGTCAATGTAGAAAATCACTTTTCTACATTGCCTCGTGTCTGGGTGCTTGTGGTACCTTCGTTGTATCTGGATTCCATAACACAAGTGCTTTATCTACTTACTTTGGATTCGGAGCAATGTATGTGATGTTGTCCACATTATTTAAAAAAAAAAAAAAGATGCTAAAAGACTGCAAATGGACAATGATACTTGATTGTATATTTTTATTCTTTAGGTCTCATCGATGTATTCGGAAGTCTATCAAACTGGGATAACTTGAGGTCCCAGGATCGTCATCAGATCGAGAACAGTTTACCCCCTCTCTGGGTGAAAGAAGATGAGTTCAAGGTCAAACTGAGGCAGTACTTTGAAGCGGCCGGGAAAAACCTTGGTGAGTTGAATCAGATAAATTTTGACAGATGGACCGATGATCTGAAAAAGGTAGCTGGAACTGGATGCGGAAGGTGGAGGACCGGGTGTTGTGGCCTAACACGGGAGAGACCTGTATCCAGCAATAGACCGCGATAGGCTGAGTTGATTGTTGATAACTTTTACTGGTCTGTCCTTTTTACTGCAATTTCAAAAAAAAAAATCTAAGTTCAAAGTCATTTATTCAAATTAGGCTGCCATGTAGCACTTTTTGAATGTCATGAACACAGACAGCACCCTGATTCGCCCACCCCCCCGTCCACCGCTTCTTAAGTGCTCTAGCCGGGGAGAAGAAACGTTTTATTTGCGTTTTATTTTATGTCTAGTGCGTTTTATTTGAGGCCTGCGGCGCGGCGGTAAGCCTCAGCGAAAGACTTCCGGATCTTTAGGCGAAACCATAAACGCCTTTAGGAAGAGCAATAGAAATAAATGAATTGCAAATAGAAAAAAAATGTTTTAACCTCCAGCAAGACTCGAACCCGCGACTATTGATTCAACGCTTGATTAATCTTGCTTGCAAACTTGTTGGAACTACGTAAGGAATCGGGATAAAAAGTAGCCTATGTTCTTTTCCATGCCAAATGCATGCCAAATTCCATCCAAATCCGTTCAGCCGTTTTTGCGTGATTGAGTAACACACACTTTCACATTAAAATTTAAAATATTAGTAGGATTCATTCGGAACGAAGTACAAGACTTGTAAATTCATCCTACTAATATTATAAATACAGCGCAAGCTATAACACGGTTGATAATTTTATTCAATTTTTCATTACTTTAAAATATACATTTCTTTTGGACCCAATTCTGAAGTCTTCGCAGACGAAGTCGCAGGCAGAAGCTAGTGTGTAAATAAATTTTAATCATAGTGGCTTTTGCCTAGCTTTAGTTTATATTAATATTTTGTTGTAGATTACGGTTTGTGGTTCAACAAAATGGTGGCATCGTATTACCCTGACGACGTGACGCAGGATAGGATCAGCTGGCTGAAGGAGACGGAAAAATGGCCGAAAAGGGAGTTCGTGACTTCTGCTGTAAGTCATATTCTAACGTACTTCTGCCTAGCCTTTTCCCAAGCTATGTTGGGGTCGGCTTCCACTCTTACCGGATTTAGCTGAATACCGTATTTCAGAGCGACTGCCTGTCTGACCTCCACAACCTATTGCTAGGTAATACAGTATCCAATAGTAAGACTGGTTGTCAGAATTGTAATGACTTAACGACTGTCAAAGGTCACTGTATGACAGTCGGGATCAACGGCTTAACGTGCTTTCCGAGGCACGGAGGGGTCTCGGTATGTTTACAAATGGTCACTTATCCACGGACCGACCGTGGCGAGCGCGGCTTAACCTTTATTATCAATTAAACCGTACGGCTTACACTTAGCCACAAGCTATCTCCATTCTAACGCACTAACGATGTATAATTATACATAGAATATTCATAGTTCATAGTTAGTTTAGAATTAATGATTATAATTTTTATGTTTCCAGATAATCGAAGCCATACAGTGGCACCAGAGTGACGTCACTCGGTTCCCGACTGATTTGAGGACGTCTCACTGTCTCGCCGAGTGGGCGGCGCGGCTCATGATCCGGTAATTATGTTTTTTATGATTTTTAATAGTGAATTTCTAAAGTCACTGAACAGGTCCGTCAATCAGGATCACACATATGTTTGTCCCACGCGGGAATCGAACCCGGAGCAAATCGCTCACAGTGGTGATTGGCGTGTGTCGTTTGCACCTATCATAACACTATCCATGAAATCAAAATTTGTTAATCACATTTTCATACACATTTCAGGTCTTCTTTTCACCTCCATAACACAAACAGTGATGATCATGAGACGGTAAACAGAATCACTCTTGCTGATGAACTGGTTTGGTGCCGAGAAGCCAATCATAGGAAGCTGCCTCATCTTGCATTACAGTGTATTGAGAGGAATAAGGGGTTAGTTGAATTTCTTTTTAGAGGTTTACATTGTTATTTTTATATCTACTTTACCTCTTCCCATATAGAACATGTAACAAAACCCCTGTCGAATCCAATAAAGGCGTATTCGTGGTACAGTTCATGAACCGTCTCGCATAGGCGGCTTCTTTGACACAATCTGTAGGTAGTAAGTACGTGAACTTTGAGGAGCGGTCAGTGTTGCTGTTGCCTTGGATCAGTTTTTATTTTGATTTAATTATTTTCAATTGGAAAAAAGTAATCTTCAATCCATTTAATGGCTACTGATATGTGTTCGCAGTACAATTATACCGAATAATACTCTTAGGGATCGGACAGGGTTTTTGTTACATATTGTAGAGAAGCAACGAGTATTGATCACCACGCTTACCCATTGTGAGTTGGCGAATTCAGATTTTATTTTTTTTGTAATCCAGGTTTCCTCACGATGTTTTCTTCACCTTTGGTCAATGGTGTCTTAGAATAATGGGGGCTATCGCGGGTCGAAAATCCGCCAGAGTCGCTACTGTCACGTAAGGTCTATCTGTGAACCTCGGCCAATCGCAGCCCAGTAGCTTGTCTCCCATTGGTGGAAAATGACAGGCAGACCTTATGCGACACTAGCGACTCTGGCGGATTTTTAGGGTTCCGTACCTCAAAAGGTCAAAACGGAACCCTTATAGGACCACGTTGTTGTCCATCCGTTCGTCTGTCAAGACCGTTTTTCTCAGGAACGCGTGGAGGTATCAAACTTAAATTTATATCCAAAACTCAGGCCTACTGTCCCTTGGAGCTGTGAAAAAATCATTATTCTATGACACCATTGACAAAAGGTGAAGGAAAACATCATGAGGAAACCTGGATTACAAAAATTTGAATCTGAAATCTCCAACCCGCAATGAGCAAGCGTAGTGATCAATGCTCGTTCCTTCTCTATATGGCAAGAGGCCTGTGCCCAGCAGTGGGACATTTATAGGCCGGTATTATATGTCATCGGTAAGAACCCTATAAATTTTAATTCACATAAGAGTCAAATATACGATATGCAAGTGTGGAAACTTAAAAAAAGTAGGTTATAATCAATTGGGTCACTTATATATAATTATGTTTTTTTCAGATCGTTACTCGATGTGGACATACTGCCGTGGATTACTGAAAAGGTTTCAGCTTACAGAACAATTGGCCTGAAAAATAATAATATTGAAAGTCTACAGAAGGCGCTGGGAGCTGCAGGTATTTATATTATCTAGCTAGATTTTGTTCGCGGCTTCGACCACATGGGCGTATTTTATCGGGGCAAACAAGCATGTTTGATCCACAGATCTGGATGTTCTTTGTGCATGTGATTTGAATGTTTGTGAAACCCCCGCGACACAAGGATTAAAAAAAAAACTTAGGCAAGCTTAGATCTTTAAAATGTCTAAAAGTTATTTAAAAATTGTTTTTTTCCGTAGCATTTTGAATATAAAATCAAATATTGTATGTATGTTTCTTTATCATACTGTATTTATATTTTACACTGCATATTTGTTTTAGAGAGGCAAGCAGCGATATACAAGGACCAATCATCTTTGGACACGAACATATCGATACAAAAACTAATTTTACAATTAAACCATGATTTGAATTGTAAGTATGTTAAACATATCTGCCTATCCTTTTCCCAAGCTATGTTGCGGTCGGCTTCCAGTCTTACTGGATTTAGCTGAATACCGTATTTTACATAGAGCGACTGCCTATCTGACCTCCACAACCTATTGCTGGGTAATACAGTATTCCATAGTAAGACTGGTTGTCAGAATTGTAATGACTTAACGACTATCATTGTATGACAGTCGGGACCAACGGCTTGAACTAATATCTATATTAATAATTTTGTTCAGGGGTACGGTAGACTCGATCGAAACCTTATATGAATAACAAAACATAAAAAAATATTGATTTCGAGTCGACAACATATATCCGCAAAATTCGGATTATGGAGAATTTCGTTAAATTCAAATGGCACTGACAAACAAAAAAACCGCAGTCGCCATCTTGGGTAATTAATAAGGCCGCGTTCCGTAACAGATAATTCTGCTTCGAAGTGATTCAAGGAGTTTATTATCATACAACCTCCTTGAAGTGATTACAGTGCTGACAGGGCGTATGACAGTTGCATGATAGTTGGGCCCAGAATCGTTTCGGAACGCGATATTTATTTCGCTTTTTTCACGTTATTAACACAAAATGTACTTATAAAATATATGTGTAGTCTGTAAGGTATATATATATGGGCCTAAGTAGCCTGAAAATGCCGGCAACATTGAGTTAATCATAACAAAACTTAATACCTACTTTTCTTCAGTCGTTGACGTTTCGCGAAAATATTGTTTTTGAAACTTTTTTTATGATAAACTCTTTTTTTATGATAAACTCTTTGTTATGTGTTCTTTCTTTAAACCTGAGATTGGCCAATTGCGATAACAACCATAGAAAAAAGAATACTAACCATAACAAAAATCAATGCTGTCAGTCAGCGGTAATTTTATTTTAGAAACGTCTTGCCGGAAACATTGATTGAATCATAACAAAACTTAATTAATACTTTTCTTCAGTCATTGACGTTTCGCGAAAATATTGTTTAGGAAACTTTTTTATGATAAACTCTTTGTTATGTGTTCTTTCTTTAAACCTGAGATTGGCCAATTGAACCGATATTATAGAACCGATGACTACAGAATATTTACCTACATTGTGTATCATGAGTCACATTTAAACCGAGCGGAGCCGGGTTTTCATCTAGTTAATTTAATAATTTCATTTTCTATAGCTTAATATAAAATAATCTGAAATTAACATTTAACTTACTAGAAACATTAGGGCGAGAGCATTATCTTAATATATATAAATCTCGTGTCACAATGTTTGTCCTCAATGGACTCCTAAACCACTTAACCATAATAAAATTCGCACACCATATTGTGCAGTTCGATCCAACTTGAGAGATAGGATAGCTTACATCTCAATTATATAAAAAAAAAATTGAGACCGCGGGCGGAGCTGCGGGAAACAGCTAGTTATTACGATAAAGACCACGAACATTCCATTGAGTTGAAACACTAAATTCAACAACAGCGACGCTGTCACCGTGACAAATAAGTTTGTAGTACTATAATTTATTAATAAAAATAATAATATCTTGGGACAGCTCACACACAGTCATCTGATCCCAAACTAGGAACAGCCTGTACTATGGTAACCAGGCAACTGATAAACATACTTATATAATTATAAATTCGCACTTATTATCGTGCTCATCACACGAAGATTTGTCCTGGGTGGGAAAAGAACCGACCGGCTTAGCAGTCAGGGTCACTAACCACTAGACTGACCAACAGGCCCGTCAAAATGATGTACTATAATCCCCCATTTTGCTAAATTGTGTCTGCATGTACCTACGTGGGTTCCCAATGGTTCGCAAAAATCCGCTAGGGTCGCTACTGTCACGTAAGGTCTATCTGTGAATCTCGACCAATCGCAGCCCAGTAGCTTGTCTCCCATTGGTGGAAAATGACAGGCAGACCTCATGCGACACTAGGGACTCTGGCGGATTTTTGACACGCTAGAGCCCCCTATATCTGGATTTGTTGTTTTCAGCTCTATCAACGTCAAAATTGGACGATGTAGTACAGAATGTGAACATACAGTTAATACGACAGAAGGGAAGGACGGTGTTATGCAAGAATAAACAAGTCTTGAAAACTTTTTATGAAAATGCTTTAATATTTTACGATGAGCAGTGGAGGGATGATGGTAAATATATTTTATGTTAGAGCTTTTAGGGGTGTCTGTCGTGGTGGCCTAGCGGTTCAATGACTAGATTCGTAAACACATGGGTGCAGATTCGAGCCAATGCAACCAATGTGACTTTCAAAGTTATATCTATTTTCTTAATTATTTTAATTTTCATAATCTAAATTAAATAATTCATTAACGAACGGTGAAGGAAAACATCGTGAACTTTCTAAGGGACTGCCTCTGAAGTGTTCCCTAGCTATTTGACTTCAAGATAATTTGATTCCGTTGAACTTTGTGCTGTCTATTAATCCTGTTTTCCCTTTTTTTTTTCGATAATCGCGACAATTTTCTGCATTTTTTTTTTGGGAATAGTTGAAGAATTTTATGATAAAAATGATGAAAAAATGACGTATAATACGCACACAAAACACCACGGCTCTTGTGATGCATTTTCTCAAGCTTTGTACTACGCATGCGCCTATGTTCTTTTCCATGTCAAAGGCTACATGCATGCCAAATTTCATCCAAATCCGTTCAGCCGTTTTTGCGTGATTGATTAACAAACATCCACGCTTTCACATTTATAATATTAGTAGGATAACGTCAACGTATTGTAACGTCATATTTTATTTCCAGACAAAGCAACTCAGAACACGATATTACTCCGTATGTCTGAAATCATAGAGTCCATATTGGATCACAACTTAAGTCGACAATACGACCTATTGTTATCTGTGTTGTTGAATAGGCTAGCATATTCAGGCACAGTCGTAAACGAGGCCACAGCGGGAAAAATTATAGAACAAGTATGTATATTTTTTATACAGGATTAATTTAAAAGGAGTGCGTATATTGAACGAGGTAATCAGGTGCATAAAACTGAACAACTTTCCCCAAGGAACATAATCGAAATCTTAAAATTGAAAATGAGATTTTCATACAAAGTGACAAGTCACGTGACTTATGTTTGTATGAAAAGTTGATTTTCAGTTTTAAGATTTAGATTTTATGTTTCTTGTGGAAAGTTGTTCAGTTTTATGCACCTGATTACCTCGTTGAATATACGCACTCCTTTTAAATTAATTCTGTACGCATTTTGGAAGATTCTAACATTCTGTGTCTTCAAAAATTTTTCTTTTACAGATAAATCGAGTATTTAACAGCCTAGATTTCTCCAGTATTGCTATACTGAAGAAAATTAATCCAATGTTACCAACATCAAACGACAATTATTTGGATAAATTTAATGATGAAAGTGTTGACACTTGTAAAATGTATTTCCAATTGATATGCGATGTTAATTACTTGTTGTATCAATATTGTGATAATTTGAGGAGAAATCGTAAGTACCTTTTGTATTATTTTAAAACGACTTTACAAAGAGATTCGACTGCACGAATAGCCGATGTGTAGTGGTATAGGTGACCACGCTAATGACCACTGTGCGCGACGTGCTGCGGGCTCGATCCCCGCATGGGACAAGCATTTGTGTGATCCACAGATACTTGTTCCAAGTCTGGGTGTTCTTTGTGCATGTGATTTGAATGTTTGTGAAATCTCCGCGACACAAGGATTAAATTCCTTAGCGTGGTGACCTATACCACTCGGCTATCCGCGCAGTTAAATTGATTTATTTGAAGAACAGTTATCAAGTAAAATTATCGTACGGATTTTTTTTTTTAGTTTTTGACGAAACTAAATGGGATCAAATATTTAGCACTATGAAGAGAATGTTACTGGAAACGCCATACGGAGGCACGGACTACCAGTCACTGATCACAATCAAAAATAAACTCTATGCCTTAGAAGATATGGATGATTTAGGTAAGTTTGTTAATCTTATAAGATTCAGAAAAAAATGTGGATTTATTGAGTGTAACTATTAGCTGCTATTTTTAAATGACTAGGGCGTCGGATTTGCGATCATGTGGTTGCTGGTTCAATATCCACCCATTACACTACCGACGTGAACCCACTCGTAACACAAGCATTTAGCTTAGCACGAGGGGTTAACAAGAATAATAGTATTTGACACATTGCGAGTAAAAATATATTAAAATCTTCAGTGATGAGGATTCAAGAAATAAAGTTTCTGATTAATTAACTAGACTGGCCTGTTGATCTAGTGGTTAGCAACCCTGACTGCTAAGCCGGAGATCGTGGGTTCGATTCTCACTCAGGACAATACCTTTGTGTGATGATCACGATCATTTGTTCTGTGTCTGGGTGTTATTTATCTATAATATGTATGTATTTAGAAATATATAAGTATGTTTATCAGTTGTCTGGTCACCATAGACCAGGCTCTGCCTAGTTTGGTATCAGATGGCCGTGTGTGGGTTGTCCCAAGAATCAAATTTATTTATTAAAGAATATTGTTTTTTTTTTCATTTTCCCAAAAAATTCACCCTGAACTTTCCCCCATAAACATCTCTTTCCCTACATTTAGGGGTAAACTCCCTAAATAGTGACGTATTTTCGTGATATATTTTTTTTCGTTACTTCACATCAAAAACTATTTTCAGACACAAGGAATACCAACCTAAAATCTATAATGGAGGAGCTTAGACCCAAAGCTCCAAGGTTAACCCTAAGGCTGTCGCAGCTGTGTCCCAAACTGTGTGACGTCACCACTTTGGAACATTCTAGAAGAGAACTACAACGTCTGCTGAGGCTACCTGCCAATGTGTACGTCGTTAAGTTCAGTGAACATGTAAGTATACTTCACACCAATATTATTTCCGCATGTAGAACTTATTTACGCGCTTTACTTGGGAAGTAAGCTGGTGAATGTGTAACGAGAGCGTTACGAAAAGTGTGATCGGGGAGGCGAACGGAAGTTGAAAATTTTGAAGTAAAATTTATTTATGCACGTTTGACTTGGGAAGTAAACTGGTGAATGTGTGACGAAAACGTTACGAAAAGTGTGATTAAGCGAGGCGAACGCAAGTTGAGAGGGAGATGTAAGTTAGTGAAGATAGAAGAGTTAAGTTTCGTATATTACTGTAGGGACGAGAGTGATAGGGGCGAACACACATGTTTTTTCTCTCTTTCCCTCGTAACGTTTCCGTATATCTAAGAGATACATGTCTATGAGCTAAAGAAGTTTCAATAAGTCATAGATCTTTTGGTTGTTTTTACTATTATTTTGTTATAAATCCAATTTTATGTTGTGTGCCTTTTCTGGTGGCAGAATAAATATACACTCGCGAGCAAAAGTATGGAATCACTTACTTGAAATTTGCGTCGCGCAATCTGAGTACTAAATTATTCTGCTAATATTAATAAAAATGGTACCATTTTAAAGTTTATACTGTCACCTTTAAATTGATACCAAATTCATTAAAATCACACCAGTATTTAAGGAGCTATCCTGGATTATGTCAAGAAGTAAGGAAAAAGATATGTTTGATAGGTCACAACTTGCGCCCTATTGACCCCCTATAAAAGCACGTGTTATCGGATTTTCTTTATCAGTCTGCTTTCAAACGTTGACCGGTACACATCTCCGCTAATTTTGACCCTTGAATTTGGACGACAATGGATACTACACCTACAGAAGCCGCCCAAATCGTCGCCCTATTGCGAGAAGGGCTCAGCCAGAGGGCTGTCGCACGACAGCTCCACATAAGCCAGTCCTGTGTCTCAAAAGTTTATAAACGCTTTCGGGAGACTGGTGGCTTTATCTCGAGACCAAGATCTGGACGGCGCCGGTGCACATCGGAGAGGGATGATCGTTTTATCGTGTCAACCTCTCTTCGAAATCGACATTTGACTGGTGTCGACGTCCAACAGGAGCTCCGAAATGTTCGTGGAGTAGCTGCCAGCGAGTGGACAGTTCGTCGAAGACTTAAGCAAGCTGATTTAACTCCAAAAAGGCCAGCCACAGGCCCGAAACTGACGGCAAGCCACCGACAAGCACGTCTTCAATTTGCTCGCTCTCATCTTGATTGGGAGGTTGAGCAATGGAAGCGTGTCCTGTTCTCCGACGAGAGCAGAATGTGTTTGCATGGCAGCGACCAAAGAGGTCGGGTCTACAGGCGGCCTGGGGAACGATATGCACAGTGTTGTTTTGCTGAGACAGTGGCGTATGGCGGTGGTTCTTGTATGATGTGGGCCGGCATTTCCTTCGACGGTAAAACGGAGCTGGTTTTCGTGCCTGGCGGGGGAAGAGGAGGCGGTCTAACTTCAGACCGCTACATTACCGATATTCTGCAGGACCATGTCCTTTCTTACGCGGGATATATCGGTGATGACTTCCTCCTTATGCACGATAACGCTCGTTGTCACACTGCCCGTGCCACAACTGAATACCTCGAAGAAGTCGGTATCGCCACAATGGACTGGCCAGCGCTCAGCCCGGACTTAAATCCCATTGAGCACATGTGGGATGAATTGAAGAGGAGGGTCCGATCAAGAAATCCTGCTCCTTCAAGTGTAGATGAGCTGAAATCGGCTTTGATAGAGGAGTGGGAAGGTATCCCGCAAGAATCAATTCGGAAGCTGATTCGATCAATGAAGAACCGTCTTCGAGCAGTTATAAGGGCGAGGGGAGGGAACACAAAATATTGAAAATTAATTTTAAAGCCAATTAAAGTTTTTGTTACACAATTTTTGTTGTTTTCTTCATTCATTATTTTTTCATTATCCTTAGGTTTTCCTTAACTCCTTCACTTAATCCAGGATAGCTCCTTAAATACTGGTGTGATTTTAATGAATTTGGTATCAATTTAAAGGTAACAGTTTAATCTTTAAAATGGTACCATTTTTATTAATATTAGCAGAATAATTTAGTACTCAGATTGCGCGAAGCAAATTTCAAGTAAGTGATTCCATACTTTTGCTCGCGAGTGTATTTTCTTTTCATTTTCGACGACCTCCGTGGTCGAGTGGCATTCACACCGGTTTTCAAGGTGCCGCCAGCTCTGAGGTCCCGGGTTCAATCCCCGGACGTTTCAATGTAGAAAAACACTTTTCTACATTGTCTCGGGTCTGGGTGTTTGTGGGTGGCTTCGTTGTCTCTGATTCCATAACACAAGTGCTTTAGCTACTTACTTTGGATTCGGCGCAATGTGTGTGATGTTGTCCACATTTCTTTATTATTTATTTATTCTTTATTATTAAGGCGAAAGTTTGTGTGTATGTGTTTCCTCTTCAAGCTCGAACCGCTGTGCCAATTTTGATAAAATTTGATTGGAAGTTATATGACATGCTGGACTACATGACACAAAAGCTATTTGACCGGTTAAGGTCAAGCCGCGCTCGCAGCGGTTGCTCCTTGGATAGGTGACCTAATAATTATATTAATATTTTCTTTTCCAGATACAAGTGTTCACGGACTCGATCCGACGTCCCTGTGTTATAAAAGCCCTGCTCTCTAATGGCTCCACCAAGAGTTACATAATTAAGTGCGGCGAGTCGCTATCCAGAGACGCTTCAATACTGAGAGTGGCTTCAATATTACCTGATATAGCACCGAGCAGTAATATTATAAGTTATCATGTAAGTACTACTCAAATTAAAGTGGCCGTTAATGCAGGTCGCTCTATAAATACGTTTAGATACAGAGAGTGTGAGTGGCACCAATACTACCCTATATGCCACTTAGTAGCCATATTATGAGTTATCATGTAAGTACTACTCAAATTTAAGTGGCCGTTAATGCAGCTTGCTCTATAGAGATGCTTCAATACTGTGTGCGGTATTAATATTACCTATATAGCACCTGGCAGTCACATTATAAGTTTTCATGTAAGTACTACTCAAATTTAAGTGGCTGTTAATACAGGTCTCTCTATAAAGAAGCTTCAATACAGAGAGTGGCATCTGTAACTACATATAGCACACTGTATATAGCACCTGGCAGTCATATTATAAGTTATCACTCAAATTTAAGTGGCCGTTAATACAGGTCGCAATATAAATACGTGTAGATACAGAGAGTGGCATTAATGCTAACTGGTATTGAACCTAGCAGCCATACTATACGTTATCACGTGAGTACAACTTAAATTTAAGTGGCTGTTAATGCAGCTCTCTATTAATAAGTTGACTTGGAACAAGTATCTGTGGATCACACAAATGCTTGTCCCATGCGGGGATCGAGCCCGCAGCACGTCGCGCACAGTGGTCATTAGCGTGGTCACCTATACCACTCGGCTATCCGTGCAGTCAAGGACTCCCACTAGGCATTCTGATGTTTTTATTTCTCCAGGTGACACCACTGGGTGATGAGTCAGCCATTATAGAATATCTTGAAGACCACGTCAGACTCCGGGACTTGATGGAAAAGGAATTTGATATTGATAACAGTAAGTATTTAAGCGGCGGTAGCCCAGTGGTTGGGGCGTCGGACTTGCGATCATGTGGGTGCGGGTTCGAATCCCACCCATTGCACTACCGACGTGAACCCACTCGTAACACAGCATTTAGCTTAGTTAGCAAGAATACTAGTAACGTTCAACCCGCATTGCAAGTTTTTTAATTGGAGTGATTTTTTTACGTTGATATTTAATCATACTTTAGAAAATCATAGAAAATTATTTTGACTGAGTAACTCGCATCATAACAATGATGTAAAAAAAACATTGAAACAATATATATAAATAAAAATGAATGTTGTTAAGCGCATAACTCAAGAATGGCTGGACCAATTCGGCTAATTTATTTGTTTGTATGTTCCCTAAGGTCCACAGAAGGTTTTAATCTATTATATATAATTCCAGTGTCACGATGTTTGTCCGGGATGAACTCCGAAACTACTGAACCGATTTTAATCAAATTTGTACACCGTGTGCAGTTTGATCCAACTTGAAAGTTAGGATAGGTTAGGTTACATAGGTAAACAACAAAAATATAAAAAAAAAATTGAGACCACGGGCGGAGCAGCGGGAAACAGCTATAATACTAAAAAAAAAAACCGATCTCTCGAAAATTTTTACTAATAACTTTTGATAAAACAAAGAACGAAGTCTGTCCGGGCAGTTAGTAAATAATAATAATACAATTTTTCTTCCAGTCGGTGTGTCTCGCGATGCCAACGAACGACTGATCTTAGCGCCATCTCTGGCACTAGAACAGTACCACGCCATGTGCGACAAAGTACCACCTCATATACTCAGGTGAATATTACGTGGAAAGATAGAAAACAAACAACGGACCTAAGTATTTTTCGTTTTTTTATACAACATGTAACAAAACTCCTGTCCCATCCAATAAAGGCGTATTCGTGGTACAATTCATGAACCGTCTCGCATAGGCGGCTTCTTTGACACAAAGCTGCAGGTAGTAAGTACGTGAAGTTTGAAAAGCGGTCAGTGTTGCTGTTGCCTTGGATCAGTTTATATTTAATTATTATCACTGGGGAAAATAATAATCTCCAATCCATTTAATGGCTACTTCATTTCATTACATTTCAACACTAATTATCAAAAAACGAACAAAAATTTCGTACGCTTAAAAATAGTTCTGTAGAAGAAATGTATCATTTTCAGATCAGCAATAGAACACGATAGCTCATGTATAAAGGAGTTTATCATGAAGAAACAAACGTTCGGGGACACACTAGCTTCTATGACCATATTGAACTGGCTATTTGGTAAGTCAATCTTTATCCAGGACAAAAATTTATGAAACATTTTTGTGTTTTTGTTTGAGGGGGGGGGGGGGCATCATGAATGAATAAAAATGTAGAGAGAGAGGGAAAAAAAGTCTTTGAATTATTAGGAATTCGTCACACGGATGCTATTATAAAAATACTAGCTTCTGCCCGCGGCTTCTTCGTCTGCGTGGACTTCAGAATTGGGTCCAAAAAGAAATAAAAAATGTGAAAGTAATGAATAATGGAATAAAATTTTCACCCGTGTTATCGCTTGCGCTGTAATAGAGAAAAAACTCGATTTTAATGCTGTCTGCCCGCGGTTTAGCTCGTTAACAATTTTAAATTTTCCTTCGAAAACTACTTAAGGAATTGAGATAAAATGTGGCTTATTTTCTTTTCCATGTCCAAGGCTACATGCATGCCAAATTTTATCCACATCCGCTCAGCCGTTATTGTGTGATTGAGTAACAAACATCTACACTTTCACATTTATAATATTATAAGTGACGCAGATGAAGTCGCGGGCAGAAGCTAGTCTATAATATTAATTTCAATAGGAATGTATAAGTTTGTTGTCCCATATTTGTCTGTTGGTCTAGTGGTTAGTGACTGACTGCTAAGGAGGGAGGTCGTGGGTTCGATTCCCACCCAGGACAAATCTTTGTGTGATGAGCACGATCATTTGTTCTGTGTCTGGGTGTTATTTATCTATAATATGTATGTATTTAGAAGTATATAAGTATGTTTATCAGTTGTCTGGTCACCATAGTACAGGCTCTGCCTAGTTTGGGATCAGATGGCCGTGTGTGAGCTTGTCCCAAGATATTATTATCCCAAGATATTACTGTGTAGACGTGGGCGACCGCCACCTGCAGAACATCCTGTACTGCGGTCGCGCCGGCGCGCTGTGCGGCGTGGACGTGGGCTCCGCACTAGCATCTCCCCCCGCCCGCCTCACCCGCTGCCTGCTGGCCGCCGCCGGGGACCGTGAGTAGCACGACACGCCCCCCCCGCCCGCCTCACCCGCTGCCTGCTGGCCGCCGCCGGGGACCGTGAGTAGCACGACACGCCCCCCCCGCCCGCCTCACCCGCTGCCTGCTGGCCGCCGCCGGGGACCGTGAGTAGCACGACACGCCCCCCCCGCCCGCCTCACCCGCTGCCTGCTGGCCGCCGCCGGGGACCGTGAGTAGCACGACACGCCCCCCCCGCCCGCCTCACCCGCTGCCTGCTGGCCGCCGCCGGGGACCGTGAGTAGCACGACACGCCCCCCCCGCCCGCCTCACCCGCTGCCTGCTGGCCGCCGCCGGGGACCGTGAGTAGCACGACACGCCCCCCCCGCCCGCCTCACCCGCTGCCTGCTGGCCGCCGCCGGGGACCGTGAGTAGCACGACACGCCCCCCCCGCCCGCCTCACCCGCTGCCTGCTGGCCGCCGCCGGGGACCGTGAGTAGCACGACACGCCCCCCCCGCCCGCCTCACCCGCTGCCTGCTGGCCGCCGCCGGGGACCGTGAGTAGCACGACACGCCCCCCCCGCCCGCCTCACCCGCTGCCTGCTGGCCGCCGCCGGGGACCGTGAGTAGCACGACACGCCCCCCCCGCCCGCCTCACCCGCTGCCTGCTGGCCGCCGCCGGGGACCGTGAGTAGCACGACACGCCCCCCCCGCCCGCCTCACCCGCTGCCTGCTGGCCGCCGCCGGGGACCGTGAGTAGCACGACACGCCCCCCCCGCCCGCCTCACCCGCTGCCTGCTGGCCGCCGCCGGGGACCGTGAGTAGCACGACACGCCCCCCCCGCCCGCCTCACCCGCTGCCTGCTGGCCGCCGCCGGGGACCGTGAGTAGCACGACACGCCCCCCCCGCCCGCCTCACCCGCTGCCTGCTGGCCGCCGCCGGGGACCGTGAGTAGCACGACACGCCCCCCCCGCCCGCCTCACCCGCTGCCTGCTGGCCGCCGCCGGGGACCGTGAGTAGCACGACACGCCCCCCCCGCCCGCCTCACCCGCTGCCTGCTGGCCGCCGCCGGGGACCGTGAGTAGCACGACACGCCCCCCCCGCCCGCCTCACCCGCTGCCTGCTGGCCGCCGCCGGGGACCGTGAGTAGCACGACACGCCCCCCCCGCCCGCCTCACCCGCTGCCTGCTGGCCGCCGCCGGGGACCGTGAGTAGCACGACACGCCCCCCCCGCCCGCCTCACCCGCTGCCTGCTGGCCGCCGCCGGGGACCGTGAGTAGCACGACACGCCCCCCCCGCCCGCCTCACCCGCTGCCTGCTGGCCGCCGCCGGGGACCGTGAGTAGCACGACACGCCCCCCCCGCCCGCCTCACCCGCTGCCTGCTGGCCGCCGCCGGGGACCGTGAGTAGCACGACACGCCCCCCCCGCCCGCCTCACCCGCTGCCTGCTGGCCGCCGCCGGGGACCGTGAGTAGCACGACACGCCCCCCCCGCCCGCCTCACCCGCTGCCTGCTGGCCGCCGCCGGGGACCGTGAGTAGCACGACACGCCCCCCCCGCCCGCCTCACCCGCTGCCTGCTGGCCGCCGCCGGGGACCGTGAGTAGCACGACACGCCCCCCCCGCCCGCCTCACCCGCTGCCTGCTGGCCGCCGCCGGGGACGGTGAGTCCTGGATTTGACTGGCCTCTTGGTCTAGTGTCTAGGGTTTTTCTTTTTTTTTTCGGGTTGAAATGTTTATGCTTCCAACCCACGCCGAGGGCGCGACGTGGGAATGTGTCGGACTTTCACCGACCAAAAACACCCCGGTCCCGTCTCTGCCTTGGCCGGAGTCGTGGGATCACTCGCGCATTCTCTGCTCGACTCCGGCTAGTGACCCTGACTGCTAAGCCGGAGCTCGTAGCTTCGATTCACATCCAGGACAAATCTTTGTGTGATTAGCACGATCATTTGTACTGAATTTGGGTGTTATTTATCTACAGGATTAATTTATAAGAAGTGCGTATATTCTACGAAGTAATCAGGTGCATAAAACTGAACAACTTTCCCCAAGGAACGTAGGTCGAAATCTTAAAATTAAAAATCAACTTTTCATACAAACATAAGTCACGTGACCTGTCGCTTTGTATGAAAATTTCATTTTCAATATTACGATTTCGACTATGTTCCTTCGGAAAAGTTGTTCAGTTTTATGCACCTGATTACCTCGTTGAATATACGCACTTTATAAAAAATAATTCTGCAGATTAAATAAACTGGATACATATTCATTTCTCAACAGCTTTGGAGAGCCGCCTACAGAACATGTTATCTTCTCTAAGAGATGCTAGTAAACTTCTGGAGGCATACATCAAAACTTCCTTCTATTGGATGGAACCGAATTTTGAGGAGGTAAGGATAATTCATTTAAAATACTGCAAAAAAAAAAATGAGGGTCTCCTTGCCAAGTGTAAGCCGTACAGTTTGACCGATAATAGGGTTAAAAAGTGAGGGTCTCCTGGCTAAGTGTAAGCTGTACGGTTTGACCGATAATAGGGTTAAAAAATGAGGGTCTCCTAGCTAAGTGTAAGCTGTACGGTTTGACCGATAAAAGGGTTAAAAAATGAGGGTCTCCTAGCTAAGTGTAAGCCGTACGGTTTGACCAATAATAAAGGTTAAGCCGCGCTCGCCGCGGTTGGTCCGTGGATGGATAGCACGTCGATCTTTGAATATTGCTGAATACGACATTAAAATCTGTGACATAGTTTTAAAGACCTAAGTTTAGAACAGCGGCATCTAAGCATAGACTGCCTCGTTGGCCTAGTGGTCGCAAGCGCGACTGCCGTGCACGAGGTCTCGGGTTCGATTCCCGGGTCGGGCGAAAAATATTTACTGAGTTTAGAAAGTGTCAGTACCGCTCGGAGTCAGGAAGTGTGGCGGTGTTTAAATCCCCGTGCCTCGGTGCGCACGTAAAGCCGTTGGTCCTGCGCCTGATCCCTCTCCGGTCGTGTCGGTCAACCGTCCCTGAGGACTATGAGAGTGAAGGAACAGAGAGTGCACTTATGTTTGCGCACACACTTGTGCACTATAATATCTCCTGCGTACATGGCTGATCTCACTTGAGATTGGCTACCGAGGCCGAAATTCGGTCTGGAGATTATTAGAACAGCGGAAGCGGCTTAGTTTTTTACTATCTAAAGATTAGTTTAACTTTTTTTTTTCAGCTGAAACATGTGATTTCTATATTGAATGGGACATCAGTATCTTACGACATATCCAAGGAGTTAATTGGCAATAGCAACAAGAAGTACAAACAGAAGCATTTGGATCTCTTGGAGGAAGTGTTCAAGGATTTTACGCCGAAGTCATATTATAGTGTTGAAGAACAGGTAATTTGTTGACTGTTTTAAAATATGTTGCATTATACAACATGAAACAAAAACCCTGTCCGATCCCTGAGAGTATTATTCGGTATCGTACTGCGAACACATATACGTAGCCATTAAACGGATTGGAGATTTTTTTTTTTCTCCAGTGAAAATAATTAAATCAAAATAAAAACTGATCCAAAGCAACAGCAACACTGGCCGCTCCTCAAAGTTCTCGTACTTACTACCTACAGCTTTGTGTCAAAGAAGCCGCCTATGCGAGACGGTTCATGAACTGTACCAATACGCCTTTATTGGATGTGACAGGGGTTTTGTTACATGTTGTATAAATGAGTGAAAAAAAAGTTAGTTAATTTTAGGTTATTAAGCATAAAAGACATTGTTATCTTTGTCAATGGCGGGAAACGTGCCCAGAAGGAATTAATAAAATAAAATATTTACGAATAAAAATGTTTTTTCTGTTCCCAGATATCCTGCCTTCTTCATCACTGCACTGATCCAAGAATCCTGTCGGTGACATCACCAGGTTTTGAAGCGTGGCTGTAACTGACCCACTGCCTCTCATACAGAGAACGAGCATTGATCACCACGCTTGTGAGTCCCACGGTGGGCGCCATCACCGAAGCTGTTAATAACACCAGCCTGTAACTGTCCCACTGCAGGCCTCTCATACAGAGAAGAACTACCAATATTATATGGAGCGACTGCCTATCTGACCTCCACAACCCATTTTAGTGGGTAACAAATACAGTATTCGATAGTAAGACTGGTTGTCAGAATTGTAATGACTTAACTACTGTCAAAGATCACTGTATGACAGTCGGGACCAACAGCTTAACGTGCTTTCTGAGGCACGGCTGTTACAAAATCATATTTTTTTTTTTAAAGTTTGTTTCATAAAAAATGGAGTAATATTGATTTAAGCATAAATTGTGTGTTTTCGTATCGTTTTTGAAATAAATATTTTATTTTGATTATGTATTTTTATTGTACCTTAAACCCCAGTTTTACACATATTTGACTAGATTTTGCCATCGGCTTGCCTTGTACTGTAGCTATCGCTTCAGTTTCTCAAACCAATCAAATCCTCTGTTTTTCGCAGCCGATTCAACACTACCAGGTCTTCGTTCCATCGATACCTACCAAATGTAGTGAAAATTAAAAAAAAGTCCACTTAGATGTTAAAAGAACTATTTATTTCTCATCACACACATTCAGACTTAAAAAAATAAAACTTACAAAAAATTTGAGTATAGTTTGATTTATTTAAAAATTGGTTTTACGTAAAAACTTATTATACTTGAAAAATACTAGGTACATGCTTACACTGGTACTTAATAAGAAATTTCTGAAATCCAATTTATCACCAGAAGAATGGGTTTACCACCATCTACTTGAGATGTGGGAGGTAGCTGAGCGGTGCGAGGTGTAGCGAGATTATTTCAGATGAGGGGGGGTGAAGTGTGGTGCCAGGACACAGAGGGGGTGAAGTGTCGTCAGCTGCTTGCGTCACAATCATACCCCCCGCAACATCCTTCTATTGTTTTATATGCACAGAATCCTTGCACCCTTAGCCGTTTCTATCAGAGCTTTGTTTAACTTTGTACTCTTAACAAACACATCCCTTGCTACGCATCCTCAGAAATCTCTGGTTGAAGTAGCCAGCTGAAGACCGCTTCTGAACAATGAGTTCCTATTTTCATGTTAAAAAAAATGATTTAATTAAATATAAATATTTAAACTCAGACACGGCCATCTGATCCCAAACTAAGCAGAGCCTTTACTATGGTAACCAGACAACTGATAAACATACTTATATTTAGATATACAAACATATCATAGATAAATTACACCCAGACACAGAACAAATTATCGTGCTCATCACACGATTTGTCCTGGGTGGGAATCGAACCCACGACCGGTTTGGCAGTAACGGTCAGTAACCACTAGAACAACAGGCCAGCCATTGGGTTTAAATATGGTTTTAAAACTAGTAACTTCTAAATTAGTTTGGCCAGACGATGCTCTCGATCCAGGACACGTAGTGAGCGACCCTGGTGTAGATGCCAGGCTCTCCCACGAAGCCACAGGCTCTGCCGAATGACGTCACGCCGACGATGGTGTACATACAGTGAACCTTCTTGCTCTTGATCTGGATTGGACCGCCACTGTCGCCCTGGTAATGGAAATACAATGAATTTAAGGCACGTGTATAACGAAATGTATAATAAAAAAATCGGTTTTCTGTAAAGTCGGTTTACTGACGATAGTTGAACGTGACAACGTCATAAGAAAATACTGATACAAGTAGGAGAGAGACAGATGTCGAACGAGGAGGCCTATAGTGCCTCTTTGTCGCTCGTAGCGCGCTCTCGTTTGCACTTCAAGCCTTGGAACGCCTCAGAGTGAGGTAACGCCGTATGACATCATGTTTTTTCGTGCGTGCAGTCGGCTCCATCGAATTATAAGACGTCATCACGTCAATATATAATTATGATCTTGATCCAAAATTGGAGAATTAAATAGTCGTTAGCCAAACGTCGATTTTCTCTCTTCGCTTTCTTCCTCATAACCCCTTGTGCTAAATCAATGCTTGTGTTAAGAGTTCACGTCTGTAATAAAATGAGTGGTTATCAATCCGGCAACCACATGATTGCAAGTCAACCCATTAGGCTCGCGGCGTCGCGACGCCGAGCTATGGAGTCGCCACGTTGGCCAGCCATGGCGTCTCGACGACGGACAGACATGGCATCGTTACGCCGGACCACTATGGCATCGCGACGCCGGACAGTGATGGCGTCGCGAGGTCGGTCAGTTACGTCGTCTCGACGCCAGACAGTAATAGCGTCGCGCCGCCGGATATATATGGCGCCGCGACAACCGTCAGTTTCGGCACCGCGACGCATGTCAGCATCGGCGCCGCGACGCCGGCCAGTTTCGGCGACACGACGCCGGACGACAACGGCATCGCGATGCCGGACTGACATGGCGCCGCGACGCCGGTTAACCATGGCGCCGCGACGCCGGTTAACCATGGCGTCGCGAAGCCAGACAGACAAGGCGTCCTGACGCCGAACCACTCTGGCATCGCGACGCAGGACAGACATGGCGTCGTGAGGTCGGTCTGCTACGGCGTCTCGACGCCGAGCACTCATGGAGTCGCTAGCCGTATCACTATGGCACCTCGACGACCGTAAAGGCGTCGCGGCGCCACAGAAGTCCTGCGTCGCAACGCCTGTACAGCTGCGGAGTCGCTTAGCTGAAAAACTACGGCATCGCGACGCTGGACAGCCACGACGCCGCGACGCCGGTCACCCTTGGCGTAGCGAAGCCAGATTGATATGGCGTCGCGAAATCAGACCGTTAAGGCGTCGCGATGCCGGACCTCTATGACGTCGCGGCGCCGGTCAGCCATGAAGTTGCGACGCCGATCAGCCATGGCGTCGCGAAGCCAGATTGATAAGGCGTCGCGAAGCCGGACAGACATGGCGACGCGAGGTCGGTATGCTACGGCGCCGGCGTCGTGATGCCTTTACAGCTGCGGCGTCGCGAAGCCAGATTGATATGGCGTCGCGAAATCAGACCGCTAAGGCGTCGCTATGCCGGACCTCTATGAAGTCGCGACGCCGCCGGTCAGCAATGAAGTTGCGACGCAGTTCAGCTATGGCGTCGCGACGCCAGCCATTTACGATGTTGGGCGTCCTCAGTAGTTATGGCGTCGCGACGCCGCTTAGATATGTAATACTTAAAAAAAATTAATCCATCTGTTGGACAGTTACTGCTAGCTGGTCTTATCATCTATGTACTAATTAGTTATTCAATAATGAGAAAAACCAAAAATAATGCACAAAGTGAATAAGCAATAAGAATAGAGATAATTAATACCTGACAAGTGTCCTTAGCATTCTGCATGTCTCCATAGCACAGTTGGGACTCCGAATCGAACCCCCTGTTCATGAGACGCACTGCCGGATACTTTTGTGAACACTGATCTGTCGTGAACTTGTTCAAAAAGACCTGGAAGAAATACAATTATTAGGTACGGAATTTGAGAATGTTAACCTCCGATTGTAGAATAGAAATTAAGCGTATAGTAAAATTGTACCTCCAAAGAGAGTTTAAAAAGTTTATCCTGTGGCTGTCTATGATTGTATCAACGGAAGAAAATAATGATGGGCCGATTACAATTTATTTAAAAAAAAAAGAATTTTGGCCAAATATTTCTACACAATTTTTAATGTATCCTCCAAGATTTTAATTTTAAATTTCCTCCACAATCTGGCCCCCAAGATACAAGCTTTGGCTTAGTTTGGGGACCACTGTTAACAACCATGCAAACTTCAATAATTACCATTGTCATACTATGTTAATTTAGTCTTAAAAATGCTGTGAAGACAAGCTATAAATTTTATTATTATTATTATTAATTGAAAACAAATTTGAATAGAGTTCTTTACATTCTTAAGCAAAATCTTTATTAATTAAAGCTCAGAATCAAGATAACATTATATTTTTACAAAAAAAGTGCAAATTTTGTATATTATTTTAGGAGCAATTAAATTTATTATGGCCTAGACACATAACAGATTACTTTAAAAAAAGAGCTTACTAGCACTGGGTCGCACATTACCAGTTCTTGTTAACACCTCATGCAAAGCTAAATGCTTGTGTTACGAGTGGGTCAAGTCGGTAGTTCACTGGTTGGGATTCGAACAAGGCATCACATGACCGCAAGCCCTCATTCGACTTCCACTTGCCCCCTTTTATTGAAGGTTCAGAATTAATATTTCTTAAGCTACCTTCTGTAAGGTCTCAGAGGTAGATCCAGAGTACTGCGTGAGTCCCCATCCGCTCGCGATGATCCTGTCATCTTTGACAGCATCTCCAGAGTGCACGCACGCCGGGACCACGAACTGGTCCAGCTGGATGCTGGAAATGTGAAAGAAGCTGTTAAAGCTATTTTCATTTGGAATTGTATGCAATGTCCTTTTGACTGTTGGTTTACGTTTCCCGCAAGGTCATCTCTTTAAATACAATATGTAACAAAACCTGTCCGATCTCGGTATCGTACTGTGAACACATAATAATTATACGAAGCCATTAAATGGATTGGAGATTTCTTTTTCCCAATTGAAAATATATAAATCCAAATAAAAAATGATCCAAAGCGACAGCAATACTGACTGCTCCTCAACTTATTACCTACAGCTTTATGTCAAAGAAGCCGCCTATGCGAGACAGTTCATGAGCTGTACCACGAGTACGCCTTTATTGAATCGGACGAGTTTTGTTACATGTTGTATAACCTCACCCATGGGTCTTATTCACTTAGTCCAAGCGGTTAACGTTCTGTTTAAATGTGTAGGTTTAAAAGAGACTATCTCTTTCGACTTAGAAACCAAGTAATAAATCTGTTAAATGGCCTAAAAACGTATATACTGACCCTACTTAATGATTCTCAGAACACCAAAAAAGATTAAGAAGAGAGATTTGGCGAAGATTTTTTTTAAAAGATTACTAGCAATATGGGTCGCACATTACTAGTAATCTCGTTGACCCCTCGTGCTAAGCTAAGATGCTTGTGTTACGAGTGGGTTCACGTCGGTAGTGTAATGGGTGGGATTCGAACCCGCAACCACATGGTCGCAAATCCGACGCTCTAGCCATTAGGCTACCGCTGCTTCGAAGATTCTTGAACTACATATAATCTGTGCTATGCCATGTTATTTATTTATTTATTTGAAATTACATGCACAACATAACAGTTTACACTAAATCGTTGCACAGTTAGGGTTATTTACAAAACATGTAGAGATAAAAAGAACAAAAGTTAAAAAAAATAAAATATATAACAGAAATAAACAATTTATCAGTCATTCATCATCTCGCAAAATCTTAAACACTCATAACATAGATCCACCCATTTCATCGCAAACACATCACATTCAGGTACTGACGTCATGAGTGCATTGAGCAGTGTGAGCGAGCGGACAAGCGGAGAGTTAGAATGCCAGACGGTGCGTGCCTCGGGCACAGCCAACAGCGGATGTCTTCGGGGTCTTATTTGAATCTTAGGCACCATAGGGACATAAAGACGCACAACTTGAGACACTAACTCAGGACAATCTGAATTACCTCGTAAAATCCCACAAACAGATGTCATCAGGTAGTTATTACGTCTTACTTCTAGGGAGTTGAATGATAACATACCTAATAAAAAATTTGTTGGATAAAGATAAGGATAGTAATTGTAGAGTTTCTTGTATAAAAATCTGAGAAACGCTTTATGAACTTTCTCTAAAAGTAAGGCGTAGGTAGCTTCGTAAGGATTCCAAATTATTGAGGCGGACTCAAGCTTACTTCTAACCAACGCCATGTACACCAGTTTGATGGCCATGGGGTTGTGAAATTCTCTCATGTTTCTAATGACAAAACCTAATCTGCGATAAGAATCAGAAGCCAGTGTTTTGAAATGGTCATGGAAGTTTAATTTAGGGTCAAAGAGAACACCCAGATCCCTAACAGAGGTCACTCGTGTTATCAGCTCTGATCCTATCATTTATGTTTTGTTTGGACTTAATTATTGACTAAGCTTATTGGGGAATGGTTTCTTGACATCGAGTCGACTGCTTCGTGTCAGATTCGGTCAAAAAATGTGACTGCATCCGATGGGACGGCAAGCCCGCATGACCGGAGAGGGATAACTAGCAATATTCAAAGCTTCTAAAAGATTCCGGAATGAAACTTCTTTGCTAGAAAGAGCAACAGTAACATTTGTCTATTCACAATCATTCTTAATTATGATATTAGAAGGAAGTAGGATAACTCACGTCTTTTCAGTCTCCATTAGCGCGATATCATTGTATTTAACAGGCGCCCTGTACTGCGGGTGCGCATTGATATTCTTTATCTTGTAGATCTTAGATCTGTCGACAGCATCTCGTCTCCTTAAAGCACCTATCAGAATGTACGTTGCTGGTCCCCTGAAATAAATAACACATAGATTCAGGAATAATATAAATAATATAATTAAAATAACAATGTTTCTTACAACCTTAAAGAATTTTTCGAACAAGAGAGTTGTTTTGATGTTATTTATTATTGCAATTCTTATAATATTTGTTATTATTTGTTGTACTTGTAAAAATATATGATGCTATATTCTTTAATGCTAATTAATAAGAATGTCTATGTACTAATTTTCGTATGCTACTTATGGAAAAATATGTGGAAACTGTGCGACCTTGTATACATCTGTCTGTACCCATATTTTACGAAATAAAGATTTGATTTGATTTGATAAGACAAACAGTCATGATCAAAATGGGCACTGAAACAACCAGAATGATTCTTAAAAATAGATGTTCATTCCCAGCAGTGGGACAACAAGCTGTTGATATACTTACAGGTCTCTGTGCGCGGTGCAGTGAGCTGCAGTGAGGATGAAGCGCTCGCTGATGACGGCGCCTCCACACAGCCACTGGACCCTATCTAGCGTGTCGTATCCGATCATCACCTGAGAATTACAAGATCCATCATAATCCAACCGACTTTTTATTAATTAAACACCGAAACTGGACCCCACTGATAATAATAAAACACGAGACATTGAACTATAAAAAGATGAGGAGTTGAGATGTGGAGCTTTTGCTCCTATGATCCGTGACACTGTTTGTAATGAGTTCAAATCTGCAACATTGTGCTCACAAATTCGCTAAGCCACCATGACTATTTCATTCTGGTAAAACTCCGGGACGCAATCGTAGCGGCGGTAGCCTAATGACTGGGGCGTCGGACTTCATGAGTTTGCCAATTCAAATCCCACCCATTGCACTACCGACGTGAACCCACTCGTAACACAAGCAATTAGCTTAGTCCGAGGGGTTAACTAGAATACTAGTGATGTGCGTCCCATTGCTAGTAATCTTTTCTTAAAAAAAATGACATTCAATTCATACACTCCATTTTTGGACAGATGAATGTTTGCTCTCTTCGGCATAACTATTCAACAGTTAGGGAATAAATTCATGACACAGGTGGTGTGTAAACTATTATTACGTAAGGATTCTTTCCATGGATATTCCAATACTTAAAGTTTATGGAAATAAATGTGGACAACATCACATACATTGCTCCGAACCCAAAGTAAGTAGCTTCAGCACTTGTGTTATGGAATCAGAGACAAGGAAGGTACCACAAACATCCAGACCCGAGACAATGTGAAAAAGTGTTTTTCTACATTGACCCGTCCGGGGATCGAACCCGGGACCTCAGAGCTGGCGACACCTTGAAAACCGGTGCGTACGCCACTCGACCACGGAGGTCGTCGAAAGTACGGAAATTATGTTTCTAAAACCCAGGATGCTGGGAGTATTTCCATAAAAGGTTCGAAGGTCTTACCATATGCGGGAACTCGTGCTGGGCGGCGTCAGTTCCACCAATGATGAGCTCGTCAGCGTTGTGGTGACAGCGGTTGCTTCTGCTGAGGCCGCCCAGCAGGTCCACGCCTTTCTCACAAGGGTAAACGTACTTCTCCTGGTACTCAATACATTCTACAATGATTAAGAAAGAATATCAGTTTTAGAACAATGTTTGGTATTTAAACATTCAGCGGTTTACTCACGCGCATTCTCGGGATCGCCCGACTAGTTTCAGACTCAATAGGAGTCCTTAATCATGAGCTGACGCGGCGATGATTTGATCAAGGACTTTAACGTTTAAATAATTATGAATTCGTCTCACGGTATTTATTATAAAAACAACGTTTGGTAATGGGAAATCAGGATTTAACTTTTTACAAAACAAATTGATCTCGCGGGTTTGACCTCGTCAATAGTTAGTCTCCCGATACCGCCAGCTCCTCATGATTGAGGACTGCTATTGAGTCTGAAACTAGTCGGGCGATTCCTCGAATGCGCGGGAGTAAGCCGTTGAGTCGTTAAAATACAGATAAGGTACCTTCATGTACCTTAAATTGCATGAAGTATTCAATCCTACTTCCTACTAATATTATAAATGTGAAAGTGTGGATTTTTGGATGTTTGTTACTCAATCATGCAAAAACGGCGAAAGGGATTTTGATGAAATTTGGCATGCATGTAGCCTTTGACATGAAAAAGAACATAGGCGACCTTTTATCCTGATTCCTTAAGTAGTTCCCGAGGGACGACCAAATTCTGAAGTTCACGCAGAAGAAGTCGCGGGTAGAAGCTAGTAAATAGATAAATAAGGATTTCTCAACTTACTGTCAAAAGCCTTTTGGCCTGTCTTTTTGGAAGTCAATTCAAGCGGTATCGCCTCACACACGCCCTTCGAGTCAGTGGTCTCATAGTCGTACACCGGTGGGACGTACTCAGGTTCTGCTGGCTTCGATACTGGTCTGTAAAACAATATAATAGTATTTATAATAAATAAAAGTAAATTTAATTCTGATAACCCTCTTAAAAAATAGGCAGAACAACAACTCGCATACGGCCATCTGATCTCAAACTAGGCAAAGCCAGTACTATGGTGACCAGACAACTGATAAAATCCTCTACTTCTTCCTGCCCTTATTTCATTCGTATGGGGTCGGCGCAATGCGTATTTTCCTTCCATTCCTCTCTATTACTCGTCATCGCGGCATCCAATCCTTTCTTTCTCGAATCATCTTTCACACAATCCATCCATCTCTTTTTCGGTCTCCCTCTGCTTATATACCCATCCACAGTCATACTTATAACTTGTTTAGTTATGTGACTTTCATCCCTCCTCATAACATGTCCATACCAACAATCCCTTACCTGTCATCTTTTCATTCATGGGCGCTACTTTTTTTTAAGAAGAAGAATAAGAAGAATAAGAAATTTTATTTGCTCGAAACATGGTATATATATTACAAGATGTTACAGTAGGTATAAGTGTTTCACATGTCTCGCCGTTTTACCGGCATGCAAATTTTATATGACACATCATTCTGTGAAGTTATAATTTAAAATATATTTATTATTTATTACTTAACAAAGTATCTAATAGAAGCATATTTGACAAACAAAATAAATAGATTTGAATAAATGCAATTATACACCATATTTTTTTACAACTAACTCTCCATATTTATTGTAGTACATGACATGAATTCAGCTATTGAATAAAAACATTTGTCAATGAGCCATTTTTTAAATTTAATTTTAAATTTTGCAAGTGTCATTTCTCGGAAATATCTGTGAATTTTATTATAAATTTGAACTGCCATGCAGCTGCAATTTCTTTTGAACAGCGTTGTGGATATACCTGGGACAACCAATCTGGTGGGATCCCTTGAAGAATATTTTTTATTTAGACTCGCTTTTTCAAAAAGATGACAATGTTTTTTAACAAACATGGCAATTTCATAAATGTATAGACCAACAACAGTCTGGACTTTTAGTTTTTTAAATAAGGGCCTGCAGGAGTCTAATGGCCCCACCCCACATATTGCTCGTATACATTTTTTCTGAGAAATCAAAACCCTATTTATATCCGTCGAATTTCCCCATAGCAAAATACCGTAGTTTAGAACGGATCCTACATATCCATGGTATGCCAACAAAGCCGTTTTGTCACTGGCTAATTTTCTTATTTTTCTAAGTGCATAGACAAATCTGTTTATACGTGTACACACATTATTAACTTGGGCTTTCCAATTGCAATGTTTGTCTAATAATATACCCAAAAATTTAGTTTCACTCACTTCTTCTATATCTTGCCCGCAGTGTTTTATTGTTAAACTCTGATGTATACTATTGTAGTTTCTAAATTGTATAAATTTTGTTTTTAGTATATTTACGGTTAGGTTATTTTCAGCAAGCCATTTTGTTATGTTTTCTACTGTAGTTTTTAGTATTAGTTTATAGTTATCAATGTCATTTTTAGGATTAGGTATAATAACTGTTATGTCGTCTGCAAATAACGTACATTTGTGTTTTGTTGCTTTTGGAATGTCATTTATATATATCAAGAATAGGAGCGGCCCCAACACACTCCCCTGGGGAACTCCAAATCTGTTAAATTCGTAGGTTGATCTATATGAAGAACAATTAAATTTACTATCAACGCGCGTAATCTCCACACATTGTTTCCGGTTACTCAAGTAGCTCTCAATCCACTGTAGAGCATTTCCTCTAATCCCATAATGTTCACATTTTTGTATTAAAATTTTATGATCTACGAAATCGAACGCGCTGGACATATCAAAGAAAATTACTGAAACATGCTTCTTTTTATCGATCGATTCGGTTACACTTTTTATAAGAGAAAATGCGGCCCGTGTAGTAGACTTATTTTTCTGGAATCCATTCTGTTCTTCTGATAATATATTATGTTTATTTAGGAAATTTATTAAACGTATGTACATTAGTTTTTCAAATATTTTGGAAATAATTGGGATTAAGGTAACTGGCCTGTAATTTTGTATTTCTTCTTTGTCATCTTTTTTGTGCAACGGTTTAATAACTGAGTATTTTAATTTTTCTGGAAACAGCCCTTGCCAAAGGGAAAGATTTACAAGGTGACATAGAACAGGCACAATTTCTTGTTTACATGCTTTTATAATACTTGTTGAAATGCAATCATAACCTACTGCTGTGGTGTTTTTTAAAGATGCAATCGCTTTTTCTACGTCATATTCAGAGCATGGTGTGAGGAAGATTGTGGAATTATTTTTATCTATTAATGTATAGTTTGGCGTTATATTATTTACTTTATTTGTTTTAGATATATAGAATTCATTAAATTTAGTAGCAATTTCTTCCGGGTCCTGTATAATTGTGCCATTATGTTTAATGTTCATGATATTATGATTACTTCTTGTATTATTATCGATTCTGTCTCCAATTATATCCCATGATGCCTTACATTTATTGGTAGCTTTATTTATATATTTAGTATTAATTTGTTTTCTTGAGTCTACAATACATTTCTTCAATAATTTACTATATTTTATAAAACGTAACCGCATATCATTTTCTTTTTTTTTATAGCATTTGTATCTAAGATTTCTTTTGGTTTTAGAAGAAATTTTTATACCTTTTGTTAACCATTTTGGAGACTTAATACCTGTTTTTACTCTAATTTTATTAATAGGGAAACACAGGTCATAAAGCATTTTAAGGTCTTCATGAAACAGTTCATATGCTTGATTGCAATCACTTGAGTTTAAAACTTCAGACCACGATAAACTTTTCAGATGTTCTTTGAACTTTTGTACATTTTCTTCACAGTAATCCCTTTTCATTGTAAATATATACTGTGGACTTGGCTTTTGATATTTAATCGGAAAAGTTAGGCTTTGACCAGTGTTATGATCTGATAAATATAATTGATGAACTTTACCTACTGCATCCTTTATGTTACTAATTATGTGGTCGATGCAGGATTCCATACGCGTAGGCTCCGTTATATGTAATTGTAAATTTTGAGTTTGAAGAAAATGGTGCAGTTGCGATGATATATTATTATTATTTTTTAAGGTATTTATGTTTATATCACCAACTATAATAATTCTTTTGTTTTCTTTTAAATTTAATTTGTATATAAGAAGCTCTAGGTTATCAAAGAAAATAGTCACATTTGAAGACGGTATTCTGTACACACATATGACCACACATTGTAATGACGGAATATCTATACCACAACACTCGAATGTTTTTTCACATGATAAAGTATTACAAATATCGATGGGCTTACAATCTAAATTTTTATCAACTAAAATACACACCCCTCCGCGTTTTTCATTTTTTCTAGAGAAACCACTAGCTAACTTATATCCATGTAGGCGAATGTTATTTTCATCACCTAACTTAACAAAAGTTTCCGATATACAGATAATGCGAACATGAATTTTATTTTCTTTAAACTCATTCATACATCGTCGTATCCTACGAATAGGGGCGTAAATGCATAATAGCTACTTTACAGGAGACACTTTTTTATGTTTAATTAAATCAAATATTAACAAATACGTATCAGTGATATCATATAATGTGTATTGGTATCTTAAGGTTCGACTACGATTATTTTCCGTACATTATTTTTATATTTTATATGCATTTTGTCCCTTAAATCCTTATTCTATGTTGTTTTAATAAGAAGTAGGGCTAGAATTGAGCAATAAGCTACCTTATGCCTTTTATCTGCGGAAATGTTCAGGCCACAATCGCCATAATGTAATTTTCATATTATTTTACGCTGGTATTTGGTGTGGTTTTTATACTATAGGAATTCGTTTAAAATAATTAATATAAATAAAAAATAGTAATTATTATTTTAAGCATATTCAATTTAATCGAAAACAACTAAAAAAGTGTTTTTATACTAACAAAAATATCTTTGGGATTTGAAATTATGAATGTATAATCTTCTTCTTTAAGTGCCACTCCAATTAATGAAGGTCGGCTACCAGCTGCTGGAATCTATCTCTATCTTTTGCAAGGCGGAACAGTTCAATAATAAAACGACTAAAATAAACTAAAAGCAAAGTTTTAAAACTAAAAAAAAACAATGAACCGTAAAAATAATATTATTATTTCCTTTATTTTAATATATAAGTACAAATAAATAACATTTTTAAATATATACTACAAAAAAAATATACATTTAAAAATATAAAAAATAGTCCCCAACCGGCATCGGGAACAAGGTCCAGGCTGCCAGTGGTTAACTTTCTGAATCAAACCCTTTACCCAGACGCCTAACGAGAGCCTCCTGAGGTGTTGGTCGAGGCTCTTAGCTATTAAGCCGTTGGCTGTCACGACTATCGGGACAATGATTGCCGAGTCCACCCCCCACATGTCGACAACCTCGTGCGCTAGGTCTAAATATTGGCTACAATAGTCCTGTCAGTGATGATAGATCGATCCCAGTACAATGTGACACGACCATTTTCGAGAACTGGGTCGGGAACATACCAGTAGTACGGTACCTCAGATTCCACAAGTTTGTGTGTTTCAAAGCAAGCTGCTAGTGGATAATCCTGGCCACTTGGTTGTGCCTGTGCAAGTATTCGCCGTTAGCAAGACGAGAACAGCCCGAAACTATGTGTCTTAAGGATTCACCCGGACAGTGACATGCCCGACATATGTCAACTGTACCATCCTTCACAATATATTTCCGGTAGTTATTCGTCATGATAACTTCGTCCATAATTGCACATACAAACCCTTCGGTTTCTCCAAACAAATCTCCGAAGCATAACCAGGCCACGGACGCTAAGAGATCTACGTCGGGCCCATGAAGGGCCCTATAGTAGCGTCCATGTAGCTCCTTGCTTTGCCATACATCCATGCGGTCCTTGACGCTTAGCACTACAGGTTTGTGCCAGTTCTCTTTGCCAAGGGAGAGCGGAGTGAGTCCCTTATCCACTACCACCACATCTCGATGCATCACCCCGTCAACTTGGAGGAAGTAATCCCTGAGATTACATATCTCGCGATTATGGAGGGTCTTAGCATTTAAAAAGCCTCGACCCCCACATTTTCGCGGGATATATAACCTCATTACCGATGACCGTGGGTGGTGCATGCGATTTGCGGTTAGCAGTGTGCGGACTCTCCGATCCAAGGCGTCTAGTTCAGTCTGAGTCCACTTGAGTATACCAAAGGAGTACATCAACACTGGCATCAATGACCCAACCATTAAAGGCACGCACCTTTTTGCCACCTGACAAAAGACTTTAGTTTAGTTCAGTACTTATTATTATTACTGTATTTTCATCTTTAGAAACAAATATTATAAACAATAAGAGCTCAATAATAAACTACACCTAATCATAATCACACTGGAATTGTGAAACTCGAAGTCGGACTATCTAAAACGATATCAGCCATTGAAACGGATAAATTTTCAGATTGAGGTGTGTTTTCCATTTGTCTCGTTTCTAACTGGCAAACAGTTCTTTGGTCGGATTCTTCAATAAATTCTATAATTATTTCATTTACAATTTGGGATTTGGTTGGAGGTTCTAGAGGGTCGCTATTGTTTAGTTCCTGGTTTTGTAGATTCTGTATTGCGGACAAGATAACAGCCTCACTTCCATTTTCATTTTCATTTTGGTTAGGCGTGTTCATGTTGTTTTCAACGTCCTGAAAGTAGAATGTGAGTCTTTAAACTATAAAATTATCACTCTGATTAATTTTGCAGTATTGTAGATAAAAATGAATTACGGGAAACGACATCAAACGAACTAATATTATTATAAAACGACTTACACTGTTAAGGTCTGAGTTAATATTTTCTTGGATTAAAAACTCTATCTCTTTTTCACAACCGCGTCGCACCGGAGACTCGACGCGATTCCTTTCATTATTGCAACTTTCAAAAATATTAGCTGAAAAAAAATGCCAGAATTCCTTAGCACTTATAATATGAATTAGATCGAACAAATTTATGTAAAAATAAATTGCCATAACATTTAGAACAGAATTCTTCGAAAACATTAGGGAAAAGGTAAAATAATGAAATAAGTATAATAAAATTTTGGTGCGGTATAATAATAGTGCTTTTATATCAATTTATATAAAATAACAAATGCTTTCATATCAATTTTCAAGCAATAGAAAAAAACCCTAAGTGCATTTAAGCCCCAAACCAAAAAAACATTAAATTGCAAATTCAGTGTTTAAATTTGTACAGAAGGGTTAAAAATCATGTAAGCGTAAAAAATATAGTACTTAAAATAACAATTTAGATTTCAAATGCATTAAAGAAAGAATAAAAGACAAAAACATAATTTGAACGTAGAATAAAGACACAAACGTAATTAGGACTTCGTCTCTTCTGTACATACGCAGCTGAGCCATTCCATAGAACACGGCTACAATAACCATGAGCGCTTTTTTCTATGTATGTAACAATGTACCCAACATTAAAAATTAAAAAAGTAATTAGAATGACTTAATTAAGTACAAACTTGTTGATATTAAGTTATTTGAACTAAATTAATACAATACAATTTAATGTAACAAAATTTAAACCTTAAAAAACTTTAAGCTATTATATATTTTGATTTACTTACTTGCTGTAATCTTCGTCTGTCTGTGTCTTTCATTGGCACAATCTTGCTTGCCAACCAATTCCACCAACTTTCGTCCTCGGCGTTTCATTTCTTTCGGCGTTATTTAATATCAATTACACGGCAAATTTGATATTTATGTCTAAACTAGTACCTAAATAGTATAGGCTAAAAATTCGATAACGCTCGCCGCAGCTAACAATCTCCGCGTTCCGCCGACTAGTGGCCGAGCGGCGCTAACACGCTATCCCCGCGCCCGCGCACCCCCATTACTCGCGAAGAAAGAAGGCGCGACGGCGATTGTGGCTTTATTCTTCGTTGAAAACATAGTACTTAAAATTGTGGCTTTTTAGAAAACCTATTTATTTGATAACCTGTACCATATTCAATTGTTTTGGTGAACTGGTTATGTGTGGTATGATGAGCAGAATTGAATTGTGCAATAAAAAAAGAAAGCCCCTATGTTCGTTAGGGCACTATTCGTAGGATACGACGACATATTTCAATATCTTCTACTTTCAAGCTTCCTCTATTATACTCATTCCTTATCCTATCTAATCTCGACTAATATATTTCTAAATAAATGAGGATATAAATTACACCCAGATATAGAACACATTGACTAGCTTGTTGGTCTAGTGGTTAGGTTAGATCGTGGGTTCAATTCCCACCCAGGACAATTGTTTGTGTGATGAGCACGATCATTTGTTCTCTGTCTGGGTGTTATTTATCTATAATATGTATGTATTCAGAAATAAATAAGTATGTTTATCAGTTGTCTGGTCACCATAGTACAGGCTCTGTCTAGTTTTGGATCAGATGGCCGTGTGTGTGCTTGTCCCAAGATATTATTACAAGATCATGCTCATCACTCACAGATTTTTTCAGAGTGGAAATCTCATTTCATTAGTCAGCTTAATACCATACAGATAAGGTTGAATTTCCGAAAACTATGTATCAAAACTGTCACCACCAATGTATCTATTGAAGATAGTTCTGTCTGTAACTTGTATTCAAGACTGTATCTAGATTTTTTCTGTATCAAAAGGCATTAGTCTATCATACTATGATCTAGAGAACTCTTACCGAATGGTAGTGGCGCCGGGGTTGGGGTATGAAGATGGCGATCCCACCACGTTGTCCAAACAACACACTATAGGATCCGCGTTGTCGAACGAACATATCTGCGAAAGGGTAAATATATGCGTTTAATCTAGGTAGGTAAGTTTCTAAACCGTACAACATTTTTTTTACAGTTAACAAACGTCCTTTTGATCCTAAACTAGGCTGAGCCTGGTAACCAGGCAACTGATAAACATACTTATAAATTTCTAAATACATACTTAATATAGATAATTAACACCCAGACACATAACAAATGATCATGCTCATCACACAAAGATTTATCCTGGGTGGGAATTGAAAGCACGACCTCCGGCTTAGCAGTCAGGGTCCCTAACCACCAGACTAACAGGCCATTCAAACAAAACATCATCTGCCTAGCCTCTATGTTGGGGTCGACTTCCAGTCTTACCGGATTCAGCTGAACACTGTATTTTACATGGAGCGACTGTCTATGTGACCTCCACAACCCATTTTACTGGGTAATACAGTATCCCATAGTAAGACTGGTTGTCAGAATTATAATGACTCAACTGTCAAAGATTACTTATGATTTTTATGGTTACTATTGAGAGTCAGCGTGCTTTCCGAGGCACGGAGGAGTCTAGGTATGTTTACAAATGGCCTCCCATCCGCGAGCAAGCGCAGCGTTATCTCTATTATCAATAAAATACACTTAGCCACGAGCCCCACTTCCTTTATCTAAATCAAATCATCATATTTTTAATTCTATCATTTATCTATCTAAGTATTAGTTATCTAGTTTAATAAGGTACCTAAAATAGGAGCTTTATAAATGTTATAACTATAAAAGTGTTAAACTAAATGACTTTAGGTCGGTGATTCCAATGATGTCTTTGCAATGTAAAAGAACGACATAATTTTTATATTTTATTTTTGACGACCTCCGTGGTCGAGTGGCATATACACCGGTTTTCAAGGTGTAAGTAGGTATATGTCATAGGTACCTACTAACAATAATTTGAAACATTTTGCCATTATCGCATGTATTATTTATAACTGAATGTATGTTTTTGAAACAAATGATATGTCCATATTACCAAACCATTTTTAAAAGACCTTTGAAGTTTCTTGCCGGTCGTTCTCCATACGATTTACAATTTTCGAATCGCGCTACCAGAGCTAACTCTTCGAAAGAGTCTAAAAATGTGTCTCGATCAACTCGGTCTTTCGCGATCCACTGCTGGACATAGGCCTCTTCCTAGCTGCGGCTCAACAGCCGGACCTCTACCTTCCGCAGTGGGTCTAGTGGGAACTAGAGGCCTTGTGTTATTGTGCGCAATCATGGGGTGTTTATTGCCCTAGTCGCCATGCTGGGCACGCGGGTTGGTGACCATGCCCATATCTCTTGTTCCCTTAGGCGCAGGACACACAGAAAAGACGTAAGACGCAGACGGGGCGCGGGCATTGGTCTCTTCCGCGTCCCTTTCATACAAAATGTATAGAAGCGTCGCGTCGCAAAACATACAGAAAAGACGGGGCGCGGGCGCAACGCTTTTACGTCTGCGCCTTTTGTTCAAAACACACAGGAGAGACGGGGCACGGAAGCGGTGGGTGCGAGGACAGGGCGCGGGGTGGCATGCCTGCCGGGAGGGTCTCGCTCGCTCGCTCGCGTCGCACAGGCACAGTCACGCGTACCATCTTGAGACTGAATGGTTGCGTCATGTTTTGAGTTGTAATAATTTTTTTCATAAAAATGCGTGACGACCTAGCTTAAAATATTCAGTTTTGTGAAGTAATTGAGAAAAATCCTCTGTATATTAGCGAGATGCACCAGTGCTAGTACATCTTCATCTTCAGAAGAAGACATGTTGTTGTATCAAAATCGGACGTTTGAATGCCGGGAAAAGCTTCTAGTGCGCGCCATAAAAAGTCGTAACGGCGCCCTGCCTGCGACGGGTCCGTGTCTTTTCTATATATGTTAAAAAGTCGTGACGGCGCCCTGTCTGCGACGGGTCCGCGCCCCGCCCTTGTCTTGCGTCTTTTCTGTCTGGCCAGCACCTTAGGCCCAGTTTTTTGATCCCAAGTTAACTCAAATAATGTTTAAATATGCTAATTAATGGTTTTAAAAAGCATTTTTTCATCAAATTATAGTCTATCTTGATGGTAAAATTAGTTGGAGAGTTAACTATTTAACCATCAGATCAACAGAGATTTTGAACCGGCAAGAAAGAGTAAAGTACTTAGGAGTACTACCTCCTGGTAGATACTGTACCCCTGACCTGACACAGCCAGATACCATCACTATTTAAAACATGTAAATACCTGTGGATTTTTTCTATTCCTAATATCTTGTATCGCCGTTGCGCATCTGTTTAGATTCGTACAAGTTCCTGTCTTGCCATCTTTGACACAAAGTTCACCTGTAAAAAACATGAAATAATATCATCGATCGCACGGATAGCCGAGTGGTATAGGTCACCACGCTAATTAGTAATTACTACTGTGCGCGACGTGCTGCGGGCTCGATCCCCGCATGGGACAAGCATTTGTGTGATCCACAAATGCTTGTTCCAAGTCTGGGTGTTCTTTGTGCATGTGATTTGAATGTTTGTGAAACCCCCGCGACACAAGAATTAAGTTCCTTTAGTGCGGGCGACGACCAGGGCCGAAGCCTTCAAAATTTGTAAAAAGTGAAAAAAAATTACAGTAGGATGAAACCAATTAGAAAAGGAAGGGAATATGATAAAAAATAAAGAAAAAATAAATTACGGTCGATCCGAGTTCGGGAAGGGGGGAGGGGGGGTTTTAAGGGTAAAAAATGGTTTATCTTGATTTCCAGCAAAACTACAAGTCCTATGGAAAAAGTCAAATGGCAAAGTTGTAGGTAATAAAAAGATCTACAACTTTTGTATTTACACTTTTTTCACATAACCTCAAAATGTATGTGAAAAATCCAAAAAACCAAGTTTTTGGTTTTTTATTTTTATCTTTTTCAAAAATATTTTTTTTTTCACGAAATTTGGTAAAAACTTACCTTTTTATGTCCCAAATACGCTGTAATTTATTTGATTAAAAATATTTATTTTTTCACCTTATTTTGAATTAATATAAAAAAAACACCTTAATTTTCAATCGAAAATTCACCCGTAAAAATATCAGCTTTTTTCAAAAAGTATGGGGGTTTTTTGTTCGTTGAAATATCTACTGTCTGATGGTGTAAAAAAAATATACATTACTATAGTAAATGTTCTCAGAAAATGCATAATCACTATGTACAATTTTTTCCAGTCTGCATTGGTTCTTCATCCAGAATTTCATCTGAATCATTTTGTGAGATTTTCTATGACATGAATGTAATTCGAATTTAATAAATAAACTTTAAACTAAAAAAAAAATTAAGCAATGTCATTTTTTTGATGAAATTGTACATAGTGATTATGCATTTTCTGAGAACATTTACTATAGTAATGTATATTTTTTTTACACCATCAGAAAGTAGAGATTTCAACGAACAAAAAACCCCCATACTTTTTGAAAAAAGCTGATATTTTTACGGGTGAATTTTCGATTGAAAATTAAGGTGTTTTTTTTATATTAATTCAAAATAAGGTGAAAAAATAAATATTTTTAATCAAATAAATTACAGCGTATTTGGGACATAAAAAGGTAAGTTTTCACCAAATTTCGTGAAAAAAAAAAATATTTTTGAAAAAGATAAAAATAAAAAACCAAAAACTTGGTTTTTTGGATTTTTCACATACATTTTGAGGTTATGTGAAAAAAGTGTAAATACAAAAGTTGTAGATCTTTTTATTACCTACAACTTTGCCATTTGACTTTTTCCATAGGACTTGTAGTTTTGCTGGAAATCAAGATAAACCATTTTTTACCCTTAAAACCCCCCCTCCCCCCTTCCCGAACTCGGATCGACCGTAATTTATTTTTTCTTTATTTTTTTATTTTTTATCATATTCCCTTCCTTTTCTAATTAGTTTCATCCTACCATTATTTTTTTTGGTTTTAAAAATTATCGGCCCTGGTCTAGTCGTAAAAAAAAATAAAAATAATATCTAATAGATAAATGAACAATCTTTACTTTTTATATTATACCTAAAGCTGAAGAGTTTGTTTGTTTGAACGCGCTAATTTCAGGAACGACTGGGCACTTGTAAAAATATTTCATTGTTAGATAGCCCATTTATTGAGGAAGGCTATAGGCTATAATTTCTAAAATATTAAAATTGAAATTGACCTGTCACTTTGCACGAAACGTTCATTTTCCATTTTAAGATTTCGACCTATGCGATACCAGAAGTATCAATTAATGTAAGGGACAAAACACTGTTTTTCAGGAGAGCCAAAAAAAGATTTTATTTTTTTAAATCTCTGTATAACTTTTTATTGTTGCTTCCAATTTTAATTGTGTCTAGAGCAAAGTTTCTTAGATTTTTTTCTTCTTTCATGCTATAAAGGAAAGATTTAGGAATACCCAGCGGTTTAAAATATAGCTTGTCCCTTACATTAAAAAAATATGTTTAATTGTCCCTTACGTTACTAATATTTTACGTGTACACCGTCAAGCATAGCGTAAGCAGCAAAAGAAATAGAAAATTATACGAAATTCTATTGTAACTAACTTTTATAGTATTACAATTTGATGTAACTCTAGATTATCTACTAAAATTATGGTATTTTGACACCAAGGAAATAGGTTCTTTGCATGATTAATGTTAATTTCAGCTTAGCTGTCACATATTTAAATAAAATTTAGGGATGCAAAAATAAAACGATTTATTGTTAGTATTATTTTCGACTTTTATGTCTCTGTTATTATCATAAATTCAATACACTAATTAGCAGGACGTTCGCCTAGTGATCATAACAAATACAGTGCCATTCATAACTTTCATTTACTTTTAAAGGCCTGCTATACGGTCGGAGCTGACCACCTGACCTAGGTCACCTTGGACGGGTGGTCAGCTCCGCGGTGTTCATACAAAACCGTGTAGACGTCGGTTGATGACCAATAAACTACACTGGACAGCAAATAAACCGAGCCACCCTCTACTTTGTGGAATGGCAATAAATGATTGAGTATTGAGTATTGAGTACTTTGGAACTGTAATCCGATTTTCTCAAAAAGTATAAAACTTACAAATATCAAAGTTATACCTACAGATAGTACATTTCATGAGGATTAAAATGAATGGAAACACATTGGGATTTATCAATTTATTAGGCGTATATTAATGAATTTACCAAGAAGAGTCATTTTACAGTCATGTGAACCAGTAGCTATCACCCAGTCAAAATAAAAATTTAAGCCAAAAACAAAAAAGAGGTTGTTTTCTAGTTATTACGTAAACGGCATACTGTAGTAAGGAGCTTAAAATAAAGATAGTTTTGCGAGATAATAATGTAAGAGAATAATTAAAAAAAAACTTTGAGAGGTGTCAAGGGACACCCGGATGGAACGAAGTTCCTTTCGATTAATTAGTGAAGGAATTGTAATAAATTTTTTTTTTTTAAATTATAATGAATTTTAAATAATAATTTATTATTAATAATATTAAAATTTTTAGGTAATAAGACAGCCAGACAGACAGAGAAACATGCGCACGCCGCACAGCTTACAATAGCTTACTATAGCAAAAAAGTGTCGTGACAACTTTTCGTAAGAACAAAAAGTGTCGTGACAATTTTTCGTAAGAATTTTTTCCGTCTAACCCCCTTTCACAACGCGCTATAAGGAACTTCGTTCCAAAAACTATAAACTCGAATTAAAGTAAGGGACATGTTATTTAAATCGACTGATTTGAGGTTTAAGGTAAGGGTGTAAATTATTCAAAGCTATGACTTACTTTATTTTTCAGAGAAAAAAAAATGTTAATGTCTGTTACATCAATTTTTCCGTCATAAATTGTTTTACGCAGGCCAAAAATTTTTACTGTAAGGGATTTTTTTTTAACGATAGAATTTTTTTAATAATACCAATCGATAGAGCAGAAAATTCTCAACCCAATGATATATATAACTCATTTTCGCCAAAATGTCCCTTACGTTAATTGATACTTCTGGTATCGCATGTTCCTTGGGGAAAGTTGTTCAGTTTTATGCACCTGATTAAGAAGGAGTGCATATATTCAACGAGGTATCGTTGAAAATATGCACTCCTTTAAAATTAATCCTGTATAAGTCAATGCCCTATGATGAAACCTGCTTCCAATAATATAGTTTATTGTAACTGGTTTGCTTGTTATTAGTGATTTCTTAATTAACAACACTAGCCCGACATAACTGCGGTGTCCAGTTTTAATTTAATTGCAAATAAAAAAACTGGTATTTTGAATAACTTGACTAACAAGATCGTAGATATTATGAAAATGCGTTTCTACAGTTTCATTAATAAAAAATAGGGACCAAGTGCGAATTGGACTCGGGCACGAAAGGTTCCGTACAGCAGGTCTAGCATGCGCGCCACGATAAAACTTTGTCGTGGCTTTTTATCGAATCATCTTTTTCTGCCTAGCCTTTTCCCAAGCTATGTTGGGGTCGGCTTCCAGTCTTACCCGATTTAGCTGAATACTATATTTTACATGAAGCGACTGCCTATCTGACCTCCACAACCCATTTTACTGGGTAATACAGAATCCCATGGTAAGACTGGTTGTCAGAATTGTAATGACTTAACGACAGTCAAAGATCACTGTATGACAGTCGGGACCAACGGCTTAACGTGCTTTCCGAGGCACGGAGGGGTGGCTTTTTATCGAATCTACTCGTCACAATATCTTAGTTCTAACGTTTTGTCTTTGGTTCTAACATGGCTACCTATGGAAATGGCTGGTTCTAAGGACACGCGCAAGATAGCCATGTTAATGCCGAAGACAAAACGATATTTTGACGTGTAAATACACTGGGATCTTACTCCATTAGTTCCATTTATTGCCGTGGGACTTCTTTCGTGAAGCGGACTCTTTTTGTTGTTCTAACGTCAACATAAATATATCATCTGTGGAATTTCAACTGTCTTACTACCAAGGTTCATGAGTTACAGCCTGGTGTCAGAAGGACAAGGGTAAGACCATAGAATAATAACTTACTTTAGTTATTATTCTATGGGTAAGACGGACGATTATCGGAGTCTTAGTCAAAGAGTCCCGTTTTACCCTCTGGGTAAGGAACCCGGATAGGAGAAAAATTCTTGTCTTTATAATTTTATATTTATTTATTTATTGTATATAGCAATTAAATAAAAATAACAAGATATTTTTTTTCATCGTGGGTAGTATTTGATTATTAGTTCTGTTCGTAATTAGTACTACCTACATTAAATAACAAACAATAACCTTAATGTATAAGTCAAAAAATTATAATATCTGTGAAACAAGTCTTTATTTTAGGTTTAAAATAAAAACCACATTTTTAAATATAATAAATTAAAACTATGAGATGTTTAAGCGAATTTTAAAATTTGAAAATAAATCTGACCTTAACTTAGCAGATAACTTGGTCAGTGGGTCATCTTAGGGGCGGAGGGCTTTTGTTTACCCGTAACCATTATTATTTAAATAATATACTTATGTAATAGTAACAATTAAATTAAAATGCATTAGAATCATTAAGCATTATATTCGTGATAAAATTACTAAATAAAGTCATAATATTTACACATACATAATACTTAGAACTAAAACTCAAACAGAATAATTTTATTCTTAGTAATAATTCAATAAAACATGTGTATAATAATAGATACTACAAGAAAATATAAAAACCAAAAATTATAAACCCCTGTTTAAAACACCTTAAAAACGCAATTAAAATCCATAAACAAGATGAAAAACAGGTTTTATTACAACGAAATTAACCTCATTAAAAATAAACTAAATTAATAACTTCTAGGTACCTGCATCCTGTTTACAAATAACATCTTAAAAAGAATAAAACTCAATGTTAAAAACGCATCAAAATTCATAAACAAGTTTGAAAAAAACAGGTTTTATATCAACCAACATGACCTAACAAAAAAATAAACTAAAAAAAAATTAAACTATGATAATTCCTACCTTCATATGCAGCATCATTTAACACTAGAAATACGCACAGTACCACAAATTTTAACAACATGATTTTAATTAAAAATACATCAATGATCACAGATAATTTGTTTAGAAACACACCCGTTCGTCTGCGCCGGCGTCGCACAACTAAAGATCAAATAACAAGTTACTATATTACTTGAAGACCAGTTGTAAAGCGTCTTCTACAATGATGGTATATAGCAATAAATAATGACTCATTTTTTATTTGCATAGCAGTTCCCCGCGGCGATACTCGCGTAAGTTGTCCCCGTAAACGGCGTAAACAGCATTTTTAGGGATCGATAGCTAATGGCAAAAGGAAATCTTATAGATTCGTCATGTCTGTCTGTCCGTCTGTATGTCACAGCCTCTTTTTTCCGAAACTATATAAGGTAAAAGTATAAAAGGTAAGTAGATGTATTCTGTGAACCGCATTAAGATTTTAACACAAAAATAGATAGTTCCCCATACTTAGAACTGAAATTTTTCATTAAACTCATACGTTGGGGTATCCGTGGATAGGTAGGTCAAGAATTATACTGAGGTTTCTAATGTAATTTTGTTTTCTACACTGAATAAAATTCTAAAATAAGAGAATGATAAAACTAAAAACAATTTATGATGTACAGTCACGAGCATAAATATGTACACACAGCGAAATTTTAAAACCTATTTAGCGAGAAGTTTTTGTTGAAACTCAAATATATATACATGATTTGAGAACTGTTATAATTTCATGTTGTTAAATGATTAAAAGTTGAATTGATGGTGAGTTCCTGTTAAATTATTGTTTTACAATTTCGCTATGTGTGTACATTTTTATGCTCGTGACTGTACATTATCATGTACACTGCCACCGAAAATTGGTTTGAACGAGATTTTTTACGTTTTTTTAATACGTCATATCGTAAACCGCAATTTACCTTGAGTGTTGTAACAGACCCGACTTTGTTTTATAAATAAAAGATAATCATACTTCCGATCGTATGGTTGCCAGTTCGAATGCTAGTACATCGCACTACCGACGTCAACCCACTCGTAACACAAGCATAAACAATTCAATATTGCGTTTAGGGTGGCGATGGGGCTGTCCCGATTTTACAGGACCTCAAGCATGTTCGTGGAGGCTCACACCGACTGCTTCCACGCGACTCCTTACACAAGGTACATTACTACAAGCGTTAACGATGATAGAAATCGCTTAAATGACATTAAATGTATGGATGACTTGACATTTCTCTTCGATAAGTCACGTGACTTGTCACTTTCATTCTTGAGCGATTCGATCCTGTCAGATTCAATAAACGCGTATTCGTGGTAGTTCATGAACCGTCTCGCATAGGCGGCTCCTTTGTCACAAAACTGTAGGTAGTAAGTACGTGAACTTTGAGGAGCGGTCAGTTTTGCTGTTGCCTTGGATCAGTTTTTATTTTCATTTAATTATTTTCACTGAGGAAAAATAATAATCTCCAATCCATTTAATGGCTACGTATGTGTTCGCAGTACGATACCGAATAATACTCTCAGGGATCGGACAGGGGTTTTGTTACACGCTGCATATATTATAATATATAACTGTATAACTGTAAGCTTGTATTGTTGTTAATTAAATAAATAAATAGACAAACTTAAATACAGACCTAAAAACCTAAACAAACCCTTTGTAATAATATCCATGATGTTTACACCTTTAGCAGTGAGTAACATATATTTTTTTGTATTGCAAACAACACCGGAAAAACATTGTCTTTGTCATCGTACACTACTTAATAAAAATATATTCAAAAGGTAAATACGTGTAAAACGTGTATGGCGCATAATTATCTCATATCAACATCTCCCACTGTTGGGCATAGGCTGTCAAATCAAGGAAAATAAGTACACCAGTTTTTTCCTTTTTTTTTAAAGATTACTAGAAATGTGGGTCGCACATTACTAGTAACCCTCGTGCTAAGTTAAGATGCTTGTGTTACGAGTGGGTTCACGTCGGTAGTATAATGGGTGGGATTTGAACCCGCAACCACATATTCGCAAGTCCGACACCCTAGCCATTAGGCTACCGCCGCGCGCCGCTTCAAAAATGGCTGCCTGAAAATGAGTTGTGGAGGTCAAATAGACCTCCACAACCCATTGCTGGGTAATACAGTATATCATAGTGACACTGAGATTTTTGGTATATTTTTGACTAGCTTCTGCTCGCAACTTCGTCTGCGTGGACTTCAGTATTGGGTCCAAATATGAAACTAATAAAAAATTGAATGAAATTTTTGCCCGTGTTAGTGCTTGCACTGTAATAGAGAAAAATACCAAATTTCATTCCGCGGCTTGTTACTCAATCACGCAATAACGGCTGAGCGGATTTGGAGGAAATTTGGCATGCATGTAGCCTTTAACATGGAAAAGAACATAAGCTACTTTTTATCCCGATTCCCTAAGTTCCTGAGGGAAGAAAGAATGGAAAATTGTTTACGAGCAAGCCGCAGACAGACAGCTTTGAAATTTGTTATTTTTCTCCACTATAGCGCAAGCGATAACACGGTTGAAAATTGTATTCAACTTTTTATTACTTTCACATTTTTCATTTCTTTTTGGACCCAATTCTGAAGTCCACGCGAGCAAAAGCTAGTTTTGTATAAGGAAAAATAGATTACAGAATTATCAAAGCTGAGAATCAAAGAGATTATTATTGTCTGTCTTCACTGAATGTCAAACATGACCTATACTTTTTTAATAATACGTGTAGCAAAAACTTCAACCCATTTTCAAACTTGATATTAAATTGAATTACGGTCTATTTTCGACCACTATCGGGCCTCTTGTTAATAATAATTAGGTAAAACCCATTTGCAGGAGTTGTGTTGTTGTGACATTGTTGTTTACTTAGGAGTAGAGCATTAAATAATTATAATTGTTTTATTAAATACAGCATGTATAATTGGTTGTTGGCATGTTTGACTGGCTTGTTGGTCTAGTGGTTAGTGACCCTGACTGCTAAATCGGGGGTCGTGGGTTCGATTCCCACCTAGGACAAATCTTTGTGTGATGACCACGATCAATCAATTTGTTTCGTGTGTGTGGTGTTATTTATCAATAATATATATTATGGAATATAAATAATAATATTATAATAGATCATGATTCACTTCTTAGTCGAATATCCTACTAATATTATAAATGTGAAAGTGTGGATGTTTGGATGTTTGTTACTCAATCCCGCAAAAACAGCTGAACGGATTTGTATGAAATTTGGCATACATGTAGCCTTTGACATGGAAAAGAATATAGGCTACCTTTTATCTCGACTCCTTATGTAGTTCCCGAGGGAAAATTGAAAATTATTTACGATCTAAGCCGTGGGCAGACAGCTTTGAAATTTTGCATTTTTCTCTATCATAACATGTGTGAAAATATTCAATTTTTCATTACTTTCACATTTTTTATTTCCTTTTGGACCCAATTCTGAAGTCCACGCAGACGAAGTCGCGGGCAGAAGCTAGTAATGAATAAACCAAAGACGTATTTTAGAAGAATATCAATTAAAAATTACGTCATTCGCTTACAAACTATGATAATTAATAAGGAAAATGCTAGGTGCGTCATACACTTCCATGTATAAGTGACAACCTGGGTATTACCCATTAAAAAATTATTTGTATTATTCTAAGTCTCTCTCTCTCGGCCTATATCGGTCTCAGTGACCTAAATAACATCAGCTTTTTTCCGAAACAAATCACACCGCCACACAAGACATTCATATTTTCTGGAACTTTGACTACACGGATAGCCGAGTGGTATAGGTCACCACGCTAGTTACCACTGTGCGCGACGTGCTGCGGGCTCGATCCCCGCATGAGACAAGAATTTGTGTGATCCACAAATGCTTGTTCCAAGTCTGGGTGTTCTTTGTGCATGTCATTTGAATGTTTGTGAAACCCCCGCAATACAAGGATTAAATTCCTTAGTGCGGGCGTCGTTTTAAAAAAAAAGAAAAAAAAGAACTTGTTACCTCAATCTTTTCTGCTTTGAATGTTTTGAAAACTGTACATTTGTAATTAAATAATAAAAAAATATAGTCTTTGTACGGAACCCACGGTGGGCGAGTCCGACTAGAATTAGTTGTTATCTGACAAACATAATAACCATGTTTAAAGTCTGATTTTAATCCCTGACACATCCATTGACAAGAGCTATTGTCAAAACTGACATAGAATACAATCCTTTAAGTTACAAATAAACGACGCCCGCACTAACGAATTTAACCTTTGTGTCGCGGGGGTTTCTCAAACATTCAAATCACATGCACAAAGAACACCCAGACTTGGAACAAGTATCTGTGGATCACACAAATACTTGTCCCATGCGGGGATGGAGCCCGCAGCACGTCGCGCATAGTGGTCATTAACGTGGTGACCTATACCACTCGGCTATCCGTGCAATGAGATTACAATAGAATTAACGTCAGTTTTGACATTTGCTCGTCTTGTTAAATTAGTCTCCGGGATTAAAAAACCGACTATAGACATTATTCTAAGAACTACGCAAGTGAATCCGAGTATAAATACTAGTTGCTTAATAAGTAATTCTAACCTGCATCTAGGTCGTAACAGGAAATCTATTCAAATAAATTATAATTATTTTAACAGTCTTTACACGTTATTATACTATGAGCCAAGTTAATAATTACTTAAGTGCTTTTAATTGGGTGTATAGTTTCAATATGTAAAATTGCTATAAGTATTTAGGAATGTTCAATGAATATTTCATTTTCCCTAGTATAATATATTTACGAATTAATGAAATATGTTTTAGAATTAATTTAACACTAGCTTCTGTCCGCGACTTCGTCTGAGTTGACTTGAGAATTGTGTCTAAAGCTTCGCTCGTTAACAATTTTTAATCTCTCCACCGGAACTATTTAAGAGATCGGTATAGAAAGTTCATGTCCTTTTCCATAGCATATTAAATTTAAAAGCTGTCTGCCCGCGACTTAGCTTGTAAACAATTTTCAATTTTCCCTCGAGAATAATTAAAGGAATCGGGATAAAAGGTAGCCTATGTTCTTTTCCATGTCAAAGGCTACATGCATGCCAATTTTCATCCAAATCCGTTCAGCCGTTTTTGCGTGATTGAGTAACAAACATCCAAACATTCAAACATCCACACTTTCACATTTATAATATTAGTAGGATTAATATATCTTCTATATACGTCTAATTTTTTCGTTTGATATTCTCTGTGTGCTTCACCGATTTTATGATGTTTTTTGAAGGGACTGGTGGGGAAAGGGAAGGGCCTGCGGGTGACAGGGAGACAACCCTACCACTCGATCAGCTAACAGCCCAAGAAGGAGACGGATGCGTCGTCCCACGCGTCCCTGTGCAGATTAACCTGACGGGCCTGTTGGTGTAGTGGTTAGTGACCCTGACTGCTAAGCTGGAGGTCGTGGGTTCGATTCCCACCCAGGACAAATCTTTGTGTGATGAGCACGATCATTTGTTCTGTGTCTGGGTGTAATTTATCTATAATATGTATGTAAGTATTTTCTTTCTTTCTTTCTTTTGAAAAACGACGCCCGCACTAAGGAATTTAATCCTTGTGTCGCGGGGGTTTCACAAACATTCAAATCACATGCACAAATAACACCCAGACTTGGAACAAGCTTTTGTGGATCACACAAATGCTTGTCCCATGCGGGGATCGAACCCGCAGCACTTCGCGCACAGTGGTAATTAGCGTGGGGACCTATACCACTCGGCTATCCGTGCAGTCAAAGTTTAGATATTATATAAGTATGTTTATCAGTTGACTGGTTGCCATTGGCTCTACCTAGTTTGGGATGAGATGGCCGTGTGTGAGCTGTCATAAAAATAAGTCACCAGTTTCATGTTTTTTTTTGTATATAATTGAACAGGAAAATAACACTATATAATTTTAGAGCTGTTCTCTGTCTGGCTTTATTATTATTTTGGAAAGACTTTATATATATATATTATTTCAACCTTGATACTGGTTACTTGACACTGGTTTTGTGCAAAATCAAGTTTATTATTAACTGGTGGACCCGCCTTCGCACCATTGTACATAATAATACTACCCTAGTGAAGTCGATGCTTTGTGATTTTTTTTTCTGTTTAAGTGTCTTATGTATAATCAGCAAAATATACATGACAAGTAACCCCTAACTAAAGACATTATCTGCGTATTCTAGATTCATTAATTTTTCATGATTTGCGCGGAACCATGACTGTTTTTTTTATTTGTCTACTAGCTGTTGCTCGCGGCTTCGCACGCGCGTAAAGTTAAGAGTAGTAAGTAGTAAAGGATAGATGGATGTATTCTGTGATTTTCAAAGTAAGGAGCATGAATTATATTTTTCATAAAATATTATGGCGTTAAGATAATAATAAGATAATGTGGGAAAACATCACATACATTGAGTTTGGATAAACTTTTAAAATGGTGGCAACTTTTTGGTCAAACAAAACTTGAAAATTATTGACACGAAAAGATGAAGAAGAATCACATTCAATGCTCCGAATTCAAAGAAAGTAAGCTCTTGTGTTATGGAATCAGAAACAACGAAGGTACCACTAACACCCAGACTCGACATAATGTAGAAAAGTGATTTTCTACATCGACCCGTCCGGGGATCGAACCCGGGACCTCAGAGCTGGGGACACCTTGAAAACCGTTGTGAACGCCACTCGAACACGGATGTCATCGTAAATATATGTTTCAGATGGTCATTTATTTGTATCGAACCAGAAACCCGTATATGAAAGGCATGGCCTTATCTTTAAAAATATACCTTGCAACCCCTATTTAACCATCTTAAGGCGTAGATTTCTAAAATCGCTGAAATATGTTTTAATTTATTTCTAACCAAAAACCCTTATACCAAATCTCATGAAACCAAATCTCATCTCTCTCTTTGAAAATGACGAACTTCCTAAAAAAACTTCCAATCACTATTGCACCCCCTTAGAGGGTAGATTTCTAAAATCTCGGAAATAGGTACGTCTTATTTATTTCTAACTCATAATCCTATGAAATTTAATGTGCCTATCTATGAAAACTACACAATTCATATACCTACAAACTTCCATCCCCTATTTTACCCTCTTAGGGGGTAGATTTTCAAAATCGCTGAAATACGTCTTTATTTATTTCTATCGAGAAACCCGTATACGAAATTTCATGTGTCTATCTTTAAAAATACTGAACTTCCCCTACAAACTGTCACCCCCTATTTAACTCCCTTAGGGGTTGAATTTCGAAAAATACTGAAACACGTAGTTTTTAATTTTTACCAGAGTGGTAACCACGAATTTTTATGTTTTAAACTACAAAAATAAAGTTTTTCCATACAAACTTTCATCCCCTATTTTACCCTCTTAGGGGCTAGATTTTCAAAATCACTGAAATACGTCTTTATTTATTTCTATCGAGAAACCCGTATACGAAATTTCATGTGTCTATCTTTAAAAATACTGAACTTCCCCTATAAACTTTCACCCCCTATTTAACTCCCTTAGGGGTTTAATTTCGAAAAATACTGAAACACGTGGTTTTTATTTTTTTTACCAGAATGGTAACCACGAATTTTTATGGTTTAAACTACAAAAATAACGTTTTTCCATACAAACTTTCATCCCCTATTTAACACCTTTAGGGGTGGAATTTCGAAAAATCCTTCCTTATTCCTTGCCTACATTATAAAAGAAACCTCTGTGCAAAATTTCAGCTTTCTAGGTCCAAGGGTTTGGGCTGGGCGTTGATGAGTCAGTCAGTCAGTCAGGCCTTCTCTTTTTATTTAATACTAGCTGTTGCTCGCGGCTTCGCACGCGCGTAAAGTTGAGAGTAGTAAGTAGTAAAGGATAGATGGATGTATTCTGTGATTTTCAAAGTAAAGAGCATGAATTATATTTTTCATAAAATATTATGGCGTTAAGATAATAATAAGATAATGTGGGAAAACATCACATACATTGAGTTTGGATAAACTTTTAAAATGGTGGCAACTTTTTAGTCAAACAAAACTTGAAAATCATTGACACGAAAAGATGAAGAAGAATCACATTCAATGCTCCGAATTCAAAGAAAGTAAGCTCTTGTGTTATGGAATCAGAAACAACGAGGGTACCACTAACACCCAGACTCGACATAATGTAGAAAAGTGATTTTCTGCATCGACCCGTCCGGGGATGAACCCGGAACCTCAGAGCTAGCGACACCTTGAAAACCGTTGTGAACGCCACTCGAACCTACCTACAAACTTCCATCCCCTATTTTACCCTCTTAGGGGGTAGATTTTCAAAATCGCTGAAATACGTCTTTATTTATTTCTATCGAGAAACCCGTATACGAAATTTCATGTGTCTATCTTTAAAAATACTGAACTTCCCCTACAAACTTTCACCCCCTATTTAACTCCCTTAGGGGTTGAATTTCGAAAAATACTGAAACACGTAGTTTTAATTTTTTACCAGAATGGTAACCACGATTTTTTATGGTTTAAACACTTTAAACTACAAAAATAACGTTTTTCCATACAAACTTCCATCCCCTATTTTACCCTCTTAGGGGGTAGATTTTCAAAATCGCTGAAATACGTCTTTATTTATTTCTATCGAGAAACCCGTATACGAAATTTCATGTGTCTATCTTTAAAAATACTGAACTTCCCCTACAAACTTTCACCCCCTATTTAACTCCCTTAGGGGTTGAATTTCGAAAAATACTGAAACACGTGGTTTTTAATTTTTTACCAGAATGGTAACCACAAATTTTTATGGTTTAAACTATAAAAATAACGTTTTTCCATACAAACTTTCATCCCCTATTTAACGCCTTTAGGAGTGGAATTTCGAAAAATCCATCCTTATTCCTTGCCTACATTATAAAGGAAACCTCTGTGCAAAATTTCAGCTTTCTAGGTCCAAGGGTTCGGGCTAGGCGTTGATGAGTCAGTCAGTCAGTCAGGCCTTCTCTTTTTATTTATATAGATAGATAGATAGATAATCAGGCCATCTTAATTATACACACAGATTTTTATTTGAGAAAAGATTACTAGCGATGTGGGTCGCACATTACTAATATTCTTGTTAATCCCTCGCGCTAAGCTAAATGCAAGTGTTACGGGTGGATTTACGTCGCCTGTGCATAAGGTGGGATTCGAACCAGTAACCACATGATCTTGAGTCCGACGCCCTAATTACAATAATAGTTCATAAATAAATATTTATTGTTGATTTTATAATGTTACTAGCTTCTGCCCGCGACTTCGTCTGCGTGGACTTCAGAATTGGGTCCAAAAAGAAATGAAAAATGTGAAATTAATGAAAAATTAAATAAAATTGTTACACCCCTGTTAGAGCATACTAAATTTCAAAGTCTGCCCGGGGCTTAGCTCGTAAACAATTTTCAATTTTCCCTCGGGGACTAATTAAGGAATCGGGATAAAAGGTAGCCTATGTTCTTTTCTATGTCCAAAGCTACATGCATGCCAAATTTCATCCAAATCTGCGCAATAATGTGATTGAGTAACAAACATCCAAACATCCACACTTTCACATTTATTATATTAGTAGGATATCAAGCAATTTAATATAGAATCTCCTTTTTTTTCCACGTCTCCTGGAATTCGGAGCGCCATGAATGGTGTCGCTAGATCGGACTCGACGACCCCACGATAATTACAATTTAACAAACATAAATTTGGACTAGCTCATCCCAGACCAGACTCTCTCGGTGGTTTTTGCGTATGCACTCCGCAAATATAGAGTCCGTTTCACGTAAGAAGTCCCACGGCTATAAATGGAACTAATTATGACAATAATGAAATCCCCAAACTGCGGGGAATGATTTACCCCTCCATATAATGTGTTCACCTGCCTCTGCCCTCAGCCTGTTGATTCAGTAAGACCTCTTTCTAAGCTTCGAATCTGAATCCGCTGTGAGTTTCTTGAATGGCATTCTAAAAACTCGGTTGATGCACTAGCGCTACCCTTGCGAGCGTGTCAGCGAATTGTGCTAACTTAACCGTGAGATTAAGACAGATAAAGTATGACATGACGTATCAAGTGGTATTCAGTAAGGTAATTCCTGGTCACTGAAATTTGAAACTTATGCGAAGTGAGAGTGAATAACGATGTGAGATGCGAGTTGTTGATTGAATTTTACAGAATCGACGTGCAGGTCGCCAAGTGGCAGTGGGCTGATCATGTCTGTCGAAGGACTGATGGCCGTTATAGTAGACGAGTCCTTCAGTGGAGACCGCGAATCAGCAAACGTAATGTAGGACGCCCCCCAGCCAGATGGACCGATGACCAGAAAAAGGTAGCTGGCGAGGACTGGATCGGGTGTTGTGGCGCAACTTGGAAGAGGTCTATGCCCAGCAGTGGACCGCGATAGGCTGAGTTGATTAATTGATCCCTTGATAATGATAAAACTCTTGTCAGAATTTTGTCTAAAGGATTTTCTAAAACCATTGCATGATATCGAGACCTTTGGATTTGTATATACCTACATATTAAGTATCTTAAATATTTCAACATTCATTAACTTATCCAACAGCACCACTGACTATTAAAGAAAATATACAGGATTAATTTAAAAGGAGTGCGTATATTCCACGAGTTAAAACTGGTGGATAAAAAGTGAACAACTTTCCCCAAGATACATAGTATAGGTCGAAATCTTAAAAAGGAAAATGTAATTTTCACACAAAGTGACAGGTCACGTGACTTATGTTTTTATGAAAAGTTGATTAAAATTTTTAAGATTTCGACCTATGTTCCTTGGGAAAAGTTGTTCAGTTTCATGAACCTGATTACCTCGTTGAATATCCATTATTTTATAACATTTTTTATAACTGATTTTTCTTTAATAAGTATTACTAGCAATGTGGGTCGCACATTACTATAATATTATATTAGCTAGTATTCTTGTTAACCCCTCGTGCTAAGCTAAGTGCTTGTTACAAGTGGGGTTACTTCGGTAGTGTAATGGGTGGGATTCAAACCAACAACCGCATGATCGCAAGTCCGATGCCCTAGCAATTAGGCTATATTATCATGGCATTAATTACATGGCATTATGGCAATAATTAGCCTTTTTTAGTAATATGCTGTTGTAAGATATACGGGCCTGTTGGTCTAGTGGTTAGTGACTGCTAAGCCGGAGGTCGTGGGTCGATTCCCACCCAGGTCAAATCTTTGTGTGATGAGTCAGGGTGTTATTTATCTATAATATGTATGTATTTATAAATATATAAGTATGTTTATCAGTTGTCTGGTTACCATAGTACAGGCTCTGTCTAGTTTCGGATCAGATGGCCGCGGTGTGAGCTGTCCCAAGATAGGATATTATATTTTATTTAGGTATTTATAATAATTAATTTAATATGAATAATAACAATAGGTCACTCTTTGAAGCCATTTTCCTTCATTTAAAATATTAATATTCTGTATTGTTTTGATAAAATTTATTAATAGACCTTCCGTTATCCGGCGACTGCCGAACCGGATGGTTGTGTGAAGTGGTCGATTAGTTTATTTATTTTTTAATTACTATCATGTTTTTAAAATTACTTTTGTTGAGTTTGGTGGTTTTTAGTGAAGCGGCATACGAAGGTAAAGTTTTTGTTAAAATTATTTAAATAGATATACCTATTTTTATCTACACTAATGCAATATTTCAAGTTATAGGTATGTACTTTCTTAATCATTCTAAGACACCGTTGACAAACGGTAAAGGAAAACATCGTAAAACTTGGATTCCAAAAAAATTAGTATCAGAAATCACCAACTCGCAATGAGCTAGCGTGGTGATTAATGCTCATTATTCCTCTATATGGGAAGAGGCTTGTGCCCAGTAATGGGACGTTTATAGGCCGGTATTATACAACATGGAACAAAACCCCTGTCTGATCCAATAAAGGCGTATTCGTGGTACAGTTCATGAACCGTCTCGCATAGGCGGCTTCTTTGACACAAAACTGTAGGTAGTAAGTACGTGAACTTTGAGGAGCGGTCAGTTTTGCAGTTGCCTTAGATCAGTTTTTATTTTGATTTAATTATTTTCAATTGGGAAAAAAAAATCTCCAATCCATTTCATGGCTACGAATATGTGTTCGCAGTACGATACCGAATAATAGTCTTAGGGTTCGGACAGGGTTTTGCATGGTCCCCAGTAGAAGGGAAAGAAGAAGCACTCCGGTGGTTTTAGCCGGTAAGAGTCCGGCATACCCCTCTGCCTTCCCCAGGGCGGAGGAAGTCCATGAGGATTTGCCGGGTAAAAAAAAAAAAGGCTTTTTGTTACATGTTGTATATACTCGGGAATCGAACAGGCCAAAATGCGAAAAATTAACACCCTATAGTTTTATGGTCTCACGCATATTATATAAATTAATATTTTCTTGTCTTCAGGTGACAATTGTATTAAAGAAGGCATGACGGGGACGTGCACGAACATTAATAGATGTATTACAGCGATACAAGACATTAAAAACAGGAAAAACCCACAGGTAATATAAACAGTAGAATGACTGGCCTGTTGGTCTAGTGGCCCTGACTGCTAAGCCGGAGATCGTGGGCTCAATTCCCACTCAGGAAAAATTCTTTTTGTGATGAGCACGATCATTTGTTCTGTGTCTGGGTGTAATTTATCTATAATATGTATGTATTTATAACTATAAGTATGTTTATCAGTTGTTGCCATAGTACAGGCTCTGCCTAGTTTGGGATCAGATGGCCGTGTGTGAGCTGTCCCAAGATATTATTATATTATTATTATAATACGTGAGCAATATACTTATTTAACTACCTATCATTTGTGTAGTCTTTTCCCAAGCTATGTTGGGGTCGGCTTCCAGTCTTACCGGATTTAGCTGAATACCGTATTTTACATGGAACGACTGCCTATCTGACCTCCACAGCCCATTTTACTGGGTAATACAGTATTCTATACTAAGGCTGGTTGTTAGAAAGGTTTCTGGTTAAGCAGTCAGAGCCACTAAGTTAAACACTAGACCAAAAAGTCAGTCAAGTTTATTGTTTCCTCAGATATGTTCGTTCGACAAGGCGGACCCTATAGTATGCTGTTTGGATAACGTGGTGCTATCCCCACCACCACATTTCGTCGCCACAACTACTGTAAGGTAATAATAATAATAAAATACCCGTCGGGGTAAGTCGTTACCTCATCAAAAATAACGCAATACTTGAGGGTTTATCACCACGCTTGCTCATTGCGGGTTGGTGATTACTGAATCCAATTTTTGGAATCCAGGTTTCCTCAGATCTATATGTGAAATTTCGTAACAAGCATACAGAAAAAGTATGTCAATTACATAATGGACTAATTCACCCACCCATCACCGCTTACTAAGTGCTCTAGCCGTGGAGAAAAAATGGCGCAACAAACTCCACAGCAACACACCGTCCTTTCGTTATCAAATATGTAATTAAATGACCATGACCATGCGAAATTAACATCTAAAATTTGCTGTATCTAATAGATAAATAAATAAATATCCAAAAATACGTGTCTAATATTTTTCAAGTTAATATATAAAAACCGGATATTGACTGGCCTGTTGGTCTAGTGGTTAGTGACCCTGACTGCTAAGCCGGAGGTCGTGGGTTCGATTCGCACCCAGGATAAATCTTTGTGTGATGGGCACGATCATTTGCTCTGTGTCTGGGTGTTATTTCGAAATATGTAAGTATGTTTATCAGTTGTCTGGTCACCATAGTACAGGTCTACCTAGTTTGGGATCAGATGCCCGTGTGTGAGATGTCCGAAGATATTATATTATTATTATTATTGAAATTAAAAAAGTCGTCCGCATGCCTACTATTAATCTTAATATATATAAATCTCGTGTCACAATGTTTGTCCTCAATGGACTCCTAAACCACTTAACCGATTATAATAAAATTCGCACACCATGTGCAGTTCGATCCAACTTGAGAGATAGGATAGTTTAAATCTCAATTATATAAAAAAAAATTTAGACCGCGGGCGGAGCTGCGGGAAACAGATAGTTACTTTATAAATATACGTTTGCATTAAAATCTTATCTGTTATTTCACAGACCAGTGCCGAAGTCAGCGATGGCTATATACGAGCCACCAGTGTATGACTACGATTTCAATGAGTCCTGTGAGGCGATTCCTTCTGATATGACCTCTGAGAAGACAGGACAGAAAGCTTTTGACAGTAAGTTTAAATTCATCTTCTTGTTTTGAAAAAGTTTACTAGCAATGTCGCACATAACCAGATTCTTATTAAACCCTCGTGCTAAGATAAATGCTTGTGTTACGGATGGGTTTACGTTGGTAGTGCGTGGGATTCGAACCTGCAACTACATGATTGCAAGTCAGCTTAGCCTTAGGCTGCGTCTGCTTCAAAGTTCTTCATCATCAGCAGCCCTTATTATGGAGCTGCTGGGCATAGGTTAGGTTTTGCGCAATTTTCTCTTGTTCTGTGCCAGTCCCATCCATTTCATCCAGTGTCCAGACCCAAAACCTACCTAAAGTCGACGACCAATTACATCCTTATATGATACCCAAGTACCTTCGCAATTTTTAACGTACGTTCCTGACTGGTCCTTAAGGCTAGTTAAGCCGTTGGTCCCGACTGTCATACCTCAATCTTAAACAGTCTTAAGTCATTACAATTTTATTCTGACTACCAGTCTTTCCATGGGATACTACGTTGCGGAGTAAAATGGGTTGTGGAGGTCAGATCGGCAGTCGCTCCATGTGAAATACGGTATTGAGCTAAATCCGGTGAGACTGGAAGTCGACCCCAACATAGCTCGGGAACAGGCTCTGCAGAGATCAGTTAAATAAACCAGAATTCGGCATCAACATTTTTAAACATGTTATCTTCTTCTGCCTAGCCTTTACCCAAGCTATGTTGGGGTCGGCTTCCAATCTTACCGAATTTAGCTGAATACCGTATTTTACATGGAGCAACTGCCTATCCGACCTCCACAAGCTATTGCTAGGTAATACAGTATTCCATAGTAAGACTGGTTGTCAGAATTGTAATGACTTAACGACTGTCAAAGATCACTGTATGACAGTCGGGACCAACGGCTTAACGTGCTTTCCGAGGCACGGAGGGGTATGTTTACAAATGGTCACCCATCCACTGACCGACCGCGGCGAGCGCGGCTTAACCTTTATTATCGGTCAAACCAAACCGTACGGCTTACACTTAGCCACGAGCCCCTTTTTAAACATGTAATCAAACTGGAAATTCATATTTATCGTGATTTCTTTTGTCCAGAATGTATCGAGTACCAGGAGAAATACGTGTACCCATGTGACAGGGGCGTGGACCTCATGGGTGGCCTCAGCAGAAGCAACCAATGTCACCACAATGCTGATGAACTCATCATCGGTGGAACTGATGCTGCTGAGCACGAGTTCCCGCATATGGTGAGATATAAGTGACTTATCTGACTGGCTTTTTGGTCTAGTGGTAGTGACCTTGACTGCAAAACCAGAGGTCGTGGGTTCGATTCCCACTCCCAAATCTTTGTGTGATGAGCATGATCATTTGTTCTGTATCTGGGTGTAATTTGTCTATATTATTTATGTGTTTAGAAATATATAAGTATGTTTATCAGTTGTCTGGTCACCATAGTTATTATTTATGTGTTTAGAAATATATAAGTATGTTTATCAGTTGTCTGGTCACCATAGTACAAGCTCTGTCTAGTTGGGGATCAGATGACCGTGTGTGAGGTGTCCCGAAATTCTAAATCAGATCTTTACGAATATTATAAAAAAGAAAGATTTGTGTTTTTAAGCTTACTAGCAGTTTGCACATTACTACGATTCATATTACCCCTCGTGTTAAACTCAAATGATTGTGTTACGAGTGGGTTGACGTCGGTAGTGCAATGGGTGAGATTTGAACTCGCAACCACTTGATCGCGAGTTCGATGCCTTAGCCATTAGGCTGCCGCCTTAATATATTTAAAGGTATAGCGAAGTGCGGTCACACAACGATGGTTTTTTTTGCAGGCAATGATCGGGTACGACACGCTAGATAAGGTCCAGTGGCTGTGTGGAGGCGCCGTCATCAGCGAGCGCTTCATCCTCACTGCAGCTCACTGCACCGCGCACAGAATCCTGTAAGTATATCAACAGCCCTTGTTTGCCCACTGCTGGGAATACTCGCTTTATAAGTCCTTTCTTTTTGGTACTAGCCTCACCACGGCTAAGCACCTATTTTGGGTACTTGACTACCATCGTAATATTGATATAAGATTTTTTTCCTAAAAATTGTCGTAAATATACCATATCACACATTACTAAACGCGCAAGGTGTCATAGTGACGGGCAGACGGCAGAGAATCAGTCTGCCCGTGACCGTGACCATGACACATGCAAAGGTTTTAAAACGTCGGGAACTAAAATCAAAATAAACCGTGATAGAATCCGTTTATATTCGCGTAAACCTCAGAAAATAATATGTTACATAATATGTTGGTTCAGAAACCAACCACTTATAATATCTTGTTATTTTCAGGGGGGCAGCAAACTATGTACTTATAGGTGCCTTAAGAAGACAGGATGCTGTCGACAAAACTAAGATCTACAAGATCAAGCGCATCATCCCACATCCGCAGTACAGGGCGCCGATCAAATACAATGATATTGCTTTGATGGAGACGGAAAAGACGTAAGCCGATATTCAATTAGCTGGATACTCTACTTTCGAGGTTTTCGAGATTAGCGCCTTTAAACAAACAAAAAAGATCCACCTGCTTTATTAACTAGTTGTGCCCGGCTGTGCTACCCGCGCCTTATTGACTTTGTTATCCCAGGATAAAAAGTAGCTTATATTTTAAGCAAGGGTGTCAGCTACCTCCATTTTAATACAGTAAATCTAATGGTGTACATCCTATTAATATTATAAATGTGAAAGTGTGGATGTTTGGATGTTTGTTACTCAATCACGCAAAAACGGCTGAACGGATTTGGATGAAATTTGGCATGCATGTAGCCTTTAACATGGAAAAGAACATATACCTTTTATCTCGATTTCTTAAATAGTTCCCGAGGGAAAATTGAAAATTGTTTACGAGCTCAGCCGTGGGCAGACAGCTTTGAAATATGGTATTTTTCTCTATTACAGCGCAGTTTTATGCACCTGATTACCTCATTGAATATACGCATTCCTTTTAAATTAATCCTGTACATGAATGTTGCTAAGTGCAAAACTCAAGAATGGCTCCACCAACTGCGCTATTTTTTTTTGTACGTTCCTTAAGGCCCACAAAAAAATATTGATCACATATTAAAAAAAGTGCATTAGTGAATGATACAGAAAAGTGCGATAGATCACATGGTTAACAAGAACGGGTCCTACTTCTGCGGGTGAAATCACGGACCGCAGCTAGTTTCAAATAAAAATAGCTTTAAGGTCTTCTTCCTCATTCCCAGCATCCATTTGGACCAGTTCGTGGTCCCGGCGTGCTTGCACTTTGGAGATGCTGTCAATGATGACAAGATCATCGCGAGCGGATGGGGACTCACACAGTACTCTGGCTCGACTTCGGAAATACTGCAAAAGGTAAATAAGGACCTCTATGGTCGTAGAAATAAAGTTCCTAAATTATTGACTGCACGGATAGCCGAGTGGTATAGGTAACCACGCTAATAACCACTGTGCGCGACGTGCTGCGGGTTCGATCCCCGCATGAGACAAGCATTTGTTGATCCACAGATACTTGATCCAAGTCCAAACATTCAAATCACATGCCAAAGAACACCCAGACTTGGAACAAGTATCTGTGGATCACACAAATGCTTGTCCCATGCGGGGATCGAGCCCGCAGCACGTCGCGCACAGTGGTCATTAGCGTGTGACCTATACCACTCGGCTAGCCGTGCAGTCAAGTATGTACTAAAACGGATATAAATGATTATTTTCTGAGGTTTACGCGAATGTATTGTAGTATGAATGTATGTAGACATTGAAATAAATTAATCTATGTTGTTAAAAGTTAAATTTTATAAAGGTATAATAAATTCGTTCGTGTCCTTTTCAGAATTCCGAGTTTGATTTATGGAATGTATAAATCTATCATGTCTTTAAAAGTCTTAACAATTACATTTGTTTTAGGTATTTTTAAATAAGTTCACAACGGCGCAGTGTACCGCAAAGTATCGGGCAGTGCGTCTCATGAACAGGGGGTTCGATCCTGAGTCGCAGCTGTGCTACGGAGACATGCAGGCTTCTAAGGACACATGCCAAGTTAGTTTTTTAATTATACGTTTTAAATTAAAAACTAATTATACAATAATACGGACTTATAATGTCCCAGTGCTGGGCACAGGCCTATTCCCATATAGAGAAGGAATGAGCATTGATCACCACGCTTGCTCAGTGAGGGTTGGAGATTTAATATTCGGATTTTTGGAATCCAGGTTTCCTCACGATGTTTTCCTACACCGCTTGTCAATATGTTAGAATAATTAAGAAAGTACATAAATACCTTTGAAAAAGTCTCATTTTTTGTTCTTTTATAAAAACGTCGCCAGCACTAAGGAATTTAATCCTTGTGTCGCGGGGGTTTCACAAACATTCAAATCACATGCACAAAGAACACCCAGACTTGGAACAAGTATCTGTGGATCACACAAATGCTTGTCCCATGCGGGGATGGAGCCCGCAGCACGTCGCGCACAGTGGTCATTAGCACTCTGCTATCCGTGCAGTGCATTATTGGTATTTGCCTGGGTTAGTACCTGCAACCATTCGTATGCATACGAATCCGGTCATTGAGCAGTTGAGCCGCTAGGCACGACGCTGTCGCGGTGGCCAGAAGTCGATTTTTGTTCATTTAAGGGCGCGTGTACGAAAATCTGGCAACGTCGCAAATAGCTGTCAAATATTTACACGTTTTAATTAATTTTGCCATTTTACTATATGAAAGTAAGACATATGGCTCTGTAGCTCCCTAAAACATTGAATAGGAATTGCAATTATTAATATCGTAACACAGAATATATAGTTTTATATGTAAAAAACGTGGTTGGAAACTTCCCAAGTGCCTTTTTTACAAGTAAAACGTTAAAAATATCAAATTTAGTGTTTTAATTGCAATTCCTATTCAATGTTTTAGGGAGCTATAGAGCCATATGTCTTACTTTCATATAGTAAAATGGCCAAATTAATTAAAACGTGTAAATATTTGACAGCTATTTGCGACGTTGCCAACTTTCGGTGCAAGCGCTCTTAACCTGTATTCTGATCTATTTTCTTCAACGTAGATTTTCCTGAACTGTCAGGGTCGGCTTCTAGTCTTAAAATACCAGTATTCTATTTTGAGAGACTGAATCTTACCTTCTTGCGACGACCTCCGTGGTCGAGTGGCGGACACACCGGTTTTCAAGGTGTCGCCAGCTCTGAGGTCCTGGGTTTGATCCCCGAACGGGTCAAGGCAGAAAATATTTTTTTCTACATTGTCTCGGGTCTGGGTGTTTGTGGTACCTTCGTTGTCTCTGATTCCATAACACAAGTGCTTTAGCTACTTACTTTGGATTTGGAGCAATGTATGTGATGTTTCCACATTTATTTATTTATTCTTTCCATTACCAGGGCGACAGTGGCGGTCCAATCCAGATCAAGAGCAAGAAGATTCACTGTATGTACACCATCGTCGGCGTGACGTCATTCGGCAGAGCCTGTGGCTTCGTGGGAGAGCCTGGCATCTACACCAGGGTCGCTCACTACGTGTCCTGGATAGAAAGCATCGTGTGGCCAAACTAATTTAATATTGTAGCATCAAGTTTTCTTAGAATTTGTAGAACTTGAAGATATTGAAAAGTCAGGCACCGCATTATAGTTCTCCCTTTGTGTTAAGATGATCATAGGCATGTTCTCTCCATTGGGTGAACATTTTGTTTGTTATTTAAAAAAAGATAAAAAAGATAAAGGTAAAAAACTTGCAGTATATTACAGTGCCACAATCTTATATAACACGGTGTGGTTGAATTTTGTGTTTCAAAAATTTGAAGCGGCGGTAGCCTAATGGCTAGGGCGTCGGACTTGCGATCATGTGGTTGCGGGTTCGAATCCCACTCATTACACTACCGACGTGAACCCACTCGAAACATAAGCACGAGGGGTTAACGAGATTACTAGTAATGTGCGACCCACATTGCTAGTAATCTTTTAAAAAAAAAACAATAGGATTTTCGTAGTTTTAAGGTAGGTAAAAATAATGCCCTCGCTCAGGCGTACAAGGAGTAAAATCATAATAGCTTCAGATCAGCCCCCCTAGCCAAGTGACATTTCTACAAGCAATAACGATGATACAAATCGCCTAAATGACATTAAATGTATGAAAGTGACAAGTCTTAAGTCACGTGACATATCGAAAGCAAAGTCACTTCCATACATTTAATGTAACCACCGGCTGGCCACCGAGTCATATACGTTTGTGGCACTATTTATTTATTTATTTATTTAACAATTTATGTACACAAACAATAGTGGCACACAACATTCGGACAGAGATGTACAAAGGCACTGCTTATTTCTTATAGAAATCTCTTCCAGCAGACCTGCGAAAGGAGAAATTTGTGACACTATACTAACTTTGCAAAAGCTAAGCGCTCTCAAAGGCTATAATTTGCCAGCGCTTAGTTTTTGAAAAGTAGCTGGCAAATGATAGCATTTGACAGCAAAAATACTTGATATATTATATTTTTTAACTTAATCACTTTACAGAAAATAATTTACAAAATAAAAAAAAATATTATATATAATATACACACCTAATACTAAACTATATATTATACTAAACTAAACTAAAAACTTATAAGATAAATAAAACTATCTATAAAAAGAAGACTTGCTAACCAATATTAAGTAATATGGATTACAAAATAAAGGCTAACAAGCATTAAAAAATTCATCGTCATCTTTGTCTATGACGGGAAACGTGCCCAAAAAAATGATACCCGACTTCTGAACTTTAATAATCGTATCCTTGGCAATGTCACTCTCAATTTTTGACTGTGTTAATTATCTTTTAATACAAGCAAAAGGGTGAAGCAAAAAATATGTACCCATTTTACGAAAATGGCGCGGACGGAAGAGTTTCATACACTATTTCTTCTTCTTCTTCTATTTCGTACACATCGTTTTTAAAGACAAGGAGTGGAAAATAATAATATTTTTTTCTAAAGTTCTATTATTTTAACTTGAAAATTAAACGAATTACACTGCTGACCTTGTATAAGTCAATGTTAAACTTAAGTCTGAGATTGTAATTGATGTAAATAAATGAAGTATTGAACTGTAAGTACAATAATGTCGTTTCATTACGACCTGACAGGGTCGCCATGATTGGGGATATGTACAGCATTTTTTTTTTATATAGAACCACGCCCGCGCTAAGGAATTTAATCCTTGTGTCGCGGGGGTTTCACAAACATTCAAATCACATGCACAAAGAACACCCAGACTTGGAACAAGCATTTGTGGATCACACAAATGCTTGTCTCACGCGGGGATCGAACCCGCAGCACGTCGCGCACAGTGGTAATTAGCGTGGTGACCTATACCTCTCGGCTATCCATGCAGTGCAGCAATAATTTAATATTAACTAAATTATATGATAACGTTTTAATAAAATTTACATGATATGGAATATTATCTGACCTCTGACAACAAAAAATTTAATTTTTGATGTATGTATTTTGGCCACAATTTATAATAATGTCAACTTAAGTCAATGTATAACTAACACACTATGGATTTAGGGCCTGAAGTAAATGGATTATTATTATTATTATATTTTTGTCCCCTTCTTAGCGTATATGTTTAAAGGACACATCACACATATCAACTCGGAAAGGGATCTTAGTTAGGGTAGCCTATGTTCTTTTCCATGTCAAAGGCTACACGCATGCCAAATTTCATCCAAATCCGTACAGCCGTTTTTGCGTGATTGAGTAACAAACATCCAAACAAACATCCACGCTTTCACATTTATAATATTATTAGTAGGATTGAGTATCTTTTTTGCTATCAGAATATTCGTTCATAACATTCAAAAGATTGTTCCTGACTGCAAACTAAAACAATAATATATAAGGATGACGTAATTGACCTTCCAGTCACTAATAACATCGACGCAAGCTGTGGAATCTATATTTATCCTTTTCGCACTCGCGCATCTATAAACATGAATACAGTCTATACAGTCTATAGTTCTTATTCCACTCAGTAAGCGTCCATGTCGCGCGTGATAACAACTGTCTCGCGATGCAAACGTTACGAATATTTCTTTCCTATTTTATTGAGAGGTCACAGTGAAAACAGTGTTTACTAAACTTCATCAAGTTTATGTTGGAATCAGCTGCATTGTTTGGACAGCAGACACAAAGTTTCCAAACGTAAGTTATTTTAATAATTATTTAATTGTTCTATATCTAAATTAAGGGTAACTGAAAGCTGCAAGCGGTGATTTAAATAGTATAAGATCATTTTAATTTGCTATCACTCTTCGTTTGGAAATTACTGTTTGTAGAATCTAATTCTCATTTATTTCCGCGTATAAATTTATTTTATTTTATTATTTATTCGGTTTACTATCGACTGTTTACACTAATAATATACTTAATACTATTTTTAAACAAGAGTAACATTGTAACTCTCATTTATAGTTAAACACCACAAACGCAACATTAATAATATTTCTAGTAATCTAACCATTATAATAACTTATCAAATTCAAGTGACAAAAACACATATTAACTATGTTAGGTTAACAAAACAAAAAGAAGAAAAACCAACCAAAAATGAGAAAACTGGTAAATTAAGTATCTTATTACGGATCGGACAAAGAATGTAACTCAGCGCAACAGACGCGATAATAGGTACCTACCTAAACTGTCTCGATCCATGCAAGTCTGCATTTTAATTCGCAGACATACTTACCTACCTATATTATGTGTGGCACCCATTGTGTTAAAACAAATTGCCTAAATCTTGGAAAGAGCTCAATGTCAAAGATATGAAACGTTACGATTTTTGTTACAGAAAGTTTACTAGAATGTCAAATCAAAAAATCAAAAATCTTTATTTGCACCTTCACAGTTTACATATACAATTAGTTAGAAAAACAGGCAGTAAAGAGGTATTTATTTTGGTAAAACAGAGTTGAAGCTGACACCTAAGCTAAGATAACTTAATATCTTGTAATATAGGCGTCAGCGCCCACCCTCAGTTAAACAAGTTAACCTCAGTAATCATTTGCAAAAAAACATTTGTAGTATTTGTACTTATAACAAAGCAAAGGGATACAATAATATACGAGGAAAGTATAAGATTTAAACTAAGTATCAAGAAGAGGGACCAGCATGTCCCCACATTTTTACTATTGGACTTATGTCGTGATTTTGTGTCTGTGTGTGTGTGAGTGTGAGTGTGTGTGTGTGTGTGTGTGAGTGTGTGTGTGTGTGTGAGTGTGTTTATGTTCGTGTGTGGGTGTGTTTATGTTCGTGTGTGAATTTGTTTATGTGTGTCTATGTTTGCAAAAGTGTATGTGAGAGTTATGCGTTTGTTTTTGTTGAACTTTAAAAAAAAAATATTTCAGTGGAATTGCTAAGATACCTTCAAAAGCTTTTCAGTTTCATCATATGAAATAGACAGAAGCCAATTAATCACTTTCTTTTTACAATCTCGCTTAGTCATAGAGTGAATATTATTGTTTTTATTAATTATATTATAAATTCTTGGACCAAGAAATAGGCAGAATCTTTGAGCAAAAGATGTTCTGCAATATACAGATTTATACAATTCTAAATATCTTCTCCTCGAGTGGTCTCTTTCGGTTAGTGAACTTAATTCAATACTAGAATGTTGTTTCAGTATTAAGGAAAGAACAAAGAGTTTACGTACAGTGAGTACTTCACAATCCCTGTAAAGATCAGTTGTAGGATAATACATAGGCTTACAATAACTAACCTTCAATAAAGCTCTTTGCGCGCGTTCTACAATCAAGTTATGTGTTTTGGCTGCACCACCCCAGCAGCTGATGCAATAGTTTATTATTGCTTGACATAAGGAGTAATATATCATTTTTATTATCCTACTATTTGCAGATGATCTGATTTGCTTAAAAATGTATATAAGTTTCCTGATTCTGGCAGAGAGATTTATTATATGCGTCTTAAAATTTAGATTTTTGTCAAAGAATATGCCTAAATATTTAATAGAGTCAACAGCGGATAGTAAATTGCAAGAACAATTAATAATCTCATTATGACACGTATGAGCTATTAAATGATGAGTGGATTGTGTGGATATTTTATTGTTACGAATAGAAAAGGGAATATATTTACTTTTTTCAGTATTTAGTGAAAGATGATTTAGCGCAAGCCATTTAGTGACTGTGTTGAAGCCTAATTGAGCCTTCTGGTAAACTTCATTCCAAGTTTCCCCATGGAATGACAGGGTAGTATCATCAGCATATGAAATAATTTTGCAATTTTCTATATTAATATTAGTAAGCTCATTAATGTATATGAGAAACAGCGTTGGGCCTAAGATACTACCCTGGGGCACTCCGTGAGTAATAGGAAGACTATCACTTGTGTAATTACCAATTTTTACCGTTTGTGTTCTTCCAGTCAGATAGTCACGTAAAAGATCTAGTTGATTTTCTCGAATACCTAGTTGTTCTAATTTGTTTACCAGGGTGGGAATAGAAATCGTGTCAAAAGCCTTAGCTAGGTCTAAAAATATAGTAAGACATTTTTTTTTACTATCAATTGTTTTAACAATGTGTTCAGTGAAATTTGTTAATGCATCTTCGGTGGACTTTCCAGATCGAAACCCGTATTGATGTTGTGAAAGTAGATTATATTTTTCCAAATACTTTATTAATCGTGTATTAATTATTTTTTCCAGTATTTTTGATAGAGATGTTAAAATAGAAATAGGCCTATAATTATTGACACGATTTCTATCTCCACCCTTGAAAATTGGACGTACAATAGACCGTTTTAGTGCATTGGGAAATATGCCTTTATTTAAGCACAGATTAAAAATGCAGGCGAGCGGAGATAAAATACTATTTTTAATCAATTTTAATATGACAGACGAGATTCCATCGTATCCTACTGCACAGTCACTTTTTAGTCCATTTATTAGGTTCTCAATTTCTTCCTCATCCGTATCCAGTAAAACAAATGAGTTATTGGTCAGAGCATTGATAAAACAAATCGATCTTGTTGGGGGAGTTATTTTGTTTGCTAAATTTGCACCTATTGTCGCAAAGAACTTATTTACAGTATTTACAGATAAAAGTGGAGTTGTCTCCATTAACAGAAGATCTAATGAATTATCTTTATTAATTTTTCTATTAGTTATGTTATTAACTGCACTCCATATATGTTTGCTGTTTTTACCTGCTTCTATAAGTAGTTTTTTTTCGTATTCTAATTTGAGTTTTTTGATAAGATTATTATAATAATTTCTATATCTTTTATAAGTGATTTCAAGAACGATATTATCCGGATTCTGTTTATATTTTTTATGCATCCTATCCCTGTTGCGACTACATCTAATAAGTCCAATTGTCATCCATGGTTTAAGAATTCTGAACCTATTAGTTATATGTATCGTTTTTGTGTTAATCTGTATTATATTGGTTATTTTATGTATAAATATGTCCATGGCAGTATTTGGGTTAATGGCGTTAAATATGGAAGTGAAATCGAGTTTTTCACATGCTGATTTTATAGCCTCAAAATCAAATTTTAGTATTTGTTTTTTTAATGGTTTATTGACCCTTTTAATCTCAGCACAGCAGAGAATTGGTGCATGATCAGTAATAAGAGATTCAATTATAAAAGTAACTATTGGTATTTTGGACTTTAGAATTACATGATCTAAACAGCTGTTAGACCGAGTTGCAGTATTAAATGCAGGAAGGAAGCCGTTTAGGGATATAAAATCAAGATATTCAGACAAAAAACAGTCAGAGCTATTTGTAGCAATGTTTATGTTGATGTCGCCGATTAATATGATATTTTTATAAAATGATAAACTATCTATAATTTTTTGTAAAGATGTTAAAAATTTTTCAACTGATTTGAAACAGAAGGGGCGATAAATTGCTAAAATTGCCACCTCGTGACCGATTTTAATGAGTATGCAGTTAGATTCTTCAATACTGGGTTCCTCCAGAGTGGCCTTGATATTATTTTTAATAAAAACTACGACACCGTCATTCTGATTAAAATGGGATGATGTAGACATACTTAAATATCCTTCTAAGACTGGCAAATTTCGGACACATGACATCCAGCATTCAGAAAGAACTATTATATCACTATTTATTTGTAGTCGTTGAAGGAGGATAATAAGGTTATCAAAGTTAGCATTAATACTACGGATGTTTTGCGATAAAATTTTTAAATACGAGTTTTGGTTTTTTAAATGGGATGCACAGTGCTCAGCTTCACATTTTATGGTGTCAGATATAGAGTATTTATCAATGGCATTTAATATATCCCTGAATATGTCACTGAATTTCTCAATGATACGATTATCTGATTGAAATGTTTGGGATATTTTTATGTAGTTTAAATTTTGTTAAATTTTTGCATGCTATTACGAGTGTCAGACATGTTCAATACTTTTATATTTTTTTCGTTTGTTAACCTACATACATACACCGTCGGTGTGTTTGTATACACATGTTTAGGAAGCAAATATTTTTTTAGTTTTAGTTTTGTTTAATTAATACCTATAGTTTATTATAAAATCGCAGTATATTTTTTTCAAGTTAATAATTACGTTTTTAAATGAGAATCTAATAAAAATACTGATAACAATAAATACATTCTATTATATTTATTAATTCGAACAAAACCGGTTTTAATGCGAGAATTGCAACGAGTCCACGTTCAAAATGCTATTTAAAAAAAAACATTTTTCACAAAAATATATGAAGTAAAAATAAATAAAAGCCGAATAATCGTTGTGATTTTCAATAATCGAAAAAGATTTTTATCACAATTTAAATATATATGTAGGTAAACAGTTTATACTTAGCATACGTCATTGAATACCAAGTGTTTTCGTCCCATATTCGAGTCTGTAAGGAAGGAGCTCTGTAGTAGATGTTTATTTATGCCACAGATTACTATACAAGATTAATTTAAAAGGAGTGCGTATATTCAGCGAGGTGATCAGGTGCATAAAACTGAACAACTTTTAGGAACATAGGTCGAAATCTTAAAATTGATAATCATGTTTTCATACAAACATAAGTCACGGGACCTGTCACTTTGTATGAAAAGTTCAATTTCAATTTTTAGATTTCGACCTATGTTCCTTGGGGAAAGTGGTTCAGTTTTATGCACCTGATTACCTCGCTGAATATACGCACTCCTTTTAAATTAATCCTGTATAGTAATCTGTGGCATAAATAAACATCAAGGTATACTAAGTCGCCGTCCTAGATGGTTCACAATTTTATCTATATATTTATTGTTTTTTTTTCAGATGAGTACACAGAAAGAGTTTAAGTTCCATGTGATTCAGTTATTGGATCCTCCTTATAAGGATTTTGAAAAATATGTTTGCGTTCCTAATTCTTGGATAAGGTTACGTGAAACATCAGATGGTCCAGCTCTTGTTAAACTTCCTGTTGAAGGATTATCGGAAATGAAGAAGCGTGTTGAGAGACAAGAATTCTCAGAGAACTGGACAGTTCTTTTGGCTTTTATAAAATACAGCACAAGTAAGTATTTTTTTAATAAATAAATTTGGACAACATCGCATACATTGCACCGAATCCGAAGTAAGTAGCTAAAGCACTTGTGTTATGGAATCAGAGACAACGAAGGTACCACAAACACCCAGACCCGAGACAATGCAGAAAAATGATTTTCTACATTTTTTTTTTCTTGGGACAATCTCACACACACGGCCATCTGATCCCAAACTAGGCAGAGCCTGTACAATGGCAACCAGACAACTGATAAACATACTTATATATTTCTAAATACATACATAATTATAGATAAATAACACGACGACCTCCGTGGTCGAGTGGCGTACACACCGGTTTTCAAGGTGTCGCCAGCTCTGAGGTCCCGGGTTCGATCCGATCCACTTTTCTACATTGTCTCGAGTCTAGGTGTTTGTGGTACCTTTGTTGTCTCTGATTCCTTAACACAAGTGCTTTAGCTACTTACTTTGGAATCGGAGCAATGTATGTGATGTTGTCCATATATTTTTTTATTTTTATTTTTTATAACACCCAGACACAGAACAAATGATCGTGCTCATCACACAAAGATTTGTCCTGGGTGGGAATCGAACCCACGACCTCCGGCTTAGCAGTCAGGGTCACTAACCACTAGACCAACAGGCCCGTCAATAAAAAATAAAATTTCATGTGTACACTGTAGAGCCTCTTTTTGGGGAAGTGAACAGATATTGGTGCTGACTCGTCTGTATGCAAACTAAACTAAATTTATACCATTGTTGTCTTTCACTCACATAAAGCGTGAGAAAAGGACGGCAACAGATAACAACTAACTTAGAAATGTCAAACTACTCAGATTTCGCCTTGAACATCTCAGTGTTTTTAGAGCACACGTTTTTACTTCTCAGCTTTGTATGAGAATTTTAGGTTCAACTAAATTTGACAGTTCTTATTTTCGTCTGTCCTTTTCTAAATATGTGCAAGTGAAAAAGATACCGATGGATTAAAATTTGTTAAGTACGTGTTTAACAGAATCGGGGCCATTATCTGATAGATTTGACAGTTCTGAAAACATAGTCCTCCACTATGTTTTCAGAACTATTGACTGCGATTGACTTTGTGTTTCTATTTAAATCCCTGTTAATAATATATAATTATGTTGATGTTAAAAAGTTTAAGCGGCGGTAGCCTAATGGCTAGGGCGTTGGACTTGCGATCATGTGGTTGCGGGTTCGAATCACACCCATTACACTACCGACGAGAACCCACTCGTAACACAAGCATAAATGTAAAAATGTATGAGGGTAATAAAACATGGTTAGGGTGTTTAAAACTATTTTGTTTTTGTAGACTCCTATAAAGAAGCAAGGAAGTTTATCAAGATACTGAATAAAATGATGAAACATGAGCAGAACAGGCCGAAAATAGTCGAAGGTATCTATTGTTGACATTTAAAAGTATTTCTTTTGATTAAGTCGCTAATAGTTAAAATTGCATTCCAGATTTACCATCAACATCGGACAAGACAGTAGTCGAATCAGAATCGGATATGACTGTAGCCGAATCAGTATCGGATAAGACAGTAGCCGAATCAGTATCGGATAAGACAGTAGTCGAATCACAATCAAGCTCAGAAACAAATGAAGCCCTTACAGCTTCAAATGTAAACAATGATGCGGAACCAGTGGTTAAAGAAGTACCAATGCAAATAGACTTGACTAATGACGAGGTAAGAACAGGCCGAGAGAATAGTAATGCTGGAACCTCCAAATCTCCCCCCACAACCAGAAGATATTTGACAAGGCAGGCACTCAAAATGTCTTTATCAGCTAATAATACTGTTACTTTGCCAGAACAAACTGCAAAAGAGGACGTTGCAAAAACTAGCCATTGTGTTGAAGAGAACGTTAAGACTAAAAACAACCCAGAAAATCCACCATCAGCAAATACCAAAGATTTAGATCCAGAGTTAGTCAGAAAATTGCATATTGTAAAGGCTTTACGGTCAGTTCTTGGTGATAACTTCAAAGAAACATTAGAAAAACTTCATAGTGAATTTTCAAGAAACAAATTATTATTAGATAAAATGCAACTTGCGATTACGAAAAATTGTCAGACCATAGAACAGTTTATTGAGCTAACAGCTGAAGTCAGTAATAGTGTTGATATTAGTGATCTAGATACTGCAGTCAAAGAATTAGAAACTGGTATGAAGGGAGCAAAAATAAATGAAAACAATTCAGATACAGCAACCGGATCAAAAGCTCAAAATGTTATTGGAACAAAGAAAAAGAAGGCAGACAAGAGTGACGGTACCGAAGTTAAAAATAAGAATCCAGTGAATAAGATCCGTGGCCAAGCGCGCAAGTTTACTTTCCCACCAGAGTACGATCCGAATGACTCGAGATGGACTCTAAAGCATCGCGAAAAAACAAGTAGTCTTGTTGAACTCCTACCAAATTCACGGGTATACATAGACGCCCTTCAACTTAGCAATACTAAAATGTTGTCGAAAGACAGCAAAACTCTTGCACGAATGTTGTTACTAGAAATTTTTACCGAGAACGCATTAAGTATATGTTCTTTTACTGGAAAAAAACCTAATGCGTTTGACTTCGAGGGTACCAGTGTAAGGCCTGGTCTAGATGAAAATGCAAGAACTAGTTTATTAAGCTATGTTAAACAACATGCGGCTGAACAAAAATGGGCAGAATATGATTCGCAGCTGGTTGTGAACACTATTCGTAACAAAATGCATGAAATCCGAGGCAAACATCTCAATGTCCAAAAATAAGGCTGTAAGGAAATATTATAATTATGTAAAATAAATAATAAATAAATGTGGACAACATCACATTCATTGCTCCAAATCTTAAGTAAGTAGCTAAAGCACTTGTGTTATGGAATCACAGACAACGAAGGTACCACAAACACCCAGACCCGAGACAATGTAGAAAAGTGTTTTTCTACATTGACCCGTCCAGGGATCGAGCATGGGACCTCAGAGCTCGCGACACCTTGAAAACCGGTGTGTACGCCAATCGACCACAGAGGTCGTCATCATAAAAAGTTAGTATCGTATTCGATCAAGGTATCAGCAGTATGTACATTATTGGTATAATATGCTCATATATCTAACATGTTTGAGAACCTTATGTGTAAAAATAAATACATTATCATTTGTATCTCTCTTTTATCCCGGGATATCTTCAGAAGAAGAGACCCGGTGAACGAAGGGAACTTTACTCTGATATAATAATAATAATAATAAAAAATTCTTTATTTCAGGCAACTAGGCCCATAGAAATAGAATACATAATTATATAAACAAAACTTATAAACTAATACATATTAATATAAACTTAAAATACTATTATTGTACACGAAGTTTCGGCGTCGTGTTGCGCTGCGAGGTGTCGCGTATCCTCCCTCGGAAACGTCGATATACGACACCTTTCGGCCAAAATTCTTCCTTGAGAAAGATGTCAGCGCAGAATGACGGAACTCGCACCATATACGATTTAAAATTCGTGTTATGGCGCGGCTCCAACCTTTCCACCCTCAAGGTCATTTGGGTCTTGCACCGAATATAGTCCACGACCGTCTCAACCGTCGTGGAATGGTGTAAGCGGGACACGTACAGCTGCGTCGTTGGTGTCGAGGGACGCAGCAGAATGTTGGAGTCAATTGGTCCGGTACCGGTCTGGTTCCTACAAGGAGGCTTCCTTTTCTTCTTTTCCTCTACCATGATGAAGCCATCCTTTTCGCACGTGTCTTTCTTTGGACCATACTGTGCCTGTGACTCGCCACAGGTATGGGACGACATCTACCAGGGGCCATACACCCCTGCTCTACGGAAGAACAGACATAAACGGCCCAAGGTACCTGCAAAACGATTGTGAATTATGGCATTAAAACTAAGTTGGACTATTGATAGGTAAGTGTAACGTGGATGTCATCTGGCTTTCTGCATATGAAAATGTTAATAAATAGGCAGTCGGTGATTCGTCACGACGTCAGACCACCTTGATGCCTGCGGGTGAAGGGGAGGGCAGCCCGTCACCCAACCAGCTGACAGGCCACGAAGAATACGAACGATAGGTCCTAGGTGTTCGTCTTCGGGAGAAGTGAGGGGTGGACACTTTAAACTCCCTTTGTAAGGGGTCCTCTGAGGACCGAGGCCTACTGGAGCTGCGCTGAGAGTGCTCAAGTGATCCCTCGGCGCCAGCAAGGACTTTGATGGGACCGGAGTGTTTTATTCGGTGTAAGTCCGACATATCCCCACGCTGTGCCTTCGGCGTGGGTCGAAGGCATAAGCTTTTCACCCCAGCAAAAAAAAAAGGTGGTGATTCGCCACTCGCTAGATGGGCCCCCCAAGCAACCGCCACTGCAGGCAGCAGGGGGCAACACCAGTGCGAGCGGCTTGGTGTGTTGAGCGGCACAGTCCCGATTTCGCCATCGCGGGTCATATTAGACGCTTCCACTCCGAGCATATAGCTCTAGCAACCCCTCTCAAGCCAGCCAGTTAAGGCAAGAAAGAGCTGGGAGCCCTCCCTAAAGAGCGACTTCCTGGAGCACTCAGGTCTGTGGTGTCGCTACTCGCAAACAGCTCGCCACAAGCTGCTCTGCGGATGTATGCTCCTACATTATTATAGACTTTCAGATACACGATACAGGTTGGAAAAAGCTATTATGCCATCAGGTATTGCGTTATTCCCATGATGAGGTTACGACTTGCCCCGAGGGGTGGTTTATTATTATTAATATTCTTTATTGTACACCACAAATGATACAGCATTTTAGGATACTCTTGGTGTATAAGGGTACAATCAAATGGCGGTCTTATCGCTAATAGCGACATCTTCCAGTCAACCTTTGAATAGACAGGAAATTATATTACCATGTTTGTACATTTTGAAGTTATATTAAAAACAATTTAATTGTATATAATATGATTGATTTAAATGGTGTGCGTATATTCAACGAGGTAATCAGGTGCATAAAACTGAACTATTCCCAAGGAACATAGGTCGAAATCTTAAAATGGAAAATGAACTTTTCATACAAAGTGACACGTGTTAACACAATCACGTGACTTATGTTTGTATGAAAAGATGTTTATGCACCTGACTACCTCGTTGAATGTACGCACTCCTTTTAATTTAATCCTGTATAAAACATTGAGTACATAAAGTACATGCAGTTCCTAGCCTTTTAAATAAAAGCACGTTTTGTGTGGGTATAATTATTTATATAAATAAATTGTATAACCTTGTCACATTTCAAAAAAGAAAATATCTATTTGCTCACCGTCACCGAATCGTAAGTGTTGCAGCTGTGGAGAAGAAACGGTGCAACAAACTGCACAGTAGCACAGGTCAGGTCAGTGGTCAGGGGTCGGTCAGGGGCTCGAGACTGCCGGCCCTGAATTGTGGCTATAGAATTACTGCTAAAGGTAAGTTATTCTATAAGACTAAAATTAAATTAATGTTTCAAAGTAAAACATTTTATTCCAGTAGGTATATGTAACACATTAGCCGAATGGGTCCGGATAGATGGGTGAAAATTTCAACCGAGTGGGTACCTGGAACTGGAGCTCGTAAACGGGGTAGGCCAAAAAGACGCTGGCGGGATGACATCATTCGCTTTTTGCCGGATTGGTGGGAAGCGGCTCAAGACTGAGGGGCCTGGAGCAGGTTGGGGGAGACCTTTGCCCAGCAGTGGGAAACCAAAAAGGTTCTAAAAAAAAGGTATATATGTACGATTTTATGATCTTCATTTTAATTATTCTAAGACATCTTTGTTGATTTCGGTGAAGGAAAACATTGCGAGGAAACTTGGATTCCAAGCTTGGCATCTGAAATTACCAATCCGTGATAAGCAAGCGTGGTGACCGAAATTCGTTTCTTTTTCTTATGATGATGCCAGTGACCAGCAGTGGGATATTTATGGGCCGGTATCATTATTTCCATAATCCAGGGTGAGATCCATGCTAAGGCCATACCACGCTTTCGATCCAGGGTACATAGTGTGATACCCTCGTGTATACTCCTGGGTAACCTACTTCAGCACAGGTTGTGAACCCAAATGACGTCACGCCGAGTATAACGTACATGCAGTAGATATCTTTGCTCTTAATCTGAAGTGGACCACCGCTGTCACCCTGTAAAAAGCAGTTTATTAAAAAATGGTTCCTTACTGCCACTACATACTACATTCTAGCTGTTGCCCGCGGCTTCACTCGCGCGTTAAGTAAAGTGTAGTATTAAAGGATAGATGGATGTATTCTGTGATTTTCAAAGTAAAGTAAGTAGCAAAAGAACTTGTGTTATGGAGTCGGAGACAACGAAGGTACCATGAACACCCTGACCCTAGACAATGTAGAAAAGTGATTTTTTTCATGAACCCGTCCGGGGATCGAACCCCGGGACCTCAGAGCTGGCGACACCTTGAAAACCAGAGTGAACCTCTAAGTGAAAGAAAGAAGTCTATCTTTGAAAATACCGAACTTCAAACATCAACCTTCAACACCTATTTCATCCCCTTAGGGGTTAGATATCCACAAGAAAAGTAGCCTATAGCCTTCCTCAATAAGTGGGCTATCTAAAAATGAAAGAATTTTTCAAATCGGACTAGTAGTTTCTGAGATTTCGTTCAAACGAACAAACTCTTCAGCTTTGTGCTAACGTAATCTATACTAATATTATATTAGTATAGATTACGTTAGCACATGGTGCAAAATGTACTCTTCTGCCGAGCGTTTTTCCCAAGCTTCCAGGGGTCAACTTCCAGTTCCTCACATGCAGCGACTGCCTAGCTGACCACCACACCCCATTTTACCTACTTGTTAACACAGTATCACATAAAAATTCTGGTTGTCAGAATTGTAATGACTTCACGACTGCTAAAGATCAATGATTGACGAATGAAAAAGTCTCTGATCATGTCAGAAAAAAATTATCAATGATTCCTTGCTTGGCAGAACAGCATTGGCCACATTAATTGCGACGTTAGCAGAGGTTCAAATCCTCCAAATTGCAAGTGTCTGGACACTTTGGGATCTTTAACAAGAGGGTTTTCTGGGAATTGCCTGGACACGAAAGCCACATTCGCATTACAGAACGTGCCACGAAAGATGAGTTTTGACTCACCACGTGGTTTGTCTTGCCGTAGTCGATTTATATGGCTCTTCAGCAAAATGAGGTTGGAGGGGGAAGGGACCGGGCGTCGTCGGGGTAACGTAAATAGCGTGGCCGCATGGAACCTGCGCAAGCTCCACACTGCTGACATTCACCAGGTCTCAACTTTCGTGGTACGCTCTGTTCGCATATGTGTAACTAGCTTCTGCTCGCGACTTCGTCTGCAATGACTTCAGAATTGGTTCTAAAGCTTCGCTCGTTAACAATTTTTGATCTTCCTACCGGAACTATTTGAGAGATCGGTATAGAAAGTACATGTCCTTTTCTATAGCGCAGGAGACATGCATACCAAATTTCAAAGTTGTCTGCCCGCTTTTTCTCTTAAACACTTTCAATTTTCCCTCGGGAACTACTTAAGGAATCGGGATAAAAGGTAGCCTATGTTCTGTTCCTGTCAAAGGCTACATACATGCCAAATTTTATTAAAATCCGTTCAGCCGTTTTTGCGTGATTGAGTACCTAACAAACATCCAAACATCCACACTTATAATATTCATTTTCTTTATTTTTTTAAAAAAACGACGCCCGCACTAAGGTATTTTATCCTTGTGTCGCGGGGGTTTCACAAACATTCAAATCACATGCACAAAGAACACCCAGACTTGGAACAAGCATCTGGAACAAACAAGCCGACGACCGCCTCTGCTGCTGGTGCCAACAGCCAGAACTAACTTACTCGCCAGATCAACTGTAACCCGAGCAATTGGAACCATTAACGAACTGCACAATAAAATTGATGTATTCGCATGAGTTCACTAGGAACTTGCTATAAATACTTCGTTACAATATAGAATAGATAATAATAATACTGGGAAAGATAAACAAATATGTAATATTTAATATGTAAATGTAGTTACGTATAATGTTCTTAACTGTCGCATTAGGTCGAGTTTATGAATAAATAAAAAATAAATATAAATCTGTGGATCACACAAATGCTTGTCCCATGCGGGGATCGAGCCCGCAGCACGTCGCGCACAGTGGTCATTAGCGTGGTGACCTATACCACTCGGCTATCCGTGCAGTCTATATTAGTAGGTATAGTATAAATAAATTACATATTAATATACTTACTGAACAAGTATCTCTGGGTGACCCGTCGTCGCCGTAGCACATCTGTGATGCTTCATCGATGCCGTCTGGTAGATGCCGGACGTACGACGAGTACTTCAGCCTACAGGTCTCATTAGCAACCTTCCATAAGGGAACCTGAAATTATCACTATTATTGTGGATCTTAAGACAGGCCACGATTTTCACGATGGCGGGGCTGCGGTCAACAGTAAGCTTATATATAACTAGCTGTTGCGCGCGGCTCCGCTCGCGCGTAAAGTAAATCAACTATCTTTGAAAATATCGAACTTCAAATACCAACTTTCAACCCCTATTTCACCTCCTTAGGGGATAGATTTCCAAAAGAAAAGTAGCCTATAGCCTTCTTCAATAAGTGGGCTATCTAACTGTGAAAGAAATGAGCGCGTTCAAACAAACAAACAAACTCTTCAGCTTTATAATATTATAGTATATAGTATAGATGTCACCGTAAAATTATATTATATTGTACTCGCCAATGACGGACCTGCCCCCTAGCCAAGTGACATTTCTACAAGCGTTAACGATGATAGAAATCGCTTAAATGACATTAAATGTATGGGAATGACATTTGTTTTCGATAAGTCACGTGACTTAGACTTGTCACTATCATACATATAATGTCAACAAAGCGATTTCTCTCATCGTCAACGCTTGTAGAAATGTAACTTGGCTAGGGAAGCTGTTGGTCTAGTGGTTAGCGATCCTGACGGTTAAGCCGGAGGTCGTAGGTTCGATTCCCACCTAAGACCAATCTTTGTGTGATGAGCACGATCATTTGTTCTGAGTCTGGGTGTTATTTATCTATTAATTGTATGTATTTAGAAATGGCGCAACAAACTCCTCAGCAGCACGCTGTCTTTACAATATAAAAAATATGAATAATTTAGGGAACATGCCAAGTAAACTTCTGCTTGAGGTTTATGAGTATCTCTCTAAAGAGCCCTAGATTACCTAGATATACTTAGATAACTTTTACTAGATAACTTACTCTTACTTAGAGTAAGAGTAAGTTAACGCTAATATGCGGTCAATTCGATAGATTATAATCTACCGAAAAATAAAACATTAAAAATATGTTACAGTTCACAATCTTTCGACACTTTTTTTTTACAATGATTGTGGACAATATCACATACATTGCTCCGAATCCATAGTAAGTAGCTAAAGCACTTGTGTTATGGAATCTAGATACAACGAAGGTACCACAAACACCCAGACCCGAGGCAATGTAGAAAAGTGTTTTTCTACATTGACCCGTCCGGGGATCGAACCCTCAGAGCCTTGAAAACCGGTGTGTACGCCACTTGACCACGGAGGTCGTCAAACATATTCTCTTTTCATTTCATTCATGATATAACAAGATATTTAACGGTAGGTACTCACAATTTCATGGTGACATACATAATATTATATATGTAACAAAACCCCTGTCCGATCCAATAAAGGCGTATTCGTGGTAGTTCATGAACCGTCTCGCATAGGCGGCTTCTTTGACACAAAACTGTAGGTAGTAAGTACGTGAACTTTGAGGAGCGGTCAGTGTTGCTGTTGCCTTGATTCAGTTTTTATTTTGATTTAATTATTTTCAATTGGGAAAAAAAATAATCTACAATCCATTTAATGGCTACGTATATGTTCGCAGTACGATACCGAATAATACTCTTAGGTATCGGACAGGGTTTTTGTTTCACGCTGTATAAAGTATGTTCTTACGTTTTGTAGTACTGTAGGGCGGTTCTTGCCTGGTCCGACGACGCCCCATCCTGTGCCGTACGCCCTGCTGTCATCCACCTCGTCCCCAACGTGCAGACATGCTGGGATCACGAAGGCATCGAATGTGACTCTAAAAATTTAATAAATAAATAAATATCTTGGGTGAATCTCACACACGGCCATCTGATCCAAAACTAGGCAGAGCCTGTACTATGGTGACCAGACAACTGATAAACATACTTATATATTTCTAAATACATACATATTATAGATTATTTTTTATGGAGTGCGTATATTTAACGAGGTAATCAGGTGCATAAAACTGAACAACTTTTCCCTAGGAACATGGGTCGAAATCTTAAAATTGAAAATCAACTTTTCATACAAACATAAGTCACGTGAGCTGTCACTTTGTATGAAAATGATATTTTCAATTTTAATAACGCACTCCACTCCAAAATTAATCCTGTATATATTAAGATGAGAGAATATGCATCTATATATTATGTTTATGTAAGTGCCAAACTAAAGGATAAATGAATAATTATAGAATCAGACTGCACGGATAGCCGAGTGGTATAGGTCACCACGCTATTTACCACTGTGCGCGACGAGCTGCGGGCTCGATCCTCGCACGGGACAAGCATTTTAATTTTGTTAAGCGGCGGTAGCCTAATGGTTAGGGCGTCGGACTTGCGATCATGTGGTTGCGGGTTCGAATCCCACCCATTACACTACCGATGTGAACCCACTCGTAACACAAGCAGCTTACCACGAGGGGTTAACGAGATTACTAGTAATGTGCGACCCACATTGCTAGTAACCTTTTTTTTAAAACAAAAAAAAAAAATTGTGATCCACAAATGCTTGTTTCAAGGCTGGGTGTTCTTTGTGCATGTGATTTGAATGTTTGTGAAACCCCCGCAACACAAGGATTAAATTCCTTAGTGCGGGCGTCGTTTTATAAAAAAGAAAAGAAAAAGAAGAAAGTTATACTTACTGTCTGTCCATTTCCAGTAACGCGATATCGTTGTACTTTTTAGGAGGCTTATACATCGGATGTCTTATAATAGTCTGGACCCCATAGATGTGATCTTTTTCATAAGGAATCAGTTCTCTAGTTAGTATTCCAAAGATGACGAACGACACATTGCCCCTAAAATAATAACAATCGTAAGTTTATATTATAATTACTAGCTTCTGCCCGTGACTTCGTCTGCGTGGACTTCCAAATTGGGTTCAAAAAGAAATTAAAACAGTGAAAATAATAAAGAAGAGAAAAATACCAAATTTATAAGCTGTCTGCCCGCGGCTTAGCTCGTAAACAATTTTCAATTTTCCCTAGGGAACTACTTAAGGAATCGGGATAAAATGGGATAGGATGGACCATTTCACTCAGGTTGAAGTCACATTGGTGTCTCCCCGTTTTCTCGATGTCGTCCAAAGTTATGTAATAATAATCATAATATCTTGGGACAACTCACACACGGCCGTCGGATCCCAAACTAGGCAGATCCTGTACTATGGTGACCAGACAACTGATTAACATACTTATATATTTGTAAATACACACATATTATAGATAAATTACACCCAGACACAGAACCAATTATCGTGCTCATCACACAAAGATTTGTTCTGGATGGGAATCGAGACTAGACCAACAGGCCCGTAAATAATGTGGGTCCCACTCATTAGATTTTTAACACACAGTTCCTCTAACATGTGAAAAACCGGGGCAATCTCAGTTTTGCAGCTATCTTGGTCACATCGGTGTAAATGTTGGTCAAATGTGTATTTGTTCGTTATAATTAAACTTACGGGCCTGGCGAAAATGTGCAGTGACCAGCAGTCAGCACAAATCGGTCACTGATTAAAGATCCACCGCAATTGAACTCAGCTTCAGAAAAGATTTTGCCATAGCCCAAGATTGCCTGAAAAATATAACCTATATAAACGAACGGTATCAGAAATATACCAGCTTATAAGCATTGATCACCACGTTCAAGAGTCCAAAAGTGGGTGCCATTACTGAAGCTGTTAATAACACCAGCCTGTAACTGTCCCACTGCAGGTCTTTAATTGTGCCTAAAGACTGTATTATTTTCTGAATATTTATACCATATGTGGGAATTCTCGCTGTTTAGCATCAACACCTCCTCCCCCAAAAATTTGGTCATCGTTTCCATGATAATAGAAGCAAAAGTCAAGTCTTGTGATATCCGAAACCATATCATAGTTGTCATAGTCCTCAAGTTCCCTCAAATACCGATTTATGCCACAAGGAAACAGTGCTTCGTTCTGATATTTTAAACACACTGAAATTTGAAAAAAAAAAGAACTTTTTATTAAATACCTATTATTTCTGCCCGCAATTTCGTCTGCATGGACTTCAAAATTGGGTCCAAAAAGAAATTTAAAATGGGTAATGAAAACTGGAATAAAATGTTCTTTTCCATGTTAAAGGCTACACGCATGCCAAATTTCATACAAATCCGTTCAGCCGTTTTTGCGTGATTGAGTAACAAACATCCAAATATCCAAACATCCACACTTTCACATTTGTAATATTAGTAGGATCATCTTGCATATTAGTATTTGATAATACAAATGAAACAAGCCCAAAAACTATGTGTTTGCGTGGTTTTGTAACAGTTTCTATGGCCACCTTCCGGTTCCATCATCAGGCCAGCTCGTTGGTACGTAATATTTCACTGTCAGCTTATAAGAGCATCGTATTCAGAGAACGAGCATTGATCACCACGTTTGTGAGTCCCACAGTGGGTGCCATTACCGAAGCTGTTCATAACACCAGCCTGCAACGGACCTTTATATATTTTTTTATATTATATTCAATGGGCGTGTGAACTTAGCTTTTTTTTTCGTCTATCAAGTAGATTATTGAAAAGTATTGGACACGTAATTTTTCATTTATCACGTGTTCAACAAATTACGGAGATATATTGAGTTGAAATATCACATGACGTCACGCCTTGGTAAAATTTATACCGAGCCATGACGTAGTGAGCCCCACTCCCCAAGTTTTCAACTCAACTCATTGAGCAAACTGGTGATTTGAGTAAGTTGTTGCCCCACATATTTTTATGGTGACAATGGTGGTATTGTTGTGTTTCGGGTTGTGCAGCTCCCTCAAAAATGGTTGAGGCAATCGTTTTGCTAAGTTCAATCTAGTTCTATGTAGCGTGAATTTACTAAATATTATACAATCATTTTGCTGGACTACAAAACAGGCTATGACCCTGAGTTTGATTCGACATTTCTTCTCAGACTAGCCAGTTAGGAAATGTTGACTTCAAGTAACTCAAAAAACAGACGAGCAAAAGTAGGTGTAAAATCATAATTGCTAATGACTGGGTAAAGAAAACGTAATTCTATTTAGTCCGTCAGTTAGGTAATAAAAAATATTACACCCGTATTTTATCAAATTAACAAATAATGACTTAGTTAAAACGCATTAAAGAACTTACTCTTCCAAGCCTTCTTTCCCTGCCTCAAGGGCTCCTTAGGTTGCCTGTTAACACCTTGAAGAGACAAGCACTCGTCATAAGTAGTCAAAATCTGTAACATTCTGTAAAAAAAGATGGAATATAATAGTTTTTAGGGTTCCCTTAAAAGAAAAAAACGGATCACTATTAGGATCATTTTGTGGTCCGTCCGTTCGTCTGTCAAGATTATTTTTGTCAGGAACGCATGGAGGTGTCAAGCTGAAATTTTTATCAAATACTCATGTCTACTATTCCTTGGAGTTGTGGAGAAATGAAACTTCTAAGCTAACGGAATCTATAGATATCTACAGCCGTTTATGCCGCAAATTTAGTAGGAGTATAGTGCCCACCCTAGCTTCCACTAAGGCCCGAGTCACACCGAAATGGCAGCGGCCGCCTAGTTAAAGTTTAAAATTATTTCACACTGAAAGTGCTCGCCGCGTCGCTGCCGGCCGCTGCCATTCCGGTGTGACTCGGCCCTAACGGAAGCGTGGGACTTCGCGTCGGCATTCTCCGTGGTTAACACCCCTGAGCCTTGGAAAGCACGTAAAGTCGTTGGTCCTGCGCCTGATCCCTCTCCAGTCGTGTCGGTCAACCGTCCCAAAATGTTTTTATATTACAAAAAATTGTTTTTACTCACTCAGATCTGCCATAGATTTCTTCTTCAAGACAACATACTCTTTTGATATCTGTAGTACTATTGCTTCGGCATACCTGAAATTTTATTAAGTTTGTATTACATACGTAATTATTTTTAAAAACATGCTTTAATATCTAGGCTCTAAGATCTATTGAAGACAAATCAAATAAGTCCAAACACGATGGGGTTGCGTCGTTTCATTATAGGGTTGCTATAGCTACCTTCCGGCTCCATCATCAGACCACCTCTGATGTTAAGGAGTGGTTCTTATTTGTAGCGTGTGTGGTTGCACTTACAGAAGGTAGTTATCACTATCATTTTAATACAAATCGAAGCATGTCTCACGTGCGTAGCCTCTCCGTGGGCCACAGTTGAGCAGTGGGCCTGGTGTCCGAACGCTACAGCCCTACTTGGGAAGCCCAAGTCTAGCTGTGGACAATAAGTCAAATTTGCTGGTCTTGGGATAGAAATAAATAAAATATTGGTCTGAATTCTAAATATCCCGATTTGACCCTTATGTATAAAAATGAATCAAAATTTTCCTAGGTCACGGCATCACGTCGGAACGACTGGACCAATTTCGTTAATTCTTACAGTCTTATTCATAAAAATCCCTTATAATAGGTTTTAAACACTCATTAGTAAAAATGCTCATTAGAACTAATAAACCTTTTATAAAATTGTCTATTCATAAACGTTCCATAAACCCGTCATAGTAAAGATGTCGTTATAGCACGTTATAGCACGTTATAACACGTTTTAACGTGATTAAGTTGTCGTTCTGATGAATCCATAGATTAAATGGCCAAAAAACGCAAAAAAAAAAAGTTTGACAACGTCTCTTGTGACATTTGGAAGCTTTCTTGTGTTTCGTTCACGTGTTTATGTTTTGAAGAAAATTGGATTTCTTTGTATTTTTTCTTGGGAGTACTACAATAATTAATGGAAAACCAAAAAAATATAAAGAAAAGGCAAAGAAGCGAAAATTGGCTGGAGGAAGTTATGGTTAATTCAACAATTTTCGTTATGGTACACAATTTACATTTATTTTCGTTGATAAATTGATGGCCTATTTTATTTCCATATAATTTATTGATGGATTTGGTGAAAACACGATTACACGATTTTTTTAATATCTACTTCCCAGCTCCTTGCAAATAACACTAACTTTAACTAACTAACCATTAGACGGTTCGGACGCGAAAACAGCTGTTGTATACATTTGTCGGCCATATTTCTGTTTATTAAAGGCAAGGAGGTTGTATACTAAGGGAGTGAGCGCTTCGTACAAGTAAAACGGTCCGATTTCTGTGACCTTGAAATGAATGAAAGGCACCCAGTGTGGTATTTCGTCTCATTCTAATAAGGTGTCCATGAAATAATGTTTCTCGAGAAAATGCTCGATACGGTAACGTGATACATACTATAAAAGAATTAACTCCGTTCGAAGGAATATATTTTATTCTGAGACAGATAGCCTCTGGCATTTAGTCATATTGTACACTTATGGATTTAAGGATAATAAATAAATATCCTCAAATATATTTTCTAAAATGTTAAAAAATAACTTGATAAGTGTTTTGGAGTTTCAAATCTTTATACCTACTCTGTTAAATTTGGATTTGTCATAATTGCTAAGTGCCTAGTTTCGGGAAAACTATATATATATATACAACATGTAACAAAACCCCTGTCAGATCCAATAAACGCGTATACGTGTTAGTTCATGAACCGTCTCGCATAGACGGCTCATTTGACACAAAACTGTAGGTATTAAGTACGTTAACTTTGAGGAGCGGTCAGTTGTTCAGCTGTTGTCTTGGATCAGTTTTTATTTGTATTTAATTATTTTGACTGGGGAGAAATTATAATCTCCAATCCATTTAATAGTTAGGTACGTATATGTGTTCGCAGTACGATACCGAATAATACTCTCAGGGATCGGACAAGGTTTTTGTTACACGCTGTATATTAAGTGTGCTTCAACAAAATTGTCTAATAAAGTAATAAAATCACATACAATTACCCGATTATAATAACCACATAATATATATCAACAAGTTTTTACGTAAAATATGGAGTGGCAAGGAAAAAAAGCCTTTACAATAAACTAAGCTTGATATTGTTGCGTTTACCGGAACTTAGTTTTGCCATAGATTTAATCATTTATTTATTTTAATTCTAGTATGAAGACATCTCTAAATTTTACGAACAGTTTGGTCACCCTACCCAAAATAAAATAGTGATAACAAAAAAAAATGAGAACTGTCACAACGACGCCATTTTCACAATATGACATTTAAAATAGTGTTGCCATTTAAATGATTATTTACACCTCCTTGTTTTTGGGGAAAAAATATTTTGAGTTTTCGTAAAAAAAATAAGAGTGACTTATTATAACTATATTTAAAATGTATTTTGGTAATGGTTGAGCATTTATTTAATATTTATTTTTCATTAGGTTTATTCGGTTGCAAAATATAAATTAGCATTAAATATTATTTCATTAAAGTGGGACTTTTTTTTTATGCATGGTCAACACATGGGAAATGACAGAAGAGTACGAAATACCAACTTGGGTGCCTCCCTTTCTAAGAAAAATTGGGAACACTTTTTTACAGAAAGCGCTCACTCCCTATACTATATAAACTCCTTGATTAAAGGTTTATAGACGGGTCGACCCTGTTATAAGTTACAAAGCCGCTATTGAATACTTAAAAAGCTTTTTAGCGATATTGAACGTTTATGAATAATGCTTTTCGGGATTCTCATTATAGCAAGCTAATAAACCTATTTTATAAGACTGTTAGTCTGTTGAGTTTGTTATTGTCAGGGGAAAAATCTCTCGGTGTAAAACGTTTTTAAAGCCAGGCCAGCCCAAAATAGAACACGTTTCTATGTTATAAGCCAGTTTAGCCAGTGCCCTCCCCCCAATTACCCCCGCGGCCCCTTAGCCAGCGTGCGGATACAAAATTAAATGTAGACAAGCGGGTCACGTCAGATGTTGGTGTCTTACCCAAGTGCAAAGGTGTACTGCACGGCTAGCCGAGTGGTATAGGTCACCAACTCACCACGCTAATTACCACTGTGCGCGACGTGCTGCGGGTTCGATCTCCGCATGGGACAAGCATTTATGTGATCCACAGATACTTGTTTCAAGTCTGGGTGTTTTTTGTGCATGTGATTTGAATGTTTATGAAACCTCCGCGACACAAGTATTAAATTCCTTTGTGCGGGCGTCGTTTTATTTTTTTAATATAGCCAGGTGGCTTGAAGGATTGGTGCCAGCGTACCGGCATTGTGTAAACAAAACGGGCCAGTCCAGCGAGTGCTGGTTGTTGACTGGCTGCCTGTACCTACATGAGCTCCGTGTAATACGGCCTTAATTATTTTTACCTGTGGACGAATATGAAATCTCACGTCGTCTATAGCTGAAGGACATTCTTTCTCTGGCCTACATCTGCCCTGTTGTCCATTGATGAAGTTCACACATTTTTCAGGATCTACACAAAAAAAAACATTTATTTTACAAAAAACTTTTATAGCAAAATGCGTCACATAAAGTAGTAGTATTCTTGTTAACCCCTCGTGCTAAGCTAAATGCTTGTGTTACGAGTGGGTTCACGTTGGTAGTGCAATGGGTTAGATTCGTATCGGCAGTCACATGACCGCAAGTCCACCTCCGTAGCCTGCTAGGCTACCGCCCCTTGAGCTACCACGGCAAAAAGTAACATATAGCCTGTCTGGATAAATAGACTACATAACACTAAAAACATTTTTGAAAGCGAACCATTAGTTCCTGAGACTAGCGCGTTCAACCAAACGAACCAAACGACGAGGCAGATATACCACGAACAACAATGTATCTGAAAAATTGTCATGTCATGTGTGGACGCATATACAATGTTATTCCTGACACTATTAAAGAATTGCCGTTTAATAAATTTAAGAGATCTCTAAAGATGTGGTTACTTGAAAAATCATTTTACTCAATATCAGAATTACTTAAATAATTACTATGTCGACTTGCATGCTGTATAATTGTTAACTGTTATGTGTAATGTGCATAATTAATTTAGTTATTCTTAAGTAACTGTTAAAATATTTGCATGTCACTAACGACAAAATGTATATGGCACTGATTTCATTGTTGACTATCTTTTATGTACCTACATTTTACGCAAATAAAGAATTATTATTATTATTATTTCTTTTTTATTAATTTTTCCTCCCTTCTGAAGGGGTATAATAAGTCTGATCACATGGACCTAAGTCAAATGCGAAAAGACGTTTACAATTTAACTGGTAGTGTAGCCTGCGGAGATAGATGATGTTGTTAGGAACTTGCGGGTCAGTCGACACGTGTTCAGTATGACCGCTTTCTGTATCACATTTAGTGTATTTTTAGGAATGTCTAGAACATCTAGACACCTTTGCAGATTTTTAGGGATGATACCGGTCGCTGAAACTACAATGGGGATAACGTGGATGGTTTCTGCCTGCCATTGACGTTTTAATTCTATGGCCAAATCTTGGTATTTACTCAGTTTTTCGGAAATTGTGGATTGTAAGTTGTGGGTATTCGGTACTGCTATGTCTATAAGATATACGGTTTTGTTAATTTTATTATGAAACGTTATGTCAGGCCGATTGAAATGGATAGTTTTATCAGTAATGATGGTCCTGTCCCAATATATTTTATAATTATGATCTTCAAGTATTGCATTTGGTTTATATTTATAATAGGGATCTTTTTTCGGAATGAAATTATATTTATGGGCGAGATATTGGTGTATTATGGCAGCTACTTGGTCGTGCCGATGTTTGTAGTCACTTTGGGCAAGAGATCTACATGCGGAAGTTATGTGTTGTATGGTTTCGGAACTAGCATGGCACTGTCTACACAAATCATTAGAGAAGTTAACGTTGCGTATTATATGTTTCTGGTAGTTTCGGGTATCAATGACTTGGTCCTGGATCGCCAACATAAAAGCCTCCGTCTCAGGAAAGAGTTCGCCACGCTGCAACCATGCGTTCGACATACCTTTGTCGACAAAGGGTTGCTGCAGGTCGTGGCGATGTCTTCCGTGTAGAGACTTCTGCTGCCATAAAGCAATCTTTTCCTTCAAGTCAATGATCCTTTCATTACGTTGCGGGTTTCTGTTTGCAAGGTTTAGTGGTGTGAGGTGTTTGTCTGCTATTGTAACTACTTCATGTAATGTAGAGTTTTCTGTATAGTCGTAAAAGAAGTGCCTGAGTGTTGAAATTTGTTTATTGTGTAAGTTACCAATATCAATAATACCTCGTCCTATTATTAACGAACAAACTCTTCTTCTTCTGCCTAGCCTTTTCCTAAGCTATGTTGGGGTCGGCTTCCAGTCTTACCGGATTTAGCCGAATACCGTATTTTACATTATAGAGCGACTGCCTATCTGACCTCCACAACCTATTGCTAGGTAATACAGTATTCCATAGTAAGACTGGTTGTCACAATTGTAATGACTTAACGACTATCAAAGATCACTGTATGACAGTCGGGACCAACGGCTTAACGTGCTTTCCGAGGCACGGAGGGGTCTCGATATGTTTACAAATGGTCACCCATCCACGGACCAACCGCGGCGAGCGCGACTTAACCTTTATTATCGGTCAAACCGTACGGCTTACACTTAGCCACGAGCCCCTCTACGAACAAACTCTTCAGCTTTGTAATATTAATTTAGACTAGCTTTAACTCGCGGCCGTGTAGGCGTTGGTTATCGTGACAAATTATAGCATATAGCCTTCCTCAATAAGTGGCCTATCTAACGGTGAAAGAATTTTTTCAAATTGGACCAGTAATACCAGAGATGAGCGCGTTCAACCAAACGAACAAACTCTTCAGCTTTATAATATTAGTTTAGATATAGACTAGTGACCCGCCCCGGCTTCGCACGGGTGCAATGCATCGAAGTATGAGGCAGAGCTATCCCACGATCGACGTTGTGTCTCTGGTAAGGAACCTCCATGCTGGGGCTCGCGGTGGTTTGCAGAGCCTTCCCGCGTGGTCACCAGTAAAAGGAAAGTGAGGAGTATTCCACTTAATGAACTGCCCAGCGTGTCCCAACACCTGCACACGTGAAGATCTTTACAACGCCACCGACAATGCTGTCTGCGTGGCCGAGTACTGGTCTGACAATATATAAACCTCACATTGCCATTGATCGACACGCTAAGAAGATGAAGAAGGAGTATTACGGCGGTTTTAGCCGGTACCTAAAAGTCCCCACCCCCGATACCCCTAAGCCTTCTCCAGGGTATTTCCCCGGGTAAAAAAGGGTGCAATGCATAACATTAGAAACCTCTAAATTTATCAATGTTTCTTTACTATTTTAGGCATGTATTATACATACAGGATTATTTTAAAAGGAGTGCGTATATTCAACGAGGTAATCAGGTGCATAAAACTGAACTTTCCCAAAGGAACGTAGGTCGAAATCTGGAAAAGTTGTTCAGTTTTATGTACCTGATTACCTCGTTGAATATACGTACTCGTTTCAAATTAATCCTTAATAAACCTTCCCCTTGAGTCACTTCATCTATAGTAAAACTCGCATCAAAATTCATTGCGTAGTTTTAAAGATCTAGGCATAAATAGGGACAGACGGTGGAAAGCATGCAGTGATATAAACATAATTAAGTATAAAAACATTACCTTGAGAATTCACAAACACTGCCAGCCATCCAAACGTTAGGAAAACCAACATAATATTATTTTTTATTAAAAAAAAACTAGTTTATTTTAATTAATGTTTAAAATACGAGTGTATTAAATAATGTTCTGACTCAGACTGATTCATAAAGACTGGTCACGTGACTTAACTAGTATTAAGGTGGTCGCACACTAGAGTGTTAATATTGACCAGTAGGGCTAGTATTTGCGCCACGACAAAATTTTGTCGTGGGACTTTATCGAATCTACTCTTCAAAATATCGTTTTGTCTAGAACCGAAGACAAAACGATATTTTGAAGAGAATTTTTTGAATCAGACGAGCAATTCCTGATTTACGCGTTCAACCAAACAAACAAACTCGTCAGCTATAAAATATTTAGTATGTAATCCTTTTATAATTATAAATGTGGAAGTAACTGGTAGGTACATCTCTCGAAATCATCAAGTTATATTTGTCAGATAGGTATCAAGTTGTAAAAATCGGAAATCATCAAAGTAGCCGTCGTAAAGTGACTTGTGGCATTCCGCAGGGCTCCGTTTTGGGCCCGTTGCTTTTCCTGATTTATGTTAATAACATAAGTACAGTAGGCCTCGCAGGACACATCACCTTATACGCAGACGACACTTGTTTATTTTACTTTGGGAAACATTTACCGGACTTAGTCAAAGTAGCACAAGATGATTTGCAGAAATTTAGCATATGGTGTCAAAGCAACTTACTTACCATTAATGCAGATAAAACATCTTATATGTTATTTACTGCAAAGAACAAAAGGGTTCCTCAACACTCTCCACTGACCATAAATAATTCTATCATCCATCGTTCACACCAAGAAAAGTATTTGGGGCTGCGGTTGGATGATAAACTATCTTGGAAAGCCCACATTGCTCATGTAAGGTCAAAGCTTTCCTCGCTTACTGGAATCCTAAAGAGAGCGGCAGGATGTATCCCTAGTGCATTAAGAATGACGATCTACAACTCTCTCGTAAAATCTCATCTGGAGTATTTAATTGAAATATGGGGGTGTGCCGCGAAATCGAATCTAAAAGTCTTGCAAATTTCACAAAATAAATTGATAAAGGCATTATTTAGGTATGATAGATTAACTGAGACACGTACACTGTATCATAACACAAAAATATTGAATATAACACAAAATTAGAATTACACCTACACAATGTGCATTTTAGTGAGAAAGATAATTACTGGTGAATTATCTATATCATATCTATGAAAATAAGAAATACAAACATACCCATTATTAATCCAAACATATATGCACATAGCTGTAAAACATTCGCTGACATCGCATGCACCTGCCCTTCTTTAGCAAATACTAACGATATCAAATATTTAGGTATAACTCTTGACACAAATTTGAATTTCCGCAAACACATAGATTTATTATGTACAAGAGTACGTAAATTAATATACTTATTTAAGAATCTTCGCAATGTTGCCGAGTACGCATTAATCAAGCAAGTGTATTTATCGTTGTGTCAATCATTGGTTACATATTGTATAACTTCTTGGGGTGGTGCAGCAAAGTCAATATTACTGCCTTTAGAACGTGCACAAAGAGCAATTCTTAAGGTAGCGACATTCCGCCCTTTTCTATTTCCTACTGACCAGCTTTATAGAGAATGTAACGTTTTAACAGTCCGGCAACTATTTATTTTTCACACTATTCTAAAACAGCACTCTGAAGTCCCTTATAACCCAAAAGCGATCGATAAAAGAAGAAAGGACATAGTATGTAGCAGACCTCAAGCTAGTCATGCATTTGTCAACAGATTTTATTTATTCTTGGGACCGTTTTTATACAATAGAATTAATAAAATACTAAATTTATATAGCTTAAATAATAAAAAATGTATGCTCGTTCTATCAGAATATTTAGGTAAATTGAATTACGCAGACACAGAAAAAATACTAGAAATTGTTAAGTGAGACTGACATGGTTTGTAATAAATATATACTTGTGTGGATATCCTTAAATGTAATAGTAGTCTAAAGTAGTCTTTAATTAAATATAAACTTAATTTCATTTCAATATTATAGTACGTTAAATAAATTAATTATAACCTGTTTAAAATTTTTACGTCAAGCGTTCACCTGAAACACAGGTTTATCCTAGTTCAGGCTGGCAGCTTTTAAAATTTTGAACACTAATACATAATACAATTAGTACCTATACGTGTAACCATTAATTTAGTTCTACTCTTGAGTAACTTAAGAATAATGTAAATTTCTGTTTAAGATATATTTTAAATTAAAATGTACACTGTAAAACACATATTTGGTCCAATAAATAAATTATTATTATTATTATTATTAATTAAAGTCTGATATAGAACTTACTCAAAAATCATTTCTTCATTGCTTAAGAAATACAAATAAAATCAAATTACGAGAACACAGGACCAACTATGGTAAAAAAACTATTACATACGAGGGAGCACAATTATACAATAACTTACCAAACAATATTAAGGACAGCAAGACGTCACTTGCAGTGTTTAAAGCTGGATTAAAACAATATATCTATGATAATATTTACTAGAATTGCTCGATCACTGTTATTTACATTTAAATATAATCATCCTTGTAAGCTCATTATTAAGTGAACTATGTATTGTTTCTTTATGAGTAATAAAATTCGTTAAACTTAACTCTGTCTGTCTGTCTGTGTGTAACGCCTATCACGCCTAAACTACAGAACAGATTTAGAGAAATTTGATTTTAGTTGTTTGTGAACAGCAAAAGTAGATAATGAATTGAGTTTATAACTTTTGGAGTCAAAACTGATCACGAATATATGGCAACTGTACTAGTAGTAAATGTTTGGTATAATTTACAATCACATACTTTTGAATCACTTCGACGCCACACAGTTCTGACGCGAACTCCGTTAATTAATATTGAATTTCTGATTTAGATCAACTTTTCCTGTTGAATGTACAGATGTAGTCTAGAATCTGAGAAAGGTCATTGACTTTTTTTTGCCGCGATTACCGAGATACGTAGCGGCGGTAGCCTAAAGGCTAGGGCGTCCGATTTGCGATAATGTGGTTGCAGGTTCGAATCCCACCCATTACACTACCGACGTGAACCCACTCGTAACACAAGCATCTTAACTTAGAGCACGAGGGATTAAAAAGATTACTAGAAATGTGCGACCCATATTGCTAATAATCATTAAAAAAAAAAGGTGTTAATTATACAGGGTGAAATTGAATAGATGCGACAAATTTAAATATACAATAATACGTGTTGTCAAGAAAATGTAGAAAATATCAAATGTAAAATTAAAAAATAATTGATCAGTGTTACGAAAAGCGTTAAAATAATTAAAGTATCAAAGAATTTCGCGTACTACCATTTTCTTGTAGTGGGCACTATTTAATTTTTCTTATTTATTTTGCATATTAAATATTTTGCTGGAATACCGATAATTCGTACTTAAATAAAGAGAATAACATCAATGGACCTTTTGAAAACGATAATCGCGTAATTTTTTTTAACGATTTAGATTGTAGAAAAAACAGTTTAAAATTGCTATGTTACTGAAACTGAAGCTCCCATTTTTTTTGTCGCATTTAATCAATTTCACCCTGTATATTTAATCTTCGCCTCTTTCGGATAGATATAACTTTTCTGTCACACCCATTATAAATGAACTCAGTCAGCATCTTCTGTTACGATATGATGATATTTTTCCTTTAAACAAAGTAGGAAAACGGAAACTACTGTTACATCATCACTTGTGTATAGTAGCTACGCCTGCCGTGGTGGAACTAGCAACTCTCGTATCTTCGATTCATTGCTGTGTACGGACCGTATGGTACCCACTGGTTTTTTTTTTACGAAAGTTGTCGTGGCAGTGGCGGCTTTAGGGGGTGGCGAACTGTGCCATCGCCCAGGGCCTCGCGCTTGGGGGGGCCTCGCGCTACAACCCAAACAAATAAAAAAAAAATGTAAAAAATACACACTATATATTCTACACTACTACTACTACTACACTATAATACACATTATATATTCTGCCATTTATTATGATGTAACTAACAAAGTTACTGGTGTAGTAAATTGAATTTACTATGCGGCTAAACCCGCTTGTAATCCAACCCAAGATGAGCAAGTATGATATACTACATTTTATGCAAATAAATTATTATTATTATTATTATTATAAAACTTTTAACTTCGATGACACAAGATCGACTTTCAGCCCTTGCTATCACAGAGTACATTAATTTTACATCTTGCTATTCTTTCGATCGAAAATGACGTTGCTCATTTAATTATTCTGCTTTAATTAAAGATTTTAGTCTTAAGAAAAGTCGCAAGCATCAGTTTTAAAATTTATCATTTTTATGTTTGTTAATTTTGTGATTCTAATATAAATTACTAGCTGTTCCCCGTGACTCCGTCCGCGTATCTAATTTTTTTAGTAAAAATATAGCCTATATGCTACTTAGGGTGAATGTAGCTTTCTAATGGTGAAAGAATTTTTGAAATCAGCATGGACATACACACAAAAATACAATTAATCTTTCCTCTTTATAATAATTATGAAAAGAACTGTTGGTTAGCCCTGAAAAGAACTGTTGGTTAGCCCTGAAAAGACCTGTTGTTTAGCTCTGAGAAGAACTTTTGCGTAGGTGTAGTTTCAAGAACGAAATAAAAAAAAAACGCACAGAATTTATTAGACGCCCACTTCGCAACGGGCCGTGCAGCAGAAATCGTAATATTTTAATTTCGCCATAACCTTAAAACCAAACGTTCAATAAATTGTAATCATTCAAAGACCAAATATTATCTACATAAACTGTACTTAGTGATGAAATTTATTTTGATAAAGATTAATAGCATGAGTAAAATAAACGCGTTTAAATGTAGTCAAAAAATTTCAAGATTTTTAAATAAAAAAATGGTTGATGTGCCTCACTCGACATAGATAGGTATAGTGTCGCGGATTTTTTTGTAGATATTTATAAGATCTAGGTACAAAATAGAACATTTTATGGTTCTATCTTTTATAGTTTAGGCAGCGTACGCAAAATAAGTAACTTTTCTGGTTGATTTTTTATACCTTGTGTCCGAAATATCTTACGGAACCCTATTTTTTTCAAATTAAAATATAGCCTATGTTGTTCCTCAGGGTCTATTCTATCTCTGTACCAAATTTCATCAAAATCGGCTCACTGGTTTAGGCGTGAAAGCGTAACAGACAGAGAGACAGACAGACAGAGTTACTTTCGCATTTATAATATTAGTAGGGATTGTAAAATTCAAATTTTATTTGTTTAACTTTAGCATTTCTCCTCAAACATGACATTTAGCTAAATCAAACAACCAGACCTACTTTCGCAACACATACTTTTCACGAAGGACAAAGGGCCTCGCATTGACCTGCCGCACGTAGCCTCGCAATGGCTAAGGCCGCCGCTGTGTCGTGGGTTTTCGACATAGAATAGAACCTCCCCTCTCTTCCCGTGGGTGTAAGGATATAGAAACAAGGAGTTGGTAGCAGCGTTCTCCTTAAGAACTGTAGACTGTGGTCACTAACCCGCTTGCCTGGCGTGCCTCAATACACGGCCTCGTAATAGTGTCATTATTTTTTTTTAAATTATGTGTAGTCAGGAATTGAAGCGGCGGTGGCATAATGGCGAGGGCGACAGACTTGCGATCATGTGGTTGCCGGTTCGGATCCCACCAATTGCACTACCGAAATATGTAGTAACGTCAGGATTTTAACATGCAGCAAGACATTTCACATTTCTAATCGTACAATCTCCATGCTGTTTAATACAATCGTGAACCCACTCGCAACGCAAAAATTTAGCATACTACGAAGGGTTAACAAAAATGAAAAAAAAAACATTTAAATGCAATGACAATGTTATGTGTGTATATGTACGAGAAAATACGTCTCCATTCATGTCAGTTAGTATTTTTTTTAATAAATAAACTCCATTATCGAAAAATAATTAAAAACTCCGATATCCAAGCGAAAATTATGGATTAGAAGCTTTAATTCCCTTTTATTTACTCACAACGTCATAAATTTTCGCAAAATGGCCGCCATCTGTCAAACGTCATCGCCATTCCCGCCATATTTACGATGAAAAAACAAAAATGGAGGTTTTATGGCTGCGTTGAAAATACTATTAGTTTTTGTGTGATTTTTGGAGTACATATTTTATCAGGCATTATTTTTCTAGGGTGAGTAATATATTAATATTTAATGTAATCAGAAAAGGAATTGTTAAAATAGAAATTTCTGTCTGTTATGTCTAAATAATGGGTACCTACGTATTATTCTTATTGATTTATATTGCTTGCGGAACAATTACTTGTAAATTATAAACAAACTAGCTTCTGCCCGCAACTTAGTCTGCGTGGACAACAGAATTGGGGTCCAAAAAGAAATAAAAAATGTGAAAGTAATGAAAAATGGAACATAATTTTCACCCGTGTTATAGCTTGCGCTGTAAAAGAGAAAAATACCATATTTCAAAGCTGTCTGCCCACGGCTTAGCTCGGTAACAATTTTCAATTTTCCCTCGGGATCTACTTAAGGAATCGGGATAACAGGTAGCCTATGTTCTTTTCCATGTCAAAGGCTACATGCATGCCAAATTTCATCCAAATCCGTTCAGCGGTTTTTGCGTGTTTGAGTAACAAACATCCAAACACCTAAACATCCAATCTACCACGCTTTCACATTTATAATATTATAGTAGGATAGAAAAAAGGAAGATTATGAATCTCCGGCAGGAGTCGAACCTGCGACTACCTAATGGTTCAACGCACCAGTTGCTTTCCCAACTAAGCTTCAGATGTCACTGCTCGTTATGTTACACGTCTTGGGACGTGTGCGACTTCTGAGCAATCCACCCTGCCGCAGTACTCGCGGGTTCGAGTCCTGCCGGAGGTTACAATTTTTACTTCTTTCTATTTGTATATAGCTTACAAATAGTTTCAAATTAAACTGTAACAGATATTTGTACGATACATGAGTTTTTTTCTTACTTAGAGGAGTTCGTGGCTAAGTGTAAGCAGTACGGTTTGACCGATAATAGAGGTTAATCCGCGCTCGCCGCGGTTGGTCCCTGGATGGGTGACCATTTGTAAACATACCGAGACCCTTCGTGCCTCGGAAAGCACGCTAAGCAGTTGGTCCCAACTGTCATACAGTAATATTTGACAGTCGTTAAGTCATTACAATTCTGACAACCAGTCTTACTATGGGATACTGTATTACCTAGTAAAATGGGTTGTGGAGGTCAGATAGGCAGTCGCTCCATGTAAAATATAGTATTCATAAATAGATAAATCCGGTAAGACTGGAAGCCGACCCGAAAATAGCTTGGGAAAAGGCTAAGCAGAAGAAGATGAGTTTTTATCTGTGCGGATATCCTACGAGGTAATCAGGTGCATAAATCTGAACCACTTTCCCCAAGAAAGATAATTTGAAATCTTAAGTTGGAAAATGAACTTTTCATACAAACATAAGTTACGTGACCTATCACTTTGTATGAAATTTTCATTTTCCGTTTTAAGATTTCGACCTAATAATATGTTCCTTGGGGAAAGTGGTTCAGTTTTATGCACCTGATTACCTCGTAGAATATCCACACTCCTTTTAAAATAATCCTGTATAGGTATATTAGAAAGGTGCTGGCTTCGTCTAGTCTTTTAAAATTTAAGGCTGTATACGGCTTCCAGTCTCGCCGACAATTATTGTAAATTATTGGTTCGAACCCAGGCAAGTACCAATGTGACTTTTTAAAGTTATATGTACTTTCTTAATAATTATAAAATCATTGACAAACGGTGAAGGAAAACATCGTGAGGAAACCTGGATTCCAAAAATTGGAATCTGAAATCGCCAACCCGTAATGATCAAGCGTGGTGATCAATACTCATTCATGGGAAGAGTCCTGTGCTCAGCAATGGAACGTTTATAAGCCGGTAAGTATAAGTAAGTATTATTTTTGTATAAGATTTTTTTTAATAAGTTGCTGCTAAATTAGTTTTTTTATTTAAACTGCCATTATTATAAGTGTCGGACTTGCGATCATGTGGTTGCGGGTTCGAATCCCATCCATTATTATGTTTTTTTTACACTACCGACGTGAACCCACTCGTAACACAAGCATCATAGCTTAGCACGAGGGGTTAACGAGATTACTAGTAATGTGCAACCCACATTGCTGGTAATATTAAAAAAAAGGTCTATTTATATTATAACTGTAGCCCGCGACTCCGCCCGAATCGGTTATCTCGCTAAAAAGTAGCCTATGTTCTTTTTTAGAAATTAACAGTAGTTATTATTCCTGTATGATTTTGTGTGTGTCTACACAAATAAATAAATAAAAGGTACTAATATTATTTATTAATATTCTTCGATCAAAAGAATAACGTATAAGTAACGACGTCATTTTTTTTTGCATGTAACGCCATCTACAAAATATTATAAAGAGATTTTATCATAATGACTAGGCCGTCGGACTTGCGATCATGTGGTTGCGGGTTCGAACCCTACCGACGTGTCCCACTCGTAACACAAGCAATTTAGCGTAGCACGAGGGGTTGACAAGAATACTACTATAATGTTCGACCAACATAGAGAGAAATTAAAAAAATATATATCTACTTAGTAAATACCAAAAGCAGCACCCTATTATTGTCTACTGACTTCACATTAATATCGCCTCACGCCAAATTCAACAAATTCCTTTACATTCCGACCGGTTTTCATTCACTCTTTACGTTCACCATTCAATAGGTTCTTATCAGCGAATGAGAGGCCTCGGCCCATTCCGGTCACCTTACCGTTCAAATATCGCATAAACCTCGATCCCTGTTCACCCCTCCAAAACATTCATTAAAATCCTGTATTTCTGTCTCTTTCTAACAAATAAAATACACCATCTCACCTCTCTTTCTGTTTTTGTATGTGTGAGTGACGCCCTAACGTGTTTATACGGAGCGTGTGAAAGCTTTTTGCCTGTGTGTGTGTTACAGGTAGTCAGGGTAGTGTTGGCGGTGGAAAAAATTACCCTGTTTTGTGGGTAACTTTTTTGAAGGTGGGAGTTTGGATGTATTCCCTGGATGATTCTTAGAAATAGAAGTTTCTAGTATTCTATAGTCTCAATTAGTTTTTACAACTAGTTTTTAGTATAATATATTCTATTCACAAAAATGATAAAGTGCGTGATGTTTTAATTATTTCAACGTCTTCATAAACTATGATATTAAATTGTAACCTCGTATAACTATGTTTATCGTTTTAGCTTTCCACCATATTATTTTATATGATAAAAACGCTGTTGATGAATAAAGTGTTTTTTTTTAATATCCATATATTTAATAAAAAGATTTGTTTATTAACTGTTTGGTGTAAGTCCACTTTAACGTTTTGGTAAAATAATATTTTAGAAAATAAGTTTTTTGAATCGCGAAGATACCTAAAAATATCCTTCCAACTAGTTTTCGAAGCTATGTTCGCGACAACTCGGTCGGTAGTATACAGGATTATTTTTATGGAGTGCGTATATTCAACGAGGTAATCAGGTGATTTTCAATTTTAAGATTTCGACCTAGGTATATTTCTTGGGAAAAGTGTTAATTTTTATGCACCTGATTACCTCGTTGAATATACGCACTCCATAAAAATAATCCTGTATAGATTGTATATAATATAATTATATGCATTCAAATTCATATTATCTAAAATAAAACATAATATTGCCTTACACATCGTAAACATGAAAAATTTAAATTTAAAAAAAAATCTTTATCGATAACAAAACTACAATAGACTAACAAAGTATCCTCGCTTGTTTTGCTAACATTTAAAATGAGTTCTGGAATAATGTACAAAAATATTACAAATTTACCCCTAATTTTATCGGCCGTGCTTTCAGGGAGCTTTCATTAATAACGCGACAACACAGTCTTACGGCTAGTCTTAGCTCAGTACTCGCTCACCCTCGGTTCGTGCCCTACGCGTGTTCAGTGCAAATCCCTGTGTTACTGTGTACTGGATAAATAAAAACGCTGTGTATAGTGAATCTGTGTTTTTTGGCCATTTCTCTGACAAGGTATGTCAAAAAATTATTTTTTTATTTGTAAGGTAAAGCGTACTGTTGTCAGTCGTTGATATTTTCGATGTATTATCAATGTGAAATTATTTCGATTGTAAACAAGTTTCCGTAACTCAAATGTACGTAGTGTGCGGACTGTCAAACATTAATTAATATTAGTGTTTATTAATATTTATATTTGTGAATGTTTTTCGATGGTTGAGAGATTGGAATGTGTGGCTTAGTGGACGTATCGAGTATATAATAAAATCGTGTTTGAGTTGAGCAAGACGTTGTTTTATATACATATGTTGTTATGATAGTGGGTGATATTTCATTCAGAAATATTCATAACATTTGGAACTATACGATTTTAAATAGTATACGTTTTTCTGTATTCATTTATCATACTTAGAAATTTCAACTTTTTTATTAAATAAGTAATTAACAGTAGGTACTTACAAAGATGATTAACTGTACGTATGAATATTTATCATTTTTTTTTTTAATCTTTATTTAACCAAAAAAAGGGGGGTTTTGTCACACAGTGATTAAGTCATAATGTTTTTTTTTATAAAAAAAAAACATTTAAAAATTAAAAATAAAAACAAAATATATACAGATAAAAACCTAGAGATATTAACAAGTAAAATAATTCTAAACAAAACTAACGTAAAACAGCACGGTTTACACTGTGTTTCATTTCATAAGATATAATTGTAAGACGACAGTTATATTGATTACTAAATAACAAAATTATAGATGAACATTAATCACACTTACTAATCCTATAAGATTTCAAGTTATTTCGAAACGAAAATCCTCATTCATCATTCAAAATAAATCATGTCCTAAGCGGTAGAGAGTATTTCAGAATTATAATTCTAATTGAGAAACATAGGTAGGTATTCATTTTATATAAAAAATACACAAAGAATTATAAAAAAATGTTAATAATTATTATTATTTATAATAGGCTGGCCATAATAATTATCTCTATAATCTTTAGAAAAAGGCTTATCAATTACTTCAACATAGAAAAAACAGCAATCAAAATTGAATTGATGCACAGGTTAACTTTTTTGTCTGGTTTAAAATAATAATAGTCATTAATATACAATCAAGAAACATCTCATTGCATTCTTCTTCTAATAGAAAAAAAAGACAACGTAAAGATAAGATAAAGATATTTTATTCGCAAATATGGGTACAATATACATGGCGGTACAGAGAAATTTCTTTGGTTCAGCCATATTTTGCCACGAGGGCATGCAAATCTTAATTATAGGTACATTAGAATTTATAAACATTAAAAACTAAATACAAAGTAAATAAAGAACAGAAAGATATATAACCCTTTCAATACTAACATTAAATCCCAACCAAATTCTCTATACAATAACATCTTTTTCATTGAGGAATTCACTTATAGTATAGTAAGTTTTAGTTAATAAAAATGTCGTAGCTTTTTTTTAAATTTCAATAGAGGTAGTTCTTTCCACTGTTTAGGTATTTTATTATAAATCACCGGAGCCATGCAGTAGACAGACACTTTTGCGCATAAGTTCTGTTTTAGCTGAGTGTAGAGACAGTAAACTATTGTTGCGTCTATTACGTGGGCATTTATCGGCTCGGAGTTGAAATTTATTCGGGTTTGATTTAACAAATAAAGCTACTTCTAGGATGTAAAGACAGGGTAAGGTTAATATTGTATATTGTTTAAAATACGGCATGCAACTATCGATGGTTTGCAACTTAAATATAGATCTTATACATCTCTTCTGTGCTTTGAACGCCGTTTCTCTTCCCGAAGAGTTGCCCCAAAATATTATGCCGTACCGTAGGTGCGATTCCACTAAGCCATAATAAGCTGTGAGAAGCGCATCCATATGTACTATGGAAGATAATGTGTGCAAAGCGTATGCGTATGCTAATTTTTTTACACAAAATGTCAATGTGAGCTTCCCAATTAAGTTTTTGATCTATTATGAGTCCCAGAAATTTTGTATTTTCTACTTCTTCTATTATATTATTACCGTGCTGAATGTTAATGTTTACGCTAGGAGTCCGCTGTCTAAAATGAATGGTTTTTGTTTTAGTTAAATTAATCCTTAATATGATAGTTTGTTTGTATATTAGTTATTTCACTGCACCTAAACTACTTGCTATAAAGAAAACAAATTAAAATTAGCAACTCGTTTGTATTCCGGTAGTGGCAATACAAGAGATAATATAGCAAACAGAGACGGGCACAAAAGCTAGCATAATACAATATTTTTAAATAAAAATGAATCGCCATAATTTATTTACGTGCGTATAATTATTTTTCTAACGATTGCTTCAAATTGGATAATCCTTTTTTTTAAGTTATTTTCAGGACAGTCTATATAAAAATTTAAAAAATAGTAACAGTTTTTTTAAATCTCACAATGGGAAAAGGTAGTGAATGAGACAAAGGCTATTATATATCGCAAGTTTTAGGAGAACGGAACCAACATACGCGGGTACAACCTCGGGCCAAAGCTCCTTTGGGATATATTTTATGGCAAGCGGTACCAAAATTATAAGCGGAATAATAATAATATCTTGGGACAAGCTCATACACGGCCATCTGATCCCAAACTAGGCAGAGCCTGTACTATGGCAACCAGACAACTGATAAAGATAAATACACCCAGACACAACAAATGATCGTGCTCATCACACAATCATTTGTCCTGGGTGGGAATGGAACCCACGAACTCCGGCTTAGCATTCAGGATCAAAAACTACTAGACCAACAGGCCAGTCCAAATACTTAATTGTAATAAATTGGAAGAGATTTTTGAGGAAAAAAAACACAGACATAAACGAAATGTTTCCTCATGGCGTTCTTATACCCCCTTTTTTTTTAATTACGATCTAAATCTTATATTTTATTTTCTCCCGGAGCGATGATAATTATCTCTCTAATAAGAGACCACCCAGGAGGCTATCATATTTCAGTTGTTATAACTATTATTCCTTTTATGTTTCCTGCTTGAATATTCAAGGAGCCAGTTTTTTTTTCTTACTAGCAATGTGTTTAAATAAATAAATGTGGACAACATCATAACATTGCTCCGAATCCAAAGTAGCTAAAGCACTTGTGTTATGGAATCAGAGACAACGAATGTACAACAAACACCCAGACCCGAGACAATGTACAAAAGTGTTTTTCTACATTGACTCGTCCGGAGATCGAACCCGGGACCTCAGAGCTGTTCATGACTCAAAAAAAATTTCATCTTCATATATGAATTTTCTTCTAGTATTACCTGTCATTCTGATAACAGGATGGAAATGATTGATAAAATCAAGAGTCAACGACCTATCTTATCTAAGAGACTGATATAAGATAAATTCGAGAAGATGTAAGAAATAATATATATGGTGCTTATTAGACAACCAGCTAAAAGTCCAAATAATATTTATAACATGGTATAACGCAAATTATAGCTAAACTACTCCGGGCCACAAATTCTTTTTTTTTATTTTTTATTGATCTGAGAGTCACCGGGTAGGGTTAGAATAAATTTCATACCATTTAACAGGTTTTTACACATTTAACATAGGATCAAAATCATATCCACTTCCATAGGACCAAAATGATCCACTTTTTGGAATACGAAAAAGCGGAACCATCAATCATGAGGCTATTCACTTTTATAGCTTGCCACTTAGCTGCGCCCCGTGGTTTTACCCGGATTTTACTCTGCTCTTAAGTTTCGCAGCGTGATATTAAATAGCCTTAACCTTTTGAGAATCAATCTATAAAAACAGAGAGTTTTATCAAATCCGACTTGTAGTTCCAGAGATTATCGCATTCGAACACGTAGGTAAATTCTTCAGCATTTTCATATTAAATTAGCATTAATTGTTTTTAATAGTAAGCCGTCATGAAAGTCCAAACAATGTATAATTTCTATTTAATAACTCTTAAATAACGATAAAATTATAAAATAAGCAGATTTTCGTGGATTTCGTGTCTATGATCAAAAATACAAACAAACCATAGATGAGTTTTACCTAATTAGTGGGGTTCTTTATTATATTTACACAGAAATATTAAATTAAAAAACACTCTTAATACTAAAATATTTTAATTAGACAAAACTAAAACTATTAGCATTCATGATACAATAATACCGGCCTATAAATGTCCCACTGTTGAGGAAAAGGTCTCTTCCCATAGAGAAGAATTGAGCATTGATCACCACGCTTGCTCATTGCGGTTCGGTGATTACAGATTCGAATTTTGGAATCCGGGATTCCACTCAGATTTTTCCTTCACCGTTTGTCTATGTTATCTCAGAATTATTAAGAAAGTACTACATATAGCTTTGAAAAAGTCACATATTCTTGCCCCAGGCAAGTATAATTATAAATGTGACTTTTTTCGAACCCACAACAATTGAACAGCTAGGGAACCACCACATCCATCAATTATTCATGATATACATATAAGAAAGTCTCTTGTTAATATAACAAGCAAATAACCAATAAATATATATTAAGGCAGATCGTAAAACGGTCGATTTCACACGACCGTGTTAATTGATGGACGAGTGTATTGGACACGTAGATAAATACAATAAAACTTATGTTGTCCTGCGGCTCTGACTGTGTTTGTATATTTGAAGAGCATAAGCATCCTTCAGACTTTAAAATCTTAGAATTGTTATTTATATTTTACAAGGTGTCCCATACCAACATTTCTTTGGATAAATAAAAAAATATTCTGATCAATTTGGTTATAATAATAATATCTTTGGACATCTCAAAGGATCATCAATTCTGATCCCATACTAGGCAGAGCCTGTACTATGGCAACCAGACAACTGATAAACATACTTATATGTTTCTAAATACAAACAACAACTAGCTGTTTCCGCGACTCCGCCCGCGGTACCAAATACCAATACCAAACAGACAAAAAAAAAGGCTACACAGTTAATGATCCTCTATTACCCATTATTTAACTCCACCGCAAAACATACCTACTTTAGACGTAACAAAACAGCAAAAACAAAAGTCTATATTTACGTTACAGCCGACAACAGTTCGCGTCACCCTACATTTACTAAGAATGTTAGGATTGTAATTATTGTTACGGCTTATGTAATTACGTACTATCACGAACATTCGCGTTAGCATGGTGTAGTGCCATGTTAACAAATACACCCTTAGGTTATACACTAGCTTCTTTCCGCGACTTCGTCTGCGTGGACTTCAGAATTGGGTCCAAAAAGAAATGAAAAATGTGAAAGTAATACCAAATTTCAAAGCTGTCTGTCTGCGGCTTAGCTCGTTCAGAATTTTAGAGCTAGTCCCAAGATATATTATTAACTAGCTTCTGCCCGCGACTTCGTCTGCGTAGACTTCAGAATTGGGTCCAAAAATGAATGAAAAATGAGAAAGTACTTAATTAAAAATGGAATAAAATTTTCACCCGTGTAATAGATTGCGCTGTTATAGAGAAAAATACCAAATTTCAAAGCTGTCTGCCCGCGGCTTAGCTCGTAAACTATTTTCAATTTTCCCTAGGGAACTACTTAAGGAATCGGGATAAAAGGTAGCCTATGTTCTTTTCCATGTCAAAAGCTACATGCATGCCAAATTTCATACAAATCCATTCAGACGTTTTTGCGTGATTGAGTAACAAACATCCAAACATCTAAACATCCAAATATCCAAACATCCAAACTTTCTCATTTATAATATTAATAATTATAGTATATTATTAATTAATTAGGATTAGGATGTGTAGAGATGTAGATGATATCTGACTTCAACTAATAATAATAAATGTGGACAACATCACATACATTGCTCCGAATCCAAAGTAAGTAGCTAAAGCACTTGTGTTATGGAATCAGAGACAACGAAGGTACCACGAACACCAAACCTGAGTCAATGTAGAAAAGTGTTTTTCTACATTGACCCATACGGGGATCGAACCCGGGACGTCAGAGCTGGCGACAATTTGAAAGCAGTCCATAAATGTCAGGCCTCTTTTCATATAGAGAAGGAACGGGCATTGATCACAACACTTGCTCATTGAAGGCGATTTTAGATTCAAATTTTTGTTATCCAGTTTTCCTCACGATGTTTTCCTTCACCGATTGTCAATGATGTCTTAGAATAATTAAGAAAGTAAAAATAAATAAATAAAATAAATATCTTGGGACAATCTCACACACGTCATCTGACCCCAAACTAGGCAGAGCCTGTACTATGGTAACCAGACAACTGATAAATATACTTATATATTTCTAAATACATACATATTATATATAAATAACACCCAGACACAGAACAAATGATCGTGCTCATCACACAAAGATTTGTCCTGGGTGGGAATCGAACCCTCGACCTCCGGCTTAGCAGTCAGGGTCACTAACCACTAGACCAACAGGCCCGTCTTGTCAAGTAGATTGTCAATAGAAGAAGCGGCGGTAGTCTAATAATGGCTAGGGCATCGGACTTGCAATCATGTGGTTGCGGGTTCTAATCCCACCCATTACACTACCGACGTGAACCCACTCGTAACACAAGTATCTTAGCTTAGCAAGATTAACAAGATTACTAGTAATGTGCGACCCACATTGCTAGTAATCTTTTTAAGGAAAAAAAATGGTGTCTTAGAATAATTAAGAAAGTACATATAACTTTTATGAAGTCACATTGGTACTTGCCTGTAGTGGGTTCGAATTGCAACTTCGTGCGCACAAAACCGTTCATTGAACCGCTGGACCACAACTAATTGATTACATGTGAATATTAAGAAACCAACTTCAATTGCAGAAAAAAAAAACGCAGTTTTGCTTATCTGTTTTGATTTGAGACAAAACTGCAGAATCGATTTTAATGAAATTCATCTGGGATTACTTCTGTAGCAACGATGAGATTTTTTTTCAAATCAGAATTTTGTTCCCGGTAGTCGTTATAATTTTGCATACTTGCTGCGCTCCGCGGTGTTAGTAAGCCGCCGTATATCAGATAACTTATTTTATCGGGTTTAAAGTAGCCTGCAATAATCCTGGATACCAGCTACCTCCATATTTATTTATTTAATACTTTATGCACAGTGTACATAGGTGGACTTAATACCAGAAGGCAAATACTCCATACCAAATTTTATCAAAATTGGTCCAGCAGTTTGAGCGTTAAGATTTAACAAACATACACTCACAAACGTTGAACTTTATAATATTTTAATTTGATATCGTGTCAGTTTGTACTTGTAATGGCGCCCGGATGAGTCGAAATTCATGTCATACTCCCCGTCCCGCGCGCACATGTTATCACTCAGGGGGGTGTCACATACGAGATTGTCAAGCATAGTATAGATGCAAAAAAAAAGTTGTGTATATTCTGCAAATCTCTGCAAGCCCCCTTTATGCATAACCGTGATATAGTCAGTTAACCTTCAGTTAGTTTATCTTGACAGTTAAGTTGTGTTGATAAGAACCAAATATTTGGTTTATCAACGATCTATCAATATTGACATTCCCACGCATAAATTTTGATGTCACTGCACAAGTGCGAACGAAGGTGTATTCTAAAAATTACTAATTTTTTTTTATGTTTTAGTCATTTTATTCATGTGTGTACTTACGTATTGTGTTCGAACATTACTTTTAAATGCCTGAACAGATTTGGATGTAGGTATACTATATGATATCATAGGAATCCTTACATCTTCCAAAAAGACACTAGCTATACAGGTGAATTTAAAAGGAGTGAGTATATTCAACGAGGTAATCCAGTGCATAAAACTTAACAGCTTTTCCCAAGGAACATAATCGAAATAGGTCGGAATATTATGACGGAAAATTAGCTTTTGATACCAAGTCAGGTCAGGAGATCAGATAGAAGTAAAACAAGCCAAGCTATTTTAAAAACATGGCCTCCGGTTTCGATATCTAATCACCAGTTCTACAGCGACTGTCTTTCTGATCTCCACAGTTACTGGGTAATACAATATCTCATATTAAGACTAGTTGTCAGAATTTACACGTAAGTAACAGCTGTCAAATATTATTTTATACTTATAGGACACTAGCTGTAGCCTACGACTCCACCCGCGTGGGTATCGGTTATCGCCGCAAGAAGTACCTATGTCCTTTCTCAGGCTCTAGACTATCTCTATACCAAATTCCATTTAAATCGGTCATTAGTTTAGGCGTGATTTCGTAACACACAGTCAGACAGAAACTTTCGCATTTATAACATTAATATTAGTAAGGACTAGATGTTTTGAGATTTGACTGTAATGTACAGTTTTACCGTGGCTTAATATTTGCGCTATGAATCTCTATTGAATTATTTAGCACGTCATACAAATAGTATTAAACTTAGTATGTGTCAATATGTATTCATAAATGTGAGGACATATTGTTAATATTAATATGATGGATGCGTGTATAAATTCAATTCAAAAAATATTTCACTGTAGCGGCGGTAGCCTAATGGCTAGGGCGTCGGCTTTGCGATCATGTGGTTGCGGGTTCGTATCCCACCCATTACACTACCGACGTGAAACCTCTCGTAAAACAAGCATCTTAGCTTAACACGAGGGGTTAACCAGTAATGCTACTATACTAGTAATGTGCGACCCACATTGCTAGTTATCTTTTTAACAACAAAAAAATATTTCACTGAACTTTTTGCCGACTGACGCGGGTTAAGTCGGAAGCAAATAAAGCTAGTGATATTATTATTGTTAGTGTTTTTATTAATGTTGATATTATTACGTATTTATAATTTGATACAGTTTTTAATCCTACTAATATTATAAATGTCAAAGTGTGGATGTTTGGATGTTTGTTACTCAATAACGCAAAAATGGCTGAAGGAATTTAGATGAAATTTGGCATGCATGTAACCTTTGACATGAAAAAGACATAGGCTACCTTTTATCCCGATTCCTTAAGTAGTTTCCGATGGAAAATTGAAAATTGTTTACGAGCTAAGCCGTGGGCAGACAGCTTTGAAATTTGGTATTTTTCTCTCAGCGCAAGCTATAACACGGGTGAAAATTTTATTCCATTTTTCATTACTTTGTTTTTTTTCATTTCTTTTTGGACCCAATTCTGAAGTCCACGCAGACGAAGTCGCGGGCAGAAGCTAGTTAATAATATATCTTGGGACTAGCTCACACACGGCCATCTGATTCCAAACTAGGCAGAGCCTGTAAAGAGAAGTCGTGCAGCGGAGGTCGTGGGGAGTTCGGAAACTTCATTTCAGAATTAAAATTATTTACCACATGTTCTATTGCAGGTCTGAGATTTCTAAATAAATAAAGAATTTGGTTTGTACGTTTTACTATAGATACCATAAAAAGATGTTGTAAAATAAATAAATAAATGATTAATAAATTAATTTAAATGTTACTATTTGTAATAAAATTATCCGTAGCTTTTATATATTAGAACTAGCTGTTCCCCGCTACTCTGCCCGCAGTACCATTTTTTTTAGTAAAAAATATAGCTTATGTTACTCAGGGTGAATGTAGCTTTCTAATGGTGAAAAAAATTTTGGCACAGTAGTTTTTGAGTTTATTCATTACAAACGTACACACACACAAAAATACAAATCTTTCCTCTTTACAATATTTGTGTAGAATATCATTTGACGTATGTATATATCAATACTTTCATTTAATTTCATTAAAAAAAGTTGTTAAGTGAATAAATTATATTGAACAGTAAAAATGTCACCCCTAACAAATGAGATGTCGTAGCAATTTTCTTCGTCTAGACACCAAGATTCACTTTTGCATGATCGAATCCAATTTCCTCCGAGAAAACGATTTGTTTTCTCGATACATTGATTCGATTTTGTCTACAAATACAAAATAAATATTACTGATAAACAACTTCCAAATAGTAAAAAAAATAAAAAAATACTGCCTCTGATTCTGTTAAACACTCAATAAACTTATTTTAGTCCATCGCTATCTCTTTCACTTGTACATAATTAGAAAAGGACAGACGAAAATTAGAGCTGTCAAATTTAGTTCCGACTAAAATTCTCATACAAATTTGCCGATAAGTAAAAACGTGTGCACTAAAAACACAGGTTCAAGGCGAAAACTAAGTTGACATTTCTTAGTTAGTTGTTATATATTGCCGTCCTTGTATGACGCTTTAAGTTAGTAAAAGATAGCAATAGTTTAAATTTGGTTTAGTTTGCGAAGCCTAGTGGTTCAATGACCGGACTCGTATACACTTGTTTGCAGGTTCGAACCCGGGTAAGTACCAATATGACTTTTTTCAGAGTTATATACCTATAACTCTGAAAACATAAGACACCATTGACAAACGGCGGCGGCGAAGGAAAAAAATTTAATCCTTGTGTTGCGAGGGTTTCACAAACATTCAAATCACATGCACAAAGAACACCCAGACTTGGAACAAGCATCTGTGGATCACACAAATGCTCGTCCCATGCGGGGATCGAGCCCGCAGCACGTCGCGCACAGTGGTAATTAGCATGGTGACCTATACGCTCGGTTATCCGTGCAGTCAAAGTCTTCGCGTCAGGAACACCGACGAATTGAGTCCTTTCTCATTTTTTCCCAGAGTTTCCCAATGTTTTGTGTTCGAATTCCAGTCTCACAGATGAGCAGTACAGAGCGACTGTCCATCTGACCTCCACAGTAACTGGTAACACAAGAATCTTACACGAATGCATTATTGCATAACATATATTGTCATGGTTTCTTCGAAATGCTGTTCGTATGTGTATCATCAGCGTTTTCGATATAACCGGCTGACGCTACCTAAGCAGGAATTTTCGTTACTCATTTATGTACTTTGACTGGCTTAATGGTAAGTGACCCTGACTGAAATCAGAGATTCCCACGCAGGATAGATCCTTGTGTGATGAGCATGATGATTTTATCTGTGTCTGGGTGTAATTTATCTATATTACGTATGTATTAGTAAATATATATGTATGTTTATCAGTTGTCTGGTCACCATAGTACAGGTTCTGTTTAGTTGAGGATCTGATGTCTGATTACACCCAGACACAGAACAAATCATTATGTTTACACCCCCGTACCTCGGAAAGCTCGTATCGCCGTTGGTCCTGCGCCTGATCCCTCTCCGGTCGTATCGGTCTGCCGTCCCTGAGGACTATGAGAGTGAAGGAACAGAGAGTGCACCTGTGTTTGCGCACACACTTGTGCACTATAATATCTCCTGCGTACATAAGATTGGCCGCCGAGGCCGAAATTCGGTCTGGAGAGATTATAAGTAGGGTTTAATATTTTGGTATAGTATTGAATCTGAAATCGCCAACTCTCAAGAGTGATGAGTAATTTCTGTTGTATAAATATAAATATTTATTTTTAATTCTCTGTTTATTGTTATAATAATAATATTTGTAATGCACATTATTGGTTTTGTGGGGACGATCTCACACACGAATATACATATGAAACTACTAGCAAACCATGAAAACATATCGTCAATCTATAATACTCCTTTTAATCAGAGGGGCTCGTGGCGAAGTGTAAGGCGTACGATTTGACCTATAATAAAGGTTAAGCCGCGCTCGCTGCGGTTGGTCCGTGGATGGGTGGCCATTTCTAAACATATCGAGCTCGCCCCCTCCGTGCCTCGGAAAGCACGTTAAGCCGTTGGTCCCGACTGTCATACAGTGATCTTTGATAGTCGTTAAGTCATTACAATTCTGACAACCAGTCTTAATAAGGAATATTGTATTACCTAGCAATAGCTCCATGTAAAATACGGTATTTAGCTAAATCCGGTAAGACTGGACGCCGACCCCAACATAGCTTTGGAAAAGGCTAGGCAGAAGTCTGGTCTAGGGTCACCCATCAATAGGCCAACCTTAGCAAACATCGCCTCACTTTCAAGCAACAAATTTTCTTTGTTCACCAGTATATTAAAGCCTGTTCTTTTCCAAAATTTAATATTAATATACTGTGAAAAATATAAAATACAAGCTCCATCCTGCGGTTTTACTCGTGTACTCTACAATATTAGCAGGATTGAAAGCTTTATTCATTTTACATTAGCTGGGAATTGAACCCCTGTACAAGACGGTCGTCACACGGTCTGTGGAGTTGTAATTATGCAGATTGTATGCACATCACTATTTGCACGCGTTATCGGCTCAGTGCAGTGTTGCTACTCGATTTTAGAGATGGGACAAGTTAGTTATCGATAAAATAAATTATATGATGATATATTAGTATTTATTTTGAGTTTGGTATTGGGTTGTTTGGTATTTTCCTCCGGTTTATCCAGAAGGTTTTGAATATATGCTTATGAAGCGATTTTGAAACTGTTATTATTCTCTCTAATCACCGCTAATGAGACACAATTGATTTTCTATTGTAATGCGGCGATCGGTCGCCGATCGGGGACGAATAGGTTATTTAACATTCTAAGTACCTATACATTACACACTTAGATGTCAAACTACCCATGACTGTTATTTTTGAAAACTTATCAAAATTATGAGAAGGTATAAATTTAAGTAAAGAAATAAATCACGTTATTATTTATTTACATTATATGTTTATTTCAATAAATCATACATTATTCAAATTAAAATTAAAACTGCATGCGACACAGTATTTTATTTATTAATTAATTAATTTGATACTTTAAGCACAGTGTACATAGGTGGACTTAATGCCAGAAGGCATTCTCTACCAGTCGATGATACAGAAAGGTGTGGTAAATGTCCATATTTTATCGATACCATAAAGTATCGACTGTGTCCTCTCACTAGATCTGTCGCTACGTTCGTATAATTAGGCAATGTCTACTAAAGCGGAACGTGTTTGTCTGTTTGTCTGCAAGATGAATTTGCCGTATAAATCATATTGTTTGCATGTCACAAGGCAACGGGGCCGTTTATAACAAATAGGTTTTAGATATCAAGGCTGTCACAAAAGTTTATATACAGGGTTAACTTAAAAGGAGTGCGTATATTCAACTAGGTAATTAGGTGCATAAAACTGAATCACTTTCCCCAAGGAACATAGGTCGAAATCTTAAAATGGATAATGAACAATTGACTTTTCATACAAAGTGACAGGTCAAGTGACTTTATTATGTTTGTATGAAAAGATGATTTTCAATTTTAAGATTTCGACCTATGTTTCTTTGGGAATATTGTTCAGTTATAAATGTGGCATAAATAAACATCTACTACAGAGCTCCTACCTCAGAATAATAACTAAAGTAAGCTCCCACAGAGTTACATTCCAGCCCCATTCAAGGCAAGGTACATTTCGACAAGCGATAACGATGATAGAAATTAAATGACATTAAATGTAAGGAAATAACATTTCTCTTCGTTATGTCACGTGAATCACACTTGTCACTTTCATACATATTTTGAGCGATTCGATCAGCGATAACGATGGTAGAAATGTACTTTGTCCATATAAATGACCATGTTTAACTTGCCCGAAGATATTTTACTAACTTAAATGAAAATAATGCTATCTACTTTATTTAGAAAAAAAAATACATTATTGTTGTATTCTAATTATCTCATTTTAATAATTTAATCAGATAAATATTTATTGGACACCTCATTAGCATCAATTAATTAATCATTTATTTATTGAAAATTAAATGCTTGTAATATTATAATATGGAATCCGATATGAAATAAATTAAAGAGAATTCATATATTACGTGACTCAAATTTAAATTATCGCAAAAAAAAAACTGAAACGCCTTGTCATATACGAATACAATTAGCTATTTGCGCCCCGCTGTGCTACGCACTACTTATCAAATTATTTTTTCAGTCTTAAATGTTAAGTAATCCAATTGTCAGGTACCTCCATACAAAATTTTATCCAATTCGGTCGAGCCGTTTGAGCGTGAAGGGATGATTAAGGCCCCAGAATTACTTTTGCTTTTATTATCCTACTAATGTTATAAATGTGAAAGTGTGGATGTTTGGATTTTTGTTACTCAATCACGCAAAAGCGGCTGAACGGATTTGAATGAAATTTGGCATGCATGTAGCCTTTGACATTGAAAGAACATAGGCTACCTTTTATCCCGATTCCTTGAGTAGTTCCCGAGGGAATACTAGCTTTGAAATTTGGCATTTTTCTCTATTACAGCGCAAGCTATAATAGAGAAAATTATACAAGGGTGAAAATTTTATTCCATTTTTAATTACTTTTTGGACCCAATTCTGAGATCCACGCAGACGAAGTCGCGGGCAGAAGCTAGTATTATTATATACTAGCTGCCCGGACAGACTTCGTTCTGTCAAAAGTAAATTTTTTTTGCTTATTATTTATGTTTTACACCTTTTAAACCTTCCCTGGACTTCCACAAACATTTCAAGATCAAAATCAGCTAAATCGGTTCAGCCGTTCTCGAGTTTTAGCGAGACTCACGAACAGCAATTGATTTTTATAAATAGATTATGGAGGATGAATATTTTTATTAAGACCCTCTTCATCATAACATTATATACTTTTTAAGACTGACAATCTAAAGTTTTTTACGCTTCAATCAAATGAAATTAGTATACACTAACAAGGTGTCGTATTACGGGCAGTATGAGTCGGATTTAAAGACTGTGGTTCCGTATGGTTAGGTTACAAGGAAAATTGGCCAGAGCTCGTTGAATTAATTTAGATATAATAATATGTTCGGGAATTTAAAACGGTTGCCAATCACGTCCTTCATTTTTTAATACTGACCTATTTTTGTTGGTAGCTGTCAAGGAAAAATAATATTGAAAATAGGTATAAGAGTAGTATTTTTTTTTTATTTCAGAAAGCCACAATATCGTATAGCAAAAACAACCGATAAATAATTTATTAAATTTTAGGGGGATATCGCGTGTCAAGAATCCGCTAGGGTTGCTAGTGTCGCATAAGGTCTTTCTGACAATTTCGACCAATTGCCGGCCAGTAGCTTGTCTCTCATTGGTAGATAATGACAGATAAACCTTTTGCGACACCAACAACCCTAGCGGATCTTTGACACGCGATAGCCCCCACCGATTTTTTTACTTCTTCATTCATTTTTTTTCTTTCATTTATATTTTCCTTAAAGAACCCTAATTTATTTCTCGAAAGGTTTTATTATTACTCTTACGGAACCCTAAAATAAAGAGATTCAATTAAAATATTCAAATGTTATGTCACTCCATACATTTGAATGGGCCTAAATAGTTTTTATAGTGAGTTTTTATTCAAAACAAATCATTACATGTCATTCACTCTTGATGTAACTGGAATTTTAAGCTTGAACCGACTTGTGAAAATGATGTTATTATTTATTGATATCGTATAATGAAGTATATAGCTGCGCCCTGCGGTTTTACTCTCACTATTCTCGTTTGAAAGGACTAATTGAGATACATAATATATTTTATGTTAGACATATTTATAAATTAGAAGCGGCGGTAGCCTAATGGCTAGGGCATCGGACTTGCGATCACGTGGTTGCGGGTTCGAAACCCACCCATTATACTACTGACGTGAACCCACTCGTAACACAAGCATCTTAGCTTAGCACGAGGGATGCGAACCTCATTGCTAGTAATTTTTAAAAAAAAAACTACTAGTTTCAGCCCGCGACTTTGTCTGCGTGGACTTCAAAATTGGTTAAAAAAGAAATGAAAAAAGTTAAAGTAGGTAATGAAAAATGGAATACAATTTTCACCCGTGTTATAGCTTGCGCTGTAATAGAGAAAAATACCAAATTTCAAAGCTGTCTGCCCACGGCTTAGCTCGGAACAATTTCAATTTTCCCTCGGGAACTACTTAATGAATCGGAATAAATGTAGCCTATGTTCTTTTCCTCAAAGGCTACATGCATGCCAAATTTCATCCAAATCCGTTCAGCCGTTTTTGCGTGATTGAGTAAAATATAACATCCACACTTTTACATTTATAATATTAGTAGGATTGATGTACCGAATTCCATCTAAATCTGAAGAAGTTTTTGCGAAAAGTAATAAAATTACATCAATTTTCTTATACTTTCACAATAAACTATTTTAAAATCAATCAAAATGTATTATCAATAAATAAAAATTGCTCAATGCTCATTCCGTCTCTATATGGGAAGAGGCCTGTGCCCAGCAGTGGGACGTTTATAGGCCGGTATTATTATTATTTATGACTTACTTACAAAACGCAAATCCATTCCAAAATGTAATATCTTTGTAGAAGAATGTATCTGGCGAGAGATTTAATAAAAAAATCTATTATATATAATTCCAGTGTCACGATGTTTGTCCGGGATGAACTCCGAAACTACTGAACCGATTTTAATCATATTTGTACAGCGTGTATTTGATCAGTTGTACAGTTTGATCCAACTTGAAAGATAGGATAGCTTACATCTCAATTATATAAAAAATTGAGACAGCGGGCGGAGAGCTGCGGGAAAAGGCTAGTAATATATAAAAAATAATCATAGTCTTATAAAACCCATAACACGACCCTTTAAGTCCCCAACCGCGACACATTTGCCCAGCGGTGGGCATTAATAGCCGTATTATCACATGTATTTACATTCAAATTTTTCATTTATGTAAAATTCATTATGTAGTCGTGAATGCGCAAATTGGTAATAAAATTTAAATATTATAATTGATTCTGTTATTTATGTCTTGTTACCTTCAATCGGAACGCCTACTTATGATTTTTGAGTAGAACCTAGAACAATACATTAAATGCGAACTCACAGCTACGCAATAAAACGATTTTGAGGTTTAGAGTACGCTTGTATCAACAATCCGATCAGAAGTTACGGAGGTGCGCAAACACACATACATTTTCATCTATATTTGTAATAAGTATATTGTCTTTTTCAAGATTACTAGCAATGTGGGTCGCACATTACTAGTAATCTCGTTAACCCCTCGTGCTAACTTAGCTTAGCACGAGGGGTTAACGCTTGAGTTACGAGTGGGTTCACGTCGGTAGTGTAATGGGTGGGATTCGAACCCGCAACCACATGATCGCAAGCCCGTCGCCCTAGCCATTAGGTTACCGCCGCTTTCAATATTTTACGGAAATATACACACTTTTAAAATGATAAATTCTTTTTTGTAGGACAGTTTTTAAACAAAGACATTTCGTCCATTTTGAAAACTAACTGGATATGTCAATCGTGGTAGAGTAATTAGTATGGAGTTGTCAGCCCAAAAAAATGATAAAAAAACTCTCACGGACATAGTGTTGTGCTATGCGGCGTTAATGTGACTGTCACGGATGCTTATTGGCTCTTGTGGATTTGTGATGCGCGGCTGTTGATAATATCGATATCGATATCATTTAAATTGATTTTTTTTTTGGTTTATTGTTAGTGTTTATTAACTTTTAAATAGTGTAATCTGTGCAAACTATTTTGCGGTCAGCTTTACTGTACCGTATTATACGTGTAGCGACTGCTGACTGACTTCTTCAACTTATTTTACTGGGTAATACAGTATCCCATAGTAAGACTGCTTTTTATTAATAAACAATTAATATGACTGCACGGATAGCCGGTCACCACGCTAATTACCACTGTGCGCGACGTGCTGCGAGTTCGATCCCCGCATGGGACAAGCATTTGTGGGTGTTCCATAAATGCTCGTTCCAAGTCTGAGTGTTCTTTGTGCATGTGATTTGAATGTGTGTGACATCCTCGCGACACAAGGATTACATTCCTTAGTGCGGGCGTCGTTTTCCGAGGTACGGAGGGGTCTCGGCATGTTTACAAATTTAATGGTCACCTATCAATGAGCGCCTTCAATTGCTGCTGCTTTTATTCGAAAAATGCACAAAAACATACCTAAAAAGAATGTTCTTCATTCTCATTACCTCCCAAATCAATAAGACATCACAGTTTTCTTGTTTTATGTACTTATAGACACAAGTCATTTGGATTAATTAATGGTAATTGAGCAAAGAATGGAGTAATTACTGAGATATAGTATTCAACTCATTACTGGGCCGAGTTCAATTAAAATATTTAACAAGGTTTAATAACTGTGTCATACTGTGTTACAGTTAAAAACTAGAGGTTAAATATTTCCTGCTGTAAAAATATAACTAGCAGTTAGTTAACTATGAGTACGACTTTGTCATGGACAATCTTTTTTTGTACGCCAACTGTGGCAAAACATGTCGAAGCATAATAATTCCATTATTTACCACCTCTATTTGCATCATTCATTATGTACCTATAATGTCACGCATTTTTATATAAATAAATATATCATTATCTAATCATATCTTTATTGTGTGCTTACTACTGTAAAGTTTCATCAAAATATGCTTAGCGCAAAAGAGTAAGAAAGGCGACCGTTAAAAATATTGATGCGTTTTCGATAAATATTTTACAAGGGAGAGGGTTAGTTTTTCTACATTGAAAATAAATGTACTTATAAACAAAGCTGTGATCTATAACTAGGGAATTATAATCTACTGAGCTCGCTTACCTGCTGAACCTTCCAAATTAAACCTTATTAAAAGGTAATTAGAATTTTATTTCGCAAAAAAATCAACCCGGGTCACACATTACTGGTATTCTTGTAACACGTTGTTACGAGTGGGTTCACGTTGGAAGTAAAATATGTGGGATTCAAACCGGCAAACACATAATCGCAAGCCTGATGCCCTAGCCATTACGCTACCGTCGCTTTTAAAAGTTATTCGTGACCAAGTCATCTTTGTTTACGTTTTGTTATAACGAATGGCGTGGAGACTGGGTGCGGCCAGTTGCCAAAAATTCTAATACATTAGATCGCACGCGATTCGTTTATATTCATTACTTGTTTTTTAAAGAACTCTAGTTAATCGTATTTATGTATTAACTTTCATTTTAATATGTGTAGAGGGTTCGTAGCTTAGTGTTAGCGGATTAAAAAAGTGGAGGGGGTGTGTAAATCGCCAATACCAGCCATTCACAATAGACAGTCGTAACGATAGGTAGAGTGCTATAAGGTCTTTCAGAGAACGGCACTATTCTTAGAAACCCACATTTTTGTGTGGTAAAATAAAACTATCGATAGTATTTTCACAGCACTAGCACTACAAATATTGGAGTATCGATCGGGTACTCTGCTGCGTCACATGTAGAAAGCTGTCGGTTGAGGACTGTTTCATTAGGTTTGTGGTTTACTATGGTGCTATGTCCTATGAGGGGTAGGTAGTAACCAAAATTGAATATATCGTACAGATTTCACGAAGTAATTTTAAGTCTCAAAAGAACAGTAAATATCTTTCGAGAATTATCATTAATTAATCAATCATATTCTTTACTAGCTTCTGCCCGCGACACCGTCTGCGTGGACTTCAGAATTGGGTCCAAAAAGAAATAAAAAATGGAATAAAATTTTCAACCGTGTTATCGCTTGCGCTTTAATAGAGAAAAATACCAAATTTCAAAGCTGTCTGCCCGCGGCTTAGCTCGTAAACAATTTTATATTTTCCCTCGGAAACTACTTAAGGAATCGGGATAAAAGGTAGCCTATGTTCTTTTCCATGTCAAAGGCTACATGCATGCCAAATTTCATCCAAATCCGCTCAGCCGTTATTGCCTGATTGAGTAACAAACATCCAAATAATTATACAAACATCCAAACATCCACACTTTCACATTTATAATATTAGTGGGATTGTGGACCACATGTAGGATACAGAAGTCATGTTGTATAGGGGTCAACTTTATCCCGCTTTCTTAGCTACAATGATAAATTAGTTAGGACTATGTTCATTATTCAATAATATCGTAGAAAAATAATAAATGTAAAATTACTTGGAATGGATAATTAGAATTGTATTTAAAGCAACAATGTCAAGTGAGATATAAGTTACTAGCTTTTTTTCGCGACTTTTTTTTAAATATAATTGAGATGTAAGTAACCTATCTTTCAAGTTGGATCAAACCGCACACAGTGTGCAAATTTGATTAAAATCGGTTCAGTAGTTTTGGAGTTCATCCCGGACAAACATCGTGACACTGGAATTATATGTAATAGAAGATACCTATTAAGATGTATGTAGATGAAGATTATATACATTAATGTCATTACATACTTAATTAATTTATAATCAATCACATACATAAAGTGCTGGACGCATCGTGATTAATGCCAAATTAATTTATAATGTGTAAGGGACTCGTCAGTTAAGAAGTCGTTAATAGTGTTATAACATGTGACAGCATGGCGTGAAGTCAGTTGAGATTCTCTGAAGTCATACATAAATGTTGTTTCCCCTCTTCCCTCACCGGACGCTACCTAAGAGTCAAATGCTTGTCTAAGTATGTTGAAATGGTCACCCATCCACGGACCAACCGCGGCAAGCGTAGCTTAACCTCTATAATCAATCAAACCGTGCGGCTTACACAGCTATAAGCCCACCTCAGCTTAAATATAGAATTAAAACCCAAACGATTTCAATCTCAGGGTTATATCTTGATTCTTGAATTACGAGTACGTACTTTTGCGTTGACTCTTTGACCGTGTGAAGATCTGCCTACACCAGTTTGTATAAAAGCGTCATAATACGTTTACACATCGACACAGCCTGTCTGTGATATTTACAAATGACATGACAGTGAATAGTGTCAATATTGACAAGTTAGGGATGGAATGAGTATCGGTAAACTGATTTATCGATAAAATTAATAATTCTTTATTTTAAGTTAATATTGTCTGATTGTTTGCGCATCAAACAAAAACACTTACTTGAATGTAATTTTTAAGATTGTATTGCAGAGGTGTACTTTGACATATGCCGTATAATTTATATCGATACGCGTACGAAGTTGCAGGGCAATAATAATGTACAAATAAATCTCATGTATTGAGTCGATAAAGACAAATGCGAACGAAAATCGGTCAGTATTAAATTATTCTAATAATACACTTCATACACAGCAAACGGGTAGTCGATACTATGCTATACGAAAATGAATCTTACGTCATATGCAATAAAGGCGTTTGTATTGACAGTGATTGGAAGTACTGTAGATGTTACTATAGACTAACAAAACAATTATTCAACACTTGTTTACAACTAGTAAGACATTGCGAGACCTTTTAACGACAGATCAAGCTGTAATGTAGTGTTCAGACGGGCGACAATGCGATTTTTTTGTCGCAACTATTTTGCTTTTACAGGATTAATTTAAAAGGAGTGCGTATATTCTACAAGGTAATTAGGTGCATAAAACTGAACAACTTTCTCCAAGGAACATAGGTCGAAATCTTAAATTGGAAAATGATTTTTTCATACAAAGTGACAGGTCATGTGACTTATGTTTCTATGAAAAGCTGATTTTCAATTTTAAGATGTCGACCTATGTTCCTTGGGGAAAGTTGTTCAGTTTTATGCACCTGATTACCTCGTTGGATATACGCACTCCTTTTAAATTAATACTGTATATGTTAATACCCCACAGTAGTATGGTTCATTTTTTTTTTTTTTTTAAACGACGCCCGCACTAAGGAATTTAATCCTTGTGTCGCGGGGGTTTCACAAACATTCAAATCACATGCACAAAGAACACCCAGACTTGGAACAAGCATTTGTGGATCACACAAATGCTTGTCTCATGCGGGGATCGAACCCGCAGCACGTCGCGCACAGTGGTAATCAGCGTGGTGAGCTATACCACTCGGCTATCCGTGCAGTCAAACTTGTTCTCCAACAGACGAAGGCCTCGTAAAAGACCTAGGCGGAGATGGACGCCTTGAACCTCCGACAGTACTCGAACCCGCGACTACCGGTTCAACGCATCCAGTTCCATTGCCAACTAAGCTACAGAGGCCGTTATTGTTATTTGAATAGTGGAAAATATATTTTTAACTATAATAGTTAATTACAATATTGGTGTAAATTTATAGATTTTCAATCCACTTCAAAAAAGAGACTGGAACAATTAGTCGGTTTTTGTTGTTATAGTCTTTCTTCCGTATAAGTTAGTAGAAGAAATTTGTATAATTAACAAATAAATCATAACTTAATTAATTATAACATGCAATTAATTAACAATTACCATTATCAGTCGGTCGTCTGAACTCGACTTTACATAAAATTAATTATTTCTAGATAAAGTCTGAATTTGAACTCTTGACTTATTAATTAATTTATTAATTGCTATACTCACGACTCGCCCTTTCTGTTGCAAGCAGAGTTATTATAGACTGTAGGTATGGAGCGATTCGAACTAAATGGCCACTGTGAGCATGAGGCGAGTCGCTGCGCCGTGACAAAATCATGCACCATGACTGGCCTGTTGGTCTAGTGGTTAGTGACCCTGACTGCTAAGCCGGAGGTCGTGGGTTAGATTCCCACCCAGGACAAATCATTGTGAGATAAGCACGATCATTTAATTTTGTTCTGTGTCTGGGTGTTATTTATCTATAATATGTATGTATTTAGAAATATATAAGTATGTTTATCAGTTGTCTGGTTGCCATAGTACAGGCTCTGCCTAGTTTGGGATCAGATGGCCGTGGGTGAGATTGTCCCAAGATATTATTATATTATCAAGAAGATATTACCAGCGGGGTGCGGGGTGAGGTACTGCGCAGTGTGTAACTAACTTCACAGCCGCCAATAAGTTTCAATCGCAACAGATGCCTCGAAGATTTACCTTTTTTGTAAGCTTGCTAGCAATGTGGGTCGCACATCACTAGTATTCTTGTTAACCCCTTGTATTAAGCTAAATGCTTGTGTTACGAGTGGGTTCATGTCGGTAGTGCAATGGGTGGGATTCGAAACGCCGACATGATCGCAAGTCCGATGCCTTAGCTATTAAGCTACCGCCCCTTTCAAATACGTAACTTTAAAAAAAATAGATTTATTTATCTTTATCAAAGCCTATCTCGAAAACATACTGTCTTTAACATTCTTTTTTATTTGTATATAACTAATTCAACTTTGAGAATAGTATAAGTTTATCAAAATCAAATCAAAAAGTTTTTATTTCTTATACACCTCAAGAAGGCGCTCAAGAAACGTTATATACTAATCTAATAATTCTACGTGCTCGGTTCCAAAGTGTTCTTCCCATGGAGAAGAACCGGCAACAAACTCCATAGGTTACTCTTAAACTGAGTGGTTTAGAAGATGAAACTTTTACACAAACTAATATAGGTACATAATAATAACAATAGAATCTCCATAGGTTACCCTTTTAAGTAAGCGGTTTAGTAGATGAAGCTTTTACACAAACTAATATATCAATAAATAAAGCCTTAATTTATTCGCAAATCTTAATAGATTATCGAAAATTATTAACTTTACAATTCCATTTTAACCTCTTTTATGGTAAAATGTTGCGTTTTTGGTAACCTGGCTTTGAACCCACAACCTTGCATACAAATATCTTTTAATAACTAAATTATCATATTCTTCTCGTGTTTATAAAATCACAAAATTTATTTGTCGTAAATTATAACTTAATTAACTTTGATTGGATGTTATGGCATTGTTTTGATGGCTTACGTGTGATGTTAGGAGCACGAAAATGATGAGATATTATTACGCAATTCAGGTGACGACATTTAAAAAATTATGCTGAAGAAATGTTCAACTCACTGACAAACAAATTCACAGGATGTTTGGAAGGGATACCCACAAAATATATGTGAGATTGAAGGTAGTATTAGTTATTTTTTCCCTATTGATTTAAATTCTAAAGGGGTCCTTGAATACTACCGAAATATTGAAACGGCGGTAGCCTAATGGCTAGGGCGTCGGACTTGCGATCATGTGGTTGCGAGTTCGAATCCCACCCATTACACTACCGACGTGAACCCACTCGTAACACAAGCATCCTAGCTTAGCACGAGGGATTAACGAGATTACTAGTAATGTGCGACCCGCATTGCTAGTAATCTTTAAAAAAAAATTGTAATGTATTTTTATATAAAAAAAAAATACACTACCTATACTTATATAAAAGTTAAAAGCTTTTAAAGTTAGTTGATGATGCATATTCTATCTCATTTTCGCAAAAGAATGAAATAGCTATCTCTTGCTCGCGGCTCTGCCCGCATGGACGTCATTTATCTACAAAAAGCCTATAGCCTTCCTCAATAAATGGGCTATCTAACACTAAAATCATTTTTCAAATCGGACCAGTAGTTCCTGAGATTACGTTCCACCAAACAAACAAACAAATATACATTATGGTTGATAATATACATTATCCTGTTTTTGGTATTATTTCATTTCATTGTAAAACACACAACCCACTTTACGGTGCGCAGTTGAGCAAATTTGATTATGAACATAAACAGTTCAATTTGTGAACATTGAGATATTTATATACAACATGTAGTTATTAACTACTGAAGTTAAGGTGAAGACGTTTAAAAAAATTAATAAAATTTAAAGTATTATATTTATAAGATTATTGGATGTTTGGATGTTTGTTACTCAATCACGCAAAAACGGCTGAACGGATTTGGATGAAATTTGGCATGCATGTAGCCTTTGTCATGAAAAAGAACATAAGCTACCTTTTACCCCGATTCCTTAAGTAGTTCCCTAAGGAAAATTGAAAATTGTTTCCGAGCTAAGCCGCGGGCAGACAGCTTTGAAATTTGGTATTTTTCTCTATTACAGCGAAAGCTATAACACGGGTAAAAATTTTATTCCATTACATTCACATTTTTCATTTCTTTTTGGACCCTATTCTGAAGTCCACGCAGACGAAGTCGCGGGCAGAAGCTAGTCATTTTATAAGACACTTATGATTTTGAATGACAATAATAAAACTCATTTTTATTAAAGTGTGTTCTTCGCCTTAACGCAATGTGTTTATCCGCTTGCGCCCACGCAACTCCTAAACTGCATGTCGTGTTGTCATCCCATTGTGTGTATCCGTATGTGTGTGAATTTCTCTGCAACAGTCGTGTATCAGAGGTTTTATGACTTAATAATGTTTATCTTTTCAACCAATGGCTGAGCAGAAAGACTGGTTATAAATATGTTCACATTTTTCGAATATTGTATGTAAGTAGTAGACTGGCCTGTTGGTCTAGTGGTTAGTGACCCTGACTGCTAAGCCGGAGGTCGTGGGTTCGATTCCCACCGAGGACAAATCTTTGTGTGATGAGCACGATCATTTGTTCTGTCTCTGGGTGTTATTTATTTATCTATAATATGTATGTATTTAGAAATATATAAGTATGTTATCAGTTGTCTGGTTGCCATAGTACAGGTTCTGCCTAGTTTGGGATCAGATGGCCGTATGTGAGCTTGTCCCAAGATATTATTATTATATTATTATAGTATGCACTTTGTCACGCGAGTGGAGCCGCGGGGAACGGCTAGTAGGTATGTATAGATATATAAAGACATAAATATTTTTTTAAATCTTACATAAAAAAAATGCAGTCGAGCATAGAACCTCCACCATTTATATTAGAAGTCAGTATAAGAAATCTGAAATCCGTGCATTGAACCTAGCCCACGTTATAAATACTCTGAAAATAAAACTAAATGAACTTTGACGAAAGTCACCTTTGGCTTATTTCAAAGTTAAATCTAACCCAAAAACGCTGGCTGACAGACAAACGGAAACCGAACCTGCACTGTTTATTTTGGCTCAAAACTGAGTTATTTCCAAACCGTTGATAGAGAAATACTTTCACGAAATCATTATTTTGCTTTTCGTTTCTACAAATGATTTCTTTTTATGTTTATACTAGCTTTAGCTCGCGACTTCGTCCGCGTGGAATCCATTGAGAAATAAACATTTTCAATTTACCACTTTTTTCGCCCCTTTGGGGGGGGAATTTCCAAAAATCCTCTCTTTGTGGTAGCCTACTCCTCCCAACAAACACACATGCCAAATTTCAGCTCTTTACGATCAGTAGTTTCGGCTGTGCGTTGTCTGTCAGTCAGTCAGTCAGTCAGTAACGGAAGAGTTTTATATATATAGATTTGGCGGAATAATAAATAGGTTTAAGTGTTTGCAGATGAATCAATTACGATGCTATTTATATAGAATCAATTGCCACATGTATGACGGTGCGTCACTTGAAATCGGCACGATTGATTACGCTTCACAATTCTCTTTTATTTTTTTACTGTGACCCGCAATACCGCTCGTGGGTGTCAGTTATCGTAAAAAGTAGCCCATGTCCTTCTTCACGCTTTAGACTATCTCTGTACCAAATTTCATTTAAATCGGTTCACTAGTTTAGGCGTTATTGCGTAACAGACAGGCAGAGGTACTTTCGCATTTCTAATATTAATGTTGTAATATAGTACTTAGTAAATTTATCCTGTAGAATGTCGTGGCGATTGCAAGACAGTTTTTTTTTGTTTTTGCTTAGTGGTTCAATGTCGGGATTTTCGTGCACACGATGGCAGGTTCGAACCCACTACAGGCAAGTACCTACCAATGTGACTTTTTCAAAGTTAGTGTACTTTCTTAATTATTCTAAGCCATCATTGACAAAGGGTGAAGGAAAATATCGTGAGGAAACCTGGATTCCAGAAATTGGAATCTGAAATCGCCAACCCACTGTGAGCTAGCGTGGTGATCAATGCTCATTCCTTCTCTTTAAGAGAAGAGGCTTGTGCCCAGCAGTGGGACATTTATAGGCCGGTTTGTGCTTACGATGTTCCACAAAAACTTTAACAAGAAGCGAGTTATTCCCATAGTTCATCGTTAATTATATTGAAAGCTGCTAACAAGATTATCATGGCCCTGTTAATTATCTAGTTATTTCGTAACAGGAGTGTTTTGTAACTAAAGATAACTCAGTTTAGATCAATCAGCGAACTTACTCTTGAGTTTAACTAAATTAATAATAATATAATAATATCTTGGGACAACCCACACACGGCCGTCTGATTCCAAACTAGGCAGAGCCTGTACTATGGTGACCAGACAACTGATAAACATACTTGTATATTTTGTGTATATAACACCCAGACACAGAGCAAATGATCATGCTCATCACCCAAAGATTTGTGCTGGGTGGGAATCGAACCCACGACCTCCGGTTTAGCAGTCAGGGTCACTAACCACTGTTATACTGTATAACCCAGTAAATGGGTTGTGGAGGTCAGATAGGCAGTCGCTCCATGTAAAATATAGTATTCAGCTAAATCTGCTAAGACTGGAAGCCGACCCCAACATGGTTTGGGAAAAGGCTAGGCAGAAGACAAAAAAAAACACATTTATTTATTCGCCATATGCTTTCTTTGGATTAAACAATAAACCTACAACTCTCGAAATAAGAAGCTGTCAACAACGAAAACCTTTTTGCATTCCGCCGCACTACGCAACATATTTGCATTTAATCTTAATTGCGAGGGGTTGAAACTACGCCCTAGGGTTGAAATGGGGTAGTTTCAACCCCCAAGGGCGGTTATCACGTGTAATTGAGTTATGTTTGACAGGAGTACTATCATGGTGTGTTTAGATCAGTGGGTCGGTAGAGATAAAATATTGATAGATTATTGTTAAAGTAAACAACAATATTTTTCTACCTGACAACGGCGAAGCCAAAAATCTACCTTGGCCATTTTTGTACATACAGGATTAATTTAAAAGGAGTCCGTATATTCAACGAGGTAATCAGTTGCATAAAACTGAACAACTTTTCCAAAGGAACATAGGTCGAAATCTTAAAAATACAAAATCATCTTTTCATACAAACAAAAGTCACGTGACCTGTCACTTTGTATGAAAATTTCATTTTCCAATTTAAGATTTCGACCTATGTTCACACTTAATTACCTCATCAGATTTCAATGTTGGAATCCAGGTTTCCTCACGATGTTTTCCTTCGTTTGTCAATGATGTCTTAGAATGATTAAGAAAGTACATAATATGTTTTTGAAAAAGTCACATTGGTACTTGCCTCTGTTCGAACCTGCAACCATGTGCATAAGAGTCACCACGATAATCGTCTTTGAGTGATGTAAATAAAATACTTTACTTTTTAAAATTGTAAACTCTTTTTTTTGTTTGATGCTTTTTTATAATTTGTAGTCTATCCAATTGGTCGCTTTTTCCATAAAAATTCCTTCTGCCTAGCCTTTTCCCAAGCTATGTTGGGGTCGGCTTCCAGTCTTACCGGATTTAGCTGAATGCCGTATTTTACATGGAGCGACTGCCTATCTGACCTCCACAACCTATTGCTAGGTAATACAGTATTCCATGGCAAGACTGGTTGTCAGAATTGTAATGACTTAACGACTGTCAAAGATCACTGTATGACAGTCGGGACCAACGGCTTAACGTGCTTTCCGAGGCACGGAGGGGTCTCGGTATGTTAACAAATGGTCACCCATCCACAGACCAACCGCGGCGAGCGCGGCTTAACCTTTAAGTATCGGTCGAAACGTTCGGCTTACACTTAGCCACGAGCCCCTCCTTTTTCCATAAAAATATACAGACTTATTTGTAAAAAACTACCTCGCAGGAGTTAACTAACATCTTAAGCAACATCTGTTCTACGACTTTTGATAATACGTTAGTTTTTTTTTCATACTTCATACACCACATTTAGCGCCCTAACGCGTGAGTAGAGTAGAATAAAGATCAAACACAATACGTCAGACGCTTAATCTATAATCCCATAAGCCTAAGTTCGTCAGGCGAGTATGCAAACTACTGGGCATTAGGGATGGTCAGCCCCTGTCCGGTGGCCGTTCAGTAAGGATGGTGTAGGGTGACTATGAGGTAGCTTGAAATACAGGATATTATTTACAAGTATTATTTATATGCTTTGCTGAAATATTAAAATTAATAAAATTAATCAAAGTGGCTTTATATCTACTACTATTGATCATAATATAAAATTAAAAATACTAAAATAATTTATTATTTCTTTTTTTTACCACATCTCATAAATATACATTTTCTTACATAATAACGCATTTAAAATGCTTAACAGTAAAGTTTATAATAATATTTCTGTTATCTCTTATCTTATTGTCCCAAGATATTTATTTATTTATTTATTTTATTTAATCTAAATTTACTTATTCGTTTAACCTACCACAAACGTATTTCATTAATTTTAAAAGGGTTCCTTGAAATGAAAATATTTTAATTTTGGATAGTTTTTCAGCAATTAAGCTCCAGAAACAACTAAGATAAATCTAACTCAATGAGTGTTGAAATATAAAAATGATTAAGAAATATCGCCAAAGATAACTTTCTGGATCCCACGCAACACACACTTGTCACAATCAGTATTAATTAATTAATTAATTGGTGAATTGCGAAAGTAAACGCTTACAATTGAAGCGATTTATTCTTTGGACTCAATGAACTAAAACTACCGAGTGAGTTTCTTGAATGGTTACAATCAAGTTCAAATTGTTTCTTTACTACATCGACATAAAGGTGTGTTTACTAATTTTATCAAATTCAGATTCTATTACGATAATTATCTGTAGTCATCTATAAAAAGGTTAAGTTTTTGAGTTTGTTTTCGTTTTTTTTTTGTTTACTAAAATAAATTGAGGAAAACAAAATTAAATGCATTTACTAATTGTGTTAAAAATATTGTTTAATTGTGACTTAATTTCTCTTTGACACGAAAATGTTTATTTGTGTTGGTATTACGAAATGAGCGGATGTTTCAATTGCTTGCGTTTTGTTTACTGTGGTATGTTTAATTATTTGTTTAGATACGTCAGTGGTATACAAATTTTCTTCAATTACTTGTGAGATCTGGTGTTTAGTAGTAAAGGATCGTTTTTTAATTCTCGGTGAAAAAAGAGCGGAAAACTTCCTCTCTTAGTTCAATGGCCTGTATATATAATTCTGCATTCAACAAGTGACAGTGAGCATCAAAACACACAATGATATTTTGCATACCTAAAGGCAAAATATGTTTGGGACATTTTTTTTTATGTATCTTCCAACGCTAGGTTTTTACACCCATATTCGCAAATAAACGATTTGATTTGATTTGAGCATAAGTTGTGATACAAGTAACTTGTAGGCTACAGTGTGTAGTTAAAGGCCATTTTTGATTGCCAGTTATAAATAACCAAAAAGTTGTTACAGATGTTAAACAAGCTGTTTTGAGTCAAATTAAATATCAAGCGAAAGGTATTTTGACCAAAACAATAAGAACAAATTACAAGATCTAAGATTTGATAGATCTCTAATATTATAAGTCGGACGTGTTTCTTTGGTTGAACACGGTTATCTTAGAAACTACCGGCCCGATTTGAAAAAAAAATCTTTCAATATAGCGCTTAAATCGAGGATGACGAGCGGCAATAAATATTAATCTTGATCAGCATTGTAACCTAAAGTGAGTAAGTAAACTAACTAAAATATTGTTAAACGCACTCATGCTTGAACTAAAAAACTTTTTTTGAACCACTTCTAAACTAAAAAAGGACTCAAAATCTCGTCGGATTAAGAATGGAATGTTCCAAGGCATTATATTTCACGGCTCTCTAGAGTTACATTTAAGAATAGGTAAGTTAATCTATACTGACAGACGGACGGACAAAAGAATACCAGGGGTTGAGTTACTGGCTCAACCTATCATAGTATTTATTTGATCCTTTTTCTGAGACTTATATTAAAATGGGAAATGGTAAAATAAGAATTTATTAAATCATTGCATCTTCAGTGATTTTTCAGTAAGTAATTTGTTTTTTGCCATATGTCAAGATTATATTTATATATATATATGTTACCGGCCAAACCCGATTTCAGGACAAACTAGTTTTGCCTAGGCTAAACTAGTTCTTCCTATACGCGATAGGATTAACTAGTATAGCCTAGTCCAAACTAATTTGTCCTAAGCCCGATAGGATAAACCAGTTTAGCCTAGGCTAAACTAGTTGAACCTGATATAAATACGCACACTCTAGGAGAAACTAGTACGGCCTAGTCTAAACAGTATATCTGTTGTGGACCAGGTGATTAAAGCGGGCATTATTTATAATGCACGAGCATTATGAATAATGTCTAGCTTTATCGGGCTAAGTGATTATTTACTATCTTAACTTCATTATTTATCACATTGCACGGTCATTATTATGTTGCTACATGATAGTTGGGCAATTTGATAATAAAGCTATATTTAACACACATAAAGTCGTGAATCGCTTGAAAGGTTTTCCAGCACGGGGCGGTCGCTGCCGCGACTCCGCTCGCTCCGCTCGCCGCCCTCGTGCACGTAAGGGTCACCATATTAACCTAACCTAAACCTACCGGACGTTGGGCAAAAAGTTTTCAACACAAAGTCGTGGGCGTATTTATATTAGGATCAACTAGTTTGGCCTAGCTAGGTGAAACTGGTTTATCCTATCGGGCTTAGGACAAATTAGTTTGGACTAGGCTATACTAGTTAATCCTATCGCGTATAGGAAGAACTAGTTTAGCCTAGGCAAAACTAGTTTGTCCTGAAATCGGGTTTGGCCGGTAACATATATATGTCTCTGGTCTGGGTGTTTGTGGTACCTTCGTTTTCTCTGATTCCATAACACAAGCGCTTTAGCTACTTACTTTGGATTCGGAGCAATGTATGTGATGTTGTCCACATTTATTATTTATTTATTTACGCGTAACTTACCACAATTTAGTACTTGAAATTTGGTCATTAAACCATTTAACTTCGTAAATATCTCACAACAATGTCAGACAACACACACTACATAAACAATGGGAATCAGATGTTCACATACATATCTCATCACCTTGCTCCACCCCTCTGTAATTACGGAAAACAAACCAAAAGTAAATTTACTATTATATTTTGTGTTAATACTATTTATAGGTATAGTTTTGAATGTCTGCCTCTCTTTACTTAAATTTTATTACATTAACAATCCTTACATGAATTTACAAAGTTTATTTTTCGGTTTTGTTTTCCAGTTTCCTTGTTATGTTTAATGATTGTCTATCTGCGCCCTGCGGTGCTACCCGCGGTTTAACACCTATGTGTTAATCTAGGGTGTCAGCTAATTCCATACCATATTTCATTAACATCGGTCAAGCATTTTGTGCGTGGAGAAGTTACAAAAATACACTTACGCACACACTAACAAAAATTCGCATACAATATTCGCATACAGTAATAGTATGATGATAATGTACAAAATGAGACAATTTAAAAAAGAATTCAAATAATACGTTTTCTCTTTATTTTTGACAAAGATTTATATTGTTTTAATTTTTATGTAATTACAACCAAAAATTATCTTTTTTATTTATGTCGTAGGTATACTTTAATTTAGTTGAAGTATTTTTAATTTTATCAACTATTTATTGAAATGATTTAATACTGTCAAAAATAATTTGTAAAATATCCACTCATTTTTAACAGTACCAAAATAATATTTATTTATTCTTCTACGAATTATGGTCACCCTACTCCTAATCTTTTATGCAGGGGTCGTAAACTGTGGGTCAATTTGCAGAGTCCCTGCTGTCACGGTTTTATTATTTAACAATACATATAATTTTTAATTGTTCTCCAGTTTTATTGTAAGATAATTTAATATTTATATCTTAATTTAGCAAGTGGAGAAAAATAAAGGGGTTAAAATTAACTTTTCATACAAAGTGAGAGGTCACGTGACTTATGTTTGTATGAAAAGAAGATTTTCAATTTTAACATTTCGACCTATGTTTCTTGAGATAAAAGTTCAGCCTAAAAACAAACTCTTCAGCTTTATAATACTAAATATAGAAGTACAGATAAAACTTATTACAAAAAGACATTCTTAAAGAATATTTTTCAGAGTCGGTCACCAATCGTAACTATAACCACGATAACAGTTGCTTACCTTCAATTGAGGAATGCGTCATAATCCCAAGAGAGGCCATTGTGTCTCCCCTTCGTCAATACACCATGATGGTTCAATTATTAATTTTATTAAAATGGGTACGATGAACTCTTGAGGGGTTAACCGACTTTGTCGAGTTGGGTACTGTATTTTACAGCGGGCAGAAAAACTAGGGAACTGTATAATTATTAATTTTCTTTGTCCTAAATCTATAACCTACTAGTTGTGCCTCGCGGTTTTACCCGCGGTATATCAGATACATATTTATTTTGACAACAACAGACAACTGATAAACATACCCATATATTTCAAATACATACATATTATAGATAAGTAACACCTAGATACAGAACAAATGATCGTGCTCATCACACAAAAATTTGTCTTGGGTGGGAATCGAACCCATGACCTCTGGTTTTGCAGTCAGGTTCAGTAACCACTAGACCAAGAGACCAGTCAAAGTCAAGTTAGCATACAGCCTAGTATTTGGCACGGCTCAATAAAAACTAAATTAATAGAAATAAACTTAAAGAAGTCGTAATACCGTTATTTTTATTAATTTATAACATACCAATTAATATAAAAAATCAATTAAAGAAATTAAAACGTTTAATTATTTTATAGAGTGCCAACATTCTTGTTTTACTACTTGCTATTGCCCGCGGGTTCGTTTGCGAGATAATTAATGAAACAGAAGCGGCGGTAGCCTAATGGCTAGGGCGTCGAACTTGCGATCGTGTGGTTGCGGGTTCGAATCCCACCCATTACACTACCGACGTGAACCCACTCGTAACACAAGCATCTTAGCTTAGCACGAGGGGTTAACGAGATTACTAGTAATGTGCGACCCACATTGCTAGTAATCTTTTTAAAAAAAAAAGAAAAAAAAGAAAAAAAAAAAAACGAGTATTGATTAGAAAACGGTTCTTGATATTATAGTATAGAAAGGGACTGTTGTCAATATCTCTAATATTATTATACTAAGGAAAGTTTTGTATTTTTGTTTGTTTGTCACAAATAAATTCAAAAACTATTTGATCAACATTAAAAAATTCGCTTTCATCATTATTCCGGAAAAATATCTAATTGGCTACATTTATTACTTATACCTAAATTCAAGCGAAGCCGCGGGTGAATATATTGGTATAAATATAGAAGGCGAATAGTTAGTAGTGGTAATATATAGCGGTTCAAAGTTCGGATTCGTATGCATAAGCTTGCAGGTCAACCCGGGCAAGTACCAATGTGACTTTTTCAAAGTTATAACTTCCTTAATCATTCTAAGACATCATTGAGAAACGGTGAAGGAAAAAATCGTGAGGCAAACTGGATTCCGAAAATTGGAATCTGAATGCGCCAACCCGCAGTGAGCAAGCGTGGTGATCAATGCTCGTTCCTTATCTATATGGGAAGAGGCCAGTGCCCAGCAGTGGGACATTTATAGGCTCATATTATGCTCTGAAATTATTAATAGGATTTTGACTAGAACGTTTTTCAGTTGCTAGTATTTACTGTTAACAAAACAGTAGATATAAGTTTCACCAATATCAGTCGTGTCAAAACAAATATTGTTTAGTGTAACTATGACTGAAATTTGTCTAAAAAAATTACCTAATTAATTTCAAAACTTTCACTTCTAAAGCTACAATTATATGAAGTTTTATCTTAATCCGTTCAACAGTTTCCGAGCTACAGAGAAAAAGAAAAAAAAATGTTTTTGGATTTCGTAAATTTTAATTTAATTTTTTAACGGCTATTTAACATACTTTATGATCTTTTAAATATAATTTAACTGTGCTTCCAAAAAGGTTACGAAATTTTAACTACCTGAGGTCTTTTTGACCCTAGGCGCCTATGATATATGGGGTTCGATAAAATCTGTTGCGGTCAAAAACAATGTTTTTAGGGGCTTTGACTAGGGATGGGTACGAAATTGCGGATACGGATATATCTATACTATACTGCCAGTCGAATTGAAAAACATCAACTTATGTATACAGGATTGTGCTTTAGGAAAGGAGTGGGAAAATGAACTTTTCATACAAAGTGACAGTGACAGATCACGTGACTTAAGTTGTTTAGTTAGTTTTATGCACCTGATTACCTCGTTGAATATACGCACTACTTTTAAATTACTCCTGTATCATAGCCTGAATTAAGAGATTTTTAGACTATTTTTATTTAAGTAAAGTGTTTCTGAGTGAGTATATTATGACATTATTTCAGATTAACAGATGTATATTCTTTTCAGAGTCGGATACGGGAATTTATATTAGGAATTGCAAAATTGCCGAAAATTGCATAAGAATTTTGGGATTTACATGATTAGTTACTAAATCATATGTTCGAACTTCCCCTAAACGTTTATATGGGAAATGTCGGATACGGTTTCCAATTAATTCTTGTTTCGGATATGCGATAGTTTCGATTACGGTTACAGGATTCTATCACATCCCTAACTTCGACCCTATTAACGTCCATTTTTTGTTCGTTTCATATTTCATAATCCATATGGTTATAACAAAAACTATTTTTTACTAATTGTTGTTTTTATAAACATTGTGGTTTAGTGGTTTTAGATGAATTTTATGCACAAGGGTGCAGGTTTGAATTCCAATTACAATTAATGTGACTATAAATGGTCTTTTATCTTAGGTTTCCGATAAAAATAATAATTAATTACCACGTGCATACAAATCAGGTACTTTAGTTTTTTTTTTCTTTTCAGACGCTTAGAAAATGTTTGGAAAAAGTTCATACCATCGTTGTTGTGATGTTTAAAAAATAAACTACTAAATCGATTACGATGAAATTACATTGCACCACTTGTGTAAGTAACCCTTTTTTTAATTGATCTTCAATGGCCAGAGATATCACGTAACAAACATACCAAAAAACGTACAGTTGATTTAATAACCACCTCCTTTTGAGGTCGGTTAACCCAAATATAGGCTTACCTACATAAGTGGAATTTTGTAGATAATCATAGTTTACTGCTCACCTCAAATATTTCAACATTAAAGTCGTGAACATAACAAATACTAAGTTTAAAAACAATTCGAAAAATTACAAAAATCTCATAGGTACTCATTCTTACACTATGTCTATCTCTTTCACCCACGGTTATTACACTAATGAGAAAGCGAGACAGACATATACGATGGAATGTAACGAACGCCAGTAAATCACTTAACGGCTAGTGATGGGGCGTGTCGATAAATTTATATCTCGACGAGATTTCCTTTGTTTTATAAAATTGTGTTATGAATCAGTGTTCTATAATTATATGTTTTCCTCTTTGTTATAACAAAGGGACATTGTAGTTAACCCATTTTAATGTATTTATCAGTCTTCTTGTTTTCGTATCGATGGTTAGGTAATAGAAATATTATACAGTATGTTGCATTTTACATTGTTTCTCGCAAATCAGTATTATAAGTTAAAAATAGAATAATACCGGCCTCTAAACGTCCCACTACTAGGCATAGGCTCCTTGCGATAATATAAAGAAGAAATGAGCATTGATTCCCACGCTTGCTCACTGCGGGTTGGCGATTTCAGATTCACGATTTTTTCCTTCACCGTTTGTCTACCTGGGTTCGAAACTGCAACCATATGTATGCGAATCCGGTCATTGAACCGCTAGGCCACCACGACACTATTGTGTTAAAAATATGTTGTTTATAAATTACCGACTAGTTCCCTAGCTCCCCCATCCCCCAATCTCACGTGAAATCTCATTTTCAAAATGTGGGTTTCTTACGTAAAAGCGTTGGATTGTTAGTGTAACAAAAAAAAATTGCTTCGTGCTTTTATCGACTAGTTAAGACTAGTAATCAATATTGCTGAGAGTTTAATTATAAGTGTAATAAAAATTTAACTTAAGCATGCATGTATGTTTCTATCAGAAAAAAATTGCGTGATATTAGCCGAGACCCCCCCTATCTCCAACGTAAGATTAGATGAGATTTGACTCGACCCCCTCCCCCCTTAAACATCTCACGTATTTTATGAACGCCCCCTAAGTGAACTCTGCAAACAATATTCGGAAACATTGTCGCTAGCTCAGCGTTATTGTTAAAACTACATCACTAGTAAGAATGCAATGTATTTGGTCGTCTGTAGTTAACTGCGCACCTAACGAAGTGATGATACCATCTTTGACAGAGATGAGGTTGACAACATTTCTTACAATAAAATGGGTTCAAGACAAGCTAGTGCGTCGGAATTGCGATCATGTGGTTGCGGGTTCGAATCCCACCCATTACACTACCGACGTGAAGCCACTCGTAACACAAGCATCTTAGCTTAGCACGAGGGGTTAACCAGATTACTAGTAATGTGCGGCCCAAATTGCTAGTAATCTTTTTTAAAAAAAAAAAGGAGGGATGAAAGTCACAACAAAACAAGTTAGTCATAAGTATGACTGTCGATGGGTATATAAGCAGAGGGAGACCGAAAGAGAGATGGATGGATTGTGTGAAAGATGATATGAGAAAGAAAGGAGTGGATGCCGCGATGACGAGTAATAGAGAGGAATGGAAGGAAAATACGCATTGCGCCGACCCCATATGAATGGGATAAGGGCAGGAAGAAGAAGAAGACGTACATTTGACAATACAAAAGTTGTCATCGGACCTCGTGGCTATGAGTAAGCCTAAGGTTTGACCGATAATAAAGGTTAAACCACGCTAGTCGCGGTTGGTCCGTGGATGGGTAACATAAACTCCTCCGTGCTTCGAAACGCACGTTAAGCCGTTGGTACCGACTGTCATACGGTGATCTTTGACAGTCGTTAAGTCATTACAATTCTGACAACCAGTCTTACAATGGGATACTGTGTTACCTAGCAAAATGGATTTCAACTCAATAGAATTTTCATGGTTTTTAGAATAAAAATAATGCCCCCGCCTTGTGTACAATTTTAAGTTTGTAAACAAATTACTTTCTTAATTATTCTAAGACACCATTGACAATCAGTGAAGGAACAAATCGCGACGAATCCTGATTTAAAAAAAAATGGAATCAGAAATTTTCAACTCGGAATGAGCAAGCGTAAATCCGTACTCGTTTTTCTTCTTTATGGAAAGCGAGGAAACAAATTCCTTAAAAAAATAATCAGAAATAGCCAAACCGTAATGAGCAAGCGTCAATATGTCAATTATATCAATCAATGCTCGTTGCTTCTCTTCCGTGGGACATATTTATAATCCGGTATTATTATACAGGATTATTTTAAAAGGAGTGCGTATATTTAACGAGGTAATCATGTTCATGAAACTGAATAACTTTTCACACGAAACATAAGTCGAAATCTTAAAATCGAAAATCATCTTTTCATACAAACATAAGTCACGTGACCTGTCACTTTGTATGAAAAGTTCAATTACTATTTTAAGATTTCGGCCTATGTTCCTTGCGAAAAGTTGTTCAGCTTTGTGCCCCTAATTACCTCGTTGAATATACGCACTCCTTTTAAATTAATCCTGTATGTACAAAGTACCTAACTACTAACTACTTAAAATTATTTAGTTTATCAACAAAAGGTAGTCAACCTCTGTCGTAACTTGATCTGTAGATGTTATCAGGACCACAGACTGAGTCGCGGCTAGTTACTTTATTATTATACCAACCAACCGTATAAGGGACGAGAGGTTTCTTAGTAAATCTCGCAAACAATAGGGATGTTCCCTAAGTATGAAATGTAAAAATATATTTAACCTGTCAATAATATAATATCATGGGACAGCTCACACACGGCCATCTGATCCCAAACTAGGCAGAGCCTGTACTATGGTAACCAGACAACTGGTAAACATACTTATATATTTCTAATTGCATACATTTTATAGATAAATAACACCCAGATATAGAGCAAATGATCGTGCTCATCACACAAAGATTGGTCTTAGGTGGGAATCGAACCCACGACCTCCGGATTAGCAGTCAGGGTCACTAACGTGGTGCGAGTACCAAACTGCTACCTGCATCTTGTATTGTCTGAAGACTTCTGGCCTCAGGGTGTGGTGTTCCGTCGCTTCCGCGGACAAGTACCAACAGAACGCGCTAATACGTAGTGCTAGGAAGTTTTTTACTAACATTAGTTATAAGGTTTATATACTAACTCAATAATTGTATTGTAATATATATGTTAGTTTGTAAGGTATTTATCTATGGGCCTTAGTTGCCTGAAAATAAATGATTTATTATTTATTATTATTATTATTACTAACCACTAGACCAACAGGCCCGTCAATATAATATTCGCGTTAACCCCAGAAAACAATAGGCCCGCCAATGTCAATGATAACCTTTTGTTACAAATTAATTAATAAAACGTCGAAGGGGGCGTGGCAAAGCTTCCTCTGATGACCTGTCAACGAGCTGTCAAAGCGCTCAAGTGACAAGTCGCGAAATCCGAACATGGTGGACGTATCATTAGACAATAGTTACTTAATCTAAAGATAATTGATTACATTTAACTGTTTACTGTTAATAATTTGATAAAGTTTGTGTATATGTATCTGTTAATGCTTGACTGCACGGATAGCAGAGTGGTATAGGTCACCACGCTAACTACCACTATGCGCGACGTGCTGCGGGTTCGATCCACGCATGGGACAAGCATTTGTGTGATCCACAAATGCTTGTTCCAAGTCTGGGTGTTCTTTGTGCATGTGATTTGAATATTTGTGAAACCCCCGCGACACAAAGATTAAATAACTTAGTGCGGGCGTTGTTTTAAAAAAAATGATTCTTTTAATTAATTAACTGCAAGTCCTAGTTTTTATATTTAAAAAACGGAATAGCAAAATATGTTGCTAAGCGCCTTTGTATTTTTATATTATTTTGAATAAGTGATTCTAATATTTTTTAGATAATTGATAAAACTTCGTGTTACAATCATAATCATCTCCACACGACTGACACTTATTTTTTTCCCTTTTAAGATATATATTTTAGGGTATCTTAAAAAGGAAAAATAAGTGTCAGTTTTTTTTATTATCTAACTGTCGCATAGATATGTTTACCTTTTATATATCCCAATTTTCTTAAATTTTTGATCTTTGTACTCGACCTACATATTTAATTACGTCACATATAAACATGACCTGACAGGTTATAGATATCTAGAGCTTAGTTAATATTTATTTTTGTTAAAACTAGATTAAAGTATTATAATGGCCTCGATTCTGTTAAACACGTACTAAACTAACTTTAGTCCATCGGTATCTTTTTCACTCGCACATATTTAGAAAAGGACAGACGAAAATTAGAACTGTCAAAATTAGTTCTGATTAAAAATCTCATACAAATTTGCCGACAAGTAAAAACGTGTTCTCTAAAAACACTGTGATATTCAAAGGGGAAACTAGTTTGACGTGTCTAAGTTAGTTGTTTACTGTTGCCGTCCTTTTCTCATGCTTTATGGTAGTAAAATACAGCAATGGTTTAAATTTAGTTTAGTTTGCGTACAGAGGAATCAGCACCGATTCGCTCGACAGGAATCCGCCATTTTTATTCTATAGGCTATAAAGTAAACAAAAAATAAACTGTCGTCAACATCTGCGTAGCCTTTTCCCAAGCTATGTTGGGGTCGGCTTAGTCTTACCGGATTTAGCTGAATACCGTATTTTACAGAGCGACTGCCTATCTGACCTCCACAACCCATTACTAGGTGATACAGTATTCCATAGTAAGACTGGTTGTCAGAATTGTAATGACTTAACGACTGTCAAAGATTACCGTATGACAAACAAAGAAAAATATGTAAAACTAGCTTTTATTCGCGGTTCCGCTCGCGTGGTGTTTATGAACATAATAATATAATTAGCCTATGTCACCCGGGGATAGTGTAGTTAACAGTGAAAGAATTTTTCAAATCGGTTCAGTAGATTCGGAGCCTATTCAATGCAAACAAACAAACAATCAAATCTTTCCTCTTTATAATATTAGTATAGATTTAATTCAGAATTTTACGCGTACATATACAGGATTAATTTAAAAGGAGTGCGTATATTCAACGAGGTAATCAGGTGCATAAAACTGAACAACTTTCCCCGAGGAACACAGGACAAAATCTTAAAAGTGAAAATGAAATTATCATACAAAGTGACAGGTCACGTGACTTATGTTTGTATGAAAAGTTGATTTTCAATTCTGTTTTTTTTTTCTGTATGCGCCTGCGAGTCGCTTTTGTTTTTTTATGCTCAAAAGGTGTACATAGGTAATATGTATAATAATAAGGGCATGTTCATCTCAACCTGTATTTTTTTATATTTTGACATGCGTAGGAGTTTATCAATGAGTGATGTGTTTGTGTACCATAACCAGCAACGCTTGTGTATGATAAGATTATCAAAGATTGATTAAATATGACTTATGGGGTAAGCAGGCTTATAAGACATAGTACCTACTACTTAAAATAAAAAATATATTCTATTTTTTGTGTGTGAAGTTCACATTTTAATTAGAAAGAGATATTTCAAAGGTGTTTTGATATTGTAAAAACATAGCTCTACAAACACACTAAATAAATAAAGTTTTATACTACGCAAACATTTATTAGAAATCTTAATTTACTTAACAGCTTATATATTAGGGGGCGTCCATAAATTACGTGAGGTGTTTAAGGGGGGGAGGGGGTCGAGTCAAATCTCATCTAATCTTACGTTGGAGAGAGGGGGGTCTCGGCAAATATCACGCAATTTTTTTCTGATAGAAACAAAAAAACAATTATACTATTTTAACCATTTCATCCAATTTGTACATGCTTAGTTAAATTTTTATTACACTTATAATTAAATTCTCAGCAATATTGATTACTAGTCTTAACTAGTCGTAATTTTTTGTTACAATGACCATCCAACGCGTTTACGTAAGAAACCCACATTTTGAAAAATCTCACTTGAGATTGGGGGATGGGGGAGGGGATTGAATAAAATCTCACCACATCTCACCAGGGGGGGAGGGAGGGACAGAAAATTAAAAAAAAACACCTCACGTCATTTATGGACGCCCCCTTACGGGTATACATTATTATGGAATCAATTAATTCTGGTATTTATATTTACGTCATATTTTAGGGTTCCGTATTTCGAATGGAAAAACAGAAACCAATAATAATCTTATAAATGCATAAAAAGTAGGTACATTAAAAATATGGTATATATCAAAAAAGTTCTGCTACAACTTATAGGATCACTTTTTTGTCCGTTTATCTGTCCGTCCGTAATTCATCAACTTTAGGACAATTAAATGCGAGACAAGTAGGTATTGTCAGTAATGAGGTTTTATCATGTTCCTATTCCCTAGAGAGGTTAGCAGAAAGGTATATTATAGGTGTATTGCAAGTCTAATATAATTATGGCAACAATGGCATGCATACGAAACCCAATTAGGCCCACATAGGGTACCAGTCCTATCCACAATCGAATTAAATGTACCATCAGACACATAAGTGATTTCTGCCCCCCATAGGAGTGACACTTTTGAACCGCGCTACTAGAGTCATTTAGTTTTAAAGTTAACGTTTCTAAAGCGCCTATTTTAGGTTTACTGGATATAAAAACATTTTGATTTTAAATTTTTGATCATAAGTTTTCCATTTTATACATAGTCAAGTCTTTTAGCCAGCCCACTTAGCCTTTACTTAGCCTAAGGCTATAATAGCCTTCCTCAAAAAATGGGCTATCTGAATCTAAAATATTTTTTCAAATCATTCCAGTAGGTCCTGAGATTAACGCGTTCAACCAAACAAACAAACAAACTCTTCGTATAATATTACTTAGTATAGATAAAAGGACTGTCTTACAGTGATCTTTGACAGTCGTTAAGTCATTACAATTCTGACAACCAGTCTTACTATGGAATACTGTATTACCTAGCAATGGGTTGTGGAGGTCAGATAGGCAGCCGCTCTGTAAAATACGTTATTCAGCTAAATCCGGTAAGACTGGAAGCTGATCCCAACATAGCTTGAGAAAATGTTACGCAGACGATAGGAGTATGGAAATATGGATAGTATTTAGTATATATTTGTATTTAGTTATATAAATCCTACTAATATTATAAATGTGAAAGTGTGGATGTTTGGATGTTTGTTGATCAATCACGCAAAAACGGCGACTTTGAAATTTGGTATGCATGTCTTCTACGCTATGGAAAAGGACATGTAATTTCTATAACGATCTCTCAAATAAATCCCGTGGGAAGATTAAAAATTGTTAACGAGTGAAGCTATACACCCAATTGTGAAGTCCACGCAGACGAAGTCACGAGCAGAAGCTAGTACTTAATAAACCTTGTTTAAATGCTACATACAACTATGTTATGTACAATATACTTTTACTTTTGCATATACAACTTGTGTGCCCGCCAGTACATGACGCGTGTCGTATGTCCATCTCACTTGGTCGCCCTCCGCCAATTATGTGTCAGTTGTGACCACATATTATACGGTATACTGAGATTTATGATATACTGCGACTTGTGAATGAGTTTATTCGTCGGAGTTTATTTAGATATGTTAAAATAAAAAAATATTCCAAATAGTTGGAAAATCCAAAAGTGCACGCCTCATAATCTCATTCATTACAATAAAATTGAGATTATTTGTAAATAATAATTAAACTACATCGAATTATACCGTGAAAAGTAATAGGCTTCTATTCCTCAAAATACTGAAGCCTATAAAATAAAAACCGACTCGATAAGTGAAGTATTTCGCTCGTTATCGTGACCACAAGATACGGGATCCGTACATACAGACACACGGACGTCCAAGACAGAACTATTTAAACAATTTTTTTATTAGTTTAAATAATAAAAAGAGATTTAAAAATATCATGAGTGTTAAAAATAGTGTTTTTTCTCAACATTTGTCTATTTATATTCACTTATAAAAGCAATAAAGAATAAAAAAAGTGACATTTTAAGTTGGAGAATCACTCGGCGTGCGTAATCTGACGGTAATAACTACCCACCTCAACACTTCGCTTATGAGGCGTGCAATAGACGTCAAGATTTCAATGTCTTACATAATATGTTTCGTCGTAATTAGGAAATAAATGTGTAATTTTGGTATTTACACCGTGTGTCTGAATTGAGAATTTAAACTTGAGTGCAACTCAAACTCCGATCAACTCAATCAGAAATTATTTATTTTTGGGGTTCTGTATTCTAACGTCGTCTGTCACTCGCTGTATCTCATGAACCAAAATAGTTAGAAAGTTGAAATCTTCACAGATCATGTATTTCTGTTTCCGCTATAACAATATATACAAAAAAAAGAATAAAATTAATATTCAAGGGGCTTCCATTCCACAGAAATGGTACGGAACCCTGCGTTCGGGAAGTAGGCGCGCACTTGGCTATCCATCAAGCTATTGCGGCTATAGAACATGCTAAAAAAATATACAGACATACACAAATACACTCAAAAACATAACTTACGGTAAAAATAATTGTATGTAATATCTACGCTACGCTAAAGATTAAGCCGCGCTCGCCGCAGTTGGTTCGTGGATGGGTGACCATTTGTAAACGAATCGAGACCCCTCCTTAATGCCGACTGTCATACAGAGATCTTTGACAGTCGTTAAGTCATTACAATTCTGACAACCAATCTTACTATGGGATACTGTATTACCTAGCTAGGGTTTTGGAGGACAAATAGGTAGTCGCTCTGTAAAATACGGTATTCAGCTAAATCCGGTAAGACTAGAAGCCGACCCCAACATAGCTTGGGAAAATGCTAGGCAGAAGAAGATCTACGCGTATAAAGAGATAAATAAAAGCCAATCGACGAAAACAGCCACTTTAAAGAAATCAGACACCACCAAAGGTATTAACTTACATAGAAAAACCACCCTTACCACTAAGAAAATAAAAGCGTTCAATACTAAAACCACCTCTAACCTACATTTTATTTTACTATAAATATAACAAGTCATTGTAACAAAACAGTAGCTCTCACCAATCCTTTGTATATATACACAAACAAACACACAGACCCACAGACAGACACAAAACGCCTTGGAAATTTAATTAAAATGTCACTCTTTGACAGATACCCGCTGTGTTGATTTGGGGTTCTGCACGAGTTGGTTCAAATTTTGGGAATAAATGAAATATACATCGATTTTAGAACAAAGACTTAGTTTTGTTGATAAAAATGTTTGCTATTATATAATAAATAACATATAATAATAATAAATGTGGACAACATCACATACATTGCTCCGAATCCAAAGTAAGTAGCTAAAGCACTTGTGTTATGGAATCAGAGAACAGAACGAAGGTACCACAAACATCCAGACCCGAGACAATGTAGAAAAGTGTATTATGAATTAGTTAGGAATGAAGAAACTTCTACAAAGGAATAAGAAATGAAATGATAACATTATTGTCAAACATTGGTATTTGTCTAGCGTAATTTACAGAGCAAAATAAAAAAAAACGTAACTAGAAAAAAAAAAATAGTAGGTATCTATGAGGTTATGAATAAAATGATTCATTTTTGTTATTTTATGCAATCTACACTAATAATTATATTATAAAGAGGAAAGATTTGTATATTTGTGTGTATGTTTGTAATGATACTCAAAAACTGTCATGCCGATACCAAACATTCTTTCACCATTAGAAAGCAACATTCACCCTAAGTGACATAGGCTATATTTTCTACTAAAAACATAAGTACCGCGGGGGAGTCGCGGGGAACAGCTAGTATATTATAAGTTTTTAAATTTAAAATGCCAAATATAATTAAAATAAAAAGTTAGCTTTACAATATACAATTTGACTGCACGGATAGCCGAGTGGTATACGTCACCCACCATGCTAATTACCACTGTGCGCGACGTGCTACAGGTTCGATCCCCGCATGGGACAAGTATTTGTGTGATCCACAAATGCTTGTTCCAAGTCTGGGTGTTCTTTGTGCATGTAATTTGAATGTTTGTGAAACCCCCGAGACACAAGGATCAAGTTCAATAGTGCGGGCGTCGTTTTAAAAAAAAAAATATACGGAACCAATTAAAATACCTCCAATAGATAACATTCCGAGGTGTCAAAGTATGACAAAAGGATTTGACAGCTCAATACTATTGTACTTTTTTTATATAACCTGCTGAGGTAGTCTGCCATTCAGCCATTTTAATTATAAGGGAAAAAATAATGATTTATGAGTGTCCGTTGAAATTAAGTTTGGCTCGGTAGGTACATACTTATTTAAGTTTGTAAGTATGAGATATTTTATTACAATAATTATACCGCGTGTAACAAAAACCCTGTCCAATCCCTGAGAGTATTGTTCGGTATCGTACTGCGAACACATATACGTAGTTATTAAATGGATTGGAGATTATTATTGATCCCCAGTGAAAATAATTAAATAAAAATAAAAACTGATCCAAAGCAACAGCAACACTGACCGCTCCTCAAAGTTCACGTACAAGTAAAGAAAATAGGCTACCCTTTATCCCGATTCCTTAAGTAGTTTAACTGTTCTGTTGGTAGTAAGTTTACTACCAACAGTACAGTTAAACTACTTAACGAATCGGGATAAAGGGTAGCCTATTTTCTTTTCCATGCCAAAGGCTACATGCATGCCAAATTTCATCCGAATCCATTCAGCCGTTTTTGCGTGATTGAGTAACAAACATCCAAACATCCACACTCACATTTATAATATTAGTAGGATAACCGTAAAGAAACTCCAAAACTAAACACTTTAAAATCGTTGCATTATGTAGGTATAATATTTCAAATGAAAATTAACTGAATTCCACACGAATTCGGTCAATAAAGCACAAGAAACCATATTTTAATAAAAATCTCTAACACTATAAAAAGTGTGTAGAATCAATTACAATGAACATGCGATGCGATTGTCTTATTGGGGTTTACCAAACGCTGCCAAGTTCCTCCGGTCGGTTTCTTTCTCGAAATTTGACCTATTAATTGAAGCGGCGGTAGCCTAATGGCTAGGGCATCAGACTTGCAATCCTGTGGTTGCGGGTTCGAATCCCACCCATAACACTACCGACGTGAACCCACTCGTAACACAAGCATCTTAGCTTAGCACGAGGGGTTAACGAGATTACTAGTAATGTGCGACCCACATTGCTAGTAATCTTTAAAAAAAAAAAACAAAAAAAATACTAATAATAATAATTGCCAACTTTGAATCACTTCTGGAAAGACCACATATTTTTTCCCCACTGCGTCATAAGGAGGTATTTTAATTAATACCCGGTTTCTATACAGGATTATTTTATATGGAGTGCGTATATTCAACGAGGTAATCAGGTGCATAAAACTGAATCACTTTCTCCAAGGAACATGAGACGAAATCATAAAATTGAAAATGAACTTTTCATACAAAGTGACAGGTCACGTGATTTATGTTGGTATGAAAAGATGATTTTCAATTTTACGATTTCGACCTATGTTCCTTGGGGAAAGTTGTTCAGTTTTATGCTCCTGATTACCTCGTTGAATATACGTACTCCTTTCAAATTAATCCTGTATAATCCTACTTCCTACTTCCTACTATATTATATATATTATATATTATATATATTATATATATTATATATTATATATTATAAATTATCCTACTATCCTACTTCCTACTAATATTATAAATGTGAAAGTGTGGATGTTTGGATGTTTGGATGTTTAGATGTTTAGATGTTTGGATGTTTGTTGCTCAATCACGCAAAAACGGCTGAACGGATTTCGGTGAAATTTGGCATGCATATAGCCTTTGACATAGAAAAGAACATAGGCTACCTTTTATCCCGATTCCTTAAGTAGTTCCCGAGGGAAAAAATATAAAATAGTTTCCGAGCTAACCCGCGGGTAGACCTTTGAAATTTGTTATTTTTCTCTATTACATCGCAAGCTATAACACGGGTGAAAAATTTCATTCAATTTTTCATTACATTAACATTTTTAATTTCTTTTTGGACCCAATTCTGAAGTCCACGCAGACGAAGTCGCGGGCAAAAGCTAGTAAAAAATATATTATACACATATTTTTTCAATTGTCTCGTAGAAAATAATTACGAAATCATCACAAACTGTTAACTAATAATAAATAACTTAAACCGTATAGTTTATATTATTGTAAGTAGGTACATTAGTTAGTTTCGAATGAGTCACTGCAATGGCTTGGCAGTTAGGAGATTGTAATTCAAACTTGACCCCAGTGAACCTAGGTACGTAGTTAGGTAGCCTACGTTCCTATTAGTACACGCTTTAGGCTTTATAAAAGTTAGGTCTCAAAATGATTTTTTTCTTAACAATTTTATGATGTTCAGACCAACCGCGGCTTAAAATCTAACTAGGTACTTAATTAAGCATGTTTTATTTCGATACTAGCTTCTGCCCGCTACTTCATCTGCGTGGACTTCAGAATTGGGTATAAAGCTTCACTCGTTAACAATTTTATATCGTCCCACAGGAACTATTTCAGAGATCGGTCCTATTCCATAGCATAGGTGACATGCATATCAAATTTCAGTCTGCCCGCGGCTTAGCGCGTAAACAATTTTCAATGTTCCCTCGGGAACTACTTAAGGAATCGGGATTAAAAGTAGCCTATGTTCTATTCCATGTCCAAGGTTACATGCATGCCAAATTTCATCCAAATCCGTTCAGTCGTTTTTGTGTGATTGAGTAACAAACATCCAAACATCCACACTTTCACATTTATAATATTAGTAGGATCTATCAATCGGTTATTTTTACCAATTAATCGAAAATCAATTAACTCGAACGGGGTCAATAACTCTTTAAGACGAGTCGGAAATAATCGGTAGATACAATTTTAGCGAATCGATTAAGGAATTGCAATATTGCCAAGTAAGGATGCCAAATATTTGAGTTTAAATAATTATATTTTCGTTGTTTTTGGCTGGGCTTTTGTTTTGAAGACGAAAATACTGTAATTGATTTTACATGTAAATAAAGAAACTTCAAAAATTAAAAGTGTTGTAGTCTGTTATCTTTTACGTATGATTACTATATGTTGGTGATATTGAAAATAAAGAAAACTTTAAATAAGTATGTATTTGTAATGTTTATAGCACTTGTTATAAACCTTAGTGGTTTTTTAAGCTGCTTTTTATAAACTTGTACTTACTAACTCTTCTTGTATATTGATAAATAAATTAAAAAAAAATATATACTATGACAGACTCTAAGTGTATTCGTGTGTCCATTGTTCTGTGTCATTTATCTACACTAATATTATAAAGAGGAAAGATATGTGTGTATATTTGTAATGAATAAACTCAAAAACTACTGTGCCGATTCCAAAAAGTTGTAATGAGTGTGGCTGTAATAAATTATTCAAATAATTCTAATAAAAAATGACTTTCAAAAATGGTCACCCATCCACTGAGTGACCTGAGCAGGGGTAGCTTAACCTTGTTGCACATATACGCTGTTTCAATAAACTTAAATCATCCTCGTGTAAGCTTAATATTTAGAGATCGGTGTTGTTATTTTTTATGTTGGCCTATGAACTTTTTTAATATTTAAGCAATATAATTTAAAATTAGAGTAAAATGCAGGCAAAGTCAGAGGTTTTTAAGATATAAATGCTCCCACAGGCGAGTTCCATTAGTGCACAGCGCAATGATAATATTAAGTGCACATTTCTCTAGGGTTGTCAAGCATATGTAATTTTAAAAGTTAATTTTTCTTAGCGGGTTTGCTTGCCATTAAAAACATTAATAAAATAGGTATTCGGAAGATAACATAAGAACGCATATTTTTTTATTTTGGGTAAAAAAATCAAAAAAATAAGGTGATGATAAAAATTATCTTGTCGTAAAAATGTAGGTACTATGGTCCTATTAATGTATAAGTCATACAATTTTTGTAAAAAAAAAAAAAAAACATGTTTTTAATTAGCGCAAATATACATCACTCTCTATACATTCACATTGCTAGATCCGTTTTTAAACCTATAGGCCCTATTGTATCAAGCAATATTGTGAAAATTATAAGTCAAATCCGTCATATATTAAACCAATGTCACTGAAGCTCTCTGTATGTTCAGATCTTTTAAACTACGCAGCAGATATTAATGCAATTTTCAGCGATAGATAGATTGATTCGAGAAAAAGGTTTCTATTAATAATTATTATAGATAAAACTTTAACCTTTGCGAAGCTGGAGCGTTCAGCTATCATTAAAAAATCTCATAAATTTCACAATTAAAATAACAACAGAAACTTACGTCACACTCTGTAATTGTAAATTAAAAACTCGAAAAAAAATGCTATAAGTATTTTTTTTTTGTAAGTATATGTTGACAGCCCTACGTCATATCCAAACAGCTTAGTGTTTTTTATCATTACGACTCGCATGATGGTACTTGGAATCATTAAACAATCTTACACAGCTTTTAACTTTATGGATACGGTATAGTAGGTTATGAGACCAAAACATAAAACATACAAATAGCCGAGCAGTATTAGTGCACTTTTACCAAGTGGGTCGATAGAAATTTAAGAAGCGGTAGTTTCTGGTTAGGGCGTCGGGGTAGTGATCATGTGGTAGCTGGTTCGGAACCCACTCGTGCACAAGCATTTAGCTTAGCACGAGAGTTAACAAGAATACTAGTGATGTGCAACCCACATTGCTAGTGACGAGAAAAAACCAAAATTTCGTGTGTGAAGTTGGCTGCCTGGCGTCGTTAAATGGTCTATAGATTTTGTTTTAGCACAAAGTTGCAGGTTATAAGTATCAAACCACTACAGGACAGTACCAACGTGACCTTTTCAAAGTTATATACTTTCTTAATTATACTAAGACATCATTATAATAATATCTTGGGACAGCTCACACACGGTCATCTGATCCCAAACTAGGCAGAGCCTGTACTATGGTAACCAGACAACAGATAAACATACTTATATATTTTTAAATACATACATATTATAGATAAATAACATCCACACACAGAAAAAATGATCGTACTCATCACACAAAGGTTTGTCCTGAGTGGATATCAAACCCACGACCTCCGGCTTAGCACTCAGGGTCACTAACCACTAGTCCAACAGGCCAGCAATCATTGACAATCGGTGAAGGAAAACATCGTGGGGAAAACTGGATTCCAAAAAACTTGAATCTGAAATCGCCCGCTATCAATGCTCGTTCCTTCTCTATATGGGAAGAGGCCTGTGCCCAGCAGTGGGACATTCATTGTTCCCTCAAGACTTACTAAGTACCACAAATAATTAAATTAATAAAGCTAGATTGGTATTAGTATTGAACCCACAACCTTGTGTACACAAACCCGGTCATTGAACCTCTACTTATATCACAAGTACAATTATAAGAACCAATAATACCAATGTACCGGCACGGGCGTCGAACCCATTAATTCAATTTCAATGCCGAACAATTGAACCAATGCACCTCGGTTCATTGAATTTTATGTATTTCTTGTTACGGTAAGCAGTGTTTGAGTTAAGATTTTTTGATTCAATACTTATTAATAAATCAAATAAATTATTATTAGTTTGGGAAATTGACATTATTTTTAACCGATCCCAAAAGAAAGAGGTTCTTACTAATGTAATTGTATTTTATCGATGTAATTTATCTATATTATGCATGTATTCGGAAATATATAGTATGTTTATCAGTTGTCTGGTTCCCAGTACAGGCTCTGTCTAGTTTGGGATCAGACGGTGGAGTGAGGTGTCCCGAAATATATATATATATATATATTTTTTTTTTCAAATCAAATCTTTATTTCGTAAAATATGGGTACAGACAGATGTATACAGGGTCGCACAGTTTCCACATATTTTGCCATAAGTAGCATACGAAAATTAGTACATAGACATAAGAATTGCAATAATAAATAACATCAAAACAACTCTATTGTTCGAAAAATTCTTTAAGGTTGTAAAAAACATTGTTAATTAAGTAGTGCTTAAGAATACGTTTCATACGCAGCAATGGTAGCTCACGAATACTTTTCGGAATTCTATTAAATATTTTGATGCACATTATAAGACAGTTGTCATGGAACAGAGCGGTTCTACAAGATGGCATTATTAATCGTGACGGATCTCTCTTTGCAATATTCGCATTATTTTCTTGTGCAGTGACAAACTGTTTCGGATTTGTTTTAACAAACACGCATATTTCCATTATATATAATCCAGTTAATGTAAGAATATTTTGCTGTTTGAACAAAGATCTACAACTATCAAGTGGTCCTACATTACATAGCGCGCGTATGCATTTCTTTTGACTAATAAAAGGTATTATATAAATTATATATATATATATAATTATATAATACCGGCCTATAAACGTCCCACTGCTGGGCACAGGCCTCTTCCCATATAGAGAAGAGATGAGCATTGATCACCACGCTTGCTCATTGCGGGTTGGCGATTTCAGATTCCAATATTTTGGAATCCAGGTTTCCTCACGATTTTTTACTTCACCGTTTGTCAATGATGGTTCGAACTTACAACCAAGTGCATGCGAATCCGTTCATTAAACCGCTAGGCCACCACGACACTTAGGGAATAAGGCCCCAGTATTCCATAGTAAGACTGGTTGTCAGAATTGTAATGACTTAACGACTGTCAAAGTTAACTTATTACAATCGGGACAAACGTCAAAATGTGGCCTTTTAAATTTCACACGAACTTTTGTAATTTTACGATTCAACGCACATCAATTTTGATCTTACATACAAATTCTCATACAAAAGTACACAATGGTACCCTTTGACTAAATCACACTTTAAAAGAACTACAATGGTACCTAAAGTACCAGCAGTTTCACACTTGAAAGGCACGGGAGTCAAACCCGGAGCTCTTGGACAACTGTCGTATTGTTTTAAAGTTGTTTAAGAGGTATTATAATTTTAAAAGCCTTTTATTTTTACGGACTTGGAAAAGGGGTTGCTTTTTTAAACAGTTTTTTTTTATTTAAGTCACATTGGTCACTAAATCGGCGGATATTTGACAAGGTCAGACCATATTGACGGTCTGTTGGTCTAGTGGTTAGTGACCCTGACTGCTAAGCCGGAGGTCGTGGGCATTCCCACTCAGGACAAATCTTTGTGTGATGAGCACGATCATTTGTTCTGTGTCTGACTACTGAGTGTAATTTTTCTAAAATATCTATGTATTTATAAATATATTATTTTTCAAAATACACTCGCGAGCAAAAGTATGGAATCACTTACTTGAAATTTGCGTCGCGCAATCTGAGTACTAAATTATTCTGCTAATATTAATAAAAATGGTACCATTTTAAAGTTTATACTGTCACCTTTAAATTGATACCAAATTCATTAAAATCACACCAGTATTTAAGGAGCTATCCTGGATTATGTCAAGAAGTAAGGAAAAAGATATGTTTGATAGGTCACAACTTGCGCCCTATTGACCCCCTATAAAAGCACGTGTTATCGGATTTTCTTTATCAGTCTGCTTTCAAACGTTGACCGGTACACATCTCCGCTAATTTTGACCCTTGAATTTGGACGACAATGGATACTACACCTACAGAAGCCGCCCAAATCGTCGCCCTATTGCGAGAAGGGCTCAGCCAGAGGGCTGTCGCACGACAGCTCCACATAAGCCAGTCCTGTGTCTCAAAAGTTTATAAACGCTTTCGGGAGACTGGTGGCTTTATCTCGAGACCAAGATCTGGACGGCGCCGGTGCACATCGGAGAGGGATGATCGTTTTATCGTGTCAACCTCTCTTCGAAATCGACATTTGACTGGTGTCGACGTCCAACAGGAGCTCCGAAATGTTCGTGGAGTAGCTGCCAGCGAGTGGACAGTTCGTCGAAGACTTAAGCAAGCTGATTTAACTCCAAAAAGGCCAGCCACAGGCCCGAAACTGACGGCAAGCCACCGACAAGCACGTCTTCAATTTGCTCGCTCTCATCTTGATTGGGAGGTTGAGCAATGGAAGCGTGTCCTGTTCTCCGACGAGAGCAGAATGTGTTTGCATGGCAGCGACCGAAGAGGTCGGGTCTACAGGCGGCCTGGGGAACGATATGCACAGTGTTGTTTTGCTGAGACAGTGGCGTATGGCGGTGGTTCTTGTATGATGTGGGCCGGCATTTCCTTCGACGGTAAAACGGAGCTGGTTTTCGTGCCTGGCGGGGGAAGAGGAGGCGGTCTAACTTCAGACCGCTACATTACCGATATTCTGCAGGACCATGTCCTTTCTTACGCGGGATATATCGGTGATGACTTCCTCCTTATGCACGATAACGCTCGTTGTCACACTGCCCGTGCCACAACTGAATACCTCGAAGAAGTCGGTATCGCCACAATGGACTGGCCAGCGCTCAGCCCGGACTTAAATCCCATTGAGCACATGTGGGATGAATTGAAGAGGAGGGTCCGATCAAGAAATCCTGCTCCTTCAAGTGTAGATGAGCTGAAATCGGCTTTGATAGAGGAGTGGGAAGGTATCCCGCAAGAATCAATTCGGAAGCTGATTCGATCAATGAAGAACCGTCTTCGAGCAGTTATAAGGGCGAGGGGAGGGAACACAAAATATTGAAAATTAATTTTAAAGCCAATTAAAGTTTTTGTTACACAATTTTTGTTGTTTTCTTCATTCATTATTTTTTCATTATCCTTAGGTTTTCCTTAACTCCTTCACTTAATCCAGGATAGCTCCTTAAATACTGGTGTGATTTTAATGAATTTGGTATCAATTTAAAGGTAACAGTTTAATCTTTAAAATGGTACCATTTTTATTAATATTAGCAGAATAATTTAGTACTCAGATTGCGCGAAGCAAATTTCAAGTAAGTGATTCCATACTTTTGCTCGCGAGTGTACATAATTACACCCTGTATGTGTGATGTACACAAAAATATTTACTGAGTTTAGAAATTGTCAGTACCGCTCGGATTCAGGAAGTGTTTACGCGTTTAGGCGGTGTTTACATCCCCGTGCCTCGGAAAGCACGTAAAGCCCATGGTCCTGCGCCTGATCCCTCTCCGGTCGTGTCGGTCAACCGTCCCTGAGGACTATGAGAGTGAAGGAACAGAGAGTGCACCTGTGTTTGCGCACACACTTGTGCACTATAATATATCCTGCGTACTTGGCTGATCTCACTTGAGATTCGCCGCCGAGGCCGAAATTCGGTCTGGACATTAAATGATGTACTCTCAAGAAAAATATGTTTATTGACTTTAATTTATATGTATATTTCTTTGTCCCCAGCCCAAAATGACGTAATCACCATACGTCTTAAAGTAACCACCGTCCGGCAAAAAATCGCCGCGATGTCGCCGTACCTGCGACTATTCTTGATTACCGCAGTGGTGATAGCCGCGGCGTCGCTCGCGCGCGGTGCTGCGTGCCCGTGGGCGTGCTCGTGTCGTGCAGCTGCAGCCGACTGCGCGCATAGAGGATTACTGCACGTCCCGAAACGTTTGCCCACCGATTCTCATCGATTGTAAGTATTTTTTGTTTCTGCGACTTTTTTGTCGCGTGCGATTATTTTGTCGGATGCCGTTTTTTTTATTTGTATGTTTAGCAACCAGTTTCCATGGATTGTGAGTATTTTTTTTGTGTTTGCGATTTTTTTACGCGTGCGACTATTTTGTCGGATGCAATTTTTTACTCTCATTCATTAATTTAAGAGATTTTTCGACTCGCGATTTATATGACATTTTCGTACTTTTTTTTAGTATGACCTAAAATTTTGCACCTCTAACGATTATAACACAATTTAAGCACAAATTATTCGCATAATAAATTTTTACAATATTATCAAAATCAAAATATTTTTATTTCAAGTACTCTCGAAAGCACTTTCGAACCGTAAAATGACGCTAGTTGCGCGGTTCCAAAATTATTATTCCTATGAAAAAGAACCGGCCAGAAACTCCATAGATTCTCCATACATACAATAAAATTGTTCTAACATTTTCACCTTTTATTGAAACCATTATACATCGCTATGAACCATCAAACTATCGCAATTTCCAATAAACCCCCCCACAGTATGGGGTAAGAAAACCCATAGTAATATACCCCAATATTATAAGAAAAACTCTGCCTTTCGATATATTTCATGGGGGTGTGAACCCCTGAAATTTTTGGTAGACTTTAGAAAATGTAGACTCGTACAATAAAAAAAAATAAAGCAAGAAAAAAATTCATAGATTTTCAAAGTTATTTGCAACAGAAATGTTGAGTGTTTGTATGTTTGTTAAATCTACACGATCAAACAACTTGACCATGTTTTTTCTTAAGCGTCACTGTTTGTCCGGGATGTAGTACTAAATTACTATACCGATTTTAATCAAATTTGCACACCGTGTGCAGTTTGATCCAACTGAAAGATAGGATAGCTTATTTATATATATGTTATTGCAAATTATTTGTTTATTTTTTGACAGTCACAAGTATCTGCTAGCTTCAAACGATTCTAACAGATGGCGGTATGTGTTGGGAAGCTACACTTTCTCCGGGTAACATAGGCTATATTATATAAAAAAACCGAGAGACCGCGGACGGAGCTGCGGGAAACAGCTAGTTTTATATATAATTTTTTTGATAAAAATTTGGTAAGGAGATAGGTAACACCCTGGATTGATACATGCACACTTTTCATCCTGAAAAAAAGTTATCTGATAAACTGCGGGCAACACCGAGAGGCGCAGCTAGTTTAAACAATCTAAGTTCGCGACTAATTATGTCTATACCAATATTATAAAGCTGAAGAGTTTGTTTGTTTTGTTCAATGCGCGTATCTCAAAAAGTACTGGTCTGATTTGAAAAAACATATCCGTGTTAGATTACCCATTTGTCGAGTAGATCTATAGTTTGCTTTTTCCCGCGATAGCCAAAGCCCACAAAAGCTATTAAAATTCATATAGTAACGAAATATTGGCTTTTTTGTAAGTTATAAGTAGCGTCTATTCATTTGTAACTCTGTGGTTTCGATATAAATGGGGTGGCTACCAGTACAGTCAGTGAGACAAGTGCGTCTATATATAACTTTTAAAGTGTTGCAAGGAACAAAATAGTTTTGATAGTTATTAAAATAAACGTTCAATAGACCAGGTAATGCAAAAAAAAATATTTATTCACGTTTTGCTTTTTCAAAAGCGAATATCTACTTAGATACTTCAAATTTAAGATAAGGAGTGGGGGCTCGCCACGTCACTTGTGGCTACTATTTGTGCCTACTTGTGACGTCACAAGCCCGCATTAGTGATGAAATTTTATTGGTTTGAAAAAAAAAATATACATTTTAATTTTTTTTTATTGTTTTACTTACCGACTAGGTATGTTATAGATTTTCACTTTTTATAATTATTCCGCCCCCCTTTTTATACCTAAATATTTTTTAATGAAAGTCCATTAGTTTTCAAAAAACGAACAAAAAAGTATTTTTCCCGATCTCGCTTCTGTGCCCAGCTGTACATACAGGGTGTGTTCATATTAGCATCATATTGGTGTCTACACGTGCCGCAATATGTCTTCATGTTTACAAACTACACATTACAGGGTGTTGTCCAAATGAATTCATATTGATTTAAACCGTATGATTAGTTGAAATAAGGACTATTTACCATAATAGGTCGAACTTACGTTTTTCGAATAAAAAGACAATAAGTTTGAGTAATACGTTCATACCTTTGTTTTTAGGGTTCCGTACCTCGAAAGGAAAAACAGAATGCTTATAAGATCACTTTGTAGTCCGTCCGTCCGTCTGTCAAGACCCTGTTTCTCAGGAACGCGTAAAGATGTCAAGCTGAAATTTATATCAATCAAGTCTACTGTCCCTTAGAGCTATGAAAAAATGAAACTTCTAAGTCAACGCAATCAATAGATACAGTCGCTTATGCTGCAAATTTTCGACACTCGCAAGGGAATAAAAACCTACCGGGTACTTCCCGTGAAATAATAAACTTGAAATGTGGTACGAAACAACGTGTTATAGCACAGATAAAGAAAAAATTGTTGAAACCGTAAATTTTTTGTTACATCATATAATAAAAATAATTTGAAACTTAAATTTGTACGGAACCCTCGGTGCGCGAGTCCGACTTCCACTTGGCCGGTGTTTTTTCGTATTATTTGTTTCTCGATCGCAGCAGTGACTGATATATGCATCATCATCATTTTATTTTTTCAGTGCAACTCTCATATTAATTTATTGTATTCTTATATTGAATTAATAATTATTTCACAGTGCTAAAAGGTCTGAGATTCGTGCAACATCTATTTTTCATACCTTAAGGATGTTAGGGATGGCCTCCGCAGATTTTTTTAAACAGCAGAACCACGTCTGCTGGGCCAGCTAGTTTTTATATATAGATTATACCAAAATTGTTATAACAACGTTGTATTATAAAGTAACCTATATATATAACTACCCCATTCGGGATTCAAACTGTAACTCATATTCTTTTGAGCCATATCACAGAGAATGTGTAAAACAAAGAAACATCACTAAAAATGTCTAATATTTTATTTAACCAATTTACATGTATACAAGTGAAGGCGGAAATGTAAATTTTTCCTTTACGGAAGTTGTCGGCAGCGCCCCCTAGGCCCTACCGTCCTTTGTGTAAATTAGGGAGAACTTTTTGTGAATGCAAGGCAATTTGGTTAGTTTTTTTTTGTATACAGGATTAATTTAAAAGGAGTGCGTATATTCAACATGATAATCAGGTGCATAGAACTAAACAACTTCCCTCAAGGAACATAGGTCGAAATCTTAAAATTGAAAATCACATTTTCATACAAACATGAGTCACGTGCCTGTCACTTTGTATGAAAAGTTAATTTTCCATTTTAAGATTTCGACCATGTTCCTTGGGGAAAGTTGTTCAGTTTTATGCACCTGATTACCTCGTTGAATCTACGCACTCCTTTTAAATTAATCCTGTATAATAATAACTCTGATGTAAACTGAGAGCCATTGAGAGTAGTTCTACAGACGCCAATGAAGACGATGCTAGCGGCGGAGTAGGGTGTCCAACAGCCATGAGGATGATGGATAGTCCTGCCTCCCTAGACAAAGTGACGTTCCAACAAGCGTAAACGCTAATGAAATCGCTCAAATGAAGTGACAAGTCTAAGTCACGTTATTTCTAAACAAATCATTATTTATTTGTTTACTAGCTTCTGCCCGCGACTTCGTCTGCGTGGACTTCAGAATTGGGTCTAAAGCTTGGCTTGTTAACAATTTTTTATCTTCCCCCCGGAACTATTTGAGAGATCGGTATAGAAAGTACATGTCCTTTTCCATAGTGTAGGAGACATGCATCCCAATTTTCAAAGTTGTCTGCCCGCGGCTTTTCTCGTAAACAATGTTCAATTTTCCCTCGGGAACTACTTAAGGAATCGGGATACCCTTTATCTTCAGCTAAGCCGTGGGCAGACAGCTTATAATTTTTGGACCCAATTCTTTAGTCCACACAGACGAAGTCGCGGGCAGAAGCTAGTAGTAAATAGTTTTAGATTTCGAGGCAGTCTTACAAACCGCTCGATACACACCCCCCCTACACTTCGCCCGCGGCTCCCCACTTTCATAAAACGTTTGTAAGCGAATCCTGAAAGTAATCTTCGTTTGAACTGATCCCTTTGTAATATAGGACCCGAACTACGTAATATAGTAAGACACGTATAATATTTTTTCTAATAATAAATCAGTCTAAAGTTGATTTGGCTACTATTCGTATCAAATTGTTGTTTATATTGTTCTTCAGGCTCCAACGGCTGGGCCAATTTTGATATAGTTAACACCCGTTTGTCATAACAAAAGTTACATTTTATTAAAAAAAAAAACGGCCAAGTGCGAGTCGGACTCGCGCACCGAGGGTTCCGTACAAACCTAAGTTAATAATTAATAAAAATAAAATTCAATATTTACATAAGGAATATTTAATTACAAAACACTTAATACTAAACTATATTAATTAGACAAAACTAAAACTAAAAAATAGCATCAAAAAACTCATCCACATCGCTGTCGACTGGAAGTGTGCCCATAAGGCTGGCAGCATTGCCACGTTGAATGGCAATGCTTAACCGCTGACCAAGGTAAAAACCAGCCCTTGGGTCACATGAGGTGTCAACAAGACGCTTGGATAAATCTTTGACAAGAATGTGAGCACTCGGACCCCACGGTCCCAATGTTTCAACCCCAAACGGCTCGAAAGTATAACTTCCAACTAGGTTGTTATACTTCCGCCGCTTGAGGTTCTCAGCAGCCGCAGCAGCAGCGCCAGCACAGCACGACGAACTAGGAAGATGGGATGGCGCAAGAGTATCGACACAAGTAGCGTCCCACACTAAAGGCCTACCCATCTTCCAAGGAAACAGAGACATGCCGTCCGGTCTCTTACCATCGTCGCGTGCCAAGCCATTGGGTTCGAGTACGGCTGGAACGCCGACGGCAACAAGAGCACGGCGTATTATGTCATTGATATTCGCGTGCCGCGCCATACGACCTGCGCTACGGCTGCATGACAGGCCGTGGTGTCCGAGGCTGTTGACAACCTCGCCACAGTGGCAGCGATGTGGAGAGCAGCAAGAAGCGCCTAAGCGAAGGGAAGCAGCGAGGCGGAAAGTAGTATCGTCGAGCAAGGTGCCTATGTTCGACGACGGCAGTGCGTGAAGCCAAAGACCTGACTCCCACTCACCCACAGCTAGCAGGCGCGCACGCTCCGCAGTAGTAGCAGATGAAGAAATAAGTTTTTGCTGAACTACTCTGCAGAGCGGCTCATCCCACTGTCTCTGCGATGATGGATGGTCAGGAAGATTTGAATTCGGGCAAGCAAGTCTCCAGGCATCTACTGCCTCGGTGAAGCACGGCACGTCAAAATCAACCAGTGTGGAGGCTAGGATATTCCTGGTTAATTTATCCGTGCTGTGGACCGAGGATATAAAAGCTGGTAAACTGAAACTGGTAATTTTGCGGACGCCGAGCCCACCCATACGGATAGGAAGAGTGGCTTGAGTCCATACTCGGTCATCCATGGCCACATTTAGAATTAAACTGAGTGTATATTTAATAATTTGATCCATTTTTTCCAAAAGTTGAGGGTGCTTCCATAAATGGGAGGCACGGAGAAAATAAGTTAATTTGGGACCAAAACAGCAATATCGAATAAGAGTGATGGCCGAATGCATATTAATTTGTAAAAGTCTTTCCGAAACGTCATTGAAATTTTGAATTTTTTCATCAATAAATTTGGGAAAGGAATCGTCAAAGATTGGACACCCAAGGAGACGAAGTGAGCTGTTGTCCAGAATTTTGATTTCGGGGGCTATTGCGTTGAATTTTGAAAGTGTCAGTAGTCTGTCTATACTGTCGGATAAATATAGTTCGCATTTAGAAAAATTTAGGTCAAGTCCGATAGAGAGAAATTTATCTTTTAAAAAAATGAGATCATTCAAAACAATGTCTACATCGCCTCCCAGGGTCCCATCATCAAGATACCATACGTTAAATTTAGAATTTAGTTGGCGAATAATTGGGTGAATAACTAAGCTGAAGATTACTGGCCCGAGGGGATCACCTTGTTGACAGCCAACGGCGGACTCTAAAGGATTGTCCCGATATAGTAATTTAGAAGGATGTCTATAACATTGCCAAAGAAAACTATAAATTTGGGGTAGTTCTTTTCTAATTTCTGCCAGTAAGGCGTCCCTATTTACCGAATTAAAAGCGTTTTTGATGTCAACCTTCAGAACGACCTCACCTTTGCCAGAATTTAGGTAGGTCGACAACGCGTGTACGGCAGCCTCACAGCCCCCTTTAGAGCCATAACCAAGCTGCAGGGGCCGAAATTTTTCCGAAACGACCTCACCATAAAATTTACAGCAAATCTTGGCTGCCATACGACGGTATGTAGTTCCCACAGCAATAGGACGAATGCCGCCATCCCTCTTACGCAGGGCACATAAATTGGCCCCGTACAAGACGTCGATGACGGCCTCGTTCACCTTGCCGGAGAGCATGAGGTTGATCAGAGCCGTGAGCTCCTTCAAAAGCAACTCACCAGCTTCTCCAGCACCTGAGCTGACCAAGTCTTTTAGGTGCTGTGGGCTCAGGCCATCGAGACCGCCAGCAGAGCCACTCCTGAAGGAACAAATTGCAGTGATCACCTCTCGACCTGTAACGGTGAGGGAGTGAATATCAGGATCAGGAGGGTTGGGAAAAGAAAGGCCGTCCGCAGGGATAGGGTGTTTGCTCTCCAGGGCTGTGAGCGTTTCTGGAGAACACGGAGCCACCTCATCACTGCTGAAAAGAATCCTGGCTGCTCCGCTGATGTCACCTTCCCCTAACTTGGCTTCGACAAGATGAGATATACCTCTTGAGGAGGTAAACTTCTGCGCTGATAATTTAGAATCCAAAAAAGGGGCCGAAACAACACAATTATCTTTAATTTGGGCAGTTAAAGTCTTTTTTGATGCCAAATTCTTTTTAACATGTAAAATTCGATAAGGGAAGGTGAGCAGATTTTCCCAGGCACTAAGCGAGTTCTCTCGGGCAGCATGGCGAACGCACCCTGCCAAGTGTTGTGCCACAAGAGGCCTAGCGCCGCGGGGAACTCGCTTTAAAACGGGAACAGAGTTTTTGAATTTTGTGATTGTAATCCAAAACGGGTTTAAACTGGAAGTTGCTGGAGAATTAGTGAAGACAGGGTCTGAGGCGAGTGTATTTTGGGGTTTGTGCACTCTCCCAATATGCACATTCAGGCCCCGCTTACCTTTAAAAAATCGTGCCTGGGTGCATAGAGGACACCTCTCCAGGACGTTCAGTGAAGGTTCACGCTTACAAACTAACTATACAAATTAAAACGATAAAAATAATTTGAACAATACATAACTAAAAGAAAAAAAATGTGGACAACATCACATACATTGCTCCGGATCCAAAGTAAGTAGCTAAAGCACTTGTGTTATGGAATCCAGAGACAACAAAGGTAACACAATGTAGAAAATTGTTTTTCTACATTGACCCGTCCGGGGAGCGAACCCGGGACCTCAGAGCTGACGACACCTTGAAAAACCGGTGTGTACGCCACTCGACCACGGAGGTCGTCAAAATATTTCTATTATATGCTATAGGTAATTAAAAAATACGGTTTTAGCAGTTTTTCCTTTATCTGTGCTATAAGACGTTACTTCGTACCAAATTTCTAGATTCTAAGTTCACGAGAATTATACCCTATAGTTTTTGATTACCTTGCGAGTGTCGAAAATTTGCGGCATAAACGGCTATATCTATTGATTAGCTTAGAAGTTTCATTTTTTCACAGCTCCAAGGGACAGTAGACTTGAGTATCTATATATATAAAAATCAATTGCTGTTCGTGAGTCTCGCTAAAACTCAAGAACGGCTGAACCGATTTAGCTGATTTTGATTTCGAAATGTTTGTGGAAGTCCAGGGAAGGTTTAAAAGGTGTAAAACATAAATAATAAGTAAAAAAAAATCTGTTCCTTAACTCGGGAATTACCTTAATTAATTTACTTTTGACAGAACGAAGTCTGTCCGGGCAGCTAGTTTGATATAAATTTCAGCTTGATACCTTCACGCGTTCCTGAGAAAAAGGGTCTTGACAGACGGACGGACGACAAAGTGATCCTATAAATGTTCCGTTTTTTTCTTTTCAGTTATAACCCCAAAAAAAAAAGTTTTCTGCGCGGCTAGTATTTACGTAATTAAAATAAAAAAATCAAAAATATTTTTATTTCGAGTAGACCTTTACAGGCACTTTCAAAACGTTAATTCCATTTTATTTCCCACATAACTACCAAATAATAACCAAACTACAAGTGCCTTACAAAAACTTCTATTAAAATCAAATTCACAATAATCACACCAACTCGCTTCCGCAACTTTTCCCCAAAACCATTAATATCAATTTAAATTCGCGAACGTTTCTAAATGCTATATTATTGCGGTATTTATTTAAGAGGGGAGGAAGAGAGGGGAGGTAAGTGATAAATTATAGCAAATCTCTTTAATAGGCACTTGCGTAAATTGAGATGTTTGAAGATACATTTCAATTTGTAATATTTCTGTGATTACAAGTCGAAATAATTATCTACTTTATAAAAATAAGTCGGGTTTTCCTTCCTGACGCTATAACTCCAGAACGCACGAACCGATTTCTACGGTTTTGCATTCGTTGGAAAGGTCTCGGGCTCCGTGAGGTTTATAGTAAAGAAAATTCTCAATTACATAAAAAAAATTTTTGACCGCGGACGGAGCTGCGGGAAACAGCAAGTTATATATAAATACTAGCTTCTGCCTGCGACTTCGTCTGCGTGGACTTCAGAATTTGGTCCAAAAAAATGTAAAAATGTGAAAGTAATGAAAAATTGAATAAAATTTTAGGACATGCATAGGACAAGCATTTGTGTGATCCACAAATGCTTGTGGATCACATTGAATTTTGTAAAAAAACAATTTGTGCATGTGTTTTGAATGTTTGTGAAACCCCCGCAACACAACGATTAAATTCCTTAGTGCGGGCGTCGTTTTTCTCTAAGAAAGAAAGAAAGCACATAATTTTAAATTAAATATTTATCCCCAATTTTCTGCAACGAAAATCTAAAGTCCGTATAATACACGAACAAGCAGTAAATCAAAGAGGCAGTATTCAATAAACTTGATCAATTGACTGCAACGCGACAACACTGGCAGACTGCCAAGCCCGCAGTGGGAGCGCCGCTATACGGCAATATAAACACAACCTATACGAGAAATGAATTGAAACTGCTTTTAATAACTAAAATTTAACAAAACGAGCGGAAGTACATGATAGTCCCATGTTGGGCGCCATTAATAACACCAGCCTGTAACTGTCCAACTGCAGGCCTCTCATACAGAGAACGAACATTGATCACCACTCTTGTGAGTCCCACGGTGGGCGCCATTACCAAAGCTGTTAATAACACCAGCCTGTAACTTTCCCAAGCTTGTGGGCTGCCCCTCGGTGGGCGCCATTAGCAGCTTAACTCCTTTTTTAATTAGTATACATACATTATAATATAGAATTATACAGTTTTTTGGAACATCAAAATAAATATTTTAGAAAGATTTTTTCCACTTCACAGAACTTCATAAGTATACAATATGTAACAAAACCCCTGTCCAATCCAATAAAGGCGTATTCGTGGTACAGTTCATGAACCGTCTCGCATAGGCGGCTTCTTTGACACAAAGCTGTAGGTAGTAAGTACGTGAACTTTGAGGAGCGGTCAGTGTTGCTGTTGCCTTGGATCAGTTTTTATTTTTATTTAATTATTTTCAATTGGGAAAAATAATAATCTCCAATCCATTTAATGGCTACGTATGTGTTCGCAGTACGATACCGAATATTACTCTCAGGGATCGTACAGGGTTTTTGTTACACGCTGTATACCTAGAAATACATAGGAACTACACTACCTTCAAAGGAAACCTACCAATTTTCAAACAGACGGAGGGTTGAACATAAATAGCATTAATTAGAAATAGTTGAGAGACAGTCATTACTGAGTTCGCGTTAAGACGAATAGTTTCACAGTTCACACTTGGTTGTACAGTCGGGGACAGAAGTGGTACGAGAAATATGTTTTTAGAGTTTCATACTTCAAAAATGCGCTGCGCTAGTAGAGTACCTATACAGGATTTATTTAAAACGAGTGCGTATATTCAACGAGGTAATCAGGTGCATAAAACTGAACAACTTTCCCCAGGGAACATAGGTCAAATATTAAAATGGAAAATGACCATTTTATACAAAGTGACCTGTGACGTGACTTACGTTCATGAAATGTATGAAAAGTAAATTTAATATTTTGATTGATTAAGATTTTCGACGTAGGTAAGTATAATCATCGGCACGGATCTTGAGCGCTGACCTTCACCTGCGCAGAAGTGATTTATTGGGTCCCTTTTGGGGTATGAAGTGAGGCGCGGGGCGGGCTAAAGTGCGGTGATTGGCCCGCAGCGCATCGCGTCATAGCTGTCACTCGGGATTCGTTCTTTGCTGCGCTTGCAGTCATAGCTGTCACTCGGGATGCGCTCGGGTTTGGTTGCTCGGCATAGCTTGCACGTACCATGCGCAAAGCGATCCCCACTCTTCCGCCGAGCGCTCAAGATCCGTGCCGGCAGTTATACTAACTGCGCCCCCACATTTTCACCCGCGTAAGTCCCATAAATAATATTCTATTATTATTATTTTATTTTTGAAAGATTACTAGCAATGTGGGTCGCACATTACTGGTATTCTTGTGAACCCCTCGTGCTAAGCTAAGATGCTTGAGTTACGAGTAGGTTCACTTCGGTAGTGTGGAATTTGAACCCGCAACCACGTGGTCGCAAGTCTGACGCCCATTATTTTTTTCGGGGTGAAACTGATCACTTCGACTCACTCTGAGGGCACAGCGTGGGAATATGTCGGACTTGCACCGACCAAAAACACCCCGGTCCCGTCCTTGACGTGGCTGGAGACGCGGGATCGCTAACGCAAGCTCTGCGCAGCACCGACAGGCTTCAGTTTCAACCTGACCCCTTCCAGACAGGTGGGTATAAAGTGCCCACCCTCGCTCCTTCCACGAATGGAACGGAACTTCGAGCCCGCGTCCTCAAGTCCGACCCCCTAGCCATTAGGCTACTGCCGCTTCATTTGATCCAAGTCCTGATAATCTATACTAATATTTAAAAAGTATGTTTGTATGTTTGTTTGAACGCGCTAATCTCAGAAGCTTCTGGTCCGATTTGAAAAAATCTTTCATTGTTAGATAGCCCACTTACTGAGGACGGCTATAGGTTATAATTTGTCACACACAGTCAGTTTTGTATAAAAGACTACAAAACAAACTCACATACTTTAACGTTTATAATATTAGTACCTATTCTTGAAATATTTACAAAACAATATTTCTATATTAATCCCATATCACATTCTAACGTGTTCAGACTCCGATTATTTTACCCCATATTATTAAGTAAATTCAACGAATAGGTATAAAATTACCACTTAACTACCAATTTAACTGCAGTCATAACTGTAATCTGAGATGTGGTTAACTGAAATAAACTGTGCTACTGAACTGAATGAGAGCGAATGAATGAACTGATTAATTGAGCTGGATCGCTTCCCGTTTCGGTTCTTTATATGTGCATGTACCTACGGTATAGTAGATAGAGGATTTTGACAAAGATTTTATTAGAAAGAAAATTCTTCTTCCGGCTTCTTTGATATCCAGGAAAGTCGTAGCCTTGTTTTGCCGTATTTAAATAAATTATATCTTGCGACAACTCACACACGGCCATCCGATCCCAAACTAGGCAGAGTCTGTACTATGGTGACCAGACAACTGATAAACATACTTATATATATCTAAATACATACATATTATACATAAATAACACCCAGACACAGAACAAATGATCGTGCCCATCACACAAATATTTGTCCTAGGTGGGAATCGAACCCACGACCTCCAGCTTAGCAGTCAGGGTCACTAACCACTAGACCAACAAGCCAGTCAACAACAACTCAACTGATTAACATACTTATATATTTATAAATTAAATCTCAATATTTTTATTTTATTTATAAATATTATTTTTAAAACTAAACTACTGAATCAACTTTGGTGAAATATACATGAGAACACCTCTAAAGTAAGCCAGCATTCGAAATTACAAACCCCTTTAAATAATAATATAAAAATAAATAAATAAATCCAAAGTAAGTAGCTAAAGCACTTGTGTTATGGAATCGGAAACAACGTAGGCATCACAAACACCCAGGCACGAGACAATGTAGAAAAGTGTTTTTCTACATTGATCCGTCCGGGGATCGAACCCGGGACCTCAGAGCTGGCGACACCTTGAAAACCGGTGTGTATACCACTCGACCACGGAGGTCGTCAAAAAGTTGTTTATAAAAAATCTAAACAAATAAAATATTCAAGTAAACCTAACCAATTTTCTTCCCGACTGTACCGGACTAGACAGATATTGATCAATGCAAATACTGAGTTTAATTAAAACTCAGCGATTTGTTCGAAGTTAATGGAAAATAAATATCCTAGAAAGATTGCTTAGTCTGTGAAATACTTCCATCTTTCGTAAAGAGAAGAGGTCATTCGCCTTTTTGTAGCCGACTTAAGAAAAGGAGGAGTTTTTACTTCGACTGTATTTGTTTTAGAGTTTGACCTCCACAGTTACTGAGTACTACAGTTCTTTCAAATAATCATTTTTTAAAGCTTGATAGCAATCTGGATCACACATTACTAGTATTCTTGTCATAAAATTCATATTCTTAATCAGCGTACAACAGTATACAGGACAATTTTTTATGGAGTGCGTATATTCTACGAGGTAATCAGGTGCATAAAACTGAATTACTTTTCCCAAGAAATATAGGTCGAAATCTTAAAATTGGAAAATCAAATTTTCACACTAAGTGACAGGTCACGTGACTTATATTTGTATGAAAAGTTGACTTTAAATTTTAAGATTTCGACCCATGTACCTTGGGAAAAGTTGTTCAGTTTTATGCACCTGATTACCCCGTAGTATATACCTACTCCATAAAAAATAATCCTGTATAGCAGAAACATATTCTGTATGTCTATTCGTATTTATAGTAAACTAGCTGTTCCCCGCGACTCTGCCCGCATTACCAATTTTTTTAGAAAAACATTTAGCCTATGTTACTCAGAGTGAATGTAGCTTTCTAATGGTGAAGGAATTTTTGAAATCGGCGCAGTAGTTTTTGAGTTTATTCAGCACAAACACACAAAAATACAAATCTTTCTGTTCAATGTAAATATGTTTAAACATTTTTTTTTTCTTAAAATTGTTATCACTTAATAATGTTTAACTGACAAAACAATGTAATATTTATGTGACTTTTTCCACTAATATTTTCTTACTTAGAAATAAAAGTTACACGTTAAATGATATTATAATATTTGTACTTACACCAGAAATGGTACAATATAAGATCTTAATTAATTCTTATCACTCCTTTTATTTATACTTACTGTATTCTAACAAATAAATATTTCTTTCTTTCTTCAACCCCTCAATCTAAGCTAAATGCTTGATTTACGAGTTGGTTCACGTCGGTAGTGCAATGGGTGGGACTCGAACCGGCGACCACTTTAGCCAATATGCTACATCTATATAAATAAAAAGAGAAGGCCTGACTGACTGACTGACTCATCAACGCCCAGCCCAAACCCTTGGACCTAGAAAGCTGAAATTTTGCACAGAGGTTTCCTTTATAATGTAGGCAAGGAATAAGGAAGGAGTTTTCGAAATTCAACCCCCAAGGGTGTTAAATAGGGGATGAAAGTTTGTATGGAAAAACGTTATTTTTGTAGTTTACACCATAAAAATTTGTGGTTACCATTCTGGTAAAAACGGAAAAACCACGTGTTTCAGTATTTTTCAAAATTCAACCCTTAAGGGAGTTAAATAGGGGGTGAAAGTTTGTAGGGGAAGTTCAGCATTTTTAAAGACAGACACGTGAAATTTCGTATACGGGTTTTTCGATAGAAATAAATAAAGACGTATTTCAGCGATTTTGAAAAGCTACCCCCTAAGAGGGTAAAATAGGGGATGGAAGTTTGTAGGTATATGAATTGTGTAGTTTTCATAGATAGGCACATTAAATTTCATAGGATTATGAGTTAGAAATAAATAAGACGTATTTCCGAGATTTTAGAAATCTACCCTCTAAGGGGGTGCAATAGTAGTTGGAAGTTTTTTTAGGAAGTTCGTCATTTTCAAAGAGAGAGATGAGATTTGGTTTCATGAGATTTGGTATACGGGTTTTTGGTTAGAAATAAATGAAAACATATTTTAGCGATTTTAAAATTTTACTTCTTAAGATGGTTAAATAGGGGTTGGTTGGTTATTATATTGTGGACTTTATATTTAAAGATAAGGCCATGCCTTTCATATACGGGTTTCTGGTTCGATACAAATAAATGACCATCTAAAACATATCTTTACGATGACATCCGTGTTCGAGTGGCGTCCACAACGGTTTTCAAGGTGTCGCCAGCTCTGAGGTCCCGGGTTCGATCACCGGACGGGTCGATGATGTGTTTTCAAAGTTTATCCAAACTCAATGTATGTGATGTTTTCCACATTATCTTATTATTATCTTAACGCCATAATATTTTATGAAAAACATAATTCATGCTCCTTACTTTGAAAATCCCAGAATACATCCATCTATCCATTACTACTTGCTACTCTTAACTTTACGCGCGTGCGAAGCCGCGGGCAACAGCTAGTTCAATCATAAAAACCAATTTCATTACTCTATTATACGATAAACATATTCTACAACACGCGTCTGTAACTCTATAATCTATGGTCTATCAACATAATCCTCTTTTGAAAATACACAGATGTATATTTAATCTGTATTTTGTCTATGATACACACTTAAGATATTATTTATGGATACCGGATGAATAAACAAATAGATTTGTGTTGGATTTGAAGAATTATAATAATTTAGTTTTAAATCTTTAATACTGCGTTCATAAGCTTTTAAGTAAATATATATAAATTTGCTTCACGGACAAGGAATCAAAACTAAATATTTTTAAAACAACTTGTTGCGCGGTTTCAAAATGTCATGCTTATGGAGAAGAACCGACAAGAAACGTTTCTAAAGCGCCTATTTTAGGTTTACTAGAAATAAAAACATTTTGATTTTTGATTGACTGACTTTATAATAGTAATAAAATTATTATGTAAGTAGTTCCTAATATTATAATCGATGAAGGAAAACATCGTGAGGAAACGTGGAATACAAAAATTGAAATCTGAACTCGCCAATCCGCAGTGAGCCAGCGTGGTGATCAATGCTCGTTCCTTCTCTATATTATGATAAGAAACCTGGACCCTGCAGTTTACACAGGATTAATTTAAAAGGAGTAGGTACGTATATTCAACGAGGTAATCAGGTACATAATAATGAACGACTTTCCCCAAGGAACATAGGAGAAAATCTTGAAATAGCAAATGATTTTTTCATACAAAGTGACAGGTCACGTGACGTATGTTTGTATGAAATGGTGATTTTCAATTTTATGCACCTGATTACCTCGTTGAATTTACGCACTCCTTTTAAATTAATCCTGTACATGCCGGTATAATCTTCTCACAGGACTATAATATAATTAAACTACCACAAAAACAACTGTGTTATAAAAGTTTTACTTAAATAACTCCTGTTATATTTCTTTCCATAATATATAATGGCAACATTAACTAATATTTGCACAATGAAAGTTTAAACGTTCGTAAAAGAGTAACAAACTGCGCCAAAATAAATTATATTGCGTAAGCAATTACTACTGGCTGCAATGTGTATGACAACACAGACTTAAACACAGAAGTATCACTCGGAACAATAACTTATAATCCTACAAATATAAGCGTGAAGTTTGTAACGATGGATTTTTGCTGTATTTTTACTCGAACCTACTGAACGAATTGCGATGAATTTGTGTACACGGGTAGTTTTTGACGTGAATTAATCTAAAATCTTAATTTAAATGGTTATACAGGATTATTTTTTATGGAGTGCGTATATTCAACGAGGTGATCACGTGTATAAAACTGAACAACTTTACTCAAGAAACATAGGTCGAATCTTAAAATTGAATGAAATCAACTTTTCGTACGAACATAAGTCATGACGTGACCTGTCACTTTGTATGAAAATTTCATTTTTAATTGTAAGGTTTCAACCCATGTTTCTTGGAGAAAGTGGTTACGCACTCCATAAAAAATAATCCTGTACACAATAAATATTTAATCATAAGTACTTTTTATTTAATGCTCGTGCATCAACGTGTTTGTCTCTGGACCATCCTAAAGTTGACTGGTAGAGAATGCCTTCTGGTATAAATCCGGCTTTGTCTAACATTGTATAAAAAGCACAAAATAAATTAATTATAAATAAATATTAAAAATACAAATAGAATGTGGACAACATCACATACATTGCTCCAAATCCAAAGTACCTAAGTAGCTAAAGCACTTGTGAATCAGAGACAACGAAGGTACCACAAACACCCAGACCCGAGACGACAATGCAGAAAAGTGTTTTACTACATTGACGCGTCCGGGGATCGAACCCAGGACATCAAAGCTGGCGACACCTTGAAAACCGGTGTGTACGCCACTCGACAACGGAGGTCGTCAAAGTTAATTAATTAACATCAAAACTTGGTGTTTTTAATATTATAAGGATTTAGCGAACAATGAAAAACAAAAAGTGTGTATCAAACCAAAACATATTTTTATACAAGCTTGGTACTACTTATATAACTTTGTTTCGTATCACCAATAACAAAGATGAATGCCAGTCATAAAACATGCATTTAAATATGAATTATGTTCGTAAATGGCGAAATGTTTGGCTACAGACAACGGCAGTGAAGGCTGCAACATTAATATGCATAATACAGTAATATTTAACACCAAATCTTTCGTATAGCTTGCGCTGTAATAGAGAAAAATACCAAATTTCAAAGCTGTCTGCCCGCGGCTTAGCTCGTAAACAATTTTCAATTTTCCCTCGGGAACTACTTAAGGAATCGGACAAAAGGTAGCCTATGTTCTTTTCCATGTCACAGGCTACATGCATGCCAAATTTTAGCCAAATCCGTTCAGCTGTTTTGGAGTGATTGAGTGACAAACATCCAAACATCTACACTTTCACCTTAAACCTTAACCTAAGCAAATGTATTCTGTACGTACTAATTATAAGATACATCTTTCTAAACTTTTTTAAATAATAACCATAAAGAAATTAAATCCATAAACAACACCAAAAGTGTTGTACCACCCAAATAAAATCGATCGATTACCCAGCTAATAAAAATTAAAGTAATGATTATTACTAATCGAATCACTGAGTTTCTCACGTTAAATCGATTGGTTCAATCGTAACGATTATCGAGTGATTCGAAACGAACTGTAATTGGATCGAGCATAATTATTGGATTAACAAACATTTGGACTAGTGATGGGACTTTATCGATGGTTTAATGTCGATATTTATAAATTATACTAGCTTCTGCCCGCGACTTCGTCTGCGTGGACTTCAGAATTGGGTCAAAAAGGAAATGAAAAATGTGAAAATAATGAAAAATGGAATAAAATTTTCACCCTTGTTATAGCTTGCGCTGTAATAGAGAAAAATACCAAATTTCTAAGCTGTCAGCCCACGGCTTAGCTCGTAAACAATTTTAAATTTTCCCTCGGGTACTACTTAAGAAATCGGGATAAAAGGTAGCTTATGTTCCTTTCCATGTTGAAGGCTACATGCATGCCAAATTTCATCCAAATCCGTTCAGCCGTCTTTGTGTGATTGAGCAACAAACATCCAAACATCCACACTTTCACATTTATAATATTAGTAGGATTGTTAATGTGTAGATTTACGCTACTTTCATGTTCTTAACCTATTTAAATAATGATTAGAACGATTTTTATTTGTAATTCTGACGTATTTTCTAGACGGCATTCTATTGAATCTCGGCTTCCTCGTTTTGGCTTCGTCCTTATATCACAGTGCTCTATATTATTCATATTTTCTTTGACATATATTTTTGCCCTACATTTACACACATAAACTAATGCAGTGTGCGGTCACCCTTTAATGGCACTCAAATGGTACTAAGTGGTACTAAATGTGCCAACGCTAATGTCTTAAGTGCTCTGTAACTTGCCTTTGGAGGTAGAGAAAGTACCTTTTAAACATATAGAGGTACTCCACCACAATTTTCCTTAAGAGACATATTTCTAGAAATTAGGTCGCACATCACTAGTATTTTAGTTAACCCGTAGTGGTAAGCTAAATGCTTGTGTTACGAGTGAGTTCACGTCGGTAGTGCAATGGGTGAGATTCGAACCTGCCACCACATGATCGCAAGTCCGACGCTCTAGCCATTAGGCTACCTGCCCACGCGGTTTCCGAGGTTTGTAAAAAATATATTTTTTTGGGATAAATTGACAGATACATTTATAATTATATACAGGATTAATTTAAAAGGAGTGCGTATATTCAACGAGGTAATCAGGTGCATAAAACTGAACAACTTTTTCCGAGGTCGAAATCTTAAAACTGAAAATAAATTTTTCATACAAACAAAAGTCACGTTACCTGTCACTTTGTAATTTGTATGAATATTTCATTACTTTAAACTTTTACTGTAAGGGGTTATTGACCGATTTTACCCCCCAGACGGGGTATAGTGTCAGATTATTATACCCCGCAATTTAGTCATAAAGGGAATTTATTATCAAATGCTTGTAATCTGAACTATAAACCATAGACTAGTAAATTATAGAGGGGGCAAAAGTATAAGCTTATCAGATAAGAAAATACGCATTTATTTCTATGGATCCTACTAATATTATAAATGTGAAAGTGCGGATGTTTGGATGATGGTTACACAATCACGAAAAACAGCTGAACAGATTTGGATGAAATTTGGCATGCATGTAGACTTTGACATGGAAAAGAACATAGGCTACCTTTTATACCGATTTTGAAATTTGGTATTTTTCTCTATTACAGCGCAAGCTATAACACGGGTGAAAATTTTATTCCATTGATCATTACTTTCACATTTTACATTCTTTTGTACCCAATTCTGAAGTCCACGCAGACGAAGTCGCGGGCAGAAGCTAGTCAATTAATAAATACAATAAAGAACTCTGAATGAATAAAGCTTATTGAAGAATATTATCACTCATTTTTCTAGTTTTCGAGCAAAGAAGAGTACCTATCTACACTAATATTATAAAAGGAAAGATTTGCATTTTGTTCACTGTTCTATATGTTTTTTAGTCTTTGGTTATAAACTTTTATTGATTCAATGCAATAGGACAGCGATATACGGTGGTCATTAGTAAATTAATTTTATGGATCTGCTGTATTTTCCCACTATATAAAATTGTTTAATTTTGTTACCACTAATAAAATGTTGTCGCAATGGCCTAGTGGTTCAATTAACGGATTTTCGTGCACAAGGTTGTAGGTTCGAACTATAGTTTCATAAAAAACGAGCTTAACAGAAAGAAAACGCTTAAAATATATAATATTATTATAGAACGTACTTGATACTAAACTATATTAATTAAACAAAAGTGAAACTAAAAACAAAAAAGTCAACTTTTTTAGTTTTAGTTTTGTTTCATTAATATAGTTTAGTATTAAGTGTTTTTTAATTAAATATTCTTGTTCAATTCAGAAAAAAATATCCCTTGTTAAAATTACTTGTCTTTTATTTAGTTTACATGAATAATTGAATACTTTAAAATTTCTAATTCGCTAGATTTTTGAAGTGAATACTTCTTTAGCGGCGTTGTGCACTTTTTGGGATGGGTAAAAAAGCGGCGCAGGGCGCATGCGCTAGTGTGTGTGTGTGTTTGTACTACAGCCTGCTACGCGCATCTACGGATGGTGACTGCTGATAGCTCGACCGTCTTTATACTTACAAAATTCGTGTATAAAGCGTTTAAAATATAATAATAATAATAATCTCCCGACCGAATTTCGGCCTCGGCGGCCAATCCCTAGTGAGATCAGCCATGTACGCAGGAGATATTATAGTGCACAAGTGTGTGCGCAAACACAGGTGCACTCTATGTTCCTTCACTCTCATAGTCCGATGGGACGGTTGACCGACACGACCGGAGAGGGATCAGGCGCAGGACCAACGGCTTTACGTGCTTTCCGAGGGTGTAAACACCGCCACACTTCCTGACTCCGAGCGGTACTGAGAATTTCTAAACTCAGTAAATATTTTTTGCTCGACCCGGGAATCGAACCCGAGACCTCGTTCACGGCAGTCGCGCACCACTAGACCAACGAGGCAGTCAAAAATATAGAAATTCAACAAAGTGCATCTATAAATGCTATTTTTATTTGCTAGTTTTCAGCACTTCTGGCACTTTCGGATGACAACCCGTTGTTTTTTTTTTATTTTTTTTTTATTTAACCTAATGGGCAGTTATATTTTTGAGCCGTTTGGGGTTGAAACACTTGGACCGTGGGGCCCGAGTGCGCATAACATGGTTTTTAAAGATCTAGCCAAACGCCTTGTTGTCACTTCGCGTGACCCAAGGGCTACCTTGGACAAAGAATAAGCATTGCCATACAACGTGGCAATGCAGCCAGCCTAGTGGGCACGCTTCCGGTCGACAGCGATGCGGATGAATACTTTGACGCCATTTTTTATTTTATAGATTTTAATTAGTTATGTTTGTTTATTATTAATTTTTTCCGTGTTAGTTAGTTAGTTTATGTTAAGATTGTAAATATCTACTTTGTTATTACTTTAAATAAATTATTGTCCCATTGGACAAGATTATTAATAAGTATTGTTTTATTGTTACAGGGACCTACAAGGCAACAATATCACGATTGTATTCCAAAGCGACTTCCAGAGTTTAAAGGATTTGAAATCATTGTGAGTATTTAAATAAATATTTTTATACATATTTCCACTAGAGAACAATAAATTGCAATTTCGCCATGTGTATGTATAATGCTCGTGACTTTACACTATACAAAACTTGTCTTAATCTGCAGATAAACCAACTTTGCAAAAAAGCGAGGTTGTGTAAATCGAATCACTGGCAACTAGCCCTGCTGCCTTTTTTTTTTTCTGCCTAGCCTTTTCCCACGCTATGTTGGGGTCGGCTTCCAATCTAACCGGATTTAGCTGAATACCGTATTTTTACATGGAGCGACTGCCTATCTGACCTCCACAACCTATTGCTAGGTAATATAGTATTCCATAGTAAGACTGGTTGTCAGAACTGTAATGACTGAACGACTGTCAAAGATCACTGTATGACAGTCGGGACCAACGGCTTAACGTGCTTCCGAGGCACGGAGGGGTCTCGGTATGTTTTCAAATGGTCACCCATCCACGGACCAACCGCGGCGAGCGCGGCTTAACCTTTATTATCGGTCAAACCGTACGGCTTACACTTAGCCACGAGCCCCTCATTGCTGCCTATATTTTAATTTTTTTTTTTATTTTGTTTCATTAATAAATAAATATTTTTATTTTCAGACAATTATCAGAAAATCTGATACACACGATAGAAAGAGATGCCTTCCTAGAGCTGAATGCGTTAGAACGATTGTAAGTATAGATTTCTGTAATAATTAAAAAACAAACTTTCCTTCGGGTTTAGGAAGGTTCAAATCAAGTTGTCGTCAAATTTTATGTCAGCTATAGTGATTGGTTGACCAAATATTAACAACCAATCACGTTTGACTTTACGTTTGACTTAATATTTTTTGTAGGAATCAGCTTTTCATAAGCCGAGGTACCTACTAAAAAGTATGAATATTAGAAATACACGATACGACGAATAAATAACTACAGTACAATGTTATGTCGTGCTGTAAAATGGAACGTTACAAATTTGAAATGACGAATCAGATTAGCTGATTCCGTTGTGTCGTGTGATATGACTTTGAAACGTCGTTTTTTGTACTTCAGCGTTTATTAATTTTTAATTTTTAAAGGATCAAATAAATATTTATTTTGTTCCTTATTTTGTATTATTATATTGAATGTATTACATTTTAATTATTCGAAAACAATTTCATGTTCAAATGAGCTATTTTATTTTATATTTGTCTTTTTTTTAAATAACAATTTATATTATTGAATAAAATTGTTGAAAAAAGCAATGAAAACAATTATTATAACTGTTTTCTCTTAAAAATAGTTCTTTTAAGTATTTTTAAGGACTTATTAGTTATTTTATACTGTTAAATTAACTAAACTATTGGCTTAAAACCAGGTAAGTTCAAGTCACGCTGTGATAATATAATGTTTTTCAGGAAACTCAACAATAATCGTCTCGGTCATTTGCCAGAGGGCCTATTTCTGAGGTTGAGGCACCTACAGCGATTGTGAGTAGGCCTCTTTGAGGCCAATGGTGTGGTCCCGTTGGTCCCTTGGTCCCCTTCGGTACTTGGTGTTTACTTATCCAGGACGGTGCTGTAGGTCTCTCTAGAGGTTAAAATGAAAGAAGAAAACGAGAATCAGTTATAAAAGAGATGACAGATAAAAAAATATATAGAATGGGAGAGTATTTTCAAGTAAAATAATAATGAGGAAGGCATGAATGAATGAGTGAATGATTTATTTTTGCTTCAGTTTAAAATTAACTAGTTTGTAAATGTTTCAATTATTTTTTGAGGCTACTAAGACATAGGATGCATGGGTAAGCGATGAATGAATGATAAATGAGTGATGAATGAACGAAAAATGAACAAATATTAAGTGAATGATGAATGAAGGCTGAATGAATGATAATTGGATCATGCATGAGTAATGGATGAATGATGAATAAACTTTGATTTGATACCTACTGAATGAATGAATTATGAAAGTGTTTTGAATGAATGAATAATGAATAAATGATGAATTTATTGAATTAATAAATGGTGATGAATTACTTAATTATGAATGAATGGTATATTTAGATTTTCAGGGTTTCATACGATGAAATGAATGACTGATGTAAGAATGAATGATATCAATAGATCGAAACCACAGCACTCGTCTCCCCGCGCCCCGCAAACGCTTGTACCTAAACCGGGTCTACGTATTTTGATATAATTTCATTAATTTTCACCCAGCGCCGCTAGCTTATAACAAAATTAAAACAATACGTCATTTTTGTTATATTTTTATGACGATTTTTTGTGGGAAATCATTTATTAGCTAAAATTTAGGTATGTATGAAATCTTTCGAACATCGTCACATCTTTTAAAGATTAATTGCGAAATTTTGCTATGACAAAGAGACTTACTTATAAGAATTACTTATAAAAAAAATATGCGATGAATTTTTTTCTTCAAATATGTGATTTATCCAATCATCAATTTAGTCCGAGCTTAGGAAAACATGCATTCATAACTCATTCATCATTCGTTCATCTTTCATTTTCAATCATTCAATGTTCATTCATCATTCGTTCATCATTCATTTTCAATCATTCATTGTTCATTCATCACTCGTTCAACATTCATTTTTCAATCATTCATTTTTCATTTATCATTCGTTCATCATTCACTATCGTTCAGAAAAAGTCATAATCTAAATCATACGCTATAAAGCTAATATTTCCCACAAATTATTAGTAAATCGTCATAAAATTCCCCTGGATCTAACGCTTCCCCATTAGCTTCGCTACATGGTGTGTTCCAAGCCGCAGGGCTAACCCTACCCAATAACCAGGCTTTTATTGTATACAGGGGGTTACATACCCTATAATAATAATAAATATACTTACCTACTTTTTATCAAATATTATAATATTTTAAGAATAAATATTATTACTATCAAAAAATTATGTTACTTTAGGAGTTGATTCTTATATTCGCTATCAATAACTTCTACGATGGAAATATAATTATAAAAAAAACACTTCTTCATACATAAGTAATTAGCTGATTGAATAGTATACAGCGTGTAACAAAAGCCCTGTCCGATCCCTGAGAGTATTATTCGGTACCGTACTGCGAACACATACGTAGCTATTAAATGGATTGTAGATTATTATTTTTCCCCAGTGAAAATAATTAAATTAAAATAAAAACTGATCCGAGGGAACAGCAACACTGACCGCTCCTCAAAGTTCACGTACTTACTACCTACAGCTTTGTGTCAAAGAAGCCGCCTATGCGAGACGGTTCATGAACTGTACCACGAATACGCCTTTATTGGATCGGACAGGGGTTTTGTTACATGTTGTATATGGGGATGTACGAGCGAGATGCGAATATAAAATGACAATAAGTAGGACAGAGATGGCGGTATGTTGTACAACTTCAGGTGTTCACGGTGTTCACAATCTTCTGTTGACATATAGGTACATTAAGAACCTAACTCTCAATTAGCTCTCGACATAACGGAGAATTGTCAGGCCTGTTGGTCTAGTAGTTAGTGTCCCTGTCTGCTAAGCCGGAGGTCGTAGATTCGATTCCCATCCAGGATAAATCTTTGTGTGATGAGCACGATCATTTGTTCTGTGTCTGGGTGTTATTTATCTATAATATGTATGTATTCAGAAATATATAAGTATGTTTATCAGTTGTTTGGTTACCATAGTACAGGCTCTGCCTAGTTTGGGATCAGATGGCCGTGTGAGCTATACCGAAATATTATTATTGATTGACTCGCTATCAAAAAACTGAGCCTGAGTCGCCTCTTACGACACCCATGGTTACGGATGGGGACATTTCTATCATCGTTAAAGCTTCTAGAAATGACATCAACTGTAGACATAGCTTGAGGCAGGAGGTAACCTATATTACAAGCTTATGAGATTAAATACATAATCTTGTAAGGAGATTGCATTATCATAATTAATGCTAGGACACGCACAAGTGTCGTGAGGAATTAATTTCGTTTTGTTACACAGGAAGTTGGCAACACCGGTAGTCGCCATCTTGTTCGGAAGTGCAATTTAAATGGATTATGTTGTAGGCGTATTGGTTTAAATTTTACAGATAAGAAACTATTTAGAGGATTTTAACGAAAGGTTATATGTATAAGAAAAGGGTGTAAAGTACATCGGGTGTAGAAAGATAAATCAAATAATGTATATCCTATTTTTCGCCGGTACTTATAAGTTCCTACTTATGGACATTATCTGAGTTGCCTTTTCCCAAGCTATGTTGGGGTCGGCTTCCAGTCTTACCGGATTTACCTGAATACTGTATTTTACATAGAGCGACTACCTATCTGACCTCCACAACCCATTTTACTAGGTAATACAGTATCCCGTATTAAGACTGGTTAAATAATAATGACTTTAACTTCTGCTAAAGATCAACGTAAGACAGTTGGGAGCAACGACATAACGGCACGAAGGTGTCTGGGTTTATTAACAAGTGGTCACCCATCCACGGAACAACCGCGGCGAGCGCGGCTTATCCTTTAAGATCGGTTACAATGGATGGCTTATAAACACTTAGCCACGTGCCCCTGGAATAGTGCATAGGCATATTTATCCCTATAAATGGACGGTAATTATGAGGTACAATACTATATTTGGAAACAAACAATTTGTTTTTCCGTCCATTCAATTCTTTAAAACTAAAACTTAAATTCAATTTTCGCGAGATAGATCTCTGCTTACATCATAAAAGCAAGCGTTAAGATACCCATATCCTTTATACGTTTGAAAAGAGCAACTTTGAAAGCGCTTTCAGTGGTAGTCGACCGTGCGAAGGATAAAAGATGCAATGTACACTGCTGGCCGAGAAATGGAGAGTACCTTTTATTTTTCTGAAAAATAATGGTTTTTGCAAATTCGGGGTTTGTGGTGTATATTAATACTAAGTCATCTTTTATGAATTAAGATTTTTATGATTGACTATAAATGGTATTAATAATACAACATTAAAATTATTTAGGGCAGGACTTTTGGGTTTAAGACGAATGTGTTAAACCCAAAAGCTGAACTGAATTTATTTTTTGATATACAAAAAGTTTTCTTCAAACTTTTTGTATATCAAAAAATAAATTCAGTTGAACATAGAACCTCCCACTTTTTTTAAGTAATTGGTGGTTGGATGAAAACCTTCATCAATTATCCGAAAAAAATAAAAATGCTAATTATATATTTTTTATTCCTTTCAAATGAAAGAGCAATGACTATTGGATTTTTTTTCTTCTATTATTAGATCTTCTATTTATAAGTAGGTATATAATATGTTAGAAGGACTTCTAACATATCGCCAGACTAATCTGTGACAACGTCTTACAAAAATAATCCAATACAATGTTGCCCAATAATTCTGTCCCGCAGTGTACCAACACAAAGACGTCTTTGACTCAGCCATGCGTATATTATAAGGTTTCGTTCACACTACACCCCCCTCTCCCTTTCACCTCCCCCCTCCCCCTTAAAGCGAAGAAAACGGCTTCTTACAGAAAATATTATAAAACTAAATACAAAGATTACAAAGTCGTCTTTTACGACTCGTTGCTAAGTAATAACAGATCGATTGAGGTTAAGCTGCGCCAGTCACGGTTGGTTTTTGGATTGGAAAAGATAGTTCGAGCCCTTCTGTCCCTTGGAAAGTACGTAAAGGACCTTTTAAAGCCAGTGGACCTGCTTGTGATCTTTCTAAGGTGGTTCAAAAGCTAGTTCTTTGAAATATATCCTGCAATTGCTTATCTCTATCAAGAGAAGCAGTGTGATATGTATCCGTCTGTGGCATAGTATCTCCTAAGCAATTTAACCGATTTTGAAGCATTTATCTGTTTTTTTTTAAAGATTACTATCAATGTCACATTACTAGTAATCTCGTTAACCCCTCGTGCTAAGCTAAGATGCTTGTGTTACGAGTGGGTTCACGTCGGTAGTGTAATGGGAGGGATTCGAACCCACAACCACATGATCGCAAGTCCGACGACCTGGCCATTGGGCTGCCCGCTTCAAATTTTGTTATTTGATAGCTGAAGTCATCGAGTAAGTACTTAGCAATACTTTCTTCCTTACTAATCTTATACATGCAAAGGTAAAGCTGTCTGTCTGTGTGTAACGCAATCACGCCTAAATTACGGAACCGATTTAGATGAAATTTGGTGTAAAGATTGTCTAGAGCCTGGAAAAGGACATAGGCTACTTTTTGCCGCGATAACTGACAATCACGAGGGTGGAGTCGCGGCATAAAACTAGTAATCTATAATGAAGTTAAAAACATCTAGTTGATCTTCGTTTCTTTCTTTTATTATTATTAGTTTTAACTGTATTGGTAGTAGCAACATAGTCTGTCTGTATATATAAAAATGAATGTTAGTCTGTGTGTCCTTTATAGAATCGTAAATTATACATTGATTTGTGTGATGACTGACTTTAACTAAGTTTTTGTGCATGAGCCGGGAGCCCACGAAGGTTTCTGGTTTGGTACGACCAATTTTCGACAGATGGCGCCACTGTCATTCCAATGATTAAAGGCCCAATTTTTTGATCCCGAGTTAACTGAACCAATGGTTAAATATGGTAACTAATTATTACAAATTTCGTTAGAACGCGTCTATTCATCTATTTTTATTCTAACAAATCTTTAAATTGTTAACTTTCCAACTTCTTTGACCATTTGATAGACTAACAATTGATGAAAAAACGCTTTTGAAATCAGTTAGCATATTTAACCATTGATTGAGTTAACTCGGCATCAAAAAAATTAGGCCTAAGGCACAGATAGTTATAAATTAACTATAGTTAACTTTAACTTGGGTTTTTGGTATTAGTCATTTAGTTTCCATGGAGTTCGGTTAAAACCATAGGGGGTTAATTGTTGACTCACGGTAACATCGAATTCATGTACTGTCAAGTGAAATATTAAGACTACTTACTTTACTTTGTTAATAACTTAACGGGGCTGTCTCATGCTATATGTATTGCAACGATTTTGGAACAATAAACAAATTTTAATTTAAACAAATTTTAAATTTTAATTTATCTTACATTCTAAGTTACAGTTTTTTTAAGAAATAGAATAAGTTTTATTAAAAATTGATTTGTGCAATAATAATAATTAATAATAATTTATTAATTTACTCGAGTAACACAACTCAATTTGTTAGTAACAATTTGACTTATAACTATGTTAGTAAACAAACAATACATAAACAAGTGAAAACAAATGAAACTATATGAACACTAGCTGACCCGGCAAACGTGGTTCTGTCATATTAAATAATCTGAAGCATTTGCGTTTCATATTAGCATTTCATAAGTATGAGTGAAGCCGTTTCGGAGGAGTTTTGTTACAAACACTGTGTTAACACGGTAGTAGAAAAGAAAATCAATTTTGGTGGAAAACGACCTTTTCGTTATGGTTTTAGTAAGTTCAATATTTTAATGTAGGTAATTCAAGATAATCCAAATTCTTCTCTATAAAACTTTAATATAGTAAGTGTACAAGAGTAAATAAATAAATGTGGACTACATCACATACATTGCTCCGAATCCAAAATAAGTAGCTAAAGCACTTGTGTTATGGAATCAGAGACAACGAAGGTACCACAAACACCTAGACCCGAGACAGTGTAGAATAGTATTTTTACTACATTGACCCGTCTGGGGATCCAACCCGAGACATCGGAGCTAGCAACACCTTGAAAACCGGTGTGTACACCACTCAATCACGGAGGTCGTCTCGTATTCTTCAAACATCTTTTAAGCGGTGGTATTTTTACGATTTAAGCGAAAACATAATATTTTTATCCCAATATGTCTGGGACGGAAATAACGCGAGCAAAACCGCGTTAAGCTAATGTATATTTATTTATTATGTCTCCATCATTTGACTGATCAATTCTCGTCCTCCTTACTATTAAGTCTGTCACCAAATCTCCTTACGAGCGAAACCGGATGCATTCCTTACATCACACAGTATTAACAAACCAACAATGAACATTGAACGTGCTACAACGACTAGTGATGGGATTAACTCGATACTTTTATATCGATAAAGAATGAATGACCGAATGACTTCTTTATGTTAGGTCACGTTCTTTATTGTGTTGAGTAATCTGTATTTATGGTAGCGTATGTCGGATTTATTAAATGGTTATTTGGTTTTTGTTTGATGTTATTGTGTTTAGACAAAAATATTTCTATAGTAAATAAGAAATTGCGCGTAGTAAGTACTGAATGGATAATTATTAATTGTGGCGGCACAACTGGAGTAATGTGAATAGCGGATCATAGGACTGAGTAGGAAAAGAATGCACATCCTAGTTCGAGCCCTCACTGGACACTGTTGCCTAAACAGGCACTTGTCCACTATGGGACTGTCCGAAACAAGAACGTGCAGAATGTGCCAGGAGTCAGACGAAACTCCGCTTCATGTTTTGACGGACTGCGGACCTTTGATGCGCAAGCATAGTTTACACCTGGGCAAACATATCCTTGGCCCACAGGATGTAAAACATATCGCCCCCCAAAAGCTACTGCGATACCTAGTGGATGTAGGACTTGGTGGAGAACTGTAAAGATAACAGCGGCGATCACAATAGATCGATGACGGTCGCAGTGATACTGGGTCTGCACAATCCCAGAATAGCCGCAAAAAAAAAAGAATAAAATAGCTGTACTTTTCTAAAGCTTATATAGGATTAATTTAAAAGAAGTGCGTTTATTCAACGAGATAATCAGGTGCATAAAACTGAACAACCTTTCCCAAGGAACATAGATTGAAATCTTAATATTGAAAATGAACTCTTCATACAAAGTGACAGATCACGTGACTTATGTTTGTATGAAAAAATTATTTTCAATTTTAAGATTCATTGCTCCTTTCAGTTTTATGCACCTGTTTACTCGTTGAATATACGCACTCCTTATAAATTCACCTGTATATAGTTTAACTAGCAAAAATAAAGATTTTGACAAAGTGACTTTGCTTAACATTTTGAATGTAAACAGAATGATCAAAATGGATACCCGACGACATTTATCCTACTAATATTATAAATGTGAAAGTGTGGATGTTTGTTGCTTAATCACGCAAAAACGGCTAAACGGATTTGGATGAAATTTGGCATGCATGTAGCCTTTGACATGAAAAGGAACATAGGCTACCTTTTATCCCGATTCCATAAGTAGTTCCCGAGGGAAAATTAAAAATTGTTTACGAGCTAAGCCGTGGGCAGACAGCTTTGAAATTAGGTATTTTTCTCTATTACAGCGCAAGCTATAACATGGGATATATTTTTTCACATTTTTCATTTCTTTTTGGACCCAATTCTGAAGTCCACGCAGACGAAGTCGCGGGCAGAACCTAGTTAGTTACATAAATATGGAATAGTATCACAAACGAAAATAAAGCTGTATATAAAAAGAAACCATAAGAATCGCCAAATCTGTTCACCCTTCACTGATTCCTAAATCATAACTACGTTTAGGGTTTCAGTTTGGCTACCGTCACATTGTGAACATCGTAACTTGTCAAACTTTCTAGCGACATTAAAAACTGTTCACCCAATCGTGAGTCAGATGAGCTTCTATTTCATGTATTCCTTTATAAGTCTGGGTCTCAGAATTGTAATTTTCCGACTGGTATGGTGTTTGATTTTAAAATTATCAACTTGTTTCCGAATTAGAAGAAACACAGATTATATTACTATCAAAAGTCGTGTCAGGGTAAACTTTTAATGTTACTGGAATCACGATCTGGTTTATCGATATTGTATCAATTTCAATATCATTTTTTCAATACTCAATTATTGTATTACATTCCATAAAGTGCAATGTAGTTAGTCTAAAAAATAAATAACACAGAATCTTTACAAATCCTGTCGGGCACTGTAAAAATCTTAGGAGATAATGAACATACTACTACTATGATTTTACTAAGTAATCTGAAACGGTGTTGATCACTCGATTCAGCTTTGTATACACGATTCAAAGTAAACTTTATCGATATTCTAATCAGTACATCACTAAACCTGCGCCAGCGCACGTTTCTTACCGTCCTGACAGCGAATGATTTATACGTATGTGACTATTTCAACGGATATTATTATCGAATTTTTTCATTACATTGGCCCAGTTGTGGCCATTTCCTTTAACGTAGGGCCATGGACCATAGAATGTAACTATAATCAAAGTTATAGGTATTAGAAATATCTTGTACTTACCTATATTCAAATCACTTATACACAGTCCCACACGAAGACAATTGAAAAAAAATAATAGTGAATTATCACTGTTAGCACCTCATCAAATCAAATCAAAATGTTTTTATTTCTAGTAAACCTAAAATAGGCGCTTTAGAAACGTTAACTAACTTGTCGGCGAATTTTTTTTGTTAATACCTCACACACGGTCATCTCATGTTGAAACTTTTTAACACGCTTTTATTAGGTCGTTCTGTATGTATGTAACTATGTAGTCAAATCTAAGAAAACTAATTTAACCATCTTCTAAAGATCGTAGCGTTATGAAAATTGGCAGTTGTATGTGATTTTGATGACAATACAATAATATGGTACTGTCGAGCTGATCTGATGATGGAGCCATAAGATATGAACTGGAACTTCATGAAGGATGATCGTATCATAGCCGTGTTTGGACTTGTTAGAAAGGTCTTGTAATGAACTTTGACCACAATTAGGTAAAGCGTGTTTTTTAGTGTTTTTTAAACTATTAATTTTACTGTTAAATGAGAGCACTGTTTTCACCAACAAACTGTTATACAGTTTGACAAAGTTTTACAAAATGTAAACTATAAGGTATCACTTGTTCCAATAAACAAAAATAAAAACCGGCCAAGTGCGAGTCGAACTCGCGCACCGAGGGTTCCGTACAAACCTCTAGGTATATAACTAAAAGTTCACCCATAACGACAATCGAGTCATACATAGTTATGGTATTTTAAAAAATATTTTTTATTATAATAATATGATGTAACAAAAATTTACGGTTTTTGCAATTTTTCTTTTATCTGTACTATAAGACGTTACTTCGTACCAAATTTCAAGGTTCTAAGTCTACGAGAAGTAGGTACCCTGTAGGTTTTGATTCCCGTGCGAGTTTCGAAAATTTGCGGCATAAACGGCTGTATCTTTTGATTGCTTTGGCTTAAGAGTTTGATTTTTTAACAGCTCTAAGGGACAGTAGGCTTGAGTATTGGATATAAATTTTAGTTTGATACCTCCATGTATTCTTGAGAAAAATGGTCTTCATAGACGGACGGACGGACGGACAACAAAGTGATCCTATAAGGGTTCCGTTTTGTCCTTTTGAGGTACGGAGCCCTAAAAAAATTGAAAAAAAACCCCAAAACACAACATTGCATTTTATCGACTGCAAGAAATGGCATTCTGGAAAGAAAATGTTTATACATATATGTAGCTATACGTTTAATAATGTCACATCATGGCATTTCGCTCCCTCTGGTAATTTGTTTTTATTCTCTTAGATACACAACAAACCTTTTAACTTGGCAGTAAGCGGAACTTAAATATCTTTTAGCTTTCTTCAAAAGTTATAAAAGACACTCAACGTTTTTTTATAACTGTATCTTTTAAATCAGTAGCTAAGCAATATACACAAAAAAAGAATCTTCTGCCTAGCCTTTTCCCAAGCTATGTTGGGGTCGGCTTCCAGTCTTACCGGATTTAGCTGAATACCGTATTTTACATAGAGCGACTGCATATCTGACCTCCACAACCTATTGCTAGGTATTCCAGTATTCCATAGTAAGACTGGTTGTCAGAATTGTAATGACTTAACGACTATCAAAGATCACTGTATGACAGTCGGGACCAACGGCTTAACGTGCTTTCCGAGGCACGGAGGGGTCTCGATATGTTTACAAATGGTCACCCATCCACGGACCAACCGCGGCGAGCGCGGCTTAACCTTTATTATCGGTCAACCCGTATGGCTTACACTTAGCCACGAGCCCCTCTATACACAAAAAAGAATAAGATTTTATAATTAACTAGCTGTTCCGCCCGCGGTCAATTTTTTTTTTATATAATTGAGATGCAAGCTACCCTATCTTTTAAGTTGGATCAAACTGCACACGGTGTGCAAATTTAATTAAAATCGGTTCAGTAGTTTCGGAGTTCATCCCGAACAAACATCGTGACACTAGAATTATATTTATGTATAATAGCTTTCATTTATCACAACCATTTTTGACGGGCCTGTTGGTCTAGTGGTTAGTGACCCTAACTGCTAAGCCGGAGGCCGTGGGCTCGATTCCCACCCAGGACAAATCTTTGTGTGATGAGCACGACCATTTGTTCTGTGTCTGGGTGTAATTTATCTATAATATGTATGTATTTATAAATATATAAGTATGTTTATCAATTGTCTGCTTGCCATAGTACAGGCTCTGCCTAGTTTGGGATCAGATGGCCGAGTGTGAGCTGTCCCAAGATATTATTATTATTTGTATTTTTAAATACTTAATTACGTAATACATTTTCAAACTAGTTCTTCCATGTTAAAAAAATCTGATGAGGGCCCTATCACATAGGGGTGTGAAAAATGGGCCTACGTCTATTTATTTCACACAGAAACTATTTAAATTTTATAGCTACTATGAAATTATTATTTTTTTGACAATGTGTGTGACAATAAATAATATTCAAATTTAAACTTTTACCTATGTACCATACTCCAACTTCACGTGAAATAAACAATTTATGAACGAAATGTATGCAAATTGGATTGTCGAACACTCCACATTGCTATCTCTTTCTAACGCATACTTCTCTTTCTATCTCGGCTAGCTACAGTTAATTTAGTTAAAAGGATGTACGAAACATGTATTGTCAGTTTTCCTATTTTTTCTGATGCATCGGAGTTTTTCTCTGACGTCCAAAATGGTACGACATTTTGTTGATAGATTACATGAATTTCGGTATTGCATTTTGTTGCCTTATTGAAAATAGTAGAAGACCCGTCAATCGTTGTTTTGACTTTTGACATATTAAAAAATTATAAACAACTAGCTGCCCGGACAGACTTCGTTCTATCAAAAGTAAATTAATTATGGTAATTCCCGAGTTTAGGAACAGGTTTTTTTACTTATTATTTATATTTTACACCTTTTAAACCTTCCCTGGACTTCCACAAACATTGCAAGATCAAAATCAGCTAAATCGGTTCAGCCGTTCTCGAGTTTTAGCGAGACTCACGAACAGCAATTGATTTTTATATATATAGATAGAAGATTTTGCATTACTTTCACATTTTTCATTTCTTTTTGGACTCAATTCTAAAGTCCACGCAAACGAAGTCGCGGGCAGAAGCTAGTATATATCTTAATATTGAACTTGGACCTCATTTCACATTTATTATTTTGATGGGATAGAAATATGTAGGTAACTGGCTGCCAGTCTTACCGGATTTAGCTGAATACCGTATTTTACATGGAGCGACTGCCTATCTGACCTCCACAACACATTTTACTGGGTAACAGTGTATCCTTATAACTGGCATCTATTTATATTATTACCCAATTATGCCAAATAAAGTGCCCTTACACGAAAAGTGTCAGTATCACATTTCCCCCCTTCTTACAACAAATTCCCATGGGGAACACAGACCGACATTTTCGTTTCTATACAGGGGGTTAGGAAAACTCCCAAATACGAAGGCATGAGAGAGTAGTAAGGTATGATGTCATCTTTTGAATCATGTGTAATCTTTTAAAAAAAAAAAAAAAAATGTTGAGATAGAAAACAAATTCGTCAGAAACTTAGTTTTCGATTTCATCATCTAGTGTGTAGGAAGATTTAAACTTAATGGCGACTGTGAAGATGTGTGTTAAGACATTCAAGCCCCAGGTAGAAGCGGGGCGAAGTACTGAGCATTGTGTCGGGGCGAAGTACTGAGCATTGTGTCACATCAAATCAAATCAAAATATTTTCAAAACGTAAAATGACTCTAGTTGCGCGGTTCGGTTCCAAAATGTCATCCCAATGGAGAAGAACCGGCAAGAAACTCCATAGGTTATCCATTCAAAATTTAAATACAATGATTAAAAAAAAATGTTCTAAAATATGCGACAACAATATGCGACAATGGTATCATAAAATCGAAAAAAAGAAAACAATACATGCATTTTACCAAAAACCTTGTCAGCAAACACATTAACAAAAAACAAAACTGATGCAAAATACACCAAGAAATAAATCAATTTAAATACATTAAAAATGTAATCCTAATCAAATCCCTAACAGGAATGTCAAGGCATATCAAAAGCTTTCTAGATTTGATAAAATGTGTCACTTTACCTTCACAGCCGACATTAAGATTGGATCGACCCATACTATGACAACTATTAGTCTTTCTTCATTTTCAGGAGCGTTCTGCTTACACCCTGTATATTATATGGGGACGTTTCATTTTCTTTAAGAATGTAGGGAGGTTTTAAGGTCTATTTTTGTTTGACAAAGTTTGAATAAAAGTATAATCTTTTGAGAAATTGATAGAGAATTATATTAGAATAGAATAGAATAGAATAGAATTTATTTATTTGCTCGAAATATAGTTATACAGGTCTTATAAAAATAAATCCAGTTCTTAGATATTTCGCCTACTTAGTTCGGCATGCAGAAACAATTAGTAAAAAAAAATAATTCAGACAAAATAAATTTAACAAACACAACTAAATTTGACAAATTACTTACTAACTACTTTACATTTTTTGGTATATATTATTATTATTCATATGTATAGATAGTTGTTCCTACTAACACAACTCATATTTAGAGAAAACAAAAAAGGAAATTTAACATATTAAATCGTTTTTTTTTCTTTTTTAATTTACCTATAGCTAATAATAAACAAATAATATACATAAGGTAATAAAAGTACGTTTATGAGTTTGTATAATAATAGGAGGGACATAACTCTAAAGAACCCTAAAGTAGGTATCTAAAGTAGGTACATAAGATATGTTACTTAAGTAGGTACTTAGATCAATTTAATTCAAATTTTTTATTTATTTTATAATTTAAAAAGTCATTTACATTATAAAAACAGTTTTCATTTAGCCATTTTTTTAATTCCTTCTGGAAGTATTTAGTAGGCAATTCTCTAATGTTTCTTGGAATAGAATTAAAAATCTTTACTGCCATAATGCTACTATTTTTGTGACAAAATGTTGTACTGCACATTGGAATATCTAATTTAGTAGGATCCCTTGATAGTTTTCCATGTTTATTTGAATTTTTAAATAAGTTTGGATTTTTCTTTACAAAATTGCCTATTTCCATAATGTATAAATCTACTAGTGTTAGGATCTTATGTTCTTTAAACCATGGTTTACAAGAATCTAATGGTTCAATTCCAAAAACTGATCGGACGCATTTTTTTTGTACAATAAATGCTTTATTGAAGTTAGTTGAGTTACCCCAGATTATTAAACCATATCTAAGTACAGATGTTACGTAGCCATGGTAAGCCAAAAGGGCGGCATTGACCCCAACGGTTTTTCTAAGGTTTCTCAATGCAAATGCAAAGCTGTTTAGTTTATTGCATAAATTATTTATGTGTTCTTTCCAGTTGCAATTTTTATCTAATATAATTCCCAGAAACTTTGTATAATTAACTTCATCTATTTCATTATCTCGTGCAATAACTTTAAATTCTTCATTAACCATTTTATAATTAGAAAATTTTATACATTTAGTTTTAGATATATTTACACATAAGTTATTTACTTCAAGCCACCATAGGACAGATTCTACAGCGGCATTTACTTTATTTTCATATAATAAATCTTGTTTATCTTTAGTTATAATAAGTGAAATGTCATCTGCAAATAATACACATTTATGTTCTATAACTGTTGGTAAGTCATTTATATAGAGAAGAAAGAGAAGTGGCCCCAAAATACTACCCTGTGGCACCCCAAATTCATTTCTCTTATAATTTGACCTATACTTTATGACTTCTTTGTCTTCATTGAAGCCTAATACTTCCACACATTGCTTCCTATCACTGAGGTAAGTTCTGAGCCAATTTAACGCGTTTCCTCTAATCCCATAAATTTCGCATTTTTTTAATAAAATATCATGTTTTACGAAGTCGAAGGCTTTGCTCATATCAAAAAATAAGGCAGTGACAGATACTTTATTATCTATGTTTTCAATTATTGATTTTGTTAATTGATAACAAGCTAGTGCAGTTGATTTCCCCTTTTGGAATCCATTTTGCTCAGTACGTATTATATTAAATTTATCAATAAATGAAATAAGTCTATTATACATGGCCCGTTCAAATATTTTCGATATTGTGGGTATTAAGGTAACAGGGCGATAATTGTTTAAATCAAGTTTATTACTTTTTTTGTATATGGGCTTTACTATAGATAACTTCAATTTCATAGGGAATTCCTCTGCAAAAAAACTTGTGTTAATTATATGTGCTATAACAGGAGATAGTATATCAGCACATGATTTTATAATATGTGTTGGGATATCATCATATCCCACTGCTTTAGTATTATTAAGAGTTGCAATTATTTTTATAATTTCATTAGTAGTACAGGCCTCTAAGAATATACTGTTGCTAATTTTTTTAATTTTATCTATGTTATTTTCTTTTTTAGAAGTTATATTAATATTTGTAGTATTAATAAAGTGATTATTAAACGCTTCTGCTATTAGGTCTGGTTTGTTTATAGTAATATCATTTAGGTTTATTGATTCAATAAATTGTGAATTTCTGCAATTAGATTTATTTTTAATCAATTTCCAAGTTGCTCTACATTTATTTTTTGCGTTAAGTATAAAATTAAGTATAATATTGGAAAATGAAATAAAATAACTTGATTACCTCTATCACAAATAATGTAATTTACATAAAAAAAATATTGCACGCCTCATAAGCGAAGCGTTGAGGTGGGTATTACTGTCAGTTTACGCACACCGAGTGATTCTCCAACTTAAAATGTCACTTTTTTTATTCTTTATTGCTTTTATAAGTGAATATAAATAGACAAATGTTTAGAAAAAACACTATTTTTAACAATCATTATATTTTTAAATCTCTTTTTATTATTTAAACTAATTAAAAAATTGTTTAAAAAAGTTCTGTCTTGGACGTCCGTGTGTCTGTATGTACGGATCCCGTATCTTGTGGTCACGATAACGAGCAAAATACTTCAATTATCGAGTTGGTTTTTTTTATACGCTTCAGTATTTTGAGGAATAGAAGCCTATTACTTTTCACGGTATAATTCGATGTAGTTTAATTATTATTTACAAATAATCTCAATTTTATTGTAATGAATGAGATTATGAGGCGTGCACTTTTGGATTTTCCAACTATTTTAATAATCCGTTTAATAACCATCTGCATAACCACAGAAAGAAAATGTCTTACCCATTTTAAAAGTCAAGAACGAACGTTTCAAATGCCGTTTCGCCTTTGTTGGAAGTAGCTGAATGCATAGAGCTCTTGAAATGCGTTTCGCGTTTGAATTCAAAAGAAAAGAATTGCTTTTAAATAGTATGAGAAATGGTATGAAGAATATCTTGGGATTATTTTAAAGCCAGTATATTTTTGAAGTGAAAACTTCTTAAGCATCGTTGTGATTTGAGAGTCGATGAAACGAAAAAGCGACAGTAAAAAGAGACGGACACATTAATTTATAACAACGTGGGAGAAAATGAGATAGGAAGCATAATACAGTTTTCATGTGTGTTAATTTAATACATGTTTGTGCGCGCATGCGTAGTACAAAGCTTGAGAAAAGGCATCACAACAACCGTGGTGTTTTGTATAAGTGTACGTTTGTAGAGTTCTTCATCGTTTTTATAATATTTTTTTTAAATTATGGTGACTGAACAACTTTCCCCAAGGAATATAGGTCAAAATTTTAAAGTGGAAAATGAAATTTTCATACAACAGTGACAGGTCACGTGACTTATGTTTGTATGAAAAGATGATTTTCGATTTTAAGATTTCGACCTATGTTTCTTGTAAAAAGTTGTTCAGTTTAATGCACCTGATTACCTCGTTGAATATACGCTCTCCTTTTCAAACATTCCTGTATAAAGTTCATCATTGTACAAACTTCCAATCACATGAAATTCAATTCAGGCGAGCCTCACTCAAAATTGAGTTTCTCTCAAGGCAAACCTTTGAGTGATATCAACGGGCAATTATCTTACCTTCTGACCTACATATGACCCTTTCACCTGTCTTCTGTGTTAATTGAATTGTCAAGTGATTCTCATATTAATTAAGAGCCTCTATTTTCGTCAAAGGGTCCTAAAATGGATCCTTACGGAGTAATTATGTAAACTAATTATTTCAGACCTCTGTATTATGTGTCAGTAGTGTCAAATTATGATAGTGCTTGAAATAACACAATTTGGTATAATATCTTGGGACAACTCACACACGGTCATCTGATCCCAAACTAGGCAGAGCCTGTACTATGGTAACCAGACAACTGATAAACATACTTCTATATTTCTAAATAAATTACACCCAGACACAGAACAAATGATCGTGCTCATCACACAAAGATTTGTCCTGGGTTGGAATCGTACCCACGATCTCCGGCTCTGCAGTCAGGGTCACTAACCACTAGACCATCAAGCCTGTCAGTTTGTGCCAGCGGTCACACGTGCCTACAGTCGCATAGAGATTGTCTTCATCAAATGGTAGCAAATGAAACCAGACGTAATTAACTAGCCACTGAGATACGGTAGACAGAAAAATATAGGTTCATATTACATGTATCTGATTTTCCCACCCATCCACCAAACCCACCAATTACACTACCGACGTGAATCCACTCGTAACACAAGCATTTAGCTTAGCACGAGGGGTAACAAGAATACTAAAGATGTGCGGCCCACATTACTATACTTGGAATTTTAATTCGATTCCAGATTTGACAATTTCTGTGTTGCAACGTTATGACAAGTACTAAATAGTGACGTTGCGAAATTATTCGATATGGAAATTGAATATTTCCAGATCGATTCTTCTCGTTTATAATTTTACTCTTGTAAACTAAGTATATCAGGAAATTAAATATTTCTAAACCGATAATTTAGTTTGACGATTAATTAACGATCTGAGACTTTTCTTTTATAATAGTGTGTGAAATAAATAAAAAAATGTGATCATGAAGGAACATGACAAATAAATCGATTTTTGTGTTCATCACTACACTATTATATGTGGTATCATTATTTCACAAAATGACAGTAGCTAATGTCAAATCCGGAATCGAATTAAAATTCCGAGTATAGTAAGTTAAAAAAATGCGAAAGTATTATGTATGTTTCAAAACGGGCACTATGTCATATTTCTTTTTGTTTTATCTGTTTTTTAAAAACGACGCCCGCACTAAGGAATTTAATCCTTGTGTCGCGGGGGTTTCACAAACATTCAAATCACATGCGCAAAGAACACCTAGACTTGGAACAAGTATTAGTGGATCACACAAATGCTTGTCTCATGCGGGGATCGAACCCGCAGCACGTCGCGCACAGTGGTAATTAGCGTGGTGACCACTCGGCTATCCGTGCAGTCATTTGGCTCTGATTGTTGTTTGAGACTTTGTATTTTTTTTAAAGATTACTAGCAATGTGGGTCGCACATTACTGGTATTCTTGTTAACCCCTCGTGCCAAGCTAAGATGCTTGTGTTACGAGTGGGTTCACGTCGGTAGTGTAATGGGTGGGATTCGAGCCTGCAGCCACATGATCGCAAGTCCGACGCCCTAGCCTTCAAAGGGTTATTATAGGTATTTAGGTGTCTTTTAAATATAAAAAACCAATAATATATTACTAGGCATACAAAAAAAGTTGTATACCAATATGGGCATTTTTCAGGCGTGTCCTTAAAAGAAACCAACATTAATTACTTTTCTAAAGCTGCAAAGACATACAGATTCATATTGTTTAACATCAAAGTACAACACCTTCAAAATTAAAGTAAGATTCAATAAAACTTCAATAAAGTCACAAAGTCGGGACGTCCGCACCGGATGACGTTCAGACAACGACTGAGCGACACCGGAAATAAGGCCGCCATCTTGTTCCAACCGGAAGTCAGAACTGCTTAATGAGATGTTGAGACTTTTAGAAGTCCTTTTAAGATATTGTTTTTAAAAGTTTAAAGGATCTACTTTACTTATCCTCGGCCTGAATATATCGGTATACTTACCTAAATTGATTGTTAAAAAAATTACTAGCTGACACCGCAAACGTTTTTCTGTCCACTAACTTGTGTGAAAAAAAAATGTTGTCTGGTTCGCAGACCTAAGCGCACACAAAATTTCATACAAATCGGTCCAGCCGTTTCGGAGGAGTTTGGTAACAAACATTGTGACACGAAATTTTATATATTAGACTAGCTGACCAGGTTGTTCTACAATAATAAAAAATCTGGAGAGTGCCACCCTTATCACTTAGGGGTGTGAAAAATAGATGTTGGATGATTCTCAGACCTAAGCGATATGCTCAAAAGATTTTTCGAAAATCGGTTAAGCCATTTCGTAGGAGTTTAATTACAAACGTCGTGTCACGAAAAATATAATATATTAGATAGATATTGGACCACCTTAGATAAACCTTATCGAGATCAAAAATAATTTTGCTTAACAAACATTGGCACTTTGAGAACCTCATCTTCAAAGTTTGCCAAAAAGTCAAATCCTAAACTTAAAAACAGCTGAATTTTTAACCGCCTTTATTTATTAAAGTCGGTCAACTCATCATTTATGATACAGCTTCATCAAAAGTTTTACGCCGTGTTCTATCTACCTACCCTCTTCGTATAGCAAGGCAATTTGAGAGCTCTATTAATAATTCAGAGATCACAGATAGAGAACAATTTGGTTCAGCCCTGCTTTCTTACGTTGGAATATTATGGACATTACTAAATCATGTAATCTTATTTTCATTATGTCTTTAAAAATAATAATTTGTTACAAATGGCCGAGTTCTGAAACGTCAATTCGGTTTAAGTCGCCTATGAGTCTCATGCCATCTCGGCCCGCGTGGATGTGGTTATCGCCTTAAAAAGCCTTTAACTCTCCACAATAATTAGGCTATCAAAAAATTTAATATTTTTTCACATAAGACCAGTAACTGTAGTTCCTGATAATAGTGCGTTCAACCAAACAAACATACTCTTCAGCTGTATAGTATATTAGTATAGATAATTTGGAGGGGCTCGTGGCTAAGTGTAAGCCGTACGGTTTGACCGATAATAAAGGTTAAGCCGCGCTCGCCGCGGTTGGTCCGTGGATGGGTGACCATTTGTAAACATATCGAGACCCCTCCGTGCCTCGGAAAGCACGTTAAGCCGTTGGTCCCGACTGTCATACAGTGATCTTTGATAGTCGTTAAGTCTTTACAATTCTGACAACCAGTCTTACTATGGAATACTGTATTACCTAGCAATAGGTTGTGGAGGTCAGATAGGCAGTCGCTCTATGTAAAATACGGTATTCAGCTAAATCCGGTAAGACTGGAAGCCGACCCCAACATAGCTTGGGAAAAGGCTAGGCAGAAAAAAAAAAAATTACTTTTTTGGAGAAAAATTAAACGCTCACTTTATTTTATTTATTTATTATAAAATATACCTACTTACTGCAACTCTAAACAAAAAAGTTTTTTTGCAATTGTTTTTTTTTTACTGTATCTATGAACTATCCTTATGTCATAATCATAACCATCCTATTATTACACTAACTTGAAAAATTTAAAAAAAGCCTTAAGTAACATTTTCAACAACTTCAACGTTATCAAACTCATGTTATTGCGAATAAAATTATCTTTATCAAAACTTATAATCAATTTCGTATCCACACAATTCTAACATCACTAGGGTTGCCATTAAACTTTAATATTTAACATCCGAGATAGCGTGCAAATACGGTTTATATCTCAATAACTGCTGTTTACACCCCTTACCCCCGAATACTCAAGCGTAACTTATCTTTGAGACGATCTCAAATGTATATCTATCGCTGCTTTACAACCCAGTGACAGAGAAAGCATTGAATTAACAGTCAATGAAACTGATTGACTTTTCTTTTATGTTTTCACGGAAGAAAATTAATATCAACGAAATCACCTGGAGGAAAAAATGTTTCTTTTTATTTGCTCACTTTGCTCATTATTATTTGTTGCAAATTTTCAGTGAAGTTAGTTAATTTATGTATCGTTTTTAAATATATTTTTTTTAAAGAACCCATTGTTTTGTACACGGTTAGAATACCTCAGGTGTACATTCCGTTTTATGCTAAGATTTTCGATATAGATTTGTTAAGTATTGCCGCTAGATGCACTACTGAATGCTTATTTTTTTTATTATACTAGCTGACCTGACGGACTATATGTCAAACGCTAAAGAGGTTACATTAGAAAAGTTAATAATGGTCATTAGGTTTTCTTTAATTTTTTAATGTATGTAATAAAAAAAAATAATAATAATAAATGTGGACAACATCACATACATTGCTCCGAATCCAAAGTAAGTAGCTAAAGCACTTGTGTTATGGAATCAGAGACAACGAAGGTACCACAAACACCCAGACCCGAGACAATGTAGAAAGTGTTTTTCTACATTGACCCGTCCGGGGATCGAACCCGGGACCTCAGAGCTGGCGACACCTTGAAAACCGGTGTTTACGCCACTCGACCACGGAGGTCGCTTTGATAATAAACAACACGACAAAAAAGAATTAACGAATTTGGTCCATCTTTTCACGCTTGATGCCATAACCAAGGGAAATAGGGAATCATTTTTATATATATAGATTACTGACATTACTAGTAGACAGCGGTTATAATTGTAATAAGATTTAAATTAGTTTTGTAAACACTAAAATGTCATACCCATACATGATTAATTTAAAAGGAGTGCGTATATCCTACGAGGTAATCAGGTGCATAAAACTGAACAACTTTTCCCAAGGAACATAGGTCGAAATCTTAAAATTGAAAATCAACTTTTTATACAAACACAAGTCACGTGACCTATCACAATTTACTTTTTTAGATTTTAGCCTACGTTCCTTGGGGAAAATGGTTCAGTTTTATGCACCTGATTGCCTCATAGAATACGGTACCGACGTGAACCTACTCGTATCACAAGCATTTAGCTTAGCACGAGGGGTTAACAAGAATACTAGTAATGTGCGACCCACATTGCTAAATCTATAAAAAAAGCAATTAGCATATTTAACCATTGGTTGAGTTAACTCAGGATCAAAAACAGGGGCCCAATTCTCCTATTTTTAAACCGTCCGATGGCAGTGTAATGATCGTAATGTCGACGATTTTGTAAAAAAAAATAAAGCCCATTAAGTTTGAAATGTCAGTAAGGGATTACCAAATTATTGGCAATCGTGCTAAGATACTATGACATACACGATTTCACAGATTAAATGCTTAGAAGAATACCAAATGTGCCAAAATCAATCGAAACTACGATCATTACACTGCCATCGGACGGTTTATAAAATAGGAGAATTGGGACCCTGGTCATAAGTCGGCATTCTATTGAATAAACTTGTATTAAATTTTAATTCAATCATGTATTAAATAAACTACCAATGAAATTAAAAAATACACCTTCTCAAATTGTAACGTTATAGTAATTTAATATTAAAAACTAATTAACCCTTAACAAAGGCAAAACCCTTAACCTACCCTCGAAAACCATCCAAAGATTAAACAAAAACTGGATAATCCTTCAATTCAAACTCTACTTTCATTTTATTCCAAATGTACTAATTCTTATCCATGTTTCTAGGGATCTAAGTCGGAATGAGTTGACTGCTATCAGTCGACGAACCTTCAGGGGACTGACTGCCCTAAAAAGCCTGCATTTAGATGGCAACCATTTGAAATGCATCGACGAGAAGGCTTTGGAGAATCTCAAGAGTTTGGAAGTTCTGTAAGTATAACACCTATTTCACTTCATTTCGATTATGTCACCGTGGCTTAGGTCGTATGTAAAGCGGATTAGCATATTTTTTTTTTATAAAAACGACGCTGGCACTAAGAAATTTAATCCTTATGTCGCGGGGGTTTCACAAACATTCAAATCACATACACAAGAACACCCAGACTTGGAGCAAGCATTGGTGTATCACACAAATGCTTGTCCCATGCGGGATGCATTGAACCCGCAGCACGTCGTGCACAGTGGTAGTTAGCGTGGTGACCTATAGGAACCGCTCGGCTATCCGTGCAGTCAAAATAAATATATGGTTGAGGAGATCCCTTTAAATCAGTCCATTCCTTTAAGAGTTAAAATGCCACAGATAATGAAACTAGAAATACACAAGTTAAACTCATAACATCACTTTTCTTCGGGGTCTCGAATATTTGAAAAGATAAAACAACACATGAAGCTACCAAATGAATCAATTCATCATTCTGTCTGTAATTGGGTCAAATTTTCGTTTCAATAATTCTCAGAGGTCAGATCAATAAGTCCGGGGCAGTTTGAGTCACATTGGGGCAATTAATGACCTTTAATATGATAAACTATTCGAGTACTGCGGATTTTGATAACTTATGAATTGAAGTTCGGGATTTAAGAAAGGTGAGGTTAAGTCTACCGGTGAGGATACTCTATATTAAATTAAAAAACTTTTCTCTTTTCGGGGTTAACCTAAAAAAAAGGACAAGTGCGAGTCGGAACCCACCAAAGGTTCCGTTCAAAGACCATCTAATATAAGTAACACAATATATTTTTACTCGTAATTATTTAATTACAAATGTATATTTTTAATAAAATGATGACATCGGAATTAACGCGAACTCATGCATTTACCTTTTAAGGCTTGACGATTCGCTGATAGTTTATAACCGTCTTCCACCGTCTTCTTAAACTATCAGCATCTTGCTTTCCAGAGATCCGATTAACAAAACCTCGCGTTTCTGCTAAGTCGGTTAACGTGCAGAACACGGACACGGTCAGTGTGGTGTGTAGGGTAGTTGAAGAACTGAAGGTAGATGAAAAATTATCTACTTCGCGCACGGAGACATGACGTGTAACCCGGCAGAAGCGTCAAGCCTTAAAAGGTAAAATGCATGAGTTCGCGATAATTCCCGTGACGTAATTTTATTAAAATCATGCAACGCGATAGTTTTAAAGTTAATATTACAAATGTAGATTTTACAGATTTTCAGCGCTTTTGAATCTATAATAGTATGCATGTAAACACAAATAATTATACACTACGACGTGGTCCAGTGAATTTCATACCATCCTATTTTAGTATGTTTTTTCTTTTTGTATTTTAGTTTAATTTTAATTGTAGTATCTAATCTACCTCCTTTGTTTCAGGACCTTAAACAATAACAACCTAACGTATCTATCCCTGGAAACGGCTGCGATTACGCGACTGAACACACTGCGACTGACCGACAATCCTGTCGTGTGCGACTGTCGTGTCGCAAGACTGTCGACCGCCGTCAGAGCCGCAGGGATACTTGGTGTGGGGGCTAGGTGAATATCACGGTTTATTTTCCTTCCATCCCCCCTTCCCCTTAGATAAGGTACACTTCTACAAGCGTTAACGATGATAGAATTCGCTTATATGACATTAAATGTATGGAAATGACATTTCTCTTCGCTAAGTCACATGACAGACTTGTCACTTTCATACATTTGAGCGATTCGATCAGCGATAACGATTGTAGAAATGTACTTGTCTAAGGGGTGATCTATACTGAGTGGTACGCAACCACTTCGCCTTGGCCCAGTCATATTTCAGCTTAATCTGATGTCAAGAGTTCCACAAAACCCGTTCCTTAGGACTATTACGCACTGTCGACTAGTCGCCGGCGACTCAGTCCCTCGGCCACCGAAACATGGGAAACTAGGGCCGGAGACCGAGCCGAGCGACAGTATTCCAAGTCAAGTCAAGTATGTCAAAACTCATTGTGCGCGGCCGTCCGGTCGTTACGACAGTTGCTCGCAGTGTGAATGCTTTCATTTGAAACCGTGCTCCTATTGGTCGCCGGCGACCGGCAGTTGCCTGTGCGTCGCCACTGCGCGGCGAGTCACCGAGTCGCCCGGGCAACCGGTGACTAGTGCGTAAACACCTATTTAAACTATACAATATTACAGTCGTCGACAACTGAGTCGCCGGCGACTAGTCGACAGTGCGTAATAGCCCTTAGACGGATCAATTTTAATAATTATAAATTCTCAAACAAAAATGTCATGTTTTTGCTACAAAAAATATAATTCTCTCCTTCAAAGCGAAAAAAACTTTCAATAGCCTTTCTAACTTGGGCGCTATGGTGTTGCAGTTTGCATACGTATTACACACCGAGGTATTTTGAGGTGCCTTGGGAAACACTTGGCCCGACTGTCATACAGTGATCTTTGACAGTCGTTAAGTCATTACAATTCTGACAACCAGTCTTACTATGGGATACTGCATAACCTAATAATGGGTTGTGAAGGTCAGATAGGCAGTCGCTCCATGTAAAATACGGTGCTCAGCTAAATCCGGTAAGACTGGAAGCCGACCCCAACATAGCTTAGGCAAAGGCTACGCAGAAGAAGATAAATAAAACCTTACACCATTTTCCACTTGAATCTCTAACATAATATTTCTTCTTCTAGATGTCAGGCCCCTGCAGCTTTAAAAGGAGCTCTCCTTACAGAATTAGAAGCTCATGAGTTGACGTGCAGCGGTAAGTACACCTTCAAGATATCAGGAAACAACCAACCTTACTATGGGAGTATCCCATGGTAAGGGTTTAGTCTATGATATAGTTTTTGCAATCTGGCGATTTGAGTAAGTTGTTGCCCCACATATTTTTATGGTGTCACTGGTGGTATTGTTGTGTGTCGGGTTGTGCAGCTCCCTCGAAAATGGTTGAGCTGCATGAGCTATTCGAGGCATGCTTGCCATCTGTTGGCACAGGCTTGCTCAGGTCGATCTGGTTCTTTCTTAAAAAGGCCAGTCCAGGAAAGACCCTGCATTTATTTACTCAATATTATTTAAATTGTATACATATAACCATTTTTAAAAGAGTAACCTATGGAGTTTCTTGCCGGTTCTTCTCCATAGGAATGACACCTTGGAACCGAGCAACTAGCGTCATTAACGTTTTGAAAGTACCTGTAAAGGTCTACTCGAAATAAAAATATTTTTGTTTTTTTTTTTCATTTTTTTTTGTTATCTGTGAAGAAATTAGACAGTCACAGTATATAGTTCGCTCTGTACGCATCGATCGCTTCACATTTTTCAAGCTGAAAGATATTTTTTATTACGCGAAACTACGAGTTATTTGATAATATATGAAAAAGCAGTTTCCCTAGCCAAGTGACATTTGTACTAGCGTTACGCTCTGACGGAATCGCTCAAATTTGTGGAAGAACCAATTCTAAGTCGTGATTTATTAAAAAATCATTTCCATACATTTAACGTCATCTAACCGATTTCTATCATCGTTTACGCTTGTAGAAGTGTCACATATCAACAGCCTTAGGAAGTTAAGTCACGTGGCCAGATCAAGCGATCAATTGTTTTTACAATGTTGTACGCTAGATTTCACCAGTGAAGTAAAAAAGAGTTGTTCTCCACGAGCGCGTTGAGACCAACCCAGATCTTCAACATGTGCGGTATGGGGCAAAATAATAACTCCTGGTGCTATCATCAACTTTAAAGCCAGTTTCAAAGTTCAGTCGGTCTAATATTTATTTCCAGGTCCCAGTACTACGGTGACAGTGGAATGTTCAGCGGAGCCCCGCTGCCCCCCACCCTGCAGGTGCACCCCTGAGGGCACGGTGGACTGCCGAGAGAAACTGCTGTCGGAACTGCCAGCCACCATACCGCATAGGGCTACTGAAATGTAAGTCTTCATAGAAGGAAATATTTATATCCCCGAGGTATCGAATTTCGATATTTGTAGAGATCATTGTCCACAGGGACACAAACGTTAAAACATAACTCTGGTATTGATCCAGATCTAGTTCTTAGATTACGTAAAAAGGAATTTGGGAAGATATACTATTTCAAAAATGTAAAAGATGTCGCTTCTCTTTAAGGGAACTGGCCCCTTTTTATGTAATACTAGCGGTACATTATAGCCTTCCTCAATTAGTGGGCTATTTAACAGTGAAATAATTTTTCAAATCGGGTCAGTAGTTCCTGAGATAAGCGTGTTCAAACAAATAATTATTATATACAAATACAAATAATAAGTTTTCAGCTTCTAAAAAATCACATACTTAAGTAGCCAATTTTCAATAGACTTGTCTGTAAGTCTAGTGGTTAGTGACCCTGACTGCTCAGCCGGAGGTTGATTCCCACAAATCTTTGTGTGATGAGCACGACCATTTGTTCTGTGTCTGGGTGTTATTTATCTATAATATGTATGTATTTATATAGAAATATATAAGTATGTTTATCAGTTGTCTGGTTATCATAGTACAGGCTCTGCCTAGTTTGGGATCAGATGACCGTGTGTGGGTTGTCCCAAGATATTATTAATAGGTTTTATTGATGTCTTATCTTTTAAATGGACCGTAAAATTCGGCACATCGGAGCATTAAAATAAAATGTTGTAAAACTTGAAAAATTTTACTAAAATCAACAATTTTATTTGTTTTTCAGTCGCTTAGAACAAAACGAGATAACTGAGGTGGGTGCGGGCGCATTCTCCTCTGTGAAGCGCGTCGCGAGGATCGACCTGTCAAACAACAAGATCACGAAGTTAGCCGCAGATGCCTTCAGCGGACTTGTGCACCTGACTTCATTGTAAGTATACGTGGGAACACGGTAGGGCTAGAGCCAAGTTCACATGTTAGGTATTGGGAAGAATTTATAGTTATGAAGATGGAGTTTGCAAGCAAGTTTAATAGAAAGAAGAACATTGAATTTGGACATCAAAAGTCAACATAACACGAAAACTAGTAACTAACAATCAAAAGTTTAAAAAAAAATGCGTACGTAATTAAAAACAAAACATTTTCTGAATGTTTTATGTTTACAAAACATATATTTATTTAACCGTTTTTCTTTATGCACTAAGGACCAGTTTTAATCCCGAGTTAACTCAACCAATGGTTAAATATGCTAACTAATGCTATCAAAACGCGTGTTTTCATCAATTGTTAGGCTATCAAATGATCTAAATTGTTAGAGAGTTAAATACTAACAATTGGTTAGAATAAAAATTAATGAATAAACGCGTTCTACCGAAGTTTGAAATCATTAGTTAGCATATTTAACCATTGGTTGAGTTAACTCGGGATAAAAAAACTGGGACTAAGTCATGTTTTCTCAATAAATTATTGAATATTTAAAAAATAAGAAATACTTCTTAAGGGACTATTGACTAAGTCCTTACCATATTTTGTTCGGTTTGTTCGGCTGAATCAAATCAAAATGTAACTGACTGACCACTGAAAACTCAAACGCAAATTAGGTACTTTAAAGTCTTTAAAAATGTCTATTTGTCTTCTATTTGAACCTTGAAGTATCAGAGATAGCATAATACGATGACATATTATTGAATGACGTCTGAGTAGTCGACCGTATTTTGTAGAATTCATAACAATGTATGTTTTTGCAATAAAGTCCTTTGTTTAGGCCGATTGTTTGTTGAAATTATTGTTTGACAATTCACTTGCTGGGTTTACTACTACTACCATAATTTGGAGGTACGGTAGTGTATCAGCCAAGTTTAGTACAGAAAATGCCGAAGAAATGTACAGTATTATTTTTTACTCTTTACCGTACAGTCTTTAACAGCAAAAGTAGATGATCAAAATCTGAACTTCAATACTAATGAATGGAGTTCGCGTCAGAACTGTGTGGCGTCGAAGTGATTCAAAAGTATCTGATTATAAATTATACCAAACATTTACTACTAGTACAGTTGACATATATTCGTGATTAATTTTGACTCCAAAAGTTATAAACTCAATTCATCATCTACTTTTGCTGTTGACTGGACATTCACAAAATATGAAAAATTAAAACATTGTGTGGGCGGTCTTATCACTATTTATTATCTTCTATACCAAATATGCATGGATTAGAGTAAGGGATTTAAGTATATAAACTATGAATGAAAAATGCTAATGTTTGTGTCACAGTTCAAGTTAATATAAAAACCTGCTAAATGTATTTCTAATTAATCGTGTTAACAGTCTTTCACTTTCTATTTAACCAACTTCAAAGAAAAAATTAGGTTCTCAGTTCGACCTGTATGTTTGTATGTATGTATGTTTGTCCGCGATTATCTTGAGTTTGGCTAAACCGATTTTGATGCGGTTTTCAGAAGAGTTTTCGTTATATTATTCTGGAGAAGTTTTTAGTGTATAACACTAATAGATATTCGTCGCCCGCATGGATCCGTTTTTGCTTAACTTGCAGTGTAGATTTTCAAAGTCGATTGTATGTTTGTCAGGGATTATCTCGCGTTTGGCTGAACTGATTTTGATGCAGTTTTCAGAAAAGGCAGGGTTTTTGAAGTCGGTGAGCTTTTTGTTTGTTAAAAAGTTTGTATTATTTCAGGGTATTATATGGAAATAAAATCAAGGACTTACCTTCTGGTATATTTCATGGATTGTCATCTCTGCAACTGTTGTAAGTAATAATTAATTCTTGTTTGCCTTTTGTGCCTCGACCCTATTGAAACATTTCACAAACCTTTGAATTTACTAGTACAAATAAAATTAATTAATCCAGAGGAAAATTAAGTATTCTTGGTTTCCACACCCTGTATCTCGAAATAAAGTCACACCTTAACAATATAATAATATTTTGTGTTGCAATGCCAAAAGAAAAAATAATTATTATGCACATTCTCTCGTGGCTTACGTTTATAAGTGTATCTAAGAACGGTTCGACCGATAATAAAGGTTAAGCCGCGCTCGCCGTGGTTGGTCCGTGGATGGGTGACCATTTGTATACATACCGAGACCCCACCGTGCCTCGGAAAGCACGTTAAGCCGTTGGTCCCGACTAATATACATACAGTGATCTTTGACAGTTGTTAAGTCATTACAATTCTGACAACCAGTCTTACTATGGGATACTGTGTTACCCAGCAATGGGTTGTGGAGGTCAGATAGGCAGTCGCTCGGTAAAATACGGCATTCAGCTAAATCCGGTAAGACTGGATGCCGACCCCAACATAGCTTGCGAAAAGGCTACGCAGATGATGACATGGTTGCTTTTTACAGATTACTGAACTCCAACGAGATAACTTGTGTGAGGAAAGATACCTTCAGAGATCTACAGAATCTGAAGCTATTGTAAGTATTACAGTTCACTGCCAATTTTTAGTACCTCCTCTTGCGGTCTGCTGGCAAAGATTTCGACATAAGTAGTATCTTTGAACATAAGAAGAACTGTAATAATTTTTAAGATCTGTACAACTCTATTTCAAGGAAATAAATTTTATTCTATTCTATTTTGTTCTGATAAGTTCTCTCTTTTGTTGTACATAATTTATTATGTACGTGTATGTACCTACATAATAAATTTCATATGTATAATATTTTAAATTACATATGTATGTATTAGTATTAAATAAACAAATAAGTATCGTACTATTTTTTGAAAAAGAAACATTCCAGAAATTCTCACTTTACTTTTTTTTGACCAACTTCAAATGGGAAATCGCAGACAGTATGATTTTGAATTTATAAAAAGATTGTCATTGGTCTCTGAGTCTCTGAGATCCCCACAAAATAGATCTGCTGTTTGGTTTTTAAATTAAAATAATTGGGAAATGTTACCAAGAATGTCAAAATGGTCGAGTATTTTATACTTTCCTGGAATTGAAGTAGTTCTTTTACGTTTATGTGTAATCAAATACTTTAGATTTTTCTTCAATATTGCAGGTCCTTATACGATAACAACATCAGATCTCTACCAAATGGGACCTTCGATGCATTGACAGGAATACAGACTTTGTAAGTATTTTATTAGAACTACATACAATGACTGGCCTGTTGATCTAGTAGTCAGTGACCCTGACTGCTAGGCCGGAGGTCATGGGTTCGATTCCCACCCAGGACAAATCTTTGTGAGATGAGCATGAGCATTTGTCCTGTGTCGGGGTTAATTTATCTATATTATGTATGTATTTAGAAATATATAAATATGCTTATCAGTTGTGTGGTCACCATAGTACAGGCTCTGCCTAGTTTGGGATCAGCTGGCCGCGTGTGAGTTGTCCCAAGATATAACTATAATTAAAATCTAACCTTAGCATACACGCACTTAGGTATTTTTTTTATAATACCGGCCTATAAACGTCCCACTGCTGGGCACAGGCCTGCGGGTGGCGATTTTCAGTATCCAAATTTTGGAATCCATGTTTCCACAATGTTTTCCTTCACCGTTTGTCTATGGTATCTTAGAGTAATTAAGAAAGTAAATGTTATTATAACTTTGAAAAAGTCAAAATATAATTGTCCGGGTTCTAACCCGCAACCATAAGCATGCGAATCCGGTCATTGAACTGGTATGTTACCACGACACTGCTAACAGTTCTTTGCCAATCAAATATGCACCTTATTTCACAGGCACCTGGGTAGAAACCCCTTCGCCTGCGACTGCTCGCTGCGCTGGCTGGCAGCCTACCTTCACAAGAATCCGATAGAAACTTCTGGAGCCAAGTGCGACTCCCCTAAACGTATGAGTCGGAAACGCATCGATGCACTGAGGGAAGAAAACTTTAAGTGCAAACGTGAGTAGAAGAAGTACTAATGATTGTGCCTGTTGGTCTAGTGGTTAGTGACCCTGACTGCTAAGCCGGAGGTCGTGGGTTCGATTCCCACTCAGGACAAATCTTTGTGTGATGAGCACGATCATTTTTTCTGTGTCTGGGTGTAATTTATCTATAATATTTACATATATATAATGTATGTATTTAGAAATATATAAGTATGTTTATCAGTTGTCTGGTTGCCATAGTACAGGCTCTGCCTAGTTTGGGATCAGATGGCCGTGTGTGAGCTTGTCCCAAGATATTATATTATTATTATATGGCGATGAGCCATGCAACATTCTACACAAAGTAACTAACACAGTCCCTTAATTATTATTTACTAGCTTTTGTATGTATGTCAGCCCGCGTGGGCGTCAGTTATCGTGACAAATTATAATCTATAGCCTTCCTCAATAAGTGCCCTATCTAACAGTGAAATAAGTTTTAATGAGTTACAGTCCGTCGGAAAACCTATTTCTGAGTACAATAATTTAAAAACGTTCGCCACGAAACATCGTTTTAAATTATTACACTATTCTTTAATAATTCTTTTTTACTTATTCTTTACATTATTATCCAATCATCTATATTTATTTAATTAGATATTGATTCCAGCGAGTTATAATAATAAATAATACCAGCCTATAAACGTCCCACTGCTGGGCACAGGCCTCTTCCCCTATAGAGAAGGAATGAGCATTGATCACCATGCTTGCTCATTGCCGGTTGGCGATTTCAGATTCCAATATTTTGGAATCCAGGTTTCCTCACGATGTTTTCCTTCACCGTTTGTCAATGATGTCTTAGAATGATTAAGAAAGTACATATAATTTTGAAAAAGTCACATTGGTACTTGCCTGGGTTCGAACCTACAACCATGTGCATGCAAATCCGGTCATTGAACCGCTAGGCCACCACGACTTCCAGCGAGTTAAAATGTGAAAATGATTGAACTTAATTTTCATAATAATTATCTTAATCTTAATAATTCACTCATTCATTCATTCACCCACTCCAGCTGGCGAAGAATCAGCGAACGCTTGCGGTTCTGCGGCCGCCTGCCCCGCCGCCTGCGCCTGCGAGTACGGAGCTCGAGCAGTCAGCGTTGTTTGCTCTAGAGCAGCACTCACCGAAGTACCGAGAGACCTGCCTGTCAATACTGACGCCCTGTGAGTAACTTAAATTATTCATATAAACTTTTAGTTATTTTTTGAAATTGTTTTTCGATAATTGACAAAATGACTTCCGACGAATTTCGTTTCAAAAAATAATATTGTTGAACTTTTGTTAAGCTATAGCGCCAGCGAAAAAACAATACGTCGGAATGACGAGGCGGATTAATGAACCACAAACTTATCTGACGAAATCTAGAACTAATAATATTTCACTAATTTCATTTCATCACAACATAGTATAAAACAAAGTCGCTTCCCGATGTCTGTCTGTCGGTCCCTATGTATGCTTAAATCTTTAAAACTACGCAACGGATTTTGATGCAGTTTTTTTTAATAGATAGAGTGATTTAAGAGGAAGGTTTATATGTATAATACATGCAGTATAAACATTGCACCTGTGCGAAGCCGGGGCGGGTCGCTAGTATAGCATAAATATAAAATGATCAGAAATAAAGATAAATACGTAATTGTATTTTTTTTTACTTCAAGTCGTTTAATCCAAAGATTTGGCGATAATTATATTATTTATATCATACTAGCTTCTGCCCGCGACTTCGTCTGCGTGGACTTCAGATTTGGGTCCAAAAAGAAATGAAATATGTGAAAGTAATGAAAAATGGAATAAAATTTTCACCCGTGTTGTAGCTTGCGCTGTAATAGAGAAAAATACCAAATTTCAAAGCTGTTTGCCCACGGCTTAGCTTGGATACAATTTTAAATTTTTCCTCGGGAACTACTTAAGGAATCGGGATAAAAGGTAGCCTATGTTCTTTTCCATGTCAAAGGCTACATGCATGCCAAAATCCGTTCCGCCGTTTTTGCGTGAGTGATTGAGTAAAGCCCGAGTCACACCGAAATGGCAGCGGCCGGCAGCGGCTGCTCGCGTCATCGCGGGCGGCCTCGCGACCTTTTCAAGCTTTTCAAGCGATACTGGTCTTTTAAGTATGTAGTTAAAGTTTAAAATTATTTCACACTGAAAGTGCTCGCCGCGTCGCTGCCGGCCGCTGCCATTCCGGTGTGACTCGGCCCTAACAAACATCCAAACATCCACACTTTCACATTAATAATATTAGTAGGATTGGGAGAAGAGTTAGCTCAATTCACTCCTTGTACACTTGGATGACGGCACTAGTCTTTAAACCACGAAAATTCTATTGAGTTGAAACACTAATATCAACAACAGCGACGCCCCGTCACTGTGACAGATAAGTTTGTATCAGTATACTTGGTTTTATTGCTACATTTGAATAAGGGCCTATTTCACAATCGTCAGTTTACTGTATTCAAGGAATCATTTTGAAATTTTGACAGTTGTTTCATACAGAAACTGTCAAACGTCAATTTAATTCGTTGAATAAAAGTTATCTGACGATGGTGAAATTGGCCCTTAATATTTGAGTGTTTTGATTACAGGTTGATGTCAGACAACAGTTTGGGTCAGATCAAGTCAGACGGGCTGTTCGGACGACTCCCGGACCTTACGAAACTGGACCTCCGAAATAATGGTGAGATAAAACATCTAATGGAAAATGAATGAATGGAATGAGTTAAATGTATGAAATGACTATGATGAATGAAATGAATGAGCCATGTAAAATTGAATAAATGAGTGGAGTGAACGAAATTATCGAAACGAAATTGAATGACTAAGGTCAATTTTTTAATCCTTAGTTAACTCAACTAATGCTTAAATATTGTAACTAATGGTTTTAAACTTCGGTAGAACATGTTAATTCACATTTTTAATAGTTAAATAAGGAACTCTCCGACTTATTTCACCCTTTGATAGACAAACAAAACGCGTTTTACCGAAATTTGAAACCATTAGTTAGCACATTTAACCATTGGTTGAGTTAACTAGGGATAAAAAAACTGAGCCTTAAAAAAATTAAAATAATGGTATGCGGGTCATTCTCGAAGTCCAAAAAAAACGTGGGATTACAATATTTTGGAATTCAGGTTTCCTCACGATGTTTTCCTTCTGTTTGTCAATGATGTCTTAGAATGATTAAGAAAGTACATATAACTTTGAAAAAGTCACATTGGTACTTGCCTGGGTTTGAACCTGCAAACATTTGCATGCGAATCCGGTCTTTGAACCGCTAGGCCACCACGACATTTTGTTTCTCCCAATTTTTACCCATATTATATGTTCAGGTATAACGCTGATAGAAGATAACGCATTTGACGGCGCTGCCAACATCCAGGAGTTGTTGCTGGATGGCAATCTGCTGCAGACGGTCACCGACAAGATGTTCTTCGGGCTACATAGCTTGAGCGTGCTGTAAGTCAATTCTTAATGTCCATTGCAGAACATTTTCCGCCTAATTTACATACAGGGTACGTTGTTACGAGTTGTATGGTCATTATTAAAAATTAAGAAAAAAATAAAATAGACTTAACAGTATACACTCGAGATTGCCATCCTTCGGAATAAATTAAAAGTCAAGAGGACACTGTTATATTCACTAAAGACGAAAAATCTGCCTCGTTGGTCTAGTGGTCGCAAGTGCGACTGCCGTGCACGAGGTCTCGGTTTCGATTCTCGAGTCGGGCGAAAAATATTTACTGAGTTTAGAAATTCTCAGTACGGCTCGGAGTCAGGAAGTGTGGCGGTGTTTACACCTCCGTGCCTCGGAAAGCACGTAAAGCCGTTGATCCTGCGCCTGATCCCTCTCCGGTCGTGTCGGTCAACCGTCCCATCGGACTATGAGAGTGAAGGAACAGAGAGTGACATAGTGACCTGTGTTTGCGCACACACTAATTTATTTGTTATCATCAAAGCACGCAATAAAAATCGACATTTTCTTTGTGTTGTAAAATTTTGACTCTGCTGTTTTTTCGTCTAATAATAATCTCCAGACCGAATTTTGGCCTCGGCGGCCAATCTCAAGTGAGATCAGCCATGTACGCAGGAGAAATTGTATTGCACAAGACATATTTGTGATTGTGCAGGTGATACCTCAGTTAGAAAAAAAATAGGTTACTAATGATATTTTGTTTTTTTTTGCAGATCCTTGACGGATAACAAGATAAGATGTATCACACCAGGAGCCTTCGATCATCTGAACATGCTGTCAACATTGTAAGTAATAAGATTTTATTTAAAGATTCAACGGCTTACTCACGCGCATTCTCGGGATCGCCCGACTAGTTTCAGACTCAATAGGAGTCCTTAATCATGAGCTGACGCGGAGGCTTCTCAATCTTTAAATAATTATGAATTCGTCTCACTGAAGTTATAATAATAATAATAATAAGTTTTTGTAACAAATAAAGTTGATAATTCTGTCGGGCACTATCCCTTAAGAAGTAACTAATAAACAAATTTTAACTACATTCAAATTGCGGTCAATGGTCGTTCTCTGTATGAGAGGCCTACAGTGGGACAGTTACAGGCTGGTGTTATTAACAGCTTCGGTAATGGCGCCCACCGTGGGACTTACAAGCGTGGTGATCAATGCTCGTTCTCTGTATGAGAGGCCTGCAGTGGGACAGTTACAGGCTGGTGTTATTAACAGCTTCGGTAATGGCGCCCACCGTGGGACTCCCACGCGTGGTGGCAAATACTCGTTCTCTGTATGAGAGACCTGCAGTGGGACAGTTTCTGGCTGGTGTTTTCATTTGATCCATTTCTCAGGAACTTGGAATCGAATCCTCTGGACTGCACGTGCCACATCTCCTGGCTTCCGAACTGGCTTCGAAGCCGCCGGCTTTCACCGTCAGCTACCTGCAGGTCACCAGCGTCCTTAAGAGACGCTAACCTTCATCATTTAGAAGTTTCCGACTTTAAATGCACACGTAAGTTGACATCAACTTTCTTTTTCAAACTTACGATATATGATGGAAAGACTATTGTGCTTTTTAGTTAGAACTAGCTTCTGCCCGTGACTTCGTCTGCGTGGACTTAAGAATTGGGTCCAAAAAGAAATGAAAATGTGAAAGAAATAAAAAATGGAATAAAATTTTCACCCGTGTAATAGAGGAAAATACCAAATTTTAAAGCTGTCTGCTCACGGCTTAGCTCGTAAACAATTTTAAATTTTCCTCGGGAACTACTTAAGGAATCGGGATTAAAGGAAGCCTATGTTATTTTCCATGTCAAAGGCTACATTTGGCATGCCAAATTTCATCCAAATCCGTTCTGCCGTTTTTGCGTGATTGAGTAACGAGCATCCAAACATCTAAACATCCACACTTTCACATTTATAATATTAGTAGGATAGGATAATTCTGTTTCCTATATTCAGACGAAGTCAAGGGCAAAACCTATGTTGACTATACTTCTAGCGGAAGACAAAGGCTGCCTCGCATCAGACTACTGCCCCGCTCAATGCGCGTGCACCGGCACCGTGGTGAGGTGCTCCCGCGCACAGCTCACGGCCGTGCCGCAGAACATACCCAAGCAGACTACAGAATTGTAAGTATATTCTTGATTTAAGTCAGTGTTTCAACGTAAATAAGGTTGATTATTGACTGCTCATGCACAGGAAGGGCTCGTGGCTGAGTATAAACGTACGGTTTGACAGAAAATAAAGGTTTAAAATAGGTATAATAAGCCACGCGCGAGGCCGGTTGGTCCGTGGATGAGTAAACATAACGAAACTACGACGTTGGTCCCAGTCATCTTTGACAGTCGTTAAGTCATTACGGTACTGACAACCAAGCTTTCTATGGGATACTATAATTATTACCCAGTAAAATGGGTTGTGCAGGTCAGACAGTCGCCCCATGTAAAATTCGTTTTGCAAAAAATTCTAGTAAGCCTGGATGACGCACTCATCACTTCACTCACGTCATAATTATACTTCCCCCGCTTCAGTCACTTCACCCACTTCACTCACTTCACTAACTTCACCCACTTCACTATCTTCACCCATTTCACTCACTTCACTCACTTCACTGACTTTATTCATTTCACCCACTTCACATATTTCAACCACTTCACTCACTTCAACTTCATTCACTTCACTCAGTAGATATAATTCATTATCATCATCATCCACAGCCCTTATCATCCCACTGCTCATTATCTCCGGTTGATCCACTACATTTATTATAACTAACTCATTATTTCTCTCCAGATACCTAGAATCGAACGAGATTGCGGCCATCTTGCCGGACCAGATCCGTCACTTGACGCAGCTGACTCGACTGGACGTGTCCAACAATCAGATCAGTGTGATCACGAACAACACGTTTGAGGGGCTCACAAAACTGTCCACGTTGATCGTCAGTTATAACAAGCTGAGATGTGTGCAGGTATAACTAAATCTATAATATTATAATGCGAAAGTGACTGTCTGTTTGTGTGTTACGCAATTACGCCTAAACTAGAGAATCGATTACTGACCGACCGATCGATTACTGATAACCGACGCTGAGGCAGTCTCAGCCGCGAATAACAGCTTTTTCAACTATACAGGGTGTAACAAAACTGCCCGTAAAGTCTAACATTCACTTATTAATGAAAAATAGAAAAACTATTAAAGTAGACAATTAATAGGTAAAATAGGTACGTAGGCCTTTCTATTATATAACAGGATCCCTGACAGTATGAAAATCATAATTATACAGGCTTACAGGCAGATAAGGCTTTTTTGTTTTCCTAACAATTTACCAGTAATAAATTGGGAGTACGTATTGAGTAATAATTTCTAGGCATGCTCCCGTTTCTTCAACTTTTATTCCAGCTAGAATTTTACCTGGGTAGGAATCTTCCCTGCTCGACCGGTATATTTCTAATTAGCGGTATAAAATAATATAAATTAAAAGTATTTTATTACCATCTAAAGTTAAGTATGAATGCGTTTATGGTTGTGCTACGAAGTACAACACAACTTTATCGACAAGTTTGCACCGGCCTTGGAGCGGCGTCCACTTAGCAGCGCATCCATATATTGCTACAAGAAAACTTGTCATGCAAACCTTTAGCCATACACCATCAGGTTTGGCAGACGCCTCTTCATGTCCACTACAAACTTGACGGTAAAATTGAGGGATGCCTTTTTTTCGCCTAAGTTTTCTTGTCCTATTTTAATTTGGCATAACGAGTTAGGCAGATTGGTATTTGGCATAACAATATTTTGACATAATTGTTGTTTGGCATACTATTTCAGTAAGCATATGTAGGTATAGTTTAGGCTATTGTTTTTTGCCCTAATTTTAAGGCACCATAGTGTAACAGTAGGTTAGGGTGCGGCGAGGGTGGCCCTTGGGCCACCCCTAAGCCGCTAACATGTTTATTTTACATAGTGACACCACATGTCCAATACTTACCTTTTCCCTGAGTGCAGGCTTTAGAATATTATGCTTAACATTGTTATGCTTAAAGTAAGTATGCCTGGAAAATTATGCCTATAAAGTTATGCCAAAGTGATATTGTGCGTAACTATTATTAGGATAAATCAAATTATGCCATGTTAAATTATGACATAAAATTTTATGCTTAAAAATAGGGAACCTAAAATTGATCATGTTTAGCCGTTTTACCCGCATTAAACAATTTTCCTTGTCAAAGATAACATTTAATTACTGTATTGTTTTGTATTCTCAGCGAGATGCGCTCAAAGGTCTCACTCAATTAAGAGTGCTGTCTCTACATGGAAACAACATATCTATACTGGCTGACGGAGTGTTCAGGGATTTGGAGTCAATTTCACATGTGTAAGTATTATGCCGGTAATTCTCTTAATCTCAAACTCAAAAGATAATTTGATGTCGATATGAGCAAAAGGCGCTGAAGAGCTCAGCCCCCATAGCCAAGAGACATTTCTGCAAGCGATAACGATGATAGAAATCGCTTAAATGACATTAAAATGTATGAAAGTGACAAGTCTAAGTCACGTGACTTAACGAAAACTAATGTCATTTCCATACATTTAATGTCATTTAAGCGATTTCTATCATCGTTATCGCTTACTAGGGGGGCAGGCGCCCTACAGCGACGGAACGGGCCAGCGGCAGACCACAACAGAAATGGCGGGACGAATTGGATGCCTTCCTGGGGAACTGGCAGGAGGAGGCGAAAGACCGAGATCATTGGAAGGAATGGAGGGAGGCTTTTGCCCAGCAGTGGGACTTGGCTGATATGATGACTATTGATATTCCTTATTACGTAAAATCTTTATATTTCTTGACTGGCCTGTTGGTCTAGTGGTCAGTGACCCTGACTGCTAGGCCGGAGGTTGTGGGTTCGATTCCCACCCAGGACAAATCTTTGTGTGATGAGCATGATCATTTGCTCTATGTCTGGGTGTTATTTATATGTATTATGTATGTATTTAGAAATATATAAGTATGTTTATCAGTTGTCTGGTTACCATAGTACAGGCTCTTCCTAGTTTGGGATCAGATGGCCGTGTGAGGTGTCTGCCGAAATATTATTATATTATTATTTCTATTTTTATTCAGTGCTTTGGGCTCCAACCCCCTTTACTGCGACTGCAATACTCGCTGGCTCTCCGAGTGGGTGAAGAGCGCGGGCGAATACGTGGAGCCTGGCATAGCTCGCTGCTCTGAACCTACCGCTATGAAGGACAAGCTCATACTAAGCACGCAATCTACTGCGTTCATCTGTAAAGGTACGTGTTTGTGGCGCTTTAATGTAAAACAAGAAAATTAACCAATTTGTATATTACATATAATATAAAATACTTGTAGGATTTTTAATATAAGTACTCTTGACTTTTTTATGCTTTTTTCCGTAACACTTATTGTAGATATTATTTGTTCGAATTGAGAAAACGTTTTCATGGCTTTTTTTTTTTAGTATTATTATTATAATATGTTTTCTTTTCAGGAAGTATATTTATTAGTTATTATTATAAATATTTCCAACTATACTATAATACACATCTTATACTAAACTACATATATTAATTCAACAAAACTAAAACTAGAAAAATATTATTATTATTTTTATATTAATAAAAATAATCGTGTGATATGTCAATATTTATATCTCAACGTTTCATATTACTTATTTTTATTCACTTTAAATGTTTGTGAATCCAACTAATTACATTTTTTACCTGCAAATAAAAAAAAATTACCAGCACTTTATTATAATATATACTGCTCATGCACTACTTGCTTACTTTTGCTAAGCAAAAACAGCTTTTATATTATAAATATTAAGATTGTTATTTAAATAATATCATAATCTGTCTTATTTCCCAGGCAAACCCCCAGCAGAAGTGATATCCAAATGCGACAGCTGCTACAGCAATCCTTGTCACAACGGCGGGTCGTGTCGGTCGCGCGGCTCGGGCGGGCACGAGTGCGCGTGCGCGAGAGGTTACCATGGCGACGCGTGCCAACATCAGATCGATGCGTGTTACGGATCGCCGTGCGCGCATGGATTGTGTCATGTACTCGAGGAGGGGAGGTTCCAGTGAGTATATGAGACTGTATGAGGTATAGGCAGTCGCTCCATGTAAAATACGGTATTCAGCTAAATATAGTAAGACTGTAAGCTGAAACCAACATAGCTTGGGAAAAGGCTAGGCAGATGATTATGTGGGTAGGAATAAAATACAGGATTAATTTAAAAGGAGTGTGTATACTCAACGAGGTAATCCGGTGCATAAAACTGAACAACTTTCCCCAAGGAACATACCTACGTCGAAATCTTAAAATGGAAAATTTCGACCTATGTTTATTGGGAAAAGTTGTTCAGTTTTATGCACCTGATTACTTCGTTGAATATAAATGTACTCCTTAAAAATTTATGCTACAGTAGCCAATTGTATTTTTTAAAGGAATTTATTTTAAAATAATTATCTACAGCTGTTCCTGCCAGCCCGGCTTCACGGGCGCCCGCTGTGAAGTCAACATCGACGACTGCGTGGCCCACAAGTGCCAGAACAACGCGACTTGTATCGACCATCTAGAAGGCTACTCCTGCAAGTGTGCTCCGGGTTTCATGGGTGAGGTTCTATTTGATAGTGGTCCCGATTCTACATATATAAGGCCATGAGTGTTTTTTGTTCACTTGTATATAATTAGAACAGGTCAGACGAGATTGGAGCTGTCAAATTTAGTTCCGACTAAAATTCTCATACAAATTAGCCGACTAGTAAAAACGTGTGCACTTACACAGTGATGTTCAATGGTTTTTTTGCATAAAAATGTGTTCTAAGTTAGTTATGATCTATTACTGTCCTTTTCTCACGCTTTAAGTTAGTAAAAGATAGCAATAGTTTAATGTAGTTTAGTTTGCGTACAAGGGAATCAGCACCAGTGTGTAGCATACTTTATGGTTTGAATGTGACGTACCTACTAGTAGTCCATTTTGTAAAGTAGACTCTCATTTATTTCTTCGAAGGCTTACTTCCTGTTCTTCTACTCCGTACAGTCTATCGCTTCTTCTTGCTACCATAAACAACCAATCAAAGATATTCTCTTGACATACGTCAGTTTCTTCTCAAAACAGCTTTCAGGGACCAGTACTAGCAACGTAAGGTATCATAAACACTTTAAAATACATACTCCAGTATAAACTTCCTTTCCCAGGTGAATTTTGCGAGAAAAAGATCCCGTACTGCACGAAGGAGTTCAACCCGTGCGAGAACGGCGCAGTCTGCACCGACCACCGCAGCCACTACACCTGCGCGTGTCCCAAGGGTTACTCTGGACAGAACTGCACTGTCAATGCTGACGACTGTATTAACCATATGTGTCAGGTATGATAACTAAACTTGATAAGATAATTTATTTAAAAAAAAAAATAAGTATTCATTCAATTCAATTTTCATCTTAGCTTAGCACGAGGGGTTAACGAGATTACTTGTAATGTGCGACCCACATTGCTAGTAACCTTTTTTTTTTAAAAAAATTGGATCATAATATAATAGCATTAGGTCTATCAAATAAAACACGAGACATAATTCAATTATTCATTACAAATCGAATTGGTAAAATAGGTACATTAAAATTAGAAATAATCAAAAATGGTACATATTTCAAATTAATAACTTACTATAATTTATGTAAAATTATACCTCATAATGGTCAGCTTTATAAGCAGTGGAAAAGCTATTAAAATTCCTAACAAATTTATATTGGTCCAAGGACATTATCCCTGAAAAACCCCTTGATTAACGAATAATGTTTTTTAAGTATTTTCTATATAATTTTGTAGTTATGTGTAGGTGCTGTTATGTTTTTTATTAACACTGTTTAAAACAGCTAACTTCACTTAATAACTTGACTTTGAAGTCAAAAATAGATGCATAAACAATATCAAAAGCTTTTGAAAGATCAAAATATCTGTTAATAATGCTCATATTGTTTTCTGAGGTTATAATAATGTTAAACATTGAAATAAAACTACTTTTAAACGGTTTAAACATTACTATCGCGGTTTATTTTGAGTTTAGGTGTCATGGTCAGACTGTCTGCCATGACCATGACACTTGCAAGGGTCAAAACGTCGAAAACTAACTAAAATCAAAATAAACCGCGATAGATCTATTTAAAAGTAGTTTTATAATTATTTAAAGATTCAACGGCTTACTCACGCGCATTCTCGGGATCGCCCGACTAGTTTCAGAGTCAATAGGAGTCCTTAATCATGAGCTGACGCGAGTTCAACTCGCGTCACCACTGCCGCCGTGTCAGCTCGTGATTAAGGACTCCTATGCGCGTGAGAAAGCCATTGAATCTTTAAATAATTATGAATTCGTCTCACGGAAGTTGTTATAAAACAGTTTTATGTCAAAATAATGTTCATGTTTTAAAATGAAGTTTTGCCACATGGTATGATTTGCTTCGTGGCCCAGAACGGCGCTCGGTGCGTGGACGGGCTGGACGAGTACCGCTGCGCGTGCGGCGCGGGCTACGCGGGCCGCTACTGCGAGGCGGCGCCGCACGCCGCGCTGGGCACGTCGCCGTGCGCGCACCACGACTGCGTGCACGGCGTCTGCTACCTGCCGCAGCCGCGCCCGCTGCAGGTCAGTGACATAACTCCGAGCTAGTGGTGGGTGCAATGGCCCCAATTCTATTAAACACGTACTAAACTAATTTAAGTCCATCGCCTTCTTTTCACCTATACATATTTAGTAAAGGACAGAAGAAAATTAGAACTGTCAAATTTAGTTCCGTCTAAAATTCTCATACAAAATTGACGACATAGGTTATAATTATATTTAAATAGGTTTTATGTCAGTTTTGACATTTGCACTTGTCAATTTAGTCACCAGGATTAAAAACGGACTATAGTGTTGGATGATTATAACATAAATATCTGTTTCACCAGGACGACATCATAATGGAGCGACCTCTTCTCAGCACGGCTAATGATTACCTCTGCAAATGTGCTCCCGGATACTCAGGTAATATTTAACAGTACACCATAGATAATAGGTATATGTAAAAAACATACATACATACAGTCGAACATAGAACCTCCTCCTCATCAGATCTCAGGCGACAAAGACCTGAACAAATTGATATAGAAAAACCCGAAATTTTGACGGGCTTGTTGGTCTAGTGGTTAGTGACCCTGAATGCTAAGCCGGAGGTCTTGGGTTCTATGCCCACCCAGGACAAATCTTGGTGTGATGAGCATGTTCATTTGTTCTGTGTCTGGGTGAATTTATGTATAATACTTATGTTTTTATAAATATATAAGTATGCTTATCAGTTGTCTGGTCACCATAGTATATATGCTCTGCTTAGTTTGGAATCAGATTGCCGTCCAAAGATATTATACCTTGAAAAACGTTGTTTACGCCACTTGACCACGAAGGTCGTCAAAATTTATCCCTATCTGCATGTTATAAAGTTAACTTTATCTATGCAATACTTTTTGTAAGGACTTTATTTCGGTGATAACTTTTAATTTAGAGTACGAGTTTAAGACACTGGCTGGGTTCTTGCGTTCTTTTATATATAAAAAAAAAAAAAAAAAAAAAAAAAAAAAAAAAAAAAAAAAAAAAAAAAAAAAAAAAATATATCCATTTTCTAGACATTATTTTGCGGTGTAAAGGCACAGTGCAAAAGAATGACTAGAAAATGAAATATCAGCGGTTTTTTTTTCTGAGGCCAATCGTGAATATTAACTTTAAAACTATCGCGTTGCATGATTTTAATAAAATTATGTCACGGGAATTAACGCGGACTCATGCATTTACCTTTTAAGGCTTGATGTTTCGGCCAGTGTAACCCGGAATTCGCGTTAATTCGCGTGACGTAATTTTGCTAATCGTGAAGTTCTGGCTGTTAAGTATAAAAAAAAAACGACTATCTGTCTCTGGACAAATATCTCCAAAGAAATAAGTTATACATTTCTAAGTGATTCATTTTTTTCTTGCAGGACGCCTTTGTGAATACCTAACGTCTCTAACATTCAGTCACAATGACTCCCTGGTGGAACTGGAGCCCTTAAGAACTGCACCACAAGCTAACGTCACACTGGGTAAGCTATCATTAAAACTTGGAGAAAATATAGCACGGCCATCTTAAAAAACAAATCAATATTTTTTATCATCTATACTACTATAGTATAGATAATAAAAAATATTTTATTTAATAAATAATATTGAAGTTTGTCTATTTCTTTGATTGAACGCACTAATCTCAGAAAGTACTAGTCCGATTTGAAAATTTTATTAATAATCTTAGCAAAAGCTAGTTTCTCATATTTAGGGCCCCGCTGCTGAGGATTTTTTGTCGTTGCGACTTATTGTTACTGTCGCCTACTGTCACTTACGATGCGCTCACTGAAACTGTTTATTGACAAATCGCGCTCATCTTTGCAAAGGATTTCAAAGAAGTTACTGTGATTTGTACCCTCGAAATACATATTATGGCAATATGAAAAAATATAAACATGTTTATAACTAACTATAGCGATATATACAGGATTAATTTAAAAGGATTGCGTATATTCAACGAGGTAGTCAGAAGCATAAAACTGAACAACATTTCCCACGAAACTAAGGTCGAAATCTTAAAATTGAAAATCATTTTTTCATACAAACATAATTCATGTGACGTGTCACTTTGTATGAAAAGTTCAATTTCCATTTTAAAAATTCGACTTATGTTCCTTTTGGAAAGTTGTTAAGTTTTATGCGCCTGATTACCTCTCGTTGAATATACGCACTCCTTTTAAATTAATCCTGTATAAGCGACAACGACGACAACCCCCATTTCTTTTTATTTCAGTATTCAGCACCACTCAGCTACACGGCGTGTTGATGTACTTCGGTGAGAACGAGCACTTAGCAGTGGAGCTCTTCAACGGAAGGATTCGCATCAGCTACGACATCGGGAACCATCCGACATCCACCATGTACAGGTAGGTACCTTATCAAGAACTAGCAGTCACAAGTAGGCTGACGTGTGAAGATTATCTTTTAATGGTAGCGAGGGAGACCAGACGTACTTAGCTAGCGACAAGATGGACAGGTCACCTCAAAACGCCAAAATAAAAGCTCTCTTGTTTAATATAGCTATGATCAGATTTTTTCGGTTTAAAAACAAATACTTAAGGTCTCAATCCATCGTCAACCTTTCCAAATGGTTATCATTCCAGTTTCGAGATGGTATCAGACGGGAACTACCACAAAGCGGAGCTGATTGCAATCAAGAAGAATTTTACACTGAAAGTGGACGACGGACCAGCCAGGTCCATCATCAATGAAGGTAGGACTTTATTCTTCTTTGCCTTCTTTTCATGTCATGACTCGCGCGCTGATTTAGAATAAAACTGCCTCTCTCTACCCGCGAGTCTCGTAAGAGGTGACTAAAGGATATACTAACAAGGGGAATAGGCCAGGGTTATCCTAAAGAACTGACAGTAAAAAGCGGTTAACAGCCCACATACATATAGCCGCAAACATAGACATGGTTGTGCACGATAACACACGGTCCCCATAGACGTAATGTACGACGCCCCCCCGCCAGATAGACCGATGACCTGAAAAAGGTAGCTAGGTCGGTTTTTTGAAAATAGCAAACTAAAAGTAATTTTAAGTTAAAAAAATTTAATAGTTTTCATACTGTAAGTATTCTAGCATCCACTCGGCAAGTAATAGCTACAAGTTTCTGTTGCTTATTCTAGGCCCCAAAGAGTACCTCCGCCTGGAGCGACCGATGTACCTCGGAGGAGTGCCAGAAGACATCGCCAAAGAAGCCTTCAGCAAGTGGCATCTACGGAACATCACCAGTTTCAAAGGTATGTGTTGTATGTACTATACAGTATTGATTTAAAAGGAGTGTCGATATTCAACGAGGTAATTAGGTGCATAAAACTGAACAAATTTCCCCAAGAAACATAGGTCGAAATCTTAAAATGGAAAATGACCTTTTTATACAAAGTGTGAGGTCACGTAACTTATGTTTGTATGAAAAATGATTTCAATTTTAATATTTCGACCTATGTTCCCTGGGAAAAGTTATTCAGTTTTATGCACCTGAATACCTTGTTGAATACACGCACTCCTTTTAAATTGATCCTGTATGTCCAAAACTGTTTGCGATGTAAGTAAGAGCAACATTTTAACTTGGTTTTCCGTTCCCCAGGTTGTCTCAAAGAAGCCTGGATCAACCACAAGCGGGTAGACTATGTCAACGCTGTCAGGGTTCAGAGGACCTCAGCGGGCTGTGGTGAGGACGAGCCGACCAGCTCTGCGGCCGCCACTGTCTTCGTGCAGGAGGATGCCGGGAGACATAACCAGGTATATAGCAAGCCTATTACAGGAATGAGGTAATTTTTTGAAGCGGCGTTAGCTTAATGGCTAGGTCGGACTTGCGATCATATGGTTGCGAGTTCGAATCCTTCCCATTTACACTACCGACGTGAACCCACTCGTAACACAAGCATCTTAGCTTAGCACGAGGGGTTAACGAGATTACTATTAATGTGCGACCCACATTGCTAGTAATCTTTTAAAAAGAATAATTGCGATTGTAAGCTTGGATTAAATTTTTTGATCGTATTAAAATTATATTGTATTATATCTTGCGCCTCTTGTAAGGTACCATGTCAAAAGTCACATTATGGAATCGAATAAAAGAATTTCAACAAAAAATCTAATGCCGGCCACACATGTAACTATTTACTTGCGCAAGCCTGTCCAAAAACATCTGACAGCAAAATTTGCACAACTATTGCTGACAAATTCCTTATTAATATTGCAATAGTAATTTAACAGAAAAATGCTGACAAATGATTTTACAAGATACGTAATAAGTATATCGTACAAAAAATCAACCTATCGCGCAACTACTCATACTAGTGACTTAGAATTAAACATACTCGTTCCCCAGGACCCGTGCGTACCTAACCCATGCGCTAGAGGTGGTCGCTGTGTGAGAGAAGAAGGCTCACCTTCAGACTACACCTGCCGCTGCAGAGCCGGGACAGCAGGCCCGCAGTGCGAGCTTAGAGCATCTATCAGTAAGTGTAGCAAATAAACGGACTAGTATATTTAAAAAAAATCTACGTTATGTGACTTACTTAACTCAAACTGACCACCAGGTGGCGCGCCAGTCATCGCTCAAGGAACCAAACTCTTGCAACGGAAAACAGCGATCAGCAACGTGCAGGCGTCACCAGGTAAATAATACTTTCTTGAGAGATTTCACTAAAATGGGTTGATATAATATGTTGACACGAGTTTATACTCATACTTATGTATTACGAAAATTGATATTAGTTCTAAACCCACTCATTGCACCACCGACGAGATCCCACATGTAACACAAGCAATTAGCTTACCACAATGGGTCAAGAATACATATAATGTGCGACCCATATTATATAATAAGCTTTCAAAAAATTGTCAGTCCATAATGCGAACAACTGAGCACTTCACTACAAAACCAAACAAAGGTTGTGTTACACACATTAGAACCACAGGCACTTGATAAAGAATTATGTGACACTTGATAATCACTCAAAGCTTGTGCCATGCATGTGGATAAAGCCCGCCGCATCGAGCACAGTTACAGTTGATGTGGGGACCTATAATACTAGCTGTTTCCCGCTGCTCCGCCTGCGGTCTCAATTTTTTTTATATTTTTAATGTAAGCTATCCTATCTTTCAAGTTGGATCAAACTGCACACGGTGTGCAAATTTGATTAAAATCGGTTCAGTAGTTTCGGAGTTCATCCCGGACAAACATCGAGACACTGGAATTATATATAATAGATAATTATATAAGTATACCACTCAGCTATCCACGTCAAGCTCTCGTCAACATATTATTTTTAACTTTCAGCTGCACCGTCTCACAAACAACAGATGCCGTCAGAGCACGCGCCATCTCAGCCACCCCCTAACGGCGCCTGTAGAAAGGTACGAATAAATATATAATTTTTGACATAAACAAATAAATTAATTATTAAGAATGTAAGATGTGTGTGTCTGTAAAAGCCGGACAGTATTTTCATAATTGATATCTGACTAGTTTCAAAGTATGCTTTGTTCTATTCCGAAACTAGTTGTCAAAAATTGCTTGTCGGTTAACTGATTACCATGTAAAGGGTTCAAAGCATTTGTAATATTAATTAACGATGAACTTAAGGCTTGTTATAAAATTCATCCACGATCAACGTCCCCGAATGCGGTTTAATAAATATGAACTGAAAAGTATGACCATCACGATTTGTTCTTTCTAGTCACCATATAGTATATTTCAAAACATAAGGGCGCTGCTCTATTGCTATATTTCACTTTGATAAGTCAGGTGACTTAGACTTATTAATATCACTTCCATACGTTTGAGCGATTCAATCAGCGTTAACGCTTGTTGAATCTCACTTGGCTACTGGAGAAGGCCTTTATATTAAGATTAGAAGGTGATACAATATAGTGTTGTGCTCAGGAGGCGACTCGCGAGATAATAACAGAGGGCTCGTGTCGGTCGCGGCGCGCGGTGCGGGGGGCGCGCTGCGTGGCGCGCGGGGAGGGCGGCGCCGGGCCCCGCGCGGGCTGCGCCAGGGGGCACTGCTGCGCGCCCAGGAAGACCAAGAAGAGAAAGGTATTTTTTTTATATTTTAGGAAGGCTTACAGACTAATTACTTAATTAAGTTTACAAAATGATTATTCAAGTTTCTATTAAGAAGCCTCCACAGATAAATAACAATACTTAAAACAGCATTTTATCCGCTACAAGCAATAACACTCAACATTAACATATAAACAGAATATACTTACTTATTTTAAATATCACCACAGCTTGGGTCCCACTAAAGACTAACTAATTCATTTGCGACTGAAAAAAATTGTTAGCTAAATGCAAATGTAATAGAGAGTATATTCACTGTATTTTATGTTAAGTCTACCCATGACCATTACACCTGCAAAAGCGTTAAAATGTCAGGAACTTAAATCAAAATAAACCGCAATAGAATCCGTTTAAAAATAGTTTTATTTTAATTAACATTCGCGTAAACCTGAAAACAATATGTATTTATGTGATAAACATAGATATATCACGTTTTTGTACGATCTAGTTGTAACTATACGACTAGTTGCGACCTGTGCCGGGACCTTTCCACTGGTAGAGTCCGAAACTAGTTGGACTTATTCATGATAATCGCTTGAGCATAACCGATTATAGTTTTTTAATAGTTTACTTTTGATCCTGCGTAGCTATACTTTTTTTAATCTGAATTACATATTAACATAGTTTTTTTTACGTAGGTATAATTTTAAAAAAGCTTATACTCCATTTATTATAGCATTAGAAAAAAGAGGCTCGCAGAAGCAGGAATTGAAAACATTTTATTTCAAAGAAATTGTTTTATGTACTTAAATAAACGAAATAAAACTTTTTTTTTTAAATTACGCTTTATTTATAACAATATCTTCATCACACATTACAAACTTACACCAAAACAATGAATGAGACAACCAATCATGTCATGATGACTTAGATTTAATTAAGATTAAAAGAAAAGTAATTTTTAGAACAATATTTTAATTAAAATAACAACTTACAACACACTATAGTGAAACTTCTTCGTCTTCATCATAGGATTTAGTCATAATAAATATATAATAAATAAATAAATAATGGTAGGATAATAGTAAAACGAAAAAAGTTCCAGTATTGTTCATCACTGCTTCTTTTAGCTTTGTAGCATTGACACTGTCATTTTAGATTGGAATGAAATATTATAAATAAATGAAAGCCTCATAATTTGTTATGAAAAATGGTTAACATGATTACAAATAAGTGTGACAGCTGGTATGTAAATAAATTTTAATTTATAGGCGTCAATCGTAACTGTAACAAGTTTATTGTACTTTTGCAACAAAGTGTGCATTATAAATAACCTTTTTTAACTTCTGTCTAATGCTATTTTAAATGGAGTATATTTCTTGACGATCATGTAATCGATAAAAACTTTTAGATACTATTTTTATATTTTGTCAATGTAAAAACGAATTGTTTCGACTATAATTGTTTGTGGCATTTTCGTACGCTTAAATCTTATTTCCAAAATAGCTGTTCCCCGCGATTCCACACGCGGTACTTTTTTTTTTGTAAAAAAAAAACAGCCTGTTACTCAAGATGAACATAGCTTTCTAATGGTGAAAGCATTTTTGAAATCGGCACAGTAGTTTTTGAGTTTATTTATTACAAACATACACACAAAAATACAAATCTTTCCTCTTTTTAATATTAGTATACAGCGTGTAACCAAACCCTGTCCGATCCCTAAGACCGGTATCGTACTGCGTCAACATATAATATACGTAGCCATTAAATGGATTGGAGATTACTATTTTTCCCAGTGAAATAATAAAATAAAAATAAAAACTGATCCAAGACAACAGCAACACTGACCGCTCCTCAAAGTTCGCGTACTTACTACCTACAGTTTTGTGTCAAAGAAGCCGCCTATGCGAAACAACAGTACCAGGAATACACCTTTATTGGATCGGAGAGGGGTTTTGTTACATATTGTAGATAATTAACAACATTCCTATTTATATTTTATTTTTCAGATAAGACTGGTCTGCGCCGACGGAACAAGATACACCAAAGACATAGAAATAGTAAGAAAATGCGCTTGCGGCAAGAAATGCGCGCGAAACTCCCCTTTCCACTGAACCAAGACTGAAGAAACATGCCCCATTCACCCCCACTCATGCGAGAAGGGACCCCATTTATACCCTCTCTTAAAATCAAAGAGACCCCATTTTCACCGCACTTGTAAGACCCCATTTTTACCCTACTCATACGAGCAAAGACCATCTTACCGCAAAGAGACCCATATTGTACCTCCACTTTTAATGTAAAAGGGTCTCTTATGATCCCTACTTATTAAGAACAGTCGTAACATATTTTGACCTCCATATCATTACACACCAAATAATACAACGTTTAGTTCATATCGCAAAATGACACTTAATAATTATGGAGTCTAAAAACACGGGAGAAAACATTATAAAGCAATTTTAATGATAACGAACATTCTGTCAGCGAATCATAAGTGCAAATTAATGCGTTTTTACGCCCCTTATACTTTTTTAAATCTAGAAACCTGTGTTTTTGGCTATAAAAGTGAATTTTAATAAGTATAGAAATATTTTGCGTTACGAACTACACGCTGTATTTAATGTCATTTATTGTAAGGTACAATTGACCCCACCCTAAAGTGCCCGAATACAAAATGTAATTCTTTACCTACCCCCTTTTATCTCATGTATATTGTAGCGAAATAGTTAATAATTAAGATACAGGTATAAAGTGTTGTCATGTTTAAAAATAAGTCTGAATTTCACATTACACAAATTTTAAATTGTTACTACTTAAAATAGAAAAAAAAACAGTGTTAGATTATGTTCATGTTTAGTTTTTAGTGTCGAAATAACAAGAAAAGTTTTTTTTTCTATAAAACGTGGCAACACTAACATTCTAACGAGCTGGCAACCCAGGCAATAGACAATAATACATGCTTTTTGATGCATCCTTACAATATTGTATCTAATAATTAGCAATTATATAAGATTTATATAATTATAATCGTAGCAATCAAATCATCTAACCGTTATGCAAAGCGAATTTATCATCCATTTGAAATAAGGTTCAAAAGAGTAGTATCGGCCTAACTGAGTAGTTAAATCACTTACACCCGAATACTTAATCACAATTTAACTTTGAGATGCGCTCGTAATACCTATTTGTGTCGCTACTTTACCAGTAAAGTCACAGAGCATGAATTTAAGGGCTTCTTAAAGTTAAGTATGATTATTTAAATAAACAAGAGTTAAGCTTTGAACTGTCAATTTGTTATCCCAGTCACATGCGCATTGACAGTCGTGCACCTCAATTCGTTAGTCGGCAGTCTCAATACTCTGCGCGGACAATTTAAAGGTATTTCTATGGAGGGTAGAGGTAAGGAGGGCAATCTTATATGGGAGAAAAGTTGAAAAAGTGTCCAGTTGTATGCGCTAAATAACAGTTCCAAAATCCTCCAGAATGGCGCTGGTGTGTCCAAAGGGTATGGTATGAATGTAGCAATTTGTAAACGAAGTGAAGTATGTCGAGTTAAACAATTTAATATTATTATCGACCAAAGTAGTTACTTATTGAAATTTCAACTACTTGCGTAGTTCAAAATAATGTAGTAAATATAACCTTGAAGAATTTTGATGAGAAAACTTGTAGCTGGAGTGATTTTATTTCGTAAACTGTGAATAGTACGTTGATTGACTTTTTATTAGCTTCCTTTAAAATTTACCCTGATGCAAATGTGGCGCCATCCTAATTTAATACATTTTGACGGACAATTTTCATGTACGCAGATTGCCCTCCTTACTTCTACCCTCCATAGGTATTTCAACGCAAATTACAGTTTATTAGTATGACAGGTGATTAAGAGAAATTGACGTTAGTAGATGCCCGCGATAACCATACAGAAAGCGAATCAAAAGTTGAGGCGAACTTAAGATGCTTGACTGTACACTTCACGAATGTTTGCACAGCTTGTTGTAAAAACTTCGAATAACTGACAGTTGTGGGTTGGAAATAAAATATTAACTTCTTGAATTAAAATTTAAATGATAACATTATTTCATATATTTTTAGGAGGCTACCGGTGGTCGGCCATGATCACTAGTCGGTTTAGGTTTCTGTAAATTTCTACTAATCAGATTGACACCATCAGATTGAAACCAATGAGAGACAGGCTGGCCGCCTGTCTCTCATTGGTGGAGAAGGAGAAATACATCTAGCAGATTTTTTACTCCCGGTAGCCATATTTAGATTTTACAACATTTCAACAATTTTGACAGTTCATCGCTCAAACATAACCTCATTAAAAAACATTTTTGTATTATTAACTTTAGATACATAACCATATTAATATAAATGATTACTATAATACTTAATTAAATAATTATAAGTAAAAAAATCTAAAACCCAGTTTACTCAGAGATTTTTTACTAAAGCCGTTAAATGCCATTGATTTATCTTTATAGGGCCTAATATATTATTTTATTAATAATTCCTTAAGATCATGACAAAAACCTAATGAATAATAATACTGGCTGGAAAAGAGTAGGTATACACTGGTGAGGAAATTAATGTTAATATCTGTCAAATCCCAAATCAAGTGTTGTGATTGATTATCCAATCATAATCGAGGTCAGTGTTTCTAATACTGGGGTAATTTTCTGAACTAAATGACGGTTATCTTCAAAATTCCCAAGAATAAAATGCAGTATGATTATTGGGAGTAAGTATAGGATATAATTCATATCATTTGCGGTGTTAACCAAAATACGCTTACAAATTATAAGTACTCGTTTAATTAATCTTAATTAAAGATTGTTTAATTAATAAATTGTGAGGCTTTGAATAATATAATAAATAGTATATATTGTGTATTATGAACAGACAAAAGCGCTTGACCAGCGCTAACTGAAACACTAAGGTATTTTAGCCAAACTTTTATTCGGATACATCGGATAAATATTGAATTTTGACATAATTGAAAAGAAAAACTGTCAGCCATTTTTATGCCACGAATAAAATTCAACTGACTTTGGAATTAAGACAAAGACAGAATATTGGAAACTGAAAAAAATTAGGCATAAGTCACTGCGATTGTGATTGGTTGACGAAAATATTATCAGTCAATCACAGCGCTTAACAAGTGATTATCTAATTTTGATCAGTCTAAGAAGCCGGGGGTTAAAATGTCTCTAAAAACTACATTATTACCACGATTGTTACCTGGCAGCACTGGTTTGGAATGTCAAATTCATATTTCTTTCATTATGAAATAGGAAAATGCAAATCAATAAGTTTTGTAATAATATCGTTCTTATTTTATTTAACAACTTTTATATTACGATTAATTGAGCCATATTTAAAATATTATAAAGTTCAAGTTACTCCATGACAAGATCAAGAAACTCAAGTGTTTGCATATAATTTAAATAAATAATTAAAATTTAATGTGTTCATTCTATTGTAATTAAACTATTTATTAATCAATATAATTTTATATGTTGTTTATTTTTATAATTAATTAGCATAAGTATTATATATTCTCTAATGTATTGACGTTTAGTATAAATTTAAATTATGCATTAATTTATGGAATTTAGAGGTTAGAAAATTCAGAAAATGTATGGTTTTTTTATCTAATTTTGTACACAAGCTAGTGAGTCTAAGTCCCAGACTATTTAACACCACTGGCATTAGACGTTTTAACGCGAACATTTTTTTTTAATTCATGTTATTGCTAAAAGTTCATGCTATATTTTGCGATGCAAGCCTTTTCAAAATTACATAATTTCTGCGGTCATTTTATGATTTAAGACACCGACTGCATACTGCAACCAAGGCTGCAAGACTGCAACCTTGTTTTTTTTTATATCAATGGTTATCACACAAAACGTAGAAGTTGTAATCGCGGACGTTTACAAAATTATATTGCTATCTTGAGGGTTTCCGCATGGGTTTGAAAAGTCCGTTAAAAAAAAAATTAACTCAGGGTACGAAATTAAAGAAATGGTAGGTATTTTTGTTTTATGGTCGTGTCAGTTTTGAAACGTTATCAATTGGAATCAAATTTTACCGCGCCATTTTGATTTTGTTTAGATTTTATGTTTCTATTGGTAATTGAAGTTTTGAGACGCGGACAATCACTATTAATAAGAAACTTAACACACATCAAACAAGATTTGAAAAAAATACTATACGGAACCCAATAATTTGCTTGTACTATTTCTAATATTTTACTTAAATTACCTTGCCATCTTTACACCCAGTAGTGGCTGGTCCACATCTTGCCATGATTATTATATCATAATTATAATAAGTTAGAATTAAGTATACAATCCACAGAACAGGAACGAATAGTTAACTCACTATTATAATCAATTATAACCTGCCTCTACACTTACACGTTATTGTGATAGAGACAGTATGAAAACTAAGGGTTACTCAAAGTTGAGTTGCGATTGATTAACCCCAGAATTACTTTAAAAAAACAGTGTGAGTTTGTTTTACGATAACGCAATCGTCATTTTTATGGAAAGTTGAAGCAAACTCATAAAGTTTTTTTTCTTTTAGACACCAAGAAGGCGCTAAGAAACATTAAACTAATCCAATGATTCTAGGTGCGCGGTTCTAAAGTGTAATTGCTAAGAAGAACTATCAGGATACTTTTTTAAAAATAATTAGTATAATGAGGTACATTATTAGTATAGCATATTATAGCCTTACTCGATATATCGGCTATAATCTAACACTGAAAGAATTTCCCAAAATCGGACCAGTAGTTCCTGAGATTAGCGCGTTGGCAAACAAACAAACTCCTCAGCTTTGTAAGATTATTATAGATAGATAGATATAGATAATATGCGTCAATGAGCATATTATAGCCAGTGACTGTGGTTATTCCATATAATAACGAAAGTAAAGCAAATTCGCATTAGGTGTGTAATAAGTATTCGTTCCTTATGTGGATGAAGGCCTCATATTGTTTTTTATTTTAGATATTTTGTAAAAAAATATATATAAATTTATATTTATGTTGCTGTTGCAATGTGTAAAGTAACTTTAAGAAAAAAATATGATATTGTGTTTTTTTTACATTTCACAATAAAATACAATGTTTTTTTTATCGCCATAGATAATTGTGGAATAAATTTTAAATATTTCTTTTGATAAACAATAATTTGTCAAGAAATAAGCACAATATCATACTTTAAATGGTAGCTATAAGAAAAAATGTAATTTAAAGCATTCCTTATTTATTTACTATCAAAACGGTAGACATTTTTATGAAATGGTAACACTTATCAACGCATTTACGACCTAATTATTATCATCAGTATTAAAATGACAAAATATTGTTAGTATTGAGAATATCTACCAATAAGCTAACTAAACACTGCCATTTCCAATGCTGCCATATCTGTTAGCTGACGACTGTGGATGTTGCCATATGGAATTTCAAATTTCTACTGTACAGCTTCTTGGTAGATTTCTCGTAGGTTAAGATTAATGTACCTATTAAAATGTGTTGCTTAACATGACGCTAGATGGCGTTGCATGCGCTTCTTATTACAGTAAGAGATATGTCTACAAACCTTATAAGTTATTTGTCGTAATAAAAGATGTTAGATATATTTTCTTTGTATTATTTTAATATATATCAAATCCCACTGTCATCACCTGCGTAGCCTTTTTCCAAGCCATGTGGGGTCGGCTTCCAGTCTTACCAGATTTGGTAGTTGTCTAATTTGGTTGAATATGCTAACTAATGGTTTTAAACTTCGGTAATACGCGCTTTTTCATTATTTTTTATTCTGAATAATAGTTAATTAATTAACTCTCCAACTTATTTGACCATTTGATGTAAATGTAAATGTGGACAACATCACATAGGACATTGCTCCGAATCCAAAGTAAGTAGCTAAAGCACTTGTGTTATGGAATCAGAGACAACGAAGGTACCACAAACACCCAGACCCGAGACAATGTAGAAAAGTTTTTTCTACATTGACCCGTCCGGGGATCGAACCCGGGACCTCAGAGCTGGCGACACCTTGAAAACCGGTGTGTTCGCCACTCGACCGGAGGTCGTCGCGTTGATTAAATGAATTATGAAAAAACGAGTTTTGAAACCATTAATAATGGCATATTTGGCCATTGGTTCAGTTGGCTTGAGATCGAAAAACTGGGTCTAAGTGTCATATTTGTGAAGACTCTGACGGAGGGAAGCCTGGTGATCTGCAGGACAGGTATTACCTATAGCAGACACCAGTCTCTATATAAATGCAAAATTGTGACCCTGTACTGTATCGTGCACAAGAGAAAATAAATATATTCTATTCTGTTTAGCTGAACACAGTATTTTACATGGAGCGACTGCCTATTCGACCTCCGCAACCCATGTTTACTGGCTAATACCATTATTTCAGTAGTAAGACTGGTTGTCAGAATTATTTCGTCCCGCTGTTGGAGGAAAATCTGTTAAATGTTCCTCTTGTATTGAGAAATCTCATCGTACTCAGTCGAGCGACATCCTCCAATGTCAGACAATTGCGACATCATCCAACGTGTGACACTCGCAAAATCTTGCAATGTCAGCCACCCACAAAATCTTGCAATGTCAGATACCCGCAAAATCTTGCAATGTCAGACACCCGCAAAATCTTCAATGTCAGACACCCGCAAAATCTTGCAAAGTCAAAGTCAGACACTCGGAAAGTCCTCCAGTCAGATGATTGCGACATCCAGGCACTAACGTTGATTAATACATTATTTAATTTATTTATGGCATACAATAAAACAATTCATCTATCAAATAAGGATTTATTTGTAAATAAAATCTATATTTTATCATAATTTGTAAATTCAACAGATGCGTAAAAGCGACATCTAACGACAAAAAATACAATTAATTAACTATTTCACTGTCCTCTGGGTCACGTATATATTATGAACATGTTTTTCTATAAAGTTTACTAGCAATGTGAGTTTCACATCACTAGTATTCTTGTTAACCCCTCGTGCTAAGCTAAATGCTTGTGTTACGAGTGGGTTCACGTCGGTAGTGCAATGGGTGGGATTCGAACCGGCAACCACATGATCGCAAGTCTGACGCCCAAACCATAAGGCTACCGCCGCTTAACTATCATGTCTACTGACGGGACAGTTCAATTAAAATAAATTATTTTAATGGACGAAAGAGACCTTAACATTATTATTAAATTATTTATTCTAATATCAGGTATTTGAGCTCATGTCTTGGTAAACATTAGAATCTTCCGAAATATTCCTAAAAGGAAGAACCGATTTAGATACGGTTTTTTCAGTTTCAAAGCTGGACATCCGGGATGATTTTGACATGATAACGTCTTAAAAATCGATGAACGCCAGCTACGCGCACGAAAAAGTGTTACGATCCGCCTGAGCCGAGCGTGCGAGCGAGAGCGCGGAACAAGCGATAGAGAGGCACGATCGGCCTACGCGTTTGACTTGAAGAGAGACAGTATACAATTCGTATCGATATTATGACGTCATCACGTCCGTAAAGCGACTACAGACAACATTTTTTTGCTTAGAAAATTGCTCTTTCAGGGTTTTCCATAAGTTGGTTTATTAACTTAATGCATTTGAGGAGAATATTTCCCTGGGAATAGGGCGGTCAGTATGCGATGGTGATTCACCCAGGGTATCACGTCGGCTTTGATTTGAGGTTCAGCTGACATCTTGTCCTTCTCTATAAGGCTGTTTAAAGGGTAGCCGTAGCGCGGCAGCACTGTTCCCTGTGTGAAAAAAATAATGTGAAGAATCAGTATTTATTGAATAGTATATAAATATTTTCAGGTCTGGCACTCGTAACATTTGCTAATGTCTGACGAAAATTCAATGTTGGACATTCGCAACGGGCAGACAGACAGTTGACATACTCCCTTGTCAGACACTTGACATTCTTCCTAATGAGTAACACAACTCTTAACACTCTTCCTGCTCAGCACTAGACAAACTCCCTCGTCAGACACTTGGTACACTTTCTCACGCACGTCACTCGCAACTTCCTCTCTCGCCAAACCTTCGGAATTTCATCCACGCCATACGCCTGCTTCATACGCCAGTCCTTCACGCCAGACTCTTACTCCTGTCTCAAACGCCTGTCTCATAAGCATGTCTCACACGCCAGTTTCACGCCTGCTTTATACGCCTACCTCTAACACCAAACTCTCACGTTCATCACCTACTACAGTTACTTACGCTTGCCTCTGACGCTTGTCTCACATGCAAACCTCTCCCGTGACTAAGTCATACAGGTTTTGTTTTCACACTAATCACTCACGCTTGTGTCCCGGGGCGGATGTGATACGTTGGCCGCCCTAGTAATAAAGTATAGAAAAAAAAGTTTTTTTTTTTTTGCAGATTGCTATATCATGAACACAATTTTGAGTTTTAACAACAAGGCGCGTAGGCAACTAATTAAAGAAAAAATACTAAATTTTCCCGCCCAAGGCCCGGGCCTACTCGGTCTATATGAAAATCCACGCCTGCGTCTTACTACAAACACTCAAAATACTTATTTACACCAGCCTCTGACGTCACTCACACTCTTCTTTCAGAGCAGTATCTCTACCTTATCTCTCACGTCATTTAAGTATGGTATACTCGACGACAGTGCTGAATAAGGGGTGCAGAAAGGAGTGTAAACCAGCCTCTCAAGCCTCTCCCAGTTCCTCACGCCAGTTACTCACGCCACTAGCTCCCCATTACTTACATGTTCGGGTATCAGAGTTGCCGGACAGAAGTCATTCCTGCCATCGCCGCAGTACGCAAGCGTGGCGTACGTATGACAGCTCAACCACTTAGTAAGAGCTATCTTCTTGCAGAGATTGGACGGACAACGAGCGCAAGTTGTCTGGTTCATGCACGGTTTGATAAACAAGCGGCCGGATTGCCAGAACGCACCGTTTGTGAATACGGCTGTGATGCAGTCCTGAAAAAAAAAAGTTAAGTTTGAATTTTTTTTTGAGTTTTACGCGATTATTAGACATTGAAATAAAAAACCAGTCGATTTGAGAACCTTCTCCTTTTTTGAAGTCGGATAATACAACTACTTTCCATGGCGGTTAGGGCTAAAATCAAAATAAACTAGGATGGATTCGCAAATTTTCGACACTCGCAAGGGAATCAAAACCTACAGGTACAAACTTAGAATCTTGAAATTTGGTACGAAGCAACGTGTTATAGCACAGATAAAGGAAAAATTGCTAAAACCGTAAATTTTAATTACATCATAAAATAAAAATAATTTTAAACTTAGGTTTGTACGGAACCCTCGGTGCGCGAGTCCGACTCGCACTTGGCCGGTTTTCACAAAGTCAAAAGTGAAGCAATTAAAAGCCTGAAGATTCAGAATCAACTATTTTAAATCCTTATTTGCTAATAATTTTCAAACGGCATCTAATCTATTGTGATCGAATAGGAAGTCTATTGTTTTTCAAACATGTAAATTGTAATTAGGATAATTTTGCCTTGAACGATCTGAGATGTGAATCAATTGTACACGACTCGACACGGCTGTATAGCGTGGCGGATCAAGGGGGAGGGGAGTCGTTGTCTTAACCTGCCGTAGCTGAGCTGAGAGAGCAGAATGATGGGACTGGGGTGTCTTTAGTCGGTGTAAGTCCGTCATATTCCCACGCCGCGCCGTGAACTTTTGGGTGATTTGGTTAAGCTTTTCATCCCGACAAAAATAAGAGGGTCATTCTCTAAGTCACATCACATCATCCTGTCCATCATGACTGGCCTATAATGCCTCTCTTAAACCTACACGTAAGCCCATTAACTGGTTTGACTTATTGAATAAGGCCCCTGTGCTCATCTATTATATATTATATATCTATTATCATTCAATAATTATAACTGGATAATTCCAGTTAATATAATTATTAATCATATAATTCCAGTGTCACGATGTTTGTCCGGGATGAACTCCGAAACTACTTAACCGATTTAAATCAAATTTGCACACCGTATGCAGTTTGATTTAACTTAAAAGATAGGATAGCTTGCATCTCAATTATATTTAAAAAAAATTAGACCGCGGTCGGAGCTGCGAGAAACAGCTATGTAGTTCTCTATATGAGAGTCTGCCCTCGACAAATTATGTTTCTACAAGAGTCAATGCTGATCGAATCACTCAAATGTCTGGAAGTGATAAATCACGTGACTTATCGTAAAACAAATCATCAATCCATACATTTAATGTAATCTATACTAATATTATAAAGAGGAAACCTTTGTATTTTTGTATGTTTGTATTGAATAGGCTCAAAAACTACTAGACCGATTTCAAAATTTATTTTACCATTACTTAGAGGGATTCTTCCGAATCCGTATAGGCTATATTTTATCTCGGAAAATAGATAGGATTTTTCGTGGTAGTGAAAATTGTGGAGTAAGTCGACGAAAAAACTGCCGTACGTTAACGATTCTCGCGAACGCTGCCTAAATGGTTAGAGATGTATGGTCGACTTCTATAGAAAAGTTGTAGAACTCAATAATGCCTACAAAAAAGTCCGCGATAGTATAAACCAAGCATTTATATTTTAGCCATTATAGCCACTTTTCCATAGAATAAAAGTAATTAAAATTATTAGCCTATGTTTATTGATCATATTAATCTCACAAGCGTGGTGATCAATGCTCGTTCTCTGTATGAGAGGCCTGCAGTGTGACAGTTACAGGCTGGTGTTATTAACAGCTTCGGTAATGGCACCTACCGTGGGACTCACAAGCGTGGTGATCAATACTCCTTCTCTGTATGAGGCATACAGTGGGACAGTTACAGTATATTGATAATATAACTTACCAACAAACCGTGTGTTTTAAGCCAATGGTTAATGAAGACTGTGTTGGCGTCGGATATGATGATGATGTCCCATCCCTCGGCTGCTAGTGCTGTGATCAATTTCTCGGCACCCTTAATAGGTCTCATGCTCTCTATACATGACAAGATTTCATCGGGATTCATACCAGCTGAATACGCATGCTCAAATACCTGGAAAAAAAAAAACAAATTTTATGCAGTAGTCATTTTCGGATGAGGGAATTTTGATTTGTTCCCAAGATCGCTATGATCCTAGACCTTATATAGCTTAGATAGAATCTGTTTAAGTAAGGTTACTCGACAAGACAAGACTGAATCCGGAAATCACGCTGCGTTCCAGAACAGGGATAACTGTCGTTGGTAAAAAAGCTGCCAGGCTAAAATGGGATTGGGCGAGTCTCGTCAGCCGCATGCAGGACAGCCGCTGCGCGAAGTACGCTAGACGACAGGAGCCAGCAGACGGATGGCGCCACCGAGGCCGACCTAGAAGGGGTGGTGTGACGATCTGGACGTGTGCCGCGAGGGCTGGTTCGAGGAGGCACGGGATAGGAATGTATGGAGGAACTTGGGGGAGGCCTTTGTCCAGCAGCAGGACAGTATAGGCAAAGGAAAAAAAAAGGCTTGCGATCATATGGTTGCGGGTTCCCACCCATTACACTACCGACGTGAACCCACTCGTAACACAAGCATCTTAGCTTAGCACGAGGGGTTAACGAGATTACTAGTAATGTGCGGCCCATATTGCTAGTAACATTTAAAAAAAAAAAAAGAAACAGCTGCGTTGGGCGGATTGAGATGGATACAGCATTTTACAAAGCGACTGTATCAGACGTCCACAATCCATTTTTATATTAAGTAACACAGAAACCGAGTTTTTTTTTTTAAGTCGGTCAACCAAAGAGTTACGACTACGCTTCGTCTCATTTCTTGGAACTTTTCGCTGGCAAGGTCATTATATTGATTCTTCGCCAATAACTAAGAGAAATACTTTTTGGACGTAATTTGCGAAATATAAATGGAAAGACTACCATTAGCCTTGGCTTGCTATTTATAAAGGACGACTGTACAAAAATAATTTTGGAATTTCAACTACTGCACAAAATTATACTAAGTGACAGGTCCAATGACGTATTTTTACAAGTTTTTCTTCAATGAATACCGATGTTTATATTCAACATGAAATTTTGCTTACTATGAATATAATTCAAATTTGGCTATTCCCGGAACTCCACGAGAACGGAATCGCTGGCACAGCTAGTATATCCTACTAATCCTACTAATATTACAAATGTGAAAGTGTGGATGTTTGGATGTTTAGATGTTTGGATGTTTGTTACTCAACCACGCAAAAACGGCTGAACGGATTTGGCTGAAATTTGGCATCCATGTAGCCTTTGACATAGAAAACAACATAGGCTACCTATTGTCCCGATTTCTTTAGTATTTCCCGAGGGAAAATTTGAAATTGTTTACGAGCTAAGCCGAGGGCAGACAGCTTTGAAATTTGGTATTTTTTCTATTACAGCGCAAGCTATAATAGAAAAAAATACCAATAAATACACGGGTGAAAATTGTATTCAAATTTTCATTACTTTCACATTTCTTTTTGGATCCCATTCTGAAGTTCACGCAGACGAAGTCGCGGGCAGAAGCTAGTATATAATAAATATATTGCAACTGGATACCTTCACACGTTTTTGAGATCTTAACGGACAGACGGTAAAGAACCCTAAAACTTATTGTACTTTGCTTCCATAGATTTAAACCATAAACAATGTTTGGTAGCACCATTGTTAATGTTTATTATACAAAGAGTGGAATGTCACGAATTCGATTCCCTGCGTGACAATGGAAAGTTTTATCTTGATTATAAAACATTAGGCTTGATATCCTAAACATTTTTAACACTAACTTATGTCATATTATTTAATAGTTTTATTTAACTGACTAACTAGCGTAGCCTCTTCCCAAGCTATGTTGGGGTCGGCTTCCAGTCTTACCGGATTTGGCTGAATACAGTATTTTACAGAGCGACTGCCTATCTGACCTCCACAACCTATATAAGGTCGTTTTTGATCCCGAATTAACTCAACCAATGGTTATACTAGCCAATTGTATCAAAACGTATTTTTTCATCAATTGTTAGTCGATTAAATGGTCAAATAAGTTGGAGAGTTATTTAATTAATCATTTTTTAGAACATAAATTGATAAATAGATAAGCTATACCGAAGTTTGAAACCATTAGGCCCGGTTTTTTTATCCATAGACTCAACCAATGGTTAAAATTAAATATCCTAACTATTTCAAATTTCGGTAAAACGCGTTTTGTTTATCTATCAAAGGGTTAAATAAGTTGGAGAGTTAATTATTTAACCATTTGTTAGAATAAACATTTACGAATAAAAATTGCAACCAAGGGTTGCATTTTTGCAACCATTAGTTAACATTAACCATGTTACTCAGGGTGAATGCCGCTTTCTAATGATGAACGGATTTTAGAAATCGGCACAGTAGTTTTTGTTCTTATTCATCACAAACATACACACAAAAATACAAATCTTTCCTTTTTTTTGCTCGCAGCTCCGCCCGCGTGGGCATCGGTTATCGCAGCAAAAATCTTACAGTGATAGAATTTTTGAAATCGACTAGAAGTTCCCGAGATTTGCGCGTTCAACCAAAAAAACACTAAAAAAACTAATCAGCTTTATAATATTAGTATAGATGCGAATGTGAAATAAAAGACAGTTTTTACCATTACAGTTAGGTACTAGGGCACCATAATATCAAAGTGTTTCCTCACACTAAATGACGTGTCCTTTGGAGTCGTAAGTAAATACGATTTTATCCGTGTAGGTATTTCCCATGGGATAACCAACCAATACGCATATGTATTATGTACCAGTCCATGTAGATCGATACAATTATTGAAAAATATATTTTCATACGATTTATTTCCGTGATCTAAGACAATACAATCTAATTATCCAGGGAACTATTGTGTTGAATACAAAATACTAGAGTGTGGCACGGCTTCGCACTGTTTTATACATACAGGATTAATTTAAAAGAAGTGCGTATATTCAACGAGGTAATCAGGTGCAAAAACTGAACAACATTCCCCAAGGAACATAGGTAGGTCGAAATCTTAAAAAAAAACATCGTTCATACAAACATCAGTCACGTGACCTGTCGCTTTGTATGAAAAATTCATTTTCCAGTTACGCACTCCTTTTAAATTAATCCTGTATAAAACTTACTCTTAAATCACTTTATAAAAAAAAACCGCATCAAAATCGTATTTATGCGTACTTTTAAATGAAAATAAAAAATAATAATAATGACATAAAGTGGGTTCACATCGGTAGTGCAATCGGTGGGATTCGAACCTGCGACCACATGATCGCAAGGCCAATGCCCGAGCTATTAGACTGGCGCCGCTTTAAATTCTCAGGAGTATACATTTCAATTGATTTATTTCTAAAACCGTTGAATATCGCAAATGCGTTTTTCGTTCCTTTCGACTTATCGGAATAAAAATTAGACTGTAAGTTATCTGTGTGCAAAAATTTATCCAAATCTGTTTAGTGATGGTTGTTGAAGCGACGGTAGCTCAATGGCTAGGGCGTCGGACTTGCGATCATGTGGTTGCGGGTTCGAATCCCACCCATTGCTATAAGCTTTAAAAAAAATGCTTGTTGCGTGAAGGAGTAACAAACTAAACAAAGACCCATGGTATACGATCTTAATTTTTTTTTTTATAGGTAAGATAATCAAATAATTTACTATCTAAAATTTTATACACTTACATTGCTCATATATGGAGTCCAGTCATGATTGCTTGCCTCCCATTCCGGCGGAGGCTGCTTTTCTTTTAATCTATTAATTATAGTAGCGTCCGAATCATCGTCAACTATCGTACGATCGAAATCAAATATCGCTAAAGACTTCATATTTAAAAATTACGCGCGCACTCTCCTGCTACCTATCACACACTGACTGAAAACAGAAAAAAATTCTTCAATTTGAGCTCTCTGATTCAACTCGTGTTCGGAAGACACGTTTTATGACGTCAGAGGGACTTGAGGAATGAAGAGTGAGGTGTTTAAATGATGCAATCATGATCTTTGAGTGTTTTTTATAATGTTAATAATTAAAAATACATGTCCTGGTAATTTTGACAGAAACCAGGTGATACCAAGGTGACATTATTGATTTGAATTTGACATACCCTTGAATATTTTAGTTCGGATACACATACTGTATGCAAAAGTTGTTGTTGTGTTTTTAAGTTCTTGATTTTACAATGTGCTTTTGAAGGCTACACCAAATAACTACATTTAATAGATGTATAGTTATAAGTTGCAATGTTTATTATGTTAAACAGCATTGAGTTACCCCGGTTTACGGTTTCTCCTATTTTTCATCAGAAGTTTACGGGAATAATATCCAAACTTGTGTCATAAACAAACGTCAATGTGTATTAAAAAAAAACTTGGCAGATAGAATTCAGAACTGCAGCCTAACCTCTTTTGATTTTATGGGAATTTTATTTTAGAAATTGTAATAAAATATTACTCAAGTTAATCGCAATGGCTTCGTTAAAAGTTTATTCAGTGGGCAGACTTGCCAAATATGTCACTGAATCATCACTGAAGACCCTTCGAGCTAATGTATACAGGTAAGAATTGCGCAATCAATTTGAGGTTATGTTGGAGAATAATTCCGGATTTTCTTATAAAATTACAATTATAAACATTCTCATCTTGAAACAGACGGTAGTAATGAACTTTTCCGTTTATTTTGATGTTCATTTAGTGGCAAATATTTTGTTTTGAAAGCTGATGTAATATTAACTTAAATTCGGTATTTTACTCTTATATCACTTAAATATCACGTTGTTTGTGTATGAAGTTACTGTTTATACGTAAATTAGTGTTTTTCAAACACTTATAAACTGCATTCAACAAGTTACAGCATGGTAAGTGACTTAAATGTAGTTTTTTGCATCAACTGTTAGTTAAGATTGCGATCTAGGCGCAATGATTTAGTAATTACACCAAGTTCTAAACTATTTCCTAACAAAACAGCTAACTAATATTCAAAGTTCACGATTTTCATTTGTTATCTTTATTAGATAAGAAAATTGTAAATGAATGTTACAAGTGTCCATATCTACATGCTTGAAATTCGCTGATATATAAAATGAAGACCATCATTCAGATATTGGGGCATTACATTCCTTTTAAGGTTTCAAATTAGTACAAATATACCTATGTGAGGCTCATGAAATATATTTATGAATATGTGCGAGATGTACTCACATGGATATAATTAATAATATAATATGTCGAAACAACTCACATTTGGCTATCTGGTCCCAAACTAGGCAAGGCCTGTATTATGGTAACCAGATAACTGATAAACATACTTATATACTTTTAAAAACATACATAATTTAGATAATTTACACCCAGACACGGAAAAAATAATCATGCTCATCACCCAAAGATTTGTCTTGGGTAGGAATCAAACCCATGACTTCTGGTTAAACAGTCACCTAGTCAGGATCACTAACCACTAGATCGACAGGCCAATCAAATGATAGGGTTCTGTATGTTGATACTTTAAATACTACAGACTTTTTATATTATTTTCCTGTAATCGTTAGGTAAAGAACAATTTTTTGATAACCCCAAAGGTGATCCCACACCTGTCCACAGCTGTCTTCAGTATTTTTCATTCATCAAATTAGATATGTGTACCAAAATTCAATGCAAAGTCCAGTAGTTTCTGAAAAATTAGCTGTAACAAATTGTGTCCATAATCTTAAAATAAAATGTCTTTTCTAGAAGCACAGCCCGTGGTTACAGCACAGAGGAGAAGACAGTGGAACCAGAGGCAGATGTAAAGCAGCTGCCGGGCACCATCGAGGAGTGCCACAAGCAGCTCGAAGTCATCACCGGGGAGCTGAACACTCTTAAACAGCAGGCCAAAGACTTTGAAGTAAGTGGATATCAAAATAAAGTTATCAACAATGTCAATGCTGTCTGTGTATAGGTAGATACATTCAAAAAGTGCTACTTATTAGTCTTATTTGCAATTTTTTTTTCGTCAACAAATAATTACGAAGATACAGTGAATGGATAATTTGCGCGACGTTAATCTGTTCTACAAAGTTTTTTCGTCCTTTGTTCTCTTAAAAAAAAACGACTCTCAAATCCTTGTGTCGCGGGGTTTTCACAAACATTTAAATCACATGCACAAAGAACACCCAGATTTGGAACAAGCATTTGTGGATCACACAAATGCTTGTCCCATGCGGGATTTTTTTACCATCTAGCCGTGGTTCAATTTTAATATTCGTAGGATTTATGTACCATATCTTGTGTAGGACAAATACAAGCGCGCTCTCGCCGACGGAGAGAACGTCCGACGCCGCATGATGAAGCAGGTGGAAGACGCGAAATCCTTCGCCATACAGAGCTTCTGCAAAGACCTGCTCGATGTAAGTACCTGTATGTTTGGCTCCCAGGGGTGTCATCCTCTAAGTCAAAACAAAACATAACGTGGTATAACGCAGATTATAGGTCAACTACCCCGCGTCGCTAAATCTTTAACACAACTGGCGCCCACCGTGGGGCACGTTTTATTATTATTTCTTTTCAGATATCATTTTCCCACTGTAAAGAGCAAACGCCTTTTTTCCCTTCTCCAAATTGACGGTCTTGAACTATGGTTTTCTCTATTGGAAAAGTGACATTTCTACAAGCGCTAACGCTGTTGAAATCGCTCAAATGTATAATGAGAACTATGTCTATGTTTAAGAAATGTAATTTCCAAAAAGCGGCGGTAGCCTAATGGCTAGGGCGTCGGACTTGCGATCATATGGTTGCGGATTCAAATCCCACCCATTACACTTCCGACGTGAACCCACTTAACACAAGCATCTTAGCTTAGCCCGAGAGGTTAACGAAATTAATAGTAATGTGCGACCCACATTGCTAATAATCTCTTAAATAAAAAAATATCCTGGCCTATAAATATCCTACAGCTGGGTTCAGGCCTCTTCTCATATAGAAAAGGCATGAGCGGATTTGATAACTACTCTGGCTCACTGTAATTGCCGTACATTTTATTTAAGCGATGCTTGTCATAGACGCTTGTGGAGATGTCATTTGTCTTCAAGGGTGGTGGGCTGACAATTACTATCTGCAGCCTGGTTTTAGTATGAAAATTGGCGCCCACCGTGGGGCAATACGACAACCAACGGGGCTTTGTTGGTAAATAACAACGTGATTTATCATCTGTTTGGGCTTGTTGGAATTGGTAGGCGGTAATGAGGGCTGTACCGCGCGTAAAATCCGCTAGGGTGATTAATGTCTCATAAGGTCTATCTGTCAATTTAGACCAATCGCAGGCCAGTAGCTTGTCTCTCATTGGCGGAGAATGACAGGTAGATCTCATGCGACACTAGCGACCCTTGTGGATTTTTGACACGCGATAGCCCCCATTTATTGTCGGCGGTAGGCTGTCAGTTACTGTTCCTAAACCGTGGAGTAACTGGCGCCCACCGTGGGGTAACTGGCGCCCACACTGGAGCAACTGGCGCCCACCTTGGGGTAACTGGCGCCCACCTTGGGGTAACTGGCGCCCTCCGTGGGGTAACTGGCGCCCACCGTGGAGCAATTGGCGCCCACCGTAGGGCATTTGCTGAGTACCTGCCTATGTACACAGGTGGCGGACACGCTGACCGTGGCGGCGGAGAGCGTGCCGGAGAGCGAGGTGTCGGAGGGCGGCGGCAGCGAGCCGGGCGCCGCCGCCGCGCTGCGCTCGCTGCACGACGGAGTGCGCCTCACGCGCGCGCAGCTCACACAGGTATGTACACTACACAAGTAGCGGACACCGAGGTGGCCACTACACTGTGTTCCACACCTATTTCACTGGGTAACACGTATTTCTTTATAAGAGTGGTTGTCAGAATTTTCGAAATTATAATATACAACATGTAACAAAACCCCTGTCCGATCCAATAAAGGCGTATTCGTGGTACAGTTCATGAACCGTCTCGCATAGTCGGCTTCTTTGACTCAAAACTGTAGGTAGTAAGTACGTGAACTTTGAGGAGCGGTCAGTGTTGCTGTTGCCTTGGATCAGTTTTTATTTTGATTTAATTATTTCCACTGGGGAAAAATAATAATCTCCAAGTCATTTAATAGTTACGTATACATATTTGTTCGCAGTACGAAACCGAATAATACTCTCAGGGATCGGACAGGGTTTTTGTTACACGCTGTATATTTTTCAGAATCGAAGTATAACAGTCGGGACGAAAGATTTAACGTGCTTTGGCTCTCGGTATTTTTTCAAATGGTCACCCATCCACGAATCAACCGCGGCTTAATGTTTATTACCGATCGTAACGTAACCACTAAACCAAAAACCTTTTAAAAAATAAAGGCTACTACTGTTAAACTATTGCTAGTCTTAACATGTGTATTGTGTTCACAGGTGTTCAGTAGACACGGGCTGGTTTCTGTCTCACCGCTCAGAGAGAAGTTCGATCCCAACTTGCATGAAGCACTTTTCCAACAGGTAAATACCGTTAAATTATTTTACTATAGGCTAGAATGTTGTCCTCCCTTCTTCTGCTAGCTAAGTATGTCTGGTTTCCCTCGCTACCCTCTGTCGAAGACAATCTCTAAACGAATGAAAGAAAGTTTTACATGAAAATACTTTAGTGGGATTAAATATTCAGAATTTTCACCCATCCAAAAGCCAACCGAAGCATGCGCGAATTAACCTTAATGGTCGATTGCTCACCCTCTCGATACTAGGCATAGTAAATAAAGTGTCTACTGTTTATTGACCTTTGACCTTCCGAGGAGTCTCAATACTAGGTAGGGTATAGTAACTGCCTGGGAAAGGTCAAAGTGACCTTTGGCCTTTCCCCGAATCTCAATACTAAGTACGTACGGCGAATGTCTTTATAACCGACCTTTAACGTTCCCAGCAATCTATGCTAATTCGTCAAATATCTTTATGTAACCTTTGACCTTCCCAGGAGGTAGAAGGAGCAGAAGCGGGCACAGTAGTAGCAGTGAGCAAGGTAGGCTACAAGCTGCACGAGCGATGCGTGCGACCCGCGCTCGTGGGCGTCGCCAAGTGAGTCGCACGACCGACACGACGACACAGCTATACACGCAAGTAACTTGACGGTCATACGAGAAGGCTGGAACTAGCAAACAGCTGATTTCTGAATTGAAATTTCCAACTTGAAGAACGTATAAAAAAATAATTTGTTGAAATTCTGAAAGCACATAATATGAAGAAACAAAAAACTGTGTCGAAGAAAACGTTGATCAGATTTTTGAGACGTTCTCAAGTTGAAATTATCAATTCAGAAACCGGCTAAAGGAAAATTTAAGTGGACTACAATAGTTTAATTTGTCAAGAACGAGTTGTACTTGCAGGGTTCCGTACTCAAACAAAATGGCTGAAACACATTATTTGTCACTGTGCTGTAATAGCAGGGGTGTGGTGAATCGCACTATATATTTTATGTTATCTGTATTATATCATTCTTGATTGCACATTAACATCAATAATAATATTAATTAATTTAGTAATTTTTTCATTCAGTCACAAATTTTTTGACGTGATAACGTCGAATAAATCGATAAACGCCGGCTGCACAAACGAAAGTGTCACGTTCCGCCTGAGCCGAGCGTGCGAGCGAGAGCGCGGAACAACCGATAGAGAGGCACGATCGGCAAGCGTTCGGCTTGTGACGCATCTATCTCTCTTCCACCATCGACCGATACGTCCGAGTAGAAAAGAGACAGTCGACTTTTCATCGCAAGACTCTTGATAGAGTTGTGTTCATTACATCTGTTGAGTGCGGAACCCTAAATTTACAGAAATAAATTTGTATTACTCAAGAAATAGTTTTACTATGCTAGTTTCAGTGGCAAAGGTGTAGTTATAGAAATGATGGCTATATGGCTCCGTCTTTTCGCTCGTACGATGAAGCGTGTCCGACGAAAATGGTCGCACGACAGTATGTTCAACATACAGGGGGCTTATTCTGTAAGTCCATACAAAACATCGTGGCATATCGCAGAAGTTCAAGAATCTTTGAAGCGACGGTAGCCTAATGGCTAGGGCGTCGGACTTGCGATCATGTGGTTGCGGGTTCGAATCCCACCCATTACACTACCGACGTGAACCCACTCGTAATACAAGCATCTTAGCTTAGCACGAGGGGTTAATGAGATTACTAGTAATGTGTGGCCCACATTGCTAGTATTTTTTTTTTCTTCCCTTGTCGCCAAATCTTTTTTTGTTCTGGAAGTGTTAGTATACAAGTTTTAAGCCACTGAACAAGACCACATTGCTAGTTATCTTTAAAAAAAAACGTGTGGCACTCGGGGACTGCCGCGGTAAAGCTATTGCATAGCATTTTTTATCAACTTATGCAATTATGTGAGTGTGGCATTATAAAGATATGATAGATAGAAGCTACATGGTAGGTGGAGTGGGGGGTGTTAGGTTTATTTTCGTTACGGAATTTCTCGATTCGGTCGCCGCGCTCAAAGCCCGCGATAAAAGCTATGCAATAGCTTAAAAAAGTAAGTCGAAAGAGATACAGCCTCTCTTAACCCTACACGCAACAGTACGTTAACCGCTTGGACTTAGTGAATAAAACCCCTGTGTTTACTGAAGGTCGCGCGACCTTGCGATGCGATCACAGACCGTTTCATCGTCCGATGACATAGGACGGCGCTTAAGACTTTGCAATATAGGTATATATTTAACGCATACATACCACATCGAAATTGACCGAGTAGTTTTCGAGATTTACTGTATCAATGTACTTAAAAATTATTCCAGGTGTTTTTTTTCCGCAAAAATTGTAAGTTACTAATTAATAATGAAATGTGGAGTGTCTAATTTTATAAAACAATATTTTTATACAAATGTATGAAAGAAATTGTGTTAATTTTGTTACGAAACAATCTAATAATCTTTCTCTTTTTTAACTCTACTTTTGGAAGGGATTGTAGCTGAATAAATTTACAACCAAATGTGGTAAGAAGTCTGAAAAGTGAGAATCTATTTAATCCGTAAGTTTGATAATAAAAAATATTAAATACGTATTTTTCCTCTTTATAAAACAATAGAATTTGACAAAGATAAGGCGCGTTAAAGTTCAGGAGTGACAGCGTGTGACGTCATAAGTAAGTGAAAATAGTAGCCACAAGTGACGTGGCGAACCCCCACTCCTTGGATTAAATTCGCTGTATCGAAGTAGATATTAGTTATTTGGAAAAAAAAATACTTGTTAAGTATTTTATTATAATCTGAAAACTGGAAATTTAATAAACATAGTCCGTATGCTTAATACAGCAAGTTATTTAGTTGAGAATGTAATGACTCCGTAGATTCCTGGACCCAGGTGCTAACTGATTCAAACTTGGTATAAAATGTTTCCTAAATTCTAATGATTTATTTTGCTATTAGGATTTTCACAATGACTTTTTACAGCCCGCTGGAGTGAATGAGACGAAATGACGAAACAAACTGGTGTCACAGCCTTTTTCAAAGTCCAGACAATATTGATTGTATAATATTGAGTAAATAAATGCAGTCGTTCCTTGACTAGAGGCCATATCTGCTCGGCTTTTAACCGCGGTTGAAAAAGAGAGGGTGTTATTTAATTGTGATGCTATTAGCAGTGGAGTCGTGTTAAATTATTGACCAAATATTTTGTACATATTTGAAAAAATGGCGTCATGTTCGGCTGATTTAATTGTAGAATTATTTTTAAGGTTGAGAGAGAGAGATTCTTGCATTTATTGATAGTATTTTGTTCACATAGCCTCATTAAAACATTCGCATTTATAATTTTTATAGTATTGGCTCTGAAAAGATGTGGTCTAAAATAGAATTGAAGTAGAAACTTATTGACTTGTAATCTGTAATACTTAACTAGGGAGATAAAGCGATACAGATGTATAGCTGCATATCTTTTCACAGAACTATGATGATTTTAACTTCATTAGTAGTTGAAACTTTCATACTGGACTTTGGACTTCACATTCAAATTAATTAAAACCGTATTTATGGACTTCACAAAGTCCATTTCGCCTAAATTTTGCAATGAAGTCCAGTTTTGAAAGTTACAGTCATTGTTTGAACTGGATTTTAGTACTTCACTAGGTCTGGACTTACGCCTAAAATTTGTAATCGAAGTCCAGTTTGAAAATCATTATAAAATTATGTGGTATCTGTATACGTTTTCTTAATTTCAAACTGGACTTTGAACTTCACCAGACCTGACTTTCACCTGAATTTTGTGCAGTCCAGTTTAGAATCATCATTGTTCTGTATCTTGGTTTGTATAAGGTCTGGACTTGTAGAATTCTCTCTCTCGTTAGAGTCCGGTAGTTCCATTGTATAGAATGATCGCAGCCTGTTGTACGAGATGGATGGGTGGTAGATGTTCCAAATATATATGGTTATTGTTACATGCTGTATTATTTAAATCCCATGATATATAATAATAATAATAACACCGGCCTATAAACGTCCCACTGCTGGGCACAGGCTTCTTCCCATATAGAGAAGGGATGAGCTTTGATCACCACGCTTGATCATTGCGGGCTGGCGATTTCAGATTCCAGGTTTCCTCACGATGTTTTCCTTCACCGTTTGTCAATGATGTCTTAGAATGATTAAGAAAGTATAAATAACTTTGAAAAAGCTACTCCTGACTTGTTGGTTATTGTTTGCATGAATAAATCAAAAACCTCATGGCAAATAATAAATAACAACAAAATAAATAAGGAACCTATTTCACAGATAAGGATTAATAACCAGACAATTAAGGACCCGACAGAAATAGCAGAGTCTTTCAATAACTTTTTTATTAACCAAATTACAAATATACCTATAAAGTCAATGCTCCACGTTAAGAAAATAGACCATAATCCAAACTCAATATTTGTGCCACCAGTCGTACCTCAAGACGTGATAAGAATAATTAAATCACTAAAAAATAAAAAGAGCTTTGGTTATGACGGGATTTCCACTGAAGTCATAAAATTTGTTGCTAATAGTAGGGGAGAGTGGGTAACAGCGGATCACGGGTCACAGCGGATTATTCGCTATAATTCTTACGTCTGATGCTTTACGCACACAAGCAAACGCGTGGCTACTGCTCGTCGATACCCCCCTCTCACGCGCCAGTCGCCGCCGCGCTCGCCGAGCGGAATCACGTGCTGTCACACGCAGACCAGTAGGTAAGTACGAAAGTATTTTTTTACGTAATTTAGAAAATTGTCGTATTCCCAACCCTTTTATAAATATAAATGTTAGTCGTATGTTTTGAACTTGTTATTTGATAAATCCGTTGTGGGTAATGTAATTTTGGCTTTGGTATAAGTAGTTATTTTTTTAATATTTTTTTTGTGTCGTACCGGCCTATGGGTCACAGTGAATAATTTTCATTTGGGTTACAGCGGACTGTGATCCAGTGTGACCCAAGTGGAAATTACATAAATAGCGTAAAATTAAAATGGATTTGTTCTTCTTTGTAGGTAACAATGCCTCGCAATAGGGTACGAAAAACCAATATCGGTCTTCATACTGAAGAACAGATGAGTAACGCCTTAAAACTTATATCTGATGGCCGAACAATAAGATCTGTGGCTAAATCAACTGCTATTCCATACACAACGTTATATAGATACCATGTCAAGAGTACAAAAAACCCTGATCCTGCAAAACCAGTGAGGCTAACACCTAATTATGCAGTTCATAAGATATTTACTGACGCGGAAGAAAAGGAGATAGTTGATTATATTCTTAAGTGCAGTCAAATGTTTTATGGACTTACTATCACAGACGTTCGCAATCTGATTTATGAAGTAGCACTGTTGAATAACAAAAAAGTGCCAGAAAAGTGGCATGAAACTAAACTAGCAGGTATCGAATATCTATATAATCTTAGAAAGAGAGATAACAGATTATCATTACGAACTCCCGAGGGCTGCAGCTTGAGTCGAGCGACATCTTTCAACCGCCACAATGTTGGTTTATTTTTCGATAACTTAGAGAATGTTTTTTTTTTATTTTGTTTAGCGGCTATTCTGGGACTTTGCAGCCCCAGTATCACTGCGACCGTTATCGATCTATTGTGATCGCCGCTGCTATCTTTACAGTTCGCCACTAAGTCCTACGTCCACCAGGTATCGCAGTAGCTTTTGGGGGGCGATATCTTTTACATCCTGTGGGCCAAGGATATGTTTGCCCAGGTGTAAGCTACGCTTGCGCATTAAAGGTCCACAGTCCGTCAGAATATGAAGCGGAGTTTCGTCTGACTCCTGGCACACTGCACGTTCTTGTTTCGGACAGTCCCATAGTGGACATGTGTCTGTTTAGGCAACAGTGTCCAGTGAGGGCTCTAACTATAATGCGCATTCTTTTCCTACTCAGTCCTATGATCAGCTTAGTGTATCTCTTGTCATAGGCTTTAACAAGAGTTTTGGAGTGAGTCAGTCCTGGCATGTCTGACCATGCCTTACAGAATTTGTTCAAATAGATGTTCTCCAGGGTCATTCGGGCGAGACTTTTGGGAATGCCACAAAAAGGTTCTGGACCATATAGTGTTTTTCCCGATCCCGCTCTAGCGAGTTCGTCGGCATTTTCATTGCCCACGACTCCCGCGTGACCCGGAACCCACCTAAGCGTTACTCTGTTTCGTTCTCCTAGAGTATTTAGGCGACTCATGCAGTCTGCTACCAACTTTGAGGTTATTAAGTTGGAGTCTAAGGCCTTCAGCGCTGCCTGACTGTCTGAGTTAATGTAAATTATGTGGTTGGCATAATTTTTTCGTAGGTTTGCTTCCGCACATTCGATAATGGCGTAAACCTCTGCTTGAAAGATGGATGCAAATTTGCCCAGGCTTTGAGATAGCCGGAACTTTGGCTGCTCTCCATATACGCCAAAGCCTACGTCAGTGCCCATTTTAGACCCATCAGTAAACCATATTAGGCTACCAGTTTCACAGGTGACTTGTTTGTCCAACCAGTCCTCCCTGTGCGGTCAAAATGAGAAGAAAACTTTGTGGAAATGAAAGGAGAAGAACTGTTGTTTATTTAAACAAAATGTTGATTACTTTAGGTCTCTTTATACCACCACAATTTGAAAAACTTGTTAATTTTTGATAAGACTGTGATAGAAGGCTGTCTTAGAATATAAATAAATAAATAATTATGAAGAAAATTGGTATTTTATTGAACTTTTTTTAAAAGATCCAGTGTACCCCAAGCGATTCCCTGTCACCCATGAAAAGATCCAAAGTGACCCATCCACGGGTCACAGTGGATCATTTCTCATTTTTTTTAAAACTTGTTATAACTTGTAAATATATGCCGTTTTTACCAATAATTGCACCTGGTTTTGTAGATTAGGGACATATCTTGTGGTTAATTATCATAGATTAATTATTTACGCATAAACTTGGGACTTGTGGAGCTTGAAAAAAAAAGTGATCCATTGTTACCCACTCTCCCCTACGGCTGGCCCTTTAACTCATATTATTAACGTTAGCATATCATCAGGAACATTTCCAGACAACTTAAAGACTATAATTGTAAAACCAATTCATAAAAAGAACAGTAAAGAGGATATGTCGAACTATAGGCCGATAGCTTTAATTCCAGTTTTTTCTAAAATAATAGAAAAAGTCATATATGAGGCAATATCATCTTTCTTAAATAAATTTAACATACTTTGCCATGAGCAATTCGGGTTCAGGAAAAATAGAAATATAAACATGGCAATTTTTGACTTGTTGAATGTTATTATGTCAAATGTTGATAGTAAAACGCCTATATGTGCTGTTTATACAGATATGTCAAAAGCCTTCGATTTTGTCGACCATAACATACTGCTTCAAAAACTAAACGCCTATGGCATTCGAGGTAATATCCTAAACCTAATAAAAACATATTTATCTGGTCGCAAACAAATAACAGAAATATACAAAATATGTGTCAAGTCTAAATTAGAAAAAAGATACGTGTCTTCCAGTAGAGAAATTAAATTTGGTGTACCACAGGGAACCGTCCTTGGGCCTTTGTTATTTATAATTTATATTAACGACCTCCCACGCCAAATCCACCATCCCATGGTACTTTTCGCTGACGACAGTACAGCACTCTTAAAATGTGACAATAATGAAAATTACGAAAACGACATAAACTACACCATTAAAGTTATAATAAATTGGCTAAATAGTAACAACTTACAAATTAACATACTTAAAACAAAAATAATGCATTTTTATCAAAGAATTCGCATTAATGACCTTAACATCAATTATAATAACCAAGATGTAGACAGAGTAGAGGTTACAAAATTTTTAGGAATTTTAATTGACAGTCAGCTAACATGGAAGCCGCAGGCTGAAGCAATCTGTAAAAAACTCAGCGCATCTGCATATGCACTTTATAATCTTAGAAAAAAAGTTAATACCAAAACAGTATTGCTAGCATATCATGGTCTTGTCGTTTCCGTTTTAAGGTTTGGAATTATATTTTGGGGCAATTGTACCGAAAGGGAGAGTATTTTTAAAGCCCAAAAACGCTGTTTGCGAGCCATATTTGGCTTGAAAGTTACTGATAGCTGTGTTCCAATTTTTAAAAATCATAATCTTTTGTCTTTCCCTTGCCTTTACATTTTAGAAATTGCTCTTTTTGTCAAATGTAATAGAAACCTATTTTTATCGTTATCGGAAAGCAGATGTCGAGATGTAACTTTGCGTTCTCAATACCGAAACTTGTTACGCACTGGAGGATATAGGACTGCTTTGTTGAGGAAAAGTGTTTTTGGTATGGCACCCGCTATCTTTAACCACATTCCTGATTCTATAAAAGAAGAACCAGTAACAAGTTTCAAAAAGAAACTAACTCTACTTCTTCTGAATAAGTGTTACTACTCCGTATCTGAGTTTCTAGCCGACACTTTTTAGCCGTAAGTGTAATGATGAACTGCATCAATGTTTGCATGCCAAAATGGTAGAATGTACAAGGATTCTTCAACATTTATGTAACCACCTTATTGTAAATACCTACATTCTGAGCAAATAAATGATTATTATTATTATTATTATTTGTATCTCTTTTTAAATCACGGGCTATCCTCAGTAATGAAAATACCCGGTCCTTTGAAAGGCTTACGTGGGGACACAGGTCCAACACGCAGAGGCCTTGTTGAGAACTTTACTCTAAAATGGGATGGGGCACCTACCAGGGGCCATTCACCCCTGCTCTATGTAAGAACAGACATGAACGGCCCAAGGTAGCTACAGAACTATTGTGATTAAGGTATTATAAACTTAATTGGGCTATTGATGAGTATGTGTTACGTGGATTGGTATATAATAAAATCGGAATCTATGTCACCTGCCTTTCTACACATGAATATGTAAAAAAATAGGCAGGTGGTGACTCGCCACTCACTAGATGGGCCCCCCAAACAACCGCCACTACAGGCAGCAGGGGGCAACACCAGTGCGAGCGGCTAGGGGTGTCGAGCGGTGCGGCCCCGATTTCGCCATCGCGGGTCACAGTAGCGGACCCGGAGCGGGTTTCCTCGTTATTACGCCATTAGACACTTCCACCCCCGAGCATATAGCTCTAGCGACTCCTCTCTAGCCAGCCAGTTAAGGCAAGAAAGAGCTGGGAGCCCTCTCTAAAGAGTGACTCCCTGGAGCACTCAGGTCCGTTGTGTCGCTACTCACAAACAGCTCGCCACTAGCTGCCCTGCGGATGTATGCTCCTACATAGACCTTCAGATACATTTTTTATTTATATCTTAAGGTTGCAAAAAGCAAGTTAATATGCCCTCAGGTATTGCGTTATTCTCATGACGAGGTAACGACTTGCCCCGAGGGGTTTATTATTATTATTATTATTATAACATTCTGAAATAATTATACAAATATAGCTTATTCGAACTTTGGATTTTCACGTAAATTATTAGTTATCAATTTCGTGTTGTGTTTATACAATTGAGTGTCGAGAAACCAGTCAGCTATAACGCCTCGACGCCGGTCGACATAGCGACGCCGCCGCTGGTAAGTATATATGGCCTCACGACGCCTGTCAGATATAGCGTCGCGATTCCTTTCGGCTATAGCGTCGCGACGCTCGCTAGTTGTGCCAACGCCAATAAGGAATGGGGTCGCGGCGCCTCTTAGCTATAGATCTCGACGATTGTCGGATGTGGCGTCGCGACGCTGATCGTCTTTGGTGCCTCGATGCCTATATGCTATAGCAACGCGAAAGTTCCGTAACGTACGTTCAGTAAAAGTGTCGCGATGCCGGTCGGTTATAGCGTCGCGACGCCGGTCATTTATGGCGTCCCAACGCCGATCCGATATGGCGTCCCGACTCCGATCCGATATGGCGTCTCGACGCCGCCGATCCAATATGGCTTCGCGACGCCGCCGGTCTGCAATATGTCGCAAGTCAGCCATGGCGTCGCGACGACGGTCACCTATGGCTACATTATAAATGAAAAACCACTAAAAATAACCTAATTGAGAACTCCCTTCATTTATAAAGTCGGTCAATAAAACACAGATCATCTTACACATTATTTTAATATTTCACATAGGTCTACCGCCTTGGCCAGCTGAACATCAGTTACCACACATCAAGGCGACATAAACAAACATTACTACTACTATCAACCAATTAAAATCCAATTATGTATAACAGTCTTACCACTGAACACTCAAACGTAAATTAACTTAAGACGGTCTTAGATGTCGCTACACCTAAAAGCAAGAAACAACTCTTTAACAGCCACTTAAAATTGATTTACGTTTGATTATTCGCTTGGGGCCAGTTTTTTGATCCCGAGTTAACTCAACCAATGGTTAAATATGCTAACTAATTTCAAACTTCGGTAGAACGCGTTTTGTCATCAGATCAGTTTATTTTAACGCATTGTTAAATAATTTACTCTTCTACTTACTTGACCATTGTATAGACTTACAATTGCTGAAAAAACGCGTTTTACCGAAATTTGAAACCATTAGTTAGCATATTATTTAACCATTTATTAGCATATTTAACCAGTTTTGTTTGTCTACCAAACAGTCCAATAAGTCGAAGAGTTAATTATTTAGCCATTTGTTAGAATAATAATTGATGAATAAACACGTTCTACCGAAGTTTGAAATCAGTAGTTAGGATATTTAACCATTGGTTGAGTTAGTTAACTCGAGATCAAAAAACTGACCCTAAGTCGAGTGACAAACAATTGCAGAATTATTATAACTTACCAAATTGCACATCTGCTTAGCGCTTATACTCAATTCTTCATACACATATTTTTATAGGATTACGAGAATGTTAGACATTGAAATAAAACTACTTTTCTATTCGGATTCTATCGCGGTTTATTTTGATTTTAGTATCCGACGTTTCGACGCCTTTGCAGGTGTCATGGTCGTGCAAACAAGACGTCGAAACGTCGGGAACTAAGTAGTAGTTTTATTTAAATTTTCTAACACTTTGTTAATTAACTATTATAGTTAAGTTAAGGCAAAGTAATTGCTTAGAAATGTCCATTTATCTCAGCTTATGTATTCACATTTATAAGAAACTGACAGAACAGTGTTATAATCACAAAAAGCATAATTTAATAAATAATCTATTATATATAATTCCAGTGTCACGATGTTTGTCCGGGATGAACTCCGAAACTACTGAACCGATTTTAATCAAATTAGCACACCGTGAGCAGTTTGATCCAACTTGAAAGATAGGATAGCTTACAACACAAAAATAAAAAAATTGAGACCGCGGGCGGAGCAGCGGGAAACAGCTAGTAATCATAAAAAGCATAATTTAATAAATAATATACGATAAAGACGCACAATATTTAAGAAGCCCCGGCTTCTGAAAAGCTTGTCAGCACATTTTTTTTTACTATCATTACTAATATTCTTGTTAACCCCTCGTGCTAAGCTAAACGCTTTTACAAGCGTGTTTACGTCGGTAGTGCAATGAGTGGGTTTCGAACTGGCAACCATATCATGCAAGCACGATGTCCCAACCAATAGGCTACCCCATTTCAATTTTATTTATCATCCGTCAAACCAGTCAAGTGCTGTGATTGGTAGCTAATCTTTTGATCAATTAATAAATAAATCAGTAGATCAGAAACTGAGGTTCACTCACTGACAAATTAGACATTGCCGTGGAATTTTCGGCATAGAATAGAACCTCCCTCTCTCTTCCCGTGGGTGTCGTAAGAGGCGACTAAGGTATATAGAAACAAGGAGAATGAGCAGCAGCGTTCTCATAGAAAAATGTAAGTAGACTGCGGTAAAGGCAGAATATGTTTGGGACATTTTTTACAATGTACAATTCGTCCCCGATCGGCGACCGGTCGCCGCACTACAATAGAAAATCAATTGTGTCTCATTAGCGGTGATTAAGAGGCCTATTCGTCCAAAGGAAAATTAAACAATGGAAATGTTCATATGTGATTCACGGGACAGTGAAAGGGTTAAGATTTCGACCAATTTTCCTTGGGAAAAGTTGTTCAGTTTTATGCACCTGGTTACCTCGTAGGATATACGCACTCCTTTTAAATTAATCCTGTATACGTAGAACCTTTCACACGTCGTCCGTACCGCGAAGACTTGTCAAGCAAATCAAATGAACTTTTAACTTTTCGGTTCGCAGTCGTACAGTTAACAGAATCGATGATCAAAATCAGAAATTCAATACTTATGAACGGAGTTCGCGTCAGAACTGTGTGGCGTCGAAGTGATTCATTAGTATGTGATTGTAAATTATACCAAACATTTACTACTAGTACAGTTGCCATATATTCGTGATCAGTTTTGACTCCAAAAGTTATAAACTCAATTCATCATCTACTTTTGCTATTGGCTGTACATACATGTGCTTATTCGCTTTTTTACTTATGAACAACTATCGAGCACTTGAAAGCACGAAGCACGTGAAAAAACCAAATAAAAAAAACTTGCAGGAATATGCCATGTAAACCCACCCTAATTCATGTATGTTGTTCACGTCACGTTAAATCCAACCAATGGCGTCGCGTTTTAATTATTCAGAAATGTCGCGTATATTTTGAGTACTATTTATTATTTTGTACTTGAAATAAAAACTAATTATTACATTATGGACTACCACTAAACTGGCATAAGTTTTAAATTTAATAAATCTCTTTCTTGTGCAAATTCCCTATTATAATCAATATAAAAAACCATTAAAAGCCCAGCTTTGAATTATACATAATATAGTACCACAATATCTGATCCGGTGACCAAACCAGGCACTAACATTATTTCTAATTCTATTTTGTATAGCTTAAATATACAATAATTAAATCGGAAATTAAGATTTAATTCACTCCTTGTATGAGCAGCTTGGACATGCGCACATTCCCTAAAAACCACAAAAATTCTATACAGCATGTAACAAAAACCCTGTCCGATCCCTAAGAGTATTATTCGGTATCGTACTGCGAACACATATACGAAGCCATTAAATGGATTGGAGATTATTATTTTTCCCAGTGAAAATAAAAACTGATCCAAGGCAACAGCAACACTGACCACTCCTCAAAGTTCACGTACTTACTACCTGCAGTTTTGTGTCAAAGAAGCCGCCTATGTGAGACGGTTCATGAACTGTACCAGGAATACGCCTTTATTGGATGTGACAGAGGTTTTGTTACATATTGTATAGTTGAAACGCTAAATTCTACAACAGCAACACTGTCACCAGATAAGTTTGTGGTACTATGTCACTTTAAAACTATAAACACTGCACTGTCACTCTCACACAACTGTCTGCGGTAACTGAGGTCTTGGCCAAGGCCATGTTAAGGTTGGGTCGGTCCGTGGCCTAGAACCCCTCCTGGTAGGCCTTGGAGTCCAGCCGCGCCTGCAGCAGCTCCAGCTGCCGCCGCGCCTCGCATTGTGGGAAGTTGTTTAGCTCGTAGTACTGTGGTGCTATTTTTAGTAGCCATTCAGCTGGAAATAAGAAAGAAACAGTTAAAAATCTATGTATAAAGCTACTGCCCGCGACTTCGTCTGCGTGGACTTCAGAATTGGGTTCAAAAGGAAATAAAAAATGTGAAGGTAATGAAAAAGTGATAAAATTTTCACCCGTGCTATAATAAAGAAAAATAAAAAAAATTCAAAGCTGTCTTCCCACAGCTTAGCTCGTAAACAATTTAAAATTTAAGGTATTTCAAACTTAAGGTATCGGGATAAAAGGTAGCCTATGCTCATTTCCATGTCAAAGGCTACACGCATGCCAAATTTCATCCAAATCCATTCAGCCGTTTTTGCGTGATTGAGTAACAAACATCCAAACTCCAAATCCAAACATTTATAATATTAGTAGGATAAAAATAAACTCGCACACAAACATCTGTTCCCAAACTAGGCAGAGCCTGTGTTATGGCAACCAGACTATATATTAGAATATTTAACAAGCGTGGTGATCAATGCTCGTTCTCTGTATGAGAGGCCTGCAGTGGGACAGTTACAGGCTGTTGTTATTAACAGCTTCGGTAATGGCCCTGATTCTGTTAAACACGTACTAAACTAACTTTAGTCCATCGGTATCTTTTTCACTTGTATGTTTTTCATATGTCTAGAAAAGGAAATTAGAAATGTCAAAATTAGTTCAGATTAAAATTCTCATACAAATTTGCCGACAAGTAAAAACGTGTGCTCTAAAAACACTGTGATATTCAAGGCGGAAACTAGTTTGACGTTTCTAAGTTAGTTGTTTACTGTTGCCGTCCTTTTCTTACGCTTTATGTTAGTAAAAGACAGCAATGGTATTTAGTTTAGTTTGCCTACAGAGGAATCAGCACCAATGGCACCCACCGTGGGACTCACAAGCGTGGTGATCAATGTTCGTTCTCTGTATGAGAGGCCTGCAGTGGGACAGTTACAGGCTGGTGTTATTAACAGCTTCGGTAATGGCGCCCACCGTGGGACTCACAAGCGTGGTGATCAATGTTCGTTCTCTGTATGAGAGGCCTGCAGTGGGACAGTTACAGGCTGGTGTTATTAACAGCTTCGGTAATGGCGCCCACCGTGGGACTCACAAGCGTGGTGATCGATGCTCGTTCTCTGTATGAGATTACTCACGTTTGATATCGGTGACGGTGCGGATGTAGTTCTTGGTGGTGAGCACGAACTCGTTGTAGATGACCCAGTCGGGCTTGTGGTCGAGGCAGGTGGAGGGGTGCAGCTGGACCACCTGGTTGTCCTTCACCGTCAGGTAGTGGCCTGTACGCTCCAGGTGGGCCACCTGCAACGATATAACGTCATTATTAAAAAAAAAAACTAAAAAAAAATTTCATCAACCATTTGTTTAATTATTTTTTTTTCGATCAGATGCTGCATGAGCTGTTCGAGGCATGCTTGCCACCTGTTAGCACATGCTTGCTCTAATCGATCAGGTTGTCTCTTTCTTCAAAAGGTATATAAAAAAAATTATATCTGAAATTTAAAAGAGGCTATGCAATATTCAGTAAGTATGGCCCGACCCAGGATTCGAACCTGAGACCATTAGGTCACAATTACCGATTTGTGATAATAAAGACAGCACACATATTACACACCTGCATGAAGAATCCATTAACTAATGCTTTCCTTATGTTTATGTAATAGTCCTTGCTTGTGAACTCTGTACTTGTTCGCTTTAAATTAAACCTGGAACACAAACAAAACTATATAGGAGACAATATAAATAATTAATTTGATTTGATAAAAAGACAAAATATGAATTTTGCTAAATCTATACTAATATTATAAAGAGGAAACCTTTGTATTTTTGTATTGAATAGGCTCAAAAACTACTGGACCGATTTCAAAATTTCTTTTACCATTACTTAGAGGGATTCTTCCGAATCCGTATAGGCTATATTTTATCCCGGAAAATAAATAGGATTTTTCGTGGTAGTGAAAATTGTGGAGTAAGTCGACGAAAAAACTGCCGTACGTTAACGATTCTCGCGAACGCTGCCTAAATGGTTTGAGATGTATGGTTGACTTCTATAGAAAAGTTGTAGAACTCAATAATGCCTACAAAAAAGTCCGCGATAGTATAAACCAAACATTTATATTTTAGCCATTATAACCACTTTTCCATAGAATAAAAGTAATTAAAATTATTAGCCTATGTTTATTGATCATATTATAGTCAAATACTAATCCTTATCCATATAAACTATTTATTGAGCAAGATTGTTTCAATAGCTATAAATTACTTTTTATTTTATTCCAATCGGACAATTCATTCAAAAGATATTACGAATTTAAAATTGTGATTGGTATTAAAATGAATGATGGCCGCCGGCCGATATGTGTCGCACGACTCGCACGGCGAAACCGCAGGGGAGGGGGGTGCACATCTATGAAGAAATAAATGTCCACCCGTGCGAAGCCGGGGCGGGTCGCTAGTGTTAAATATAATTATTATAATTTTTGTAATGACTACCTAGTTCTTAAATTTCGGGTCCATATTGTGTCTATACTATAAGTAATTGTACCACCTGTTATGTAACATATGGAATGCTAATAAAGATTTGAGTATTGAGTAAGATTCTATGATTGCTCAGTGGCGGTAGCCTAATGGCTAATAATGGGAGCTATTGCGTAGCAAAAATCCGCTAGGGTCGCTAGTGGCTGGCAATTGGTCGAAATTGCCAGATAGACCTAAAGCGACAGTAGCGCCCCTAGCGGATTTACGACACGCGATAGCCCCCCATTACATAATGGTTTCCACCCATTGCACTACCGACGTGAACCCACTCGTAACACACGCATTTAGCTTACCACGAGGGGTTAACAAGAATACTAGTAATGTGCGACCCACATTGCTGGTTATTTTATTTATTTATTTATTGTTAACGCCGCTAATACAGGAAGACCGCTAGAGGGTGAAACGCAAGCGCCATCACTCATTCGTTGGTTTGTTCCCGGTCTTCCTGTATTATTGCGGCGTTAACATTTATATATTTTGAGCTCGAACCTTCCCACTGCTGGGCAAAGGTCTTCCCTTCTACCTTCCATTTTCCTCTCTCAAGGGCGAATTGAGGCTAGTAATCTTAAAGAAATAAGGTTTAGTGATCTTACCTATCCATTATCCTACTGAGCTGCTGGCGCACGTTGTCACCAGACTTGAGAGATCGGTAGTTGATGAAGTTATCGTAGCACCAGTGCGGGTCCTCCATGTCTGCGAATATACAAACAAAATGGCTGAGTGAAATACTTGAAACAAGTAACCTCCTGATGTGTATGCTTATCAGCTATCTGTGTGTGCCTGCACCGTCATCTTGGTACATGCCGTCTAGTAATAAACGAGCGTCCATTTGCAATGGTGGTTTTATTCCGTAGCTGACAGATAACTTCCACTTTTATAGATGTTCATATACGTCACGTGTACATTTAAAGTTACGTGACCTGTCTCTTTGTATGAAAATTTCATTTTCCAGTGTTCCTTGGGAATAGTTGTTCATATTTCTTTTAAAAGGTTACTAGCAATGTGGGTCGCACATTACTAGTAATCTCGTTAACCCCTCGTGCTAAGCTAAGATGCTTGTGTTACAAGTGGGTTCACGTCGGTAGTGTAATGGGTGGGATTCGAACCTGCAACCACATGATCGCAAGTCCGACGCCCTAGCCATTAGGCTACCGCCGCTTGACATGATTACCTCGTAGAATATACGCACTCCTTAAAAATTAATCCTATATAAAGAGAAATCCCTAGATACAAACTATAGAACAGAAGTCACAGCCAAAGCTTCATTTACACATAGGTTACAGTTTTGAAACAACATTTTTGCAAATTCAACCTTATCCACTTGGCATAAAATACAAGATACTGTGGCCTGCGATTGGTCGTAATTGTCAAATAGACCTTAAGGGACACTAGCGACCCTACCGGATTTTTGCTTGCAGTAACTCAGATCTTTTTGCAGCACCTAATTTGTTTGAAAATAAATGCATATGGAGTACTGCACAAAGACTGCACGGATAGCGGAGTGGTATAGGTCACCACGCTGATGACCACTGTGCGCGACGTGCTGCGGGTGAGATCCCCGCATGGGACAAGCATTTGTGTGATCCACAGATACTTCTTCCAAGTCTGGGTGTTCTTTGTGCATGTGATTTGAATGTTTGTGAAACCCCCGCGACACAAGGAATAAATTCGTTAGTGCGGGTGTCGTTTAAAAAAAAAAAAGAAAAAAAAGTACTCACTCTGTTTAAAAGCGTGATAGACGTTGAGTAGCGTGAGATGGTCGCCGTCGATGTGCGCGAACCGCATCTTAGCCTCGTCCGCCGCCTTGCGCGCCTCGTTCGGCCGCACGAAGCATTGTGGTACTGGAACATTATAATACACAATTATTTAAGCTGAAGTGGCAGTAGGCTGGTCATGTCTGTCGGAGGACTGATGGCCGTTGGAGCAGACGAGACCTTGAGTGGAGACCGCGAAACGGAAAACGACGTCCCCCAGCCGGCCAGCGGTTCAAAATTCGGATGATCCGGATTTGTATAAACATAGTTACGGAATCGAACCCAGGCAATTACCAATATGACTTTGTCAAAGTTATAACCATGTACTTTCCTAATTATTCTAAGACACCATTGACAAACGGTAAAGGAAAACATAGTGAGGAAACCTGGATTCCTAAAAATGTTACTCTGAAATCGCCACTCGCAATGAGCAAGCGTAGTGATCAATGCTTGTTCCAGAGAGACCTCTGCCCAGCAGTGCGTGTCATTTATAGGCAGGTATTTATATTATACTAGCTGTTTCCCGCACCTCCGCCCGCGGTCTAATTTTTTTTATATAATTGAGATGTAAGCTATCCTATCTTTCAAGTTGGATCAAACTGCACACGGTGTGCAAATTTGATTCAAATCGGTTGAGTAGTTTCGGAGTTCATCCCGGACAAACATCGTGACACTGGAATTATGTATAATAGATTTGCCTGTTCACCCGATCTTTTAGGTGGAGCCATAAGGGCCTCCAAACAGAGAGCAATAGAGGATCTAACTACATTACCACCTTTCACTAATGGCACCCCATATGGTTCAGATCTCTACCTCATGCTGCTAACAATCTCAATCAAGCAAACAGCAAGAGAGTGATGTCTTCTGCCCGTTTTCCCAAGCTATGTTGGGGTCGGCTGCCAGTCTTACCGGATTTAGCTGAATACTGTATTTTACATGGAGCGACTGCCTATCTGACCTCCACAACCCATTGCTAGTTAATACAGTATCCCGTAGTAAGACTGGTTTACAAAATTGTAATGACTTAACGACTGTTAAAGATTACAGTATGACAGTCGTACCAACGACTTAACATGCTTTCCGAGGCACAGAGGGGTCTCGGTATGTTTACAAATGGTCATCCATCCACGGACCAACCGCGGTGAGCGTGGCTGAACTTTTATTATCGGTCAAACCGTATGGCTTACACTTAGCCACGAGCCCCCCCTAGCAAGAGAGTGATGTGTAAGTTAGTATTTAAGCTGAGCTGATTAAGTGATGTCGGTATGAGGGTATGTACCTGAGAGCATGGCGGTGATGGAGAGGATCTCGTTGGAGCAATTGTGGTTGCAGCTGGCGATCAGCATCTTGGCGAGCTGCGGGTCTAGGGGAAACTCGGCCATCACCGCACCCAGGTCTGTTAGGTTGCCATCGTCGTCTGCGAAACAATTAAAATACATTATTACATACATTTCTATGTAAAAAGAGCTTGACAAAGGGCTTTTGCCCAGCAGTGGGATCTATTATAGGTTCAAAAGCTTTTTTTCTATCCCATCATCATAGGTATCATGTCTACTATCCTGTCTTCGTTTTCGGAGCATTCCGCTTACAGTGTAAAACTTAAATAGAATTAGAATTAATAGTTCTTTTTAACATCGACTTTTAAATACATCTAACAACTTATTATAATACCTTTGATTGTAATATCTTTCCAGTCAGTAAAATGATACTTTCCAGTCAAGAAAACGTTACTTTCCAGTTAAGAAAATGTTACTTTCCAGACCAGAAAACGTTTCTTTCCAGTCGACAAAATGTTACTTTCCAGTAAAGTAAATGTTACTTTCCAGTAAAGTAAATGTTACTTTCTAGTCAAGTAAATGTTACTTTCCAGTCAAGAAAGTGTTACTTTCCAGTCAAGTAAATGTTACTTAAAATCACGAAAAGTAAATAATTTATATGCTCACCTAAAGCGGCGAGGTAGTTGAGCAGCTCGAGCGCCCTCATGAGCGTCTCGGGCGCGGGAGGGTCCATGAAGTCGAAGTGTACGAGGTCGTCGATTCCCAATTTCTTCAATTGCAACACTACAGACCCTAAGTTCGATCTGCAAGGTCAATTGGCCGCGGGTTAGAACACCTTGTATTGCTGGCTTGTGGATCTATATAAATAGCTTGATTTAATATACTTGGGTTATGTTCGATCGTATTATGATGTTTTCAATTAGATATTGCTTCGTGTTTCTTTTAAATATAACTATGCCCACTAGCCATAAAGAATATAACGTACACGTAATAATACTGATTGAATTTAAGAAAATTTTCTTTAACCTATATAAAAACGAGGAATTTTAATCCTTAAAAATGCCAAAGTGACATAGATTCCAATAGCTTTTACGTTAGTTTTGACATTTGCACATGTCAATTTAGTCTCTAGGATCAAAAACAGAGTATAGTTATAGAAAAAAATGGACCTAAAACATCATAATACGATCTGATGACTAAAATTAAATGCTTTTATGTACTGTGGCCTGGCAAATCCGAATGTGACAGTCCGGGTCAGCGCGGGTGACGGGGGACGATACTACTTGAAGCCGGCCCGAATGGCGGGAGTCTCACGTATGAATTTGCCAAACTTTAATTATATATTTTAATCCTTGCTTTTATTGTTAAATTAAAAGATACATCTAACTAATGTATTGGGGGCCAATAGGTCTGAAGTTAATTTGTAGCCGAGTTCCAAAAGGAGCTGGTTCTATGCTCCACTGTATGTTTTTTTTTTATATACCTATGCATTTATGTACTAGCAACACTTCATAGACAATACAATGTGCATTGTATGCCGCATTAGTCACCGGAAATTGAATATTAGATTATGTCATGAATAATAAGTTAGCTATTGTTATTTATGAGATAGCTATGAGTTTAATCCATCATTTTAGATGGAAAATTTTAGTTAACCACTATTTAACCATTATACAACTGGCAGCGATAGATATTTTTTTGTATGTCACATTTTAGGTAATGAGAAAATAATAGGGGCGTATTTTTTTTTCGTCTTAACAAAAAATTTAAATTTCGCATGTAGTGTTCGGCCTTCTGAGCTATTATTTTTGCTACATCGTGACGTCACAGGTACTTAATCTTGAACTTTACAGCGTTAGTACTATGAAAAAAAAAGATAATTTTAAATTTATCACGTCATATATTATTTAGCGTATGTAAAGTTTGGATAAATAAGCTACTAACTTCAAAGTTTAAAAGAACAAAGTATGTATGTATTTATAATTATAGTATCTATTAACATTTAGGGTTACTGTACATGGTCTTCCCATTTTTTTAACAATAGCTTCCTAATAATGTGGGTCGCACATTACTAGTATTCTTCTAACCCCTCGTGCTAAGCTAAATGCTTGTGTTACGAGTGGGTTCACGTCGGTAGTGTAATGGGTGGGATTCGAACCGGCAACCACATGACCACAGCTTTAAAGCTAGCGCCACTGGGATATGGAATGAAAAAGACTATTGACCCCCAAAACACGAAAATTCAAGATATCCATAAAAAAATTTAAAAACACTGAGTATACCACCAAATACCTTAAAATTTCCGGATACGTATTATCTTGCATTTCGTTCTTATAAGCTTTCTCTGTGTATAGTCTGAAACACTTCCCTGGCCGCGTTCGTCCAGCGCGACCTGCCCTCTGCTGAGCCGACGCCTTACTGATCGGAGACACCAACAACGACTCAACACGAATCCGGGGATTATACACCTTCTGCTTAGCGAAACCCGGGTCAATGACGAACACAACACCATCTATAGTTAACGAAGTCTCAGCGATATTCGTTGAGACAACCACTTTCCGTCCTATCGCCCCATTCGCACGATTTGGTGGTGCTGGTTCAAAAATTCTCTGCTGCAAGTTCGGTGGCAAAGTTGAATATAACGGTATGCACTTCAATTCGCCTGCATCTGGTCCTAAATTATCAATCTCTCTCTTAATTCTCTTACAAGCATCTTCTATCTCTTCCTGTCCCGTTAAAAATAATAAGATGTCTCCGGTTATCTCTTCACAAATGTGTATTTGTATGACAGTACGGATTGCTGCCTCTAAATAATCTCTCTCAGGCTGCGGTGTGTAGAATATCTCTACAGGATGTGTTCTTCCTGGTACATTCATTAACGGTGCATTGTCGAAATACTGTTGAAACTTGCCTGCGTCTAACGTAGCAGACATAATAACTAATTTAAGATCTGACCGCTGCTTTATTACCTCTTTTAAGACTCCCATGAGTATGTCTGTGGCTAGCGTCCTCTCGTGAGCTTCGTCAAGTAATATAACTCTGTATTGTTCAAGCATTGGGTCTGACATTGCTTCTCTTAACAACATACCGTCTGTCATATATTTGAGTATTGTCTGTGGGCCTGAACAGTCTTCGAAACGGATGCTGTAACCGACTTGCTGTCCTAACGCTACATCCATTTCCTCTGCAACTCTTTGGGCTACTGACATAGCGGCTACTCTTCTCGGTTGTGTACAAGCGACCCCTTTAGACTTGCCTGCAGTGACTGCAGCAAACTCTACAGACCATTGTGGGATCTGTGTGGTCTTACCGGAGCCAGTCTCACCGACGAGGACAACACATTGATGTGTGTTTAGAAGTCTCATGAAATCGTTTTTATATTCCCATACGGGGAGGCCCAGTCGACGGCGCAGGAGCTCGTGGTAACGTTGTGAATGTGGTAACCCTGGAATATAAAGTATAATTTAAAAATGTGTATGGCTTAAGAACATAATTCTCTATGTCAACACAATTGTAAAGACAAGATGAGCAAAGAACAAGAATTATTGAATCAGAAGCTCTGCCTGTGACTTCGTCTGTGTGGCCTTCAGAATTGGGTCCAAAAGGAAATGAAAAATATGAAAGTAATAAAAAATGGAATAAATGTTCAACATCATTTTCATTATAGCTTGCGCTGTAATAGAGAAAAATACAAAATTTCAAAGCTGTCTACCCGGGGCTTAGCTCGCAAACAATTTTCCATTTTCCCTCAGGATCTACCTATGTTCTTTTCCATGTCAAAGGCTACATGCATGCCAAATTTCATCCAAATCAACTCAGCGGTTTTGCGTGATTGAGTAACAAACATCCAAACATCCGCACTTTCACATTTATAATAATGTATAATATATTTTTTACTACTACTCTAAAAATATAAGACAATTTTTTTAAAGGTTGCTATCTATGTGGGTCACATATTACTAATATTCTTGTCAACCCCTTTTAAAATTGAAGGTCTTTTAAATAACTCTTAAAATATCAAGCTACCGTACCAAGAGTATTAATAGTTAACTTACCAGTAAATGGGTTGACTCCAGGTGTGCTGGTAGCTGTGGGTGGCATGGTGATACCAAGTGTTGCGATAGTTGAATCTGATGTCTCTCCGCTGCCACCTGACTTAGCGGCGGCAGCTGCTTTCTCCTCCCTGGAGAAGAAAAGTGGTTTGTTTTTTTTTAATACTCCTGGAAACTTACAGCTAATCGAATGGACTTAGTAAAGGAATACAAAACTGTCAGCCATTTCACGTCTTTGCTTTTAAAGAATGGAGGTTTTTTTAATTTGATGGGGTGAAACGCTATTGCCTTCAACCCACGCTAAGGGCACAGCGTGGGGATATGTCGGACTTGCACCAACTGAAAACACCCCGGTCCCGTCCTTGCCTTTGCTGGAGCCGCGGGATCACTTACGCAAGCTCCGCACAACTCCAGCAGGCATGGAATAGACCTAACCACTATCACACTGGGTGTCAAACTTGTATGACACTGCTATTGTTCTTAAGCCACAGTCTTTGAGTGATAGCCTCTTTTGATGTGATCACAACTGGGCAAACGCCTCCCTTTTAATTATCTATCATGGTTATGATTAAAAATAATAATAATATTTCGGGACACCTCACACATGATCATTTACTTTGATCTCAAACTAAGCAGCGCCTGTACTATAGTAACCAGACAACTAATAAACATACTTATAGATTTATATGTATCGTACATCTTGATAGTAACACCCAGACACAGAACAAATGATCATGTTCATCACAAAACTATTTGTCTTAGGTGGGAATCAAACACATGACCCCTGGTTATGCCATCAGTCACTAACCACTACACCAGTTTCAATTTGTGCAATATAATGCAATAATTACATATTTTTATTTATTGCATTTTATTGTGAAAATTGGGAGAAATCTATGTCTAACAATGGATTTTGTCAGAATTCAACAAAAAAAAATATCAGAACTCAACAAAAAAAAATATCAGTACTAAACAAAAAAACACAATTTTATTTTATTCCTTCTTTTTCATACAGAAACTGTTTGGGGCTTTTCATTATTTCATACAATAGGTTAGTTAATTATGTAAATAGTAGACATATAATTTTACGTCTATATTAATTACAAACACGAGTTGATTGTTCATTATGTTGATAGTAAGTCATGTAATTAAGAATTCTTTTAGCAAACCTATCCCTAGAGAACTATACTCCATCTAAAATAGCATTAGACAGAAGTTAAAAAAGGTTATTTATAATGTACACTTTGTTGCAAAAGTACAATAAACTTGTTACAGTTACGATTGACGCCTATAAATTAAAATCTATTTACATACCAGCTGTCACACTTATTTGTACCTAATCATGTTTACCATTTTTCATAACAAATTATGTGGCTTTCATTTATTTATAATATTTCATTCCAATCTAAAATGACAGTGTCAATGCTAAAAAGCTAAAAGAAGCAGTGATGAACAATACTGGAACGTTTTTCGTTTTACTATTATCCTACCATTATTTGTTTATTTAATAAATATTTATTAATTTATTATGACTAAATCCTATGATGAAGACGAAGAAGTTTCACTATAGTGTGTTGTAAGTTGTTATTTTAATTAAAATATTGTTCTAAAAATTACTTTTATTTTAATCTTAATTAAATCTAAGTCATCATGACATGATTGATTGTCTCATTCATTGTTTTAGTGTAAGTTTGTAATGTGTGATGAAGATATTGTTATAAATAAAGCGTAATTTAACAAAAAAAAGTTTTATTTCGTTTATTTAAGTACTTAAAACAATTTCTTTGAAATAAAATGTTTTCAATCCCTGCTTCTGCGAGCCTCTTTTTTCTAATGCTATAATAAATGGAGTATAGAATAATTAATTTCCACACCTCAGACTGAACAAGCATATTTACTATTACTCTTTATTATCTTGTTTTATTTACGTGCGAGGTAAATCTAAGGGCTCTGTTTTAATACGAAAATGTATAGAATAAGACAAAATATTTTTAACCAACAAATTAAGTGTGTGGTTCAATAATTCATGCAGAATAATTTAGTAACTGATTGGATATTGATGTATTATATGTTAAGCGTTTAACTGGTCTTTCTATAGTAATGTTGTGTTTGAATGAGATTAAATTATTCAGTCAAAGAACAAAACAAAATGCGTGAAAACCGGTGCCAGCTAGGAAAATTCGCGTTCACAAAATAAATTGATGGAGCCTTTTTCAAAGATTTCTAACTTCAAAATTCTATTACTTATTGACAAAACTCACAAGATACACACCGTAGCCTGACGACTAGCGACTGTATTATCGATAATTTGATTAAACACAGCTAACAAAGGCATGTAAACGTAGAATTAAAGCATGGCACAACAAACATTTACAAACGTGTTACTAACCTTTTCTTTTTAATAAATGGATCCATAACTTCAATTCGGCGCTTAGACATTACGGAACAAAACACATATAACACTAAAACAAATTAAAATACGAGAAAATTCTTTGAATTTCCCTATAAAATTCAACATCCAACAAGATGGCGACTTCGCTGCATTGAAACAAAAAAAGTCAAGTTTACTGTTTATGGTTGCTTGACTGGTGTTGCAACTTGTAATACATAATTCCGAAAAATATTTTATTTTTAATCATTTCGTTTTGTTGAATCTCTAAAGCTGGGGGCCGGGCCGGAGGACTTTTGTCACGGGACTGTTTCGTCTATCTCTATTATATAATATCTTCTAATTCATAAAATTCTCTTTATCAAATTTATTCCATAAACTCCTCCGAAACGGCTGGACACATTTGTACGAAATTTTACTAATACATAATAACCGCATCGGTGCGTCACAATAACTTTATGTAAATTAGATACAAAATAATAGAAAGAAGGAGGTGGAACAATCAATGGCTACCACCCCCGACGACGACTAGCCCTAGTAACGGCCCGTTCACGACCTTGCCGCTGTGAGCGGCAGCTAAGCGCGGGGCGGCGAGCGGTAAGATCAAAAGTATGAAAATGTTTGAAGCACGCCACGAGACGCCGCTCATAGCGAATTCGCGCGCGGTTTTATCCGAGCGAATCGCTACGGCGGCGCGCGGTGCGGTGAGCGGCAGGAACAAAAGTACAAGCGAATGAGTGCGACGCCACGAAACAGAGCGGCGGCGTGGACAGCGGTGTAGAAGTGACGTACTCAGAGGCGTAATTAAAAACAAAAAAATAGACAATTTTGTGGCGGTTATGGATACCGAGGCATTTATTACAGACATTTTTAATCGACTGCCTATATTGATGTCAAAACATCCCCAACAAAAATATAAAAATATCTTATAAGAAGGTTGTGGGAAGAAATTAAACAATGTTTTAATTTTTATATCTCTCATATTAATTATTATATATCTATTTAATGTTTATATCTCTCATATTAAGAATGTCTTGTTTTAAAAATGTACTGCTTTCTAAACATAGAAGGGATAATTTTGATAACGCCATGATTTTGAGCACGATTTGACTACCTAAATACGTCCACCGCGGCCGCTGCAACCTGTATAATCTATGGCTACAACTAACCGCTACTGAGGTACGTGATGGGTACGTGGCGTGCATTTCGCACCGCTCACCGACGCCGCACCGCCCGCCGCGCCGCGCGCCGCTTAGACCGAAGTCGTGAACGGGCCGTAACACCCAAAATACGCTCGTTGAGAACTGTCGAAAAATATAATTTATAAAAAAAACATAAGCTCAGGCCGATTCCAACGAAAGGGAATTCACCAAGGAGCTGATGATCAAATACCAGAAAGAGATATCGACGAACAAACGATGTCCATGGGTCCAGAACATGATGGACACACTCGCAGTGGAGTTATTCACATCAATTATTTATCAATGATCAATTTAATGAATGAGTGATCAAAATGGTTCGTGGCTTTAGGTTTCGCCTTTTCACGATGTTTGCGGCTCGATGCGATGTCCGTGTCACCATGTGTAGCTTTTCTATGGCTTTTTTTGACAGTAGACTAGACCATGAAGGTATAGGACAGATGCGTAGCATCTCTAAATGGTCTGTGGTAGTAGACATTATTATTCTCTCAATTCAACCTCATCAACTTATATGACTCTATGGATAGAATGTATGGGGAGAATAGATCATTGCCTCGCCTCGGTTCAAATTTATTAAAAAATAAGAACTGCATAGTGACGGTTCAATTCATGCAGATTTATTATTGCCACACAAGTAAAATCATTGAAGCTGCTATTTCAAGAACAATAAAATAAATTGAAGTAAATCGAATCATTCAATTAGCAACCATACTAGATCATCAATTAAATCGAATTGAAAAGAAGAAGAAGACTCGTTAGTACGTGTTATTTCAAAGCATCTTAAATAGAGTTATGAACAACCCTTTTTTATTTCAAATGTTTAGGACTGTACATACAACTTTATAAATGAACGGCGAGTAAAACGTAACGTAAACGAACGAAGTCAAACAAAAATGTCACACCAACCGAGAACTGCGTATTTTGTGTGCTATTTTAATTGAATAATTGTAAATTAATTATATATTGTGTAAATAACTTGCACTTCTTTTAATTGTTTATACATACGAGTGTTAGTGATAAAAATCGGTCTTGGGTTCGAGTGAATATTAGTGATGATTATGCACGAACGAGCTTTCAGCCTTTGTGAATTGTTGTAAAAATATTTCACAAACGATTGTTATTAACGAAGCAGTAACACCACTTAAACCTAGACGTGAGTATTCATTATTTATTGTGGATCATCACACGTTCTTCTCTGGATGTAGAATTTCAAGATGGCGGAGCACTTAACTTTTATTTTGATCATTTTGTTTATTTCTGTAGATTTAGCGTCTGGAACTCGGTTTATTTGTTTTGTTGTTACTTTATATAGTTGCTTTAGGTCCATGACGTTGGTTTTGATCAACTTTAAAAGAGAAATAGCTTTGTGAAGGCAAGGGTGAATGAACTTGTTGAAACCTGTCCAACATTTAGCAAAGTAAAAAAAAATCCTGTCTCAATAAAACATTACTTCTAAAAAGAACATAAATGACTGTTCGCCGTTAAATTTAATTATAAATCGTCAGATTTTAGTTTATGCGAAGTACCGAGTAATAAGTTTATAAACAATACATAAAGTAAATATGTAATGACTAATGAGGTTTGAAATGACTTTAATATCTACTGACGCACAATTCAAGTTTATCTAGGTCACAAATTAGTCTTACACCCTGCATACACTCCTGGTTTCCTGTTGTGTTGTAAAGGCAATATAAAATAAATTCTAGTTATCACCATACACCCTTAAGTTGTGTTCTATAAAGTATAAGGTATGCTGTGCCTCCACCCATTGGGTTGTGTAGGGCATGTTGTGCCTCTAATCCATATCAAACAAAATCTCTACAAATTGTATGGATTGTGTGAAAGTTGACATGAGAAAGAGGATTAGAGGAATGAATGTGGAGATGATGAGGAATAGAGATGAATGGATGAAAATCACACAATAAACTGACCCTAAATAACTGGGAATAGAGCTAGGAGAAGAAGAAGAAAACTTAACTACTTAATATACTAGAGATACCCTCAAAAATATATTTTGTGACTTATTCTGTTGAAAAACTTATTCAAAGAAAGTTTAAAATGGTAGGAAGGGTTTTAGACCTGTACTGAGACTGTGTGGACTCCTAAAAAACTGTAATAGTAAGTTAATTATGTAGTAGTTCATACTCTTAATTGTTAGTAAAGACAATATACATTACACTGACCCCATATAATTGAGAAAAAGGCACAGATGATCACTCATATTAATCATCACTGAATCTATTTATACAAAGCTTAAATAAACCATTATTCAAGTCATTCACAGTCACCTCCGTAACTATTGTGTTCTAGTTTATAAATAAAAAAAATAATGATCTTTTTCTGACATAACGTCGCTTAGGTAACAATACCGCGCAAGTTAAATTTGACAAGTTTTCAGGAGAGACATAAAACTGATTATTATCTATGAAATACTTCAGACGTGTGTACTGAATACATAAATAGGTATACATTAGTTTCAATTATGATGACACATGTTAAAATATGTGTTGTTAATACTGTATTAGTATAAAATTGACTTATGCGGAATTAGTTCAACAAAAGAAAGACTTCTGCGGTATTTTAACTTCTTTTTTATTATAATCAAGTAACAAAAAATAATATTTTTCAATGCTTAGGTACATAATGCTAGTAGAAACAATATTTGAAAATATGACAAAGCTTTTGCTTATCTGTTAGTCAGTTTCAACAAAATAATTACCTATGTGTCATAGGAATGATTATGAAGTATTAATTATCACATTGTCTTATGTAATAACTAGTTTTGGTAATCATCCAGCTTCTATGGTATGTAAAATATTAAACATAGAAAAACTACTTCTACAAATATACAAAACCTTTCAAGAAAATCTTAAAAAAAATCAACAAAATTTCAGTTTCTATCAAAACTAAAAGTAATGAGTTCATGACTTATGAATAATACGTTACATTATCAATATTGTTACATAGGTATTAAAACTTAAACAAATTATTCTAATTGTCTCTGTTCCTTATCATCATAATTGTTAATAATTATCAGTCTTAATCATCTATCAGTCAGGTCACAGTAGGTATAAAGTCAAACTTTAAATGGTATGTCATCATAAAATGAATGGCAGTTAGACGGTAGCACCGCTTTTAAATCTTGCAGATCTTAATTATTTAAGGATTCAAAGGTTTACTCACGCGCCAGTTCGACTCGCGACACCGCCGCCGCCGCGTCAGCTCATGATTAAGGACTCCTATTGAGTCTGAAACTAGTCGGGCGATCCCGAGAATGCGCGTGAGTAAACCGTTGAATCCTTAAATAATTATGAATTCGTCTTGCAGATCTTTGTATTTCCGCTGGGAAATCGGTAGTTTCGCATCATACAGTTTAGGCAGCACACTTAAGGGCATCACATCATTGCTCAGTTTAAGTGGACGTTGAGGCAAGAGTTGCAGAGGATCATCAAAATTTAATTTAAACCAAATCGTGCCATCTGGTTATCTTGAAATAATACCCTACCCTTGCTGGTGAATTTAATTGTATCAGCTTGTGCAATTTTTTCGTCATCTAAGCCGGCAGCTTCAACATTGATACTACCAACTGTTTGATGTAAATCCTCCATAACAGTTTCTTCAATTGAATCAGAAATATAATCAATTGATTTGGTGTACAGTTTATTATGTTTATTTATTGTTGCCTGTGCCAGCTTTTCGCAATTTTTCCTTTTTAAGATAACCTTTCTTTGTGCCAGCAACGCATCCCGCCTTTTTTTTAAATCGAGTAAAGTCGTTACTTTAACTTGATTCTCCACGTCTTTCTCCTCTTCGTTCATGCTGTAAGCGGTATCAAGATGTTCGGTCATTTTCATAAACTGAAAAAATAATAAAAATATAATATTTACTTATCAAATTTGAATGCATACACATAAATTCGTTTGGTAATGAGTAAAAAATCATAATTATATCCAAAATAATCCTTTTTATTTATAAAAAAGTAAGTTAATATAATAAAAACTATACACGTAAAGTCTGTTTAATACCGCTCAAGTCCTATTAAAATGTTTAAGGAACACAGCGTAAGTCAAAATAAAATAGTTTACAATACCGCCTAAGTCAATTGAAGTATATAATATCTCTAAAATAACAGTAATTACACTCTACTATACTACAACATAATTAATAATCAAGTTGGCTTACCTTTTTGGTGCATCAGAAGTGTCTGTCTCTCTGATAAAATTGTAATAGACAAAAAAAATACAATAAATTTGCTGCGCGGTCACACATCAACACGAGAAAGTATGGCGGACTGACGACTTATGCGGTTGTGACACAACAAACGATTTGCGCGGTGCCAGAACTACTTGAATAACGCGCTGCGATTGGATAATTTTAAAGAAAATCTAACATCATTCGATGCGTGCCTACAATATCTATCCAATGAAGTATAAAACGTCATATGACCAATTTTCGACTTACGCGGTATTGTTACCTAAGCGACGATAAGCTATTTTATTCAATATACTATTTTCTAAATGGTTTCCTGTAGCTGAAAGGAATTCTTGGGGTGAGTTGAGGAAGTGTAGTTTTTTTTTATATTCTTCTGCGTAGCCTTTTCCCAATCTATGTTGGGGTCAGTTGCCAGTCTTACCCGATTTAGCTGAATACCGTATTTTACATGGAGCAACTGCCTGTCTGAGCTCCTCAACCCGTTGCTAGGTAATACAATAGTCCTTTAAGACTGGTTGTCAGAATGTCATAACTTAACAACTGTCAAAGATCATTGTATGACAGTCGGGAACAACGGCTTAACATGCTTTCCAAGGCACGGTGGGGTCTCGATATGCTTACAAATGGTCACCCAACCACGGACCAAGAGCGGCTTAACCTTTATTATCAGACAAACCTTACGGCTTACACTTAGCTACGAGCGAGCCCCTGCCAGTTTTTTTTTTATATTATAATCATTTATGTGATTATAATATAAAAAAAAAACTGGCAGGGGCCAGGCAAAGGTCCTTAAATTTGCTTTAAGCTTATTTCTTGAAAAGATTACTAGCAATGTGGGTCACACATTACTAGTAATCTTCTTAACCCCTCGTGCTAAGCTAAGATGCTTGTGTTACGAGCGGATTCACGTCTGTATTGTAATGGTTGGGACTCAAACCCTCAACCAATGATCGCAAGTCCGACGCCCTAGCCATTAGGTAACCAGTGGGAACGGAAGATAACTCAACGCCCAATCTTACTCCTGTTGAAGGTGAACTTTAAATTTATTAAAAGAACCAAGTTCGTCTCGCCACAAATTCGGAAACTGTTCCAATAAGGTATTAACTTCATCGTCTTGACTTATTTTATAAACATTTGTTAGTACCAAACCAAAAGTGGACATAAAATCTCGACCGAGTAAGGGAGGTCCATTTGAATTCACTACATAAAATTTAACTTCTTTAGTTTGATTGCTATACTCAACTGACGTTTGAAAATATCCTAACGGTGAAATCTTATGTCCGTTATACAAACACATTTTAACTTTACAATTAGTCAATTTATGTCGTGAAAACATTTCCAAGTACATCCTTTTTGAAATAACAGAAACACCTGAACCGGAATCTAACTCCATAGATACTATTCTGTTATCAACCTTAATATTTAAATTTAACGGTCTGTTGTTTACATACCTTACATTGAAATTGTTGCATTCTATACAACTACCATCAGTGTCGGGCTCACTATGATCACTACCGATGTTGTTAACGCGTACCCGGCCATTTTTGCGTTTTTTTTTTACATACTTTTTTTAAGTGACCTTTTTGACCACATTTTTGACATGTATAACTTTTGTAACGGCAATTGTCTTTCGTGTGGTTTTTTAAACCGCACACCGGGCAACGAATGTCCTCGTAACGATGATCATGATTTTCGTTCGACGAAACACGCGAACCATGCGCTCTGACTCTGCTGCAGCTGCCGCCAGCACCTTCGGGTCGCCTACTGCTATAATCACCCGGCTCCTTACTTCCACGCTTGCATGATATTTTGTTCACTGCTTCTTCTTTAACCACTGTGGTATCCATGCACATTACGTTCTTCGCTTCTCTAGCACACTCCGCTCGCTCAGCTATTTCCAGGGCTCTTGACAAACTTAGTGAAGAAGCATTTTGCTCAAATAACTTGTCGCGCTCGGGACCCGACCCCAGGCCAAGGACGAAACGATCCGTAAGATTCGTGTCCAAAGCTGCTCCGAACTCGCAGTAGCTCGCCAAACCTCGTAGACGTGCTGCCCAGTCACCCAATGACTCGCCTGAGTTCCTTTTCGCCCCGTAAAATTTTGCCTTATCCGCAAAAGAGCATTGCTTCTGCTTGAAATGAGTGTCAAGCAAATCCACTAGCTTCTTATAGTCCAAGGCCTCCAATTCATCAGGATATGCAAGATTTCGCACCAATCTGTATGAGTCATCCGAAAGATGCGTGATTAAAATTGCACTTTTATCGTCTTCTTTAACATCGTTGACTTTTAAAAACTGAGTCAACCGACCTTTATAAATTTGCCACTCGCAAGATTTATAGTCAAAGGTTGTGAGATTTCCCAAGAATGATTTTGCCATGATTATTTTCTTCACGCGGGTAAAATCTTCCTCGTCGCCAATGATATATACTTGGTAGGAGGTGCGGAAATAAACTACGGGCGTTTCGTATAAGTGCTAGTTTATTACTGAGTGACGAGTGTGCGTACATGGCGCTTCTTACAATATAAAATAATATGTAGGTAGGTAGAAATACATATCAAACCGCAGCATCGAATTCGCTTTTGTCTCAAGCTGCTTCCCACCAATACAGAAATAGTGATAGATGTCATCTCACAGCATCTTCTTGGCTTACCCAATTTTCGAGTTCTGGCTCTATAATATCTACTCCTTTGGTTTCAGGGTTAAGTTAAGTATACAATGTATGAACTTGTTGTTCAAAAATCACTGACCTATCCCAATAATTAAAAGTCAAGATATCTACTCCTATGGTTTCAGGGTTAAGTTAAGTATACAATGTATGAACTTGTTGTTCAAAAATCACTGACCTATCCCAATAATTAAAAGTCAACTAGTCACTAGATAAACAATCAACCCTCTTTTTAACACTCTTAAATCTAAAGTTCACAAATAGAGGTTTATCATATCTACCCTCTTAAGACATACTTTTAAGATGGTAGACCTCTTAAAAGACCTTCGGGATCCTATTATTGTGTCATATTGACTGCTTCGTTGGACTTGTGGTCGCAAGCGCGACTGCCCTGCACGAGGTCTCGGGTTCGACTCCCAGGTCGGGCGAAAAATATTTACTGAACTTATGCGGGCGAAATCGGGAGCACAGCTAGTAATAATTAAAACGATTCACACAAAAAGCTAAATATACATTATAATCTTAGTCATCAGCTTCAAAATTAGTGTGCGGCCAGTTTTAATTGATTTTAATTGTACCAATTTGTTGGCTACTCATCTGAATTAGCGGAGTGAATAATTTATATTGTGTTGTGCATGGGTACTCTACTTATGGTGTTTTTTTTATTCACACGGCCATCTGATCCCAAACTAGGCAGAGCCTGTACAGTCACAAGCATAAATATGTATACACATTTTTTTTTTTTTTTATTTTGTTTAGCGGCTATTCTGGGACTTTGCAGCCCCAGTATCACTGCGACCGTTATCGATCTACTGTGATCGCCGCTGCTATCTTTACAATTCGCCACTAAGTCCTACGTCCACCAGGTATCGCAGTAGCTTTTGGGGATTGTTTTACAATTTCGCTATGTGTATACATATTTATGCTCGTGACTGTACTATAGCAACCAGACAACTGATAAACATACTTATATCGCGTAAACCTCAGAAAACAATACTAAACAACACTATATGTATAGCCGGACGCTTTTTTTTATAAATATTGTTAACCCTTAACCCCTCGTGCTAAGCTAGGATGCTGCTTGTTTTACGAGTGGGTTCACGTCGGTAGTATAATCATACCTCACACTGCTTGTGCAACCATTGCACCAAAAAAATTATAATAATAATAATACCGGCCTATAAACGTCCCACTGCTGGGCACAGGCCTCTTCCCATATCTAATAGAGAAAGAATGAGCATTGATCACCAACGCTTGCTCATTGCGGGTTGGCGATTACAGATTCCAATTGTTTGGAATCCAGGTTTCCTCACGATGTTATTCTTCACCGTCTTAGAATGATTAAGAAAGTACATATAACTTTGAAAAAGTCACATTGGTTCTTACCTGGGTTTGAACCTGCAACCATGTGCATGCGAATCCGGTCACCATATTTGTGTTCACAAGAAACTCAAACATTTTTCTTTGTAAGTGTTAAACTAATAAAGATGTTTTATTGGTTTTCAGATGGTAGTTCGTTGGCGGAACATCTCATGTGCTAGCTAAATACAGATCATCGAAAATGGGTCAGCAGACTTCCAGGAAGAGTGAGTGTTTGTTCGGAATCGTAATACTAATGCTAAGACTATATTGGCTAAGTACTAGTCATTACATATCGCAGGCTAAGGGCAGGAGAATGATGATTTTTGACTAGTTGTTTCCCGCGGTTCCGTCCAAGTCAGTGGTGCTGATTCCTCTGTACGCAAACTAAACTAAATTTAAACCATTGCTGTCTTTTACTAATATAAAGCGTGAAAAAGGATGGCAAAAGATAACAACAAACTTAGAAATGCCAAACTAGTTCTTGCCTTGAACATCACAGTGTTTTTAGAGCACACGTTTTTACTTGTCGGCAAATTTGTATGAGAATTATCCGAACTAATTTTGACATTTCTAATTTTCGTCTGTCCTTTTCTGAATATGTATAAGTGAAAAAGATACCTATAGATTAAAATTAGTTTAGTCAGAGTTAAACTTAAACAGAATCGGGGCCAGTGTCGGTTATAGTTACCTACATCCTCTCTAGGATCCAAGCTTACCCTATACCAAGTTACGTCGAAATCGGTTCAGCAGTTTAGAGGAAAAAGCGTAACAGAGTTACCATCTCATTTTTATTATTAGTATCGATGTTACAGTTGTAGATTCAATACTATAGCTTACACAACCATTTGGTTGACACCTGTTGTAGTTAGTTTGACAATGTGACCATTGTTATGATAATAAAACCATTATACAGAGTGCTATTGAAACGCCCGGTGATATTTAAAACTGGCCTGTTGGTCTAGTGGTTAGTGACACTGACTGCTAAGCCGGAGGTCGTGAGTTCGATTCCCACTCAGACAAATCTTTTTGTGATGAGCACAATCATTTGTTCTGTCTGGGTGTAATTTATCTATAATATGTATGTATTTATAAATATACTAGCAGGTCGCGGCATGGTAATGCAAGTTAGTGATAATATCGTCACAGTAACATAATATTAAAAACTTTAAACGAATGCAACAACCGGTAAATTATTTTTTAAATATTTTCAGCTGTCAGTTGCGTTTTGTTATACCATTTTTACACATTAATCGCTGACTTATATTTTGACTGAGTTGTGTTTTGTTATTTTATGTCAGTTGCGTTTTGTTTTACCACGTTTTATGTCACGTCCCACGGGAACGACGGGAACGGGTTAAAAAGTCCTATCCTATGTCCTTCTCCTGGTTCTTAGCTACCTCCTTTCCAATTTCCGGTCAGATCGGTTCAGCCATTCTTGAGTTATAAATAGTGTAACTAACACGACTTTCTCAACCTTGTTTATTTCATTGATATATAACCTCTATAGAGGAGGATAGTAAATCGTATTTAAAAATAACGAAATTTGGTTGTCATGGCAACTACCTACTAACCAGTTTTACCAAAGTTACCGCATTGTGTCAATAATCGCGATGTTAATAATTATGATAAAAATAAAAAAAAAACATTTCAAATTGTACCGAATTGTGAATCTAAACCATCCTCGAATCCCCTTGAACTCACACAATAAATTTCATCAAAATCGGTCCAACCGTCTAGGAGGAGTTCAGTGACATACACACTCACAGAAGAATTATATATATAAAGATAATAGATTATTATTGATGTTTTGTTGTTGAAGGCGGCGAGTGCACGTGCGGCTGCGGCGCGTGGGAGCGGCGTCGCTACGCGGAGTCCCCGAGCAGCGTGCACCGCTACGTCAGCGCCGTCACAGACAGGTATTACGCCAAACTATATAATAGTTAAGTACCTAGTTAAGAATTTGAAGCTGTTGTTCTTCTCCTTCCTGCCCTTATCCCATTCATATGTGGTCGGCGCAATGCGTATTTTCCTTCCATTCCTCTCTATTACTCGTCATCGCGGCATCCACTCCTTTCTTTCTCATATCATCTTTCACACAATCCATCCATCTCTTTTTCGGTCTCCCTCTGCTTATATACCCATCCACAGTCATACTTATAACTTGTTTTGTTATGTGACTTTCATCCCTCCTCATAACCATGTCCATACCACGACAAACGCATTCATTCAGTGGCGCTACTAAAATAATTATATAAATAAATATTTTGACGATCGCCGTGCTCGAGTGGCGTTCACACCGGTTTTCAAGGTGTCGCCAGCGAGGTCCCGGGTTCGATCCCCGGATGGGTCAATGTAGAAAAATACTTCTCTATATTGTCTCGGGTCTGGGTGTTTGTGGTACTTTCCCGCGACTTCGTCTGCGTGGATTTCAGAATTGGGTCCAAAAAATGTGAAAGAATATAATAAAATTTTCACCCGTGTTATCGCTTGCGCTGTAAAATACTAAATTTCAAAACTGTCTGCCCGCGGCTTACGTCGTAAACAATTTTCAATGCTCCCTCGGGAACTACATAAAGAATCGGCATAAAAAGTAAGTTTGCGTGATTGAGAGATGCTTGTGTTACGAATGGGTTCACGTCGGTAGTGTAATGGGTGGGATTCGAACCCGCAACCACGTGATCGCAAGTCCGACGCCCTAGCCATTAGGCTACCGCCGCTTCAATTTATAATATTAGTAGGATTATTAAGATATCACGCTTATTCCTTTATTACGTATAGCGGTGTATCGTTGTGTAGATGGAGCGGGCGCGAGTGCGCGTGCCGGCGGCGTCGCTGGCGCCGGCCCGCCTGCGTGTGCACCGCCTACCGCCGCGTCAGCGACGACCGGTGCGTATACATACACTCACACCACATACACGATTCATACGATACTTTATTTTGTTAAAATTGTTATATTATTATTATTATTATTATTATTCCTAGCCTATACTGTCCCACTGCTGGGCAAAGGCCTAAAAATTGTTAATTAACGATATTTAATTTACTGTAAGAGAGACTCAACGATCTCACAGATATACTGCGTAAGCAGTTTTGTGGGGCAATGTATAATGAGTGCCACGAAAGATGAGACTTAGCAAGTGTCAATGGTGGATAGCTTCAAATAGCTTGCGCAGTAACCGCGTCTCCCACGCTCTTAACGCTACCCCGATGACGATTGGTCCCTTACCCCCTCCAACCTCAATGCGCTAAACAGAACTATAAATCGAATACTGCGCAAGCGCAACGCAAACCATGTGGTGTGTCAAGTCTCATCTTTCGTGGTACAAGCTATACCTAGTGTTAAGATTTTAAGCAAGTAAATAAATAAATAATTCATTCATCAAGATTCATTTAAAAGGAAAATTAGGGATTTGTGTGAATTAGGGAGAACTTTTTGTGAATGCAAGGCAATTTAGTTAGTTTTTGAAGTAAAACTTCTTTAGGCGCGACTAGGAGGTAACTGGACGACAATGCAACGGTCCGTTACGGCAATATGGCGTCACGTTTCTGTACCATCCGGTTTTCTAATATTTTTGATTTGGCAATAAATAGCTTTTATATTTACAAATCAAACAAAAATAAAAAAAAAAATAGTAAAGACTATTAAATTGAATAATAAAAATTATACAATAGAATTAATTATTTTATAGGTAAGACAGATACCACAGTTGCTCAAAGGATGAAACTATATCTCCAGCGTCAAAAAAACAAGCTGTCAAATAAGTGATTCTTTAAATAATAATACCAGCCTATAAACGTCCCACTGCTGGGCACAGGCCTCTTCCCATACAGAGAAGGGATGAGCATGGATCACCACGCTTGCTCATTGCGGGTTGGCGATTTCAGATTCCAATACTTTGAAACCCAGGTTTCCTCACGATGTTTTCCTTCACCGTTTGTCAATGATGTCTTAGAATGATTAAGAAAGTACATATAACTTTGAAAAAGTCACATTGGTACTTGCCTGGGTTCGAACCTGCAATCATGTGCATGCGAATCTGGTAATTGAACCGCTAGGCCACCACGACGATTCTTTATTGAATGAAAATGTCTGAATCTCAAGAACATTTAACACCGTCATCTGTAAACAAAGAAGTTTTACTTCAATCGCGTGTGTACGTTAAAGGCACTCTTTTTTTCTGTAATACAGGATTAATATAAAAGGAGTGCGTATATTCAACGAGGTAATCAGGTGCATAAAACTGAACCACTTTCCCCAAGGAACATTGGTCGAAATCTTAAAATGGAAAATGAACTTTTCATACAAAGTGACAGGTCACGTGACTCATGTTTGTATGAAAAGTTGATTTTCAATTCTTGTTAACCCTTCGCGCTAAGCTAAAATGTTTGTATTTTGAGTGGGTTCACGACGGTAGTGCAATAGGTGGATTTCGAACCGGCAACCACATGATCGGTAGTTCGACGCCCTAGCCATTAGGCTACCGCCTCTTAAAGTGACTTCACGATTTGACGATCTTATAAATCGGTGAACGCTGCACTCATGAAAAGTGTCACATTCCGCCTGAGCCGAGCGTGCGAGCGAGAGCGCGGAACAAGCGATAGAGAGGCACGATCGGCAAGCGTTCGGCTTTTGACGCATCTATCTCTCTTCCACCATCGGCCGATACGTCCGAGTAGAAGAGAGACAGTATGCAATTTTTCATTCATGCCTTCTTATGGACGTTATCACAAAAAAAAAACTTTTTTTAGTTTTTATATTTATTTGTTTTTCTTTTTTTACAGTTTGGCAGCCGTTTTGACGTTGGGCGCTAGAGACCTGCGAAGGGAGTTGGACGCTATTGTCATAAATACAGGTAAATTATGTTACTCTTAAATGTTTAAAAAAGCTTGTAATATATTTGGAATTGTAGAATTGAGGCTATGATTTATGTTATACTATGACTGGCTAGCCAATCAATCAGTTCAGATTTTGAAGTACACGATAATAGTTACAAACAAAATTGAATGAACACGAATAAGTACAGTCACGAGCATAAATATGTATACATATAACGAAATTGTAAAACTTTAAAACGAGAAGTTTTTTGTTGAAACTCAAAAATATATACATGATTTGAGAACTGTTATAATATTAGTTCCTGTTAAATTATTGTTTTACAATTTCTCTTTGTGTAAATCCACGGTATTTTGTATATACATTGTTGGTATTGTTTTAGACGGTGACACGAGCAGGGACAGCGGGGAGCCGACCGCCGAGGTGTACGTGCTGTCCGTAGCGCCCAGAGCGTGAGTATTACATACAACATCTTATATTACCTTACTAGCTTTTGCTCGCGACTTCGTCCGCGTGGAATCCATTGAGAAATAACATTTTCAATTTACCACCATTTTCTCCCCTTTGGGGGGAATTTCCAAAAACTCTATCTTAGTGGTAGCCTACTCCTCCCAACAAACACACATGCCAAATTTCAGCTCTTTACGATCAGTAGTTTCGGCTGTGCGTTGTCTGTCAGTCAGTCAGTAACGGAAGAGTTTTATATATATAGATTTTTAGGATACAGGGGGGGAACGCTCCCGATAACAAAGGAGTCATGATATATATAACGATAAGGAAATTTATTCACGCTTCATGTAAAGCAATGAAACCCTAAAAAACTCATTTAGAAAAAGAAAATCTTGAAATTTAACCCAAAATCAAAATCAACTGATGCTCGGGACAATGACCGCGTGAGCACCAAATTTGCGAACGTATATGCAACTAACTTTTTTGTTTATATTTATTTGCAGAGCGGAAGGCGAAAATACTCAGGACAGACGAACGGAGCTCACACAGACTAATGATGCCATCAGACTTCACCCGCACTTCCAGGTATATAATACCGGCCTATATACGTCCCACTGCTGGGCACAGGCCTCTTCCCATATACAGAAGGGATGAGCATTGATCACCACGCTTGCTCATTTCGGGCGATTTCAGATTCCAATACTTTGAAATCCAGGTTTCCTCACGATGTTTTCCTTCACCGTTTGTCAATGGTGTCTTAGAATTATTAAGAAAGTACATATAACTTTGAAAAAGTCACATTGGTACTCGTCTGGGTTCGAACCTGCAACCATGTGCATGCCAATCTGGTCATTGAACCGCTAGGCCACCACGACACACTTCCAGGTATGTCTAGGTTTTATTACCAAACTAGCTGCGCCCGGGAGTATTACCCGCTGTTTACTAGATCACTTAATTTTATCGGCATAACAAGTCAGCTACCTCCATATCAAATTTTATCAAAATCAGTGCAGCCGTTAGAGCGTGAAGAGGTAAAGATAAAGATCATTTTATTTTGTATAAACATGAGTATGAATCAGAAAATACAAGGTGTTGAAAAAAATATATAAGTACAGTCTATGCTACAACTTACCAGTTTTTAATTTTATGTGTATACTAGCTTTTGCCCGCGACTTCGTCTGCGTGGACTTCAGAATTGAGTCCAAAAGGAAATAAAAAATGTGAAAGTGATGAAAAATGGAATAAAATTTTCACCCGTGTTATAGCTTGCGCTGTAATAGAGAAAATTACCAAATTTCTAAGCTGCCAACCCACGGCTTAAGCTCGTACACAATTCTCACTTTTCCCTCGGGAACTATTTAAGGAATCGGGATAAAAGGTAGCCTATGATCGTTCCCATGTCAAAGGCTATATGCATGCCAAATTTCATCCAAATCCGTTCAGCCGTTTTTGCGTGATTGAGCAACAAACATCCAAACATTTAAACATCCACACTTTCACATTTATAATATTAGTAGGATGCTATTGCATTAGGTCGTAAGAATCTGTAATAATAGTTGTATGTGTGTTAAAATAAATAAATAATGTTTTGCCATAGAAGTGTACAAACATACAAAGTTCATTTTGCACAAAGGTTATATATAAATACTATCGTATATCGTATTGTAAAGTTGTTCAACGATCAGGAAAATAACTTCTCTTCTACTTGCTGTGCCCATCAGGGTCCATAATTGTGACTTTTATACTTCCTTTTCCACCATTAATGTACATTATGGATTGCAATAAAGAATATGAATATGAATGAATAAATCTACATGCCCAGCTATCGTGGGGAGCGTACGAAGAAATATCATTTTTTATTTATTTATAACAATCTTACCTACACTATCATTACAGATCTATTATCCAATGCGACAGAGTGGCCTTAGTAACTATATCCTATATCTACACCTTATACCTAGTTAAAAAATATCTTAATCTAAATAACATAATACATAATATATAGTGTAACTTTTGCGAATTCACTCAAGTTGCACCACAATACATCAACCCTCCCGTGAATCTCATTTACCACGCGTATGGCTCTAGTGAGAGGAGTTATATATTGTACTAGCTGCCCGGACAGACTTCGTTCTGTCAAAAGTAAATTAATTAAGGTAATTCCCGAGTTTTGGAACAGTTTTTTTTTTGTACGTATTATTTATGTTTAACACCTTTTGAACCTTCCCTGGACTTCCACAAACGTTTCAAGATCAAAATCAGCCAAATCGGTCAAGCCGTTTTCATGCTATGTCGTGACAACGGGAAAACGGGTTTCATTTTTATATATATAGACTAGCTTTTGCTCGCGACTTCGTCCGCGTGGAGTAATGACTGAATGAATTTGGGGTTTTCACTTAGTTATCGCCTGTTCCATGGTCTATCGATTACATGTGTTAACAAACATTAAAAAAATCAAATTTGTGACAGAAAAAAAAACTAAAACCCTTTCTTAGTGCTCACTTGCTTCACTGGTGGAACCTACTCGTACATACAAAGTTTTAAGTGAATCCATTGAGAAATAAACATTTTCAATTTACCACCCTTTTCTCTCCTTTGGGAGGGAATTTCCAAAAATCCTGTCTTAGTGGTAGCCTACTCCTCCCAACAAACACTCATACCAAGTTTCAGCTCTTTACGATCAGTAGTTTCGGCTGTTCGTTGTCTGTCAGTCAGTCAGTCAGTCAGTAATGGAAGAGTTTTATGTATATAGATTATATACTGTACTATGAGAAAGAAAGGAGTGGATGCCGCGATGACGAGTAATAGAGAGGAATGGAAGGAAAATACGCATTGCGCCGATCCCATATGAATGGGATAAGGGCAGTGTTTAATATCAAGAGTTGCCTGATATAAACCAAGGTAGAACAACACAATATGCACTGGTAGGAGTAACTAAGCTGAGTCAGAATAAAACAACAACTTGTCACTTGCTCTGGTATAATTGTAATTGTTCATATGTATAGTACATCGTTGAAGCTTATATGCTGAAGAAGAAGAAAACTGTATTGGAATCATGGACCAATATTATTTATTAAAGAGATCAAATTATTTTAAATTAATAGTTATCATTTAAGTCTGCATAATTGAAAATTAAGTTTAGTGATTACATGTGTCGATTCTCTTTTTCCTCTTTTTTTTAAAATGACGCCCTCTCTAAAGAATTTAATCCTCGTGTCGCGGTGGTTTCACAAACATTCAAATCACATGCACAAGGAACACCCAGACTTGGAACAAGTATCTGTGGATCACACAAATGCTTGTCCCATGCGGGGATCTCACCCGCAGCACGTCGCGCACAGAGGTCACTAGCGTGGTGACCTATACCACGCGGCTAGCCGTGCTGTGTGATATCATGTGTAACCCCGTCCCCCGGCAGGTGGTGTGTGGCGGCGAGCTGCGCGCCCTGCTGCTGCGCCCGGCTCCGCCTGCTCCGCCCGCGCACAAGGTGCACACGCAGGTGCGTACTCCACATACTTATTTTTAACAAAAAGCAATGTGGCTCGCACATTACTAGTAATCTTTTTTTAAAAAAAAAAGTGTGTGTACTTATGTACACGTATTAGAAGTTATACTTCTTGGGCGTATGGAAAAAAAATAACTAAAATGCAGTAGTGATTATCGATAAATATTAAAATTGATAAAAAAGATTTTATTTAAATAAAAAAGGTTCTATTATCGTAAAAATATGACAACACAGTAAAATATACAATCGTTAATAATGAAGACATTGAATCAAATATATTAATAAATATTTCAAATAATATTTATTTATTCACACTGTTTAATTGTACTGTTACGAAACACGTGCTCTAAATATAAAAATACTAGAATATACAACTTGAACATAGTTATCGATTTTCATGCCACCTAGAACTAACTTCACGATGTAGAATTTAGGTATCGGTGTGCGCGCGCATCGTAAAAATTCACTCTCATCAGTTTTCTCCATCGCGCCAAAAGAAGAATAACTTCAAAAATTAGAAATTTGTAAAATTATATATACCTACTTACCAGATGTCAGTTTGCCATAAAACTGACTGCCTAGTTTGAGATCAGGATATAAAAACGAGTATGTGGCCCACAGGTGGACTACATCCATTGCTTGGTCCCAGACCTGAAGGAGATCACAGCGTGCTCGTTCTACTGGGGCAAGATGGATCGCTACGAGGCTGAAAGACTCCTCGATAATAAACCCGAAGGTAAGAAATATTATTTAAAGAAAATGATTTTTTTATACAATATGTAACAAAAACCCTGTCCGATCCAATATAGGCGTATCCGTGATACAACATACGTATTAGAAAAAAATGTTATTATAAAATTGTAACTCGTTAAATCAAAAAGTTATTGTTTTTTTTTATTTTTATAATCATTGCGAGATTTAACACTGAATATGGCTAATTTTCGTAAGTGGACAACACTCCACCCACTGGCAAAATGCGTTTTATTTTTTACAAGATGGCGACTGCGGTTTGTTTGTCAGTGCCATTATTTTTTATGTTTTGATAGTCAAACGAGTATAAGGTTTCGATCGAGTCTACCGTACCCCTGAACGAAATTATTAATATAGATTTATTGATGTGAAACATCTATTATATAGCCGCACGTTAACCGATTTCTGGCGTGGCGACGCATGCCGTGGCAATCGTGCGGGGTGCGAGGGGCGAGACGGGGGAAGGGCGCTCCCGAGCTGCATACATTACCGTGTTAGTAGCTCGGGAGCTAACTTTCAGGGCTATCTTGTGTTAGTTTAGTTCTCTTATAATAAATATAAAATAATTTTATTATAATGGGCGCCAAGAAACCAAGATGGCGTCGACGACAATTTGCAAATTTTTCGTCATGGGTGTCATTTTCATGGTTCCCGAGTTCGCTAAAAACGATTATGGGGTCGAAATTAGAATCCAAGATGGCGAACGAAAATCCTTGTTTGAATGATGCGAAGCCAAGATATCCATTCGTATTTGCTCTTGGTGTGATTGACACCATCGTAATCGAGACTTGAATATTTTTCTGGCCTCGGTCATTTCAGTAAAAATGGGTCCTGTAGAAGGCTTGCCACTCTCGCTCCACACACGAAACTTTAGCCTGGCGTCCCTGTACGCGTCACTAACATGCCTGTTCCATCCTAATACGACCTTCCTTTTCCTACCACTGCTGCCCGCTCGACCCACCGCAGCTGATTCCGATAAGGCTCGCACAATATCATCATACGTATTATCTAATGTGCTGCGATGACAGAGCTGTTGACAAGCTTTATCACAACAAAATCTTAGCTCATCAGGGAAATCTATAAGTCGCAGTCTCTCATGACATGCCATTGTATAAGACTGTATTTGTTCAGGACTTCTCTCTCCCCACAACACATTATAATTGTAATTGAAATGCAATAAGTAGTAATGTGTTTGTAGGCACGTTCCTGCTGCGGGACTCGGCGCAGGAGGAGCACCTGTTCTCGGTGTCGTTCCGCAAGTACGGGCGCTCGCTGCACGCGCGCATCGAGCACTACCAGCACCGCTTCAGCTTCGACTCGCACGACCCCGCCGTCTTCGCCGCGCCCACCGTCACCAAGCTCATCGAGCACTACAAGGTGACTAGCTACTCTTTTTACACGCTTTATATTATCTTCACCTGTATGTTTGTATGTTTGTTTGTAACCGACTTCTTTGGGCGCGATTTTGACCCACTTTAAACGGCCAGATTTCGTTCAAACTTTGTAGATTTATCGAGGACCGATGACAATACACAATTTTAATAAAAGATTTTTTTTTTAGTTTAAAAAAAACTAAAAAATCACGCTTTTATAAATAAACTAAACTAAAAAGTAGAAAATAAATAATAGTTTAAAAAAACTAAAAACACGCCTTTTATTGAAAACCAAACTAAAAAATAGAAAATAAAAAAATATTTTATTTATAAAAAAGTGTGGGGTGCATGGTGTCAATAGTTGTAAATATCTTAAAAAGCACCCCACGCTTTTTTTTTAAATGAAATATTTTTCAATAAAGAGCGTGTTTTTAGTTTTTTTATTCTTTAGGCGAAGACTTGTAATTGGCTTCCTGACGACTATACTTTTGTTCTCATTTTATTTTTTACCTGTAAGTCTTCTATGTGCCTAGCCTTTTCCCAAACATTAACAAAAAAGTTGTTTTAAAAATATTACCTAAAAATTATAAATGTGGACAACATCACATACAACAGCGCTTGTGTTATGGAATCAGAGACAACGAAGGTACCACGGAAGTGTTCAGATTAGCATCATAGATTAGACTGGCCTGTTGATCTGGTTAGTGACCCTGACTGCGACCCAGACACCTCACACACGGCCATCTGATCCCAAACTAGGCAGAGCCTGTACTATGGTAACCAGACAACTAATAAACATACTTATATATTTCTAAATACATACATATTATAGATAAATAACACCCAGACACAGAACAAAATATGATCATGCTCATCACACAAAAATTTGTCCTGGGTGGCAATCTAACCCACGACCTCCGGCTTAGCAGTCAGGGTCACTAACCACTAGACCAACATGCCCGTTACTGTATTTTAATATAATTTTGTCTGTTCTTAGGACCCGGCGTGCGTGATGTTCTTCGAGCCGATGCTGACGGCTCCGCTGCCGCGCTCCGAGCCCTTCTCGCTGCAGCAGCTGGCGCGAGCCGTGATAGTCTCACACACCTCCTATGACGGTCAGTACTTCATATTCAATAAACATAATATTGTACACCCCCTTGGTCTTAGTCTAAAGGACACGTGCGGCAGAGGGGGTGGTAACAAGTGCGTGCGGGACGTGGGTTCAGTTATATTTTTTTTTAATATTACTAGCAATGTGGCTCGCACATTACTAGTAATCTCGTTAACCCCTCGTGCTAAGCTAATATGCTTGTGTTACGAATGGGTTCACGTCGGTAGTGTAATGGGTGGGATTCGAGCCCGCAACCACATGATTGCAAGTCCGACGCCCTAGCCATTAGGCTGCCGTCGCTTTAATTAGTCTTTATATTATAGTAATATCAGTTGTCAACCTAGGGTGGTAACAAGTGCGTGTGGGACGTGGGTTCAGTTATTAGGTTGACAAGTGGCCGCCCGCGCGTACCATGGAGTGCTACGAACGAATTTGCCAGGCTACAGAACAATACACATACCCGACTGCTATTTGTTGCTTACGCACCATTTTGCGGAATCGAATGTACTTAAGGTGATACCTCCGATGTAGCCCGCGAAATTCAAATTTTCATGTGTTTTTTGCAATTTCCTTATCAGTGACAAGTTGTAACTTGATCAAAATTCGATTCGCGACAATAACAAGTATAATTTTAAATATAAAAATGATCATAACATGTGCTCCATTCATTCTCACAAAGATTAATCTAAAGTTAGTAAAATTTCCGAAATCTAACTCATTTTCAATTATTCTTTGTGCGAGCGAATGGAGCGAACGTTTTAATCATTCTTGTATTTGAAGTTATATTTGTTATTGTCGCGAACGATATTTTGATCAAATTACAACTTGTCACTGATTAGCAAATTGCAAAAAACACATGAAAATTTGAATTTCGCGGGCCACATCGGAGGTATCACCTTAATGGGGGCTATCGCGTGTTAAAAATCCGCCAGAGTCGCTAGTGTCGCATAAGGTCTGCGTGTCATTTTCCACCAATGGGAGATAAGCTACTGGGTTGCGATTGGTCGAGATTGACAGATAGACCTTACGTGACATTAGCGACTCGCCCCCATTCAATTATTGAATAAAATACTGCCTCACTAGAGTGTTTACGATGGAAAAGTGTGCTAAAAGTCGCACTATCCGCCTGACGCAAACTGCTGGTTGCTGACTCCTGATGGAACTTTCGTCTTCGTTTCACTTGTATAAATCTGCCTCTGTAGAAAAGCGACATTTCTACACGCGTTAAAGGTACAAGTTGGTAGCGGGCGGCATGAGGCAGCAGCAGACGACGTGACCTCGCTAGCTTCGTGACGCTAACTACGGAGGTAATTTCATAGAAATACATAGAAACCAGTAGTGTCGCTGCGACACGTCGTCTGCTGCTGCCTCATGTCGCCCGCTACCAACTTGTACCTTTACGATGACACAAATCGCTAAAACGACATAAAAGGAATGATGTTCTTACTCGATAAGTCACGTGAATTAAATATGTCACTTTCTTTTAGTTAGCAAACTTAGCAGGCCACCATATTGTGTCGTACTCTATTATACTTAGTTTTTAGATTTTAATTAATCATGTTTGTTTTTTTTTTCGTGTGTGTATATGATTTATTATTTTAGTTTTTGTTAAGATTGTTAAAATGTGTCAGTTTGGTATAATTATTCTAAGTTCGACATACCGTAAGGCCATAATGTTGATGACGAAATAAATAATATAACTCTTTCTCTTACAGGAGTAGAGAAACTCCCTCTCCCGCCGCGCCTGCGACTCTATCTAAAGGAGTACCACTACCGCCAGCGAGTGAGAGTCCGACGACTTGAGCCGGATCTATACGAACAACACCACTGTTAAACCGCAACACCTCACTTAGTGAGTTGCGGGGCAAATGGGAATACGAGGTGAAATAACACGGTAAAGCTTTAGACAACACCACCTATACGAGTGATGCGGCAACGACGTGTTGAGCGAAACGGGGCAAATGGGAATTGGTGAATCTAGGCGAGGAGCTTTAAATAATACCACCATGTTTAGTGAAACAAAGTCAACTGTCAATATGTGGTCCACGCCTTGACTGAGTGAAACGGGGCAAATGGGAATTTGGGGTGAACCTCCATAATTGAAATTATTGTGAGGTATTCATATTTCGGATGTCCATAGTTCTCAGTCTATATCCATAATTGTGGTCGTCACACAAGGTATGCTTTGCCCAACGCTGGGATAGTCACAATAAAACCCAACATGTAAATTATTAAACAAATAAAAAGCAATTGTTATTATTAAACCATTTAAAACAAACATCTTTTCTCAATATTGTTAACTTGTGCACATAACATAATATCAACCAATACAACCTCCTTTTTGCGATTAAAATTACATAGATTCTGAAGCACGGAGGGGTCTTGGTATGTTTAAAAATGGTCACCCATCCACGGAACAATTAAAATCAAATTACATAAAATTTCAAAAGATCATAATTCTTTAATACCTAATTCGTGTGATTATGTTACTTTACAAACAAGTTCAAAATTCGAAATCATTTATTCAAATTAGTCTACCATGTAGCACTTTTTGAATGTCGTCAACACAGACAGCACCCTGACTCGGCCCCCCCCCCCCACCGCTTCCTAAGTGCTCTAGCCGGGGAGAAGAAACGGCGCAACAAACTCCCCAGCAGCACGCTGTCTTTACAATATAAAAAATATAAATAATTCAGGGAACATGCCAAGTAATCAACTGCTTGAGGTTTATGAGTATCTCTCTGAAATAAAAAGAAAACGATAAAGTACGAAGAACTACCCCAGTAACTAAAATAAAATGTTGACATCACAAAAAAAAACAACTATAGTCCTTATCCATTAGGACTTGTTCAAAACATGATCTTAAAATCCCCAAAGGGGTGAATTAATTATTAAAAAACGCCTTGCTATAATAATTTAGAATAATTTTTCGTATTAAAAATGTATATTTCTGGTAAACATTAAGAAATTGTTTTTTTTAAGAACTGTATTGTTATACCTTTGGTCTCTTGATTAATTTAAAAGTAATATTAATTTGTTTATCGATATTTACGTAATTGTATTAAGTTTTCAATTATTGTTTTTAGGGCTATTTAAAAGTTTAATTATGACTATTTTTTACGAAACGACAACTTATTAAAGACAGTTGTCGAGGTGGCCTAGCGGTTCAATAACCGGATTCGCATGCACATGGTTGCAGGTTCGAACCCAGGCGAGTACCAATGTGACTTTTTCAAAGTTATACGTACTTTCTTAATCATTCGACATCATTGACAAACGGTGAAGGAAAACATCGTGAAACCTGGATTCCAAAATATTGGAATCTGAAATCGCCCGCAATGAGGAAGCGTGGTGATCAATGCTCATTCCTTCTCCATATGAGAAGAGACCTGTGCCCAGCAGTGGGACGTTTAAAGGCCGGTATCATAACATAGAACATACCTACTTTGACTTGACGTGTTGTTATTAAAAATGGATACACACAAGCTTTTAAAACATGAAGACAAATAAAACAATACTAATTTTGAAACTATGGCGTTGCATAATTTTTAATAAAATTACGTCACGGGAATTAACGTAAGAAAAGTAGTTTTATTTCGATATCAAAATTATAATTAACTAGCTGTGCCATGCGGTGCTACCGACGTTTTTCCGGGATGAAAGGTAGCCATGTGTTCATCCAGGGTGTCGGCTTTCATTAAATTTGTTCGAGTCGTTTGAGCGTTAAGAGGTAACAATCATACATACATTCACAGTTTCACTTTTAAATTCTTGTGATAGCCGACTCAGGCCCACTGTTGGGGTAAAAAGTGGGACGAAATCTGATCTTCGTTCCTTTGACGGAACTACTTAACTACGAAATGTGTGTTAAAATAAAATTATTATTTTATGACGATACATGTTAAAAGATTCTTTAATTATTTATAATTAACAATGTTTTGATATTATTATAAACATTAATATTATAGTGCTTTACTTAACTGCTATGGCCGAACTCAGATGAGACTTAACTTTGAGACGCCGTTAAATCTCATGCTGTCTACGTCGATATAGAAGAAGGAACAAAAATACAGTCAGTTTCTCAAATCCGTGAAAGAATGACAACAGTAATGCAGTCATTCCCATTGTCATCGTTTCAAAAAAATCGGTCGTCCAATTTTATGTTTTATGCCGTGCTGATAAGGTTGAATTTGCGAAAGAGCTAGCAAATTATAAGAAAACGGATCACAAAAAAAAACAAATTTCAGGAAATTGAAAGTACGTTTATGGTATTTTCTCTATGTTCATAACAAAACAGTTTATTATGTATAATTGTAAACAGTTCTTGTTGTGATTTTAGTTCGCGACTGCGCATCTAGAAGTTTTTTAATTATTGTTTAGTTAATTAGCCACAGATGGATGTTTAAGAGCTTCTTAAAGTTGAGTTTATGTACAGACGTAAACCTCTTACCCTCGGCAACTGAAACAAAACTTAACTTTTATACACCGGTATTCAAGGCGCCGCCATCTCTGAGGTCCCGGGTTCGATCCCCGGACGGGACAATGTAGAAAATCTCTTTTCTGTATTGTCTCAGGTCTGGGTGTTTGTGGTACCTTCCTTGTCTCTGATTCTATAACACAAGTGCTTTAGCTACTTACTTTGGATTCGGAGCAATGTATGTGATGTTGTCCACATTTATTTATATGTGGTCGGCAAATGCGTATTCTTATATTTTCTACATATATATATCTGTCATTGGATTACACCTTAAAGTGACAGAAACAGCATGAGACTTAACGACGACTTAAAACTAATTGTCGTTTCAGTATCCGGTTATTACTATTGTATACGGTATGATAAATGTTTTCAGTTCAACAAATAATGTTAACAGCGTTTTACTGATAAACACGTGTTGAACAAGTGCCTAGTGCGACACGACGTTCGGCTCTCTGATTGGCTGACAGCTTGGATCGTCAAAATCTCAAATACGCACTAGGTACACCGCTCTAAGAGCAGTTGTGTAATGCGTGTTTCGTGGTAAACGGCTTCTAATTGTATATTACCGATTAACAAACAAAATTTATAATAAACTGTACATATTAAAATTAAAGATGTCGCCGCGTACAGCCATTGTATAGTAATACCAAAATGTTGTAGCTATGGTTAATAATAGTACTAATAATGTACATTACATTGTAAAATACTGTAATATAGAATAAATAAATATTATTATTATTATTTTAAGTGTGTAAGAGGGGCGGGAGTGGCCGGGTCTCCCAACTGATAACAAAAATATTAAAAAACATATATTCTATTACTGTTTAACCGTTATTGACTTAGAATCTTCTCTGAACTACTAGTTAACTATAAACCCCATCGAAAACGGTTTAGTAGTTTTTGAGTTAAGATGACAAACTTAATGTGAGTTGTGAAACCCGGTCGTGACGTCACCCTACAGTTATGACAAAATGTATTATTAGCACACAAGTGCGTACAAAGTAAATAAAATATATTTTAAAATACAATTTTCTTGTTTCTTTTCACGATCTTATTTAGGGGTCTGTTCCCGAATGACACCACATTCTTAGAAGTCACATTTTATGCTCTTATCTGCCTAGCCTTTTCCCAAGCTATGTTGGGGTCGGCTTTCTGTCTTACGGGATTCAGCTGAATTACGTATTTTATCTCTACTATCTGACCTCCACAGTTACTGGGTAATACAGTATCCCATAGTAAGACTGGTTGTCAGAATTGTAATGACTTATCGACTCAAATTTTTTGCTTTTCATGCTCTGAGGCATGTATACAAATGTCACCCATCCACGGACCAACAGGGCGAGCGCGGCTTAACCCTATTATCGGTCAGCCCTACGGCACTTAGCCACGAGCCTCTTTTGAATTTGAATTTATGTTTAAAGCGCAGGCCACACCGCCAGCTAGCGGGCGGGCGGGCGAAGCGAACGAAGGAAACTATACAAACTACGCGAAATATTGGCGAGCTAAACTATGGGTTCACACCGAAAACTACGGACAGACGAGCGACGGGCGGAGCGGGCGAAGCGGGGGGGGCGTTAGCGTTCTATCTGTCCATTAAATTGAATATGTCTACGCAACCAAAATCTACGCTTTCTCTTCTTCCTCTTAAGTTAAATCATCATCAGAACTTTCGTCGATATATGACATTTTCATCGTTCACAAACGTAAATACTACACTGCTATTCGAAAGACGAGCGTCGACTAGTCTACTCGAAACGGAGAGGACGGACGAACGAACCGGGCGAGCGTCGAGCGGGCTGGCGGGCGAGCTAAGCTAGCGAAGCGCGGGCGCGCCAACGAGGTGAACGAGTAGCTTCGCTGGAATCGTCGGATATTTCGTTAGCTTAGCTCGTTAGGTTAGTCGGTAGCTCGCGGTGTGAACCGAAGTATGTAAAGAGGTGAAACGATGTTCGCCCGCCTAGCCCGCCCACCCGCTAGCTGGCGGTGTGGCCTGCGCTTTATTATCAAGCAGATCTATGCGACCAGTAGGTACAGTCACGAGCATAAATATGTATACACATAGCGAAATTGTAAGACTTATTTAGCAAGAAGTTTTTGTTGAAATGATTAAAAGTTGAATTGATGGTGAGTTCCTATTAAATTATTGTTTTTACAATTTCGCTATGTGTATACATATTTATGCTCGTGACTGTACTCCTGACTGCTGGCTTATGGCGTCATGACGAAGTGAGGGTATAATAAATAAAACATCAATTAATAAATAGTCCTTTATATACAAATATTGTTTATTGCATTGTAGTATATACAACTATGTAAAGTGTGCAAAGAAAACCTAGATAGGTAAAGATTGGACCAAAAGGTGACGTAAGGTTTGACATGTTATTTACTTTGTGTCAGAACTGACGATTCGTTTTATTTTAAATATAGATATCGATATCATAAAAATAATATTAAACTATTTTCAACTATTTACTTATTTTAACTTTGACATATACACGCTGAAATTCCGTAATTATTACATTAAAAACCATAGTGAAAAAATGCAATACTTTGTTTTGTTAATAATAGTGACGTGGCGTAATTAATATTTCATTAATCAAATAAAATAACAATAATAGTTTTATATTATTTTTTACAAACTTTGAAAAAAACATGGAATATCAATATGTTAAATTGATTTAAAACTTATTTGTAATTAAAATCGATTGCTTTTAGGAATCGAGTCAGTAATGCATTTTGGACATCACTAGCTGTCAAAAGTTAAAGTATTGGAAAGGTTCTATGTTACACATTTTATTTGCACACCATACTCCAACTATACATTGTGTATAGGCACTAAGAGAGAATTTCATTTAAATAAATTATACATACATATTTATTCTGATGACGATCAAAAATGCGTTTAAGACTTGATTAACTTTGATTTCAATTAAGTAAAATCAAATAAATAATTTCCAAGTCAATGCTCGTTCTCTGTATGAGAGGCCTGCAGTGTGACAGTTACAGGCTGGTGTTATTAACAGCTTCGGTAATGGCACCCACCGTGGGACTCACAAGCGTGGTGATCAATGCTCGTTCTCTGTATGAGAGGCCTGCAGTGGGACAGTTACAGGCTGGTGTTATTAACAGCTTCGGTAATGGCGCCCACCGTGGGACTCACAAGCGTGGTGATCAATGCTCGTTCTCTGTATGAGAGGCCTGCAGTGGGACAGTTACAGGCTGGTGTTATTAACAGCTTCGGTAATGGCACCCACCGTGGGACTCACAAGCGTGGTGATCAATGCTCGTTCTCTGTATGAGAGGCCTGCAGTGGGACAGTTACAGGCTGGTGTTATTAACAGCTTCGGTAATGGCGCCCACCGTGGGACTCACAAGCGTGGTGATCAATGCTCGTTCTCTGTATGAGAGGCCTGCAGTGGGACAGTTACAGGCTGGTGTTATTATTGACACGCTTTTAATATTAAGCCTCAGGATATATTATAACTAATTTAAATATATTAACTGCTCTATGATATGAATATAATGATTGCTTTGGATATTATATTGTCTTATTGTAACGCCTATAAGCAGCTGTATTTATCATCAGCTGACCAGTACGGGAAAATAATTATTTTTCTCGGAATATAACTACTTTCGTGGATAAAAATGCTTATTTCGATGGTCACAGTATTTCAAACATGAACACGCTTTTTGAAACATCCTGTATACTTACTGTATAATTAATTGAGGTATAAGTATTAAAAAAAATCTTAATGTTTATTCCATTCCAGGGATGTTGTCTTTGATTGTCTATGGTTGTATATAAAATTGATATAGTATCTACATTCAAAATGTTTTATTACAATGGCAAATTAAAACAAATATGTCGTCTATTCAGAAATAGTGTTGCCACAATTTCAAGAATAAAAACTAGTAAGAAACTTAGTATATATTTCCGCTGACAAACGATCTAAAGACGGACAATTTCAACAATAATTGAAATGCTCTATTATTTAATAAATAAAACGAAACACCCACAAGAGTCACAGAATATACACTCTTGGAATCACAAACTTGGAATAACACAATCAATTTCACACCTAATTCCTTTGCAATAGAATTCACTATCCAATATTATACATCTTTCATAGTATAGGTATCAGAGCCCTATAACTCTTAAAATAACCTAAAAATTTTGTACTCAGTAAACACTGAACTCATACAGTCTTAAGTAAATCAACCAAAAAAGTATCGATAAATCACGAAAGATCGACATCCGAGAAATCCCTCAGCGGATCTGACACAACATCCATGGATTCCGAAACCAAACTCAATCTGGAATCATTATCATCTACAATTTTATCATCGTCTGAGACGTGATTATCAAAATCTAAGTTGCCGTCAAATTCCTCACTTAAATCGTCTAGATCTCTCTCGGTTTCTGTTGGAGTGATCTCAGACCTACATTTGGAAGGAGATAGATTTTGAACAGCTGTTTTTGAGACAGTCTTAAATATCTCGTTGACGTTTGACTCTGTGGCTAGTTTTAAAGCATGCTCCCAGCCTAGAACTGACTGCGTGTGGAGGTTCACCTGCCTGTCAGCTAACTCGAGGAGAATGGATTTGACTTCTGAACGCGTTTTTGGAATCCAATCTGACAGTTCGGAACGTATTGCTTCTGAGGCTTGTTCCAATCTGTGAACAAAAAAAAAATTTTCATTTCTACAAAAAATTATCTTCTGGGAGTTTGTTACGTCGTTTCTTCTCCACAGACATCTCTAAGAAAGTGGTAAAAAGGGGGCGAATCAAAGAGCATTTTAAATAAAAAAAAGTTACTAGTAAAGTGACAGGTAGTTCATTTTGCTTCAATCTGGGTACGTTTTGTTCTATATTCTTCTATGAGCTTTATTGAAAATACAGTAACTTACCTATTATGCAGATCGTCAGTTGTATTTGTGCCCGCGACGTAAGCAGCTGTGGAAACAGAAATTAACTTGTTTATTTAACAATTCCTGTACCTACGCACAAGGACATAGTGGGTAGAACAAACATTACAAAATGAGGTAAAAGGGTACTCCTAAGTAATAAACTAGAGAGGCTCAAGGGCTCGTGGTTAATTGTAATCAATACAGTTTGAACGATAATAAATAAATAAATGTAGACAACATCACATACATTGCTCCGAATCCAAAGTAAGTAGCTAAAGCACTTGCGTTATGGAATCAGAGACAACGAAGGTACCACAAACACCCAGACCCGAGACGATGTAGAAAAGTGTTTTTCTACATTGACCCGTCCGGGGATCGAACCTGGGACCTCAGAGCTGGCGACACCTTGAAAACCGGTGTGTACGCCACTCGACCTCGGAGGTCGTCATAAAGGTTAAGCCGACTCACCGCGGTTGGTGATGGGTGGCCATTTGTAAACATTAAGGAAAGCACGTTAAGCCGTTGGTCCCGACTGTCATACAGTAATCTTTGACCGTCGTTAAGTCATTACAATTCTGACAACCAGTCTTACTATGGGATAGATACTGTATTACCCAGTTAAATGGATTGTGGAGGTCAGATAGGCAGTCGCTCCATGTAAAATACGGTAGGCAAAAATCGGTAAGACTGGAAGCCGACCCCAACATAGCTTGGGAAAAGGCTAGGCAGATGATGAATTAAGTACAAAACTCTTCGTAAATTTGATAACCCTAACCGAGGTCATGAGCACTTTTTACCGATATTAAGAATACGTGTTACGAGTAAAATATGATGTGTTATGCGAATTGACATCTAATAATTAAAATTAGATTCATATAGAATAATAATAAAGGAAATTGTGTCTTTGACCAATAAAGAATACCAATCTATTAAAAAGATAAATCTTAGCATTGGTTTGGGTCCAAACCTACAACCTTGAGCATAAAAATCCGGTAATCAAACCATAAGGTCAACATAACAACTTCTCTACGACAAAACTAAAAATCAATACAATAAAAATAAAAAGATCTAATTATCGATAACCGCGACCTACACCACTAGAATAAATATTAATACATGCGCAATACACAGCCATATAGCTGTCTTTGTCACACCCGAACTTGAAGATCGGAATAGCACGTAATAACTCGGAAATGATCGCCATTCTTCGCCACTCGTTCGACGCGGACAGTCGAACATATATTTTCATAAATATAGATTTTATTTACGTCTAAGTTTAGTAAAAAATAGTCTATTGTAATAACAATACAGGTCTTTTGATTATAAAGTGTTAATTTTCGTTTAGTTAATATTAATAAGTGATTAATTTGACCTTAGTTTGAAGGCTATATCAAGGTTAAATTTTAACATTGAAAATAATATTGACTACCATCTTTTAAGTGTTTTGTTTAGTGATATTGTGAATTAAAACTGAAAATACGCCCAAATATATAAACTAAAAGAAAAAATACAAAATAGTGAAAATGTTATGTTTTTTATGTGAAAAATCTCGGAACGTAATCAAATTTACTGATGACAGATTGGAAAAATGTTACAAAATGCTCGCTTTTCGTAAGAAGAAGCAATTCAAGTACCAGGACATCATATTACCGAAGAGTTTGCAATACAAAGGCTACCATATATTGTGTTACAATCGATTTGTAGTACTGAAAAGACAAAACAGAAAAGAATACGAGTCTATGGATCTCAGTGGGCCATATTATGAAAACTATCAGGTGAATATTATAATAACATTTTATTAATAAATCTAAACCAATATATAGACGGGCCTGTTGGTCTAGTAGTTAGTGACCCTGACTGCTGAGCCGGAGACGACCTCCGGCTCAGCAGTCAGGGTTCGATTCCCACCCAGGACAAATCTTCGTGTGATGAGCACGATCATTTGTTCTGTGTCTGGGTGTAATTCCTCTATAATATGTATGTATTTAGAAATATATAAGTATGTTTATCAGTTGTCTGGTTACCATAGTACAGGCCCTGCCTAGTTTGGGATCAGATGGCCTTGTGTGAGCTGTCCCAAGATATTATTATTATTATATTATAGAACTGTCGTAATGGTCCAGCGGTTCAATGAACGGGTATGTGACCACAAGGTTGCAGATTCGAACCCACTCAAGGCTGGTTTGTGACTTTTGATAATTATGTACTTTCTTAGTTATACTAAGATGTTATTGAGGATTGGTGAAGACAAAATTTCGTGAGGAAACCTGGTCTCACCGAATCGAGCTAGCGTGGTCAATACTCGTTCCTTCTCTACAGGTTCACAACATTCATTTATGAATGAAAAAGAGAACCTTTTAAAGTTGACAATTATTAGGTACAATAAGTACGTAGGCCTTTCTGTTAAATAATCTGTTTCCCTGACATGACAGCTTACAAGAGTTGACAAATTTTTGGCTTTGATAATTAATTTGAAGCGGCGGTAGCATGTCTAGGGCGTCAGACTTGCGATCATGTGGTTGCGGGTTCGAATCCCACCCATTACACTACCGACGTGAACCCACTCGTAACACAAGCATCTTAGCTTAGCACGAGGGGTTAACGACTATTATTTACTAGTTTAATTATTAATTACTAGTAGGTAATGTGCGACCCCCATTGCTAGTAATCTTTTAAATAATATATACATATATATTTACGGGGTATTTTGTAACACGTTGTTTATTAGATACTAGCTTCTGCCCACGAATTCGTCTGCGTGACTTCAGAATTGGGTCTAAAGCTTCGCTCGTTAAAAATTTTTAATCTTCCCACGGGAACTATTTGAGACATCGGTATAGAAAGTACATGTTCTTTTCCATAGTATAGGTAACATGCATACCAAATTTCAAAGTTGTCAAACAATTTTCAATTTTCCCTCGGGAACTACTTAAGGAATCGGGATAAAAGGTAGCCTATGTTCATTTCCATGTCAAAGGCTACATGCATGCCAAATTTCATCCAAATCCGTTCAGCCGTCTTTGCGTGATTGAGTAACAAACATCCAAACATCCACACTCACATTGATAATATTAAGTAGGATTATAGATTTTTTTATATTAATATAGATATATCACGGGAATTGACGACAACTCAACTTTAAATATTCATGCCGGTTTCCCCTACATCTGAGCACCAGTTAATATTAAGCGACCGACCACCTGACCTTACTGTAAACTCTGTCCTTTAACAATATCCGTGAAGATATATTCGTATGCGAGTGTCGATAACCTCCAAAACTCGCGATATACTTCCTGCTTCACAATACTACAATCATGGCCGCGCGAACTGTAACTACAGTTACATTTAATGAATAAGTCTCGTGTTGTCTGTCCGGATTAGTTTTAGGATATTAAAACATTGATATTTTGTGTCTGTATAATGAATTACCAAGTCTCAATGAAAAAAGAAAAGGTGGCCCACAGACAAGTTTTTTTACCCTAACTTGGAATTTAATCCTTGTGTCGCGGGGGTTTCACAAACATTCAAATGACATGCACAAAGAACACCCAGACTTGGAACAAGTATCTGTGGATCAATAAATGCTTGTCCCATGCGGGGATCGAACCCGCAGCACGTCGTGCACAGTGGTCATTAGCGTGGTGACCTATACCACTCGGCTATCCGCGCAGCCTTATGATCAAGATATTTAAATGTCAACAGATTAATAAGAAACTGTCTGTGGCGCGATGGCGCCCAAATTTATTATTATTTTTTCAATTTCTTTTATATTTTATTTTAAATGTTATGTGCGCCAATGTGTGTGCAAAATAAATGGTTTTTCTTTCTTTTCTGATATAGAAAGAAAGCGGCGGTAGCCTAATAGCTAGGGTGTCTTGAGAGCATTTGGTTGCCGGTTCGAATCCCACCCATTACACTACCGACGTGAACCCACTCGTAACACAAGCATTTAGCTTAGCACGAGGGGTTAAAAATAATACTAGTAATGTGAGACCCACATTGCTAGTAACCTTGAAAAAAAAAAAAAAAACTTTTTACACAAAAAACGTCACCCGCTTAAAGTCCAGTGTATAATACCGGCCTATTAATTACCCACTGCTGGGCACAGGCCTCTTCTCATGTAGAGAAGGAAAGAGACCATCACACATGATCATTGCGGGGTGGTGCTTACATATTCCAATTTATTGAATCCAGGTTTCCTCACGATGTATTCCTTAACCGTTTGTCAATTGAGTTTGACGGGCCTGTTGGTAGACCCGTCAAACTCAATTGACCCAGCAGACCCAGCAGTCAGGGTCACTAACCACTAGAGTGGTTAGTGACCCTGACTGCTGGGCCGGAGGTCGTGGGTTCGATTCCCACCCAGGACAAATCTTTGTGTGATGAGCACGAGCATTTGATCTGTGTAATTTATCTATAATATGTATTTATTTATAAATATAATGATTATGAAAGTACATATACACACATTCCGGTCATTGAACCGCTAGTCCACCACGACTTGACATAATAGGTATTATAATATATCTAGCTATGCCTCGCGGCTTCATCCGCGTAAGTTTTCCCCGTTTTCGTTATCATTTTTTTATTGTTTTTACATTTTTTCTGCTATTTGGGACGGAGACGAATCCAACAAATTTATCAAGGTTATGAAAATCGGTAAACATGTTCTCGAGTTATATGTGTAACAAACATGACTTAGATTACATACAGGATTTTGTCACACACACACAAACATAAGTCACGTGACCTGTCACTTTGTATGAAAAGTTCAATTTCCATTTTAAGATTTCGTCCTATGTTCCTCGGGGAAAGTTGTTCAGTTTTATGCACCTGATTACCTCGTTGAAGGTATACTTTTTCTCGGAAAAACTATAAAAATGATTTGGATGGAATCTTCCATATTTTTTAATCTGGAATACTCGAACGATACTATTTATTCAGATTAGTCCACGAGCAACCCTACTCACAACCCCCGCCCGTTCTTGTTACACCCCCGGCTGTCTTACCTCACCCGTCACCAGCAGACTATGAGAGTTACCAAAATATAGTTTAATAGATGTTCTTCGCGATTCCGCCCGCGGTACCTAATTTTTTTAGTAAAACTTATAGCCTATGTTACTCAAGGTGAATGTAGCTTTCTAATGGTGAAAGAATTTTTTAAATCGGCACAGTAGTTTTTGAGTTTAATCATTACAAACATACACACAAAAATAAAATTCTTTCCTCTTTATAATGTGTGAAGATGTACATTATAATATAAATAATACCGGCCTATATACGTCCCACTGCTGGGTACAGGCCTCTTCCCCTATAGAGAAGGGATGAGCATTGATCACCACGCTTGCTCATTGCGGGTTGGCGATTTCAGATTCCTATACTTTGAAATCCAGGTTTCCTCACGATGTTTTCCTTCACCGTTCGTCAATGATGTCTTACGGTACGAATACACCAAATCCGTCGTCGGCCGAAGTATGCTCGGGCGTCATCGGCCGAACACGGCCGATCAAATCAAACGTATGTAAATGGAAGAGAGCGCATACTACTACCGGCGTCGTCCGATGACGCCCGAAAACGGACGACAACTGACGAGTCCGAACGTGTTTGGATTTTTTGTCAGTTTTACTCTGAAGTTGCACAGTTCAGACTTCATAAGTTCCACCGACAACGGCCGTTATCGTCTGCAGTGTATTCAGTTGAACGTCCGAGTTACTCGTCCGAGTAGTTCTGTCCGCCATCGGCCGACAAAATCGGTTTTAGTGTATTCGTACCGTTAGAATGATTAAGAAAGTACATATAACTTTGAAAAAGTTACATTGGTACTTGCCTGGGTTCGAACCTGCAACCATGTGCATGCGAATTCGGTCATTGAACCGCTAGTCCACCATGACATTTATTCTAGGCCACGATGTACATTAGTTGACAATATTTTTTCCAGCAGCAAAATCCATTCTGACCTAACAATTATTCTCCAACAGGAACCCGACACAAGCTCCACACAGGAACCGGAACACCAAATCACCATGGTAACTACTATACCAACAGAGCTACAAGATCCTACCAAAAAAGAGATTTTCAACCAATCAGAATGCAAGAAAGCGTTCGAAAACATTGATCACATCATTGATGCAGATATCTCTGATTCCGGTATACTAAAATCTATATTAACCAGAAAAAGACCGATTGTAAAGGATGTGTCTATCAATAGGGGACATCTATGGAATCAATTGAATCAATCAAATTTGGACCCGCCAACTCAAAACTGAAATACCAAAAAAATTTAGAAAATAACTTGTATTTTTTTTGTTTGGCCTGTTGGTCTAGTGGTTAGTGATCCTGACTGCTAGGCCGAAGGTCGTGGGTTCGATTCCCATCCAGGACAAATCTTTGTGTGATGAGCACGTCATTTGTTCTGTGTCTGGGTGTAATTTATCTATATTATGTATTTAGAAATATATAAGAATGTTTATCAGTTGTCTGGTTGCCATAGTACAGGCTCTGCCTAGTTTGATATCAGATGGCCGTGTGTGAATTGTCCCGAAATTGAAAATGAAATATTCATACAAATTGACAGGTCACGTGACTTATGTTTGTATGAAAAATTTATTTTCAATTTTAAGATTTTGCCCTATGTTCCTTGGGAAAAGTTGTTAAGTTTTATGCACCTGATTACCTCGATGAATATACGCACTCCATAAAAAATAATCCTGTTAAATAAAACTATGTACTGAAAACATATTTTAATAATAATGGAGTACTTTTTAATCTAAGTCAATTTGTAATAATAAATAAAGTATGATTACGGAATAAGTTATCTTGTTATTTAACTACATGGTGGTTTGTTCGTAAAGTATTTTTTTCATTTCAATGAAAAATTTACATTTAAATTAAGTAAATTTTAATGGTAATAAATGTGGGCCTACAGTATTACCATCTTGGGAATTAGCTGGACGCATCGAGTGACCAACGCTAAAGTGCTACGTGGGCTTAGAGGACACGTGAACTAATGGAAACCGTCAAGCGAAGAAAGGTTGCTTATCTATCTCACGTTCTGACAATTAACATTGTGTTTGAAATTAAATTTAACTAAATTATGTACAAAACAAAGTCAGATTAAAAAAAAAAAATAACATTGTTATTCTGTGTGTGTCGTGGTGGCCTAGCGGTTAAATGACCGGATTCGCATGCACATGGTTGCAGGTTCGAATTCAGGCAAGTACCAATGTGACTTTTTCAAAGTTATATGTACTTTCTTCATCATTCTAAGACATCATTGACAAACAGTGAAGGAAAACATCGTGATGAAACCTGGATTCCACTATATCGGAATCTGAAGTTGCCAACCCGCAATGAGCAAGCGTGGTGATCAATGTTCATCCCTTCTCTATATGGGAAGAGGCCTGTGCCCAGCTGTGGAACATTTATAAGCCGGTATTACAATAAATGTAACATTTTTCGAATGATCGTGTTTTTTATAGTATTAAAACCTTCCGCAGACCTTTGGGAACATACAAAAAAATAAAATAGCCGAATTGGTCCAGCCATTCTTGAGTTATGCGCTTACCAACATTAATTTTTATTTATATAGGAGATTAAAAGAATGTGTGTTCATAATTTTAATTAATATTTCACTATTACTGTGTATAAACTTCATTTTTTTTTACTGTTGACCAAACAACATCATTATTTAGAAAGATCACACTTTTCTTTGCCAAGAAATGTTTTTTGAATTGTCTTTATCAAAAAATGTCCTTTTCCCAAAAAATCCTAGTCACTAGACATCCAAAGAGAAAATCGTAAAAAAAATATTATTTCTTGAAGCAAGAAAAAACAACTTTTTAAAATATTTTTTTCTTCGTAAATGTATGTATACACTTCTAGCCTTCCTCAATAAATGGGCTATCTAACACTGAAAGAATTTTTCAAATCGGACTAGTAGTTCCTGGAATAGCGCGTACAATCAAACAAACAGACTCTTTAGCTTTATAATATTTAGACAAATAGAAAATAATGAAAATCATACACAGCTTATAACGTTTCGATATTCTATAAAAACAAGGAAATCAATACAAACTCTAAAACGGTAACAACACCATGACCTTGCGAAGCTCAGTTCGCAATGTACGGACCGAGGTCAAGGTCACGAATGAGGTCAGTTTAGTGCAAAGACCTTGTGTGTCGCGTTATTATAGACCTTCAGATTCGGTAGATTATGACTTCCTGGTTTGATATTGTTATATTTTAGGATTATTAAATTATGTATGTTTTAGTTTTGTCAAATAATGTTTGATTTACTTTTTTTTTAAAAGTACTAGCAATAAATTTTGAAGCGGCGGTAGCCTAATGGCTAGGGCGTCGGACTTGCGATCACGTGGTTGCGGGTTCGAATCCCACCCATTACGCTACCGACGTGAACCCACTCGTAACACAAGCATATTAGCTTAACACGAGGGGTTAACAAGATTACTATTAATGTGCGAACCACATCTTTGAAAAAAAAATGTGGTTCGCACATTACTATAGTATTCTAGATTTTCTTGGTAGAGCAATGGTCGGGATTCGGACCCGCGACCACATGATCGTAAGTCCAATGCCCTAGCCATTACGCTACCGGCGCCTATTAATATTAATTAAATATATTATTGTCGCCATTTTTTTGTATATATACTTTTTTTTAACGGCGCGGCGTCCCCGTTATTGATACTGATGAATACTCTTTTTACATAGAGGTGCTCGTGGCTATGTGTAAGCCGTACGGTTTGACCGATAATAAAGGTTAAGCCGCGCTCGTCGCGGTTGGTCCGTGGATGGGTGACCATTTGTAAACATATCGAGACCCCTCCGTGCCTCGGAAAGCACGTTAAGCTGTTGGTCCCGACTGTCATGCAGTCATCTTTGATAGTCGTTAAGTCATTACAATTCTGACAACCAGTCTTACTATGGAATACTGTGTTACCTAGCAATGTGTTGACGGTTCATGAACTGTACCACGAATACGCCTATTGGATCGGACAGGGGTTTTGTTACATGTTATATAGGTAATGAAACTGAAGAATCATATTTGTTTTTTTTTTCAGAAAGTAAGTAAGTATATTTTTTTCCCAATTTTATTGAATTCTAACGGACCTCCGTGGTCGAGAGGCGTACACACCGGTTTTCAAGGTGTCGCCAGCTCTAAGGTCCCGGGTTCGATCCCCGGACGGGTCAAGGTAGAAAAACACTTTTCTACATTGTCTCGGGTCTGGGTGTTTGTGGTACCTTCTACCTTCGTTGTCTCTGATTCCAAAACACAAGTGCTTTAGCTACTTACTTTGGATTCGGAGCAATGTATGTGATGTTGTCCACATTTATATTTATATTTATTATTATTCTAAAGATTTTCGATGGTTTATCACTTCTCTCCCATAATCTTAGCAACTATTCTTAGAGCTATCCGTTTATCAAAATTGGTATTTTTGGCATAGTCCATATAAAACTGCTTACAAAATGGCCTATCGTCAAACTAGTCAAAAAGACAATACAGAAACTAATCGCAAACAGACACCACGAATAAGACGCATTTCTTTTCAAAACTAGTCGTTAAACGCGTATACAAAGACTAGTTACACACAACCTGTTCCCAAACTAGTCGCAAACATAAAATAGGTTATGAGTAGTAGGCTACTCGGATACTGACCCCTTAGCCAAGTGACATTTGTCACGTGCGTTTGCGTTTGAAACGACAAGTGAAATGATATTAGTCATGTGACTTATCGAAAACTAATGTCATTTCCATATATTTAACGTCATTAAAGCGATTTTTATCATCGTTATAGCTTGTTTAAATATCACATAGCTAGGGGGGCAGGTTACACATAACCTATTAACAAACTAGTCGCATACAACCTATTAATTGAACAACAGTTCACCTGGAGCAAGACTATAAGGCTCTATAGTCTTGCTCCAGGCGAGCTGTTGTTTAGTTATTTTTTTTTCATAACCTAATTATTGTCCCACTTCTGGGCAAAGATCTCCTCCGCTTGGCTCCAGATTTATCGGTCTTGACCCACTTGACGTCAATCACTTAAGAAGCGACCGATGTAATCCCGCCACTAATAATAATATAATTATTATTATTGAGTAGTAATTCATGAACTAGTGCAGCATGACTCACCGTGTATAGCGTCTCGCTGCGTGATCTTCTGCACGTGAGCGCCGGCGTATGCGGCCAGCAGCGGCAGCACGGCTCGAGCCCGCAGCGCAGCGCGCCGCGCGCCGTGCGGGCTCGAGCCGCTGCCGCTCGAGCACGCGCCGGCGCTCGCGCATGCGCCCCACGCACACGCCGCTGTGGCGCGGGACGTCAGGCCGGTGGACTGCGAGCTCCAAGCGTCGCAGGCACGTTTCATGCTGCGGAAGAACGAACAATATTGAGCAAGTGTTGCGTCTCAGGGACGCTTTGAGGATGGAGGAATTAAATAAAAACTTATATCGTCTCAACCCTATAATTAATCGATAAAAATATTCAAAGTGGTAGGTAATTTTAATGTCTTGTCTTGGACAAGCGGTAGTTGACTTGTCTTGGAGGCAAAAGAGTGAATGTATAAAATACAAAATTGCGCAAATAAGAAGTGATCTTTAAAACGAAAGCTAAAGTACGCCGCGGTAGCCTAATGGCTAAGGCATCGAACTAGGGGTCATGTGGTCGCGGGTTCGAATCCCACGCATTGAACTACCGACGTGAACCCACTTTGCTTTAAAAAAATCTATGTGTTACGATTTTACGGCTAAATACTTGAACTTATTTTGAAGGAAATCAGTATTTTCACGACTGTCGACTTCACTGCAAGAGTGAACACACAAAAAGTCAATAAAGTCGGGAGCTTCACTCTTAGAGTGCAGATCTAGTCCAGGTCGTCCAGCTCCAGTCTTGGAGTGAAGTCTACAGTCGAGAGACTATGAGGTAATCTCGAACTCCAAGAAAGGACATCGTTTCTTTTGGGACGAGATAACCAATATCCACGTGGGCTGAGCCGAAGGAATAACAATAGTTGTTCTCTTTCTTTTCTTATTTTTCTAAGGAATTTAATCCTTGTGTTGCGAGGGTTTCACAAACATTCAAATCACATTCACAAACAACACCCAGACTTGGAACAAGTATCTGTGGATCACACAAATGCTTGTCCCATGCGGGGATCGAGCCCGCAGCACGTCGCGCACAGTGCTCATTAGCGTGGTGACCTATACCACTCGGCTATCCGTGCAGCCAAAGTTATTATACATACCCCATGAGTTCAGTGGCGAGTGCGAGCGTATTCTTCTGCAGTTTGGTGCTGAGCGCGCATAACGAGGATAGCTTGTGTTGCAGAGATTGTAGGTAGTCGGATGCTGACGTGAATTCTGGGTCTTTTACTCTGAGGACAAATAAATAAATAAATATCTTGGGACAGCTCACACACGGCCATCTGATCCCAAACTAGGCAGAGCCTGTACTATGGTAACCAGACAACTGATAGACATGCTTATATATTTCTAAATACATACATATTATAGATAAATAACACCCAGACACAGAACGTCTCGAACCCACGACCTTAGGCTTAGCAGTCAGGGTCACTAACCACTAGACCAACAGGCCCGTCGAAATTCGTAAGCTATGTAAATTACTTAGAAATAATAACGACCATGTTTTGATATCAGAATTTTAACTTGACAATGCCTCAGACTGCTCTTAGGCTACGTGATAGCTGTCAGACGATTGGTTGATCAGATACTTTGAGACGTTCTCAAGTTAAAATTTTCGATTCAGAAACAACATTTTAATTTAAAACGTATACTATTAACATAAGTGTAAGTTAGCCCCTTTTTAAGTATGGTTTCTTTAAACGAATGTGGACACAGAAATGAATACTTAAAGTAGAAGTTTCCAGATTCTTTATCCTACTTTAAAACTAGTCAAACTTACTCGATAATTTTTTTTTTGTCGAATTAAACTCCTTTGAAGTTGGATAAAAATATAATTTATAACATACCTAGGCCCATTAGCTGTCTTAGACTCTCCGGAGCCGTACAGCGCGCTGCTGAGCCCCCACAGGTTTAGTGCACTGTTCTCACTCTTAAATACCTGTTGACAAACGTTTCATGTAAGTATCACAAGACGGTCAGTGTAAATAGAATAACTTTGAAAAGTACGCTTTTACAGTGTTCAATTATAGAAAAATAAAAAAAGTCACTTTAACAGTTCTTAGGGCCTATTTCACCATCGTCAGACATCTTTATTCAAGACATAATTTTTGAAATTTTGACAGTTGTTTCATACAAAATCTGTCAAACGTCAATTTTATTCGTCGAATAAAAGTTATCTGACGACGGTGAAATAGGCCCTTAGTAGTCTTATTTCCTAAAAGCATAAAAACAATTGCAAAACACTTTTCTACAACAATAGGCAAGTTACAAAAAGTTAATGAAACTAGTGAAATAATTGGAAATATCCGACTAGTTGCACAATAGACTACTTCGAAAATAGTCCTTAATCTACACTAACGCTAGTGGGAACGCTACATAGGTGTTCTTTAGTTATTAAGTATGTCCAAATATTATTATTATTATAGTTAGCTCGTCCTGCCTGGTAATCATGGTAAAACTGCTAGGTAAAAGCCTCCATAACTCAAATATAATTACATAATATACCTTGTCTAGTTCATCATCAGGCGTCGTTAAGAATATCCGAAAGTCTTCGCTGTGTGTGAGTATGGGATGCTTCGCCACTCGATCTAAGAACAACCAAATATAAATGAACACTTGAAAAGCTTTCTATAAAAGTGGCGTTTGGCCGCAGCCCTATACTGAAACTAGTCGTCCAAATGTTTGTTGTTACGAACATAAGATAGAGTCAGTTAATACACAGTAACATCGACAAATTGTTCTCAAAACTTATTATAAAGACACTTTTTAACTAAATCTATACTAATATTATAAAGCTGAAAAGTTTGTTTGTTTGAACGCGTTATTCTCAGGAACTACTGGATCGATTTGAAAAATTCTTTCACTGGTAGATAGCCCACTTATTAAGGAAGGCTATAGGCTATCATTGTTCTCGATAATCGACACTCACGCGGGCGAAGCCACGAGCAAAAGCTAGATAAAAATAAAAATTGTCTTGATAAGATATGTCTATGTTCTTTTCCATGTCAAAGGCTACATGCATGCCAAATTTCATCCAAATCCGTTCAGCCGTTTTTGCGCGATTGAGTAACAAACATCCACACTTTCACATTAATAATATAAGTAGGATTATTATTATTACCTAGGAAGGCGTTTAGTGCACATGTTCGGAGTGCAACGAAGGCAGGCGAGTAGCGGTCGAGCTGCTGGCGCGCGGAGTGCAGCGGCGGGAGAGCCGGCGGCGCCAGCAGCGGGTGACACGATGACAGCCGCTTGTGGAGCAGCTGTGGGGGGGAAAGACATCATTTTTTAATTGACTTCTAAAGGAAGATAGACTCTTTTAGGCTCTTTTAGCTCTATGTCAAAGTCAATGGTGCAGCAATTTGAAAATATGGAAGACGTTAGAATGTATAGGCGTATGTAAAATTATTTACATTGAAGCAATAGCTTTCAATGTTGGTTTTATTGTTTCAATAAAATTAATACATTATAAAAAAACATTTGAAAAATTCACCCTGTATACAAAAATTTCGTGTCACAGCGTTTGTTGTATTTTTTTTTTGAAATGTGTATTTTCCATTATCTTGCTATTCGGGACGGAAAGAATTAAGAATCATGTAAGATAAATGTTACCTTAAAATGGTTGTACCGCCGCCTCACGTGCGGCGGTGTGGGCCAGCGTGCGCATACGCAGCGCACTCGGTACGTCACGTACGTTTCTAGTGTCGACAGCTGCTTCATAGGGGCGTCCACCTGGGAATCAAAGTAGAATGAAGACTTATTTATTATTTACATTTTTCTTCAGATAAACGAGGGCTCGTGGTTAAGTGTTAGGTTAAGCCGCGCTCGCCGTGGTTTTTCCGTGGATGGGTGACCAATTTTAATCATAACGAAATGAAAATATTATTTTTAATTATTTATACACATTATCGCATGTGTTAGCGAATATTTGTAATTAAATACAAATTGTAGAAGGAAAAACTTAAACCTCATGTGTGTTAAAAATGAAAATAACTAAATAAAAATAAAATCTGAACCTAGGCAACAGCAACACTGACTCGCTCCTCAAAGTTCACGTACTTACTACCTACAGCTTTGTGTCAAAGAAGCCGCCTATGCGAGACGGTTCATGAACTGTACCACGAATACCCCTTTAGGGAATTCGTGGTACAGTTTTACTTTACTTTTTACAAAATTAAAAATCTTTTATTACAAAAATAAATTAATCATGTTTCCCTCCAAATTACCTTGACAGCAATATCATGACCATGCTCCATGATCAGCGGGACTCCCTCATGAGTGTCATCCGTCACGGTGGTCGGCTCCGTGTCCTCGGTATCCGCATCGTTCAGCTCCAGCACAGCTGAGCTGCTCTCACTGGCCATGGTGCTGTAATGTTATACATTTGATTTGATTTGCATGCACATAATAATAATTATAATATCTAGGGACAAGCTCACACACGGCCATCTGATCCCAAACTAGGCAGAGCCTGTACTGTGGCAACCAGACAACTGATAAACATACTTAAATATTTCTAAAATACATACATATTGTAGATAATAACAACCAGACACAGAACAAATGATCGTGCTCATCACACAAAGATTTGTCCTGGGTGGGAATCGAACCCACGACCTCCAGCTTAGCAGTCAGGGTTGCTAACCACTAGACCAACAGGCTAGTTAAATGACTGGTCGCACACATGGTTGTAGGTTCAACCCCAGGCAAGCATCTATGTGACATTATTCTAAGACACCATTGACAAACGGTTAAGGAGAACATCGTGAGGAAACCTGGATGCCTAAAATTGGAATCTGAAATCGCCAACCTTTAACAGTCCATTTATGAAACAGATTGGACATTTGGCTGCACGGATAGCGGAGTGGTGTAGGTCACCACGCTAATGACCACTGTGCGCGACGTGCTGCGGGCTCGATCCCCGCATGGGACCGGCATTTGTGTGATCCACAGATACTTGTTCCAAGTCTAGGTGTTCTTTGTGCATGTGATTTGAATGTTTGTGAAATTCCCCGCGACACAAGGATTAAATTTCTTAGTGCGGGAGTGGAAAAAAAAAAAATTGTGTTTCCCATTTTGAAAAAACATGTTGTTCTACATAAACCCAAAATAATCACCATATAACAGTAAGAAAGGAGGTAAATTTTTATGTTTATTAAAATACATACATTCTTTTCACGATTCAGTAGATTTAGACAAAGTTAAAAACATATCATAAAAATAAAAATATCAGTTTGTAAAAAGATTTTTTTTTTAAAACAATTAGGGTAAAGTGGTAAAGTTGAAACCATGGTATTATTTGGATTCCAGTCCATTTTCCATCAAAGGCAAAATTAATATTACTGTGTATTAATCGTAATTTTGAACATATTAAAAAAAACTGGATCTAATGTTTGTCTCAAATAACCTCGCGGTTCCCAAACAACTCCAGTTTACCAGTACATTTATATATTTTGTTTTCTTATATATAAAGATTAGCTATCAATGTGGGTTGCACATTACTAAAATTCTTGTTAATCTCTCGTACTAAGCTAAGGCGCCTGTTACGAGTGGGTTCACATAGGTAGAGTAATGGATGGGATTTGAACCTGCAACCACATGATCGCAATTCCTACGCCCTAGCCATTAGGTTACTGGTTTAAATTAATAATCAATTTAACATTTGAATAGTCTATAATCATTCAAAATGTAAATGTTAAGCACTCTAATTATATTTGTAAGCATATGACTCAGATTATGCTAATTTACGTCTGTTACAAAGGAGTCAAGTGGACACAAAGGATTTATTTTACGTAATATATAATTCTCTTGACGGCACTTCAGACATTTTAGTATTTAGAACAAAGAATATAAAAAATCATGCAAAAATTTATTTAAAATCCTTCACATTTCTGCAAGTAGCTCGCGTTTATAGCTACTTAAATTTAAGATATTGAAGAAAGGGATTGTAAATAATTTATTCTGTTTATTTACCTGTATTTAAAAATAAAACAAACAAATTCTGTACACTCGAAAAGATGGGCGTTATTCGCAGTATTTTTGCACTTTTATTTGATAAAAAGCCGTTATAGCTGTAGCTTGTTATCGTATGACTTATTAAAAATTATATGATAATGATATCGCGTACCTAATTAAAGAATTGATTACGAAAACCTGCCCAAATATTTGCCCCAGTTATTTAGTCTACGATCGATAATGGAACAACATAAACTTTATATATCACTAGATTTACACTTTTTCTATGATAAATCACTAACTTTATTTAATTATATGGCTGTTAATTACCTTTTTGCGGAACACAATACGATAAATTCACAATAATTTCATTTAAAAACAATAAAATATCAATAAGCAAGTGACAATTTACGTTCCATTTATGGGAAATCGAATTGATGATGTGACTTATTTTTTTAGTAATCTACCGTTTGATGTAACGGTAAATGCGTGAAATGGAATAAATGGGATGATATTCCCTTCCTCGCACTGATCTCATTAGTCGATTTTTAGTTTAGATAACGAGTAGTAAATTTTTCATTTTATACCGACAAAATAGAATCTGTATAGATTTCCAAGTTATATGATTAAGTCAAGGAGTTTACATAGTATAGGGAGTGAGCGCTTTCTGTAAAAAAGTGTTCCCAATTTTTCTTAGAAAGAGAGGCACCCAAGTTGGTATTTCGTACTCTTCTGTCATTTCCCATGTGTTGACCGTGCATAAAAAAAAGTCCCACTTTAATGAAATAATATTTAATGCTAATTTATATTTTGCAACCGAATAAACCTAATGAAAAATAAATATTAAATAAATGCTCAACCATTACCAAAATATATTTTAAATATAGTTATAATAAGTCACTCTTATTTTTTTTACGAAAACTCAAAATATTTTTTCCCCAAAAACAAGGAGGTGTAAATAATCATTTAAATGGCAACACTATTTTAAATGTAATATTGTGAAAATGGCGTCGTTGTGACAGTTCTCAGTTTTTTTTGTTATCACTATTTTATTTTGGGTAGGGTGACCAAACTGTTCGTAAAATTTAGAGATGTCTTCATACTAGAATTAAAATAAATAAATTATTAAATCTATGGCAAAACTAAGTTCCGGTAAACGCAACAATATCAAGCTTAGTTTATTGTAAAGGCTTTTTTTCCTTGCCACTCCATATTTTACGTAAAAACTTGTTGATATACCTATATTATGTGGTTATTATAATCGGGTTATTGTATGTGATTTTTTACTTGACTTGACTTGTTTTAATAACTTGCACTCTGATTAGTAATTTTGAAATCGATTTATTTTGATTCGAGATGATTTATAAATGCTGTGTCCACACTATACTGTCAACGTCAGAAAAATGTCAACTTGACATTAGCAGCGTTACATGATTACATCGTGATTCGTCGAGTGTTGCTTTCGTTGTGTGTATCGAATGTATTGTTTTTGCAATTTACTGAAAAGTGCCACGAGTATTCTTCCCTACAAACTTAATCCATACTGCCAAATTTAACCTGGAAGTTTATAAAAGGGCGGCAAAATTACGTCCAAAATGCAAGGCGTTAGCGCTCCGCGGGAGCCTACGCAACCAGTTATCAGTACGAATTCTACCATCCTAAACATGAGGGAAAAGGAGAAATATATTGAAGAATTTGACTTCCCCTTTTGCGACGAGTCTTCTAAATACGAAAAAGTCGCTAAAATCGGTCAGGGCACGTTTGGAGAAGTATTCAAAGCCCGAGCTAGGAACAGCAACAAAAAGTTCGTCGCCATGAAGAAAGTGCTCATGGATAATGAAAAAGAAGGCTTCCCGATCACAGCTCTGCGAGAAATAAAGATCCTACAGCTTCTAAAACACGAGAACGTCGTCAATTTGATAGAGATATGTCGTACGAAAGCTACTTTACACAATAAATATCGATCAACTTTCTACCTAGTTTTCGACTTCTGTGAACACGATTTGGCGGGATTATTGTCGAACGTTAACGTCAAATTCAGCTTGGGAGAGATTAAAAAGGTCATGCAACAGTTACTGAATGGATTATACTATATTCATAGCAACAAGATACTGCACAGAGATATGAAGGCTGCTAATGTACTTATAACTAAGAATGGGATCCTCAAACTGGCGGATTTTGGTCTGGCGAGAGCATTCAGCGTGGCGAAGTCAGGACAAGTCAATAAATACACCAACAGGGTGGTTACACTTTGGTACAGGCCTCCGGAGTTGCTACTAGGTTAGTTAACATTCTTTATTATTGTGATCAAAATCTCATTTATTTGAATTAGTCTATATAATGTGTTACAAAATACCCCTTAAAGATATAATTAATTATCAAAGCCAACAATTTTTTCAACCCTAGTAAGCTGTCATGGTAGGGAACCAGATTATTTAACTAAAAGCCTACGTAATTTAACCTAATAATTGTCTACTTAAATAGGTTTTCTATTTTTCATTCGTAAATGAATGTTCAGCTTTATGGGCAGTTTTGTTACATAATGGCAGCACCCGTCTTTCCTACCCAGTTCCACTACTACTTGCTCTAACAATGGAGAAGAATCTTACAGACATATTAATATACCATATCTATGTGTAAAATAAACCAAGGATCACACTTTCCTGTTTCAGCAGGTTTCAGTGTAGGACTATTGGTTAAATCAATTCAAATTATTTATATGTGATAATAATCTCCAGACCCAATTTCGGCCTTGGCAGCCAATCTCAAGTCAGATCAGCCATGTACGCAGAAGATATCATAGTGCACAAGTGTGTGCGCAAACACAGGTGCACTCTCTGTTCCTTCACTCTCATAGTCCGATAGGATGGTTGACCAACACAACTGGAGAGAGATCAGGCGCAGGACTCCGAGTGGTACTGAGAAATTTAAACTCAGTAAATATTTTTCTGCGATACCCGGGAATCGAACCCGAGACCAATGAGGCAGTTGGTTATTTGTGATACATGAATTACATAATAATGTGGTGTTCATTGTAATAATAACCATGTATTTTCCATGATCAGCCACTCGGGCATACAAATTATAATTTAACAATACAGTAAAAGCAGAACAAAACAAAAAAAAATTTTAGTTAATTTAATTTAAGTATAGGTAAAAATCTATGAATATTTTTGAATAAGATACAAGATAATTGGTGTATGCATATGTTTGCTTATTTATTACTAGCTTTTGCCCGCGACTTCGTCTGCGTGGAATTCAGAATTGGATCCAAAAAGAGATGAAAAATGTGTGAAAGTTATGAAAAATGGAATAAAATTTTCACCCGTGTTATAGCTTGCGCCGAAAAAAATACAAAATTTCAAAGCTGTCTGCCCACGGCTTAGCTCGGAAACAATTTTCAATTTTCCCTCGGGAACTACTTAAGGAATCGGGATAAAAGGTAGCCTATGTTCTTTTCCATGTCAAAGGTTCAGCCGTTTTAAACATCCACACTTTCACTTTATAATATTAGTAGGATTAGTTGAACATTTTAAAGACACGGTTTAATAAGGTTATATTTAACTTGCAGGTGACCGTAACTACGGGCCCCCAGTGGACATGTGGGGTGCAGGCTGCATCATGGCTGAGATGTGGACACGCTCGCCTATCATGCAGGTTCTTACTCTAGACACTTAAATAAAATATATTTTTTAAGGGAAATAATAATGGTTCCGAAAAACAAATTAATCTCCAGCGATCTGTGGCCGACTATTATTCTAATTAACTAGCGTTATAATGAATTACCGACAAAAAAACCCAAAACATACCGAAAAGAAAAATTATATTTAACATACAAATAAGAGCACGTTAAAATTACATATCTCCTAAAATAAAATTGAACTTCGAAATACAAAACTAAACTTCTGAATAAAATACTGAACCTCCGACAAAATTACTAAGTTACCGACAACAGAGCTTTAGTCAAAATATTCACATTTTTACGACTTGCATGAACTATTTTAATTTCTATTGTTGGTTATAAAATTTATTTTTTACCTCTCAGTATTTATGAAAATACCTAAACTGTTCGGGCCGCGCGATCGATTCGATCGATTTCCATGCTCTCAATTTCCTGAATTATTACTAAACTACTCTTGTAAGTAGATTTTTTTATAATTGGAATCTCGGAAACGGTTGAAACGATTTTTATAAAATTTGGTTTACCCACAAGGGTTTTCGGGTCGATATATTATTGTCCTACTTGTCCATTGCAGATAGGTTTAAGTGTCAAATTCGACTCAGTAGGTTAGGTTAGGTTAGAACTGTGACCCTCCGCACGAGCCGAGCGAGCGAAGCGAGCGTGCCGCGGCAGCGGCCGGCGAGTGCCAGAAGCGACTTGCTATGTTTTTACTTGTCCATTACAGATAGGTTAGGGGGTTTACAATCATTCATCTTTACTTCAACTATTTGGGTTTATACCATAAAAAGGTATTATTACAAGTACATTTTTATATTTTATATTAGTTTCTGTATTACCACTCTGAATAGTATTTTCATTATAACGTTGTAGTTAAATTAGCACCAAGTCTATGAAATGTGAAAGGTAATTTATGAATTAATAGTCGGCAAGTAAAGATAAAAATGCCAAAACATAATTTTCAGTAGAACGTAATTTAAGCTGGTAGAAAAGTTTTATAGCAATAAACAGTTATGTTTATTTTTCGAAGATTTCAGTATCTCATTCGGTCGTTTCGTCATTTTTATTCGGAAAAAAGTTGTCGGAAAGTAAGTATTTTAGGCAGTAGATTTAATATTTTGAATGAGGACAATTCTTATTTTTTTGTCGGAGCTTTTATTACTACCCATTTTTTAATAGCAATGTGGGTCGCATATGTCTATTATTCTTCGCAACAACCCCTAGTGTTGGCTATATGCTCCTTAGATACCTCAGCCCTTAGCCTCTTGATTGGGCCACACGCACAATGGCCCAATCAAGAGGCTAAGTGTGGAAACAGCCCCGGAAAACCATGCTCCTTAGTTTGGGTTCACGTCGGTAGTGCAATGGGTGGGTTTTGAACCGGCATCCTCATGGACAAAAGTCTGACTAATTGATTGGCCTATAATTGGTTTAGTGGTCAGTGATCCCGACTTCTCAACCGGAGGTCGTGTGTTCGATTCCCACCCAAGACAAATATTTGTGTGATGAGCACGATCATTAATTTGTTCTGTGTCTGGGTGTAATTTATCTATCATATTTATAAATCTGGTTGTCAGAATTGTGACATTCGAGACCAACGGCTTAACGTACTAGCCGTGGCACGGAGCGTTCTTGGTATATAAATTATTACAAACAAAAGGTCACCCATCCATAGACCAACCGCAGCGAGTGAGGCTTAACCTTTAGTATCGGTCAATCCGTACAGATTATACTTACCCTTCCTAATATAAATTTCATGTTATCTTAACACAGGGTCCAACAGAACAGCAGCAGCTGATTCTAATATCTCAGCTGTGCGGCTCCTGCACGCCTGACGTGTGGCCCGGGGTGGAGAACCTGGACCTCTACAACAAGATGGAGCTGCCCAAGGGTCAGAAGAGGAAGGTCAAGGAGAGGCTCAAGCCGTACGTCAAGGATCCTTACGGCTGTGACCTCTTGGATAAGTTACTGCAATTGGATCCTGCGAAGAGGTGAGAAATTGTTTTGGTATTCTTAATCTATTTTACGAAAGAGTTGATTCTCAATTTGACTACTAACGCCATAGGATCCCGATTCACTTATAATAATTGTATAACGGGCACTGGCCTCTTCCCATATAGAAAAGGAATGAGCATTGATCACCACGCTGCAACATTGTGGATAGGCGATTTCCGATTCCTATCTGCAATCCAGGATCCATCACGATGTTTTCCTTCACCAACTGTCAATCATGTCTTAGAATAATTAAGAAAGTACACAAGTGTCTGTACTAGGTTCGAACCTGTTAACATGTGCACACAAATCTCTTATTGTTTTCTGAGGTTTACGCAAATGAAAAACACCTTTGCAGGTGTCATGGTCACGGGCAGACATGACACCTGCAAAGGTTGAAACGCCGGGAACTAAAACCAACATCGCGATAGAATCCGTTCAAAAAGCGGTTTTATTTTAACCCAAGGCCACCACCTAATTTTCGTAATGATTATATTCCAAAGTAATTAATAATAATAATATCTTGAGACAGCTCACACACCGCCATCTGATCCCAAACTAGACAGAGCCTGTACTATGGTAACCAGACAACTGATAAACATACTTATATACTTCTAAATACATACATATAGATAAACAACACCCAGACTGATAACAAATGATCGTGCTCATCACACAAAGATTTGTCCTGGGTGGGAATCGAACCCACGACCTCTGGTTTGGCAGTCAGGGTCACTAACCTCACTAACCACTAGACCAACTGGCCAGCCTAACTATATTTACTACTAACTATATTTTTATCATAGATATGACGCTGACACAGCTTTGAACCACGATTTCTTCTGGACGGACCCCATGCCTTGCGACCTTGCCAACATGTTAGCGCAGCACACGCAGAGCATGTTCGAGTACCTCGCCCCCCCTCGCCGCCCCGGACACCTGCGGCACCACCACCACGTCGCTGGGGCTCAGGCTAAGCCGACGCAGCCGGTGCAGGACTCCGGATACCAGGACAGAGTGTTCTAGGTGACAGGAACAGGGGAGGGTGTTTGAGGTTGCAGAGAGCCAGGATATCAAGTGCAAGTGGACGGGAGAGGAACAAGGATTGGCTGTTCCCGGTCACAGGAACTAGGGTAAGATATACTAGAAGATTGTAGCGGTGTCAGGGTTTGGTGTTCCTGGTAAAAGAGACAAGGGTTTACTCCACTTCACCTCACCACCCAAGACACCTGCGGCCTCACCCTCACGTGCGCAGGCAAAACCGACTGTACTGGGTATCACAGTATCCTATAGTAAGACTGGTTGTCAGAATTGTAATGACTTAACGACTGTAAAAGATCACTTTTTAACAGTCAGGACCAATGACTTGAAGAGGCGCCGAATCAGAGTCCTCTGTCATTTAACTAGTGTTTTTCTACATTGATGGGTCCGATCGAACCCGGGACCTGAAGGCTGGCTACACCTTGAAAACAGTTGTGTACAGTCACGAACATAAATATGTATACACATAGCGAAATTGTAAAACTTATTAAGCGAGAAGTTTTTGTTGAAACTCAAAAATATACATGATTTGAGAACTGTTGTCATTTTATGTTGTTAAATGATTAAAAGTTGAATTGATGGTGATATCCTGTTAAATTATTGTTTTACAATTTCGCTATTTTGTGTTGTAATATTTGTGTTAATATTCTGTTATTGGTAGTACTCAACTAATGTATATTGCATATCCGACATGGATAGACTGTTAGATCCTAAGAAACATGTGTTTTTTTCATAATAAGACCTTATGTACACAGTTATGCAATAAATATTTCTTTATCTTTATCTATGTGGATACATATTTCTGCTCGTGATTGTACGCCACTCTACCACGGTGGCCAAAATTAAATATTGTGTTAGTGTTTTTTCATTTTTCGAAACAATATAAGTTGACAAAGATAGGCTCTTAATGTGCCTTTTTGTTTGGGGATGAGAGCTTGTGACGTCACAAGTTGGCAAAAATATTGCCACTAGCCACAAGACGTATAATGACAGTTTATTATATCTTAGTAGTTATTTGTTGATAAGTTAAATAAAAATAAGTTTATTCCTTCACTGTGTAAAAAACTGACATTATCGAGACGTTTAATAATATAAAATTTTAACCATTAGATCATCAACTTTTTTTTTTATATAGCTACTTAAAAACCTACGACGTCACATCGATTTCAAAGCTCGCATGACGTCACAGGCCCATCCAACATACTTGACGTGGCCAGCCCCCACTCCTTAACTGAAATTCGGTGTATCAAAGTGGGTATTCGTAGTTCGAAAAAGCAAAAAATACTTGACAAATATTTTTTATACACCTACTAAAATTCGGACATTGAAAAAAAGGAGTCAATTTCTCATTTGTGTTCATCAATTTTTGTTACCGATCCCACGAATAATGAAACGCAAATATCAATCTGTCGCTACTTCACACCTTAAAGTGACAGAGACAGCATGAGGCCTAACGACGACTTCAAACTAATTTACGTCTCAGTATTCGGCGGTCGGCCAATATCTTTTGTTCAGTCAAAGCTCATTGTATGTCTCGCTCAACCTCAACCCGCGGACGGTAAAAGCGCTAAAAATGTCGACTATCTGCTCGAAGCCTTATAATGATGTAAATATTATTATTATATAAATTAATTAAATGGTACACTGCCAAATGTATGCATTTGTATCGAAATTAGTTTTTTCGGATAGTGGTTTGGCCGATTACTATCCTGAATCACTATCCGTTACTATAGATTGAAAGGATGACAGGGCTACTGCTACCCAAAAATCCGGTAGGTCAATAGAAGCGCATCAGGTGATCTGACATTCTCCACCAATGAGAGACAAGCCACTGGCCTGCGATTGGTTGAAATTGACAGATGCGGGCGAGTAAACCTACCGGATTTTTGGGTAACGGCAGCCCCATTAAATACGTACCGATTATCCGACAATGTTTTTGGCCTGATAGTAGGATATTCGGCTATAAAAAATAGTGTGATTTATCGGTTCCCTGACTGCGTTGATCTTGTAAATTAGGTGTAAGTTGTAAAAATAGTTATTGAAAATGTAAATATAGTATTTTGGAATATAACATGAAAACTTTTTGTTTTGTTTTATTAATCAACCGAGTTCCATCTTTACTTTAGTTATTATTCTGAGCGCGTGACAAAAATCCTCACAGATCGCCTATGTTGCATAAGGTCTATCTGTCAATTTCTACCGCAGCCCAGTAGACTATGCAACACTAGCGATCCTAGCGGTTTTTTGACACGCGACAGCCCCCATTAGTGAAGGCCGGCTACCGGCTGCTGGAATCTATATCTTTATCTTTTGCGAGGCGAAGAAGAAGAAGTACCTAAGCCTTTAAAAAAAGTTATCTACTTGCGTATAACATTTAAAATACCTACTGTCTAAAATAATTAGTAGCAAATGATCAACAAAACAGTGGTAAAGGGATAGAGTATTACCTAGTAACTTCGGAGATCAGATAGACCGTCGGTATGTAATGCTAGAGTTCCGGTGAACCCAGGTTAAGTTACAATAACATTAAATATTTACATTTCATGCGAATTTGATAATAATAATACCGGCCTATAAATGTCCCACTACTGGGCACAGGCCTCTTCCCATATAGAGAAGGGATGAGCATTGATCACCACGCTTGCTCATTGCGGATTGGCGATTTCAGATTCTTTTTTTGGAATCCAGGTAACTTCCTCACGATGTTTTCCTTTACCGCTTGTCAATGATGTCTTAGAATAATTAAGAAAGTACATTATAATTTTGAAAAAGTCACATTGGTACTTGCCTGGGTTCGAACCTGCAACCATGTGCATTCGAATCCGGTCATTGAACCGCTAGGCCACCACGACACGCGAATTTGATTATCGACTAAAAATATAATCACATGATTTAATTAGATGGGACATCACTACTAGCTAATATACCTCTAATCGATATCGTGCAAAATATTTAAGGACGCGTTCTCCTTGATGATCGGTCAAATTGGCAAGAGGAGAGTTGCGTATAATGGCCACTAGGCAGCACTGAGCTTAAGTTATTTTGGCACGCTTCAGTATGACGTCAGTATGCATTATAGACCAAGACCCGAGGGACATACTTTTAGCAAATAATAATCTATCGAGCCATAAAATGCAGTTTTCACCAATAAAGTGATTGAACAGGAAGATTTCTTTAGCTGCGATGTGCACTTTTTGGGTTGGGTAAAAAATTAAAACTCGCGTCGGGACACGTGACCCTTATCGAAAATTCCTAAGACGCGGCGCAGGGCGCTAGGGCGGTGTGAGATGTCATCAGTTACTATGTATGTCAATGGGTGTCGGTTTCATATTTTTTATTATATTTTATTATTCAGGTAAGGTTTCGATCGAGTCTATCGTACTCCTTGACGATTTACGCATTATAGATGTAATATTTGTAACATGTTTATACTTTTATAATATCACAATAAGCACACGTGCGGAGTAAGTTTTAAAATTGTTTATTTAAAATTTATAGAGGTGTATTTTACCACATAAATGATAGTACTTTTATACTGATAAGCAGGTCATGCGAAATTACTTATTCCCTAAACATTTTAAGAAATATCAAAAATGTACAACGTTATGGAATCAGAAACAAAGAACGTACCACAAACACCCAGACCCGAGACAATATAGAAAAGTGTTTTTTTCTACATTGACCCGTCCGGGGATCGAGCCCGGGACCTCAGATACAAGCAATACCTTGAAAACCGGTGTACACGCCACTCGACTACAGAGTCCGTCAAAATAAAAATAATGGTATATACAATTATACATACATTGTTTGTTTGTATGTGTCCTCGTGAGTATGTAAATTTGTAATATTACTACACCATTTAAAAGTACTTCAAATTACGGTTTTATTTTGTCTGACCCTAACAATAGCGAACACGAGCCAATTTTAATTAAATTTTATATGTAATGGCACCTTCCAAATGTATTAAAATCGATTAATCTCACTATACATTTAAATGAAAAAAAAAATGTTTCTGCAAGTGGCATAATATGATCACTTTTACATGACATATATTATTATATGTATTATATTAATTTGTGAGCTCACTGGAGTTGACAATGAGTGGAGATTTAAGAATAGTTAGAAAATTCAAAAGTGCACGCCTCATAATCTCATTCATTACAATAAAATTAAGATTATTTGTAAATAATAATTAAACTACATCGAACTATACCGTGAAAAGTAATAGGCTTCTATTCCTCAAAATACTGAAGCCTATAGAAAAACCAACTCGATAAGTGAAGTATTTCGCTCGTTATCGTGACCACAAGATACGGGATCCGTACATAAAGACACACGGACGTCCAGGTCAGAACTTTTTTAAACAATTTTTTAATTAGTTTAAATAATAAAAAGAGATTTAAAAATATCATGAGTGTTAAAAATAGTGTTTTTTTCTCAACATTATTTTGTCTATTTATATTCACTTATAAAAGCAATAAAGAATAAAAAAAGTGATATTTTAAGTTCGAGAATCACTCGGTGTGCGTAAACTGACAGTAATACCCACCTCAACGCTTCGCTTTTGAGGCGTGCAAAAAAAAATAGAAATGACAGAAGTATTATATGTGTGCAAAAACGCAAAATATGTCAAGTTTGTATAATAGGTAGGTACTTATAAGGTGCAGTTAGTATTATGAGACTATCCGGAGAAACCGGAGTGATCGACATAGCTTGCAGAGTTAGTAAGCTGAAGTGGCAGTGGGCTGATCATGTCTGTCGAAGAACTGATGGCCGTTGGAGCTGAAAAGTTCTTGAGTGAAGACCGCGACGGCAAATGTAGTGTAGGACGCCCATCAGCTAGATGGACTAATAACCTGAAAAAGGTAGCCGGGTCCGACTAGATGCGGAAGGCAGAGGACCGGGTGTTATGGCGCAACTTGGGAGAGGCCTATGTCCAGCAGTGGACCGCGATAGGCTGAGTTGATTGATTGATTTAAGCAACTTGTACTCTAGTACTCTAAATACTGGAGATAGCAAATTATGGTCAAAGGAATTATGCCTTTATTTAATTAAAAGCAATAATTCTACATTCATTATATTTTGAAATTATGCGTTGAATACAATGCGGAAAATGATCACCTTGTACTTTTATGGTATTAATCATGAAGCCCAATTCTATCATACAAAAAAGTAAATTAATTGAAAGAAAAACAGTCAAATATGAATTAGGATTATATTTTTTTTCAAAATTTATGCGTTTCCGCAATACCAGATGTCGTGTGTGCATTATCCTGGCTAAGACTTACGTAAAAAAAACGCGCAAATCGAAACGAAAAGTACAGTTGGATAGTCTGGTTCATGTTTGAAGCAGCGAACTCTTTAATGAATGATACCAATTTTTATTGCCTAGAGAGTTTTCAAGGTCCTGAGTAACTTGCCTTACGATATAATATGTACGAAAGTCAATGCCAGTAATATTTCTAATATATATGTGCACTTGCTATTTTGATATGTTTCTTTACCTAACTTTAACTTCACTATCTTCCTTTAAAAAAAAAATATATAGTGTTCGGTAACTGGTCGGCCTATAAAGTTTTAATTTGAAAACAATATTAGTCACAATCTTTCCCCGGATCTCGAGCTACACATAAGACAAAAATGTTGAAATGAAAATAAATAAATTACGTCCTCGATTTACTTTTATCCAAATTATGGTCGAAGAAGCTATAAAGTAATAATGGTTCACAGTTTAATTCATTTTTTTTGAAATTATTCACATAACTGCAGACGATAATGTGCGAAAAAATTTGACATACGCCCTACCTCGATGACGTCCCGCAGGACACTGACAACTCTGACAAATGGCTCGTTTATTGAAATTTCATAGAAAATCACATAAAATGCTCGACATTTTAATTACGGACGTTTAGAAATTGGAATCATCATTGAGAACCCTCCTAAAATGAATTATCTACTAGTTGGTACTAATTTTAAAAGAAATGGAGTATTGATACTCGTATAAAACGAGATTTAGCTTGCGAGTCGACTTTATTTTCGGATTTTTTTTTCATCGATAATATTTTATTTAATCGTGTTTCCATCCAGTGAAAGCCTTCAGGAAAATATGTATCTTTTACATATATTTTTATCAAATCATGAAATCGGTTCTATAACATGCAAAAACGGCTTCCGCGGCTCCGTAATAGAAAAATGTGTGAAAAATTTAGTTTCAGTTTGTATTTTTTTTGCGACTATTTGTGACACTTTTACATAATTTGTTCTCCCAGATTTAGAATAAACTATATCTGCCTACTAACAGTATTTTTAGAAATCTTAAAATATGTAATTTGTAGAACAAAATATGTACCGAAACACAACCTAGTATCGTAAAAAAATTTCAAAATGGCAACGGAATATCGTTTTTACTATATAAAAAACTATAAATCTTCATAATGTTTTTCCCAGCGTTTGAAGATAAAGAACCAATCTATACGTGTGAGTTATTAGTTATATTTGATTTGATTTAGTTTAGTCACAATATGTACCGAAAAACAGCATAATTTTGACAGAATTGAGAACGCGTCCTTAATGACGAGGTCCACTCATTTTTTTTATTTAAAAAAAACGACGCCCGCATAATGAATTTAGTCCTTGTGTCGCGGAGGTTTCACAAACATTCAAATCACATGCACAAAGAACACCCAGACTTGGAACAAGCATTTGTGGATCACACAAATGCTTGTCTCATGCGGGGATCGAACCCGTAGCGCTTCGCGCACAGTGGTAATTAGCTTGGAGACCTATACCACTCAGCTATCCGTGCAGTTATTATATATTTTTAATGTGTCTAAAGTCTAAATGAAGTACCCGGAATATAAAAATAATAACTATTCAAATTCAAATTAAAAAATACAGATATATAGTAGTATATACACTAAAAGTTTTCAAATAATTTATTTATATAATTCCAGAGATAGCAGTTTTTTCAAAGTTTTATCCATGATAGAAAAATAAATAAGTAGTAAGTTTGTAGGAAAAATTGTTGTGAAGTGCAAATAGTACTAATGTTCGCAAATCGCTTATTTGCGATTATGGGTAAATACTAACATAAAAAACCATTAAATAATTAAGTTATATTAAATGATACATACCTAATTGCATTGAAAATAAAAAAAGAATTCACGGCAGAAGCAAAAATCGCTTAATAATATTGACATAAAAATCGACTAACGTTCTTTACTAATATTGAATCTGTGTCATTTATCCATGTGTACTGTGTGCATCACTATCGCACTTCTGTCAAAACTGCGAAAAAAAAAGATAGGAGTAAATATTTTTCTGGTCAAAAAACACCAATACGCCGGAAATAATGAAGTTATTGTGTAATTATGTGTGAAATAAAACTTAAATACAACTATTGTGACCGTAAATCACCGCCGCGTTGACTTTCACGTGTTAAAAGCGCAGGTAAGCTTTATTAGTTGAATATTCAATTTATAACCTTTGCGACAATGTTTTCGCGCGTAAAATGCTTTAGGAATTGTTTACAAACATCATAATATGTGTTTTTAGTATGTTTTTGTGTTTAAAATCGATTATAAATGTTATTGAATTAATTATTGTCGGGTTCTTATTCTGTAAATTATTTCGTAAACTCGATCGTATTTGTGGCAGTTGATATGGTATTTTCGACTCTATGTAACATTGCAATAAAGTCTATGTCGTGTGTGCGTTGCTGATGCGTTTTGAGTTACAGAATAGGGCTTTCCGACAGGTTATTGCTTTTCGGCTATAGAATCCTGGCCGCTCGGTAGGGTTGCCAGTCACTAGTAATTTACATTAATTTAGGGTAATTATTAATTCTTATGTGAAACCTGTTTTAGATGTTTTTTGGTATGTTTCATGTTTTTGTTTGATTGTTATAAGTTAATTTTAAGTGTATATGTACATATCTATTATATACATATATTATTATTTTATAGCCAATATTTATTGGTGATTATGTTTTTCTAGGTTTTTTTGGTTTAAATTTATTTAATTCATATTAATGTGATTGCAAATAAAAATTGCCATGCGAATTAATATTTTTAAATGATATTTGTTATTGATACACAATTAGCCTTATATGAAGGCAGTGGGTTTGATTCCTTGTTAGACAATAAGTTAATTAATTAGATTAATTGTATCACAGTTTTTTATAATAAATACTTCACTATACATAACTATATTCCAAGCTATGTTGAACCATTTTGCAAGAATTGTAAGGAGAACAAAAAAAAATGTAGTTACACCAACTGCTGAGAATCATCAGTAGTACCACAAACCATGTTGTGCCACAACACCCGGTCCTTCATTTGGGAGCAGTGTGTTGTGGTACGCCGTCATTAAGGTTTTTGCCCTAGTCACCACGCTGGGCAAGTTTGGTGACTGCAGTCTACTTTCAGTTCTTTAGGAGAATGCTGCTGCTCATTCTCCTTGTTTCTATATGTATATCCCTTAGTAGCCTCTTACCACACCCATGAGGAGAGAGGGGAGGGGTTCTATTCTATGCCAAAACCCTTCCGCACTGGTGATAGATATCAGATACGTTTTTTTATTGCTTTTTCGAAATAACGTATACCTGCTTAGACAAAGCGAATTTACGTAAAGGAGTAGAGGTGACGTGGCGAGCACGTCACTTGTGGCTACTATTTTCGCCAACTTGTGAAGTCATAAGCCCCCACTCTTGAACTAACGCGCCTTATAGTTGCCATAATTATTGTTCCACTCATAAATAGTTATGCTGGTGATTTAGTTGTCAGAGTGTATTTCTCGCGTTCTCGGGCTGGCAGCTGAAAATCAGCTTTGGAGGAGCAGTCTCACTGCCATCCAGCATTATGCTGAGCTGCAGGCTCTTTTGGCGCAAAATGTTGTTTATTTTCGATTTCCATCCAGGGCAAATCTTGTGTGATGAGCAAGATCATTTTTTGATTTGATTTGATTTGAATTGATATATAAGCTGTTGGTCTATTGGTTAGTGACCCAAACTGCTAAGCTGGAGGTCGTGGCTTCGATTCCCACCCAGGACAAATCTTTGTGTGATGAGGAAGATCATTTGTTCAATTGAATTGATTTAATATATAAGTATGTTATCAGTTGTCTGGTCACCATAGTACTGGCTCTGCCTAGTTTGGGATCAGATGACCGTGTGTGAAGTGTCCCGAAATATTATTATAATAATATTACAAAGCACAAGTGTGTGCGTAAACTCAGGTGCACTCTCTGTTCCTTCACTCTCATAGTCCTCAGGGACGGCAGACCGACACGACCGGAGAGAGGGCAGACGCAGAACCAACGGCGTTAAGGTGCTTTCCGAAGCATGGGGGTTAACACCGCCACACTTCCTGACTCCGAGCGGTACTGAGTATTTCCAAACTGAAAACCCAGCAACTATTTTGGCACGACAAGGAACCCGAGGCCTCATCCAGTCGCTCTTTAGCGGCCTCTAGACCAACGCATGTGTGACGCATGGCTATTAAGACTGTTGTTGTTTGTTCCAGATACTCTCCAGCATGGGCCCGTGCTGTGTGGAAGGCTGCGAGGTCACCGCAGAGGAGACCCACTACTTTGAGTGAGTTTAAATTATATGATATGATATACAGGATATTTTTGTATGGAGGATATGTCAACGAGGTAATCAGGGGCATAAAACTGAACAGCTTTCCCCAACGATCATAGGTCGAAACCTTAAAATTCAAAATCAATTTTTCATACAAACATAAATCACATGACCTGTCACTTTGTATGAAATGTTCATTTTCAATTTTAAGATTTTGACCTGTGTTCCTTCCATAAAAAATCCCCCGGCTTGCCAGATGACTACATTTTCGGGATATGAAGTAGCTTAAATATTAATCCAGAGTGTATGCTGCCTCCATACCAAATTTTTTTTAAAGTTGGTCTATTCGTTTATGCATGAAGAGTTACTAAACATGCACTCCCACATATAAACTTTCAAATTTATTATATTAGTGTTTTTTTTAATTCTTTAAATAAACGACGCCCGCACTAAGGAATTTAATCGTTGTGTCGCGGAGGTTACATAAAAATCCAAATCACGTGCACAAAGATCATCCAGACTTGAAACAAGCATTTGTGAATTACATAAATGCTTGTCCCATGTGGGGATCGAACCCGCAGCACGTCGCGCACAGTGGTAATTAGAGTGTGATGTTATATACCAAGTGTGAAGGCGATCCGCCCCTGATCTCCAATTGTTTTTATTTATTTTGTGTAACAACTGTTTCCCGCAGCTCCGCCTGCAGTCTTAATTTTTCTAATAGTCACAATATGAATTTCAAATGTTTATTTCGTAGGTTCCCCACGAGTCGTCTTCTCCGTCGCCGCTGGCTGGAGCTGACGGGCGTGGCCGGCAAGCTGCCGCTTGGCGCGGTGGTGTGCAGCAAGCACTTCCGGGAGCAGGACTACGAGCTGGTGCGCGGCAAGGTGCGCCTCAAGAGGAAGGTCCTGCCCAGCCTGCTGCTGGATGAGGTGGGTTCCGAGCTGGTCACACACAACACTAAGGGAAGGTTCATATCTGACGGAACATGCGTCGCGTAGTATCGGTCGCGAAGCGTCAGAGCCACCTAAAACCAAACAAATGTATAGTAAAACACTTAACCGTTCACACTTAACCGATGATATGTTAGTGCGTCGAGCGTACAGCGTCTATTCCGTTTCCGTCAACGCATTGTCGGTTCCTTTTTCGGTCTTGTTCTGAAATACTCACAATTTTTTCCCTGTATATTATCGAAATTGGTCTCTTCGTAAGAAAGCACCCACAATTATTCGAAAAAGTCTCAGAAAAAAGTGTATTCAGCAAAAGAGATCCTAGTAAGATTGTTGTACCAAAGTGCAGAACCACTCTGTACCACAAAAATTGTATGTTTATGTGTGTAAAAATCTATAATAAAATACCCCAAACTATCAGAGAACTTCCATTAAGATTGTTTAAAGTAAAAATAAAGCAATGGTTGGCACAAAAATGTTATTATACAATTAAGGATTTTTTAGCAAATAAGTAATTAGAATTTATGTCATAAATAATATCACAACTTCTACATTTAATAATAATTTGTCATTTATATTTTATAATTTTGTAATTAATTATAATGTAGTTAGACTAGTTGATGTTCTGGGTCACTCAGGCCATTGCCAATAACAATTCCTTTCAGGTTAATGTACCTGCCCGCCTGGGCCTTAATTATTGTATGCCCAAACGGGCTGATTGTTGTACTGTATATAAAGCCTCCCAAATAGGACAGGACAGGCTTCATTTTGAAATTCAATATAATATTACACAACACAACCGCTCTGTAGATGCTAAAAGCAGAAACTGACATGTGGCACGGATGACGCAATTTCCGTTTGATATGAACGGACACATTCGACCGAATAGACGCGACCGATGATACGCTCGACGTATTTTGCGTCAGATATGAACCTGCCCTTACTCCTGATGGCCGTGTCAAGCTACCGGTGTCGCGTCCCCGGTGAAAGAGGACTTAGAAATTTGTACCCTGCAATTTGTTTCCGCCTTTTCCCCGGCAAAAGGGAATGGAAAAGCAGGTAGTCTTAAAAATGTTTCAGCCTGGTCCCTGGCAAGGGTAAATAGAATCAGATGGAAAACAAAACGGAACGGAACGGAAAAGCAGGTAGACTTAAAAGTATTTCCACCTGGTCCCCGGTAAAAGAGTAACTAGAATCAGATAGAGAACAAAAACGGGCCCACCCTGTCTCTGGTAAAGCGAAAGGATCTTCAGAATGTTTACGCCTGGTCCCTTGCGAAAGGAAATGGAGAAGTTCCCGTTTGGTCCCCGGAAAAAGGGAGAAGCCGGTGGTCTTCGATCTTAACATAATATTTTATTACTATGGACGGGTCCATTTTATTTGAAGAATGTTTATGATTACTTTCTTTTGTCTCTTTAGATTATTTAATACGTGCCGTTTCTGATAAAATGCAAAAAGTCGGTACACTGGGATAGTAGTCAATAATTACACTCTCCGCCTCCCCTTAGGTTTTTTTAATACGTACTAGCAATGTGGGTCGCTATACTACTAGAATTCTTGTTAACCTCTCGTGCTAAGCTAAATACTTCTGTTACGAATGGGTTCACCTCGGTAGTGCTCTGATTGGGTTTCGAGCCATGTTTATATGTACAATACTAATCTATAATTTCTCCATTTCAGAAGAAACCGAAACCGAAAGAAAAATCTCCTGAACCACCGAAATCACCACCAATATGCCCAAAATCACCAGCCCCCAGTACCCCAAAATCACCAGCCCCCAGTACCCCAAAATCACCAGCCCCCATTTCCCCAAAATCACCAGCTCCCAGTTCCCCAAAATCACCACAACCCAGATCCCCAAAATCACCACTCCCACTAAAATCACCACTCCCACCAAAATCACCAAAAGTGACGGCGGCATGCGACTCGACAGTGACAGACTTGCCGGATGACGAGCCGACAGAGAAACAAAGTCCTGACAGAAGGCTTAGTACGGTGTCATCTGATATCTGCAAGGTAGTCCACAATGAGAATGGTACATGGGACAATCGTAACATCGATTTGAATAAGTAAGTTGAATATTTGATTACTGGGCTTAATATCAAGTCACTACCCACGTTGCTAGAAAGAATTATTGCAAAAAAATAAGTTTTGTGTGTACTTATGGACACGCGTTAGGTAGTTATACTTCTTTGGCGTAACAAGATAAAAATCATTTTTAATTTTTGATCGCCTTATCGTAAGCAAAGTAAAATGTAAAAATTGAAAAACTAAAATGTTGACTATAGCTAACTTCGGTTTTTCGTTACGGTGTGTGCGCGCATCGTAAAAAGTTACCCTCATCATTTTTCCACGCCAAAAGAAGTATAACTTAAAAAAAAAAAAAAAAAATTTTTTTAGTTAATATTTTTCGTTCCAGCGTCCCCCTCCCGGACCCAAAGCAAGACATTGAAGACATGATAACAAACTACCATATTAAGAACAAACCTAACACTACACACTTACTGGACCTCCCTCTCCCTCCAGCGAGGGAGCCAGCGGGTGCGAGCGAGATGGAAACTATAGAGATCGATGATAAGGATCCCGTGTTCATTGAGATCTCTGTTGATAAAGGTTAGTAAGAATTATGGACTCATCAAACCTCCTGCTCCCTCTTAGCAGTGACCCATTGGGTGGGAGCGAGACAAAAACCGTGTTCATTGAATTTTACGTTCATAGAGGTTAGTTCACACATTAAGGACGCAGCATAGCTCTCGCTCCCACTTAGCCGGGACACTACTGGTGGGAGCGAGATGGAAACTCTTGATAACGATGGTAAGGATCTCGTGGTCATTGAGATCTCTGTTGATAAAAGTTAGTTTATAAATTAAGAACACGTCGAACCTCCTGCTCCCTCTTAGAAAGAAAGAAAGAAAGAAATATTTATTTGTTAGAATATAGTTTAAAAGGTGTCACACAAATGAATACGATCTTATATTCTATCATTTCTGGTGTACAAATATTTTTATGGTATACTTATATCTAACGTAAGTACCTATAACTTAAATTTCTGAACATAACACAACATAACATAACAAAAGTGGAAGAAAAGTACTTAGCGGGGACTTAGGGTCCACGCTAAGTACTTAAGTAAGTCCCCGTTAAGTACTACTGGTTGGAGCGAGACGGAAGCTAAATCGATAAAATTGGTCAGTGGCTCGTCTTAGGGGCGGAGTGTAGGAGTTGGAGTATACGCTTAGGGGCACTATGAACAGCAAAGAAAAAAAATTTTTTTTTTTTAGATTAATTTTCTCAATTTTTTTTTATAGAATTCGACCAATTCTATTGCAGCATCTGATTAAGTTTATCCATAGAAACCGTTTCCGAGTTATGAGCTTTTTACTTTCTTTTATTTTATACTAGCTGTGCCCTGCGGTTTCACCCGCGTAAGTTGTCCACGTTCCCGTAAACATAGTTTCTTTTAGTAAACTTTCCATTGTTTTTAGTATTTATTCTGCTATTCGGGACGGAGACGAATCCAAAAAATCAAAGATCACGAAAATCGGTCCATCCGCTCTCAAGTTATAAGTGTTGTAACAAACCCGACTTTGTTTTATATCGATGCCTTAGTTCACAATTGCACTAACTACAAAATTTTAAATTTTTACTTTTTTAATGCCAAATGCACTAAATTTCATGCTCTTTCGTTTCCGCGCATCGAAATACCGTTATTCCGTCTCTTTCTACCAAAAACGTGGGTCACAGTTGTATTAAATGAGTTCGTTTAATGTTCCATGAATGTGGTATTGTACTAATGGTCTTTATTTTTGTAAAACCAATCAAGATATACTTTAACTGATTTTAAGTTTCTCAACTGCAGGGAATTTCAAAACACAAACGTATTATATACATTTGCAATATCTGCTCATACTTTGTGTTTTATAATAAAAATAAATATTATGAATATGGATCAGTGGTTTATTGATTTATCTATTTAATGCAATATCTATAACTATCATTATCCTTCTTCTTGGACCTTGAACCAGCCTGGTAAAACTGTTAAATATTTTTGAGTTTTTCACTTAATGTCAATCTTAGTGCACAAATGTATTAAATGGGGGTTTTATGTTTATTTGGTCATTTTGAAAAGGTAACGTTTAAACTAATATTACAATATTGAGATATGATGGAGTAAAAGGACTAGTCTTGTGAATAGATGCATATTGTTTTGTTATTTCACTTGGATTTTCTACTGTTCTCGTCTAAACTTAAAAAAACTTTAAAGCTCTCTCCTCAAAAATGTAAATTTCGTAATTAGTGCAATTGTGAACTAAGGCATCGATATATAAAGATTAAAAGTATTAAGTCCCGATACGCACACGATTTTTTTTATTTTTATTCACATTGCGTGCCCTTATTTGTTTACAGAAAATAGCACAGCAGGCGGTGGCAGCCAGGACTGCCTGATGCTGCTGGAGAGCGTGCAGGTCGACGTGGACCCCTCCAGCCTCATGCTGCCCGACGGAGACGACGACGACGTACACGATGTACACGACGCACACGACCTGCACTACGGGTAAGACACGCTCACTGTACACAATGATACGGTATAATTCATTGATATATGGTCTAATACTGAAACATTATTCAGTATGAAGCCGCCTTTAAGGGGGCGTTCATAAAATACGTGAGTTGTTTAAGGGGGGAGGGGGTCGAGTCAAATCTCATCTAATCTTACGTTGGAGATAGGGGGGGGTCTCTGCAAATATCACGCAATTTCTTTCTGACAGAAACAAAAAAAAATTATACTATTTTGGTCCATTTAATCCAGATTTTACATGCTTAAGTTAAATTTTTATTACAATTATAATTAAACTCGGAAAAAAAGATCTGTGGGTAGTTGAAGTGTAAACTTTGAAATTTTACAACTCCTGCAATATATATTGTAATAAATAGTAAAATTCTCTTAAATTAAACCTAAATGTGCTTAATACATAGGTAACTCAAGTAACCTGCCTGTCAAGTGTTATCTCCTCTCAACTCACTTTAGTATCACAGCACTACAATAATAAATTATAATGGAGTCTATTACTCAAAGTTTTGAGAATTTGAAGGCAAATCTCTTGAAGCGTATGGCTGATTTTGAAGATCAACAGAAGACAGCTGGCACCCCTTCCACTGCTGCAACATTGGCTACTGAGTTTGCAGCGTTTAAGGAATTTGTCCGGGAGTCCTTTGATTGCTTTCAGAAGCAACTTTATCTGCTCGCAAGAGGCCAGGACCAGTTGGAGATGCGTGGGCGGCGTAAGATGCTGCTGCTGCATGGTGTGGCCGAGGACAACGATGAGAAGAACTCGAAGACGTCACAAGTTGTGGTTGCAGTCATCTCAAAACATCTTGGACTGGTTGACTTCAATGATCTCAGTATACAGCGGTGCCATCGACTGGGCCGTTCTGCTTCAGGTGAAAAGCCCAGGCCGATACTCTTGGAGCTGGAGAGCTACCGGATAAGAGATAGCGTCTGGTTTAGTAAAACCAAATTAAAAGGTACGGGCATCACAGTGTCTGAATTTTTAACCAGGCCACGTCACGAAACATTCATGGCTGCGCGATCCAGGTTCGGTGTGTCTAATGCGTACACGCGTGATGGCATAATATTCATCTTAGACAATAGTGGTACTCGTCATAGAATTAGCACTATGGAAGACCTTGACAAGCTTCAGCCGGTGGTTAAGGAGATTGCCCCCAATGAGGACAGTTCATCCGCGACTGTTAAGGCCACCAGACCCAGAAGAGCGGCCGCCGCCACGAGGAAGTAAACTTTGCTGTTTATTATGTCCATTAAGTTCATTCTGTTATGTTACATTCTGTTCGCCTTAGCGTGTGCTACGAGTAGTTACCCACTTTTGTACTCACTTTTATAACGTATAATAGAATCTTAACTAATTTATCAGTTACCTTCTCTTCTAACACATAAACCTACATACTTTTCAATAGTTTTTAATAACTTTTTTTTTTAACCTCACTCATTGAATGTCATTATGTCAGTATTGTCACAGCTGTCAAATGTAGGATTTTGATTGACATTGCTCCTGCTGTCAAAGTTGCGTTTCGTTTTTACCAATTTTAATATTGTATTTATTTAACATAGGTGGGTGCTCATATAAAAAAAAATTCTAGCACACATTATTTGTTATTATTATTGTTTTGTGTTCTGTGTATGTGTTTAACTACACTTGACCGGCAGGTGCTTGGATTCAGAGTTAAGTTTGTTTTTGTTATTTTATATTTTAATAATTGTGTATATTGTAATTATTTAGTTTATTATAATTTTAAACGTTATGGGAAATACCTGTGATGACAGTAGTGGAGATGATAACTTTTTTTCGGCCTCTAGTGGTGATGACAGCTTCTGTAGTATCCCTGCGCTTGCTGATACAATTGAGTCCAGATTTTCCGATGTTCCTGGGAGTTTCAATGTGATTCATATTAACGCTCAAAGTATTCCGGCCCATTATACAGATATGCTGGCATCCTTTCAATCTAAATACGTTCATGCTATCCTTGTTTCTGAGACTTGGCTAAAACCTTGTCTCCCTTCGACTTCTTATTCTCTTCCCGGTTTTTGTTTGATCAGGAATGATAGAACTGGAGCAACTGGTGGTGGTGTTGCCATTTTTCTCCGCAATCATTTAAAGTTCACTGTGGTAACAACTTCACCTCAACCACCTTCATCCAGCGCCGGTGAACATCTTTTCATTGAAGTCGAGCTTCACAGCACCAAAGTTTTACTGGGCGTTTACTACAGCCCTTCTCTTCGAATCAATTTTTTCTCTTCCTTTGAACTCCTTCTTGAAACTTTCACTCCTTCCTACGAACACACTATCATAATGGGCGACTTTAACACTTGTCTGTTAAAGAAAGACTCTCGCGCTTCCTCTCTTTCCTCAATTGTGCAATCCAGTAATTTATCCATTCTGCCTCTCAGCGCTACCCACCATCTCCCTAACTGCACTTCCTCTCTTCTTGATCTAATTTTCGTCTCTTCTGTAGAACGCGTCTTCAAGCATGGACAATGCTCAGCGGACGCGTTCTCGCATCATGACCTTCTCTATCTGTCCTACAAAATTCGCCCCCCTAAGGCTAAATCTAAAGTTATCCTGCAACGTAATTTTGGTGGAATCAACTTGGCTAGTCTGCGTGCCGATGCAAGCAATATTGACTGGACGTCACTTCTAGCTGCAACGTCTACTGACGATCAGGTGGCGATTTTTAACAGTAAATTAATTAAGCTCTATGATATTCACGCGCCAATTCGTCCGGTCAAATTAAAACATTTACCAGCTCCTTGGCTGACTGCTGAAATTAAATTGCTTTTGGCCAAAAAAGCCTCAGCCAAGGCACGTTATAAAAAACGACCAACTGAGCTTAACTGGACTAAATACGTGGATCTTCGAAATCACAGTAATAGGGTGTGTAGGAGTGCACAGCGCCAACACATCCACAGCTCGGTTGAAAACGGAGATCCTGCCAAAATTTGGAAGTTTCTCCGCACACTGGGAGTCGGGAAAGCTAGGAATGATGTGATCCAAAAAGACCTTGACATTGAATGCCTTAATAGACACTTTTCAGCTTCGCCTAACTTTGATAGGGCCACTAAAAACGACACTTTAAATTATCTCTCTTCGATTCCCACTCCCAACTATTCTCCGTTTTATTTTAGCCAATTTACCGCTTGTGACGTTAAGAAGAGCATTTTATCTATAACATCGAATGCAGTGGGCGTGGATGCTGTTACACGCATTATGGTGGTACCTATTCTAGACGAAATCCTACCCCCCATATGTCATATCCTCAACTCCTCTATAACCCTTGGTTCTTTCCCGTCAGCATGGAAAGATGCCCTAGTCATACCTCTGCCCAAAAAATCCAATCCTGCTAGCTTTTCCGATTATCGTCCTATCTCTGTTCTACCATTCCTATCCAAAGTCCTAGAACGCCTTGTCCATAATCAACTCAGTGGTTTCCTTACAAAAAATAACCTTCTCAATCCCTTTCAGTCCGGATTTCGTCCAGGACACAGTACCGCCACGGCCCTGGTCCACATTACTGATCATATTAGAACCGGGATGGAACATGGAAATCTCACTGTTTTGGCTCTCCTAGACTTCTCCAATGCTTTCAATACAGTGGATTTCGATGTCTTAATCGGAATTCTAAGCTCTCTTAACGTATCTCCAACAGTTATTGGCTGGTTTCGTAGTTACCTGTCTGGTCGCCGGCAGTGCATACGTATTGAGGAGACTCTATCTTCTTGGTGCAGCACTGCTGCCGGTGTACCGCAGGGTGGCGTTTTATCTCCTTTGCTTTTCTCAATTTTTATAAATTCCATCTCTGATCAAATTCTCTGCTCCTACCACCTTTATGCTGATGATTTGCAAATCTACACTCAAGCTCCAGTTGATAGTTTACCTAACGCTATCGCGACCATTAACAAAGATCTTCGAACCATCTGTGATTGGAGTCTCGCGCACGGAATTACGGTAAATCCTCAGAAGACTCAAATCATTGCCGTCGGCGGCTCAAGATTGATATCCAAGGTGTGTTGGTCTCAACTCCCTCCGCTTGTGTTTGACGGTAGTATTCTGCAGTTGAGTGACAGTGTGAGAGATTTGGGGGTCTACTTCGACAAATGTCTTTCATGGGATGTTCAGCTGCAGAATATTAGTCGCAAATTGTTTGCATCGTTGGGCTCTCTTAGGAGACTTCGCAATTTCCTACCTATTGCCACCAAAATTATGCTTGCTCAATCTCTCCTTCTTCCAATACTGGATTACGCAGATGTCAGCTATCTAGATCTCACTCAAAACCAACTTGATAAGCTTGAGCGTCTCCAAAATATCTGCATAAGATTCATATTTGGACTCCGCAAATATGATCACGTCTCCGAGTTTCGTCACAAGCTCAAGTGGTTACCTATACGTCTTCGCCGGAATGCTCATGTTCTTTCACTTCTATATAGTGTACTTTTTCTTCCAACTTCTCCTTCCTATTTAAAAAAGCGTTTTTCTTTTCTGCATGAGTCACATTCGAGGAACCTAAGGTCATCGGATAATCTTATATTGTCGATTCCTGCGCACTCGACTAACTTCCTTGACAAGTCCTTTTCTGTTGAAGCTGCTCGACTGTGGAATGCGCTGCCAATGTCCATTCGGCAAGCTCAAACCCTACAATTGTTTAAAAAACAAGTAAAAGAACATTTCCTGTCACTTCTGGAACGGCCTGACTAGGATCATCAGTTTCTGCTACTTTTTCCCTCATTGGTATATACCAACATTTTTAAGTATGTTTATGTTATGTATTTATTTTTATTGCTATATATATATTCTAAGTATATCTATTAGTATTTAATTTTGTATGTATGTATATTAGCCATATATCTTTCATATCATTATTTAATTATATTTTTCACACCCGCATAGACTAAACTCCCTTACTCGAATCCATGCATAGGTTGTCTGGAAGAGATCACAATTAGTGATAAGACCGCCCTTTGTACCAACTGTTTACATTGTCATTTTTTGTGTTGTTGGTGAATGTACAATAAAGAGTAAAATAAATAAATAAATAATAAATAAACTCTCAGCAATATTGATTACTAGTCTTAACTAGTCGTAAATAAAAGCACGAAGCAATTTTTTTTGTTACAATAACAATCCAACGCGTTTACGTAAGAAACCCACATTTTGAAAAATCTCTCGTGAGATTGGGGGATGGGGGAGGGGTTGAATATAATCTCACGATATCTCACCAGGGGAGGAGGGAGGGACAGAAAATTTAAAAAAACACCTCACGTAGTTTATGGACGCCCCCTAAGTCTGTGCCTATGAGATAAAAAGTACCGACAGATAGACATTTCAGAACGTGTTTAAGTTATTTGACCCATCCACTTCATCACTACTTCTCGTATCCTTCACTCATCCGAAATTTTGCAATGTACATTATTAAGTTGATGAAGTGTTCATGTTAGCTGTGCTCACTTTAGATGAAATAAGGAGTAAGAGAGCCTGGAGATCCGTCGTACAGGGCCTGAACCTACTGCGGACTCCAGCTCTCAAAAAGTTTAGTTTAAGAAGCCGAAACTGTAATTTATATAAACAACTAGCGGTTTCCCGCAGCTCCGCCCGCGGTCTCAACTATTTATTTTCGTGGGGGATACTCACACACCACGTACTGGCGCCGTTGTAGTACATGCTATGTATCAGAGATGGCGCTGTATGTGAAAAATGATTTTCCCATCCTACTTTTCTCTTGAAATTTTTCCTGAATTATCTTTACTACTAGATGAAAACCCGGCTCCACTCGGTTGAAATGTGATTCATGATAGGTACACAGTGTAGGTAAATATTTCTGCAGTCATCGGTTTTCAAGGAATATTAAAGGTAAGCAAGCCATAGATTCGTATAGCTTTGTTCATTGTGTTTAATAAATATAGTAAATAAAAACTGCAATAGTTTTCACATAAATAATTTTTATTTTTTACACACAAATAATAAGTATTAATATTTTCGCGAAACGACAACGACTGAAGAAAAGTTTTAAGTTTTGTTAAGATTCACTCAATGTTTCCGGCAAGACGTTTCGTTTTACACAGTCAAATGAGTCACAGTTCTTTGTGATGGATACTTCTTTGGCGCGACGCACGCGACGTGTTGATTGGTGAGGCGTATATAAGAGCTAGTTTGCAACGGAACATGAAAAAAGCGAAATAAATATTCTTGAACTATTATTTCAAACGCGTTCCGAAACAATTCTGGTCCCAACTATAATGCAACTGTCATACGCCTTGTCAGCACTGTAATCAGCACTTCAAGGAGGTTGTATGATAATAAACTCCTTGAATCACTTTGAGCAGAATTATCTGTTACGGAACGCGGCCTTATTAATTACCCAAGATGGCGACTGCGGTTTTTTTGTTTGTCAGTGCCATTAGAATTTAACGAAATTCTCCATAATCTGAATTTTGCGGATATATGTTGTCGACTCGAAATCAATATTTTTTTATGTTTTGTTATTCATATAAGGTTTCGATCGAGTCTACCGTACCCCTGAACGAAATTATTAATACAGATAAACCTCACGGAGCCCGAGACCTTTCCAACGAATGCAAAACCGTGGAAATCGGTTCGTGCGTTCTGGAGTTATAGCGTCAGGAAGGAAAACCCGACTTATTTTTATATAGTAGATTATGTACTTTTTGAGAGAAAATAAATATCTTCATTCATTCATTCAATTAGCCTTTCAGTATACGAGGATAGGCTCAATCTCAATATTAAAACTATTTTTTCATTCACAGCAAAGCCGATCCTATAAGCCTCCTAACATCGAGCGACGAAGATGACGTCATAATACAGGAACCACACATCGACACCGTCGAGGTATCCGACGAGACCGACGAGGACGACGTGCCACTAGTTAAACTAGTCAAAAAAACACCCCTCAAAAAGAAACTACTAAAAAAAAAGTCAAAAAAATCCAAGAAAGCGGATTTTGATAGTGTAATGTGGAAAATGTTTGATTATTATTGTATGCAGTGCCATTTTGCCACGAATAGCGGTGTTGAATACAACAATCATATGAACGAACATTCTACAGTATTGCAAGTCTGCCCAATGTGTGGGTACACGTCAGCAAGTAAGACTATGTTCAGTCGACATTTGAGAAAACACAGAGAAGAAAAGAAGTTCCGATGCCACATATGTGACTACCGAGCTAAGCACAACATGAGCTTAATATACCACTTGAAGTCCCACGACAGTGCCAACTTAGAGAGTGTGAAGCGCGGTTTTAAGTGTAAAAAGTGCGGGTTCCAATCCGATGTTAAGGCCACAGTGTTAAAACATGTTCGGCTGTGTAGTACCGGTATTAAAAAGTACTCCTGTGATAAGTGTGTGTATGAAACGAAGAGGTGGTCGGATTTGAAGAGGCATTCGTCGAGGAGGCACAAGGAGTTTGTTGGTGACGAAGACTTGGAGGCTGATGGGGACTGGCCGGAATCTTAAGGTACTTCATATGCTCAAACGCTACTCATTTTTAAGACTATTTGTTTCTGAAATGTCGTGTAAATAAATCTCTTCTGCATAGAAGTTGACCCCAACATAGCTTAAGTAAACTGTTGGGGTCGGCTTCCAGTCTTACCAGATTTAGCTGAATACCGTATTTTACAGAGCGACTGCCTATCTGACCTCCACAACCTAATTGAATCTGTATGATGTATGAAAATATTAATCTCATCTTGACATATATAAATTTGATTTAATGTGATCATAATTATATAAAATAACTAAAACTTTTTGCATGCCTTAGTTAAGGTAGTAAGTATAAGGATCATTTTAAACTTGTCATCTCAAACATGTACCTACTTTCTGTGCAAATAAAAAGACTATACTATACTGGGTTACGCAGTATCCCATAGCAAGACTGGTTGTCAGAACTGAAATGACTTAACAACTGTCAAAGATCACTGCATGACAGTCGGGACCAACAAGTTAACGTGCTTTCCGAGGCACGGAGAGGTCACAGTATGATGGTCACCCATCCACGGCTCTACCGCGGCGAGCTCGGCTTAACCTTTATTATACATCAAACTAAACTTAAACAAACCGTTTCTCAGAAACCGTTATTGGGACCCCTGTCATGTGGGAATCTTTTGCTTTTATTCCCATAGTAAGACTGGTTATTACAACCAGTCTTACTATGGGATACTGTGTTACCCAGTAACTGTGGAGGTCAGATAGACAGTCACTCTGTAATACTGGTGCTCATCTATCAGTGCGACTGGAAACCGAGGTAGGGGTGTGGATTATCATGGAAAGTAAAATATATTCAGTCCATAAGATAATGGAAAATATTATATATGATTTTTTTCTTTTATCAAAACAATAAAATTTGACAAAGACAAGGCGCGTCGAAGTTCAGGAGTGAGAGCTTGTGACGTCATATGTAGGCGAAAATAGTAGCCACAAGTGAAGTGGCGAGCCCCCACTCCTTAACTAAAATACTCTGTATCTACGTAGATATTCGTAATTTCGAAAAAGCAAAAAATACGTGTCTAATATTATTTTATTATCTAAAAACCGGACATTAAAAAAAAAAATTCTTCACATGCCTATTTAAAACCTATGCAATAGAAAGTGTAATTATCACTGTAATCAAGCTTCATTGACTAAATCGCCCAAAGTGTCCATACTCCTACAGTTTAAGACTCGAAGCGTGCTTATAATAAAATAAAAAATAAATTTATACAACTTCACATACATTGCTCCGAATTCAAAGTAGCTATAGCACTTGTGTTACGGTATCAGAGACAACGAAGGTACCACAAACACCCAAACGCGAGACAATGTAGAAAAGTGATTTTCTACATTGACTCGTCCGGGGATCGAGCCCGGGACCTCAGAGCTGGCGATACCTTGAAAACCGGTGTGTACGCCACTCGACCACTGTGGTCGTCAAACTGATTCCACCATTTATCACAACATTAAAAGAAATGAAGTATATATTGTTAATAATGATTTTAAAACTATTTGATTGTACATCGTTAATTATAATAATTATGTGGGAGAAAATATTGTATTTTTTAGTAAGGTATGAACGCACCTTTTTGTAAAGAAAGAGATGTATGTGTGTGATTGAGATGGAAAGAAAGGATGACAGGAGGATAAACGAAGACGGACGTACGATGTGACGACGCTGATTTTAAATATAATTCTGTGTACAACTGCTCGAATAGCCGAGTGGTATAGGTCACCACGCTAATTACCACTGTGTGCGATGTGCTGCGGGTTCGATCCCCGCATGGGACAAGCTTTTGTGTAATCCATAAATGCTTGTTCTTGTGTGATCCACAAATGCTTGTTCCAAGTCTGGATGTTCTTTGTGCATGTGATTTGAATGTTTGTGAAACGTCCGCGACACAAGGATTGAATTAATTACGGGTGTTGTTTAAAAAAAATTGGAATATAACTGTTTAATAAAATATAATTCGTTTATTTTGCCACATGATCCCACAGTTATGTGCATTATATTGGATCAATTATGTATATAAAATCTTAAATCATGTGTGTGATGTAATCATTCATTTGTATACATATATTTCATGTCTATGTAAAAATATAAGCATTTATTTTGATAAAATATAAATTGTATTTATTTGAATTATTGTACAAATCACAGAATTATAATAAACTATATCTGAAATTAGCTACTATGTATAAATATACATAGTAGCTAATTTCAGATATAGATTACGTATAAAGTAATTGAATCAAAATTGATTCAATTACTTTATACGTTAATGACATATATAATGTACATACTAAATTAAAATAAATATGAAAATGTTAATAGTGACAGCTATATATTTCAAAAATTTCACATAGGTTCAAGTTTTAATAACCGTAAGCATAAAAAAATATAGTGGCAAAAAATAGTTCCTTTCTCAAGCAATAGACTATCTCTGTACAAAATTTCATTTAAATCGGATCTTTAGTTTAGGTGTGATTGCCTAATACAAAGACAGACAACGTTACTTTCGCATTTATAATATTAATAAGGCCCGCCCGCGTGGGCGTTGGTTATCGCGGAAAATTATAAGCCTTTAGCCTTCTCTAACAAGTGGGCTATCAAACAGTGAAATAATTATTCAAATCTGACCATTAGTTCCTGAGATTAGCGCGTTCAAACAAACAAACAAACGAACTCTTCAGCTTTATAATTTTAGTATACATAAGGAAGTCAGGATTATATTTTTTTTAAAGAATCATATCTATTGTCTCATTGGTGGAAATACCAAGTAAACCTGACGTGACAGTAGCGGACATTTTGAAATCTGTAGCTCTCATTGACGATATATTATTATTCATGTAAATAAGTTTTTGTGACTGCAATTATTATTATGCTCAAAGTCATTACCATTTTTTATTGTTTATAATTATTTAATAATTTAGGCTCATCTAATAAAGGTATATTTTGTATCTTTGTATATTTGTAAATTTGGATGCAAGAGAAAATCCACAAAACGACTTAGGCCCAGTTTTTTTGATCCCGTGTTAACTAAACCAATGGTTAAATATTCTAACTAATGGTTTCAAACTTCGGTAGAACGCGTTTATTCATAAATTTTTATTCTAACAAATGGTTAATTAATTAACTCTTCATTTATTTGACCATTTCATAGACAAACAATTAATTAAAAAACGCCTTTTGAATCCATTAGTTAGCATATTAATTTAACCATTGGTTGAGTTAACTCGGAATCAAAACTAGGCCATATTCGATTTAAAAAAAAATTCTGACACTTAAGTTATTGTGAAGAGCGAAGAGATTGTACTCTTAAACTCTTTTGTATTATTTTAATGCTGTAACTCTTATGGTGTTCAATAAAAAAGATTGTATTCTAGAATTTGACAGCTTAAATTCTACAATGCTTGCTATCGCGTGTTGAAAATCCGCTAGGGTCGCTACTGTCGCTTTAAAAGGTCTATCTGGCAATTTCGACCAATTGCCGGCCAGTAGCTTGTCTCTCATTGGTGGAGAATGACAGATAGACCTTATTTTTATTTCCATTACCATAATGTATATATATAATATATTTAAGGATTCAACGGTTTACTCACGCGCATTCTCGGGATCGCTCGACTAGTTTCAGACTCAATAGGAGTCCTTAATCATGAGCTGACGCGGCGGTGTCGCGAGATAATTATGAATTCGTCTCACGGAAGTTATTATAGTAATATGTCTATATCTGTCATTTGATTACACTAATTGTAAGATTTTCGCTGTCAAATCCTTCGCTTGTCTTTCGCAAGTTAGGTAATACCAGTGCAGGGTCCAAATGTCTATGATTGTTGGACAAATCCTTGCGTGAAGTGTTGTTTTTAGTTTTTTTGTACAACATTTTGTATATTTAGAAGAAATTATGAGAATATTATATTGTTTTGTATATAACAAGCGCAGGTCGCTGTTTTGTAAATAATTATAATTAGTTTTTAAATGACTTAAATGTATTGAGATGATATTTGTTTTCGTCACGTGGCTTAGAGTTGTCACTTCCATGAATTTGAAAGATTCCATTGGCGTTGACGATTGTAGGCAACACTTGTAATAAATAAATTTGGACAATATCACATACATTGCTCCGAATGCAAAGTAAGTAGCTAAAGCACTTGTGTTATGGAATCAGAGACAACGAAGGTACCACAAACACCCAGACCCGAGACAATGTAGAAAAGTGATTTTCTACATTGACCCGTCCGGGGATCGAACCTGGGACCTCAGAGCCGGCGGTGTCTAGGAGATCAGGGGTATTCACAGACATTCAACTAATATGACTAGAACTAATATTAGTCTCAGACAAATTATATTGAAATGAGATAAAAAACTATTCTCTGACGTTTTAAATAAATAATCATTGTTTATCTGTCAAGGGAGTAATTAAGTATAATGTAAATATTTCTACTATATATGAGATAATGTTTGTATGTAGTTTTAATGATTTTATGAAATGTGTGATATCCGCTTCGAAGAAATACATTTTAAGTTAAACCACTTGATTCGTCGATCAATGTTACAAGCTTTCACATGATTGGCTGATCATAGTTTGAGACGTTCTTACTACTACTTTAAACGGATTCTATCGCGGTTTGTTTCGATTTTACCACAAATCCTCGCTTAAGAATCCAAATTCCTGCATAGGATGTTTCGTGAGGCTATTGAGATTAAAAAACATCCTAATTTCAATAGAGAAGATGGCTGGAAGATATCACCTACTTGGGACCCAATAATTCACAACATTAAAACCAAACCCAAGAGCAGCACTGCAGGACACGGTGAGCTCATATTGCGTAGGTCAAGACTTCAAGACACAGTGAGCTCGTATTGCGTAGAACACAAATAAATAATAAAAATAAATGAAGGTAGAACGAGCAACATTGATCATCTCATGTCAAGACAAATACCACCTCAGTCTGCCCGTGACCATGACACCTGCAAAGGCGTTGAAACGTCAGGAACTAAAATCAAAATTAAACCGAGATAAAATCCGTTTAAAAGTAGTTTTATTTCAATTTTCAATTCATATACCTCTCAAAGGAAGTTGTTTTGTTTTTTCGATAGCTTGAAATAGTTGAACTGCTTCAAGCAGTCCGTGCGCTATTGCCACAGCTCGTGCGAGCGATTTTGTCGTACGATGAAACTGTCTATGATCTCATCGCACGGTCGCGTGACCCTCAATAGGACGTTTAGTGGAACAACAGTTTGTGTTAACCCACGGTCGACGATCAATTGTGTCGGACGCGCGATGGCAATTCGACTTGCGCCTAAACTTTTTTCTAGGTATATATTTGTACGTCATACCTATTATCATTGAAGATAAGCGACATACGAAGCAAGTTTTGTACATATAAAATTGATTGCTCGAAGCGGACCCAATTTAATACAGGATAAATTTAAAAGGAGTGCGTATATTCTACGAGGTGCATAAAACTAAGTCACGTGACCTGTCACTTTGTATGAAAAGTTCATTTTCCATTTTGATTTTTCGACCAATGTTCCTTTGAGAAGTTGTTCAGTTTTTTTGCACCTGATTACTTCGTTGAATATACGCTCTTTTTAAATTAATCCTGTATATTATGAATGTGTTTTTGATATTACTATTTAATTAATGTGTAAAAAAATAATCTCGGCGAATGCTAGAACTGAATGTAAATATTTAACAATAATTATGAACGATGTAAATATTTTGATCATTTTGCAGACGTGTAAATAAATGAATTTATTGATGTCATTTTGTGTTTTTTTTTCGACTTAATGTATTGGCTTAGGAAAATAAACGTGGACAACATCACATATATTGCTCCTAATCCAATGTAAGTAGCTAAATCACTTGTGTTATGGAATCAGAGACAACGAAGGTACTACAAACACCCAGACCAGAGACAATGTAGAAAAGCGTTTTCTACATTGTCTCGTCCGACGATCGAACGCGAGACCTCAGAGCTAGCGACACCATAGAAACCAGTTTGTATGTCGACACCGGAGGTCGTCCTATGTCAACTATGCCGCCATTATATACCTACACTTATAGCCGAGACAAAAATATCCATTTATCAATCTTAACGTAACTGTGGAGGTCAGATAGACAGTCGCTCCAGGAGCGGTCGCAGCCTGAAATTTTGAAGGGGGTCACTCACTACATTAATAAAAAATAGGGATCTCTTTATCTTGAATCTTTACAATAAACCGACAAATTACATTTTTAAAATATTGTTATACAATCTTTATCATTACGACGGATATCGATTTTGCTAGGATTACCAAAACTACGTAGTTCGGTTCATCTAAACTAGATGCCACCTTTGGGGAGGGGGGGGGGGGCATGTCTCCTGTGACCCCCCACCCTTCGGACCGCGCCTGAGTCGCTCTGTAATACTACTGCTCAACTGGTTTTGGAAATTTTGACACAAATAAAACAATATTAAAATAAGTACTTAATTTATTACAAAAAATAAAATACAAAATGTCTTACGTCTACTTACAATAATCTCCTCACCGGTCAGTCGTCACCAACGTATAGTATGTCAATTGTCTTTTCTCTTGTACTTACAAATGAATTAGATCTAAATAAATGTTATGAAATATAATCTCTTGCATTGTCAAAGTTTGTTTAAATTAAGGAATTCAAAATGCCTTACGTAAGTGAATTCTTATTCAAACAAATAAACACTGGGAAAATCATATTTAGGACCGATTTCACAGGTGCTGAACGCGATCAGTTGACTGGCTTCAGATGGGCTTCAGAAATAGAAACATTAATTGTCAAAATTTTCGTTCCAGTGACGTGTAATAGACGTATCAAACAAAACGAACTCGTCGACTTTTTTTTAACTCGATGAAATTAGTGCCGTTTTGGAACGCAGTTTTTATACCTATACAGTGAAATCGCGCCCTAAATTCCTTTTTTTAGATGAAATATTATACAATAAGACAAAGATTCTGTATATAAAATTAATAATAAACCTACATTCAATAAAATACCTTGAATGAATTTAAACTTACCTAATGAGATTGCGACAATTCTAAGTATTATTTTAAAAGGCAAACACCTATTTTTACTTGAAATTGGAAAAGAAGAACGAATCTTAAAATGGCCGTTAGCTATTTTATTGTAGGTTTAATTTAATTTACTTTTCTATACCACGTAAAAATAAGTTTGTTATTTATAATTTGCATTTATTTCTGCTATCACGTTATTAAAATTGGTGTTTTTTACGCAGCATTGATTTACGAGTGTCTGTCGTGACGCCATTTTGAATTTCGTATGATTTTCTTAGCAGATAGCTGGCTTGTTGGGCGCTACGCGACAGACAACCTTCTTGAGGTCTGTGAAAGCTTCGTCTTGGACTGCCTGGTCGAATTTCTGGAAACAAAAATAATAAAGAGTAAAAAAAAGATTGTGTGGTTTTATGAAACCACGGTAAAAGTGAAACTTTCACATTATAGATATTTAACTAAAAATTTTTGGAATAATATTCCAATAAGGGTATAAAAGTAATATGAGTAAATAGTCTATACACTACACGGTCAGCTGATGGAACTATAGACGCCGCCATATTGGCTCGGCTGCTCTGACGAGCGCCTCTCACTGTATCCCTACTCCGCAGCCGACCGTCACGCGAAAACCAAAAAATTTGAAACGATGTAATAAAAGTTTCACTTTAAAAAGTTGGTTGATTGACACAAACCTCATTGATGACGATGGTGGGCACGAATCCCAGCGGCCTCTGTACGGAGTCGGTCTTGTCTCCGTAAGCGGCCAGCAGGTTGTCTCCCTGCTCCGTGGACGCGCACTTCTTCAGCTTCACAGACTCCGACTGCTTGTTCACTTGGTTGAGGCACTGCAGAGAAAGACATGTTATTGTTTGGATAATGGCCGAATACTCAAACGAAAATCAATTTTAAGCCGCCGTTAACTCTCCCGAGTTTTCCCAAGAGAGAAAGAAATGCTATACCGTGTCGATGGACTTGTCAGGGTTGGCTTGTCCCATGAGGCAGATGACGAGCTCCATCTTCTCCGTATCCTGCAGGCTGCGGTCCTTCAGGATGCATGACTGGATCTACAAATCAAGACTTTGTTTAATTTGTGGTAAATGCTAGAAAAAGACCTACCTAGACCTAGAGATCTACTAGAAAAAGACTTAGATAAAATTATAGTTAACACATGGCACAAAAAAATGGACTCAGAGTTAGTTGCTTACAATGACAGTTGTCTTAAAATATTGTCAACTAGCTTCAGCCCGCGACTTCGTCTGCGTGGACCTTAGAATTAGGGTCTAAAGCTTCGCTCTTTACCAATTTTTAATCTTCCCACGAGAACTATTTGAAAGTTCGGTATAGAAAGTACATGTCTTTTTCCATAGCATAGGTGACATGCATAGCAAATTTTAAGGCTGTCTGCCCGCGGCTTATATTGTAAGCAATTTTCAATTTTCCCTCGGGAATGTCTATGTCTATGCTCTTTTCCATGTCAAAGGCTACATACATGCCAAATTTCATCCAAATCCGTTTAGCCATTTTTGCGTGATTGAGTAACAAACATCCAAACATCCACACTTTCACATTTATAATATTAGTAGGATTAATCATTCACACATTATTCAAGTTTCTTTAAAATAATCTTAATGGGAGGAGATAACTGGAATCATATCTATTGATAGTATTTTAATTGCACCATGGCATTTTATTCAATCAAAATCAATTGATTGTCAATTGTAAATAGTTCAAACTAGCATTGTTAATAACTTCAACGTATGCATCGCTATAATGTCGTAGCGTAACGTTGTAGTTTCCTAATTGTCCTTTAGAACATAATAATTGTTAATGATATATATACTCTTTGATTATAATGATCTAACTATAACACCATATAACACAATGACGCAAGCAGATGTCTGGTGCATTCATTCTGAGCCACATTGAAGCAATTATGATGTTATCGTCATCATACAATAAATTATTTACTTGTGTACATTATATTTGTAACTGTTCTAGTTTTTTTTTTAACTGAATACAAAGGGAACTATAGATCTGGCGATAAGGTGACGTTCATTTTTTTTTATATTTATTTGAATTTTTGCTATTTGCTACATGTCGTACTAAGTAGATTATTATTGAATATTTATTTATCCTACTAATATTATAAATGTGAAAGTGTGGATGTTTAGATGTTTGGATGTTTGTTACTCAATCACGCAAAAACGGCTGAACGGATTTGGATGAAATTTGGCATGAATGTAGCCTTTGATAAGGAAAATAACATAGACTTTTTATCCCGATTCTTGATGTAGTTCCCGAGGGAAAATTTAAAATTGTTGACGAGCTAAGCCATGGGCAGACAGCTTATAAATTTGGTATTTTTATATATTACAGCGCAAGCTATAACGGGTGAAAATTTTGGATTTTTGGACCCAATTCTAAAGTCCACGCAGATGAAGTCGCGGGCAGAAGCTAGTTAAAAATAAATGTATGCTTCAAGCGGTCTACCACAGATAGCGAGTCAAATGATGTTTCTGCATACTCTGTGACATGTGTAATTTAAATTATTCACGTCTAGATGGCTAGCTATTTTATTATTATTGTGTAGTCTTAAACGAGTGCGTCTCGGGACACTCAACAGAAGTGATAACTTATGTGAAAGGACTAACCTCTGAATAATGTTACACATATTGTGCTACTAACAAATGGATCAATGTTATCTGATTAAATAAATGTAATTATTTAATCAGATAACATTGATTATATTATACTTATCTAAGTTGAAGTATACGGCAGCAGTAGGCAGGGTCCTCCTCGCCCGCCTACTGCTGCCGTCTGCGTGACAGAAAGGGAAGCCTGACGTCAAGAAACGTCATTTTAATAATCTAATGGCTCTTGGTGGTGTGTTGGTATGTAATATAGTTACCTTATTGCCGTAGCACTCATCAGGTCCGTGGTGACAATTGAACTGCCATTTTCCGTTCACTTTGTCGTGCTGTAAATGAGGAATTACCATTAGATTTCACAACACAAAAAAATTAAAAAATTAAATGAAAAAAACTGAACAAGTGCGAGTCGGATTGGCCCACCGAGGGTTAATTACAAAGTCTAATAATAATGTTTTGTCAAAAATATACAGAATTATATTTTATGGAGTGCGTTCAATCTCTTCATACAAACATAAGTCACGTGACCTGTCACTTTGTATGTAAACTTCATTTTCAATTTTAAGATTTCGACCTATGTTCCTTGAGGAAAGTGATTCAATTTATGCACCTGATTACCTCGTTGAATTTGCGCACTCCATAAAAAATACTCCTGTATAGTTTTGCTGTACCCAATTGTAATTTAAGACTGCTAAATTATAAGGGTTCCGCTTTCAGAATGATTTTGAGAATGCTATTTTTTCTTCTTCTAATCATTGATGTCCATTCAATAACATAATATGTGACGGATTGGATGCAGACATTTAAGCTAGCATCACGCCACGCAGTGGTATCATTCATAACTTAATATTTATATCTTAACATAGCATCAAACATATTCACTCCCGCTGTATGTGACTTAGATCTTTAAAACTACGCCACGGATTTTAATACAATTTATAGACATGTAGTAAGATGTTACACATTAAATAAATAATAATAAATGTGGACAACATCACTTATTGATCCGAATCCAAAGTAAGTAGCTAAAGCACTTGTGTTATGGAATCTGAGACAACGAAGGTACTACATACCACAAACGCCCAGACCCGAGACAATGTAGAAAAGTGATTTTCATCATTGACCCGTTCGGGGATCGAACACGGGACCTCAGAGCTGGCAGCATCGACACCTTGAAAACCGGTGTGCACGCCGCTCAACCACGGAGGTCGTCAATTATATAGTCTCTCTTTGTAAATATATGACAAGTGTGTCAGTTTAGGAATATATTAAAAACTAGCTGCCCGGACAGACGTCGTTCTGTCAAAAGTAAATTAATTAAGGTAATTCCCGAGTTTAGGAACAGTTTTTTTTTTTTAAATGTTTTTCATGTTTTTCACCTTTTAAACCTTCCCTGGACCTCCACGAACATTTCAAGATCAAAATCAGCTAAATCGGTTCAGCCGTTCTCGAGTTTTAGCGAGACTCACGAACAGCAATTGATTTTTATATATATAGATAGATAGATAGATTAAAAATAAGTTGCTTACCGTGCTCTTGCCGTACGGGACTAGTTTGACCTTGACGACTCCTCGGAAGTCCCTCCAGACCGGCGCCAGCTGCGACGTGATGAACCTCTTGCTGTCGGGGCAGAGGGACTCGTAGTAGACTGCTATTTTCACCTGGAACACGGGACATAATAAGGTCTACTGTGTTCTACTACGGTCTTCCGTCAATAGAATTTGTGAAGCGGTAGCAAATGGCTGGGACGTCGCACTTGCAATCATATGGTTGCTGGTTCGAATCGTGACGCATTTAGCTTAGCATGAGGGGTTAACAAGAATACTAGTAATGTGCGACTCACATTGTTTGTGGCCGTAAAAAGGATATTAAATTTTATTGCTTTGTAATAAAGATGAAAGAGAAAGGTGTTAATGGTTAAATATCTATTATTTTGTGTGAATGGTTGATCGCAATCTCGTTAAGTCTTTTATGAAATCATGAGAATGACGAGTAGGTATGGATGTTCAATTGTACACTATTATTCATGTTTTGTTTTGCTTAAATTTTGTATGTTTCAAATAAAGTTGTGTTAGGTTTCCATTCACACCAACACCAACTTAGACAATGTACATTTCGACAACGAAATCGCTTAAATGACATTAAATGTATGGAAATGACATTTCCCTTCGATAAGTCACATGACTTAAACCTGTCACTTTCATACATTTGAGCGATTCGATCAGCGATAATAGAAATGGACCTTATCTAAGGGAGCTGAACTCCATCATCACAGAGCGACTGTCTATCTGACCTCCACAGTTACTAGGTAATACCACAGTATAAAAACATACAGTAGGACGACGCCTTTGATCTCCTTGTAAATGCCGACAATGTGTAGAAATTGTCGCAACAGCCAGGGTTGTCTCAAGTTAACAATATTTATTTAAATTTATTTTTGATCAATATTATTTAATAATTATTATTTAATAATATTATAAGTATAGATAATGTTGATCTAAAATAAAAAAATAAATCAAATTTATTTTTGATCAACATTACTTAATAGTTATTATTTAATAATAACGTTTATCTAACATAAAAAAAAAAAAATTGTTACAATAATTAACAATAGCGAGATACACAATTTGTAAAACAGTAACTATTATGCAAATGTGCTTCGTCTATGGTCACACATGCAAAAATTCCAGATTGAGACTGAGACGAACACATGTAATTTCATTTAGAGAAATGTCCTCCATCTTGGATCAGGAACTCTTGCGCGATAGACATTTCCGCGAAAGCTTGACCTCATTTTTATTTTCAGTGACCTCGCAAATCTTAAAAATGACTTATTACAAAAAAATGTATATTTTTCTCGGCGCCATCTTGGATTTCAATTTCGACCCCATAATCGTTTTTAGCGACCTCGGGTACCATGAAAATGACACCCATGATAAAAAAAATGTATTCTTTTTCGACGCCATCTTGGATTCCAATTTCGACCCCATAATCGTTTTTAGCGACCTCGGGTACCATGAAAATGACACCCATGATAAGAAAAATGTATACTTTTTCGGCGCCATCTTGGATTCCAATTTCGACCCCATAATCGTTTTTAGCGACCTCGGGTACCATGAAAATGACACCCGTGATGAAAAATTTGCAAATTGTCGTCGGCGCCATCTTGGATTCTAATTTCGACCCCATAATCGTTTTTAGCGACCTCGGGAACTATGAAAATGACACCCATGACGAAAAATTTGCAAAATTTCCTCGGCGCCATCTTGGATTCTAATTTCGACCCCATAATCGTTTTTAGCGACCTCGGGAACTATGAAAATGACACCCATGCCGAAAAATTTGCAAAATTTCCTCGGCGCCATCTTGGATTCTAATTTCGACCCCATAATCGTTTTTAGCGACCTCGGGAACTATGAAAATGACACCCATGCCGAAAAATTTGCAAAATTTCTTCGGCGCCATCTTGGGTTTTAATTTCGACCCCATAATCGTTTTTAGCGACCTCGGGAATCATGAAAATGACACCCATGACGAAAAATTTGCAAATTGTCGTCGACGCCATCTTGGTTTCTTGGCACCTATTTTAATAGAATTATTTTATATTTATTATTAAAACAAAAAGAACTAAACTAACACCAGATAGCCCTGAAAGTTAGCTCCCGAGCTACTAACAAGTTAATGTATGCAGCTCGGGAGCGCCCTTCCCCCGTCTCGCCCCTCGCACCCCGCACGATTGCCCTGTCTAGACGTCTTCGTCGAACGACTGTATGATGTTAAGACTGTGGTAATACAGTATCCCATAGTAAGACTGGTTGTCAGAATTGTAATGACTTAGCGACTGTCAAAGATGATCGTATGGTAGGTAATTTTTGTGTACCTTTTGTTCATCTCCTTTCTTGTTCTTCGCCGACACTCCGTAACATAACGCCACCAAACACAGAACTGCTAAGGTCTTCATTTTGTTCTGAAACAAGGACAAAATATTAAATTACTAACTGTGTTGATATGACACAGTTTGAACGGCTTCACTATTCGTGCGCGTACTCACTAGGCGTTATAGTTATACCTGTATCGTATTATAACTATATCGTACCCATATAATATATAATTCATTGGTATTTTCCGTCCGGTATACTTTAGTAATTTAAATCATGACGCCTAAACTCTGACCTTGTCACCGCGCACCGGTAACAAGGTATCCCTTCGAAGGGCCAGTTGTCAAAATTTTAGGGACTGACAGACTGCTCATATAGAATGTACACTACATTCTCTATCTTCTTCTAATTGTGCGTATTAGAAAGAGATATAGTACATTTAGTAATGCAGTTGACTTGCCCGATTGGTGATCCGTGACACAATACCTGCATTAAATACGTTATAACGTTAACCGCAAATTTTTTAGGGTTCCGTACCTAAGTAATATCGTATCAATCATTTACTCGAAAAACAAAACTTAAAATTGTGCTATTTTTGTTTATAATACGTTTCCATCAATAAACCTTGTAAAGTTAAGGTGATCTTGGATGACTGACCATTCATTTGCAATCGGAGACCTTCCAAATCCTTTGGAAAAATACATGAACTGTATAACCAGCTCTACCGACCTCTTTCCGGTTTTGTGATAAACTTTTTTAGGTAATGATGAAGTGGTTTAAATGATAGTAATAGAACTATAGAACACCACTTAATTTTTATTTTTATAATAACTTCCGTTAGACGAATTCATAATTATTTAAAGATTCAACGGCTTACTCACGCGCATTCTCGGGATCGCCCGACTAGTTTCAGACTCGATAGGAGTCCTTAATCATGAGCTGACGCGACACCGCCTCAAGAACTCCTATTGAGTCTGAAACTAGTCGGGCGATCCCGAGAATGCGCGTGAGTAAGCCGTTGAATCTTTAAATAACCACTTAAATTTCCTTCCGATTTTCAATGCGTTACCGAATTAATAAAATTTTGGGTCCGTACTTCAGCTTATGAACAAACGTTAAGATAAATGAGCCAGTGGGGTTACAGCACACCTGAGATAGATGAGTGTGGCATGTCTCCTCAAAATACGGCCCATTTAATGAACTGCAAAGAGTGATCCACCAGCTGCACACACGAGGACCTGTACAACACTGCCGACAACGATGTCTGCGTGACTAAGAACTACCTCTATTGGTAAGTAGCATTTCTGAAAGGCTAACGATGAAAAAAATCGCTCGAATGACCTTATATTCATGGAGACGACATTTGTTTTCGATAAATCATATGACAAGGATCTTATTCAGTAAGGCCCAGCCCCCCTAGCCAAGTGACATTTCTACAAGCGTTAACGATGATAGAATTCGCTTAAATGACATTAAATGTATGAAAGTGACAAGTCTAAGTCACGTGACTTATCAAAAGCAAATGTCATTTCCATACATTTAATGTCATTTAAGCGATTTCTATCATCGTTATCGCTTGTAGAAATGTCACTTGGCTAGGGGGGCTGTTTTTTTATCCCTTTTTTATAACTCAACCAATGGTTAAATATCCTAAATCAAACTTCGGTAGAACAAGTTTATTCATATTTTTTTATCGTAACAAATGATTAAATAATTAAATCTTAGATTTATTTAACCTTTTGATTGACAAAAAAACGAGAGTTACCGAAATTTCAAATCATTAGTTAGCCATTGGTTCAGTTAACTAGGGATCAAAAACGGGGGGGGGGGGTTGGTGGGCTTAGTCAAAGCGGTTAACGTGGTGTTACGTGTAGTGTTAAAAGAGGCTCTATCTCTGTCGAATTACTATATTTAGTAAAAGTGTTTTTTGGACTTGGAGAATTTGTATTATACAGAACCCGTTCAGTACAACTGTTCGCGTTTATCAGTATTCGAAGTAAAAACAACACATTGTTTGGCGTGTATTATACAATACAAACGTTACGTGAAGCAGTTTTTATGATATTTTGCTTCGTATGAGATTGCATGTATGTATGTATGTATGAGAATGGTGATCGAGTTACATGTTGCAACTGAGGGTTATAACAAAGTTTTAACTTTTTAAGACAGAGAACGACGCCCGCACTAAGGAATTTAATCCTTGTGTCGCGGGGGTTTCACACACATTCAAATCACATGCACAAAGAACACCCAGACTTAGAAAAAGTATCTGTGGATCACAAAAATGCTAGTCTCATGCGGGGATCGAACCCGTAGCAAATCGCGCACAGTGGTAACTAGCGTGGTGACCTATACCACTCGGCTATCCGTGCAGTCAAATTGACAATCCTATTTAAATCTTATACAATGTAAAAACCGGTACCGTGTTTTCTGCCTACCCTGTTAAGATATAATCTTGATGCTATACACATACAAGAGAGTGAGGTCTCAATACAGCACTTCATACTTTCTATTTGTTGACACGCTTGGGTCAAGCCGTGACCTGCTCCACAAGTTATAGGCGAAGAGCGATTTTCTCTGATCATCTTCAAGATCCGGAAGAACCGGCCAAGTGCGAGTCGGACTCGAGCATTGAGGGGAACCCTCGGTGTCCGAGTACAAACCTTAGTTTAAAATTACCAAAATATTTTTATTAAATGATGTAAGTAAATACGTTATTCAGCTAAATCCGGTAAGACTGGAGGCCGACCCCAACATAGCTTGGGAAAAGGCTAGGCAGAAGAAGATGTAAGTAAATAAAAATTTACGGTTTTAGCCATTTTTCTTTATCTGTGCGTTGTTTCGTACCAAATTTCAAGATTCTGAGTTCACGGGAAGTACCCTGTAGGTTTTGATTCCCTTGCGAGTGTCGAAAATTTGCGACATAAACGGTTGTATCTATTGAAATAAAACTACTTTATTTAAAACGGATTCTATCGCGGTTTATTTTGATTTTAGTTCCCGACGTTTCGACGCCTTTGCAGGTGTCATGGTCACGGGCCGACTGAGGTGGTATTTGTCTTGACAGGGGTATATATAGTGTTGCTCGTTGCTCGTTCTACCTTCATTTATTAATTATTTTGTTCCGACCTACGCAATATGAGCTCACTGTGTCTTGAAGTCTTGCAGCGCTGCTCTTGGGTTTGGTTTTAATTTTGTGAATTATTGGGTCCCAAGTAGGTGATATCTTCCAGCCATCTTCTCTATTGAAATTAGGATGTTTTTTAATCTCAATAGCCTCACGAAACATCCTTGGTAGGAATTTGGATTCTTTAGCGAGGATCTGTGGTTTATCAAATCTAATATAGTGACTGGAGCCTTCTGCATGTTCGGCGACTGCAGACTTCGTTGAGCGGCGGTGTTTTACGTCAGCTATGTGTTCTTTTACGCGGATCCCTATACTTCGTTTAGTTTGACCAATGTAAGAGAGGCCACAGTCACAATCTAGTTTATAAACTCCTGCATCTTGTAGAGGTATGTGACACTTGACAGATGGTAGGGATTGACTAATCTTCTTAGGCGGCTTGAAGTATGTTTTGATTGAAGCTCGCTTCGGGATGTAGCCAATCTTGTCTGTGACTCCTCTGACATATGGTAGTACAGCAGGTATACGGTCGACTGTGGCTGGTTTCACTCGGTTTCTGTGACGGGGCCGTGGAATCTGGAGCTTGTTGTCTCGCAATACTTGCTTGACGTGTTGAAGCTCAGCGGCAAGGTGTCTGTCATCACAGATTCCGTGTGCTCTCTGAAACAAAGATTTACCCACGGTAGCTAACTGTGTTGGATGGTGGTGAGATTCACCGTTCAGATATCTGTCTGTATGGGTGTTCTTGCGATACACAGTGTGACTTATAGTTTGATCAGGATTACGGTGCACTAATACATCTAAGAAGGCTAGAGATTTATTTTCCTCCAACTCCATAGTGAATTGAATTTTGTTATTAATGGAGTTGAGATGATTTAAAAATCATTTAAATCAATTAAATGATTTGAAGAGATGAGATGAACGGTGAATCTCACCACCATCCAACACAGTTAGCTACCGTGGGTAAATCTTTGTTTCAGAGAGCACACGGAATCTGTGATGACAGACACCTTGCCGCTGAGCTTCAACACGTCAAGCAAGTATTGCGAGACAACAAGCTCCAGATTCCACGGCCCCGTCACAGAAACCGAGTGAAACCAGCCACAGTCGACCGTATACCTGCTGTACTACCATATGTCAGAGGAGTCACAGACAAGATTGGCTACATCCTGAAGCGAGCTTCAATCAAAACATACTTCAAGCCGCCTAAGAAGATTAGTCAATCCCTACCATCTGTCAAGTGTCACATACCTCTACAAGATGCAGGAGTTTATAAACTAGATTGTGACTGTGGCCTCTCTTACATTGGTCAAACTAAACGAAGTATAGGGATCCGCGTAAAAGAACACATAGCTGACGTAAAACACCGCCGCTCAACGAAGTCTGCAGTCGCCGAACATGCAGAAGGCTCCAGTCACTATATTAGATTTGATAAACCACAGATCCTCGCTAAAGAATCCAAATTCCTACCAAGGATGTTTCGTGAGGCTATTGAGATTAAAAAACATCCTAATTTCAATAGAGAAGATGGCTGGAAGATATCACCTACTTGGGACCCAATAATTCACAAAATTAAAACCAAACCCAAGAGCAGCGCTGCAAGACTTCAAGACACAGTGAGCTCATATTGCGTAGGTCGGAACAAAATAATTAATAAATGAAGGTAGAACGAGCAACGAGCAACACTATATATACCCCTGTCAAGACAAATACCACCTCAGTCGGCCCGTGACCATGACACCTGCAAAGGCGTCGAAACGTCGGGAACTAAAATCAAAATAAACCGCGATAGAATCCGTTTTAAATAAAGTAGTTTTATTTCAATGTCTAATATTCGCGTAAACCTCAGAAAACAATACGGTTGTATCTATTTATTGCGTTGGCTTAGAAGTTTCATTTTTTCACAGCTCCAAGGGACAGTAGACCTGAGTATTTGATATAAATTTACGCTTTATACCTCCACGCGTTCCTGAGAAAAAGGGTCTTGAACTCTTGACGGATGGACGGACAAAAAAGTTTAAATCCTATAAGGGTTCTGTATTTTTCTTTTGAGGTACGGAACTCCAAAACAACGTCTAGTTACATTAAGAACTTCAACATTTTAAGGCCTTTTACCACGAACCCGCTTGTAGCTTATCACTTAAACTGTTTTAAAAACAAGTTTCTATACAACATGACAGTATGACCACTTACCCGCTAGGTCCCTAACTGTACGCATGTTTTCTGTCCATACAATAGCATATATTATCATGTATGCACGTTTTATGTATGAATAGATAAACCGCTTTCTTATATAGTTTTATGGATTTTAAATGGGCAATTGTGAACACGCGAATCAAATTTGCAATGAATTTTAAAATTTATGATAGTAATATCTTTGGTTTTGGTTTGGTTGACGGGCCTGTTGGTCAAGTAGTCAGTGACCCTGTCTGAGCCGGAGGTCGTGGGTTCGATTTCCACCCAGGACAAATCTTTGTGTGATGAGCACGATCATTTATAAAGATTTGTAAAGACAAAGAGATTGTTACATGCCTGGGTTTGAACTTTTGAACACGCACCCATGTATCCGGTAATTGAATCGCTAGGCCACCACGACAGTTGTGAAGTGATTATAAAAGTATAAACGCATTAACATTTGCCGGGAGTTTATTGCTCCGTAAAGCTCTTAGGAAACAGTGAATGGTGTCTGAGTACTGCTTATTTATAATTGGCCTTCAAAAAGCTAAAAACCTTCGTGACCAATCAGTCTGCCAAAAGTCAAGAATACATTTATCGGTCGAGCCATTTCGGAGGAGTTTAGCTACAAACACCGTGACACGAGAATTTTATATATTAGATAATACCAATAAATGCCCCTTTGCTGGAGATCTTCTCATATACAGAAGGGACAATCATTGATCACCACCACAGAAATACAAACAAGATTCTTTTTTATCTTTATTACTTCACTACGCTTGCACATTGCGGGTTGACGATTTCAGATTCCATTATTAGAATCCAGGTTTCGTCACAATGTTCTCCTTCACCGATGGTCAATGAAATCTTAGAATAATTAAAAAAGTACGTATATCCCTTGTAAAAGCCACATCGCTACTTGCCTGTAGTAGGTTCGAACGTGCAACATCCAGTTCATGGGAACTTAGTTTTCAATTTAAAATCGTGTTGTGTGAACTAAGATGTCACTTAAGACTGGCAACACAAAACAAAGGCAAGAATAATGACAAACCAGTCCGTTTTGTAACAGCTCACAACCGACACAACTGGGTCAGCTTGTGGTCGACACGAACTTGTAACGAATACTACCTTGAATTGTAAGATCTTGTTAATTTAGATAATTGTTTAAGTACTATTAATTTTATCATAAATTTAGATGTATTTCTTTCAAGGGCTGACTAATTACCGTTGCTCGAGAGCCTTCGCTTGCTTTGTTGTCGGTTACCGCGGTAAACAGTACAGGACCTACCCTTTGCTCTTTCTTGGGATTCAAGGTAACTTCTTTGGCAAGTTTCATTAAAATCGGTTTACCAGTTTAGGCATGAAGGCTTAACAAACAGAAAAACATTTACTTCCGCATGTATAATATTCCTATAAATTGATGTCGGTTTTTATATTAAAAACTAAGAATTACGATGTCGACACATACTTGTCTTTTGTAATATGTAAAATGAATGAATGAATTTATTACACAAAAGCATTACAAAAAAAATAGGTAGGTTCTTAAAAAGGTGACAAATATTATTGTCGATCACCACCTATAAAATGACGACATATATTTAGCACAAACAACGGCATAAACATGGCGACGGCGAAAGATATTGTTGACTTTTGTTGTAAAAATATCTTACCTTTGCAATTAAATTCACAAAAATATTAAAAATACTACGCATAACTTTTTAAACTTTCCTCGAAAACCACATAAAACACACGATTTATTTTTAAATCATTTGACATTAAAAATGGCGGGATCCAATATGGCGGTTTTGACAGCTAACAGACAACTGAAGTATTTTAGTATTGTCGTCTCCAGTTGATAATATTTGACCTGAGATGCTCTATCTTGAGGTTATCAGCCTTAATTGTTGTATACTTAATGTATTATTAGCCTACATTATCAAGGAAGAAAGAATTATTTGTCGTGAGTCAATACTTACGCGGCGAAACAATATTTTTGTATTATTTACATTACTGGCTGCGAAAAGCAGTTTTTTCACGCTAAGTTTCCGTCGCTTTGTACCTATCTGATAATTGAATAAGCTTAATTGTGCTTTATTTCAGCTACGGACCCGTTTAGTAGGTTTTGCGTGAAACAGTAACAAAAAACAAATTAAAAACAATAAATTCATAAATCCACACAAACTTTTTTTTTTAATCTTACTAGCTGTGCGGGTCGCACATTACTAGAATTCTTGTTAACCCCTCGTACTAAGCTAAATGCTTGCGTTGTAAGTGGGTTCACGTGGGTAGGTCAAAGGGTAGGATTCGAACCGACAACCACTCAAACAAATGATCTCAAGTCCGACTAAGCACCGCTTCAAACTGTCTTCCAAAATTTTTAGTATTCGATTTCAGAATGCTATTTACACGAATACCAGATATTTTAGCTCTATCCGAGTTTAACACTGGCCAGAATTCCAAATTGCCAACCACAATTAATCACATTTTATTTGCTGTATTTTTCGGTGTTGCAACTAAACTGCAAACAAAAATTATTTTTACTTCATAAGCGAAATATACGAGAAATAATCCTTATAAGAAGAATTTATGTATAAACTAAATAAAAAACTTCATAAAGGAAACCGTAATTAAAAGATATCGTGAGAATTAATAATATTTATCCTTTCTCTTTAAACTAGAACATTCCTACAATTATAATTGGCACCATTAGTTTAAATACGTCATTTAATAAAATTTAATTCACATTTCTTTGTACATTTTAAAGTCTGATTCTAAAAATATAAACTAGTTTAATATAAATCAAATGAAATAAAATCATTTCAGTATATTGTTTTCTGAGGTATTACGCGAATGTTAGACATTGAAATAAAACTACATACTTTTAAACGGATTCTATCGCGGTTTATTTTGATTTTAGTTCCCGACGGTTCGACGCCTTTGCAGGTGTCATGGTCACGGGCAGACTGCTCGTATTACAATCATTTAAGTATTAAAAAAATAACAAGTTTATTAACTGTGTTTTAACACAACTTTGATAGATAAAGAAACTGTATCGCAAAATGTTGAATCAATTAACGGTTTATTACAACCGGTTTTTCGAAAAGGTGATCAAACGTGAAATTGGTTATAATGTCTAACCCAAAATCATTTGCTGTAAAATAATTGGTAGTATTTTTATCAACTAGTGGCTAAGTATAAGACTTACGGTTTGACAGATAACAGTGGTAAACTATGTATGGGTGACCATTTGTAAACATACCGAAAGGCGAAACCCCTCTGTGCCTCGGTAAGCATGAATATCTAGGGTGTCAGCTACCTCCATACCAAATTTTATCAAAACCGGTCCAGCCGTTTGAGCATGAGGGCTAACATACACACACAAATTTTCGACTAGTTATGTTTTATGTGTGGATTATTCGAAGTTCCACAAAATGATTAAAATTAATAGCTGATCCAGCAAACGTTGGTCTGCCAGGTCTGCCATATAAAAATCTGGAGAGGAACACCCCTATCACTTAGGGGTGTGAAAAAAACCTTACCTCCTATTCTCAGACCAAATAAATACTCGCAAAGTTTCATAACAATGGGTCAAGCCGTTTCGGAGAAATATTTGTTTGTGACATGAGAATTCGCTGCAATAAATCTTAGAGTAGGTACGTGCAAATTGCAACAACCTACAAGTGTTCACCGGTAGGGTCAATATTCTTAACTGTGCGCGCATTGACCCACTTCGACCAATTGACTTGTGACGGGGTCACGTGACACACAGCTGATTGTACGACACTCATATATCACACACCTTGTATATTTGAAAGGGTAAGCAGTTGTAAATGTGGCGTCAATTTGAATGAAATTTAACATGTAAAAAGGAAAAGCTGTAGTTTGTTTATTCTTTTGGTTGATCGCCCTGATCTCGGTAAAAAATGGTGCAATTTGTCAAATTATTTTAGTGTTAGAAAGCCCATTTTTCGGAGAAGGCTATTGGGTACTTTTTTTGGTGGTTTCCTCTGGCAGTGCTTCCGTTCTCGTAGAATTCCGGTAATGGCAAAATTTAAATTATTTTCTCAACAAACGAAATGACATTGAGCCCGTATTGTTCCAATGAACGTACCTTTTTTGTTTGTTAATGCAACAAAGTAGCTACCTACTAAATGTTATCCAAAAAGAAGCTTACGAAATTACGTCACTGAAAAGCGCATTCAAATCGCTGTATTCATTTCTGATAGCGCGCACAATAGCACAGAAAAACAAACTGAAGTCTTTGCAACATTTTATTATATTATTATGTATAGATTTTTATAATATGTACTTGGCTATCGGTGTACCTACAGTACGTAATGTGAAACCTTAAACCAAGTACATTTAAACATTGCAAAATCATAATACGAGGTCACCATGGACAATCAAATACACACACTTATGCAAATAAACCAACATAACAAATTACAATGGCGTCGCATTTGACATAAAAAACGTATGAAGGCCACCATAGCCTAGCCTTGTCCCCAGCTACGTTGGGGTCGGCTTCCAGTCTTACCGGATTTAGGTGAATACCGTATTATACATGGAGAGACTGCCTCTTGACCTCCACAACCCATTGCTAGGTATACAGTATCCCATAGTAAGACTGGTTGTCAGAATTTTAATAACTTAACGCCTGCGCGGATAGCCGAGTGGTATAGGTCACCGCGCTAATTACCACTGTGCTCGACGTGCTGCGGGTTCGATCCCCGCATGGGACAAGCATTTGTGTGATCCACAGATACTTGTTCCAAGTCTGGGTGTTCTTTGTGCATGTGATTTGAATTTTGTGAAACACCCGCGACACAAGGATTAAATTCCTTAGTGCGGGCGTCGTTATAAATAAAAAACGACTGTCAAAGAACACTGTATGACATTCGGGACCAACGGTTTAACGTGCAAATGGTTACGGTGGTATTTGTAAATATAAACTATAAATTTATATTTATATTTATTTATATTTAACTATAACGTCAAACCATAAATAATTGACGTTTGTTGCCGATATTATAAAGCTGAAGCGTTTGTTTGTTTATTTTTAAAGAAGGCTATATATAGGCTATAATTTACCGCGATAACCGAAACCCACGCGGGCGGACCCGCGAGCAAAAGCTAGTTAATTAATAATGGAGAATTATTTTAAGGTAATAACTGAATAACTTTGTTGATATAGAATGGGGAATGAGCATTCATCACTACGCTGGCAGCTGGGGTTGTACGGTTGTATGTTGGTGTGTAACTGTCCCACTGCAGGCCTCTCATACAGCTGCCGGTGCAAGTAGAGCTTGCGAAAGCGATCCCGCGGCTCCGGTAAGGGCGAGGACGGGACCGGGGTGTTTTTGGTCGGTGCAAGTCCGACATATCCCCACGCTGTGCCCTCAGCGTGGGTCGAAGTCATTAGAGATTCATCCCGACAAAAAAAAGGCCTCTTATACAGAGCAATGATGTGATAAAAAAGCAAGACAAATCTCTGTTTATTATATTTACTTATATACCAAAGGCTCATTGGAACTCTATTACTAAAAGGATCGTTGTCCGTCGGTCGGTCTGTCTGTCATCGGGCTGTATCTTCTTACAACAATAGGGTCAAAGAGAGTTGAATAAAAACTACAAAGATGTTTATATTCAAAATGGCCGCTATGCAAAAAAGTAAAGAGTATTTGACAGGTTTCTAAATCACAGAAATGTAATTGCAGTTGTTCGCCTACCTTTTTTATGAATAACTTGGCCTACCTAGTTTTTCTAGTCTGTTTTTTCTATTTTCTTTGAAGCTTTTTATTAAACAATTTTCTTATCAAACCATATGGTTCAAACCTGTAATCATTTGCATATTAATAGTTAGCATTGCATAGTATAGTAATCATATTAAGAGTTCAGATTGTAACAAGAAAAGTTCGGCTGGAGGTCGGGAATCAATATATTTGAGCACTAAAAACTGATATCAAAATTTATAAGAACTAGGAAAAGATGGAACTTTAATCAAATCCACATTTTACCATAAATAAGTTATCGCACAAGATTATGTAAATAAAAGAAAAGTCAGTGGGTGGACCTCCATTTAAAAATGAACTTATTAAATAACTTTTGCTGGCGGCTCCGCCCGCGTGAGCATCGAAAAAAGCCTATAGCCTTCCTCAATAAATGGGGCTATCTAACGCTGAAAGAATTTTTCAAATCGGCTCAGTAGTTCCTGAGATTAGCGCGTTCAAACAAACAAACAAAAAACTCTTCAGCTTTATAATATTAAGTATAGATTTTACTTTAGTTATTATTCTATGAGATTCCCTTCACTATACCTTGACGTTTTCTAAAGATAAAGATGGCGCCAACTATACTCGGAATTTTAATTCGATTCCGGATTTGACATTAGCTACTGTCATTTTGTGAAATAATGATACCACATATAATAGTGTAGTGATGAACACAAAAATCGATTTATTTGTCATGTTCCTTCATGATCACATTTTTTTATTTATTTCACACACAATTATAAAAGAAAAGTCTCAGATCGTTAATTAATCGTCAAAACTAAATTATCGGTTCAGAAATATTTAATTTCCTGATATACTTAGTTTACAAGAGTAAAATTATAAACGAGAAGAATCGATCTGGAAATATTCCATTTCCATATCGAATAATTTCGCAACGTCACTATTTAGTACTTGTCATAACGTTGCAACACAGAAATTGTCAAATCTGGAATCGAATTAAAATTCCGAGTATAATTAAAAATATAATTATTAATCTAACTAAGTTTAAAAACAAAATATTCATCAAATTTTTAATGTCAACAACATCATAGAGGTCGCTTAACCCTAATTGCAATAAGTAAACTAATTCACAAAAAACTTAGATACGAGTTAGTTGTTTGGTTCGAGAGGTCATCATAATTTGGACGGGTTGAGGTCAGCTTTAGATAAGTTTGTTGTGAAAACATTGTGTTGCTATGTTAGGTTTATATACAAGCAATAATTAGCACGGACTTTGTTGTCTATAGGAATAATAATGTTCTTCATTGGAATATCATTTTGGAACCTCGCATTCAGATTACTTTACGGGCCTAACGATACAAAATAAATAAATAAATGTGGACAACAACACATACATTGCTCCGAATACAAAGTAAGTAGCTAAAGCACTTGTGTTATGAAATCAGAGACAACGAAGGTACTACAAAAACCCTGATCTGAGACAATGTAGAAAGTGTTTTTTTCCACATTGACCCGTCCGGGGATCGAACCCGGGACCTCAGAGCTATCGACACCTTGAAAACCGGTGGGTGCGCCACTCGACCACAGAGGTCGTCAAATGTGTCTGAGATGTCAAATAAAAACGGACAAGTGCGAGTCTCACTGACTTAGGGTTCCGTACAAAGACTAAGTATGCTTTTTATGATTTAATTAAATATTTTTTCAGATGTTTTCCTGTTCAGTGTCGAAATATACATTTTTTGCGATATTAAAGGCCGTATCTTGTTTTTCATTAACTTAAAAGTTCGATCAAATATCACTGTATGACAGACGGCCCAGTCGCCGCCAGTCGGGCCAACGGCTTAACGTGCTTTCCGAGGCACGGAGGGGTCTCGGTATGTTTACAAATGGTCACCCATCTAAACGCGGTGAGCACGGCTTAACCCTTATTGGTCAAACTTTACGGCTTATACTTAGCCACGGGCCCCTCCGGGACAATGTATTACATACAAATTGTGTATTAATTGATTAATTAAAAATGAGAAACTTCTGTCTACCCCATTTTAAGATGACACGCTGAATTATTTAGCAATGCAATATTGTGTCCGTAAATAATTCGTGCTGGTTTACTTTTGTATGTCAAAAGTTAAATTGAATTCAACAACAATAAATACAAATATAACCGTTAAATAGGTAAATAGACGATCAATGTAACATTACTTACAAAGTTGTGTCTCATCAAAAACTTTTATAATGTAACTACCGGACCTTCTCCGGCTCATCCGTGCAGTCAAACATGTCATTTTTTTATCAGCCTTTCGAAAATCGAGGTCTAATATGCTTGTACTAAAAAAAAAGTAAAAACTATAAAATATTAGTTCTGGCCCGCGTTTGAGTGAGTAGGTCCTTTCCCGCGAAACATGTAAATGCGTGTATTCTAGCATATTCACACAAAAAAATACTCCATTAAAATTTTAAAAATTATTTTTTTTTCCTCACCTAATACTAGTATTCTTGTTACCCCTCGTACTAAGCTAAATGCTTGTGTTACGTATGGGTTCACGTTGGTAGTGCAATGGGTGGGATTCAAACCAGCAACCTCACGATCGCAATTCCGATGCCCTAGCCATTAGGCTACCGTCACTTCGTTTTTGTGCAATAATAATATTGCACAAAAACGAAGTGGCTAGACTTCTATCCATTTGCGTACCTACGTTAAGTCTACCTTTCCTTTTTCAGTCTGTGATTTAGCACATCTGCCTAACCCAGGTCGTAAAGTTCATGGCAATACCAATAAATTGAATGTTTCACTAAACAACAAACGTCAATCAGTTCTAGGTAGCGTCTGATTGACAAATGATTTTGTATGACGGTGAGCAGAGCTCGCTCATCGAGCTGTTTTAGGATTCCGTATCCAAAGGGTGAAACGGGACCCTATTATACAGGATTAATTTTTATGGAGCGCGTATATTCAACGAGGTAATCAGGTGCATAAAACTGAACATCTTTCCCCAAGGAACATAGGTCGAAATCTTAAAATTGAAAATGAAATATACAATATATTTATAAGTTCCTTGGGAGAAGTTGTTCAGTTTTATGCACCTGATTACCTCGTTTACGCACTCCTTATAAAATAATCCTGTATTACTAAGACTTCTTCCGTCTGTTCACAAGGCTATATCTCAAAAATCGTGATAGTTATTGAAATGTTCACAGATGATGTAATTCTGTTGCCGTTATAACAAAAAATATTATAAAACAGAATAAAATACTTAAATATTTAAGGTGGCATATTTTAATTAAAATAATACAAATATTTTAAGGGGATAATACAGTAAACGTGATTAATTTGCAGTTTTTATAGATAATCGTGCTCGAGTCCGACTCGCACTAGGCCGGTTTTTATTTTTGTAGTACAAATAAACAAAAGAAAACCAAATTAAGTTTTTTGTTTTATTTGTCTGGTAAGAATCACGAATCACGATCTGTATTTAAATCTACATATTGTATGTACTGTTGGTAAAAACGCGTTAAAAACAAAGCAATTAAATTGATACTTCCCTAAACATATAAATTGCAACAGTGATCCTACTAATATTATAAATGTGTAAGTGTGGATGTTTAGATGTTTGTTACTCAATCACGCAAAAACGGCTGAACGGATTTGGATGAAATTTGGCATGCATGTAGCCTTTGACATGGAAAAGAAGAAGAACATAGGCTACCTTTTATCCCGATTTCTTAATTAGTTCCCGAGGGAAAATTGAAAGCTAAGCCGTGGGCATACAGCTTTGAAATTTGGTTGTTTTTTGTATTACAGCGCAAGCTCAATTTTTCATTACTTTCACATTTTCATTTCTTTTTGGACCCAATTCTGAAGTCTACGCAAACGAAGTCGCGGGCAGAAGCGAGTATGAAAATAAACTTAATTGAATTGAAATATTGCGTTGTCAATTAATAGAATTTTCCCACTGTTGTGCACTCAACTAGACTAGTGGCCCGCGGTTTCTTCCGTGTACCTTAGGCCATAGAGTAAACAGAAGCTATACCTAGTGGAAACTTTCAACAAGTCTTTCAAATGGTGCCCGAGTTTTGCAGTATTCGGCTATTAACTGGATGACTCAACAGATTATAATTATTTGCGACACAACACCGATTTCACAATAAAATCAATTATAAATGCTTATTATGTTGCTCCAATTATTATGTATTGTTTTATAATAATAATAAAAAAATATTTATTTGCTTGCTTTTAAAAAAAGTAACTAATTTAAAAAAAAAAAGGTTGGCAATGTGATTCGCACATTACTAGTATTCTTGTTAACCCCTCGTGCTAAGCTAAATGCTTGTGTTACGAGTAGCTTCACGTCGGTAGTGCAATGGGTGGGTTTCGAACCTGCAGCCACAATATCGCAAGTCCGATTAGGCTACCGCTACAAATACAAATGCTATTTTACGAAGGTCTATCGGTGCAATGAACAGAATTGTGTCCACATGGTAACAGGTTGAAACAGACACTTCAAAGGTATAACTATGTACTTTCTTACTTATTCTAAGACATCTTTGAAAGAACAGCGGTGAAGAAAGAAATCGTGAGGAAACCTGGAATCTGAAATCTCCCGCAAGCCAGCGTGGTGATCAATGATCATTTCCTTGTCTTTATGAAAAAAGGCCTGTGCTCAGCAATGGAACATTTATAGGGCAGTCAACAAATCCCCTGTCAGATCCAATAAAGGCGTATTCGTGGTACAGTTCATGAACCGTCTCGCATAGGCGGCTTCTTTGACACACAGCTGCAGGTAGTAAGTACGTGAACTTTGAGGAGCGGTCAGTGTTGCTGTTGTCTTGGATCAGTTTTTATTTTTATTTATATATTTTCACTGGGGAAAAATAATAATCTCCAATCCATTTAATGGCTACGAATATGTGTTCGCAGTACGATACCGAATAATTCTCTCAGGGATCGGACAGGGTTTTTGTTACACGCTATATAAATAAAGCACTCTAGTGGGATTCGGACGTGGACTTAATTACGTTGGTAACAATCTGTATACCAGGCTAACAGCCAGAGTGAGCTGGACCTTTATTATTTAGGGCTTTTATCACCATTATCAGATAACTTAATTCGAGGAACAATTTTGAAATTTTGACAGTTGTTTCATACGGAAACTGTCAAACGTCAATTTTATTCGGCGAATAAAAGTTATCTGACGATGGTGAAATAGGCCCTCAGTGACATAGTTTATTCCCCGTTTGCCGGCTCGGACCAGCTTTATCTAAAGAAAGGGAATTATATTCCGTCTTATTGCTTTATAATATTGATGTTGACGTCAGATTAAGGCAGTTCAATTTGGTTATAATAAAAAGATTATCAGGTAATACGTCCGTTCTCAATTGACTTCCGTTATGACTTGGTGTTGATTGAAACGGCACTGTTTACAAATTCATTTATGAGTTTTATCTGAAGAAAAACAGACTTTGTTTGTGGTTTAAAATGGAATGTAGGTAGAACATTTTGCTAAATATAAGTAGGTAGGTATTAAACTTAAAAACTCCATAGCACAAAAAGAAGGAAATATAGTCTACAAAATACACCACGTAATAAATTACCAATAAGTTAATTTAATTAAATAAAATGGTAGGAAGGAAAACCTATACCAGCAAGATTTCTAATTAATTAAGATATTAATTACTTCGACCCTGTGTACATAGTCACATAAACAGCTTTCAAAATTATATTCGGAATAAAGAACCAATAAAAAATATGGCTAGACCTACAATATGAGGAGAAAAAATTACAAAACGTGTTTATTAAAACTATACTTTAAATCGGAATTCGCAAATTGTTCTGTAATAAACTTAAGTACCTACAGGCGTTACAATAATATTGAAAAAAAGTTCAACAAAAAGCAATTTCCATGGACACGAATTCCCTTTAAAATAATTAATTATCTACATTAATTTCTAAGAAATCGTTAAGTAATCCAAAACCTAAGTTACAAAACTCTCGCTGTTTCAATTATTTCTTACCTTATTGACTCGTGGGAACCTTTTCGTCTTATTACACACACTACGGCTGCACTGTGCAGTGCGCAAGAGTTGACTGACGGACAGTGAAGGAAATAACTTGTACGGCGACCCCCCCTCTAAGGAGGTAAGGCTGGCTGCTAATGTTAGACTTGTGACGCGACTTTTTAGTCTGTAAGTTATTGATGTTTTACAACAGGTTCACGATGGAGAAACTGTCACACTTAGGTGTTAGTGAACACGTTTTGAGTGGATAAAAAAACATTGTATTGTAGAGTTCCAGAACAACAGTTAGTTTGTTTTTAAGAGATGGTCGCAGAAGATATAAAAGGAATAATCGGAGGATTTTTCCAGCATTTGCCCAAAATAAAGGAATCACTCGAAGCAGGGCTTCGGTAGTGGGAATCAATGCAAAAGGATAATTACATATTTAAACGTTACTTAAAATGTGTAATTACATATACTATGTATTAAAAATTGAGAGCAACTTTTTGAAAATCAATTTTTGACAAACATAAATCACGTGACCATGCAGTCACTTTGTATGAAAATTTCATTTTCCAATTTAACATTTCGACCTGTGTTCCTTGGGAAAAAGTTGTTCAGTTTAATGCATCTGATTACCTCGTTGAATATACGCTCTCCATAAAAAATTATCCTGTATTCACAGCTTCCTTTCTTTATCTACTACCTAATTACCAAAATTTTACTAACCCTCACTACTATCTGCCAAAATAATCTCGACATGTGCTCATAACAAATCGCCATTTTGTAGGCAGCCTTATAATCACAGTAGCTATAACCTGACCAAAGTAAACGCCACCACATCACTCATTCAAGTTCAAATTACTTAAAGTGCTACACAATTTAGTCGGGTTATTCGGTAATGGAGTCAAGCGATTGTAGCTTGCAGTTTTTTGTTCTTCGTGTTGATTTTATTATGTTTTGTACCATACAATCCTGTATACCACTAGGAAGCCGTTGGGAGTCGACAGAGAGGTTTGACAAGGTTTTTTGACATTAAAGTAGGTACCTACTTACTTTTATTTTTTGCACGGATGTATACTAATTGGATTATGAGCATAAGATAAGTTGTGGTTACGTACATAACAGTCTACATGAGATTTTTCGAAGCAAAATGAGCTGTTTTATTGGACATAGGTGGTGTTCAATGATCGTTCTTGGTATGAGAGGCAGAAGAGTAGTTAACTATAGTTAAATTATATCTAAGTAGATATGTGTAGAGGAGTAGTCATCGATCAAATGATGAAGCAATATCTGACAAGGTCAGTAACAGATTTAATGATTGTTTGTTTTCGTGCTGTTTTTTTTATTTATTAATTTTAAGAGAACTTTGTCGCTAAGCAACAATACCATTCCATTAAAAAACAACAATAGTTTTATACTCTACACGAAAAACTTAAACAACAATGAAAACCTCAATACTAAACAATAAATCTAGCTACCATACAAACCAATACTATCTTACTTATACTCGGAGAACGGAGAAGCTAAAATACTGTTTACAAACCCCATACACATAATTATGCTTTTTAATATAAACCCGTATAAACACCTCGTTTCGGACAGTGCTGTGTTTTGTTTCGGGGGGCACGTAAGTTGATGTTAACTGGATAACAGAAGTTTAGTCAAGTCTGCTTGTTGAAAAATCCTGACACAAGGAGCTTTAGTTTGCATCAATAGAAAGTCGCATCAATAAAAAGGATTTCGATAAAATATCTGTTTTATATTAGAAGCGGTGGTAGCCTAATGGTTAGGATGTCTGGCTTGCGATCATGTGACTTAAATACCGACGTGAACCCACTTGTTTCACAAGCAGGCTAGTAAACTTTATATTAATAATAAGAAAAAAAAAAGGAAAAACTGTGGCCTTAGGCTGCAGACTGTAGGCTTTCTAACGTCAGGTGCCAGCCCTTAGGAACATACCAAAAGGTACAACTAGTGATAAATATAACTACATATTTATAAACTAGCTGTTGCCCGCGGCTTCGCTCGCGCGTAAAGTAAAGAGTAAGGTAGTGTTAAAGGTAGATGTATTCTGGGATTTTCAAAGTAAGGAGAATGTATAAAATTTTACATCTAATATTATGGCGTTAAAATAATAATAAAAGTAAAGTAAGTAGCAAAAGCATTTGTGTTATGGAATCGGAGACAAAAAAGGTACCATAAACACCCAGACTCAAGACAATGTATAAAAGTGATTTTCTACATGGACCCGTCCGGGGATCGAACCTGGAACCTTAGAGCTGGCGACACCTTAAAAACCGGAGTGAACGCCACTCGACCACGGGAGTCGTCATTATAGATATGTCTTAGATGGTCATTATCTTATCTATTTATCTTTTCATCTGTCTATCTTTGAGAATACTGAACTTCACATACCAACTATTTTAGCCCTTATTTCCTATCCAGAAACCCGTATAAGAAATTTCATGTGTCTATCATTGAAAATACCGAACTTCCCATAAAAACTTTCAACCCCTATTTCACCCCCTTAGGGGATAGATTTCCAAAAGAAAAGTAGCCTATTGCCTTCCTCATAAGTGGGCTATCTAACAGTGAAAGAATTTTTCAAATCGGACCGGTACTTCCTGAGATTAGCGCGTTCAAACAAACAAACTCTTCAGCTTTATAATATTAATATTAGTATAGATAAATAATTATAGTATCTTAGCCGTGTGCAGCGCCCCTTAGAGAACTCCACTGCGGGTGACGTAACGTACGACAAACTTATTATTTGCGGTTGGTACAGTATTTGGGTCTAGGGATCGACCGCAAAATTAAGTTTGTTTTTTATTGTATATACTTTTCCGGGATAAAAACTACCCAGTGTGGTGCCTAGGATATTAAAGAACAATTATACCAAGTTTCATCGAAATCGGACCGGTAGTTTTTGTGTGATGCCTGAACAAACAGAGAGACAGACAGACAGACAAAAAATTTTTTAATCACATTTTTGGGTTCGGTGTCGGTCTAGTAACACACCCCGCCATTATTTTTTTTGATATTTTCAATGTACAGAATTTTCACTTCTACAGATTTATTATAAGTATAGATAACTGTGTATTTGTTCACTGCGCAGTGAATCCTTTGTTCACAGCGCATGGTTTGGTCAGATGACTAATCCAACTAAGAAACATAATTGTAATTAATGCCTGGACGTGAACACCCACGGCTTGTTAATTACTTGGATTATCTGTTTGCGTATAAATCTGAAGAGTGTTTTTGTTTGTTTCAACGCGCTAATCCTAGGAACTACTGATCCGATCTGAAAAAATATTTCACTGTTACATAGCCCCTATGAGATTATATATTACTTAGTATACTTACGACACGACTGTAGAAAAAAAATAGACATAATAATATGATGCTGTTCTACCCGTTTTGTTACAGTTTTGTTATACGTATAAAATAGATTAATTTAGTTCACATAAATATATTAACATTCCAATGTTAGGAATATGCGTAGTCAGTGTAATATTTTTTGCGAATTTATAATATTCTACGTTGACAATTAAATAATGTACCTACATATTGTGCAATAAAACACCGAACGATTCTGCTTACAATAGTTGATGATAATTATGGACTTTGTACAAGACGTACCATTTTCTAAGTCAGCAAGCTTGGTGATCAATGCTCGTTCTCTGTATGAGAGGCCTGCAGTGAGACAGTTACAGGCTGGTGTTATTAACAGCTTCGGTAATAGCACCCACCGTGGGACTCACAAGCGTGGTGATCAATGCTCGTTCTCTGTATGAGAGGATACAGGTAGACGAGAGAGCGTCTGTCAAATGTTTTATATATTACTGCATTGATTTAATCACGTGTTTTTGCTGTAGTCTCCGGAACCGGCTTGAGGTGTCGTTGACCGGCGACTTGAGCGGCGTTGCAGCTAAATGTTATGTTGTGAACTTTGATAATTATCTTATTAATTACGTTATAAAAAAAGAAAAATTATACATTTTGCCTGACGAAGGGTCATTTTAATAAAGTCACCGTCTTACCGTGTCTTTCAATCGTGAAATATATCTGCTTCATTTTTGTTTTACTATTTGCTTACTAGCAATGTGGGTCACACATTACTAGTATTGTTGTTAACCACTCGTGGTAAGCTAAATGCTTGTGTTACGAGTGGATTCACGTCGGTAGTGTAATGTATGGGAATCGAAACCGCAAACAAACAGACGGACAACAAAGTGAAATCAAAATCAAAATACATTTATTTCGAGTGGTATTTTCTGGTACTTTCAAAACGTTAAAATAATGACTCTAGGCGCGCGGTTCCAAGGTGTCATTCCTATGGAGAAGAACCGGCAAGAACCTCCATAGGTTATTCTTTTAAAAATGGTTATTATGTATACAATGATTGTAAAATACATTAGATATAAAATATGCGACAAAATGACAACATGTTATTTAATAAGGGTTTCCGTTTTGTCCTTTTGAGGTACGGAATTCTAAAAAATCTGTTCACCTTTTCCTAGTTCCGTATATCTAAGTTGATGACACTATAATATTGTGAAGTTTGTAAAAACTAACGGTTCTCGTATACTGTTAAAAAATAATTAAGTAATAAACAGTGAAGCCGTTAATTTCCCGTGCATAATTTAAGTTGTTCGTAACTGTTGCTAAACAAAAATCTTAAGCACAAATCCTACTAATATTATAAATGTGGTAGTGTGGATGTTTGGATGTTTGTTACTCAATCACGTAAATACGGCTGAACGGATTTGGATGAAATTTGGCATGCATTTAACCTTTGACTTGGAAAAGAATATAGGCTACCTTTTATCCCGATTACTTTAGTAGTTCCCGAGGGACGACCCAATTCTGAAGGCCACGCAGAAGAAGAAGTTTGCGTAGTTTTATAGATCTAAGAATATATAGGACCGACAGCGGGAGGCGACTTTGTTAGGTGCATAGGTAGTATGGAGTCAAGTATTCTAGTAAAAACCAAAGTTTAAAAACATGTCACCTTTAAAGCCTCAGACGGTCAACAGAACATTTAGTAAAACATACTAGAAAGCGAATATTTACAATACCGTTCAAACATTGATTTTGGTCAAAATTTGCATTGGTTCCTTGCTTATCAACTTTCAACCTTAACCCAAACGCATAATCTTCATTTAACAATAGCTAGGTCAAAATTTGCATCTTTGTTTTGCTAGATAAGTTTCGACTTTATAACAATGTTCATAGGTTTTGTTTTTTGTTGTGTGTCAATATAACAGTATTTTTAGTTAATTCTTCGCACGTTTAACGTCATTAGTTAGTGTTAACGGGTTCTGCGAATGCTAATGTTGGTAAGATGCGCACGCGCATGTGACTATTAACATAATAATTTATGAATATTTTGATGAATTGTCATAAATGTCTACTTTGCTACTTAAATGACTGTTGTCTAAGTAAATCACACTAATATTATGCGAAACTTTGTGAGTTAGTATATTTGTTACGTCTCTAATGGCTTACCCAATTTTGATAAAATTTGGTAAGGTTAAGCTGACACTTTGCCTTGCCCAGTATTATACCTACTTATAATGAACACATATATTTTTTAATAAATTACGCCCGCACTAAGGAATTTAATCCTTGTGTCGCTGGGGTTTCACAAACATTCAAATCACATGCACAAAGAACACCCAGACTTGGAACAAGTATCTGTGGATCACACAAATGATTGTCTCATGCGGGGATCGAACCCGTAGCACGTCGCGCACAGTGGTAATTAGCGTGGTGACCTATACCACTCGGCTATCCGTGCAGTCTATAATGCCTGGTATTAACTAGTGCTTTAGTTTCTGGGCCGGATTAAGCATGCTAGGGCCCCTGGCAAATGCAATGCCCCTTTTCAAGCTTTTAAAGATCATCAACTCTTTTCAAGGTTCCTTTTGAAGGAAAATTACTAATAGCATCAGAAGCATGAATACCTGGCTGATGCTAACCTACTTTTGGCACTTACTACTAAAGTTTGTTTTTGTATTTGGGATCATTGCTATAGGCCTGATGAATAGGTGAGTCCTCCAGCGTGCAGCCGACAGGCGCACGCTAACGCGATGCCAAAGCCTGGAGGGCACAGTTGAACGAAAATATTGCGCTAATTAAGAACCTTTATTATGCGTCTCCTTTACGGCGCCGTGACGCCGCTCAGTCACGGCGTCGTGACGCCGCCCAGTAATGGCGTCGTGACGCCTCTCAGTTATGGCGTCACGACGCCTCTCATTTATGGCTTTGTGACGCCTCTCATTTATGGTGTCTTGTCACCTCTCAGTTATGGCGTCGCGATGCCTTCCAGCTATGGCGTCGTGACGCCGCTCAGTTATGGCGTCGTGACGCCGCCCAGTAATGGCATCGTGACGCCTCTCAGTTATAGCGTCGTTTTGGGGTGGCGACGCGTCTCAGTTATGAAGTCGCGACGCCTCTCAGTTAAGGCGTGTTGTCACCTCTCAGTTATGGCGTAGTGACGACTCTCAGTTATGGCGTCGCCGTAATAACGTCATTCAGCTAAGGTGTCGCGACGCATCTCCTTTACGGCGTCGTGACGCCGCCCGGTAATGGCGTCGTGACGCCTCTCAGTTATGGCGTCGTGACGCCGCTCAGTTACGGCGTCGTGACGCCGCCCAGTAATGGCGTCGTGACGCATCTCAGTTATGGCGTCACGACGCCTCTCATTTAAGGCGTCGCGCGGCTTACAGCCATGGCGTCACGACGCCTCTCATTTATGGCTTTGTGACGCCTCTCAGTTATGGTGTCTTGTCACCTCTCAGTTATGGCGTCGCGAAGCCTGCCAGCTATGGCGTCGTGACGCCGCTCATTTATGGCTCCGAGACGCCTCTCTGTTATGGTGTCTTGTCACCTCTCAGTTATGACGTCGCTGTCCTGACGTCACTCATTTAAGGAGTCGCGACGTATCTCCTTTATGGCTTCGAGACGCCTCTCAGTTATGACGTCGCGAGGCCTACCAGCCATTGCGTCGCGACGCCTCTCATTTATGGCTTCGAGACGCCTCTCAGGTATGGCGTCGTGACGCCTTTCAGTTATGGTGTCTTGTTTCCTCACAGTTATGGCGTCGCGACGCACCTCCGCTATAGCATAGCGACGCCTCTCCTTTATGTCATCGCGACGCCTGTCAGTTACGGCGTCGTGACGCCTCTCAGTTACGGCGCCGTGACGCCTCTCAGGTATGGCGTCGTTTTGGGGTGGCGACGACTCTCAGTTGTGGCGTTGCGAGGCCTACCAGCCAATGCGTCGCGTCGCGTCTCAGTTATGACGTCGCGACGCCTCTCAGTTAAGGCGTGTTGTCACCTCTCAGTTATGGCGTAGTGACGACTCTCAGTGATGGCGTCGCCGTCATTCAGCAAAGGTGTCGCGACGCTTCTCCTTTATGGCGCCGTGACGCCTCTCAGTTATGGCGTCGCGAAGCCTGCCAACTATTGCGTCGCGACGCCTCTCATTTATGGCTCCGAGACGCCTCTCTGTTATGGTGTCTTGTCACCTCTCAGTTATGACGTCGCTGTCGTGACGTCACTCATTTAAGGAGTCGCGACGTATCTCCTTTATGGCTTCGAGACGCCTCTCAGTTATGACGTCGCGAGGCCTACCAGCCATTGCGTCGCGACGCCTCTCATTTATGGCTTCGAGACGCCTCTCAGGTATGGCGTCGTGACGCCTTTCAGTTATGGTGTCTTGTTTCCTCACAGTTATGGCGTCGCGACGCACCTCCGCTATAGCATAGCGACGCCTCTCCTTTATGGCATCGCGACGCCTCTCAGTTACGGCGTCGTGACGCCTCTCAGTTACGGCGTCGTGACGCCTCTCAGGTATGGTGTCTTGTCTCCTCTCAATTATGGCGTCGCGAGGCCTACCTGCCATTGCGTCGCGACGCGTCTCAGTTATGACGTCGTGACGCCGCCTAGTAATGGCATCGTGACGCCTCTCAGTTATGGCGTCGTTTTGGGGTGGCGACGACTCTCAGTTGTGGCGTTGCGAGGCCTACCAGCCAATGCGTCGCGTCGCGTCTCAGTTATGACGTCGCGACGCCTCTCAGTTAAGGCGTGTTGTCACCTCTCAGTTATGGCGTAGTGACGACTCTCAGTGATGGCGTCGCCGTCATTCAGCAAAGGTGTCGCGACGCATCTCCTTTATGGCTTCGAGACGCCTCTCAGTTATGACGTCGCGAGGCCTACCAGCCATTGCGTCGCGACGCCTCTCATTTATGGCTTCGAGACGCCTCTCAGGTATGGCGTCGTGACGCCTTTCAGTTATGGTGTCTTGTTTCCTCACAGTTATGGCGTCGCGACGCCCCTCCGCTATAGCATAGCGACGCCTCTCCTTTATGGCATCGCGACGCCTCTCAGTTACGGCGTCGTGACGCCTCTCAGTTACGGCGTTGTGACGCCTCTCAGTTACGGCGTCGTGCCGCCTCTCAGTTAAGGCGTCGTGACGCCTCTTTGTTATGGCGTCGTGACGCCTCTCAGGTATGGTGTCTTGTCTCCTCACAGTTTTGGCGTAGCGACACCTCTCAGCTATGGCATCGCGACGCCTCTACGTTATTGCGTCGTGACGCCTTTGTTATGGTGTTGTGACGCCGCTCAGTTATGGCGTCGCGACGCCGCTCAATTATGGCGCCGTTTGTTTATTTTTACCCCACATATGATTCTCCCCCCACGTGTGTAATTTTCACTCCTCGACATGAGGCGCAGGATTTAGGGGTGCAACGTGAAATAAAGTGTACGATGTTGCATTGAAGAGGGCAATGTAAAATAGAACGTCCGCGACAAGTGAGGGATTTTGAAATAAAACACTTGAATATCAAGCAGTAGTTTTTATTAACTGCTCTTCATAGCCGTCGAGGTCAGCCAGCAGCTCGGCCTCAGTCAGCAGCTTCGGAGTGGGAGTGCCGGGAGTATCGGCTGGCGTGCTCCGGTACACCTCGTAGAGGGCGGGGGACTCCACGGACGACTTGCCGATGACCACTATAGTGGGGTAACCCATCCTGTGTGGAGTGGAGAGATACTTCAGAAATTATGTGTATTGTGTAAGTTATGGATTATCTTAAAAACACGTCTATTTTAGAGGTCAATACGCCTTTTTGAAATAAGACTTCAATAAAAAATATAGCCTATGATACTCAGGGTGAATGTAGCTCAATACTCAATACCCAATATTTGTTGCTTTTCCATAATGTACATTGTAACAGTTGGTATGTTAAATAAATATAGAAACAATTATGGACCCTGCTGGGCACAGCATATTTGTAGAGGAGAGGAAGAATGCTTTCATATACTACTTTTACTTTTTAGCTTTCCGGACATTGACTGCAAAACCGGAAGTTCGATTCCCACCCAGGACAAATGTTTGTGTGATGAGCACGATCATTTGTTCACACAGAACAAATGATCGTGCTTATCACATCACATCTGGGTGTTATTTATCTATATTATGTATGTATTTAGAAATATATAAGTATGTTTATCAGTTGTCTGGTTACCATAGTACAGGCACTGCCTAGTTTGGGATCAGATGACCGTGTGTGAGGTGTCCCAGGATATTATTACTATTGTATATTACCTGTCGGCCATGACGAGTCGCTTGCCGATGGTGAGGTGATGTCTGTCATCGATGATGACTTCAGCGTCTCTGACGGACTGTGTGATGACGTGCCCGAGGCGGTCCATCTCGCCCGGACCTACAGTCTGCCACTCGTACGAGCCTTCCTGTGGTGATGCAAATTATTCTGTTAGTATGCTAATCATAATTTAGCAATAGTTTAACAAGTTTGTTATCTTACTGCGGTTATCAATAAAAGTGTTCAACTAAAATAATCGTACCTACACTTCTTCATTTCTATCACCTATGAAGAAGTGTACGTACAGTCAACAGCAAAAGTAGATGATGAATTGAGTTTATAACTTTTGGAGTCAAAACTGATCACAAATACAACACAGACAACTGTACTAGTAGTAAATGTTTGGTATAATTTACAATCACATACTTTTAAATCACTTCGACGTCACAGTTCTGACGCGAACTTCATTCATTAGTATTGAATTTCTGATTTTGATCATCGACTTTTGCTGTTGACTGTACAAATCTTATAAACCTCTTAGGTTAGTATAGAGCACTAACCTTGGGTCCAATAATGATAACATTGTAAGGAGCGATCAGTTTCGGCCACCGCAGGGCCTTCTCTGTCGACAGGTGTTCTAAACTGGCCGCAAGTAGTCTGCAAATAATAATAAAACTTACTGAAATAAAACTACTTTTAAATGGATTCTATAGCGGTATAATTTGATTTTGGTTCCCGGCGTTTCAACACCTTGGCAACTTATGAATAAATAAATAATAAATGTGGACAACATCACAAACATTGCTCCGAATCCAAAGTAAGTAGCTAAAGCACTTGTGTTATGGAATCCAGAGACAACGAAGGTACCACAAACACCCAGACCCGAGGCAATGTAGAAAAGTGTTTTTCTACATTGACCCGTCCGGGGATCGAACCCGGGACCTCAGAGCTGACGACACCTTGAAAACCGGTGTGTACGCCACTCGACCACGGAGGTCGTCAAAGATGGTGTTAGAATCCGTTTAAAAGTAGTTTTATTTCAATTTCTAATATTCGCGTAAACCTCAGAAAACAATAAATAAAACTAACTTCTAAAAAACTTACCAACAAATATTTATTTATTAAAATCGGCTCCTGCTCTATGAAATTAATTAAATCCTTGTGTTGTAGGAGCTTTACCAAAATTCAAATCACATATACAAAAAACACCCAGACTTGGAACAAGCATAGTATAATTAAAACACGGGGTTCTCAGCGAGACGAACAAAGGAATGAATTTATTTCCTTTTCTTCATATTGAACTATTGAACAATCACTCATTCTAACTTGTTATTCATTCTTAATTTTAACTTATCCTCAATAGATGGCGTTGGCAGTCTTATTTTGATACAAAGAAAACCAACACCCCCACTTATCAAAATAATCAAAACATACAGAACTACTGAACACAAATTACTTAAAACAAGATGAATACAATTAACATTACTTCAAAGCTTTAAGATCACATATACCTAATAACTGCATAAAGTAATAATGCTTAACTCTACCTATACCTTTAGTGAAAAGGTCAGCTGGCATTTCACCTGTTTCTAAATAATTAAGTTTAACTATTTTATTATTAACACACTCTTTACAAAAATGATAGCGAAGGTCAATATGCTTAGTTCTCTTATTAAAACCACAATTTGAAGACAGTTTAAGCGCGCCTTGGCTATCATTAAATATTGTAATAGTATAAGACTCATCAATTATTTCTTTAGAAATATTAAGCAGATAAATAGCCTCTTTACAAGCCTCTGTGATTCCCATAAATTCAGCCTCAGTACTAGAGAGTGCAACAGTCTTCTGCTTCTTTGCCTCCCAAGACACAACACTTCCAGCTAATTTAAAACATATACCTGTATATGACCTTCTGTCTACAATGTTATTACCCCAATCTGCATCAACATATCCTTCTAATTTAGAATTACCTGACCTAATATATTTTAACCCAAAATATTTAGTTTTTTTAAGATACTTTAAAATTCTTTTAGCATATGCCCAAGTTTCATGATTATAATTATTATTAAATTGACTTAAAAAATTTACAGCAAATGTAATGTCAGGTCTTGTTAATACTGCTAAATACATGAGTCCTCCTATGAGTTGCTGATACGGTAAGTTACTATCACAATGTTTATTTGTTAAATTAATATTCAATTTAGCCTCCAAAGGAGTATCTGCTACTTTAGAATCTGCCATATTAAATCTATTTAACAGCTGATTGATATAACTCTCTTGACTTAATGTAACTGTACCATTAACTTTATCTATAACAACTGTCATACCTAAGCAATTTTTAACCTGCCCTAAGTCTTTCAGTTTAAATTTAGAACTCAATACTCTTTTTAAATTATCACATTCAATATTATCATTTGTAAATATAAAGAAATCATCGACATATAAAGTAACAATTGTTTTCTTGTTATTCTTATTCTTACTATACAAACAAGGTTCTAATTTAGAGCGCCTATAGCCATTACCTATGAGACATTCATCAACCTTCCTGTACCAGGCCCTTGAGGATTGCTTGAGCCCATAAATAGCCCTATTCAATTTCAATACTTTATTGTTATTAATTTCAGATTCTAAGCATTTTGGTACTTGCATGTAAATTGTTTCCTCAAGATCACCGTTCAAGAATGCTGTAGTGACGTCTAAGTGTGAGATATCTAAACCAAGTTGAACAGACAATGCAAACAATAACCTGAGAGTTGAATGCCTGACTACAGGCGAAAAAATCTCCGTATAGTCTACATTTTGCTTCTGCATAAAACCCTTGGCAACCAAGCGGGCACGATAACGTACATTATTATCATTATCTAGCTTTTTACGTAGTACCCATTTACACTTCACTACAGTTTTACCATCATTTGGCCTGTCAACTAATTGCCAGGCATTATTTTCCTCAAAACACTTAAGTTCTTCTTTTACAGCACATAACCATTGGTCCTTTTCTGCTCCCATTAATGCTTCATCTATAGAAAGCCCATTAGCATCATCAAAGACTTCTTCTGGAATACACATATTTGACAACCCAAACCTTTCTGGTTTCTTTTTAAGTCTTTGTGGTCTAACACATTTTTCAGGTAAGTCAAAAGCATCTTCATACTCACTGGGAATGTAAGATTCATCTGAGCCCTCTAATGTTTCTTCAAATTGTGTATCCTCATCACCAGTCTCTCCTTCTGTAGTAGTAGTAGTAGTAGATATATCCCCCACTGAACATGAGTTTTCTCCACTTACAGTAATTGGTATACTGATTTCTGGGTTCTTCTCCTCTTCCGTGACGATAACATCCCTGCTTGTTGTAACTCGTCTTGTTCGGGGGTTATATATCCTGTAACCTTTAACGTCATCTGGATAACCTATAAGTATGTGCTTCTCAGATTTTCTGTCCCATTTCTTGCGTTTCTCTTTGGCTAAATGGACCATCACGCTACTACCAAATATCCTAAGGTGACTTATGTCTGGTTTACATCCTGTCCAGATTTCATAAGGCGTCTTTTCATTTAAAGCCGGAAGCATGGTGCGGTTCTGTAAATAAACAGTTGTGTGAGTTGCTTCTGCCCAAAACTCTTTACCCATGTTCGCATCAAATAGTAGGCACCTAGCTTTCTCTACAACTGTGCGATTGTTCCTTTCAGATAACCCATTTTGTTCAGGGGTATAAGGGTTACTTTTCTGATGGATTATACCTTCCTTCTTGAGATAAGAATCAAATTCAATGTTACAGTATTCACAACCATTGTCACTCCTAAGTATTTTTATTTTCTTACTTATTTGCTTTTCTACTCTTGCTTTAAATTCTACAAAACATTTCAGTGCTTCATTTTTCTGTTTAATGAAAAACACAAACATCATTCGACTAAAGTCATCAATAAATAAGATAAAATACCTGGAACCAGCAAGCGATTCATGCTCCATAGGTCCACAAATATCAGTATGTACCACATGAAGCAGCTCCTTCCCTCGTGAACCATTGCTCGGGAATGGTAATCGACATTGTTTACCTTCACAGCATACAGTACATGATGATTTATCGAAGTGAACTTTCTTTTGGAGCTTCATGCCCTCAACTGCAGTAGGCATTTTATTAAGATATTTGCTGTTTACATGTCCCAATCTACGGTGCCAAGTCATTCCTGAGACACTCAGATTCACTACTGCTGTGTCAGCTACATTTAGCTTATAAACACCATTAGTAATCACAGCTTTCGCCACCAGTTCATCATATCCGTTATAAACTTCACAGCCATCAGATAGAAACTTTACTGTATTCCCTGACTTTATCAATTGGCTCACTGACAGCAAGTTTGTAGTTAATCTTGGAGCACATAATACATCCTTGACTGTAACTTCATATTCACAATGATCAGTCTTTGTCACTATGTTTACGTCCCCGGAACACAATACTTGTAGCCTCTCACTGTTCGCTACGCATATATCCTTGCCTTGATGATACTTTGCATTGTTTATCCACTGCTCATTTGAAGTTAAGTGCATGCTTGCGCCCGAGTCTATGTACCAGTCGTATTTACTAAAATGGCCGCTCATAAATACAGCACTGAACGCATTTGATTGTTTACGTAGCACTTCTTTAGTATTTGCACTGGTATTTTCATTATTTGGACACTGATTCTTATAATGCCCGGATTGTTTGCACCGGTAGCATTTGACGTGACTTTTAGCGGGAACATATTGTTTCGGTTGAGTTTTCTGCGCGCCGGCCATAGATAACTTATTATTTTTCTTATGTTGCCACTTCTGCGCGCCGCTTGCAAAAGCACTGCTAGTGTCATTGGATTGCTCACTTAAGCTCACTTCCGTTTCCATGTCCATGAGTTTTGTTCTAATGGCGTCCGTTGTGATATGAATGCCCGAATGTTCTATTGCCATTATCATTGGCATAAATTTTTCACTTAATCCAGCTAGCAATAAACATCCTATCCACTCGTCACTAATATTAAATCCGGTCCCACTCAACTTTTGCCCTGTTTCGACTATTTGCGTGACATATGACTGCATTGAAACACTTGTATCCAGCCGTATTGATATTAAATTCCGTAACAGCGATATTCTTCGCGTAAACCCGGAATCATCAAATAATGCCTTCAGCTTGTTCCATAGCTCCAACGTGGTCTTCACGTCTTTTATATGTACATACAACGCACTGTCTATAGTCATGATTAGTTTAGCTTTCGTCCTCGCGTCATCTGCGGCTTCTGGTATCTTCCCAGCAACTGGTTTTATGCAATGTTGCATATCCTCTAGGACTAGAAAATTCTCCGCGGCGAACACCCATTCGTTATAGTTAGCTCTTCCTTTCAGCTTCGGTACATTTACAAGATAGTTCGATGCCATTTTATGCATTTAAGTAACCTAACTATATTTTATCACTGAATAACTGGAAACAATGAGAAAAAACTAATAACTTTTATTTTATTTGGTTGAGCTGGGCCCATAACCTATAATTAAAACACGGGGTTCTCAGCGAGACGAACAAAGGAATGAATTTATTTCCTTTTCTTCATATTGAACTATTGAACAATCACTCATTCTAACTTGTTATTCATTCTTAATTTTAACTTATCCTCAATAGATGGCGTTGGCAGTCTTATTTTGATACAAAGAAAACCAACACATAGTAATACGTGGATCAGAAGAATGCTTGGTTCTTGGTAACTTACCTAGTTATACCAATCCCGTAACACGACATGATAATAGGCTGCGGACCCCCGCTAGCCGGCGTGTAGTTAGCCCCCAGCGGGGAGCTGTAGCGCGTGCCCAGGATGAACGTGTGTCCCACCTGGGGGCAAAAGAGACCAATATAACGGTTGTACATGACACTGGTCCCCGCGACCCCCTCGTACCTCGACGCTCTGCAGCCACAGCAGCGCGCCGCCGCAGCGCTCGCAGCGCTGGTCGCCGTCTACCGCGGCGCTGCGGCAGTACATGACACTGGTCCCCGTGACCCCCTCGTACCTCGACGCTCTGCAGCCACAGCAGCGCGCCGCCGCAGCGCTCGCAGCGCTGGTCGCCGTCTACCGCGACGCTGCGGCAGTACATGACACTGGTCCCCGCGACCCCCTCGTACCTCGACGCTCTGCAGCCACAGCAGCGCGCCGCCGCAGCGCTCGCAGCGCTGGTCGCCGTCTACCGCGGCGCTGCGGCAGTACATGACACTGGTCCCCGCGACCCCCTCGTACCTCGACGCTCTGCAGCCACAGCAGCGCACCGCCGCAGCGCTCGCAGCGCTGGTCGCCGTCTACCGCGGCGCTGCGGCAGTACATGACACTGGTCCCCGCGACCCCCTCGTACCTCGACGCTCTGCAGCCACAGCAGCGCGCCGCCGCAGCGCTCGCAGCGCTGGTCGCCGTCTACCGCGGCGCTGCGGCAGTACATGACACTGGTCCCCGTGACCCCCTCGTACCTCGACGCTCTGCAGCCACAGCAGCGCGCCGCCGCAGCGCTCGCAGCGCTGGTCGCCGTCTACCGCGGCGCTGCGGCAGTACATGACACTGGTCCCCGCGACCCCCTCGTACCTCGACGCTCTGCAGCCACAGCAGCGCGCCGCCGCAGCGCTCGCAGCGCTGGTCGCCGTCTACCGCGGCGCTGCGGCAGTACATGACACTGGTCCCCGCGACCCCCTCGTACCTCGACGCTCTGCAGCCACAGCAGCGCGCCGCCGCAGCGCTCGCAGCGCTGGTCGCCGTCTACCGCGGCGCTGCGGCAGTACATGACACTGGTCCCCGCGACCCCCTCGTACCTCGACGCTCTGCAGCCACAGCAGCGCGCCGCCGCAGCGCTCGCAGCGCTGGTCGCCGTCTACCGCGGCGCTGCGGCAGTACATGACACTGGTCCCCGCGACCCCCTCGTACCTCGACGCTCTGCAGCCACAGCAGCGCGCCGCCGCAGCGCTCGCAGCGCTGGTCGCCGTCTACCGCGGCGCTGCGGCAGTACATGACACTGGTCCCCGCGACCCCCTCGTACCTCGACGCTCTGCAGCCACAGCAGCGCGCCGCCGCAGCGCTCGCAGCGCTGGTCGCCGTCTACCGCGGCGATGCGGCAGTACATGACACTGGTCCCAGCGACCCCCTCGTACCTCGACGCTCTGCAGCCACAGCAGCGCGCCGCCGCAGCGCTCGCAGCGCTGGTCGCCGTCTACCGCGGCGATGCGGCAGGCCTGGCAGCACGTGAGGTCGTCCTCGCCCGCCGCCGCCGGCAGCTGCCACTCGTGCGACACCGACCCGCCCATGGAGCCCGACGGAGCAGACACTACCAAAACGAGGCGTAACATCAAACAAAAATCTTCTTTATCGAGAACAGAGAAAGATCTATCATAAACATCAGGTGTATCAATCTGTCAGGTCACGCACTAGAAAACTATTTCAGATTTCTTGATGCTTAGCTGGGATATGCATTTCGCGATGCATTGGCAGTTTTACCCCTCAGAACAACAGGAACAGCTGATCGTATGCGTCAGAAACTTGGTTATAGGTACATGTTGACACAGTCCACAACTATATTAATCTGAGCAGCTCCGCATTACTATCAGACACTTGGCTATAAGACACTGACACAGTTCTATTCTATTACACTCTTAATACTCACCCCGGAGTACTGGCAGCTGTAGCCTTTTGAACAGCTCAGTGTAAGCGTCAGACACTCGGCTATACATATCCATTGCGCATTCCTCGCTCGAGTGCAAGCCGTACGCGTCAAGCATGGAGAACTCTCGCGCTCGGAGTAGACCATGCTTTGGGCGGTGCTCGTCACGATATTTGTTGCCTATCTGGAATCAAGGTAATTAAAATAAGTAAATGTTCCAGATCCTATATTATTTTAATCCTCCTCACACACGGTCATCTGATCCCAAACTAGGCAGAGCCTGTACTATGGTGACCAGACAACTGATAAACATACTTACATATTTCTAAATACATACTTAATATAGCTATATAACACCCAGACACAGAAAAAATTATCATGCTCATCACACAAAGATTTGTTCTGGGTGGGAATCAAACCCGGTGTGGGTTTGATTCCCACCCAGAACTCTCTGGTTTAACAGTCAGGGTCACTAACCAGTAGACCAACAGTCCAGTCTCATTCTCTCATCAATTAAATACATATTTCTGAGCATGAATGTGGATGGATATAGAGGAAGGAGACAACCAAAGAAACTATGGATGGATTGTGTGAAAGATGATATGGGTAGAAAGGATGATTCTTGTGAGATGAAGTGAGATAGAGAAGTGTGGAGGAAGACATGCTGCACCAACCACAAATGGCTATGACTCAAAGGATATTATGACTTGTTCTGTTCCTAAAGCACAGACCAACTGCTTGAGCAGTATATGAATTGAACAATATACCTGGTATAACAAAAGTGGTAGCTGTTTGTATGAGACTGGTCCCACATCAGCAAAAAGATCTGCCACTGCTTCTTCATGAGTCTAGAAATATATAAATAGAAATAAAAAATATTAAAATAAATGTGTCATAGTTACAAAAATTAATATTTAGCATAGCACATATATACCTACGTATATTATAGATTTCTCCCAAAAATTGAAAAAATAACTAATTTACTAGCAGACCTGGCAAACATTGTTCTGCCATGTTATAAATCTGGATAGAAACCATATCACTTAGGGGTGTGAAAAAGACGTTGGCCGATTCTCAGACATCCATCAAAAAAAAAATCATACAAATCAGTCCAGCCAATTTGGAGGAGTTTGACACAAGATTTTTATATATTAGATATTGTACTTGGGGTTATATAAAAATTACTGCTTGATCCCCACCGGTGACAACAAAAACTTCTTCTCATGTCGGTCCTGTGTCTTCATAAGTTCTGGCCCAACCTCCTCCAGCCGTCCCGTCTTGTCCCACAGAGCTGCCGGTGTCAGCGACGGGAGCGACATACGTTGAGCTCCAGCCTTCTCTATACATAACCTGATCTGTGCTTCCAGCTTATCTAGAGCTCTCCGTGCTAGTGGCAGAATAGTGAAGAGCCCACTACTGGTCGGACGGATTAGACCACATTCTAGGAGGAGCTGAAATTACGAGTTGATTATGTAATTCAACCTTTACCAAAAAAATGGGTGGCACACCGACAAGTTTACAGAACTTATTGGCTCCGTCCCTCCATTTAAAATATATGGATTATTTCGTATTCAGATGAATCCGGTAAGACTGGGAGCTGACTCCAACAAAGCTTGAACAAAAATTCTAGGCAGAATTAGCTATTGTATGCATCTGTTCAATTTATATGATTTACAACAAAATATCAATTTCAAATATAAGTTCAGCATCAAATATATTGTAAAAATGAATTAATTATACTTAATCAAGTCTTAAAAAAATAATCAAGACCGTAATAACTTCCAAATATGAAGGTAAATGTAACGAAAAATAACAAGTACCTAATAATATAACTAACCTTTTGACTTTTGCACGTAATTTCAGTGTTTTTAATGACCGCATTCTTTGGTATCGTTATAACTGGCTGGAAAAGTCGCGATAAATACCGCATTCTGTTAAATAATTCAAAGTTGTTTACAAATTTACACCAATTCTAGGTTATATAAATCAGCTGTGCTACAAAATGACAAGTGTCATTTGTTTTGATATGTCAATGTCAAAGTCCCTGCCAACGTTTAGTTTTTACTTTTACTTTTTTATTATACTTTTTCACTTTTAGGCTGTTTTCATAATGAATTTTCAACGCGTTTTTCAAAATAGTGTAGGCTGAATTATGAATATTATTTTATTTCTTAGGAGTAAGTTTGAATAATTTAGTTAATTATTATTGTAAGCACAAAAAAAGGCTTAGGTATAAAGTGATAGGATATAAGGTGAAGAATATGAGAGTCAGCTCACAATTTGAAAGAAATGGGCAAGGTAGACATTATACAAGAACTTATTCATCTAGGGCTAGGACAGCTAGCTGGGCCCGCGTCGTGACCAAAATTGTAGGTACCTATTTCAGGAACTCCGTTTACCCTTTTAAATGCCTAATTATTTTTGCAATTAGATAATTGAACCTGCATTCCTGCTATCATAGCATTCATAGCTTTTGTTTATTGTTATGAAATTGGTCCCGGCTACTATTTAATTGTAAGTCATAAAGAAAAAGAGATAAAGATAAGAGAATTCATGCCCCTAGTCTATCATTTAATTAACCGACGGGATCATCGCCAGCTCACTTACACCATTTTATCGAAGTTCGACTCGAACCGTTTAACCCGGATAAGTGAGGCGAAAACCGGAGATCATCTACTGGTTGATACATTGCTGGCTTAGTGTGTAAGAGATAGCGGGAGCGGGGGAGATAGCGGTTAATGGAAGTACATTGTAAATACTAGCTACTAACTTTAGCCCACGTTGATGTGGGTTATCACGGAAAATAGTAACCTATAAGAAAGGGGTTTCTTGGTATCCCAACTTACCCTTTACCTACCAAGTTTTTTATCAATATCGGTGCAGCGGTTTAGCCGCAAAAGCGTAACAGACAGAGCTACTTTTGCATTTATAATACTTACCTTTTTAAAAAAAAAAAAAAAAACGACGCCCGCACTAAGGAATTTAATCCTTGTGTCGCGGGGATTTCACAAACATTCAACTTTCTTTTCTTATTCTTTCCATTTGTCAAGGAATACATAAATCCAACTCGTCCCGCCACCTCCTTCGTGGTCTGCCGCGGCCCCGTCTAGATGTTCCGAAGAACCAATCCTGTGTTAACGAGGCCATTGCTCGATTGGCGTGCGACGGATGTGTCGCCCAGTCTCATTTTAATTGAGCGGCCTTTTGGGCTACGTCAATGATCTGTGTTTTGAAGCGCAGTATAGTGTCTCTAGCGCGATCAGTTAGCTTAAACAGTATCCTGCGCTTCATGGCACGTTGGTAAACCATGAGTTTGGACGTCAGTTAAGGATCAGGTTTGTGCATTATGGGAAGAATACTTAAATTCCTTGAGCTTGCGCATGGCAGAGTACCTTTAAATAGTTATTTCATAGACCAGAGGCTCTACCAGGCATCTGAAATTGTACCTATAAGTATACCACGCCCTATGTACCACACTAGGTACCTAATTACTTTACATAGGTTTGGCCTTAAAAGCTTGATGGCACCTTTTTCCGCTTGACTGGACAATTAATATCCATTGAAATCAGTAATTCGGGGTAATGATGTCGCCCCGTCGCACACAATGGCCGCGGCCCTTACTTATCAAGTTCACAGCTCATTTACCAGTCGCCATTTTGCGGCGACGAGCGCGCGCTAATGGAAAACGGCGGGAAACGACAAAATGTGGCCATTTTGTTTGTTGTTTTTTATTTCGGTTGACACGTCAGAGTCAGCGATTGACTTTGTTCGTGGTTTGGGGATATTTTAATAACATTATTTTTTTTATACGACTTCTCTAATTTGTTTCAACACTGACGCGGTGAGTGAATCACAAATATTTGTAAATTATACTTTATTAATAATTGCCCATGCGGAAATCAAGCACTGCACGTGCACGTCGTGCAGTACGATTTGGCGTGTGCAGCTATGCCATGAAGTTAGCCGTGGAGAATAGTGCAATTAGTAGGTAGTTAATTTAATAAGAATTAAGTATAAGAATGGACAAATAACATTTTTACGAATGTAAGCTTGCCTGTTACACGTATACTATGCGTTTTGAGATAAGTATTAGGTACTGTCAAATTTATTAAATTAACAAAATCAAAATCCACCATCTACTTAATCACACACTATTAATTTTCACCTAACTAATTTTTAAACTTGAAATAAAAATACGAAGTACCTACCTAGTAAATTACTTAAACCCGAAAATTAATTGAAAATACCAGACCAAAAAAATAAGATAAGTAACTAGAATAATTCATCACGTAAAAATCCGGGGAGATTTAAGGAATCTGATCCCCTATTCACCGAAAGGGTGCAATGAAAAGATTTGGCGGGTCATGGCAGGATGCGATCATTTTAATGTTATCTGAACCATGTTCAATGTACTGTTAGCCTGTTAACTGGGGATTAATGGTTTATACTCAGAATTATCTTAATAGTTACGAGTTAAAGCGAGTTCATTAACGTGTAGATACTTCTCCTTCACTTAATAAGTATAAATAATAATAGAGTAAAGTTCTCAACAAGGCCTCTGATTGTTGGACCTGTATCCTCACGTAAGCCTTTCAAAGGACCGGGTGTATCTTCATTAATGAGGATAGCCTGTGGTTTAAAAATACAAATAATAATTAGGTAGGTATAATATCTTGGGACATCTCACACACGGCCATCTGATCCCAAACTAGGCACAGCCTGTACTATGGTAACCAGACAGCTGATAAACATACTTATATATTTCTAAATACATACATATTATAGATAAATAACACCCAGACACAGAACCAATGATCGTGCTCATCACACAAAGATTTGTCCTGGGTGGGAATCGAACCCACGACCTCTGGTTTAGCAGTCAGGGTCACTAACCGCCCAGGACAAATCTTTCTGTGATGAGCACGATTATTTAATTTTGTTTTGTGTCTATTTAATTTACTCCTGGATGAGGGCATTATTTTTACTCTAAAAGCCATGAAAATTCCATTGAAGTGAAACACTAAATTCAACTACAGCGACGCCGTCATCAGGTCACATAAGTTTGTAGCACTATATTAAGGTCCTATTATACTAAATGAGTAATGATCTAAGCAGGTACCCATCAATCACAAGCGACCAGGTGACTGATGATTAACGACCAGTCATCCGGCTCTACGGCCCTACCGGTATGACCAGCTGTCCCGGTGTGCTGAACACATCTGCGGTGCGTCGCCCGGATTACCACTGGTTCTAGTTTCGGATTAGGACGACGTAGATAAATATTATTATTTAGTTTAAGAAAGATTTTATAAAGAATAAGAAAGGATATATTTTTTTTTTACCTTTTCGTGAACCAAAATATTTTAATTCTTACTTAAGGTATGAATTTTAGCCAAGTTTCCCTAGTAAAATAATCTACTGAGGAAATTTTGGAAAATCCAATAAGTATCATCAAACATATTAATTTGCAAAGTGTAAGTAGAGATACCTTCAAAAGTTTGACTGGCCTGTTGGTCTAGTGGTGAGTGACCCTGACTGCTTGGCTGGAGGTCGTGGGTACGATTCCCACCCAGGGCAAATCTTTGTGTGATGAGCACGATCATTTGTTCTGTGTCTGGGTGTTATATATATCTATATTATGTATGTATTTAGAAATATTTAAGTGCAGGCTCTGCCTAGTTTGGGATCAGATGACTGTGTGTGAGGTGTCCCGAAATATTAATTAGTATTATTAAACGTACGTGCCACGCATCGTTCTGCTAGACTGCCAGAACTGCCAGAAGCATCTGAATCTGGTAAGACTAGAAACTGACCCCGACATAGCTTGGGAAATGCTACGCTGAAGAACCTTGGTATTTAATAGACACCAAAGAAAAATAACCTTCCTGTCTATATTGTCCAGAGTTATATAATGGATGCGTTCCTAAATATGACTCGCGGGGCACTAGTGTTATGGTTAAATATAACATCCATTAAAATCACTACATACTGTCTGTCCCTATGTATACATAGATCTTTAAAACAACGCACTGGATTTGATGCGGATGTTTTTAATAATAAGTGATTTTTTAAATTTAAGATTAGACATGAATACATTGTGCTTTTAATATATCCTTTTAGAGTATATAATTTAAGTCGTCGAACTTGCACTCATTTGGTTGCAGGTTCGAAACCCACCTATTGCACTACCGACTAGTACCGACGTGAACCCACTCGTAACAAAAGCATTAAGCAACAAGCTTAGCACGAGAATAGAACAGAATATGTTGTTACAAAAAAAATAACAGCTGGTAGTGTACATAAAAAAGAATCTCCGTAACATCTACATTTGAATTAACAAATTAAATATTACTAAAATAAACTAAAAATTAAATAACAAATAAACACAAGAAAAAACAAATGTAGTTCGTATTACATTTTTCTGCTAAAAATTCCAGCCAGCTAGAAAAACTACCTTTTTTTAATAGTGTAAGTATAATAGAATAGAATAGAATTATAGAATAGTGTATAATTTAAATATCTTATTAGTTTTGGTATCTTTATTGTAAACAATTGGTGCCATAGGTACAAAAGACACTTTTATGTATAAGTGTTGGACATTTTTACACATAACTTTTGGAACGAGGGGTTAATAAGAATACTAGTAATGTGCGACCAAATTTATAAAAATGTATATAATATATGTATATCTGTGTCTCCATCATGGCCCAGCGTTCAGCATCCCAACTGGATCATAAATCTGTAAAGCATCAGAGCGGATTATCTCGCGTTTATACGTCATTTGTTACAGCGCGTCGCGTGCACCAGTCGGCGCTATGTACTGCAAGCTAGGTAGTCAGATAGTCGGACGAGAATCAGTTGGAGAAGTAGTAGTGTAGAGTAAGTATAGTGACGGTACAAAATTAAATTCATGATAATTTGAAAATTAAAATATTATTTAGAAGCATAGAACTATAGCGCATACAGCGAGTACGCGCACGAATAGTAAAGCCACGGTAATACTATCTATATAGATAGTAATTATTACCGTGACCGTAAAGCCGTACAAAATGTGTCTTATCAACACAGTTGGAACGTCCGAACGTAGGTTACTACCGTTAGTCGTCAAGGCCAAGTACTAGTGCAAATAACTCCTTAATTTTAAGTTTAATGGCGGTTTAAGTGATTAATAGTTGTTACAATGCAATAAATAATGTAGACAACGACGAAAGTAGACACACAATGCTCGATGCACACATCAATATTAATTTGGTTCACTATTAGCTACGCGTTTTTATGAAGATTATCCATCTAGATGTTATTAATCTATGGGTAGAAGACGAAAGCGCTACTTTTCGTTACAACTAGGCTTTTAATGCCTTTTTAATAAAACGTACTAGCTGTTGCCCACGGTTCTGACCGCAGTGCCTATTTTTATTTGGTAACAATTTAGACTGGTATTTTGGTAACAATTTGGACTCAGGGATAATGAAGCATAGCATTGCGAGTGTAGAATTTGGAATTTCTGAAATCGGTTCCGTAGTTATTGTGTTTATTCGTAACAAAGATACAAAAAGAAAAAAACAAATCTTTCCTCTGGAAGCATAGTATAGACACGTTTGTGTAATTCTACTAAGTGTATTCTACAGTGGGAGCTGGCGAGACTAAAGATATGATATAGGTACATCTTCAACCCTGACACACACTATATTTTAGTGGCTCAAGAAGTCCTACTATATTTTTGAATTTATTTGACGGAGCTAAAAAAAGCTTTTTAGCCTTAAAATCGACGAGAATGGGACCTCTGCGGTTGTAGGGATAGTAATTAGGTGATTATCATTGAATCCTTCGTTTAGATTTAAACGCTTGAAATATTTTGCTTATAATAGGATACAGCCAAAATTATAATTATACTTAACTTCTTGGTTCGATTATGCACCGCAGCGCACAAAGTGCACGAGCCCCTCTGAATTGGTCCAGCCTGATCCTTCATAAAATGTAAAAAACCAAAAAATAAAAAGCCGCAAATCAGAAGTTTATTTGTAACTTTGTTCCTTGCCAGTGACATTGTATTTCACGGCTGGCGACACTTACGTTGGCGGGAAAAATTGCTCAAATGTCAGTGACAGCTGCGCGGGAAATCGTGCGAGACATTGACTAGTGCTGCAGAAACACAATAAGTTGTGTGTAAGACTCTGCACACGAATTGGATAATCGTATGGAATCGTACAAATTATTTCGAGGTTAGGTAGATTTTTTTCCGTGTAAACTACAAGCGCACTACATATTATTATATTACAATCGGTGGCCCAATAACCAAACAGAACAAGCATTGATTTTTATTCACGGTTTATTTTTATTTTAGTTCCCGATGTTACCTGTAAAAAGACGCTTGTCCTGAAGACTGTCCTGGGTTCAAACTTGGTATAATATCCTACTAAGTATGCTATAGTACTCAATAAGGCGCTACCTACCTATATTTATAACGTGGTGCGGATTTTTTGGCTTAACTTAAAGTATGGTTTCACAAATTTTATCTATTCACGAACAAAAAATATTCCTCAACTGAAATTCCAATTAAAAACTCAACAATTTCCAACGGACGCCATTTTTATGTCCTGTGACATTAAAAATATGTTCCACCCACAAATTACCAAAATTAAAACCACGAATACCTAAAACTGTCATCAAAAGGTAATAATTAAACGCCGCATGCTTCCCTTACGGAAAAATGTGGAGCGCCTCTCTTTGTACGTGAAAATAATACAAACGGCGCAATTTTCGTGATTAGTCGCGTTCGCGCCAAATAAGAGGAGTTCAGTTCCGTAATCTGTGGTCCGTGGTCACCGTGTGAGCGCGGGAAAACATTGTGTCACGATATGCAGTAATAAATTATGATTTTTTTTCCAAGTTGCATACTTCATTTCCTGTAAAAAAAACCGTTAAAAAATAAGGAAGGCTTTTAGGAGATTTAATTAGATTACTCTGCCTTTTAAGGATGATGTTTGGAATGAAACAGATTAGTACCTAGGTATCTATAATATTATATAGTAAGCCTAACCTACCTACCTACCCAGATACGTGCGTTTTGTATAGATGTTGCAGTTGTTGTGATTACGTTTGGCTCCTGTCAGATGATTCCCAAAACCAGAGGATAATTCATTTTTCGATAAAAATAAAATGGAATATCCGTGGCTAATTCGATCCATTCAATAGTCATTTTAGATTTGGTATATTTTTTAACAAACCTGAAAAGTGTCGTCCGTCATTTCCTGGCAATCCAACAACGCACACACTCGCACATTAAAAACATATTTAAAAAAACTTGTCGCAGGCTCACCACGCAATTACCCGCACCCGCATTGTTTAGAAAAAGTAAAACAAACATGGCCGACACGTGACAGGCGTTTTTATGCCGGGAATGGGATGTTGACATATTTTTGAAGAGTTTTCGTTTGATGTCTTCCTTTTATCTGGTTTTAGCATTTACAGAGGATTGTGGGGTATTTAGCTGTTCTAAAACAATACCTACCGAAAAAAAATTAAAAGTCGGTTACCTTAGTATCTTCGCTCAGTTTGGGAGTTGCTAGTCCATTAAATGATTAAACAATTTGAGAGCCGCAATTTACATGTACCTAAAGAATGTTATGTAGGTACCCAGTACGAAATAAAATTAGTCTTGTTTTTACTTGTATGTGTAAGCCTAAATACTTATACCTACTGCTTAGTCGAAGATTGCTGAACATCAAAATAGGTACGGTATAGGTACCTTTCGTAGGTTGGCCTCCAGGGGCTCGAGGCAAGATCAATAAGGTTTTCAAACCAAACCCTGTGCCCACAGAATTCGGCGAATATCACATATTTGTTCAATTAAATTACTGACCTATAAATGTCCCACTGCTGGGCTGGTCTGTTCTATCGATCGCTATGGGTCTCTTCGCATATAATGAAGGAACGAACGTTGATTACCAATTTACCACGCTTGCTTGCGGCGGACGATTTCAGATTCCAATTTTTGGATCCAGGTTTCCTCACGATGTTTTTTCGTCACCGATATTCAATGCTGTAGTAGCATAATTTATTAAGAAAGCAATAACTTTAAAAAGTGACATTGGTACATTGGCTCTACTGGGTTCGAACCCGTAACCTTGCACACACAATTCCGACCATTTCATTGAAGTGTGGTGGAGCCTGCTCGTTTATTCACGAGTGCCAAGGGCTGGCGTGACTTGAGTTCGACGTAAAGTTATTGTAAGTAGGTAGAGGTACATTATTAAATAGAATGTTGGAAGGTTCTGAATATTATTAACTTAGCGGTAGGTAAGTAAATGAGTATTTTTTTACTTAATGAAATGTTATTTTTTGTCGTGGGTTGTGGTATGGACTATAGCTGTTTGTAAGTAAGAGTCACTAAACCCCGTATACCGGAACGCTTGTTAAATTAACTATAACACGTTCTTTAAATGTCTATCTTTCGCCACTTCACACCTTAATATAACAGAGACAGCAGGAGACTTAAAGCTGGCTTTAAACTAGTTGACGTTTCAGTATTCGGCCAATAATTAAACAAGATATTATGAGTATTTTTAAAGTGAAATAAGCGTCGCTTTGCACTTTTTGGGAAAGGTAAAAATAGTAAAAATGTTTAAACTCACGTCAGGGGTCACGTCACACGTGACTGATCGGAAATAAAATATGGAAATTTAATAAAGTGCAATCTATTAATGCTATTTTTATTTGCTAGTTTTCACTTCTGCCGGCACTCGGAGTGCAACCCATTATTTTTATTAGGTCTACCGCAGTTAGCCTGAGCGCTGGCTTGGAGTCGTCGGACTCGTTTAGCGGGCCTTCAGTCAGATCTGTTGAAAAAGTATCTACCTTAGCAACGTTCACTAAGGCCCAGTTTTTGGATCCCGAGTTCTTCTTCTTCTTCCTGCCTTTATCCCATTCATATGTGGTCGGCGCAATGCGTATTTTCCTTCCATTCCTGTCTATTACTCGTCATCGCGGCATCCACTCCTTTCTTCTTTCTCATATCATCTTTCACACAATCCATCCATCTCTTTTTCGGTCTCCCTCTGCTTATATATACCCATCCACAGTCATACTTATAACTTGTTTAGTTATGTGACTTTCATCCCTCCTCATAACATGTTAACATCCCGAGTTAACTCAACTAATGGTTAAATATGCTAACTAATGGTTTCAAAACTCGTGTTTTCTTTAATTTTTAGGCTATCGAAAGATCAAATTAGTTGTAGAGTTAATTATTTATTCATTTATTACAATAAAAATCGATGAATAAACGCTTTCTACCGAAGTTTGTCACCATTAGATAGCATATTAATTTTACCATTGGTTGAGTTAATTCGGGATCAAAAAACTTGGCCTAAGGGCACCTCTGCGGGGTTCGGACCTCGACTTAGTGCGTTGCTAACAATCTTAATAAGGCAAACAGCAAGAGAGGGCTGGATCTAAGTTTGTATTATTTAGGGACATATTTTTATTGCTAGTTTGGCCGGCTAGGGTCAGCTTAATCTAGGAGGGTAGAATTTATTTATAACTAGCATCTGCCCGCCACTTCGTCTGCGTGGACTTCAGAATTGGGCAAAAAAAAATGGAAAAATGTGAAAGTAATGAATAATGGAATAAAATTTCACCCGTGTTATAGCTTGCGCTGTAATAAAGAAAAATACCAAATTTCAAAGCCCACGGCTTAGCTCGGAATCAATTTTCAATTATCCCTCGGGAACTGCTTAAGGAATCGGGTTAAAAGGTAGCCTATCTTCTTTTCCATGTCAAAGGCTACATGCATCCCAAATTTCATCCAAATCCGTTCAGCCATTTTTGCGTGATTGAGTAACAAACATCCAAACATCTAGACATCCAAACATCCACACTTTCACATTTATAATATTAGTAGGATACGCGACAGGCCTCACCGAGGAGGGCGTATTATACGTCGGTTGTGGTTTGTTTTGTTACTGCTAGCAAAAATGAGAATGCTTCCATAAGAAGTGTTGTTTGGTCGTCGTTAAGAGAGGATATTATGTCTAGGGCGTTTAATTTTAAAAGATACTGAAGTTCGGTATCGCGCGGCCACTGCTATTAGCGGTTTTCGGTGAATTTCGGCGGTATCGAAAAACTAGATCGTGGCAAGTCCATGAACTACTTGATGGTGGGCAGCTTTAAGTCACAGTGCTGGTTTAAGTTACAGATATAACTGGAGCGCCCGTGGCTACGAGTGAATCGGTTTTATATCAAGCTGAGAGTATGACTGTAGATATGTATGTATACTAATACAAGCAGATACTGAATTGATAGAGAGACAATGAAGGTAGCGACTGCTGCGATGACGAGTAATAAAGATGAATGGAAGGAAAATACGAATTATGCCGCACGCATATTGAAATTAGGAAAAGAAAATGATTAAATGTTATTGTAGCTTTTTCATTATTTCGCAACGAAATAACGATAAAATATGATGTTTGAAGTATTATAGGTACCTACGTATCTACTAGGTATGAAATATTTAAAATACCTAATGTATGACAACTTTTATTGTAATGTATAACAAGTTCTACATAACCATGTGCTAGACAATGTTTTGATAGACAGTGTCATATGGTTGGTTCAGGGAATATTATCATGATCGCGGTGATTTACGTTCCCACATGGTCCCCAGCATATAAAGGAAAAGGAGAAGCACTCCTGCGCTTTTAGCCGGTAAGAGTCCGGCATACCCCTCCTGCCTTCCCCAGGGCGGAGGAAGTCCATGAGGATTTCCCCGGGTCAAAAAAAAAGTGAATATTATCACACCCTGTTGAGAATCTTTCAATTCAATGGAGCTTGGGCCTTGAACCCAGAGCAAAGATTACCCTAACCTACGTATCATTGCAATATAAATCCTTCCTGATACTTTAAACATTACTTGAACTTGAAATAGAACTTACCCAATATAATTACGTACTATACTTACGTACCTATAATGGTGGGGTATCTATAATGTTATTGGTGTCCAGTGTGGATGAGCAGCGCTGTGACGTCAGCAGTCATGCTGCGTGACGCACGTAGATTTTCAATTGGATGAAGGATTACTTACGCTGAACTAATTACCGTTGTCTCTCTTGTTATTATGTCTGAAAAACTATGAGTAAGATTTCGATAATCTTTTTTTTAGATATTGCTACGAAGTTATATCTTTGAGATATATGATCGTGTTTAGGGCTACAAGACCTTGTGTATTTATGCCGTAGAATACTGATGTACCTATGAACCTACAGTCTTTTAAGAGCTTGGTACCACGTTCACCGTGCAGTCGGTTATTGTTCCTTCTTGCATGGGGGCATAAAGTAGTAATATAAACAATTATACGTGCATATCCCCTTGGATCAGTCCGCAAAAGCTGTTTGTTCTAAAGTAGGTACCGGGTTTTTAAGACATACTTAGCTAAAGGGCATGTGACAGAGCAAGGACAAGTCCTTACTCAGCCAAATATTTTAAGAGTTACAATATTATAAGAAAATTACAATAGAGCAATAAAACTTGCTTTAGTTATTATTCTGAGAATAAAACAATAAAATGAATGTAAACCATTTATTAATTAAACTTTTCGTTCAAACTGCGTCGTCGGCGCGCCGGACCGTGCCGGGTTGCCAGTAAATAATTAGAATAAATATATTAAAAGCATGAAACTCTCCGTACATATTATATATTCCTCTTCACAATTAAAAAACTACAATGACTAGTGTATTTACGATAATAATACTTTGCGTTGATCGCTTTGAAGTCTTACTGTCAGATATTTAATTATTGCAACACTAGGTTTATTGATTGGCCCTTGGGTCAAGTATTGTAGGCTATGAAATTCTTAAGCTTTTAATTTGACTTTTGTTTTTACCAAGTATTTTGAAAATACGTGCTTCAAAACGACCACAGCTTTACTCAATAGTTCGACGCCGCGACGTCTCAAAATGTAAGATATAGTAAAAAATCTATACATTCCGTCCACTGGATAAATTACAAATCACAAACTACTTCCTAATGAATGTAAATAGAACAATGACCTTACGTTATACAAATTCGTGGGCACTTTTGTTATTTTTATAAGATTCAATCACTAGGCTGGGTTAGTGGACTAATTTATTTAAAACACCCGAACTGACTGAAGGTAGTCTTTTGCAATGCTTTATCTTTTTCTAAATGACAACCAGTTGAAAGGTACATTTAGGGGCAGCTTTTTTTATTAATGGCAACACTTTACGTCAGTGTTTGTGACAGTCTTTTTCTATTATTTATACAATTTTTACCAGAAGTAAAGGGGCATTTTTCAGTGAATATTTTTATCTTAAAATTTCTTTTAAATTAGTCCACTAATCCAAATCGTGTACTTGTGTACTTAAGAGGAGAATAATTGAGATAATCTACTTTCAAATCGATAGATTCAAACGAGAGAAAGAGATAGACATACCTAATTATCTAAACCACCCTAAACACATAACTTCAGTACATGAATAAAATACACCACACGATATATTTCAATAACAATTCTTACTTCTAAATAATTATTTACAAAGGTTTTAGAAACAACTAACTCCGCGCTTTTAAGACTCCATTTTATTTAAAATTAAACTTTGAAGTCCAATTGAACGTTCTGAATGCATCGGTCATGGTGGCGTCAGGCGTGTGACGTCATCACACATACGCCAGAGTCCTAAAAGTGCGTGTGAAAAATAAACATTACCTATAGAAGTTCAAAAAACAAATCTTTAACAATTTTCTGTTTCGACTAGACTATGGTAAACCAAACTAAATGCGATTTACAAAATAAATTACTTCTAGTGCTCTTTTATTGGTCACAGGCATTTTTATTCGGAAAACTGTTATAGGTAGCATTTCTGACAGAGAAAGGCCTTTAGAATTTATTCAATTTTGAGAGATTTTTCCCTGATTTAGGCTTACTGTATCAAGCAACAATATATCGAATAAGTATCTACGTACTATCAGAGTATCACAGATGAAGATTTCATCAGTTTTCCGAACAATATTATCAATCTATCAATTATTACGTTAGTTTACTCTTTTAACGTTAGTGACCATTTACTAAAATGGAAGAAAACAAGTGTGATACGAATATTGTCACACATAGGCACTCTCCGTACAGATTCATTGTACTTACTGGGGTTTATTTCTACTGAATACTTCATCTACAATGAGAGAACTATCAATACTCTCGGATACACAAAAAAGCACTTTTTCAGACCCTTTGCAAGTTACGCTGTATGAAAATTATGTTGCAATATAGTAGAATTTTAAAAGTATTACGGTGCAAAAAATTGACAGGTAACGTCTGCTTTGCTTTCAATTTGAATTTTGGCGGGGTAATAAAGTTAGAGAGTAAAGAATTAGTTTGAAAGAAATCTAAATAAGTGCCCTTCACATAATATATCTTAATAAAATCTAGTGCATCCCAGCGAAACGGGATTTCAAAGGAAACATTACACGGGTCACTAATTTTCAGTCTATGTTTTATCAAGGAAGACTTTTAACATTATGCAGATACAAAATACTTAAATTACTTTGTACTACTACAAAACGGGATACCTACGATCATTGTATAACTCGTTAACATTTTGTTTTCTATTCATTAAGCTACCGAGACAGCTAAGTCGTTTCAAAAATTTCCTCATTAACATTTTAACGGAAAAGTAAATTGTACAAAAAATATGTTATTTATTCATTTATATTTCCAAACTAATTGAACTTTTGGTCCGTATTCTAAAAGTTTCTAGTTTCCAAAGCAAATAGTAACAAAACAAACTATTAAGGCACAAAACGATTGTGTCTTCAATGTCTCTCTGTTGATATGACTTTTCGTTCTAAAACTACAAAAAAACCTCTAAGTTCTACTTATTCAAAATGGAAAAAATCTTAAAAGCGTCTCCCATGGAGCTTATAATCACAATCAATTATTATTCTCGTATTTTAAACTAATCGATTCGACCATTCAACTAAAACTACGAATTTGACTTAATAAATAACCCAGCACCGGTAGTACCACGTCTATGTATCTACTTAACTAATTACTGGGATGCACTTTACTGGAGATGGGTACTAGAAATAAAACTAAGCGGTATTTTCAACAGCAGACTTGGTAATGTGAATGACAATACTGATTGTTGTAGGTAGTTGTTCTCGGTGAAGCAGTTGGTTGCTGATCGCGCTCGCAGATGCTCCGAAGGTTGGTATAATTAATAAGGGTAAGTACGTACATTCCTAAGAGATGGACTACCGGAAACAATTCTTCAGAAATGGTATAGTCATATAGTGTATTGTTTCGGGGAAATATAGTCATTACCTAGATGAGATGTAAGTTCTGCTGTAACTAATATAATCAGAGTTTGTGTTTACGTATACGTAACGTATGTAGTGTCACACAATTGTATAGTTAACAGGTAATTGAACAATGTTAATACGACGAGAAACCAACTGTTCACACCTTCTAGATTTAATGCCATGCCGTCAGTATTTTTAAATGGTAGCCAATTTATTGTCAGTGTAGAATCTGCCTAAATCACCGATGTGGGTAGTTTTGTAAAGTTTCTGGTATTTACACGCCAGGCTTTTTAACTTTTGTTTGAAATAGTTATGAGTAAGTGGATAGTATCAAGTTACAGTGACAAGAGATTGGACCAACTTCAGTATTGCCTCACCGTTTATAATAATGAAAGTGGTCTTCGTCTTCTCGGTCCCGTGGCGGCTCCGTAGACACCGAGGCATGCACACTCCACCGCTACACACTGCTCCTTATGACGTCATGCATCTATGTCCAACCATAGTCTTTGATTTCCAAAATATTGCTAATTCTACAGACTTGGGGTAGATAGACTAAGAAAATTCGTACTGGCGCCCAACATGGGCCCGAAAGCTCTATGACTACGAGTCTCAATAAAAAAATATTCTTCTCCAAACTAATTTTAACTAACGAAGAGGTACGAAAACTAACGAAAAAGCGGATAAATGAAAGAACAGCTGTGTTTTGTGTTACCATTTTTATTACTTTTTTCTAATACTTGTCTCTAAGTGAAGATGAACCATAATATTGTTAATAGCTGAAGGAGGCGCGCGGCCGGCGCACTACTGCGTCCACTAGCTAGGGGGCGCTAGAGAGCCCGACTATGGCCTGGGAACGCCTCTTTTGGCTCAAAAAAGACGTTTTAAAATAATAATCTACATTAATTATACAAAACATTCATTAATAATACTCCTTGCGGCAAAGCTTACTCCCTGCGCATAGACATTACACCACTCTATGCTCGGGGACCGTAGACTGACGTAGTCAAATTATATCTACGCAGCTACATACCCAAACCCAACCATAACTACGGGGCACCTCCAAATGTACATACAATAATTTGTTGAATTGCACAAAACGAGTTCCCATAGCGTGCCACTAGATGTCGCTATGTGGGGCGATATCACAAAATATCTTACTTTACTTATTGCTCAATTATTTGTCTACCTTACATTTTAAAATTAGGCCAAAAGATGTAAGTTCATAAATTAATCGAATACTCAATACCAATTCATTCTAGACTTATCTACGTGAAAACAAACGCTAACCACAGTAGTGACATCTAGTGACAAAAACAAGGAAACCTCAATTAGCCGGTGGATACGTAAAATAAAAAAACAGCCCATCACTAAATCGACTATGATAAACTATGTTTTTAAAACTACCATAATAAATAAAATGCAATAATTCGTTCAAAAATATACATAAAGGAATGTTGACATATGACTATGCGGATTTTGACGCAAATAATGTTAGTGCCGCTTAGTTTTCGAACGATATTATTTCGTGGCGTGTCTTTCAATTAAATTAATATTTCCTTTTTATAAATTACTAAATAGCCCATTACTTTAGTGCCCTATTTATACAAGAATATAAATAAATTAAAATTCTCAAATAACACAATAATTGTATTATTTCTAATTAATTTATCAAGAGCTCGTCATTCACATCCTACCCCATCAACACGCCACGCTACAATAAGACGAAAACACGACGAAAATGGCCGCACGCCCTTAAGCGTCGGCGCAGGCGCCCTACACAATAAACACTGCGTCACATACTGTCGCTTATTTAACAATGTAATTATATCGGCTGACTGCGAAAGCGGGTAGTTTGAGAAATGACGTCACAGATATAGGTCTGTTTTTTTCTGCAGTTGAATGGGTATGTACATACTGCTCATTAGTGGTGTTTAAATGCTGGTAGTGTATTTTTTGCGTTATAGAATGATAGCAGTTGTGTATTTTTATAAAAATAAACGCTGACTGGATATAAGGAACTCACGAGCTAGGCTAGCGCGACTATTGGAAGACAGTAGGCTATGAGCTAAGCAGACTAAGTCAATACCTGATTTAGAAAATTAGCAAAATAGTCGACATTTACATTTTTACTATACTCAATAGTTACAAGTATCGATATTTCAAGAATTTTTTAAGATACTGGTAAAGTAGAGCGAACTGTCATTGATTTTAATTACAAAATCTAATTAGGTGGCAATCTTTTTTGTATCTACGAAACCTTTCTCAATGTCCCCCTTTGATAATTGAAGCATATGGCTCGCCTATTATTTACCTAAATAAGATATTATTTAGTTACTACAAAATCATAGACTGTGACGTCACAATAAAACTACCCGCGCCGCCGAAAACCATTTAAAAATACAAGATAATCAACACGCTACGATTACACAGATACCTATTATACAAAAATATTTGTATTTGTATGCATGTGTGTATAATTATAATAAATCTAACGTTTAGCGCGCGCTGCCGTGCCCTGTCTTTACTTAGCCAAGTGCATTATTTAAATTATATTTTACTAAGTGTGTCGTGTTGAAGTTGCATAAGTGAGCTCTTTTAGAGCTTTTTTATTCTTATTGTATACTATTAATTTTCCATAGACACTCGGCATTCGGAATTCGAACCTACAGTTGTCTTTCTTTTTTCAGAATCAATCGAATCATTTCAAATTTTAAAGGCTAGTGTTCTAAGTACAATCATCAACAGACACACGCCGGTTGTCGTCACAACTTTGTTCCTCTATCCACGTGCAAGGAGCAGCGCGCGCGTGCTGTAGTAATATTAATGTTATTGCTTTCGGTTAGTCATATTTCTTTACCATATTATTATGTATGTAAAACTTCAAAATGTCTACGCTACAACACTACTCTAGCATTGCCATACATTAAAAACACACAACATAGTATTTTTATGTTCAATTTAACATTATACCAATCCAAAAATTGTATATTTATGTATATCTTAGTAATCTTACATAATTAAGAATATATAATATTTTTTTTCGAATGCTGTTTACATTTTGGTCCAGTGAGCCTGGAGCGAACAAGCACGTCACTAGTTTATCGATTGCGTGCTATGGCATATCTCGTGTATGGCACATCACTACTGCGTCAAGCTTATTATCAATAGAAATTAACTACAACTAGGCAAGAATAAGTATTGAGCAAGATAAGACTCTGTATTCAGGTTCCCGCCAAATTTTAAGGAAAATAATAATAATAAAAAAATGACTAGAGAGGAATGTATTCACGTATATGGCAACGAAGTGATTAAATAGTTTTAGCGTCTTAGTTGGCAACGTCCCGTCTTATTATTGTCACAATCTTAAGCTACACTGGCGTACTTGCTTTGTATTTGGCAAAATATTAATGATACCGTCGCGGTCGCAGTCCTCGGCTCGCTCAAACTAGATCGTACTGTGGACAGACTGCGACTTGTACGTTGAGCAAAATCAACATTTTTGGCTACATTTTGGCCTGTATTTTTGGCAAAACAATCGTTATCAGGAAGACCTGTGGCCCGAAGCGAAGCGTCTAAAGGTCTAAACTACGTGTCTACGTATACAATATTCCTTTTAGAGATTGTCTTTAAAAGGAATATTTTTAATAGCACGCATCACAACCAACGTGTGGCAAACGCCTTATTAAATTGACAGTGAAGTATATTGTATGGAAGATTAGATTTTGTTTACGTATTCATTCATGCCATTCATGCTGGGCGGTGCGGACTGGCGACTGGTCGCGCTCGTTAACGTTCACTACATGACTAACAGACACGAGTCCGTCGAGTGGGAGTGGCGAGTCCGTAGCGCCCGCGAGTCTCTCTCCGTGAAGTGTTGAGTTAGTCTCAAGTATGAAGACGCGCTTACACTACGCCGTAACACTATAATTTACATTGTTATACGCATGCCTGGTTCGCGTTACGACTTACCAAACGTCCGGTCTGTCCCACCCTCCTATACCAACTGAGGTTTTTTGGCGCCCACCGCGGGGCAATGATCATGACCTTTTCACACTTAGGGTTGCCAACTTTTTAGTAGAAATGTTAAAATTTTGATCATTAGTGCCTCTGTCGTCGGGTTCACCCTAATATTAAATGTAGTTAATCACAGTTTTAAAGCCAAAAGTGTAGATGGCAACCCTATAACTAAAACTACAAGTTCAACGTGCAAACTATCTAGAAAGATAAAAAAGAAGTGTAAAATACAACAAACCAAACCCAGCAGGAAGTCCCACGCTAAATAAAACACACAATTTTAATTTCTAATATTATATCCATGTAATGAAACATCAGGTATTACTAGGTGCTCCTTACAGCGGGCAAACTCCTTCTAGAACTACGACTAAGCCTACTGCTGCGGCCGTCACGGACGGTGACGTCACACTGCCGGCCCCTGCCATCCCTCACACTACTCCAGTCCAATCTGACTGACCAGCCAGCGGCGAGTGTGACGTCACAGCCCAGTAAGACCTCAGCGACCAGTTACCAAGTGTAACTATGACGGGGGTTGGAATATCGCCACCCGTCGGGGAAGTTGGAACAGTACAATATATGAAAACAACAAAGTTAAGTACATTACAACATTCGTGTGGGGGCGCGGGGGAGCGGCCAAACAAATGGTAGGAACTTTTAAGTACATTTGCATGCAGTTTTACTATTGAGATTATTCAAAACTGAATTTACCGAGCACTAGCACAATATTTCAGAAATTATTATACCCAAACCACAACATTTTTAGGCCGAAAAATAATTAAATATTCACAATTAAGCTCAATAAAATATAAAAATGTGTTTACATTAATAAATACATAAATTTTGAAGATAAATACTTTAAAAAATATATCAAAATACCATCGCAAAGCTCCCTCGAGTCCCCACACTGCCGCCCTCAATCTAATTTGGCAAGATACGAAGCACGCGGCGGCTGACGTCACAAAGTCAAACATTCTAATACTGTAGGGAAACCGTTAATGTACAGAAGGTGTAGTTTTAGGTGAAATGGCTGAGCGCGCTTTCCACACAATGTATATATATAAAAAAACTAAAAAAGAGGTATTTTTGTCTATTGAACAATCATCAAAAGCTGCCTTCAAATTCACAATTAAGTACTTAAAGAAAATGGACGACAAATCTCACTGGTTATAAAACTACAAAATAAACATACTTTTTTTACTTAAGTTCGGGAATAGAAAGCGCGCTCTCCGCCTATAATCTCAGGAGGTTCTAACCTACTTATGCTAAAATACTGCTAAAATAAGGGTAGGTATGTGTATACATATGTGAATATCATAGCATAGGTACCTAAGACGTGTGGAAACGAATCATTAAGAACAGGAGACCGTATAGTACAGAGAGAAGGCGACAGAATGTTATTTACGCAACTTTTTCTTGGATACTGTAGCCTATGTTACATTAAAAAGTATAGCACATACTCTTTTCTCATATGCATCAAAAAACCTATTAACAAGATGTTAACAATTTGAATCCAAGTCTAAAATAGATGAGTACAAGGAATTAGTTTTGGAAAATTATCGAAAGTCAACTAGGCAAGTCGAAAAGCGATTTCTTTGTTGATATAATTTATTTAGGTAAAGTATTACCAGTTAAAAGTTATTTAAATAACATTCTGTACAATAAACTTAACACTAATCACTGTAAACATTCACTGGTACTTGAGAGCCCTTATTATAGTTTTAAAACCTTCTTTATTCGAGTGACAAGGACAGAACTATACACAGAGATAGCTCCATCTCTTTTACTCCAACAACGATGGATTTAACACATAATAAGGTCGATATTTGTTGATATCAGTTGCTTAAACAATATTTGGATGCTTAATATGTACGTTTTAAAGAAATTTCTCTCGTTTTATTATTTTTCTTTTTTTATTTTCCACACGCCTTGATAACAAGTGCGTCAGCTGGCAGGGAATGTAGCTGACAAAGCTACCATGCATACTGCACTACGCTTGCCGCGCGGCCTCGCCTGACCCCAAACTATACTAATATAAATATAAAGTTAAGTACTTTAGTAATAGACGTTAAACGGAAATTTTCCCATTCGGTCATAGTTTCCCATGTCATGATATTTTTACTATACTTAATTTTGGAGTATTGTCACTGTCATCTTCCCGTTTTGGGATATTTTTTCCCAATAGGAAATACTGTTTTTTAATATCAAAAATTCTCAATTTTATTTAAGAGTTAATTTTCAATTTAATATAATACTGAACATTAAAATTCCCAACGGTAGGAAATAATTCTAATAAAATCAAACTACTGCTACACGGGTGTAAAATTTCGAATTAATTCAAAGGAACTTTAAGTATCAAAAGACGTGAAGTCGATAAAGTCGTAAAAATCAGTGTCGCTCTGTAATACTGTTGGATATGGGACTAAGTCCTGTTTGCCTCTTATATCTAGGAATTGCACGAACACAACCATCATTGTCTTTTACACTCACTAATCACAAATGTATTGCTTTTGGATCTAACTCTACGATTGATAAATTAAGTACTTTAATTAAGGACGTAATGGGCTTTGAGGGTATAGCCGAAGAAAGTTGTATTTTCTATGAAACATAACATTTTAGAACAGATAAAATGAGCAAAGTTTTAAAAAGCTTGCTCGCAGCAAGCGAAAGGAAATTGTTGGTAAACTTTTTTCAAGAATTTACAGCTCCCGATCCAGTTGATGGAATCGAATCGGATGCGTGGGAGAGTCGTAACAATATGATAAGGACGACTGTCCAACACATCCGACAATAGCGATGTCATACGGTGTGACGGCCGGTATGATAGCAGCTTTTTTTCGAAAGTCACCAACTACCCTCCTTTTGCTTACTTTTATAAACTTCAATCATGAAACGCATTCTAAACTGCAATGTTTCATGGATGCTATATCTATCTCAGGATTAAGGCCTTGGTACTAAATGATTAAGTACTCTATTATTTGATTCTTAGTAGTTAAGTAGACGATGATTGATTAAATACAATGCGACGAAAACATTCGGTGTCTATTAAATGTTAGTTTTAGGCAATATATTGCATGAATACTTGAAAACGTTACTTAGAACGCGCTTAGAATAAGTTCTAGTCTCAATGTTGACAGATGTGCTGCAACAAGAATACTGCTTAGCCAAAACGGCTGTTTACATTGTGTTAGTAACAGGCGTTAGACAAAATAATCTATCAGCAATATTAAGTCAATGCTGACTTATGTATACGCGACCAATTTACACAATGGCAAGGCTAAATACTAACTTGCCTTAAATTTGAATTCCAATGTAAAAAAAGTCAACTATATACACATTTATATGACTATTTTAAAGTACCAAACAGCCCTATATCCTGAGACAAGTTTCTTCGGCTAGGTGGCGCCCAACGTGGGGCCGACCCTGCAAGTCGAACTCAATGGCTATACTTCTAAAATGTAAATATGTAATGAGAGCAGCAGGCGAGGCCGCGCGGCCATGACAATCTACTGCGGCTTATACTTAGCTTATTGTCACGGTACACAGGTGTTAGTCCACGCTCATACACGCTAAACTAATATTATTATTAACTAATTTACCCGTGGATTTGGTGGCATTTGGAAAAGACAGATAAAGAACACGTTTAATCATTTTCCTACGTGACCTGCCAACGGCTTAAGTGGATTCGGAGGCCGTTGGCCCCAACTGTCATACGTCGATGTTTGCTAGTCGTTAAGTAATTAGCATTTTGACAGCCAGTCTTAATATTGGTCTGTTTTACCCAGTAAAATGGGCTTTAGAGGTCAGATAGGCAGTAGCCTCCATTGCAAAATACGGTATTTAGCTTCATCCGGTAAGACTAGAAGCTGCCCCCAACATAGCTTGGGAAAAGGACGCAGAACAATGCCACCGTATGCTCAAACAAACTAAAGATGTTTTTAAGTATGTCCGTCTCTACTTCCACTTTAAAGTCTCGTGCTGACACAAGACTTAACGGTCAAAAAAAATTCACTGATATGTTTGATTGAATATTACTCCTGTTATTTTCACACAACTGTCAAACTACAATTGCAGGAAGAGACGGGAATAACACTAAATCAAAATAGGTAGGTCGAAGAGTAAAATATATGGAGTTGTATTAATATCTTGATGCATATTTGACATTACGAACAGTGAAATGCATGTAGTCGTTTAATGATATTCGTGTTTTGACTGTATGTGGAACAGTGAGTTATATGGAGTTGTTTTTTTTTCCAATTGCCACCAAATCCACATGAGTACTAAGACTACGTATGTCAATATATAATACTATTGTAGAATGAGATTGCTTTCCGCTCGTCAGATATGTATGGGTGTCGTGAGCAGAGCGGTCGACGCCGTGTGACGTAGCGCTTATGACGTAGGCATAGTGACGTCACGAATGATGACGTGGGCAGGAACCAGCCCTGAACGTCGGCATTTCATATCGCGAGGCGGATGTTTTAGTGAATTATTTGTATAAAGCTTGAAAGAAATTTGTGAATACTGATCATTTGAATACAAGCAAGGAACTAAAGAAGTTTTTTAACGCGAAACTGAGCGAAATTTGGCACAAACGTAGATTTCTTAATGAAATGGCACCGTTAACAATAATACTGACATCATACCTACCATTTCCTTTAAACGTACACTTTGAGACTATTTAATTACCTTAAAGTATTTTTAGTATCTACATATCCGTATCACATTACAAGATGAGAAGTATCCAATTCCTAATTTTAAATTTGAATTTCAAAATTTGAGGGTAGATAAAACTTTTTATATAGTTAATAATTTAAATAAAGGCGCAGTCACACAGCGTCATTCTTACCGCGTATGTATATATATTAATACCTATGTTTTTATCATTAAAAAAATACAGCTGCGAATGAGATTCATAAAAATACAGTCAAGTCATCATAAATAATATCAGGTTAATGTATTGCCAAACAAACGTGCACTATGTCTACCACTAAATTACAAAATATCAAAGACAAAATATAAGAAAAAAATTAGTTTTTTATCGCAACTAAATTATTTGAGATCTTCGCCTTAATATTTAACGTTAAGGGGACACGCAACGACGCGAACATTCGAAAAAAGAAGACGCCATCTTTATTCGTATTATTTGACAGTACACTTCATAAAATCAAAATATCCTTACAATCGTAAAACTAAAAAATTAAAACATGTCAAGTGGACGGTCAAGTAATAAGCGAAATAAAAACGGGAGCGTCGCTTGTTTCCCATTCGAGCGTACCCGTTGGGAATCGCCTTAATAAATTAACTTTTTAATTAAAATGAAATGCGTTCTCTTTGACGCCCGTAGCGGGCAAAGTATTGCTTGTAACTGCCTTACACTAAGTTTAATGAGCCAATAAACACCTTAACTACGTTCGAATACTGATCATTCCCTCTTGTGGCCACTGCGAGTACGCGGCAAGACAAACACCTTAATTAAAAAAAATAGTACGTAGGAACTCTATCGTAAGAAACGAAACGGGCGAGCTAAGAACGTAACCTCGGCGCCTAGATGTACATGGGCAGGCCGTACATGGCGCCCCAGTCCACGCCCTGGAACGACGACATGTCCACGCCCGCCAGCGAGTACGCCGCGCCGAACTGCGGCAGGGCCGGCTGCGGTGCGGGCTGCGGCGGGGCCACCAGCGCCGTGGCCGCCGTGGCCGCCGGCAGCGCGTACGGCGCGTAGCGGTACGCGTGCGCGCCCACGGCGGGCACGGCGCCCACGCCGCCGTACACCAGCCCGCGCCCCGGCCGCAGCACCAGCCGCTTGCCCAGCGCCAGCGGCGCCGCGGCCACCGCCTCCTTGGGCTGCGCGCGCTTGCACTCCACCTTCTTGTTCTTGATGGTGTGGAAGTGGATGTCGCACACGCGCTCCACCGCCTCCTCCGAGTGGAAGGTCACGAAGCCGAAGCCGCGGTGGCGCTTGGTCTGCTGGTCCATGAGCATGACGGCGTCCTCCACGAGCCCGAACTGCGAGAAGTAGGAGCGCACCTCGTCGGCGGAGGTGTCCTGGCCCACGCCGCCCACGAAGATCTTCTTGGTCTTGGCGGGGCGCGGCGCGGACTTGGGCGTGGCGTGCTTGGGGTCGATGCGCTTGCCGTCCAGCGTGTGCACGGGCACGGCCAGCACCTTGTCCACGGCCGCCGCCTCCTGGAACGTGATGAAGCCGAAGCCGCGCGACCTCTGCGCGCGGCCGAGTCAGTGCCGCTCCGCGCCCGCGACTGAGCGGACAGACCTCACGCGCTCCCAAAACAAAAACATCCATCACAAAGGTCGATGCTTTTATTTTAAGCAGATATTATAAGACAAATTTCACATATAATTTACGCGAAAAGGTCTGTCCCCTCATGTTTCCAGTGACGGGGGGTTTAGTGACTTACAACTAACCTACAGTGAAAGGACTACGAGTCTCAAACAAACTTTAGAGCAACTGTTAATGTTATATTTACTTCAACTTAAGAGCGTATACAAGGAATAACTCTACTATTGTAAGGAATGAGGGTAGATTTACATTTAAATACCAATAGAGGCTACACAACAGCTTATTATAAGAGTTTGAATTAATTGGCAATACGGAATACTGTACTCAACAGCTATGCGACATACTATAATTTAGAAAACGACTACTTATATTATATACGCTCTTAATACATCAGTTTTAAGGGTTAGTCTCTGTCAATGTAACAGAAAATATAGGCGAGGAGACGTCGATCAATTAAATTACAAAATCTAAGGGGATTTAACTAAAATCACGTGTCTAATATGCTGCTTGCTCTTTAACATATAAAATTAATGTGAAATACTATAGGTAATATACTAAAATATTCTATAGCTTTTCCCAGAGCAGAAAATCCATGCGGCAATTCCAGGACAAAGAAACGGGCGGACTGCTATTGCCCCATTATCCAAAACATTATACTATTTATAATAATTACTTGAGAGTATCTTAATCATATACTTGATGATGTAATATTTTCAGTAATACCTAACTAGTCATAATGGACTATAATTATGAGTATCCAACGTGATATGCAAAATCCAACTAATTGTTATAAATGGCTTACAGCACTGTTGCTTAATAGCCTGCCACGTCCAACAATGTGACTATATTTAAGTTAAATGTTTTATAAAGAGAAGCTTTGTAAATTGTAATACAATACAAAATGTTGGCTATGAAATTAACAAAAAATCTGTTTTCTACATCGTATCTAATGTAAGCATTGTATCTTTGATAAAAAAAAAAAAAAAAAAATGAAGAAGAATTAGAACTAGAAGAACAAAATGCTTGTCTTATTGAGATAATTATTTATTATTATTGCTAATATCTACAAAAATAGTAGAATTACACTGTAGTATAAAATTTAAAATGGTAAAGTATATCAACTTGAAAAATGGTTGAACGTATTAAGATATTTATTTTTACTAAAAAGTCAATTATAGTTTATATTCATTAAAATTAAAAAGCTGAACTAAACTTTTTGGGAGCTTGAGTCCGCACTAGGTTCGAGACCCGTATGACGGACCTCCAAACTAAAATACTAAAAACAGTCAATAAAATGCTATTTTTGCTACTGAAAAACAAACGCTAGTTAAACAATGAAATAGTCAAAATAAAAAGATAAAGTAAAATAATTGGCACCGATCTCCCCGCCTACATTACACCGACACAATATCACTATTGCCCACATTGAAAGACAACTTTAAATGAGGGTAGTCGTAAACATACGTATTACTTATAACTAAGTCGTACAGATCGACACCTACATACACATGCTGCCGCCAGTGGTCTATCTAGTAGGAATTAGTGATGATTACTGACCATTTTATGCCAAAAATTCTACTATTTTGGTAGTTTTTTTCTACCCTTCACATGGTATAACCCTTACCCTCAAATACTGAAACGCAAATTAACTAGACGTTTTAAAAATGTATTATTGGCTACTTTACACCTTTATCTTCCAATCCAAGACGAAGAAGCTCGAGATTTAAAGGCGTCTCAAAACTGATTAACATTTCAGTATTCGACCAATCATTTTTAAGTATTGGAAATGCAATAAAATGGTCATAATAATACATTCTATTCAAATTACTGACAGACAAACTATTCTTATTATTAGCACGAATCTGTCTAACCGAGCAATGTTACCCTCAAGGTGTACATAATTCTACCATTTTCATCTGAGCATCTCAGTGTTACCTTAGTGAGAAAATAACTAATTACTTTTTTTCTACCAAAAAGAGTAATTTCCAATCTATTCTGTGATTTTAGCTAAGTACTATTATTAATTAGTGGAAAATTGAAATTTATAGGTTCTGAAGATAAAGGGGGAAGTCAGTGTTGCTATGTTTAAAACTATATTTACGTTGATCACATAGGAGAATATTTTCTACACTGATTGGAATTTGCAAAGAATACATTAGGCTTAATATATTTACAGTAAATCAAAATACAAGTTATTTATCAGTGGATATAAGGACCAATTTATCTAAAAGTCGAACTAAGCCATTATTTTCTATATGTAAATTTTGTCTGCCAAGATATTTTTATTTGTGAATAGTGCCTATAATAACTAAGTGTCTACACAAGTACGAGTAAAATCATCGTGTATAGTTAAATAATTCGTTTTGTAGACGTAACATACATTTAGATAAATAAAAACCAACTGACTCAAAAATTAAAGTAGTCGCAACTATACAAAAAAAAACATCACAAAAAAAATCTAAACCAAATGTCCCAATATAACAAAACATTTAAGATTCAAACGAACACAACATATCAATAACTAACAAAAAAAATATAATCATTGAACTAAATACGCTTCTGAAACTACTATATTAGTAGAAATTAGTAAAAGCATGGCAACACCGACAGTAGGGAACTACCAGATTCAAAAATAGAAGACGATAGAAGGAGTATTTTATCAAAATCCATAGTCTAGACCTAACGTTCTATGTTAGTGAGTCTAGCATGCCGATCGTCTATGTTATGTAATGGTATATACGTTTATTAGTGTACCTAGGTTACTTGGATCAACCATAGCCCAACTATATGCCAAGATCGTGGTCCATATGCAAAAATAAATAGTCCAACAGAAAAGGAAGTATTGTATGGGAAATGAAGGGTAGACTAGTTACAGTTATAAATGATCGTCAAGTCGTCGTCGTGAGTAAATTCCCAATAAATCAATGGTGAAAGAACTCGCTTTTATTTGTATGGTGGAATTCAACGGGAATATTCAACGTAAGAAAAATATACATACATTTTCTGTAAGGTTGAAATGTCTAGACTAGGGAATATTAATATTTGTAAGCAACACTTGGAAAGCGTATCAAATCTCGCCTAGCTGTGCATCGGGACACACTTATGAACTCTATCACAAGTTGCAAAAAGACAAGGAGTTTCCCTGTTTTTCTTTGCAAAGCATCTTACAGAAATAAGTAGATTAAAATATAATAATTAAAATAGAATATTCCGAGCTCAAGCAGGACTCGAAACTTTACCCACTAAGCAACAGGGGTTACTGAGAGTTGAAGCGACTGTAGCTTAATGGCTAGAGGGTCGCGGGTTCGAATCCCACCCATTGCATTACCGACGTGAACCCACTCATAACACAAGCAATTTAGCTTACCACGAGGGGTTAAAAAGAATACTAGTAATGCGTTGCCTACATTTCTAAAAAGCTTTAAAAAAAACTATGTTAGATTCTCCTTCTACTTGTTACACGTCTTAGGGCTGATTTCACCAAAGTCAGCAACCTTATATTCGAGGAATAAAAAAATCAATATTTATTCGAAAGATAAGCCCTAAACGGGAAATAGAGTTTGGTAAACTCCACCCTTAGGAGATAGATGGTAGGTAGAAAATTGGGGATAAAAAGAGTATTTACAGGTTGCTAGACTTCGTCTCAGGAGTCTAGATGGCGGTAGGTAGGATTAAAAAGGAGGTTATATTTTGCAAATGGCCTTAATCTTTGACACGAACCTACGAACTACCTATTCCAACTCAACCTATACAAGTTACTAAGACTGACCGAGTGCGCTCCGTCTTCGGCCTACCGCTGTCTTGAAAAAATGCCGTCATTATGTTCTTATAACTAGATTCTTACGAACAATTGTCGATATGATAATTTTATTTAGTTAAAGGTACAGTATGGTCAAATTTTTTGAGTTATTTTAGTAGATAAGTGGTATCGAATCGACAAATGTTTACGATATCGTCTTAACAACATGCCAGAAATAAATAATATGAAATATATAATATACATAGAAAATTAATTATTTTATGTTTCCTTAGAAATATCTCCATCTTCCTCTAAAACAATACTTTATTCCCTAATTTCTATAGTGCCACAAAAAATACTTAAAAATTTGAGCATTTTTTTTTTCTATTTTCAGAAAATTTATTCTACAAAATGTCTATGATGTCATAATCGCAGAGAGGCCTTTTGTCCAGCAGTTGACTTTATAAGGAGTGCTTATTTTCAACGAGGTAATCAGGTGCATAAATCTCATATTTGTATGAAAAGATGATGTTCAATTTTAAGATTTCGACCTATGTTACTTGGGAAAAAATTTCAGATTTATGCACCTCGTTGAACATGCGCACTCGTTTTAAATTTGACGAAATCTCGATCAACAGCAAAAATGAGGTAATTGATATAACTCAATAACTTGGTTCAAATACAAACGCTTACGTAACAACCATGACGTCAAATGGAACCGATCGGAATTAGAAATCATATTAAATGTTGCATGAACTGTGAAATTTCGTTGCTAAACCAAACTTTATGTAAGGCATTTGAGAAGTTCTTTTAAAGGAAGTCTCTAGTATCTATAATAACCGGACTGAAAGGGCTACCAGCTGATTTTTCCATCGTCAGATAACTTTATTCGGGGAATAATTATGAAATGTTGACAGCCGTTTCATACAAAAACTGTCAAACGTTAATTTTATTCGAAAGCTATTAATTAAAGCTGAAGTGTTTCTTTGTTTGGATGGTTGAGCACACTGAACTCAGGAACAACTGGTCTGGTAAGAAAAAATCTTTGTACTACATTTTTTGCCGATAATCGACGCCCCCGTGGGCGGAGCTGCTAGCATATTATGTAGGTCTGGAGGGAGTTTTTTTAGCTTGCTTCTGCGACTACCTACAGATTGAAGAAGAGAAGATCAGGTTAGCCAAGAGGAGTTACAGTTTCAATACTCACATGAGACGGGACAAACAGTTGAGAACCCATCAAATAATTGTCTTGTTTTTTACGCAACTATTGAATGGTGTATATCAATCAGATTAGAAATTTCCAATTGTTTATATAAATACATATTAATACCTGTTATAAATTGGCATGTTGCTAGGACTATACAATATGAGATACATATGCATATTATTATTGTCCATCTACTGAAACAAATTACACATGGTAATGCAAAATTTAATTATTGAGATATTGTATTGTAGATTTTCCTTACACAGTATTAATACCTTATAACATAAACCTTACAAATTAATAATAATCCATTGGTTTATTACTTCATAGGTATAATTAATTGTATTATATTGGATAAAATAATATTCTTATAGATGCTCCTAACTAAATAAATTATATCTATCATCTCACACAAAAACAATCCTTAAATATTCAAGAATTTCTTCATTGTTGTAATTCTCTTAACTTTGAAGTATACAACTAAACTAAACGAAGCATTGTTATAAGATCCATTAGTTTTAGTAGTTATATATTAAAAGAATATAATTGATAAATAAATTAGATGGTATTGTTGATTAGTCTGTCTTTATCTACATTTGGGCAAAGGCCCACGGTTAGAGAAAGTTTTAAATCCTGTTTTTCATATCTTTTTTTGCCACTAAATAAAAAAAAACTATATCATTGCCTATGAATCAATCACTGAATAGGATATATCCCACTATACATATCTTATCCACAGATATATTTAGGACAAGATCTATATCCTATGGTATGAAATCAAGTCAAATGATCTTGTCACAGTATCCCAGTATAGTTTATCTTAGTTGTATGATCAATCATATATCACTGTCTATACACAAACATTGTTCCATCGCTATATATTAAGCAGTATATTTGACATTAGTATATAATAAAATTTTGCATTCCACCCACCAGAACCCCTCATACCTGTGTCACGGGATCCTTCATGATCAAGACGTCGGTAACTGGTCCAAACATCGCGAAGTACTCTCTGAGCTTCTCAGAGCTGGTCTGCCAGCTGAGGCCGCCGACGAACAGCTTGCTGGGCGACGGCGACGAGCTCGGCGGCGCCGGGGCCGCGCTGGCCACCGGCGTCGAGCGCCCCGACGACGGGGACGTCTCTGTGGGGAAATAAGGATCTGGGATCAATGTTGTGTGTTTCTTAGTTAAGAATTTTGGGTAATGTTAATATTTACCTACGTCTCATAAAGATTAAACACAAAAGTAAAGAATACAAAGATAATTTATTTTATCTTTTCAAATATAATTGATGGGCCTGGTGGTCTAGTGGTCAGTGACCCTGACTGCTAAGCCGGAGGTTGTGGGGTTCGATTCTCACCCACGAGAAATCTTTGTGTGATGAGCACAAGCATTTGTTCTGTGTCTAGGTGTTATTTATCAATAATATGTATGTATTTAGAAATATATAAATATGTTTATCAGTTGTATGGTTGCCATAGTACGGGCTTTGCCTAGTTTGAGATCATGGCTGTGTGTCCCAAGATATTATTATTATTAATTAAAACAAGTTTTGTCTCTTAGAAGCCTTCAATAGGCTAAGGGTCTAACAGAAAGATAATTTATTATTCTTGTTTGTTTTATGACTCTTACAGCAATTCCAGTACCTACCTACATTATGTACCTATGCAAAATGCCCAAATCAACAACCAAAAAACCAAACAACCACCTGTCAACTGAAAAAACCTTTCATTGAGGAACCACTTCATGCAAATAATATCACTTTTTTTAACAATAAAACTATGCACCGTTGGGTCCAGAGTAGAAATAGTTTGGTTCCAGCTGCTGGTAGCCATCTTTCATAAACTGGAGTAATACTTATAGCATTATTAGTTATTAACTTTTTTCATGTTTGTAAGACATTTTGTTTTGTGTTTATTTGCTAAAATTTACCCTCAGCAGTGCCAAGATACCTCCAATAAGAATCCACCAGTGAAACTTATGGTCTTAGAGTACAATAACATAGAAATAGTTATGAATGATATTTTCATCAATTATGTATCTTTGTTACAAAAAACAAGAATTTTGAAAATAAATCTGGAGAAAAAACTGGAATTATACTGATATAAAAAAATAAGGGATTTGAATTTACTTTTTTTGTTTCTTGATATTTAGAACATAAATTCTACACCTGTATTTGCTATCAATCTCTCAGATTCAAAAACAATATTGTCAACATGAAACATTGAACAATTCCAATCATAGTGTTTAAAATGATTCATCAATGTTTACTTCTAGTGTTTTACAAGGTTTTGGCGTTCTAATAAGACTTCTATTAGAACATTTCATTTAGATAAAATGAAGAGTATATTCCAACAAAATTCTGCTAAGTTAAAATTTTGTGTTTTCAATGTTTGCATTACATTATGTTTATCTTGATTCACAGCACACAATTAACTATTGTCTGGACCTGCATAAGTATGCAACTATTGTAACTTTAGTGTTGAGAAAAGAAGGCTTGGGCGAGAGATTTCAATTGTTTTTTTCTTTATGTGTCAATGGAAGGGGACGCTAAGCCGCTGATGGCTTCGCGTAGAAGCCAAACAATACAATACTCACTGATTTGCTGTACAGCAATCTGTTGCTGCTGGTGCTGCTGATGCGCAGCAGCGGCGGCGGTGGCGGCGGCATGCGCGGCCGCCTGCGCGCTCAGCACGTGCGCCGTCAGCTCGCCGCCTACCAGCCCACCGTCCAGGACCTCTACACCCCCCAGCGCCCCGCTAGAATACAACCCCATCATTATCACTACCGCACTTAGCACTAGACAACTATGAACTAAAATTAAAACCAACGGCTTTGCGTAATTGAGAAACGATGGCTGAATCACGATTCGGTTGGATTGAATTGAAAGACGCTTTCACTTTGTGGCAGAGAAAAAAACAAAACACTATCTGTTTACATTCAGCCAAATTTCCCGCCATTACGCTACAAAATTTACACGAGTAGATTTCTGTTTCTGTTACTCAGAAGATATTAAGACTAATTGTACACTTTGATATAATTAAATCATTACATTGTACACGGCGCAACAAGCATTATTGTCTTATTGTTTATAAATAACAATTTCATTTAACTACAAAGGTTGTCATTAAAATTGTATTGTTTGTGGTTAAATATAATTTTTAAAACCATAAACGTCAAAATAATGACAATAGAGAAAATAACGATAAGATGTAAATAATCACGAGTCATGTTTAATCAAAATATTAATTAAAAATAGTAAGTAATAAAAATAAGCTCACTTTCACTCTCGACATCGCTTTTTAAACAGATTTAACTCTCACATTTTAGAAAATTCCAAATCTCGGGAGGCTTTCACAGGCGTAAATATTTGCATACTAGCTGAAACGTGAAACTGGCGATAAATTTGAAATCCAATCCGAACTTAATAGCGAGATCAAATCTTCTATAAAATACACTATATCAACGAACATGCATGGACATTGGATAAAATGTTAAATTTATTCAAATAATTAATTGCAATGCAGTTGAGTGACTGACAAAGGGTGAATGTTATTGAGTGTGAAAGGTAGTGTCGCGTTCATTCTATTGTGAGCATTGTTTTTCCAATATAACGCTTTTAACTCGTGAAGCTTTTTGAAAATAATTTTACTGCAGTTAGCCTGAGCGCAGGCTGGCTGCTTTATGGGATCTTTTGCAGAAACCATAAAGGCATCCAGCCAGAGCAATAGAAAACCTAACTACGTTACCAATGTTTACTGATGATACTTCTGCGGGTTTCGGACCAAGACTTAGTTAGTAGATAACAATTCATTTCAATCTATGTCCACGTTACTAATGTTAATGATGGCGTAAATTATTATGCCAGTGTACATATAAGTCACACTGTGTAAACGACTTTTACTTATTAAAAACTAGGTATTTAAAAACGCATGAGCTTTGTTGCACATCTGACCACTTTTGCAGTGGACAGAGCTATTATTTTTATTAATTATTTAAACATATTACAGTGCAGAGTTTACGATTGAAAATAATCACGCGATTTAAGATCTTTACGACTTTTGAATGATCTGATGATTAACTTTAAACAGTAAATTAATAGCAAGTTGTTCGAAATAAACATTATAAGTTTTTAAATGTTTCTGGAAATACATAGTCTATAAAAAGTTGCTTTCAATCTTCTTCATCAATTACGCAAAGTTACCGACCCCCCAACAGAGTCTTTAATGTCACCTACATTGGTTTAATGAGATGAAGGCTGACGAAATCACAACATAAGGACAGATAAGAATACGGCTATAAGTAAGACAAAGACAAAAGATAAGCAAGTTTTGTCCCACGAAACACGAAATAAAGTTCCTTGAAATTAGATCATATCCAAATGACATCCGAAGTTACTCTTTTAAGAATTCTAGACGGTACAGTCTAATAGAAAAATGCACGCCGCCGCCGGAAAAGCTTTTATTTTATTGAAAATGAACTTATCCGTACAGCTGCTCCACAAAATTACCCTCCTGCGAGTTGCGCATTTCATCTTGACGTGATGTTATCCCTCTCTAACGCATACATTTTCCGCCGTTGACCTATCTCTTTCTTTCTGTAGAACAAATATTTCTGTTCTTGTCTGACATAGGTGTTGGGCCTATTTGTGTCCTACTCACGGTTAGGGGTGTGGAGGGCTAGAACCTCTGTTCTGTGCAGACGAAACCGCGAGTGAAAACCGGCGTTGTTCACAAGCAGTTTTCGGCATCAAATATTTGAGTTTGCTGTCGAATTAATTGAATTTGGCTTTATTTATTTATAAGGAAAAGTCTCCTGAAAGTTACTGAAAAAGCTTTTGATATATCAAAGCAATTTATTTATTAACATGAGGTAAAAGTCAAGCATGGACATATATTGCAAGTCATTAAAAAATAATTGATTATATTATCATTACCTACATACATATTAACAACATCACAGGTGTATAAGCAATTAAAAAAAAACTTAAGCTTATCAACTTTTAGACGTTTAAATTGCGTATCACATTACGTATAGCAAGCTTTCAACATTAATCATGAATATAAATAAATCACAGCTAAACTTAAATCCCCTTCTTACGTGAATTAAATGGTATAATCTTGTTCGCAGAGTTTGATAGATGTTTGCTTTCCCGAATCTTTTAAGAATTCCCTTGGCCAGCAATAAATCAGAAAGGAGTCCGGCTATTTTTCTTGAACGAACATGAGACGGGGTCTGCTTTCTACGACCTTACACTATTCTTGTGATAATAGAACTCACGTTTAATATTCATAAAAAAACATATCGTTAAAAGTACATATTTCATGTTTTCACGAATGTGGACAGTTTCCATTATTAACGAAATTATTTTCTCATTACTATTTGCTTTTCGCAGTTCTTAATCATAAATAATGTGAAACACTGAGTATCATTAAAATTTACTGTTTCGGACCGCCAACAACAATAGTTCCTTAAAGTTTTAAATTGAAATTAATTACTTCAAATATGTACACAGAGTAAATGCTTTCGGCTTTCATGGCTTACAGATCTTTACGTGACATAAGGATCAAAACTGAATAAAAACGGATTTACCAAAATATTTTATTGCCATTGCCAAAGTTACACCACTATAACGCAATAAATAGTCCTCCGATGAATTAAGACACGGAGAAGTGATAAACCCGTCGAGCGTGACAAATAGTTTCTTTCTTTAATTCGTTTACAGGTCAGAGGCGCCGCGGGAGGTTGTGTGTTACGACTGACAATGGTTGGGCGAATTGAAGGAGCTATATATTAGTCATCCATGTAGGGAAGCTTTTATCTACGCGTGCACCTAATCTTCGAAATGAATTGGTGACAATTTCGGTTAGTATTTTCATCTGCACGAAAATAATGTTTCGTTCCTCCCTCGAACAAAAAATTTTACGTTCTATTTCTAAGTTAATCGTTGAAAAATAATAATTTGTTTGGCCATAGTATACTTTATTATTTATTTACAATAACTTTAAATATATACAATCTTAACATAACTAAAATAATAAATGATATATACACACAAAAAATAAATAAAAAACTAATATATATTAATAAAAGTTTGGCCATAGACATTTTTAAAATCAAGTGACAGTTGAAAAAATACAGATTCCATCTAACGTTATTAGAAGATACAAAATATAGAAATAATTATTTACCCTCATTAATTACTTTAATTCACAACGAAGGACTGTTAGGTTATATTTTGTCAGCTCGAATCAAGTAAATCCTGAGAGTAAATCCATTTAGCTCAAACTCGAGTTACGGTGTCATTAATTTGTGGTTACGAAATTATATAACATTTGTGTATTTCAGCCCAAATTGTTTGATACGTTGTGTTAATACGAAAATATTTTCAAAACGTGGTTAGGCTGAATTTTTATTGTAGCGTACCTATGTATGTTGATTTTTCACACTTTTAAAAATTAAAGTAAGGTTATCTTGTATACAAATTAATATCAATAATAAATAATATAGATTATTGGTTCAATATAAAGTTTGGTGGCTATAAAAGTTTATCAAGGTCGTTTCAAAGGCGAAGCGTGTTTCGGTCAGCCGCTGTTGCTGGCTACCCTTTATCATGACTGTCATTAAAACTAAAATGTGTCCTTTTAATGTTTTTCAGATCAACAGTCTTACCAGTAAAATTTCATTTTGACTATTTTAAATGTATACAAATTGATTGTTGGACATATTACGCATGCAAACTTTCGTTGTGATCGAAATTTTTAACAATCTCTTGATTTTTAGTCAGAAATAGGAGATTTAAATGAGATCAGAGATAACCATAACCGATGGTTTTAACTTTTTAATATTATAAGGCGTCGTCATAATTTTTTGTAGCTCACTCCGTATCCGAAAAAAGATCCATTATAATAATAAAAATAATTTAACTGTTGTCCATCTCTGGCATCCTCATTGTCTCTGATTTCATATTCAGTTTGGCAAGGGCACGCAAATGCACAGCCAAATAAAAATACGAAGAAAACTTTTTATTGCTGATCATAACGTTGCTACAAATATTCATATTAATTCAGGCGTGAGGACACACCAAACTTAAATTAAAGGACCCGTAACCTTTGGAGTTAGGTTTTTAAATTCTTTTGTTTCAACTCCACCTAATTTTTAGTGCTTAATTTATGAATTATTGTTTGCTATCAAATCGTACCTATATTTTTAACACTTTTGAGCAAACTGTTGGTTATTCAGATTTTTACATCCCAGCATCTTAATTTTTGACAATATTGACAACATTGACACATTTTCCAAAATATTAGGTACCTACATGAAGAAAAAACTGAACCAGTAAGAAAACGTCCATAATTTTATTTTTTAGCGAAATCGTATTCGTCTGAATTTTCATAGTCTACAATGACCATTACATCTACAACTACAATTGCTAAGTATAATCGCAGATTTTACTGATTCCAGATCACTGAATCTTTAATTTTACGTCCAGCCTTAACTAAGCGTCAATGAAACATTAATTATGTTTCTAATATTGTATAAACATAATATCGAAGTCCGGATCACCGTCGGCAGATATTTGGCGTCCAATGTCCTATGGGAGCCGCCCCTCGCCGGTCGTTGACCCCATATTAGTAATCGTTGAGCGATGCTCAGATTTTGAACTCACTTTAATTTAACTACATTAAATATTCACATTTATTTAATAAAGATGTCTACTAGCCTATTCTTTTGCCCGCTATTGTACTGTTGAATAATAAATAAAGTACGTTGTTCTAAAATATTGAATTGAATTTTTTTTTTCATTTCTCTACACACAATAGGGAACATGATTTAGTGTTGTAGCCAGCGTTTATTCAGACAGTTTTCTAAGAAAAAGAAAATTATATGACAAAAGAACTTCTTTCTCATTAGGTTAGATTTGATAAAGAATCGTAGGTGTTACTCTATTTTAGTAATATCTTACACATCACTACAAGAGCTGTCAATCTTTTTATTGTTTTATTCTATTTTGGTCTATGGTTTATTTGAAAATCTGTCAAAATATGGAAAACGTTTATATTTCTGTAAAAAGAAAAGTTTCTTTTGTTTTATACCATGGCTCATATAACAAAATTTTATAGTCAAGTCAGAATAGGTACTTACCTATGTTTTTTTCTTTACTTCCATATGGGTCAAGCGGGTGAGTCATGAAGGTATAGATGGGTGAGTTCGTGATCTTTCATAATTGATTCAGCCAGTAGCAGGCTAAAGCTTTACTTTTTATTTTCGCTCCATTGCTTACGTAAAATATTTTTTAAATACTATTTTTACGTCTTTAATTACTTAGTTATCTTATATCTTGACTATGTACCTAGTAGGCGCAATTATAAAATATTTTTTCTGTAGACAATTTTCTTACCGTTTGTGTGAGTTGGGTCGTATTGCCGTCTTAGCGGAGTCCGTGAATGAGGTTAAAAAGAATGTACCTAAGAATGCATTTTCCCTCAACAGTTTTTCACAGAGATGTTGCCTAGTGGAATCCTTTTTGTGAATTCGCTTCAGCTACTTGATCAATTTAAGGCAATCACAGTATATTGTTTATATTATTTGAATGATTAAATACTCCAGAACGTTCTCCCTAGCCAAGTGACATTTCTACAAGCGAACGCTGATCGAATCGCTAAAAAGTATGGAAGCGACAAGTCTAAGTCACGTGACTTATCGAAACGAAATGTCACACCTATACATCTAATGTCATCTAAGCGATTTCTATCATCGTTATCGCTTTTAGAAATGTCACTTGGCTACGGCGGCTGTTTGATGTAGTTGATCGAGTCAAGAAGATGTTTAATAATAAAGTATAGAAGACATACAAGTAACAGTTCTGTTAGAACACAGTGTCAAGTATTAGTGGTATAAGCACAGCTATAGCACGCCAGTAGATGCGGTTGCCAGGACAACGAGTGAGCCCCTTGGTAACCTACTTTCTCGGCGGCCTCTTATGTTGCTATAGATGAAAACTGGCTGGCAACACGCACTCTATTATCTGAAGAATAACGATTAGAAAACATAATAGTCCATAGTAAAAACGTCCAAGAAAATAATGATGTTTGGCGTGGGCAAGGATTTTTTCTTATTCAACAAATGTCGTCGATTTTTTTTTGGGTATCAGTATCCAATAAAGATAAAATAATGAATGGAGCCATTCATCAATTGAATATGAAGAGATACAATGCAATTTCATTTTGAATATACGCCGTTCAATGTATTTTTGTACAATTATTTCAGGCCCAACATCTGCTTGAAATAGTGGCAGTGTTGCACGAAATTAGAAGGTTTTTATTTCGAATATGAATGGAGTTTATTAATAGGAAAACTTTTCCTACTAATTTTACGAGTACGATTCGTGGGCGGGATATTTTCCTTGTCAACGGTCTGGTTCTTTTTAAGGATATTATTAAGTTGGTGACCAAAAATAGTTTTCCTTTCATTATTTTCGCATGGAGTTAGAGAAAGGGGTTGCTTTGTAGCCTTTGTTTAACTGGCTGCACCAGCCAACAATGACACATCACGTGTCTGTGTATAAGTCGTCTAAAGACATTCAAAAATAAAATACTTTCACAAGGAAACATAGACAACCCCAAAGATGCGTGCTGATGAATTAAACCATTTTTTTTACTGGAAAATCGATAGTTGATTGTGGGCGTTCATTGAGGGTGTCGTGGCGGCGGCGCGGGGGCGCAGGGGGCGGAGTGTGGGGGCGCGGGTGTGCAGGGTTGGCGCGTGCGCGGGGCGGCGGGCGGCGGGGCGCGGCGGCGCGGCCCGGCTCACTCACCCGCGGGCCGCCGCCGCACTCGCGCGTCACGACCATATTGTCCTGTCACAGCAGTACGTGTTGCCTACAGTTACTGCTGCGTCGGGACAAGCGGGCCGTGGCGTCGCAAACCCATCACTAGAAGACCAGCATTGTTGTTTCATGTATAAACTGTACTAACCATTTTTTTGCAGGTTATAATTGAGAAAACACGAAAAATCTGTTGCTAAGTTGTATTAAATGTAAATTTTTTACAGTGTGAAGTGTATCGGTGTCTGTGTGAGTGGTAGTATCTCGGTTCTCTCCCGGCTGGTGTCGCGGGTGGCTCGGAGAGTGCTTCCAACACATGATCACCGGAGGGTGCATATATCGAGCGGCGCTTTGCGCATGCGCGCCACATTTTTTCGCTGCATCTGAAACTCCGGCCATTTTCTATTCGCGAATCGTGTTCTATTCGATATTAGACGAGATTGTGTCTTATTATGTTCGGTTTAGGTTTATTTTGGACTGTTATTAGTTAAGCTTTAAGTTTCGTGTCAGTTTAGTGTATGTTTCATTGATCTGAAAGGGTGTTATCCGGCGCGTAGGGGTTATGGCGAGTTGACAAAAGCTCAATCGATAGGGTCTGCCCAGCCGGTGAGAGACACAGATTGAAGATACGTGCCTCTCACCGGCTGACGCGTGTCATAGTTTTTATTTTCTTTGCTTTATAATAATTATTGTTTTCAGCTCTGCATGGACCAGCAGGTGTGCTAAAAACTAGCATTAAATCATTGTGTCTAGCTAGATCTATGTAGCCCCTACTCTATTATTTAATTTGCACAAACACGAGAGGGGTTTGGCGCCAGAGGTCCTTGACCTCTCATGGGTCAATACTGAAATATTTCCCTTATAATTTAGAGTGCCTATCTCCTCCTCAATAGCTTTTAGTATAGGAAAATGGAGGTTAGACACGTCCCGCCCTATGGCGAGAGCAAGGCGTTGCCATGGCGCCATTATGGGGGAAATTTCAGTGTACATGGAGTTATATGGCGTGTACACGATGGCCGATGCTGGCCCCTTATACGACAGGTTAATTTAATAGAGGCAATGTCATATTGTGCAAAGAAAAAACAATCATTATGACATTATTACAGACGCATAAATATCTATATTATGAATGTAATTGGAAATATATAAGTGTGTTTATCAGTCGTCTGGTCACCATAGCACAGGTTCTGCTTAGTTTAGGATCAGATGACCGTGTGTGAGTTGTCCCAAAATGTTAATATTTGGTTTGTATAAAATTTATTATACGGGTACACATACGTGTTTTAATGTACAACATACTATACTCAATAGTTTCCTATAAAATTTTCTATTACATTTTTAGTCGATTTATCGTATAAATACACCGAATTGTTTTAGTAATATTTTTCACGTCACCATTTTTTTGTTTTTAAATAATAATATGTTTTTGTTTATTTCTATAAATAATAAGAAATTGATCGTCATTTTTAATGCACGTTTTAAATAAATTTTAAAAGAACTATTTGTATTATTTCTTAAAAACTATACAATAAATGGTGATATACAATGCACTGATGCTACCATATAATTATATGGCCACCACTTAGAAATCTTAGAATATTTTTGCAATCCTTTTCACTAAAACACTGTTTTAAAAATAGCTTTTAAACATCTCAAGCCTTTTCTTAATCGGTTTCGTAAATACTGAAGTATACATATAAAGATTCACATTAAAGATGTCAGTTACGAAATCAACTCTCAAACATTAATTCGGGTTCAAATCCTGAATTACACAAGAATTTTAACATGTTTCAAATAATAAAGAACTATATGTTAGAGAATACCTTTTTCAGGACCGATGACCTAAAAAAGGTAGCTAGGTCGGACTGAAGGACCGGGTGTTGTGGCCCATCTTGGGAGAGGCCGTTGTCCAGTAGAGGACCGCGATAGGATGAGTTGATTGATTGATTGAAAAGGGTGTTATACATATGAACATTTATTATCTGTGTAACACATTCCCGCGTCATATTATCACTATATCACATAACTCGGTAGTTGTAGCTGTTGAAATCTGTGATCCCTAAACCACAAAATATGGAATTGGTAACACGTAAGTTAATACAAAAAACACTATAACTCTACAAATGCATAAAATATTCAATTCCATTTTGACATTCCTAGTAAATTAATATAACTTTTTGGTATTTTGATTTTGAAACCAAAATACTGAACTGATTTCAATATTATTATAAGTAATATTTGGTCAACTCGGTGTTATATCGAGGCTTAGAGGTCTTTTTCACAATTACCGGAAAACAAATATAAAAAAGTCATTATAGTCGATCTAGGAACCTCCTTCTGAAGTCGGTTAAAAAGCTTAATATAATGTTAAGTAGTTCAATATCTATACTGTCACAAACTTATCTGATGTTGATAAATTTAGTGTTTCAACTATATAGAAATTTCCTGGTTTTTGGGATAAATTGTTCTACTATATAAATTATTAAATAAATTTAAATATTGCCCTCGCCAGTGTATAAAGACTACCTAAATTTAATCTTAATTTCCGATTTTATATTTAAGCTAAACAAAATTAAATCAGTTAAATAATATTAGTTCCAGATTTGCCCACCAGGTTAGATACTCTTGTGGCGCTATACCTATTACAGGCACATTAGCAGCAAATAGTCTGAAAGTCTCTGGGTAATAATGGATGTTCTAGCCACACCTAGCATAGCACGCGTCATTACTGACAACGACACACGAAAATAAACCTTATGTGTATAACTAATAAGGACGTCAATGACTAATGCTTATAAAAAACTGTTTGATCTAGAAATGGGAAGCTTTATGTGGAAAAATGTATGTCGTTATATTGTTTTCCCAAAAGGAATACGGATTCCGAACATTTTTTTAATTATGTGGGATTTCCGCTAGATGGCGTTGTATTCATTATAGGTTAATATTTTTTAGTTGTAATTTATACAATTTTAGTATGATATTTGTGTATGAATATTTTATGTCGTATAAGGCGTCGAAATCGTATATATGGCGCAATTAATAGCATGTAGCAACGAAAAAGTGCAGTAGTGCTACGCGTGTCGTAGCGATTGTAGCACGTTAACGCGCTACGTAGGCCGTAGCCGTCAGCGACGTAGCTGTTTCGTTTCTTCTTATATTTAATTATTCACTTGGTTAACTATAAAAATATATAAAACTTGAGCTTTGACAAAAGTATATTTTCACGCGGTTTTTTAAATGTTAAGCTTTCAGACATTTTTAAGGTATTCAGCTTAATTCGGTTAGATTGGAAGCCGACGCCAACATAGCTTGGGAAAAGGCTACGCAAATTTTGATAATATTTATACACCTTTTATATCGTTTTTTTCTTCTACAAAATAATCTACAAGCAATTTTTTCTTTAACAATAAATTTTTGCTTTAAAAACTTTTATCCATTACAAAAAATATGTCAAAAGTTGACCCATAAATCCATGACTGTGTTTCAACACTTTTAACCTTACCTAACCCCATTTCATCCGACAAAGCCTCAATATCCCTTGTCTCCCCTTCACAGATATAACCTAACTTTTTTACGTTCATCCCATTTTCACAGTAAATACTGTCAAAAGAGTTCCTTAACAAAGAGGTTTGCATCAGAGGTTAGACAACTCGTTAGATTGATGAGCTAGTGCAATAATGTGATGACCTGGATGATGTTGACACGTTTGTGGAAATATGCAAACATTTTTTTTTGTCAAATAAAAAGTTAGACGGAAAAATAAATACGTTTGAAGAAGTTTATTTGAACAAGAATAATAAAATCAATGTTTATTATGGCCGACTTTAACCTACCTAAATCCTTATTGATATTTTACATTTTGTGCAGCTGTTCGTTTTCCTTGTTATAATAAATAAATAAATCATAATTCAGAGTTAGTTGTTAATACGAAATTACAATTGTATATTGTCAGTTTTTCTTTATCAAACTTTAAACTTAAGTATTATTGTTAAAATAATGTAGTACGCGATGTTTCTATTCTTCCTGTTTCCTTCTTCAAATAGTGTACCAATTTGAATTGGGCACCGTTTTACAAACATTGATAAAAAGATTTTACAACTAAAATAAAATCATTCTTCATCTGTGACTTCTACACACTGTATGGATGACGTGTCACAATCTAGCGTGTATAGTGCTCTATTACTCTAAATAAAAAGGACAACTTTTACTGAACTCAATATTAAATTAACATCTAAAATAATCATGTTGTTAATACTATTCAGTACCAAAACAAAATTCAACAAAACACTCCGCGTGATAAGTGTAACAAGCAAAAAACACGAACTCAAACGGAATTGCGTCCACTATCTCCCGCCTTTATCAAATGAAATAAAAAGGCGAAAATGACGCGCCATTTTGTTTTTTCGCGAAGCAATTTCACTTACACGAGTTGCGGGCCCATGAGTCATTATTTCAAACAGTTTTAACAAAAAACCGTCCCATCGAACTATCAGTCACTTAACTTAATTCTTACCGAATCACCCTGATTTAGTGATTTTATTTTCTAAAGAATTCCCTGTGTCATGTCATCTAACAGTTTGACACAACTAAAAAGTGATTTATCTCTACAAAACCACAGCAAATTGAACCGTATGACAATGGAACAGAGTTTATTAGGCAGTGGAAGGTTCGTATCATTAGGTTGGCATCCCTGTTGTTAGCTAATGAAGTGGTAAGAAAAAAATGGCGGCGTCAGTGGAAAGTTTTCAAGATAACGAGTAATGGGACTCGCCCCGCCTATGTAGGCCGAGTTTTTTTTTCTGTTGGAGAATTGCATCTGAAATAAAAAACAGTTTTCAAGAATTCTCACAGAATTTTCCAATCGATTTTTTATTTCCATGTTTTGAAAAATCGCCTAAAGTGCTTTTAACGACGCGTGTTCCTCACTACGTATATTTTGGAGGCATTCGATAAGAGCTTCCAACTGTGGCTGTATGCCAGAATACTTGTGCCTTATATTTTGAAGAACTCATCCGGAACGCTTCCATCATTGCTTCTTTTGTTCGTGTTGCAAATAATCAACGAAAAGCTTTTTAAATATTGCAACATCTTTCTTTATTTAAGCGTCTCTATTGTACTTATTCTAATTTCATATTTACTACATAGCTATGCCTCGCAGTTTCACTCTCCTTGTTTCTCACGGCATCTTGTTAAAAATTATTTGACTATCAAATGTAAAAGATTTTTCAAATCTGGCTGGTAGTTATAGAAATTAGCACGTTACAAAAAACTCTTTTTAAGTTTTATTCTATCAGTTTAATCAACAAGTCTGTGGTTTGACCTATAGTAAAGGTTAAGCCACGCTCGCCGCGGTTGGTCTGTGGATCGGAAAGCACGTTAAGCCGTTGGTCCCTGATCTCCCAACTGTCATGCCCCATCCAGACTCTCGTGAGGCGCCTCCTAGAGGCTCTTGGCACAAGTCTTGGGCGAGTGGAGGCTGCAAGAGTGCGAGCCATCCACACTCTTTATTTAATTCCCCGCTACGTCTACTACACTACGTCCTTCGACTCACGTCTGTAAACCGACAGAAAATGGAGCGAGGCGACGGAAGACGAGGGAACTCACGTCGCATTTCCTCGTGTAGCCTCGTGGAGAATCTGGATGAGGCGTCGTAAAGTAATGTTTGACAGTCATTATGTCATTAGAATTCTGACAACCAGTCTTACTAAAAACTGTTTTACAGTAAAATGTGTTGTGGAAGTTGGATAGGTAGTCGCTCCATGTAAAATACGGTATTCAGCTAAATCCGGTAAGACTGGAAGCCGACCCCAACATAGCTTGGGAAAAGGCTAGGCAGATGATGATTTGATTTGAAGTAGTAAAATATTTTGAAAATCTCCACTCTTATGAGATTAGTTATTTGTTAATTTATCTTTGATTGAGAAGCAATGTAATCACGGTACAGAATATTTTTTTTGCAAATGGTTAACTTATCGAAGATATCGAATCACATTCAAACCGATACCGATGCCTCAAGGAACTTATCATTTACATATAAATAATAATACCTGCCTATAAACGTCCCACTGCTGGGCACAGGCCTTTTCCCATATAGAGAAGGAATGAGCATTGATCACCACGCTTGTTCATTGCGGGTTTAAGTACAAACAAATGAAAATATTGTTCTCTTCGTAGGTCTATTAATCCACATTTTTAAGAGACAAAGGCATAATCTCGCTGTTTATACCTACTTCATTATATACAACATCATTAATCATACCATTAGCCCGCGACAAAGGTTGAACCTCTTTACAGCAGACCTGCGTGGTGGTCATCAATTATTATCAGCTGCAGATGAACTGTGTCTGCGGTTTATATCTCTAAGGGAGGCGGTGGAGATAATATAGATATCCTGTCATATAATAAAGTTTAGAATAAATAAACCTACAAAATGGAAGACGAGCTATAAGCATGGAGTCGAAACGAAGCCGAAATTATATTAGGTACAATGAAAATCGTGTTCCTAATTATTTTAATTTTGAAATGTTCAAGTTAAGTTTTTTTTTAACAAATTGTGTAATTTAATACCTACACATGTTTGTCTAAATTTAGTTAATTAGCCGTAATTCAGGTTTTTTTTTATTTAGCAGGCAAAAAGAAATCCCTTTCACTATATATACAGGATTTATTTATGTTTACCTAAGTTTCATGGGAAAAGTTGTTCAGTTTTATGCACCTGATTACCTCGTTAAATATACGCAATCCATAAAAAATAATCCTGTATTTTCAACAGTAAAGAACGAGAGAAGCGACACCTGACTAATAAATAAAAAATATTTTAAAAATTGGTCGACGATTGACCGAGAAAACCGTAAACATACAAAAAGGTGCATACAGAGGAACATGGACCATCCCCTTTTTAGGAAGTCTGTTTTAAAAGCCTCTTTCTCTACAATCACCAATTTCCAAGCACTTGTACTACAAAGTTCATAAGTAATCTCCTAATAATACTACACTTGAACAACTCTGGTCCACCGAATATAAACTCCAGTCCACAAAAACGTACAACCCTGCTGAGTAATCATTTATCATACGCCCCCCCACCCCTCTGGCTCGCACCCCCACACCCCCCGCCTGTGTTTGATGGCGTATACTGGTATGACTGAACTGGGTGTCATGGCGGATGTGTTGCAGTGGTAGCGACGCTATGGTCTGCGATGTTGCGATGCGTAGATTTTGTTGTAGTTTGTGGAGGTAAATTAAAATACATTAACTTGTAAATTAAATAAAAATAGAAAGAAGGAAAAGACACTTTGAACACTCGGGCACCTATAGCTTAGTTGGCAAAGCAACTTGTGCGTTGAACCAGTAGCCGCAGCTTCGAGTCCTGCCGGAAGTTCAAATTTTTTCTTCTTTTTATTTGTATTTAATTAACAATATATTGTTACGCATGAATGTGTTAAACAAATAGAATAACATTATTAACTTGTTTTATTATTTTTATAAATTGTCCAGGGTAATATGCGTCAAATCTGTACGAAGCGGTCATCGCTCACGGCTCAGCATGTGCTGAGATCGGAACTCCAGCGCTAAATGTTTGACAGCACGGATAGCCGAGTGGTATAGGTCAACACGCTAGTTACCACTGTGCGCGACGTGCCGCGGGTTCGATTCCCGCATGAGACAAGTATTTACCTCTGTTGCTCAGTTGGAAACGACTGACGTGTTGACCCAGGAAACGAAAAAGGAACCATTTAATTAAATAAAAAAAAACCTCTTTATTTCAAACCGTTTTTTTTCCACTGATTTTCAAACACGGCACACTGTGCATAAAAATGTTTTAGCTTGGCTGTCACTACAGAGAGTACTTTATCAAGTTAGTGTGCAGATTATGACGTGAGCCTGGAGTGGCACTCGGCGGGTGTCGCCTGACACTACGGTGCCACAATGGTACTTATAGTACCATTATAGGGTGCAGCTCTTTTTAAGAGCATTTCTGTATTTAATGATAAAAGAATATATTTTATTGTGTTATCATTCTGTTCACTTAATTTTATAGATGCGAAGATGCTTGCTTGTCTGTCGGTCTGTTAAGACCATATATCTCGGGAACGCGTAGAGATATACACGTACGCAAAAAACGTTTATTTCGACACTCAAGAAGATACTTCCCATTGACCTAAAACCTTTGAAACTTGGCCGGTAATATCCTTATACAAGAAAAAGTTTATACATTTGTAATTAAAACATGGTCTTTTACGCAACCCTCAGTGGGTGAGTCCTATTGGTACTTCTCCGGTTTTTTTATCTATTTTTACGTATACATTTAAGACTGAGCACACTCTTGTTACCTTGTTAGTGCTTCTAAAATCGCTATTAAATCATAATGATTGAAAATAAAAATAAACTGAGTCGTACTTTATTTCCCAACAATAATATAACTGATGGACATTTGATGACAAGTAAACGAGCTGTTTCTAAACATTACAAGCATTTTTATTGCGGTTAAATTACGTTTCGATGACTTGAATGGCCGATATAAATTATAGATGAATTTGATTGTATGTAATCAATATACTTAGTAAAATTATCGAAATGAGATACTTTTAACGAAAGAGTTGTTTTTTGATGATTGAAATATCATTTTGATGATTTATCAATTAAGCTCTGCTGATCACTATCGAACCAAGCTGTTTAATTTTAATAAGTTTAGTTATTTTGTTTAGAAATGTAAATATAAATTAATCGCCAAATGTGTTGAGCGTATAACTTACGAACGGCTGAACCAAATTGGATCATTCTTTTTTTATTGTGTTCGTTATGGCAAAAACAAAAACGAAAAATCTATTTAAAAATATGGGATTTTAAGACTGAATATTTGCATAATTACATACGTACAAAGGTATATTAAGATGTATGTATTAATCGTAGTATGCCGTGTCATAGTAGGCCGTGTGTTTTAGGTTCATAGTTTTTTTTTATCCCAACGATAGTTCCAGAGATTACCGCGTTTACACAAACAAATAAACTTTTTTTTATTCTAGATATATATTTAAGTAAGTTTGTGGTTCGTTTTTAAGCTTTTTTTGTAATCTAATAAAACACAACTTGCGTTGTTTTGTTTCACCTTAACAAATAATTGTTGTAAATCTTTTAGTATCAATTAATCATGTTCTCAGTTTAATCGAATCTCGATTGACCCGGGTTCAAACCCCAAAAGAAATCGGTTGTTTATTTATTAACGATTCGTTTAATGTGATTCCTTGTTTTCTCAGCAAATAGTGCGGTGCCGGTCGAATTTATTTAATATTTAGTCGATTTATTGAGGATGATGATTGAAATTTATCGGTTTAAAAACTAAACTTATCTGCAACTGGATAATCTTTCGATTGCTTCAAAAAACTTTAATTTGTACCTGAAACAAACAAAAACAAAATTGAGTAAAGCGCTATCTATTGGCAGCGTCATTAAAACAGAATTGTTCCCGCAGCACCGTCCAAGTTAGTACCGTCACTCGCTACTAGATGGCGCGCAACGAAACTTTTGTCGAACAACAGACTTATTGATTTCTCCCGAAAGGGTGTGGGGTGTTCGTGCTGCCCGCTATTTGTGTACGTCTGTGTGCAAAATTTACTGTTGACGCGAATCAAATTATGTTGAGTTCTGATTCTCTCATTGCGAAGTTACATTATTGATCGAACACATTTTATCCATACTTATTGAATTTCGTTTTGAAACGCATGTCTTCAATGTTACAAATCAAGCGAGTTATTTTATTTAGGTCACATATATAAATGTTATTTACAAAACGACATTTGCAATGATTCTAGCCACAGTAGCGTCGTAGCGTGTCGTAGTCAAGTATGCCTACGCCGTAGCACGTGCTACGTTTGTAGAGGTAATCATTGATTTAAAACTAGTTAAATACATAAAAACATTGTTTTCATAGAAACAGATAATTATGTATAATTATTAACGAGTTTGGGGACTATAATTATAAGAGCAGTGTTGTCACCTTGAAAATATCAAATCGTAGTGTTTTGGGGTCAAGCGTCCATTGATAATGATCTTTTAATACTACACTTTCTACTATATATTTTGTATTGACAAATATTTATTTATCTGAAAAGGAAAGGCTCCTAACTTGTGTATTACCTATATAATATGCAAAGTCTATTGCATAGAATTTTAGCGACTTATATCGGAAAAATTCCCCGTCGAAGCTCAAAAAGTGGATGATGAATTATATAGATCACGCAATTCGATGTTTAATGTAATCGTTTATGTTTAAATCATTAATAATGTCTTTAAAATGAAATGCTGTAAATATTAATTGAAGAAAACAAATGCGATTCGAATCTGATCCAATTAAATTTTTTGTTATGTTTGTTTATTACATTAATATTATTATGTTGTATCTGTAAAAGAAAACCCATCTATTAATGTGTAATTAACTTCAACGATTGATTTGTGACTGTAAATACTTAGAGATTAGTAGGAGATCTTTGAAATTATCCCGTTTTGAACATAATGGATTCTACAAATTTGTCAGATACGTCAATAGAAACAACGTACAAATAGTAGCACAAATATGAAACTGAAACAAAATGTCAAGCTATTCACAAGATTTAATAGTTGTTGACTTTTGTTCCATTCTGTACATAAATATCATTACATAACGCTATTCACAAAGATTCAAATACAATAATATGATGTTGCTTGGTATAAAGGAGAAACCTGCAAATGTTAAAATGTTGAACAAACGAATAGCCCCACGTTGGGCGCCACGATTTCAGTTCGAAAAACATCATTTTAGGATAAGATGTATTTATTTGCATAAACACGTTAGGCGTGAATCCTGACAATAATTGACGTAATGCACAGGTGTTAGGATAACTTATTAGAACAATATGGTTTAATTAATTATAAGAACAATACGGTTTGCCTTATTGGTGTACAAATATGGTTGATACGAAAAATTATATATCGCAATCCACTCACACAATTTTCAAATTTCATAAGTTATAGAAACATGATTGAATACAAAAATAAATAAAGGTAGACTTAATTCATTAATTAGTCTTAAATATGAAGACTCATTATGAAGAAGGTAAGATTTTGTACTACTTACAATGTTTTAAAGAGAAATTTAGATCGGAATACATTGTAAAGAGATTTTATTTAAAAGACAGTGATTACTGTCAAAGTCAAAGCATGAGATTAATACCTTTTGTCAAATTTACTTCATAAGAGTGGCTTTTAACAAAGTCAGACAATTTTATTCGTGAAATAAAAATAACGAAAACAAAATAAATCAATATAACTAAAGATCAATAAGAGACCGCGGCAAATAAACAAGTTTTTGAGGTCAATAGGTAGATGAATATATATTTATAAACGACAGAGTCCAACGTCAGTAGAATATCATACGCAAGATCTCATCTACGCAGGCGAAGTCACGAGAAAAGCCTAGTCAATATAAATGCATGTATTAGGTACAACAGTGTTACAGAAGTTATCTAAACAATTACGGCGTCCTCCGGAAGGGACGGACAGGCCGACATGTTGGAAATAGGTCGCCGGGAGAACTACCTATGAACATTACATTTGATTGCCACCATTTTAAGCTGACTTCAAAATAAATGCGATGGTTTACATACGTATGAAGACTACAAAGTGTTTTTTTGATAGAATTCATTTAAAATTGTTTTATTTCAATGTCAAAACATTCGCGCAAACCACAGAAAACAAAACGTTTTTTTTTCTATTTTTTTGTTGCTTTCTCTGCAAATGTTAATTTCACTTCATTATTATAAGCTGAAGAGTTATTTTGTTCGGTTGAACGCTCTAATTTTATGGACTCCTGGTAGCCCCACTGTATCTCTTGAACAGGTGAATCGAATTAGATGCGGTTTATATGAAAGGGTTTTTGTTAAGATAAATTCAATAGTAAGTTATGAACAATGAACATTGCTTCCCATAGAAAATGAAGAAAGGTTTTTTTAGAATTCCTATTTTACATTGCAATTTTGAGCTGCAACCAACTATTTCCATTAAAAAACATGGAATAATCTATAACGACCACCAACACCTTTTCACAAGGTACCAGGATAACATAAACAAGAAGATGTAACTAGTAACTCAGGATCCAATATGCAGTAATGTGCCGCGGCGTCGCCCGCCGGCACGCGCTCTCATACGGCCGAAATTAATATTCTATCTATCGATGAATTTGGCTACTGGAGATAGAATTTTGACATATTTTGTATGGAGCTTATGTCAAATAGATATCTTTAGTAGCCAAATTGATTGATAGATAGAATATTAATTTCGGCCGTTTAACCTCACGATATGGACCGATCACAGATTGCTTGTGTCAATAGCAGTTATTTCTAACAAATAGTAGAGTTTGCAATATGTGTATTTTGGTGTCGATATGTCATCTATGTTAGCCTAGCGTTTCAATCAACGGATTGAACATCATATTGTAACTATCTACATTCTGAGCAAATAAATAAATACTCTATTCTATATAATACCAGCGAGTAAGATGTAAAATAAACAATAGCATCTAATAACAAAAAAAACATTCTTCATTTTCACACACAGACCTCAAAAAATGTTTGCAATATAAAGTATCTTATGTTACTTCAAATACCTCCAAGAATATGTGTACAAAGTTTCACGATGGTCGGTTTAGCAGTTTTTGCGAAAACGTAACAAACAAACTTACCTTTACGTGTCTAAGGGCCTATTTCACCATCGTCAGATAACTTTATTCGAGGAATAATTTTGAAATTTTGACAGTTGTTTCATACAGAAACTGTCAAAGTTCAATTTTAATCGTCGAATAAAAGTTATCTGACGATGGTGAAATAGGCTCTTATATTAGTATGATTAGTATAGATCTAGATAAAAAGACAATTTATTCAGATGTATCCAATCACACTGAAAAACGATCAATAAATTTCATAAAAGAAACCCTAATTTCAAATACCCATCATTTTTTATTAAACCACTTAAAAATATCGTTGAAATTCGAAATACCGTTCATTTTATATTTATTCTGTGGTCGTATGACGACAGCTGTCAAATATTAGAGCAATTTTTCGGCAGGCAATCGATCAGATTAGAATATGCAGCCGGTTATAGCCACGTGCGGCGACACCCGGGACTAATGGCTACCCGGTTGTACCCGGACGGGATCAAGTAGCGCACATTATTGATAAGTCCCGGTTTTTTATATTTCCGTGAGAGAGAATGTTTGTCGTTTATTTTAATAGCTATATATAAGGATGGAACATACTACACAGATTAATAAAAGCCATAATTTGCTAGTGTGTGAGGTAAACCAGTAAAAGTGAATTTAAACGTAGTTTATTTTTAACTAACTTCAAAAAGAAATAGGTTTTCAATTCCTCAAGTTTTTTTTGTGTGGTATAACAAGATGTTTTGAAAAATGAGATTATTATCAAGGTTGGCCGATATGAAAGGTTAAGTCGCGTTCGCCGCGGTTGATCTGTGGATGGACCATTTGTAAACATCCCCGACCCCTCCGTAATCAGAAAATCACGCTAAGCCTTTGGTCCCGACTGTCATACATTGACAGAGTCATTTATTGACAGTCATTAAGTCATTACAATTCTGACAACCAGTCTTACTATGGAATAATGTGTTACACAGTAACTGTGGAGGCCAAACAGGGAGTCGCTCCATGTAAAATATAAAATTTAGCTGAATCCGGCAAGATTGGAAGGCGACCCTAACATAGCTTGGGAAAAGTAGATGCAAATGATGGTTATGATCACAGTTGGCATTAGAAATACATCAATGATTATCAATATCACTTTCTTTTAAACTTTTGTTTACATTTTACCATTAGTTATAAGAATAACGCTAAATAAAACATAAGTAATAATGTACTTTCCTTCTAAAAACTAATCTTGACGTACCTACAACAAGACGCGACGTACCACACGTCAAAATTAGATATCTCCCTTACAAGTGAACATAAACGTCGGTTATTTCTGCCGAATGGCGAGAGCCGAGTGCCGAGAGCCGAGAGCCGAGAGCCGGGAGTCTGGAGCACACACGCAATCAATATCACCAGACAGACTGACGCCGAAGCTGTTTACAGAGGGCACTGTGCAGGAAGTTTGACAGAAATACCACTGAGTGCGGTGCGCGAGAATAGGTTTTTTTTAATTGGAATATTATAGGTTTTGTTTACGTATAACAAAAGCAAGCTGTAGTAAGGGCTTATCCTTTTCCATCGTCAGATAACTTTATTTGAGGAATAATTTTGATACTTTAATGTTTTTTTTTAATACTAAAACTATCAGACGGAGATTAGTTCCTCGAATAAAAGTTATCTGGCGATGAAAAAATCTGATCTATGAAGCATAACATTATCCAAGTTTAGAAGTTTTTTTAATAACTAGCTGCGCCCCGCGATTTTACCTGTGGTTTATCAGATAACTAATTATTTTAGAAAAAGTAACCTATGTGTTAATCCGAGGTGTCAGCTTGTCATCGGTGTACCAAATCCTATCAAACCAGATACATCCTTTTGAGTAATAAGAGGTAACGCAACTTTTAACTATTTACTCCACAAATCTATCTTATACTAGCTGCCCGGACAGACTTCGTTCTGTCAAAAGTCCCCGAGTTTAGTAACAGTTTTTTTTACTTATTATTTATGTTTTACACCTTTTAAACCTTCCCTGGACTTCCACAAACATTTCAAGATCAAAATCAGCTAAATCGGTTCAGCCGTTCTCGAGTTTTAGCGAGACTCACGAACAGCAATTGATTTTTATATATATAGATTTTTCAAAATGTAATCCTCGCCTAGTCTACTCGCCAATAGGTGGCGATAGTATCGATGTATTGTTACGTAATAAAGGTTACATGTTGATATATTGTGACAAATGTATGTTTGTATGTAATTGAAGTTAGATTTCAAACTCAAAGGTCCAATGATTTAGTAGTTAATATAATTTAGCCACCCACCTGTGAAACTAAGTTTGAAGTCATATCTACCGACATAGTAGGTAGGCGTTTTTAATGAATGTGTTACGAGATACTGCCTTGACTACCTCTTATTCCACTTGTAATGTTGTCAGGGGTTATCCTGATTCCAACTACTTTAAAATATCATTAAACATTAAATAACGTTACACACAACAAATAAACGTAAAAAATTGTCATTTCGCTTTTCGAATTCAGACAAAAAATGTTTAAAAAATTGGAATGAAAAAAATACCTATAGCTACTTAACAACCACAAATTATACTTTTTATCGTATTCATCACATATACTTAGTTATTATATCTTTTTCTCAATAATCGTAAGAACATTGTAAAAATGTGTATTTGGATTATTTTACACATTTACGAAACTCCAAAGATGTTTACCAATCATACCGTTTACTGAAAATATTATCAAAGCAAATGGTCCGGACCTTCTGCATTCCCTGTACGGCGTGGAATATAAAAACTTGCTCGTATTTATGTGGCCCTGGTAATTGGGGTGGCTATCACTTTGCTTTCAGGGATGGAAATATTGTTAATTCACTGAATAAAGTTATCCGTTGGGTTTGTTTACACGTTTTAAAGGTTATGTACCTTTATTGATTGTATTGCCAATTTACATACATATCTCCGTGCATCATTATCTTACATTACTCTATGAAAATACATTTCTATCAATCAGTTTATATCTTTTTATAGGTACTAGCTTTAGCCCGCGACTTCGTCTGCGTGGACTTCAGAATTGGGTCCAAAAAGAAATGAAAAATGTGAAAAAATGAAAAATGGAATAAAATTTTCACCCGTGTTGCTTGCACTGTAATAGAGAAAATACCAAATTTATAAGCTGTCTGCCCACGGCTTAGCTCATAAACATTCATTTTCAATTTTCCCTTGGGAACTACTTAAGGAATCGGGATATAAGGTAGCCTATGTTTTTTTCCATGTCAAAGGCTACATGCATGCCAAATTTCATCCAAATCCGTTCAGCCGTTTTTGCGTGATTGAGTAACAAACGTCCAAATATCTAAACATCCAAACATTTCACATTTGTAATATTAGTAGGAGGATCGGAGTATATAATTATAGTCGATACACCAGTTTCTATTAGAACTCTACAATGAAATAACGTTTTAAACATACTTATATAGCAAACTCAATAGAGTCTATCCGTACTAAAACGAAACCGTATAATAAATTAGCTATAGGATCTATTCAGAACACACAGTTTTATTCCAACGCGTTAATATTCGTGTAAATCTCAAAGAACATAACATCTATATGTAGTTAGGTAGGCATACTAATATTCGTATGCTTCAGTCCAAACAGTAGGATTAACGAGTTGCGAGTAGCATAATGAGATACTCGCGATTTATGGACTCGCCCTTATCTAGCTGTGAGGCGAGGTCCCACTGCCGGCGGGCAGCGGGGCTGTAAGCGTATACGTACGGTCATTATTTAAAACTTTTACAAAATGAACTTACTTTCAATTAATTTAATACTAGGGAATGATTCTTTTTATTATATTTTCATGAATGCACACATAGCGTTATTATTCACAAATCTGGTGGCAACGTTCCGTACAAAGTACGTATACTATGTTTTTTTAATGATTTAAATGCAAATTACAGTTTTTAGAATTTTTTCCTTTATTTGTAGTAAGATGACTTACGCGCCAATTTCATAGTTCTAGGTCAAAGAAAAGTACCCCTAAAGTAAGATTCCCTGACAGTGTCGAAATATACGTTATTTGCGGTATAAACAGCTCTATCTTTTTTTTACGTCTAATTAAATTATTGATTTCAAAGCTTCACGTGGATGTAGATTTGAATGTATGTATTCCCGAGATAAATTGTCTTGACAGATAGACGAGGAGACGGACAGATAGACAGACTATTAAAAAGTTCCGTTTTTTCTTTAAATTTCAGAAACCCTAAATTCTCAACACTCAACTCGCTACATCTTATCAGTGAGACCGAGCCTTACGCTCCGGCTAGTGTATTCAGTACGAAACGAGTTGTGTTCTCCCATCCGCTATTTATTAGTCTTGGGATATCTCTCGGTTTGCTAGAATCACTTCACTAAGCCGATACGAGAAGAAATGCTTTATTTTTCATGAAAGGTATACGAATGAATGAGCTATGTAATGAAATAACGGTGAAGGAATATTGTGAAGAAACCTGAATTTGTAATGTAACAAGACTTGCTTATACAACATGTAACAAAACCCCTGTCAGAACCAATAAAAGCGTATTCGTGGTACAGTTCATGAACCGTCTCGCATATGCGGCATCTTTGACACAAAGCTGTAGGTAGTGAGTACGTGAACTTTGAGGAGCGGTCAGTGTTGCTGTTGCCTTGGATCAGTTTTTATTTTGATTTAATTATTTTCACTGGCGAAAAATAATAATCTCCAAGTCATTTAATGGCTACGTATATGTGTTCGCAGTACGATACCGAATAATACTCCCAGGGATCGGACAGGGTTTTTGTTACTTGTTGTAGATGTAATATGCCGAGTTAAAAAATCACGACGGTACCCTTCGATGGAATCGGTTTCAAAACAGTTTTATTTAAATGAAAATGAAAATAATACGTCAAAGTTTATAAGGATGATTATATGACTTCCAGTCAAAAAAGATGTAATGTAAGATTACTTAGTCTTAACAAAATTATTTTTAGGAAATATGAGAATAATGTGAATGAATAAGAATTAATTTGGAAAAAATCACATTCATTGGACCGAATCCAAAGTAAGTAGCTAAATCACTTGTGATATGGAATAGGAGACAACGAGGGTACCACCAACACCCGAAAATATTTTCTATATTGACCCGTCCGGGGATCGAACCACCTCAGTGCTGACACCTCGAAAACCTTTGTGTAAGCCAATCAACCACAGAGGTCGTCGTATAATATAAATATAATTATAAACTATCCTACAAACCTCCTTTTCTCGATAAATTATGAATGAAGTAATTATAGTTCATACAAATATAGTTTTATTTATTTATATTTTAAATTAATTAACCCTGTTTGATACTATCGTTCTCATCTCCTCTATACATAATATTAAAATCCTCGACTCAAAAATTACTGAAGGTATTTTCATACGGTTTTCACCAATTAAATGTGATTCAACTGGTATTTTTAACAAAATGCTTCCTGGGTTTTGTGTATAATACCAGTAGGTTCTAGAATACAAACCAATTTAAAAAAACATAAAAATAAATATTGACCGAAAAATATTGATGACTTTCTTAAGAACAAATCTCTTTGACTGAACAGAATTATTCCTAATTGTATATAAGTAACTACCTGATATATTTTATAAAGTTGTTTATTTATTTATTTATTTATTTATTTGGGACAAACAAACAGTTTCACATTGCATCTGAGTAAATGATATATCTAAAACTAAAGGTATACAAATATGAAACTCACACCGTTATCCACAGCATATACAATTCATATTATTACTCTAGTGAACATTTCATGCGAGTAAATATACATAACAATACAAAATATCTATCAATCGGTATCTTTAAATTTCTTTAACAAGGCAGAACGAAATCTATTTGCTGTCATTGAAAATAAATCTAAGGTAAATGCAGCTATTAACGACCCATCGAAAATCCGCAGCTATTACCGATCCATTCTATTAATTTGTAATTTTTACGCTACTGGAACGATTCATGCTGAAGACACTTGACGAAACACGCATGTTTGTTCTTTGAGCACCGTAAAAACTAACGTTTGTGTGTGTGGCATCCCGGAAAAGACACAAAATTCGTTAGTTTCCGTGAAGACAGCGAGCTTGCCGGCCGTGTAGTACAAGTCCTTGTTCCTAATAGGTAGGCACATCAAATTTTTGCTTAAGACTTTGTACATCGATTTACGAAACCTGTACTGGTTGTGTATTATTAAATGTGTTCATTTGAGTGTGAATTCTTTATTTCGTATAGTATTTCATAAAGTTTAAGTAATTTAATAGGATAAAACTTGAATTTTAAATAGAGCGGTAATAGCTTCAATGATTTTAATAGTGGCAGTTATTGCCGATCCATGGGTCGGTAATTACCCTGCACATTATATTTAGTTTAAATGCTTTCCCGTCGATATGCGATGACAAAGAAAAAATATGAATATGACATTATAATCTCAAATAATCAGCCATTGTTACACACTATTAGCGACCTATACTATTTTGTCTAGTTTACTTGTTTTATCATTTTGTGTTCACCACGTTTTGTAAAATTATTCATTAATTGTTATTTTAAAGAAACATTATTAAAATACCTTTCTTTGTATAACAATGTGTGCATTCATTAATACTATTTGCTTAATCAATTGTTTAAAATCCCTGTTATAATTAGAAAGATCAAATCAATACATATTATCTAGTTTTTGTGAGTCGGTGAAACGATTTTATATTTGTATATACATCGCTTATTACCGATCCATGTGAGTCGGTGATAGCAAGTATGGGAGCCTATCACCGATTCTATACAAATCATTATCCATAATGTTAAATTACACTGATTAACTGGTTACAGAAAATATTAGCTTATAAACTAATAACAAAAATAATTATGAATATAGATATGGCAAACGAAATACATAAAATAACTTTTTGCAGAAACATGGATGTCTGCTAGGGCCGATGCCTGCTAGGTTCGCGGGTTATTCGAAAAAGTTACTGTGGACCTGGCAACAGGTATCTGAAGGAACATGTGTAGGTATTAGTCAGAAAAAGTCTTACACTATAACTTCAAATAACTTCTTCCGCTCAGAGTAGAAGAAGTTATTTCACGATGTTCAAGACAAAAAAAATAGGTGGCTAAGTGGCTTTTCCTCTGCAGCACTATACATACTACTATACATAGCACTATACATACTCGCCGTGGGGTTACGGCTTAGAATAACAACCCCCCCCTCTCTACCCGTGGGTGTCGTAGGAGGCGACTAAGGGATATAAAACAAGGAGAATGGGCAGCAGCGTTCTCCTAAATAACCAAAGTTAACTGCGGTCACCAACCCGCTTGCCCAGCGTGGTGACTAGGGCAACAAACACCCCATGATTGTGCGCCATAACACACGGCCCCCAGTTCCCGGTAGTCCCACTATTCCTGGCCACGGTAGCGGTTGCGGTCACGGTGAAACGGGGAGTGCTAAGAATCTCCGGGTTACGGCAGGCTACCAAAACCGACGACTTTATCTGGCAACGTATAATGGACGAACGATGAGGCTGGACCATCACCTTGCCGAACTAGAAGTGGAGCTAAGTAACATTAACTGGCATATACTGGGGTTATCTGAAGTCCGTAGAAAGGGGGAGGACACTATAACCCTGGAGTCAGGCAACTTGCTCTACTTCCGCGAAGGTGATCAACTCTCTCAAGGAGGTGTTGGTTTTCTGGTCAATAAGTCCCTCGCTAGCAGCGTTGTGGAAATCGGTAGTGTGTCGACAAGGGTAGCGTACCTAGTACTAAAGCTAAATGAGAGGTATAAGCTGAAAGTAGTACAGGTATATGCGCCGACCTCAACGCACTCAGATGAAATAGCCGAAGCCATGTACGAAGACATCGCTCAGGCTGTCAATGGTACGGCTAAGGCTCATTACAACGTTGTTATGGGGGACTTCAAAGGGTGATAAAAGCCTCTTGAAGAATTACAGACCCATCTCACTCCTGAGCCATGTTTACAAGTTGTTTTCGAGGGTTGTCACGAATCGTCTCGCCAGCAGACTCGACGAGTTCCAGCCACCGGAACAAGCCGGGTTTCGAAAAGGCTACAGTACCGTAGACCACATACATACTGTACGGCAGATTGTGCAGAAGACCGAAGAGTACAATCAGCCGCTGTGTATGGCGTTTGTGGACTACGAGAAAGCCTTCGACTCCATCGAAACTTGGGCGGTTCTGGATGCTCTTCAGCGATGTCAAATCGACGAACGTTACGTTGAGATGTTGAGATGCTTGTATAACGCCGCTTCAATGACTGTCCAGATCGACGACCACAAGACTAATCCGATTCCATTGCGCAGAGGGGTAAGACAGGGGGATGTGATATCCCCGAAACTGTTTACCAACGCATTGGAGGACGTCTTCAAGACACTGGACTGGACAGGGCATTAATATAAACGGCGAGTACATCTCTCATCTACGCTTTGCCGATGACATCGTTGTGTTGGCAGAGTCGCTGGAACATTTGGGCGAGATGCTGTTTAGCCTCAACGTAGCTTCTCGACGTGTCGGTCTTGGCATGAATTTAGACCAAGACCAAGGTCATGTTTAACCTTCATATCGTGCCGAGACCGATATTCGTTGAAGGGGTGGCTCTCGAAGTTGTGCAGGAGTATGTCTACCTAGGACAAACCATCCAGTTTGGTAGACACAACTTCGAGAAAGAAACCGACCGGAGGATCCGTTTGGGCTGGGCAGCGTTTGGTAAACTTCGTCGAGTCTTCTCGTCGCCTATACCGCAAAGTTTGAAGACAAAAGTCTTCAACCAGTGCGTCCTGCCTGTCATGACTTACGGCGCCGAAACGTGGACACTGACAATAGGGCTAGTCCACAAACTCAAAGTCGTTCAGCGAGCTTTGGAGCGAGCTATGCTCGGAGTATCTTTGAAGGATAAAATCAGGAATGAGATTATCCGGAGAAGAACCGGAGTTACCGACATAGCTTGCAGAGTCAGTAAGCTGAAGTGGCAGTGGGCTGGTCATGTCTGTCGAAGGACTGATGGCCGTTGGAGCAGACGAGTCCTTGAGTGGAGACCGCGAACCGGCAAACGTAGCGTAGGACGCCCCCAAACCAGATGGACCGATGACCTGAAAAAGGTGGCTGGGTCGAACTGGATGCGGAAGGCGGAGGACCGGGTGTTTTGGCGCAACTTGGGAGAGGCCTATGTCCAGCAGTGGACCGCGATAGGCTGAGTTGAAGACTATACATAGGAAAAGCCACTTAGCCACCCAATTTTTTGTATGAAATAGGTAAGAACTTGAATCTATCCTACATTTCTTAATCCATGCTAATATCCTTAACGAAATCACATAATATTAATCAAAATATTAATCTTCTAGTTTTGTTACACTCGGTAATAGCTTCAGCAAAATCGTTAATAGCTACATAGCTGCTCCTATGGGTCGGTAATACCAGAATCGACTTGTCCACTTAATATTTTTTAAATTTATAAGAAAATCTTCTAATTTTGGGTTTATAAGGTAATCATTATAAACTAGATAAGTAAGAGTTTCATATAAAAACCAAACACTGCATGTGAAAGCAATCAAAACTCTTAATAATTATCATCGATTACAAAACTATCTTAACAGGGTCGGTAATAGCTGCGTTTACCTTAATTCTGTAGTTTCCGAACAGAAATTATTATAGTCCTTGCACAGACGACGCAGAGGCGCTCGCAAACCAGCGTTAGTGCGGCAAGAGGACACAGCAAAAAATGGACGTGCGCGCACCTCTCGTCTCATGACAGTTCTTGGGACATAGTAGCATATTTTATTAGTAATCTCAGAACAGTTATACTTGTTATTACATACGTCGAAAAGAAACATAATTTCTAAATATAAACGTCTAGACTTCAGGCTTATCAGGTTGTATTTATTTAGTAGGTTTTTGTAGGTTTGAAAGTTGCGGAAGCATATTCTGTAGTGCATCGATCGGAGGAATTTGCGTTGTACTTTTTCTAGCATCTCCGCATATTTATTATAAAAAGGGTTCCACACCACCACTGCATATTCGAGTTGAGACCTAACTAGTGCTTTATAGAGGTGAGAATAAGTACTTGCGCGTTTAAATGCGGTAGCTGATCGCATAACAAACCCGTACATACGATAAGCCTTTTTGGTAATGTTATCAATATGTTGATCAAGGTGAAGTTTGTTATCTAAAATTACCCCAAGGTCTCGCACAGTAGGAACTTTTGATAGAGTTACATTATTAAGATGGTAATTATAGTTTAGAATATTTTTATTTTTTGTGAATGATATTGTTAGACATTTAGAAACACTAAGATATAATTTGTTTTGCATGCAGTATTTAGAGAATCGGTCAAGATCTTCTTGTAGCTGACAATAGTCTGCAGGTTTTCTTACAGCCTTAAAGATTTTTAGGTCATCGGCATATAGCAAGAATTTTGAGTGTCTAAAACAATTTCCAATATCATTTATAAACAGAATGAATAAAAGGGGTCCTAAAATGGAGCCCTGGGGCACGCCAGAAGACACGACAGCAGTCGCCGAGTGAAATCCCTTGATAACAACCCTTTGCGATCTATTTGTAATATATGATGCAAACCAGCGAAGCAAGTCTCCGCGTATGCCGTTGAATGCTATTTTAGTAAGAAGCAAATTGTGGTCCACCTTGTCGAACGCCTTTTGAAAGTCTGTATATACTGCGTCAACTTGTACTTGATTATCCATATTATTAAAAAGAAATTCGGTAAATATTAATAGGTTCGTAGTTGTAGTTTTACTTTTAACAAATCCGTGCTGTTGTTCAATTATAATTTTGTATAGTGTCTTATGAATTTTCTGATAAACAAGCCTTTCAAAAAGCTTCGACAAAGCAGAGAGAATAGATATGGGGCGATAGTTTTCTACGTCCTGTTTGGATCCTGATTTATGTACAGGAGTTATATTAGCCCTTTTAAGTTGTTCAGGGAAGGTGCCCTCAGATATAAATTTATTAAATATAATATGCAGGGGTCTGTATATATACTTGGCAGTCTTTTTAAGAAAATAAGGGGGTAATTGATCCGGTCCAGGACCTTTAGTGCAATCCATACCCTGTAATAACTTCAGAACCTGACTTTCGCTAAACGTAATGCTAGTAATATGAGTGCATTTTTCATGACTGTCTAGGGGGGGTGTCCATTCGTTTAAGTTTAGAGATGAGGGTTCATAAACTGACTGAAAATAGCCCATGAACATATTGCAAATCTCATCCGGATCACTAGATGTCCGGTTTTTTAAAAACATAGTGGATGGAATACCAACATTGCCTTTACGATTATTGACATAAGTCCACAAATATTTCACATTCTTTTTTACATTATCTTCAATAGAATTTATGTAATCAGCGTAATTTAACTTGCAAACAGCCTGAAATCTGTGCCGTAGAAGCGAAAACTGTTCATAATCAGATATATTATTATAAGTTTTCCATTTCAACCAGGCTCTGTTTTTGTTTTTAAAAATACGTTTAAGTGATTTAGAGAACCAAACAGGGAATTTAGATGAACGCAAGTTAGATAAGGGAGTATGAGTTCTTATTGTGTTGAAAATTATATCGTAAAAAGCATTCAGACAATCATCTGCTGACAAACCCTGCAACCGATTAGTCCAGTCAATTTCGGCCAATTCATTGTTTATGAGTGCGTAATTAGCTTTATAGTAGTTATACTTTACTATTTTTGCAAGTTTGATTGTATGTAGCGTTGTTTTATATTTAATATCAGCGCAAAAAGGTGGGTGATTTTTATCGAGAGGTAACAGAATACACGTAGGTGCATAAGTCACACACTCGTTGTTTGATATCAATAGATCCAGTATACGCCCTTTATGATTTTTAAAACTATTGTATTGATAGGCACTAAGTAAAGATAAGAAATTACTCATATGTCTACAAACAGATGTTGAGCCAGTACTAATAAGTGCTGTCCTGTATGTATTATTTGTAGCAGGGAGCCACTCAATATGTGGGAGATTGAAATCTCCAAAAATGTGGATATTATTAAAGCCGAATTTATCAATCAGGTGTTCGAGTGTTTCAAAATAATCAAAGTAGACATTTTCGGCTGTGTTGGGTGAAATATATACAGCGCTAATTAGAAATGTTTCGTGTCCGGAGAAAGGCAGTTGTATAAAGACATCTTCAATATGGGAGCTTGCCTGAGAATCGAATGGTACACAGGTAGAATGTAATGTTTTTAAAACGGCTATAAGAACACCTCCCCCATCCTTTTTATTGGTGGCAATACGATCGCGATCTTTTCTGTAAACCACGTAGCGCACATCAATAAATTCATTGTCAAATATTTCAGGGGTTTGCCAGGTTTCCGTTAATATAATTACGTCGTAGCAATTAGACAATATATTCATATATAAGAGATTCATCTTAGTACGAGTACCCCTACAATTTTGGTAGTATACAGTTAACTTATCTAACACGGTAATGCTTAAACCACATTAAGAATAATTGAGCAGTAAAAATGTACGCAACCAATATCAAGCCGAAGTCCAGATTATGTATAATATTATGTAAAAATAAGATTACTATGTTCATGAAAATTGGTACCAACAAGTATAACATGTTTTTACCAAAAAGATAACTATGCCATTGCTTAAGAATTACACTATGTTGCAATAAAATAACACCATGTAAAAATAAAGCCATGAGACATAATTTTAACTTCAATAGCGGTTTAACTGAGCGAAGAAGGTTAACAGAAATATACTTAAATTCTAAAATGTGAAAGATTAAATAAATAAAGCATGTATAATAATTATTTCTCAGCATGATCGGTGCCGGGATTTGATTTTGCAGTTTTGGGCTCAATTTTAGAAATGTCTTTCTCGGATCGTATAGCAAATGCTGGTTCGGAATCGATTTCGCGAACGAGAATAGTGCCGTGCTTAACCCACACGTATTTGAAGTTGTTCTTGACGGCAGCGTCCTTACATTGTCGAAATAATTGTTTCTTCTTTAGAGTTAGGTGTTCATGCATATAGATAGGATTGGAGGGTCCAGTAAGTTCCAGTTGGTTAGTGTTAAGTCCTTTTGCTAGTCGGAAAGCGCTTAACAGATTATCCCTGAGAATGCGTGAACTCAGCTTTATGATGATATTTTTTGGCTTTTTATTTTCTGTGTGTGCGTGCGGCACCCGATGAATGGCAAGGATATCCTTAGAACATAATGTAAATTGTATTTTTGTGCAGATATTTTCTATGAGACCAATCAGATTTTCATTACGCTTTTCCGGGACATTGCATAGCTCAAGATTACATTGGCGGGCTTGTTGTTCAAGAGAGTCGATCTTCGCTTCAAGGCTAGTAACCAAATCAGTAAGGGTTTCTGTGTTTACAGACTGAACCTGTTTCAACATTTTTTTGAGGTCGTCCTGTTCGTCCATGGTGTGCTGGACAGAATTTTTGAGAGTGTTCACGTCCTTGTCCAGCCCGTTGTGTTTGGCGTCTAGGCTACGCACCTTATTCTCTAAAGCACTGTGTTCAGAGCGCAAACTGTTCAAGTCGGTTTTTATATTGGAAGTCTCTTGGGTTACGGCTGCTATATCAGTTTTAATGTTTTTTATGCTATCAGTTATTTTAGATATTGCGCAGTCTAGCTCACCCCGCCAGTCGTCTAGCTTTTTGTTAATTTCTTGTGATAACGCCCTAATTGCTTCGGTAAACTCGGACTCAGGTTGTTTACGTTTTCTCTGAGTGACATTTACCACACCATCAAGGGAACCAGCAATATCCGGATTAGATTGACTCTTATCGGGTGATCGGAACATAATAATTTAGAAGTTGAGTCAGAAAAAGCAAAAAAAAAATCAAATAATATGTATATAAAATAATAAAAACAATAAGCAAATTCGAACAGCAATCAGGTTATTGCGTTGCGTTGCAGTCGCAGGTAGCGGTCACCGATTTCACGTTCGGCCCCTCACTCAAAGTTGGTCCAGCGGCGTGACGCTTCGGTATTACGACAGTGGCACACGACGCGGCGCAGGTTCGATCCTCAGCACGAGCGAATCTTTTCGGATGTTTCCAATTTGTAAAACTTCAATGTTTAATATCTGGACTCCACTCACCGAGACCCGAGCGGGATGGCGCAATACAAATCCAAAGATGGCGGCGGCAGTATATGGGCACCTCAGCAAGATAGTAAGAGAGGAGCCGAGTTTCGACAGATAATAAGTCCACAAGAAAGAATACAACCAATAATAAAATAGAAAACAAATACGCAACACGTCCACTCGCTAAGAAGTTCACAGATGGTGTGTGTTGTTATCATGTTAATGTAATGTTAATTATTATATTATTCGACTAATGACGATATAATTAAAATTCATATTTGTAAGTAAATGTATCCTAAATCAATCTTATTATTTATTTTATTTATTTATTTAATACTTTTTGCACATTGTTGCACAAAGGCGGACTTAATGCCAGAAGGCATTCTCTACCAGTCAACCTTAGGGTGGTCCAGAGACAAATCGTGGTAGATGCATAATAAAAAGCTGATGACATTTCAGTTTAATAAACAGATGTATAAATAAATAAGTAATACAATTAATACATAAATAAAAAGCAAATAAAATATAAATATATTTATATAAATATATATATATAAATATATAATTTAACATTATATATATCTAAGTACATTTTTGTACGCCAGTAATAGTCAAAAATATTGAAACTAACTATCCATTCCACCTGTAATGATCATAGCCATGTATTATTATCACCTACACATGTTTTTGCAATAAAAACTATCTTTATATTAAAAAAAAAGAAATCTAAACGTCCAAAGCCTAAATTCAAAACATAGATGATATAATAATATGCAGTAACTTTACCGAAATCAACAAACTCACCGTTTAACATAGATACCGAAGTTGAATCAATATCCTACGCGGTAGGAGATATCTCCGAACCGCGGGTACCTACAGCCACGCTATCTACAGGGACACAGGGTCACGTGATGATGCGATATAATTATTATACCTTCTGCAATGCACCAAGGAGGTTATGGTTACATGACATGACATAAAAAATAAACTTTACTAAATTTGAGGTTATATTTTTTCGATATTTTATTTGTTGTTGTTTTTGTGTCAAGGAAAAGATGTTTGAAAGAACGATTGAAGTTTTTTCTTTTACTTTTTTCATAGCTGGGCACAGAGGACTTATCATATAGAGAAGGAACGACCATTGATGACCACTCGCGCTCCTTGCGTTTCATAAAAAGATAGATTATCATTTCGATATTTGTGTGTTTGTAGAACAAGCTTAACAAGATTTAAGTGTTATTTTCTAACATTAACTTAAGCTCTACAAGTTCAAACAGAGCGATTCAACGAAAAGTAACTAGAATAAAATCGTTTATTTTTTCGACTGTTTTTTTTTCGTATATTTTTTTCGCGCTTTTCGATAAGGTTAATAAATAGGATCGTCTCAAATACATTTCGTCAAAATCGCATCTGGTTTTTATATAAAAATAATTCGAAATATTCACCAAGAATAATGTAAACGAAATGGCGTACGTACCTTAGAGCCATTTATGTCTTTTTTTTAGTTACCTATAAACAATGATTTAATTAATCTATGTCTATTTTCATTGTTATGTCTAGAGTTGATTTTGACTGCGCTGTTTACATCGGCTGTTCGCCACTAGTCCACAAATGCGATATGATGCGCCGATAATTTTGCATTATGGGCTAACAAATCGTGCGATGTTTCCGTATTGTCATGATCAATGGTGTTTGAATGTATTTTCAATTATTTGTGGCGACATCATGGGCTTTTGATATCCAAGTCATAGACAAAAATGTTATTGGATTGAAAAACATTTTAAATTAAAAATAATGGTATATATTCAAGATGAGTTTTATATATAAAGGTATAGGTAGATATTTTCTTATTTTTTTTTTAAATAAATATAATATATTGTATGTTAATTGTTAATGTATAATTAAATAATAAATGACGACCTCCGTGGTCGAGTGGCGTACACACCGGTTTTCAAGGTGTCGTCAGCTCTGAGGTCCCGGGTTCGATCCCCGGTCGGGTCAATGTAGTAAAGCACTTTTCAACATTGCCTCGGGTCTGGGTGTTTGTGGTACCTTCGTTGTCTCTGGATTCCATAACACAAGTGCTTTAGCTACTTACTTTGGATTCGGAGCAATGTATGTGATGTTGTCCACATTATTTATTTATTTATTTATAAATATTTACTAAGTTAAGACATGTCAAAACTTATTTTTGTACATTATTTTGATTTGATTTTACGATATACATAATAACATGGCTGTGCTGTTTTTGGCGAGAACTTTTGCGGAGATCTTTGTGGAGGGTGTCGTTTAAATATATGGAAGTGTATTACCCATTTCCATACATCGATGGAGAGCATACACATTACATACAAGGTAATATTTTCCTATAGACCTCTTCACCCACAAGGGATAAGAATAAAGTCAATAAGCCTGCAGGTACCAGGGGCGCATAACGCAGAGGCTCTATCAACATAAAACAGGATTTGTTACAAATAAGAAACAGTACGCACCTATGTGTACTACATACTTACAATGTCTTTTCGTGTGGTTCTTGAGTTTGAGTACTTACATTGTAATTTGTATGTATTTGTTATATTTTTTAATGTCAAATATGTAATAAATAGCCCTCAGAAGACAGATATATTTTTTTGATGAAAGTTAATGCGCGTACAAAATATTAAAAAAAAAACATTTAGGAGGAAGTTTACCAGAACATAAGTTATTCAAGGATTTCAGTAAAAAATCAACAACATTACTTTATTGTTGTTTTTTTACAATCCGGAATAGTTTTTTGGTTACGCAATGTAAAAAGTAAACACTTCACAGAATAATAGATTTAAAGTTAGTTTTAACTGCTTACCAACAGATGGCGTTGTAATTAACTTTACATTTGTTGACGATTAGCGCCGTCTTCGCGAGTTTTTACAGAAATTAGCATACAATAAGAAATTAGAGCGTCTTCCAAGAAGCTTATTTACATGAACAAGGAAACGTGGTTTGTTTTTGTCTCAAAGTGGCGGTTGGTAAGAACAATGCGGTAAATAAAAAAGTGCTTTAAAAAACTTCGAAACTTTTTCGATTTCGTATTGATTTTTTTATTTAAAATACCAAAGTTTGGCGACTGCACTTTGTACACTTGAAGGTGAGTATGTTTATGGTAAAATTTATTGTAAAACTATGTATTAAAAAGTGGTCAAACTGTTATTTTTGTACCGCTAAGTACTTAATTTATACCGTTCTTATTAAAATTACCGGTTCAATTGGTCTTATAAAATTAATTATTGAATACCGCTTTTATACCCGCTTTGAATAATATAAATTAAGTTATCGAAACTAACTGTATTTAAAAAGTAAAGAGACATTTACATTTAAAACAGTTCGATTCCATTAGGGAGTACTAAAAAGGTAATTAAAACCTCTTCCTCTTGATAAATTGTATCAGTGTTTTTAATCTATGATCCTACTATAATATTATAAATGTGAAAGTGTGGATGTTTGTTACTGTATCACGCAATAACGGCTGAGTGGATTTAGATGAAATTTGGCATGCATTTAGCCTTGGACATAGAAAAGAACATAGGCTACCTTTGGGCTAATTTTGAGGGAAAATTGAAAATTGTTTCCAAGCTAAGCTGCGGGCAGACAGCTTTGAAATTTGGTATTTTTCTCTATTACAGAGCAAGCGATGACACGGGTGAAAGTTTTATTCCATTTTTTATTTCTTTTCGGCCCAATTCTGAATTCCACGCAAACGAATCCGATGTCGCGGGCGGATCTTAATAATTATGATGTCTTAGTACTTGTGACGTAACTACATACTATTTTCTAGAGTTTTTGACACTCATGTCTGCCGAGGCAGCGTGATTGAGATTTTTTTTTAATTAACGATGACACTTAAAAGTAGTTTAGTATGTATGAACCGACCGGTTAAAGATTGCGCATGATATAGCTAGCAACTTGTTTCCTAAAGCATGGAGGAGTTTCGACTCGAAAATGGTCACTCATCCAACAGCAGACCTTGACTAACGTAGCTCAACTTTGACTAAAGGATAGGTTACACAGTGCGAGGAGCTGATGTGACAGTAGACAGCTACTGTGCCTATGTACTCGTATGACAGTAGCTCGACTCGCCTCGCTCGGTCACACTATGCAAATTGCTGGCGTCGCAGAAGACAGCTACTGCATCAGTGTACTCACAATACAATACGTTTAATCACAGTACATACCACAATAAAAGCGGTTACGAAAATACTTTAAAATAAAATAAATTTTATATAATATTTTCGTTTTATTCAATAAAGCAGTCTTGTCAGTAAACCTTATTTTATTTATCAATACAAAGCTAACCTGGCACATATAGAAATTCTTAGGAGTTGACGACCGAGCGGCGTGCGAGTGGCGCGGTGGGGGAAGGCGAGTAGGCGAGTAAAAACAAAAAATGTTGAAGTAACTCGGACGCGAGCAACTGTCCCACTCGCACATGACAATACTCGTACTGATGCGGTCACACGGTGCGAGTAGCTGCAGCTCAGTAACTGACTCGGTCAGCTCGCATGCCAGCTCGCACTGTGTAACCTAGGCTTAAGTTCTATCTAGTTCGTTGTTATGTTCGTAATTTTGACTAAAACCTAGACAATTAAAGTCTAGAAGTACCAGGGTACTATGTAAGGGGAGAGATGTTTCCCAGGAGACCAAAATGTGGTTGTTCTACCTACTAAGAGTGCTTGATACATTTACAAAGTAATTAAGATTGCTAATTGCTTCATTTCCATTTATTATAGGCTACATCCTATTAATTATTACACTTCATTCAATTTTACACCTTAATACCCTTTCCAAAGAGCTTCCAAACGGTTTCTTATTACAGTTCATTTCAACTTTCAATTTTCCACCCTATAACTAAACTCATAAAGTTGAATACAGCTTAACGATCATAATTAAAGTCAAGTTGAAAATAGAATTTCTCGATCAAATTTTTACTTTATGTTAATTGAATATGATTGAAATTTATCTGACAATAAATAAAGACAGTGATGAAGTAAAAAATATATCTTGCGTTCTTATCGAAGTATTACTGGTCCAATTTTGTTCAGGTCTTTTAAAAAGTATATAGATATAGGGTTAACAATTTTTTTTAATATTTATATACTCTTTCCAATATCGATTAAGAAATTCCTTTGACAGTTTTAACTTCTTAATAATATAAATATTGTTATACAATGCAGTACCCTTTGCCTGGACCGTCGTGCGTGTGACAGTGGCGTTATAGATGAGCCAGACACGCCTCTCCTGCGGGTGACGGGTTCGGTTCCCGTGCAAAATTATTAATAGCCACTGGGTTTGTATTTGACAAAGTTTGGGGATAACTCCGCCCGTTTATGGACGCCTGGTACCACGACAATGGCATGGGAAAGGATTTTAGACAATGCCGGAGAATTTTATTACAAAGACAAAAATAAACTGTCGAAAGAAGGCGCTTTTTTTAATCTTGAAAACTACTGAACCGATTTTGATCAAAATTTAGAAAACCATCTGTATCCATTTCATGTCTGTGTAAGCATTAAAGTCAGTATTAAGAATAGCAATGCCTGCAATTGGTAGTCCAATGACGAAGTTATTTTTTAAAACGATGCAAAGGTTTCTTACCCGTATCCATTAAAAAAATGGTTGTCTGTTAAGTCGGCGTACGGACGATAATTTTACGTGATATCGTCGTATGAAATCATTGATAAAAATTGCATACTGTCACTCTTCTACTCGCACGTATCGGCCGATGGTGGAAAAGAGATAGATGTGTCGAACGTCCTTGAAGTACATATATAATCAATTCGGGAAAAGATAAATTTAATTAATACAATAATAAAATGCAAGTAACTTTATAGCTAAAAGATAAATAATAACGCAAGTAGCGGCCTAGTTACAAACAAAGCGTGTCACTCGACTCCAGCGGTCTACAATAGTAAGGTGACACCTCTCATAAGGTCTGCGCGCCTGGTACTCGCGGTCATTATGTACTTGTAGTTTAGTATAATAATAGGTAGGTACTACTAGAATTTTTATTATTTGTAAAAAAGTACAAGCAAACAGACGGAATCGAAAATCAACTCCAATTATTATATACTACCAAAAAAACCGCCATTTTTTTTACAAAATTATATTTCCTTCAGCATTAGTGTAACCTCTAACCAAAACTCAAGCCTGTTTTGTATCATAACTTGCTTTGATCGTTTTTTTTTTTTTTTTTTTGTAAGTCAGCATCGCATCTTGTAATCCGCCATTTTGATTTTATTATTTGACTAGCTGTTACCCGCGACTCCACCCGCGGTACATAATTTTTTAGTAAAAGATATAGCCTATGTTATTTAGGGTATTTGTAGCTTTCTAATGGTGAAAGAATTATTATTTAAGGATTCAACGGTTTACTCACGCGCATTCTCGGGATCGCCCGACTAGTTTCAGACTCAATAGGAGTCCTTAATCATGAGCTGACGGTTCGACTCGCGACACCGCCGCCGCCGCGTCAGCTCAGAGTAAACCGTTGAATCCTTAAATAATTATGAATTCGTCTCACGGAAGTTATTATAATAAGAAAGAATTATTGAAATCGGCTCAGTAGTTTTTGAGTTTATTCATTACAAACATACACACACACAAAAATACAAATCTTTCCTCTTTATAATATTAGTGTAGATTACTGAACAAGAAAGACATTTTTTACAATACCTAATTGTAATTTATTTGTAGTTGACAAGCAATGGTGGTACATTATGATATAATTATTTGTCGTGTATATGTATGTCAATACGTACTATCCCATAATCCATAACGACATACTTAAACCACAAGCAAATCGGCGAGGCGATCGTAGTTATTTATGTCCACATAATGTCGCTACGGCGTAGCTGCTACGGCCGTGTCTACGCATCTGCTACGCCATCTACAAGGCTCTTGGCGTGCTTAATGACATACATTACTAGCCCTGAAACGGGTTTACTTTGGCTGTTGTACTGTAGTGCTTCTACAGATTATGTCGCCCTGGTACTTGTGCAGTCACACGATAGTTATTCAATCACAGTCAATTTTGGATTTGAGGGGTTCTCGAAGGGAGGGGATCTCGAATCGGGTACAAAAATAATATATTTTTCTCTTTGGAATTATATCCTATACCTACCAAAGGTACTAACGTCGGCTATTTTCGGCTTGTATTCGGGTCACCTACTTACCTCTCTTTCGCACAAGGCTTTTCAGACCTATTTTTGACTTCGGCGATGCCCGCTTTATTAGTCTGTAGCCAGTTAAAAATATTTTACAACAGACAAAATCAATACTGGGTGTATTGAAATAACTCAGATACGTTGCCATGGTTAAGTGAGTTTCATTTTAAGAATTTGTTCCCAGAATATTCGTATGCCTCTTATTATCGCCTTTCTTTATATGAAATGAAGCCCTTGTGTAGCTGTGGGAGACATTTAGAGAGTAAAATTTCTATGTATTTTTTAACGGTATTTTTTATGATCGACCAAAAACTAGAAAATTACAATATAAAATTTCTGTATCTTAAAAACTATTTCCCCGATTTTGATGAAACTGGTACTGTGCCTTAAGTTATAGTATATGCAAGCTATCAAAAAAGAATCATAAGTTTGTGAGATACGCGTGGACAAACATATCTACAAAATTTTGCATAAGGTTTGTATAATATTAACGTATTATGGTGAATATTTTGATTCATAATACATACAGGATTAATTAAAATTAAATTTTTTTTTTTCATACAAGCATAAGTCACGTGACCTGTCACTTTGTATGAAAAGATAATTTATAATTTTTTATTTTAAGATTTCGACCTATGTTCCTTGGGGAAACTTGTTCCGTTTTATGCACCTGATTACTTCGTAGAATATACGCACTCCTTTTAAATTAATCCTGTATTACAAACTTTTAAACTTCAGTTGTTTTTTTTTAAACAGCCAAGGAAAGAGATGGCGATATATTATGTCTGTATAGCCCTCTCCCTGTCACTATATTCATGTTGCCATGTCCACTTTAGAAACCGCATTATTCCCACAAATGGCTGCCTATTTGTATGTGTGCGTGTAATACAACTGTCACACACAGCCGGCGAGAGAGTGATGACAGACATAGCATGTGTTAGGTGCGTAGTAAATCATAACAATTTCGACCAATAGTTGTTGAAGTATACTAGAATTAATAGTACTCCTAAAAAACAAATTTGAATATTTTGTATCTTGAAAACAACTGGAACAATTTTGATGATACTTATCAAACTTATGTAATTAATGTAAGCAAATAATAATAGTAAAGATTTGATTAAAAGACTTGGTAACACAGTATCCCATAGTATGACGGCGGCGGTAGCCTAATGGCTAGGGCGTCCGATTTGCGATCATGTGGTTGCGGGTTTGAATCCCACCCATTACACTACCGACGTGAACCCACTTGTAACACAAGCATCTAAGCTTAACACGAGGGGTTAACGAGATTACTAGTAATGTGCGACCCACATTGCTAGTAAAATATTAAAAAAAAAACAATACTGGTTGTCAGAATATTGTAATGACTTAACGACTGACAGTCGGGACCAACGGCTTATTGTACTTTCTACGCATGGAGGGGGCTATGTATGTTTTACAAATGGTCACCCATCCAGAAACCAACCGAGGCGAGCTTAGTTAGCGACTTCTAATAATAAATCTATAAATAATCAGACTGCCGACTACTTACAATATTTCTTACTTAAATCCTTAAATCAAATCAAATTATAATTATTATTGACTAATCATAAATACTCTTTAATCAATTACATTTATAAAACAGCCTATCATGTCTGTCTGTTTAGTCTGTATGTCTATAAAAAGATCAGCAAGTCAAAGAGGACTCCAGTAATGTAATAAGTCAGTTGTATGGCTCCATCAGTTGTGAGGCTTCTACCTCTGCTTACGGAAATTTATTGATTTAGGCTTATGCCACACGAAATGTTATACTTTTTAAACGTTGGCCTGTAACTGTCTCACTGCAGGCTTCTTATACAACATGTAACAAAACCCCTGTCAGATTCAATAAAAGCGTATTCGTGGTACAGTTCATGAAACGTCTTGCATAGGCGGCATCTTTGACACAAAGCTGTAGATAGTAAGTACATGAACTTTGAGGAGCGGTCAGTGTTGCTGTTGCCTCGGATCAGTTTTTATTTTGATTTAATTATTTTCACTGAGGAAAAATAATCATCGCCAATCCATTTAATGGCTATGTATATGTGTTCGCAGTACGATACCGAATAATACTCTCAGGGATCAGACAGGGTTTTTGTTACATGTTGTATAGAACGAGCATTGATCACCACGCTTGTGAGTCCAACGGTGGGCGCCATTACCGAAGCTGTTAGTAACATCAGCCTATAACTGTCCCACTGCAGGCCTCTCATACAGAGAACGAGCATCGACAACTATGAGATGTGAGAGTGAGGTTATATAACATTTTTAACATGATATAATTTATTGATTATAAAAATTTTACCAATGAAATTTTTATGGTGGCTTATAAAAGATCAAAAAGCGAGTATCTCAGCGTTTTTGAAGTGTCAAACATGACGCGCTTGTGGCGCCCTCTGCTAACACCGCGGAATATAATGCAGGACGCTATAAGGGTCGGTCCCCACTTCACGCGGCCCTTGACGCACGTTCGCGCGATATTTATAGACTAAGATACGACACGATTCGAGAGGTTCGAGATGGCGAGAGATTTGATTTTAAAGTCGACTGTAAATCTTTGATATTGACATCGTCCTTATTTTTAAAACCGTAAGGTATATATTTGTGTGTGTATGTACTGACGCGTGTTTTTAGTACTACATAATGCTAACAAGTCCTTTTCAAGGGTTTATCGTTTGAAAACCTTACTTATTTGTCTCAATTCAGCTGTTTTGGATTTTATTGTATGATACAGCATTATACCTAGTGTTAAAAAAACAGTATTTTGCGTCCAACAGAAATTCCATCTCAGTCAGATCCATAGATGTGGTTATATAACCTTGCTTGTAGGTGAGTATAAGAACGAATAAAGAAAGAAAACGCACTTATTCGCGCCACATGTGACATAAAATAAAATACTTAAAAAATAATTTCTAAAATATTTAGAGAAATATGCGTCGGTACGGACATCGCTCAGCGCGTGCTGAGATTCGGAACCAATTCGGAACCCCAGAGCTGGTTTTCGAAAAAGTGCACCACAATACAGGTTCATTTTTAATACACAAGTGCTCGTGTATGCGAGTAAATGTGCCTAAACCTCTATAAAAATGAAATAATGTTGAAGTACCTACTACACGTGTGTTCTCAGCCTTATTTATAGAGTTTCAAGTATATTAGATACGCGAACGGATCGGCTCCTCCCGTTAAGGGTGCATGCAAATAATCGCATCGTAAACAAGTCCCCACCCTCATCCTAAGTTGTAAAATTTGGCAGTAAAAATGGTTTGCCGATACTAACACAAAATTATTTGTCAACAAATGTTTCTTCTTTAGGTTAAGAAAGGCCTGTGAACGAAGCCTACATTCGTCGTTAAATAAAAGAGCCGGTCCGAGTAAATGATATAAAATATATATTTCCGTAAACTCATAAAAAATAATAGAAAAACACAAGCTTGTGAAAAAACCATGTAAAAAAACAATTGAATTGACATCACGTTGACGTAATATATTTTTCTTAAGAGTAAAGGGCATCTTGATAACCAAAAAGTATTTATGTGTAATATCCCTGAAAAGCCTGAAGCAGATTGGGAGAGATGTTTGTTCAGCAGTGGGACTACTGCGGACCTCTCATACATTTTATGATTTAATTACAAATGTATAGTTTTTAGAATGTTTCCTGTATTTGTAGTAGTTTTAAGTTGCTTTACGTGCCAAATTTACTAATTTTAAGTCAACGGAAAGATAGGTATAAATTTTGATATCCTTGGAAGTGTATAAATTATTCTTTTTAGCGGTATAACCGGTCTTGTCTTTTTTAGTTATTTGATTACTCACAGTTTCAAGAGACTACAACTAAATACCTGCGCGCGTTCTTGAGATAAAAGATCTTGACGGATCGACCGACAGACAGAAGGACAAAAAAGTGATCTATAAAGGTTTCGTTTTTACCTTTTCTGCTACGGAACCATAGAACAGTCTCGCTCGTTGTGTGCTGACCCTACAGTCAAGCTGTCTCTAAGCAGACTAAGGGCACTTTATCGACACTAAAGTACCATCAAGTGCCACAGTCTTATGCCAAGCATGCCTTATCTGGTCCACATACTTTCCTGGTGCCATTCAATCGAGATTAGGGGTGAAACTGCATAATATTAATAAAGTTTAAATTTTAAACACGTTTTTTACCTACTTTGAAACAGGAGGAGGTTGTTAAATCGATATAATAAACTTATATACGGTATTTTTTGTTTACTACAAAGTATACGTAATTTTTTTACGGTATTATACCTATTTACTTTTATATGTCATGTATGAAAAATGTAAATAACTTTATTTTACTAAGAACAGTCTATTATTTATGTATACCAATATTAAAAAGCTGAAAAGTTTGTTTGTTTGTTTGGTTGAACGCGCTAATCTCGGGAAAAACTGGTCCGATTTGAATTGAGATTTATAGAGAACAGGGAGAATTATAGAGAAAATGAAAAAAAACCTTACCCGACGATATAAGTATTATTTTCTTATAATTTGCTGATATATCTGACCCACGCGGACGGGGCCCGAGTATAAGCCAGTTAGATATAAAAGCGAAAGTATCACCGCGGGACACAGCTAGTTAAAAAATAAGGGACGAAATTCCAATAGTAAATTTTTATATTAATGTGAAATGAACTCTAAGTTCATTACATTTGAGATTATTTTTCTTAACCATCAGGCTTTTTGAGAGCAACATTTTAACTATTGATTAAAATAAATTCTATTTAAAAATTCTCAAGATTGTAAAATAAACTCTAACGTCATTCTTTTAAGGTATGAATTCAAGTAACTTACTAAATTTTAGAAGTGACTGTGGAGTAATGAAATCTTTAATTTGTTCTTATTAAGACGCGTATGTCACTGAAGCATGTAATGAAAGAATGTATCCATATGTTACTGCTATCCTGGTACTTTGCGATGACAATTAAGGAGAATTTTGCACTAAAAATAGATTAAAAATCATGTAAAATTGCACCGACTTTTTTATAAAAAGAGGTTTTATTTGATACGTAAGTTTATTTTTATTAAAATACTAGCTGTGCTCCGTGGTTACACCCGCGAAATTGGTCTCCGTCATATTAATTAAACATCTTAATTAATAAATAATTCATTTAATAATTTATTCTTCTATTTGGGACTGAGTCTAATCCAGGAACCATGAAACTCGACCTAGCAGTTCTCAAAAGTGTTGTAACAATCCCTTTGATTTAAATGGATTTTCAGATTGTCTGAGTTTTTACTCAATTTGCTTGACTTTTTTATACAAAAACCTTATACGAATACCTAGTAGCTAGAAAACATTACAAAAGGATGAATGATATCAGGAAAAATAAGAATTAATTTTATATATTTACATAAAAAAAACTATTAGAACATACATACCTAGCTTTTAATTTTCTCATAAAATATCTACACCAAGCTAACCAGATACATTTCACATTCACAAACGAGCGAATCCATAGGATATCGTAGAAGTAGTACGTCGTGGTTAAAAATAAATAGCGTGTGGTTTGATAGCGGTTGACCGGCAACCGGCGCGCGCGCAGCGTTGTACAGCAAGTCAGTTGTATCCATTGTTTTCAACCATAATTTGGTGTAATATATCGGCCTATAAAGTCCCACTGCTGGGCACAGGCCTCTTCCCATTTAAAGAAGGAAGGAGCATTGAGCACCACGCTTGCTCATTGCGGGTAGCGATTACAGAGTAAAATTTTTAGAATCCAGGTTTCCTCACGATGTTTTCCTTCACCGTTTGTCAAAGGTGTCTTAGAGAGATTAAGAAAGTACATATAACTTTGAAAAAGGTCACATTGGTACTTACCTTGTCATTGAACCGCTAGGCCACAACGACATTATATATTATTATATTATATTATATGTATTCCAGCTAAATTAGGTCTATTAAGTTTGTTCAACATTGACGATCGATCGATCGAGCAGCGCTCTGTGAAAGTATTCTCTGACTATCATGCCTAAATTATTTTTGAGACTACTACCTTTAAAGAAACGCTTACCCCAACAATACACGTTTCTCTCGAACACTTAAATCTATATTTATAATTTACCTGTAACAAAAAAAATACATTGTTAGTTTGAGGTATACATAATATTATAAGTTTTTTCAATGCCCCGACGAAGTGAATGTTTCTGGGTCGGACTATACAAAAACCTCTTAAAAGCACGTTAATATGCCGTTGGTCCCGACTGTCATGCGTTGATTTTTGACAGTCGTTAAGTCATTACAATTCTGACAACCAGTCTTACTATGGAATACTGTATTACCTAGCAATGGGTTGTGGAGGTCAGATAGGCAGTCGCTCTGTAATACTAACAGCTGGCCGCGACTTTGGAAGCTGTACACAACAGTTTGGGCAATCCAGATAAATCCCTATGACATGTTAGCCCATATGTTTATACTAAAATATTTCGTAAGCGGCGATGACGTCATTCAGATCTATAAATATATTATGCGCATGAGTTGATCGATACGAACGCGATTAATTAACTAATATAGTTAATGCCCGCGGTTTGGTGTGTTAATTTATTTAGTTGTGGCTTTAATTTTAAAAACGTGGCTATGGGAAAGAATAGAAGATGACAAAGGATTTTGATGACCCCATATGACCCCGATATGGGGTCATACAAAGCTAAATAATACTTGGAATAAAATAACCCAAGTACTAGACTCCCAGAAATGATGAGAGATTCGCTATAAATAACGGGAGCATCTAATTAGTCAGCTATGTTAGATTAATGTGCGCGATACATCAGCGCGCGGACACCTGCCCGTCATGTCGGCCTGGTACTTCTGCTGGACATAATGCTATATTGGTTGGTATAGTGGGAAGCAGAACCTAAATTGAAATAAATTTTGATAACAACTCTTCGAAATCTATGTTTAATTTGATCAATCTTCAAATAATGTTTGTCCAAATTTTGTATTACGGTCTTTTTGTAACAGCGAGATTTATCAAAATCGGTTTAGTAGTTTATGAGATTTGGACTTGAGTGTGGATATCGTATATTATGTATATTTCGTTTAAATAAGAAGTCTTGCCTTTCAGCATTTTCTTTGAATTTTTCGAATTGTCTTTTGCATTTATATTTATTTTACGCTCTCTTTCTTAAATTAAATAAATATTAAATTTGTCATAATACATTACACGATAATTTCAAATTGTTGAGATAAATTTTCACAATAGTTTTCTCGAAATAAATACAGACATTGATGACAATCTGACGTCAATGGAAGTTAATTTTTAATTTATCACATCTTAGTTTAATTTTATAATACCGCGGAAAGTTTCACAGAATTTATATTAGACGGACGGGTTGGCAGATGCCAATGTTTTCAATAATTAGTTTCTGCAGTAAACTGGAAACTGCGTAATATTTTGAACGTAGGAAAATACTCTGTAGGTTCATGCTGTCCTGGTAGTTGGGTATTGTGATAGAATTTTTTTATTTAACCACGGAAGCAAAAATAAGTAGGTTGTTAATTGTTTGTTTGTTAGTAGTAAGTTTAGTGTTTTTTTTCATACTTACACACTTTTATTTTTCTTTGTAAGTACCTAATCTGAGTAAAAGCTTGGATTTCAATTTGATTCACTTCCCGCAAATATGACTGACTATAAAGTCATACACGTTTCGTGTTGTAGTGTAGTTGGATCTCTGTTTTTTTTTTGTTATATTGAGACCATTACGAGTCTTATATTATTAATTGTCTTTGGCACCACCAAATTGTCTTTGGCACTCAGGAAAATAATGCATTCCACTGGTGAAAGCCTTTTTTGAAATCGGTTAAGTGATTCCCGAGATTACTTCTTACAAACCAACTTTATTTACCCTCTTCATTATATTTGTATCTAATAGCCAGTACTGATAGGCTCATTTATAATAAAAACGGAATTTAAAAATATCACTAAAAAGCAAATATTTTCCATGAAAAAGCTGGCAGCATTAAATTACCATACAGAGTTAGTGAAAGGATTCAGATAGACCACACCACTGCGCTCGTCAACGCAATGACGTGGAACTTCTGATAGCCTGGTACGTAGAATGTGTTTGTAAAATTCTACATACTATCTTTTACCAGCCGTTTCGTTTGCGTGAATGGTTTGAGTTGAAAAAAAATCCCATAAAATAAGCCAATATTATGACTAAGATCGATAATTTTCCATAAATTTTCAAATTTATATTTTTCTTTCATAAACCTTTTCCTGATATGAACAACAAAAAAATTATTTGCATTATTGGTACTGCTCTTTCATACCGAAACTACAACATATCCTTACACTACTAGAATTTAATTTTAACGTCGCTTGGGTACTAACAATAAATTCTTTTCTACTTCAATAAAACGCTGTCACCCAGCACCCTCCTATATTTTCTATTCCAAATTATCACCGTGCCAGTCGCATAATTCTAAAGTACAATTCATCCCCTCTTCCACACACACCCCCATACATATTCACATATAGAACACATACCTAGGGAATCGCAATACAGGTAATTTCAATGAGAACTTCAAAAGTGATAAATTCTCTTGCACAGCGCCATCTCTTATTGAAAGTCGTAAACTAAGCTGATTGGATGTAAATCTCTTACTCGACTGCGTTGAAAGAGGGTTTCGTGTTAACTTAATTTGGTGTGATCTTATGGGGGGGATAAAAAGAAATGCGAGTTTGATATTACCCTTCAAAATGTGTAGAATATACAGGTAATACGTAAGTATCATGTTTTTGTCACAAACTTTATTTATATCTGGGACGGAAAGAAACATTCTAGAAAATAAGGAACACAGACCTTTTTCAAGATTTGGAATTTACAATAACGCTTGTTCTAAGACAGATTTTGATAAAATTTCAGCACGCAGAGAAACTGGAATAACGCGGGTAAAAACGCCTGGACCGGGTTGAAAAACGAGAAAATACAACTAAGCAAATCCGATGTCACTTCCAAAAAACCTGTCAAGTGTGAGTCGATCTTGTACACTAAGGGTTCCGTAAAGTTCCGTTCCATGTTCCATCTTACAAGTATATAAAAAGTTCATAAGTCATTTCATATTTGTCAATTACCTTTGTATATTTTGTTCGAAGTATTATGTAATTTTTCTATACATTGTGCGCTTGCATTCTCCTTGTTTCTATATATATACCTTAGTAGCCTCTAACGACACCCACGGGTAAAGAGGACGCTTTTTATTCTAAGCCGGCAACCTATGGCGATCGGTGCAATCATAACTAAGTTAATACGGGAGACAATCTGCAGACAGACACCCGGACGGACCGACGGTGGAAGCTTAGAATAGGGTCCCGTTTGCACCCTTCGCCTACGGATCTCTAAAACAATAGCATTTCTCTCTGAATGCTGTACATTAATCATCTTGTCCCATAGAGGCAGAGACAATTCACAGCACTAAATACCGGGAGAAATATTGCTCTGTTAGTGTCTATGAGAAATGGACGCTGAATAGATTGAGTTACAATCATTCTATTTGGACTGCATACGCTGGTTTTTCAATAAAAAAGTTAAACAGAAAATCAGATTACCTGAATTTTATTTTTGACTGACGTTTAAAAGGACAGTTGCAGTTTTTTCGAAATGTCTTTACAAATGAGAATTTATTGTATTTTTTTTTAATTGGAGTGGGTTAATATTGTTAACAGAGTCGGAAAACTTAGTTTAGGACGCCCCCCAGCCAGATTGAACGATGACCTGAAAAAGATGGCTGGGTTGGACTGGATGCGGATGGCAACTTGGTAAAGGCCTATGTCCAGCAGTGGGCCGCAAAAGGCTGAGTTGATTGATTGAATAGATTTAAAATTTAAAATTAAATTCTCGAGGGCGTTATCTAAGTATTTTTTTAATTAAGTAGGTAATTAAAAAAAGATAATGAATTACCTATTGAATTGAAATAGACACTGAAGATTGCTAGCAATATGGGTCGCACATTACTAGTATTCTTGTTACCCCTCGTGCCAAGCTAAGATGCATGTGTTACGAGTGGGTTCACGTCGGTAGTGCAATAGGTGGGATTCGAATCTGCGACTACGTGATTGCAAGTCGATGCCCTAGCAATTAAGATACCGCCGTTTTAAATATAGGTTTAAAATTAATATTTTATTAAAATAAAACTACTTGATTCTATCGCGGTTTATTTCTATTTTAGTTCCCGACGTCTGCCCGTGACCATGACACCTGCAAAGGTTTTGAAACGTCGGGAACTAAAATCACAATAAACCGCGATAGAATCCGTTTAAAAAGTAGTTTTATTTCAATCTATATATCTATATATATAAAACTCTTCCGTTACTGACTGACTGACTGACTGACTGACTGACTGACTGACTGACTGACTGACAGACAACGCACAGCCGAAACTACTGATCGTAAAGAGCTGAAATTTGGCATGTGTGTTTGTTGGGAGGAGTAGGCTACCACTAAGAGAGGATTTTTGGAAATTCCCCCCCAAAGGGGAGAAAAGGGTGGTAAATGACAGACAACGCACAGCCGAAACTACTGATCGTAAAGAGCTGAAATTTGGCATGTGTCTTTGTTGGGAGGAGTAGGCTACCACTAAGAGAGGATTTTTGGAAATTCCCCCCCAAAGGGGAGAAAAGGGTGGTAAATGACAGACAACGCACAGCCGAAACCACTCATCGTAAAGAGCTGAAATTTGGCATGTGTGTTTGTTGGGAGGAGTAGGCTACCACTAAGAGAGGATTTTTGGAAATTCCCCCCCAAAGGGGAGAAAAGGGTGGTAAATGACAGACAACGCACAGCCGAAACCACTCATCGTAAAGAGCTGAAATTTGGCATGTGTGTTTGTTGGGAGGAGTAGGCTACCACTAAGAGAGGATTTTTGGAAATTCCCCCCCAAAGGAGAGAAAAGGGTGGTAAATTGAAAAAGTTTATTTCTCAATGGATTCACTTAAAACTTTGTATATAGGTTCCACCAGTGAAGCAAGTGAGCATAGCATATGTATAAGTGAACATAGCATTTTTTAGACCATGATTTCATGGAGACATATTTCTAATATAATAAAAATTTGATTTTTTTAATGTTTGTTTACACATGTAATCGATAGACCATGGAACAGGCGATAACTAAGTGAAAAACCCAAATTCTGACGGAAGTCATTACTCCACGCGGACGAAGTCGCGAGCAAAAGCTAGTGTAATCTATATATATAAAACTCTTCCGTTACTGACTGACTGACAGACAACGCACAGCCGAAACTACTGATCGTAAAGAGCTGAAATTTGGCATGTGTGTTTGTTGGGAGGAGTAGGCTACCACTAAGAGAGGATTTTTGGAAATGCCCCCCAAAAGGAGAGAAAAGGGTGGTAAATTGAAAATGTTTATTTCTCAATGGATTCCACGCGGACGAAGTCGCGAGCAAAAGCTAGTTATTATATAAAACTCTTCCGTTACTGACTGACTGACTGACTGACAGACAACGCACAGCCGAAACTACTGATCGTAAAGAGCTGAAATTTGGCATGTGTGTTTGTTGGGAGGAGTAGGCTACCACTAAGAGAGGATTTTTGGAAATTCTCCCCCAAAGGGGAGAAAAGGGTGGTAAATTGAAAATGATTATTTCTCAATGGATTCCACGCGGACGAAGTCGCGAGCTAAAGCTAGTGTCTAATATTCGCGTAGATAATAGTACCTTAGAAAATTAATATTTTAATTTAATATCATGAAATCATAAGCCTCCATCTTTTCTGTGAGACTACCGTACTTTACATAAAAAGTAGGTGAAATACTATAAATTTTCGACGGAGAAAACTTATGAATGACACTAATTATACTAATAAAATTCGTCTCGACGAGTTTTAATTAAAAAATGCTATTACCAAGACGGGACTGACGAAAATATGCGTTTTATCTGATTTGGGAACATAAAACATAGTGTAGGTACCTTATATATGGTACTTTATCTCTAGACAGATCGCTCTTATACATTACACACATACTGAGGTTGGGCCGTGGATGGGACCTGGTCTCCACCGTACAGTCAACAGACGACCTCCATGGTCGAGTGGCGGACACACCGGTTTTCAAGGTGTCGCCAGCTCTGAGGTCCCGGGTTCGATCCCCGGACGGGTCAAGGTAGAAAAACATTTTTCTACATTGTCTCGAGTCTGAGTGTTTGTGGTACCTTCGTTGTCTCTGATTCCATAACACAAGTGCTTTAGCTACTTACTTTGGATTCGGAGCAATGTATGTGATGTTGTCCACATTATTATTATTTATAACAGCAAAAGTAGATGATGGATTGAGTTTATAACCTTTGAAGTCAAAAACTAATCACGAATATATGCTAACTGTACTAGTAGTAAATGTTTGGTATAATTTACAATCACATACTTTTGAATCACTTCGACGCCACACAGTTCTGACGCGAAGTCCGTTCATTAGTATTGAATTTCTGATTTTGATCATCTTCTTCTTCCTAACGTGTCGATCAATGGCAATGTGAGGTTTATATATTGTCAGACCAGCACTCGGCCACGCAGACAGCATTGTCGGTGGCGTTGTAAAGATTTTCGCGTTTACAGGTGTTGGGACACGCTGGGCAGTTCATTAAGTGGGCCATGGTTTGAGGGAAAATGCCGCACACACATGGCTCAGGTGTGCTGTAACCCCACCGGCACATATTTTCTTTGCACCAGCCAACTTGGGTCCGGAGTCTATTAATAGACTTCCACTTTGGCCACGGTAAGCTATTGCCAGGAGGGAGTTTTTCGCTTAACGTAGAGGGGAAAGTGAATGGATATCCCTCTTTCCATGTTTGGAGCCTGGTCTTTGCTGTTGACTGTACTTAAGATGACATGTTAATCTGATGGTCCCGGCTGTCATACGTTGATCTGGCCGCATACTGAAACGCCACTCAATTTGAAACTGACGGTAAGTCTCATGCTGTCTCTGACCCAGTTTTTTGATCCCGAGTTAACTCAGCCAATGGTTAAATATGCTAACTGATGGTTTCAAACTTCGGTAGAACGCGTTTATTCATACATTTTTATTCTAACAAATAGTTAAATAATTTAACTCTCCAACTTATTTATCATTTGATAGACTAACAATTGATGAGAAAACGGCGTTTTGAAACCAATAGTTAGTTTATTTAACCATTGATTAAGTTAACTCTGGATCAAAAAACTGGCCCTAAATACTTTAAGGTGTGAAGTAGCGAAAGATAGACATTTAAGAACATCTCAAACTTAATTTCAGTATACGGGGTAAGGCAGTGGTTAAGTCATTACAATTCAGACAACCAGTCTTATTATGGGATATTGGAGGGGGTATGGGTCAGATAGACAGTCGCTCAGTAATACCGATGCTCTGGTAAGTCTACCCTAGATGGACACTAGATGGCAGCATTCGTTTATGTTTAAACCAAGGTTCAAAATAACTCAAGTAGGTAAATAATAAATATACAATTTCAATTAAAATTTCCATTACTATATTGTAATGAAGTTGATAAGAGAATCGTAAAATATTATGTTTGTATACTGATTGTGACAGAACAAGTGTGTTTCTGGGAAATTATATTGGAATTTATATTTTTTTAGGTACACACAGGAACAAAAAATTAACTTAAATTTTCCGTAAATTCAATTTGCAATCCTCAATAGAAGTCGCGTTTTCTACTAAAGTACAACGTTTTTTTTATATTTGAGTACCAGGAATACAGCTCGGTAAAGAGGATAGAGGCAAAAAAATACTCTGAATTAATCTTAGATGAACCAATTTAATAATATTGATTGGACTTGATGCTCTCAAATTATATCATACACCAAAACATCGCGAAAATTTCGTTATCTTTTTTTTTGTAATTTAAACAGCCGTAGGCCCTGGGACTTGTATGATGTGGTTGCCGGTTCGAAACCCACCCATTGCGTATCGACGCAAACCCCCTCGTAACACAAGCATTCAGCTTAGCACGAGGGGTTAACAAGAATACTAGTAGGTACTATGAAAATACGTGACAAACATTTAATGAAGAAAAAAAAATGCTTATTAATTTTGTAGGCCAACATTCAACGATCATACATCTTTCGTCGTGGTTCATAACTCTTTGTTCCGCTGTGCGCCTGGTATTTAACGCGAAGACCAATCGCCTACATATTTTCTCTCCCCTGGTCCATACGTCATAACTAATTAATACCTCACCATTGTATTCAGGCTACCAGGACTATTCTGCCGCCCTATTGTATACAAAACCCAATAATTTTAATGGTTTTAAACTGTGATTTATTATTCCGAAGTATTTTACTCATTGTTCGCTAAATTGTTTTGTAAAATCAATGAGTATTTTCGGCGGTAAATTTTGAGAGCTTTGTAGTAATTAATTTATTTAGGTTGTTATATTTGTTACGGGACTTGTTCGTTCGGCCTCTGAGCGCTATGCAGGCCCCTCATACTGAGAACGAGTATTGATTACCATTGCACGCTTGTAAGTACATACTGCATTATAAAAGTCGCAATATTTGTAAGTTATAATTTTCTATTTAAACTGCATTCATTCATCATTTTCTTTTAAATAATTATTTAATTTACACATAATTAATTAAAGCTAGGAGATGTTGAATATCTAAAAATGTCACACAGTTGCTGACTTTTGTTTTTTTGCTAGGTGATCAAAATCAAAAATAAATAAAAAACGATTATCCTCAATGATCCTCCGATAATTGTTGTAATAATCAATTGAACTGTGACCAGGGGGTCAGAGTAACATTAAAATGGATCAATATTTCTCATAACTTTGACAAATTGACTAGCCACAATGCCACGGACTGTTACTCACAATTCAAGTACTAGGACCTCATAAAGGCAAAAAGGTTTAATATAATAAAAGCGAAGATTTTACTTTGGTGCAGAAATAAACATAAATAATATTTAACAATAATGCACTTAATGAACTCTAAACTCCTTGCATTTATGAACCCCTAGTACTTTAGGTAGACGTGGCATGAAAGCCTAGGACATAATAACGTGACATTAATTTATAGGCTCGAAGGAAATTAATAAAATAACTTCTTAATAGCAAGTTCGTCGGGGAGTCGAACAGGCGGCCCTCGTAAACGTGTTATTTACGACCCCGACATCTAGCTGGCGACGTGCCAGAACTTGGGCACTAGTTCTCCAAATATTGGAACTAGACTTATGCCTAAGAGATATTAACGTGGCTACAAAATGTTATTTAAGTAGACTCAAGTTACTTGAAGGGTGAAAAAAATGTGAATGAAACAATTTTTTAATTCCCCTACTTAAATATCAAATACTTTTAGGAATGCTGGTTTTAAGACGTAAGCGTGGTGATCAATGACGTTCTCTGTATGAGGGGCCTGCAGTGGGACAGTTACAGGCTGGTGTTATTAACAGCTTCGGTAATGGCACCCACCGTGGGACTCACAAGCGTGGTGATCAATCAATGCTCGTTCTCTGTCCACATTTTTTTATTATAACTATTTTTTATATGTTAGTTTAGTACCATATAACACCATGATCCATTATTCAAGAATAATGGATCATCTTTAAATAGACAAGACTCTACATAATATTTTGTAAAGACCGTCATTAATAACTTTAGTATTTATTTAGCTAGATCAATAGCCTATTTCAGAAATAGGTCAGGTCTGCTCTGGCCGATATTTGTGGCTTCGATATAATGAACAGGCCTTTTAAAACAAGTCTTATTTACGGTTAATAAACCTACTTTTGGCAATTCATTAAAATATATTTTTATTAGACTTTTCAATTTAAAATAACATCATGTACCCGGTTGGATTTTTTTGTGTAACTTAGCGTAATTTATTAACTTAAAACAGCGCCATCTCTTGACGATGTCTATTAAACTAAGTTATTCATATTTTGTCGCTGCCAAAGTACCTAGTTAATTATTTACCCGACTTTGCTAAAAGGATTATGTTTTTTAGTGTACATCTATGAATGAATATATTTCTTTGGCACGATCTGCAGCTCAACGGCTTTTACCTTTCGCTAAGAATTCTTATTAGATTCTTAATATTATTATTTACCGAGTGGACTTCTTCTTTTTCATTTTATTTAAAACTAATCCATTTGTTTTTCGCAAATTCAATGAATATAAAATATCTGTTATCCCCAATCTAAGCAGACTTAGCTTCGATCGATATGATTATGAGGACACAAATTGTAATCCTCCAAAGGCCATCTTGGACGGAAAATAATAACAACTTTGATGAATAAATAACAGAGATTTAAGTAAGCTTTGAGTTGACAGTCTTCAAGAAAATATAGTGTATATGGCGCTGAAGCCCTTGTACACAAGTAAAAATTAATGTATTTTTATCTTTTATTAACACGCAGCGTATGAAAAGGACGGCAACAGGTAACAACCAAACTTTAGTTAATGATAAATCTCCCTAAAACCATGCTACCCTGGTACTGCCTGGACTCCGTTCTATTTTCTCCAAACGCTTGCTTGATTAGATTAATTGTATGTATTTATTTGTTTGTATAGGTAATTGGAATTTTATCTTGTATGCAAATTATTCATTTATAATATGACCCCCCTATATATTTCGTGAAATTACAAACTGTCTGTCTGTACTGTATACAGGATTCAGAAGTGCGTATATTCAACGATGTAATCAGCAGGTGCATAAAACTGAACAAGTTTACCCACGAAACCTATGTCGAAATCTTCAATTTGAAAATCATTCCTTTCATACAAACATTATGTCACGTGACCTGTCACTTTGTATGAAAAGTTCATTTTCCATTTTAAGAATTCGACCAATGTTCCTTGGGGAAAGTTGTTCAGTTTTATGCACCTGATTACTTCGTTGAATATACTCCTTTTAAAATAATCCTGTATAATCTATCTATCCCATAGATTATCAACATGGCCGTAAGTGTAAGTATTATGTGACGAACCTCTTTAACGCCCTGATACCCTGGTAGGCCAGTTTTAATGAAATTTAAGAGTTTACTACCAACTCCAAGTTAATACGCTGCCTACGTAAGTAGCTGGCGGTAATTAATTAGTGCTTATTGCAGGCGCCGCCGGGTGTGTGATATAGCGCATTGTTCCTCTGGGAGAAGTGAGACCGTCGTGTAGTATAATATATCATGCATGTGTTGGTTCATAAGAAGAGAGGTCCCAACACTAATTAATTGACTTTGAAGTTATGAAGAATATTTTAGGAATTCTGCAGATAAATTGTCTTTTTTAAACTCGTTATTTGGAAAGGTAGATAATAATATTCTTAGCGTTCAGTTAATTATTATGTTGCATATCAATACTACCTTAATCTAAATCTATCTATACTAAAACTATAAAGAGGTAAAGATCGTGAGTGTGTGACTTTGTTTGTAGGAAGTAATCTCCGGAACTACTGAACCAATTTGGAAATTTCTTTCACTAATCGAAAGCTACATTATTACTGAGTGCAAAAATTTGGCGATGTTCTATGCACAGGGAAGTGATCACGGGTCATTTAGTTACGTATGAAATAACTAAAAATATTTGTACACAAGCAAATATCAACGACGATATTCAAATAACAGATAATAATATTCGAATCTCACATTCGATTATGTTGATGACGTATCTATCGTCATCAACATAATCTCATAATGAAGACACAACAAGAGATTTGTTTGTTTGAAAAAATATTCCAAGAACGCAATAGTTTCCCTTTCACGAAACACACTGAATAATTGACGTATTAAAGAATGTCGCAACAGCATACTTGAAGCTGCTAAGTAGAAATTCAATTATTCCGCCATTTTGTGTGATGCCGTGCAAAATGGCCGGCACAGGGAGCGTTGCTAATTAATTTAAAATGTGCAATCGATCGATCAGAGGACGGCGGGACGACATCACGACAAGTCGCATCTGCGACATGATTAACGATCACGACTTGTCGATGGATATACGTGGTGACACGTGTCCGCTAATTTGTAAGCAATCAATTTATCAGCGCCATCTATTGGTAGCAAATTAGAGTCATGTGACTACATCTATACTAATATTATAAAGCTGAAAAGTTTGTATGTTTATCGCGGTAATCTAAGGGACTACTGGTTCGAATTGAAAAAAAAACATGCGTGCGTACAAAGTACACATGTCAGAAGTGAAACTTCTCTGGCGAACTAATTTATAAATCTTGTTTATATTTATACAAATCTAAAACTTTAAATTTCCAAGATTAAGAGGAAGGGAAAAAGGAAGATAGGTTAGGAATTTAATTGTCATTAAAATAAAAAAAGGTTTGAAAATTAATGTAAATTATAAATTTAATTTTTTCAATTTATTTCTTCAATATTTACATTGTTTGACATAACGTTTATCTAAAATAAATAAAAAAAAAAACATGCGTGCGTACAAAGTACACATGTCAGAAGTGAAACTTCTTTGGCGAACTAATTTATAAATCTTGTTTATATTTATACAAATCTAAAACTTTAAATTTCCAAGATTAAGAGGAAGGGAAAAAGGAAGATAGGTTAGGAATTTAATTGTCATTAAAATAAAAAAAGGTTTGAAAATTAATGTAAATTATAAATTTAATTTTTTCAATTTATTTCTTCAATATTTACATTGTTTGACATAACGTTTATCTAAAATAAATGAAAATAAGTATTGTTACAATAATTAACAATAGCGAGATACACAATTTGTAAAACAGTAACTATTATGCAAATGCGCTTCGTCTATGGTCTCACATGCAAAAATTCTAGATTGAGATTGAGACGAATACATGTAATTTCATATAGAGAAATGTCCTCCATCTTGGATCAGGAACTTTTGCGCGATAGACATTTCCGCGAAAGCTTGACCTCATTTTTATTTTTAGTGACCTCGCAAATCTTAAAAATGACTTATCACAAAAAAATGCATATTTTTCTCGGTGCCATCTTGGATTCTAATTTCGACCCCATAATCGTTTTTAGCGACCTCGGGTACCATGAAAATGACACCCATGATGAAAAAAATGCATATTTTTCTCGGCGCCATCTTGGATTCTAATTTCGACCCCATAATCGTTTTTAGCGACCTCGGGTACCATGAAAATGACACCCATGATGAAAAAAATGCATATTTTTCTCGGCGCCATCTTGGATTCTAATTTCGACCCCATAATCGTTTTTAGCGACCTCGGGTACCATGAAAATGACACCCATGATGAAAAAAATGCATATTTTTCTCGGCGCCATCTTGGATTCTAATTTCGACCCCATAATCGTTTTTAGCGACCTCGGGTACCATGAAAATGACACCCATGATGAAAAAAAATGCATATTTTTCTCGGCGCCATCTTGGATTCTAATTTCGACCCCATAATCGTTTTTAGCGACCTCGGGTACCATGAAAATGACACCCATGATGAAAAAAATGCATATTTTTCTCGGCGCCATCTTGGATTCTAATTTCGACCCCATAATCGTTTTTAGCGACTTCGGGTACCATGAAAATGACACACATGATGAAAAATTTACAAATTGTCGTCGGCGCCATCTTGGGTTTTAATTTCGAACCCATAATCGTTTTTAGCGACCTTGGGAACCATGAAAATGACACCGATGACGAAAAATTTGCAAAATTTCCTCGGCGCCATCTTGGGTTTTAATTTCGACCCCATAATCGTTTAAGCGACCTCGGGAATCATGAAAATGACACCCATGACGAAAAATTTGCAAATTGTCGTCGACGCCATCTTGGTTTCTTGGCACCCATTTTAATAAAATTATTATATTTATTAAAACTAATAGAACTAAACTAACACCAGATAGCCCTGAAAGTTAGCTCCCGAGCTACTAACATGGTAATGTATGCAGCTCGGGAGCGCCCTTCCCCCGTCTCGCCCCTCGCACCCCGCACGATTGCCCTGTCTAGACGTCTTCGTCGAACGACTGTATGATGTTAAGACTGTGATAGCACTATGCGTGATACATAGAATAATAACTAAGCGTGATACGACGTTCGCTCTGTCTCACTTTTTCTCTCAATCTTTCTCACTCGCTTGCTATACTCTCACTCCACGGCTAGTTGCTCATGCTACGTTCGCCCTGTCTTACTCTCTCTCAATCGGTCTCGATCATGAAGGTATAGATGAAAACCTTCATGGTCTCGATCACTCTCTCTCTCTTTTCTGACACTTCCGTTCAAAGACATTGTAATGTATTCTACTACTTCCGTTGCATACCGGCGTGACGTTTCATCTGTAAAAATTTTACCCTCATGCGCCAAAAGAAGTTTCACTTCAATAAGTATTGTTACAATAATTAACAATAGCGAGATACACAATTTGTAAAACAGTAACTATTATGCAAATGCGCTTCGTCTATGGTCTCACATGCAAAAATTCTAGATTGAGATTGAGACGAATACATGTAATTTCATATAGAGAAATGTCCTCCATCTTGGATCAGGAACTTTTGCGCGATAGACATTTCCGCGAAAGCTTGACCTCATTTTTATTTTTAGTGACCTCGCAAATCTTAAAAATGACTTATCACAAAAAAATGCATATTTTTCTCGGTGCCATCTTGGATTCTAATTTCGACCCCATAATCGTTTTTAGCGACCTCGGGTACCATGAAAATGACACCCATGATGAAAAAAATGCATATTTTTCTCGGCGCCATCTTGGATTCTAATTTCGACCCCATAATCGTTTTTAGCGACCTCGGGTACCATGAAAATGACACCCATGATGAAAAAAATGCATATTTTTCTCGGCGCCATCTTGGATTCTAATTTTGACCTCATAATCGTTTTTAGCGACCTCGGGTACCATGAAAATGACACCCATGATGAAAAAAATGCATATTTTTCTCGGCGCCATCTTGGATTCTAATTTCGACCCCATAATCGTTTTTAGCGACCTCGGGTACCATGAAAATGACACCCATGATGAAAAAAATGCATATTTTTCTCGGCGCCATCTTGGATTCTAATTTCGACCCCATAATCGTTTTTAGCGACTTCGGGTACCATGAAAATGACACACATGATTAAAAATTTACAAATTGTCGTCGGCGCCATCTTGGGTTTTAATTTCGAACCCATAATCGTTTTTAGCGACCTTGGGAACCATGAAAATGACATCGATGACGAAAAATTTGCAAAATTTCCTCGGCGCCATCTTGGGTTTTAATTTCGACCCCATAATCGTTTAAGCGACCTCGGGAATCATGAAAATGACACCCATGACGAAAAATTTGCAAATTGTCGTCGACGCCATCTTGGTTTCTTGGCACCCATTTTAATAAAATTATTATATTTATTAAAACTAATAGAAGCCCTGTCTTACTCTCTCTCAATCGGTCTCGATCATGAAGGTATAGATGAAAACCTTCATGGTCTCGATCACTCTCTCTCTCTTTTCTGACACTTCCGTTCAAAGACATTGTAATGTATTCTACTACTTCCGTTGCATACCGGCGTGACGTTTCATCTGTAAAAAATTTACCCTCATGCGCCAAAAGAAGTTTCACTTCAAAAATATTGTTGTGTTGGATATTCCATATATCGGGAAAGGCTATACAGGATTAATTTAAAAGGAGTGGGTATATTCAACGAGGTAATCAGGTGCATAAAACTGAACCACTTTTTACTGAATAAATTAAAAATCACCTTTTCATACAAACGTAAGTTACGTGACCTGTCACTTTGTATGAAAATTTCCTTGGGAAAGTTGTTCAGTTTTATGCACCTGATTACCTCTTTGAATATACGCACTCCTTTTAAATAAATCGTGTATAACATCACGCTACGATAGAAGCGGAGAGTAACGAGAAAATATTGGAAAAACGAGAAACAATATTATTTTTGGAGAACTTCCTTTGCGTGCACTGCGTAAAAGGTAAAATTTACGCAAAAATGATACAAGACAGAATTGTTTTCCCAAAAAAGTTCTTAAAAAACGTCCGCGACAGCAAATGTCAATCTTCTCACTACTCGTGGTGATCAAATTTGTTCTAAAATATTGTATTATTTGTGAAGGTATTTATGAATACGATATTGTTGATTCTTAACAAAATAAATGCATTATTCATCGCAATTTTGAACAAATATGGCCTTGATGTAAGATTTTAAAAAATGTCTTAGGATATATTACAATTTTAAATTAATTCATACTATAGAATATAGTATTAAGGGAAAACTCATACAAATTAAAAACACGCCAACGAAGTCGCACATGGGACAGTCTTCGATAAAATTGTTTATACCGGATTCCGGTTGAAGTTTATAGTGACAAATTTATCATCATTACTTTTGAACGAAAAATAGACTTTGAAGTAAAACAAATGTAAACATTGTTGAGTATTTATTATTTCCTGTTCGTGTTCAACTGACACCAAAATTAAATAATAAAGTTTACGTCTTTTCAATAATAGATGGCGCTTTTAATAATTTCAATACAATTGGTGTTTAGAAGTGAACAAACAATGTGCAATTTTAACGGCAGAAATAGTTAAACTATAGTAAAATTTGGGTCAAAAGACTTCTAATGATAAATGTAGATATGTTTATTATCTATCTACAAATGAGATGGGTATATTATATCAAAGACCCGTTAACTCAAACGCTTGACTGGTATTAGGTAGGTAGGTCAGTACCAAGTTTTAAAGACCTGTGGTATAACTTATTACTTACCTACTTATAATTAATTTTATTTACTGTCAAACCTACTTTCTAAACTTATTTACAATGAATGAAGGCTGATGCTATTCTAAAAACCTCAAAAACAAAAATCGATAATTTTCAATTAGCATTTACATTTTGTTTAGGTTGTTTTCGGTATCTATTCCTGAAAATGTAGTCCTAAATACTAGCTAGGTACAGCCATACTTGCCTGGACATTGCACCTGTGGCCGCACTTGATAAATTACAACCCCGCTCTCTAACGACGCTGCCGTGAATATATCATCATGTAACGCACGTAGGTACCAGGAGTACAGGATCCATTAGAGGTGGTACGACAAATATTATATATGCTATTTATTAGACGAAGAATAGTTTGATAAATTAGGCACTATTTATAAATTGAGTATATTATTATGTAAATGTTTTGATTTCATGAAATCCTGGTAAGTGGTGTAAGATTTAGACGCATTATTTACGCATTATGGTAAAATTAAATAAAGAAAACGTCAGAAAAAAATTAGCTCTGTGAAAAATTTCGTCCTATAAAAAAATATTTTCACGAGAAATTAATTTAGTTTTCTACCAAAAGCTGTATGTAACGGTAATATTTAGGTCATCGATAAAAATACTTCCTTTCATCTCTTCGTAAAAATTATAAATTTAATATACTGGCAACACTTAATGAATATCACATAGAAATTGCAGCACTGCGGTTTTAATTAATGGCGCGACGCATATCATCCAAATATTTTAACATCATGATTAGTAAAACAAGATTCGTAGATTAGTTCATATTAATATCCTAAATATTTGCACACATCTTAGATGTAACAGTTTCCAACATTGGTTTTCCGTGTATATTTCGAGATATTAAATTAATGTTTAAGAAAATGAGTCTTATACACACGACCATCTGATCCCAAACTAGACAGAGCCTGTATAAAGTGTATTATGGCAACCAGACAACTCATAAACATATATATAATAGTAGATATTATAATAGATAAATTACACCCAGCCACTTTTTTCTTGGGTGGGAATTGAACAAACGACCTCCGGTTCAGTAGTTAGGGTTACCAGGAAACCAACAAGCGAGTCGTGTCAATAAATCGACAATACAATTATTTTCGTTAAAAAAACGAGCTGGCTCTTTCTTAAAAACAAATAATGATCGTTTTGTGAATATTAGTCACAATTAATTTTAATTATAATTATGTGTAAATTTCCAAAACATCAACATAGTTGAATATAATAATTATAACGAAATAGGAAACTATTCATAAATACATAAATATGAAAGTGTTTATCGTCAATGGATTCTTTAGAATGAATGATTTTGTTTTACCATGGTAAACATATTTGCTAATTTTATAAATAAAGTAGCAGGCTATAATAACCTTGAAAGATATTCAACTTAAAATAACTTGTTTTGAATCAATAACTCAATTTTACAATAAATACCAGTAATAATAATATCAATTTTACATTTTTAAACCAGCAAAAATAAACTTTAAAATTATTAAAATGAATAAAGTAGGTACCAGGAACACATAAACATACCTAACTCTAGGTTAGTTTCTCAATCAAAATAATTATTACTTCGATTTTATTTATAAAATTCAAGCGGTCTGAATCAAACATTACATTATTTTAACATACCTACTGGTGCAGGAAAATAAAGCAATTAATACAAGCTCTAAATATTATTTGTTGACCGATCTTAGGGTTGTCAAAGCCAAAAATATTTCTTAATAATTAGTTTGTTTTCAAACTTAATAGTTATAAACAGGATTAATTTAATAGGAGTGCGTATATTCTACGAGGTAATCAGGTGCATAAAGCTGAACAAGTTTTCGTTTTCCCAAGGAACATAATAATATTATGTCGAAATATTAAAATTAGAAATCATCTTTCCATACATACATAAGTCACGTGACCTGTCGCTTTGTATGAAAAGTTCATTTTCCATTTTAAGATTTCGACATAGGCTCCCTGGGAAAAGTTGTTCAGTTTTAAGCACCTGATTACCTCGTTGAATATACGCACTCTTTTCAAATTAATCCTGTATAATAACACGAGAAAACGAAAAAAAAAACTTGTTCTATTTACTATACTTAATAATATACTTTTACCGCAGTGTCGGTTTTCACAGTAACATATTACATATGTGTAATTATTTAAAAGTAACACGTAGTTCTAGCGTGAGTGTCGGGGCCTACACCTAGAGTCGTTGTGAGCATTAGTCTGAGAGCTGTCTTAGTGCGAGTCTTAAAAGCACTCAAATATACAGCCTACTATACAGCCTTCATACTGTATGAGGTACATCCGGCGATGATAATTTAAACACGTTATTCTAACCAACTTCTAAAAGAGAAGCTTCTTAATTGGAATTATTTCGATTTGCAACTGTAGAACGATTTGAAAATCTTATTCTTTAATTAAAAAACCAAACTACTGAATTTATTGATTGGACTAGACCGCTGATATATACTCACGATTTTTTTTTTAAATCACTTAAAAACTAGTACTCTTGTTAACCCCTCGTGCTAAGCTAAATACTTGTGTTATGAGTGAGTTCACGTCGGCACTGCGGTGGATGGGATTCGAACTCGCGACCTCGTGATCGCAAGTCTGGTGCTCTAGCCATTGGGCTACCGCCGCGTTAAAAATGAGAATTTTAATTGATTGGAGTTCTTATTTTGATGGGAATTCTAAGCCCCAAACACCTGAGAAAGTAATAAATTCAAGACAGTTTTCAAATACTTTTTTTTCTACTACGCGTTCGGGGTGTCGACGATTCTGCCAATGTCAGGGTTTTGCATAAAAAGTACAGTAAAACACATCCCGAACAAAACATAAAATTAATTTAAACATAATAATAATAAATAATATAAAATAATATAGATAAAATGTTTTCAGCAACTGTTTTTGTTTGGGCAGAAGTTGTGGTATCTAATATAGTAAACAACAAAACTAGACATCAGTATCAGCTGTCAACCCTGCATCTGCGTCTGACATAAATCGAGTGCGCGACGAGCGACGCGTGCGCACCCGATATACTTCACAGATAAGCGCCGCCGCCAAACCGAGATAGATTTATATAACCGAGAGTTTTATTCATACTTATCGTCGTAAACCTAGTAGTAGGTTTTAGTAAAATAAGTTCTAAAAAACATATATAAACAATCCTTGCAAATAAAGGATTCATTTAAAAGGAGTGTGGATATTCAACGAGGTAATCAGATGCATAAAACTGAACAACTTACCTCAAGGAAGAAAATCATCTTTTCATACAAACATAAGTCACGTGACCCATCACTTTGTATGAAAAGTTAATTTACCATTTTAAGATGTCGACCTATATATTATACGTTGTTCAGTTATATGCACCTTATTACCTCGTTGATTATCTGCACACTTTTAAAATGATCACTGTACGAGCTTCTGTTCGCGACTTCGTCTGCGTGGACTTCAGAATTGGGTCCAAAAAGAAATGAAAAATGTAAAAGTAATGAAAAAACTAAAATTTACTCTATCCGTTGGTCTGTAATGTTTCACAGCTAAACCGCTGATCCGATTTGCAAGAAACTTGTTATTAATTAAAATCTTCTAGGTTAGGCTTGAGCCGACACCAATCATCATCATCTGCCTAGCCTTTTCCAAAGCTATGTTGGGTCGGCTCCCAACTTAAAGGATTTAGCTGAATACTATTTTACATAGAGCGACTGCCTATCTGACCTCCACAACACATTTTACTGGGTAACGAAGTATCCTGGTTATCAGAATTGTAATGACAACGACTTTCAAAGATCGACGTGTGGCAGTCGGGACCAACGGCTTAACGTGCTTTCTGAGGCATGGAGGGGTCATGGTATATTTACAAATGATCACCCATACACGGACCAACCGCGGCGAGTGCGGCTTAACCTCTATTATCGGTCAAACCGGCTTACACTTAATACGAGCCCCTGTCCTCTAAATATAGCTTGGGAAAAGCATGGATTCCTAACAATGCTTTAATTTTTTCCTAAAAATATCTACCAATGCGAGTAAAGTCGCGGGAAACAACGCAGCCATGTTTCTGTAGCTACTACACCAAGCAGACAGATCACGAGAGTTGTAAGAGTTCTCAAGCGTCGATCGTGCAATATTGACACCGCGGTGAGTGGCGCCCATTGTGTCGCATTGTTCCCGCCACTCACAGTAAGTGCCTCTTACGTGACGTCTTACGTGATGAGGCTGAGTCTTAAGTCTTAATCAGAAATGATGAGAATATCCGCTACAATATTTTAAAGCATCTTTTAATGTACTAACACAGTCAGCGGACTTATTGAGACTATACAAGATGCAAGATCATTTATTTGTTCAACACAGTTAACATACAAAGGGCATACAATATTTTATAGTTACAAATATACACACATCAAAAGTGTCTAGGGATCAACATATATTTTTGCAATAACTTTTCTCCTGATTGATATTAATTAAAATTTTCTTTAAGGATTCATCGAATAAAGTGTTTTCGTTTGTCACAGTAACGATAAACCAAGTCACCTTTGCATTAATAAAGAAATTTGCCATTTTCCTAATAAAGGGATTTTTGACATTTGAACCACTAACACAAAAGTTCGAAAAAAAGACTGAAATAACAGTTTTCTTTAAAATTTTATTGGGTAACTTAAACAATTAATAATCCGTGTTTCTACCGCGAACACTAACAACACAAGAACATCGGTTTGGCATACTCAAAATGAGTTCATCCAAATCACGCTGTGGAATGGCCGCCCATGTTCGTTGCAACAACAAAAAAAGGTCTTCTTGCGACTGGATACCCTCCATATTCGGCAGAGCTCTTCTCTGTAGCATATCCCATGCATGCTCAATCGGGTTCAAGTCTGGCGACTGAGCAGGCCAGGGCAGGACATTGATGTTAGCTGCGGCGAGAGTCTGTCTTACAACTCTTGCGGTGTGCGGTCGTGCATTATCATGCATTAACTGAAATAAGGGACCGATTTGCACTTGTAGAGGAACGATGACGTCTGATACAATCGTCTCAGCATAAATTTGAGCGTTGAGGTTGCTTCTGATCCAAATCAACTCAGTTCTTCCGCCGATCCAAATACCCGCCCATACCATGATGGTTCCACCACTATAAGGATGGACTTCCTGGCAGGATTTTAATCGCTGTTGGCGTCCAGGGGTTCTCCAGTGTCGTATACGTCTTGTATCCGGTCTCATACCAAAACGAGACTCATCAGAAAAGCACACGAAACGCCATTGTTCTTCTGCCCAATTTCTGTGTTCAAGAGCCCATTTATATCGAATCCTACGATTGTGCATTGCTATAGGTGGTACCCGTAGCGGTCTTCGGGAATGAAGGTTCACTTCATGCAAGCGGTTTCTGACTGTTTGGTCGCTAATTAAGTTCCCTGAAGAGTGATGAAGCCTCACGGCTAACATCATGGCGGTTATTGTTGGAGCTCTTCGAGTTAAGATTTGAATGTATCGGTCTTGTCTCCGTGTGGTGCAGCGATACCGTCCTCCATGGCGCTCAGCCACGGTACCAGTGCTTCGGTAACGTGTCCAAAGTCGACTGATAACACTCTGACTTGTATTCAGAGCTAAAGCCACAGTACGTTGCCGGGAACCAGCTTCTATCATTCCCACGGCTCTGAGCATTTCTTCCCTGCTTAAATGACGTCGCCGCTCCATAATAACGTTGGTTTTAATCAGTAGTAGGGAAACAGTAGCACTAATAATGTCTTCAATGCGTTGTATGTTTTTATAGGGAAAATATTGACAGCTGATTTTCATCTTTTACTCGAATTTGATTCACAGTTCCTGATTCGAATTATGAAATGCACCAAAAAGGATCCATATAAATTTATAAAATCATAAATTTATTACAAAGCCACATCTCAATCTCAAGAAATCCTTGATCCCTAGACACTTTTGATGTGTGTATTTGTAGTCATGTTTTGCCTTTTGGCGTACAAATATTGTAATTAATGGCTACTTACTTTAAGTGTTGACTCTGATTACAATCTTGACTCAATTACATTCCCTAGTTTGCATTACCTATACTCCATTTAAAATAGCATTAGACAGAAGTTAAAAAAGGTTATTTATAATGCACTTTGTTGCAAAAGTACAATAAACTTGTTACAGTTACGATTGACGCCTATAAATTAAAATCTATTTACATACCAGCTGTCACACTTATTTGTAATCATGTTAACCATTTTTCATAACAAATTATGTGGCTTTCATTTATATAATAATATTTCATTCCAATCTAAAATGAGTGTCAATGCTAAAAAGCTAAAAGAAGCAGTGATAAACAATACTGGAACGTTTTTCGTTTTACTATTATCCTACCAAATCTAAATGTCTAATAATCCCTTCATAAGCTCGTACAGCCGGGTTTTTCTAATTTTATCGGTATATGTAGTCTGTGAAATTGAGTGATTGATTGTCATTATAATTATGTCATTCACTTGTGAATGCTGCGACTTGTTTTTTGTTATTCCCAAATTTTCGTGTTTTTGTTGTTATTTGTTACTGTTTTTTCTTTGTTGTTGTTTTGTTACCGTTCGTAATTAAAAAAAAAAGTTTTATTTCGTTTATTTAATAATTTCTTTGAAATAAAATGTTTTCAATTCCTGCTTCTGCGAGCCTCTTTTTTCTAATGCTATAATAAATGGAGTATAGTTAATACGACAATTAGAAGAACTCAATTTGGTTGTATTTGTTTTTTATGTGGGTTTTGTTTGGAAATTTAAAAATAAATTCATTTTTTTTCACTCAACTAAAAACCCGACTTTACTACATAATGCTATTGGAACAAAGTACCAGGCTAGCATAAAACACTAGTACAATACTTCAGCGAACAAAAGAAGCGATCGAACACAAAGCTACTTCCATTCTGTGTAGTCGGCCACTCCAACTGAACGCCAATATTAGAAGCAAATCGATTCTGCTCTCCTAGTACTCTAAAAGCCTCAGCTTAGCTTAAATAGCTATTTTAGTACCTGCGAGAAAGTAACCAGCCATTTTGTAGACACATCTAGAAATATTAAAAAAAAGTTTCAGGTAAAATACGGTGTTCAGTTGAATTAAGTGAGAATAGAAGTCGACCCCAACATAGCTTGGGAAAAGGCTACGTAGAAGACAATTTTGACGAGGTCTTATAAAGGCAGCAAACCGTGGCCCTGTCAACAGCTGAAGCAGAAATGTCGATGTCCTCCGCAACTCAGGAGGCACTCTGGCTACAGCAACTGCACAGCGAGCTTGGAGAGCAGCAGACCAGCCCAATCATCATAAATAAAGAGATGAACGCCGGCCACACGCACGAAAAGTGTCACGTTCCTGAGCCGAGCGTGCAAGCGAGATCACGGAACAAGTCGACACGAATCGAGTAGAAGTGAGACAGTATGCAATTTTTCATCAATGTATTCTTATGACGATATCACATTAAATTATCGTACGTAAACCGACGTAACAGAAAGCCAATTTTTTAGGTACCTAAATGTCTTAGGCAAAAACGGACTACAAGCTGTGCCTGCAAGGTATACTATGGACATCTACAGCAAGACTGGTTGGTGTTTCGAGCAGAAAAAGCAAAAAGAACAATCGGTTGCGAGCTTCACGAACGCGAGAGTGTGCCCCAAATCAGTCAGTGTACAGGAGGTTTTAGAACGGCAGGGGCTGGTCACCTCGCTACCATCTGAAGAAGGCACGTCTGACTGTTAGCTCAAACCGAGAAACTACAAATTAAAAACTATATTTCTATGTTTAAGGGTATGAACTCAATCAACTCCCAGCACAACACCTGGTACTCCTTTTGAGGGCTGTGTGATGTCGTGTGCCATCATTAAGTGTTTGCCCACCTGCCAGTCACCACGCTGGGCAAGCCGGTTGGTGACCGCAGTCAACTTTCAGTTCTTTAAGAGAACGCTGCTGCCCATTCTCCTTGTTTCTATATTTATACAGTGTAATTAAAACAGTTCTTAATTGCAATTAACTATAATCATATAATTAGCAGTGATATAATCTGCAGACATGTGGCGTAATGCCGAGTAATAAGAGATTGACCGGCAGACATATTTATTTTAAACTCAAACATAAAATACGTTACTGATATATTTATGAACTGTAAATAATGTTTTACGGGCGGGGCCGAAGGCGGAGACATGTCTTATTAACAAGAAAAAATATTACAGCACATTTTTATAAAATGACAGCTATATTAAAACTTACATGCTTTTCGAGTCTACTCCTCAAAAATTAAAGGCACGTTGCCTTTGGTACCGACTGTCATACAGTCATTTTTGACAGTCGTTAAGTCATTACAATTCTGACAACCAGTCTTACTATGGGATACTGTATTACCCAGTAACTGTGGAGGTCAGATAGACAGTCGCTCTGTGATACTGGTGCTCAACTGTCAGCGAGAGCATTCTACAGCCAAAGTTGTGACCAGAATGTTCAGCCGTGAACTAAATCTGTCAGAATGACACCATTTTGTCAGAGTGACAGCAGATGTCTATCAAATGTGTATAGTTTCAAACTTAGACATTTTATTTCCGTTACATCCGTTTATCGCGACGATGGGAAATATGGATGTGATCATTGCGGATATTTTTTTGGGATATTGTGTAAGTCCGTAAATTGAATTTACGATATGCAATTTTTCGAGATGTTAATAAACTTCAAAAAAACCAAATTTAAAATGACAATACAATTACTTTTCCAGTTCATTCAAAATCACAATTCTTAAAAAAAGTGGCTTTCAAATCCCAATGATAGCCGAAAACTAATTCTTAAATGTATCTCGCAACCAGTTTACATCGTAAGTCTTTGAAATAAAAAGCTTGTATCTGATAATCCATCAAGTCACAACACTATTATAAAACAGCATCAATTTTATAGATCATTGATCTTTACCGTCTAATATTAAACTCGAGCGCACGTGTTCGCTATCTCTCTCTTACACCATACTAACACATATTTTGAAAAGAGATAGCTATACTTCCATCAACACAACTTCAAATATCTCCATCTCTTTTGCACTTAAGGATATTATATGTGTTAGACAGAGACATGTATTGGCAAAGATTATAAAATTCAGCAGAAGTGATTTGTTGTTGTTAATGAATGGATATATGTATTGAGGCCGACAGATGTTAAAACTAATAGCTTTTGATATATTTATAGAATAATGTGGATTTTGGTGTAATGAGAACAGTTGTGGTTTAGTTTTAGTGATGAATTATTTTATTTATCAGAAGACTAAACTGTCATGGCGACGAATATATAATTTAAAATAGGTCTAAGGAAAGTTCTAACATTAATAAAAACAACACTATTTATTTAACAATTTATAATTTAAAAAAAAAATGTACCTACTAAACTAAAAGCTTACAATGTAAATAGTATTAGGAAAGTTCTGAGTTTTATTTGGATGTATAGATTTGGTAGAGTTAGTTTTTTTTGCTTTCAAATAAAATCAGTGTGTATATTTATTTACAGTTTTTCTTGCATGTTGGTACATTTAATATGTATACTGTAACACATTTTCTAGGATTTGAATACATCTTTATCTTTAGAATTAAAAGGAGGTGAAATATCTGCGACATCGAATTAAGAATCTCCAGTACATTAATATCTAAGAAGTTTTCAATCATCTCACCTATAACATTGACAATTCATGTTTAAGAAAAATAATTATATATTTTTAACATCCCAGCCCATCTTGCCTCAGCAACTATCTATTAACTTCGTATGAATCAAAAGCTTTATCAATTCAACCGTGTTTGACGCTTCTGCGTCATAGTCTACGTACCACGCACGCGCAAAACACGCTCTAGTGTTCGATACGCGTATATTTAGGGTTCCGTACTAGAATGACAAAGTACTCATAATATGCAATATTTTTTTAACATCTCACACACGCCCATCTGATCCCAAACTAGGCAGAGCCTGTACTATGGTAACCAGACAACTGATAAACATACCTATATATTTCTAAATACATACATATTATAGATAAATAACACCCAGACACAGAGCAAATGATCGTGCTCATCACACAAACATTTGTCCTGGGTGGGAATCGGAATCGAACCCACGACCTCCGGCTTAGCAGTCAGGGACACTAACCACTAGACCAACAGGCCAGAACACAATGACAATGGTCTGTTTATTATGAGCTGTAAAAGGTAGAGTTACCAGACCACATCAAATAGGGATCAAATAAATATTCTCACTTCGTTTGAGAAAACAATATTAGAACAATTTTACGATGTACGGAACCGTCTTATGCGTGTCTGATTCACACTTGACCGGTTTATAATTTCACGGTCGTATGATGTATGCCTATGTTTTGGCGCCGGATCCGTCTGCGATCAGAAGACAGTTTATTTCTGTTTTATTTATGAACTATCTATCTTCGTTTCTTAGCTAGCTTTTAATAGTGTAAGAATTATTTAGGAATAAATATGTCTGGTATGAAGTGAAAAGTTCGGAGATTTTGTTGTTGATTTTGAAAGAGAGAGAATATGCCTACACGTCTATTAAAGGCAGGCGGCGCACGCGGCGCACGTTGTCCACGCCACGTTATAGATTTTACTTTGTCTACATAGCCCGCCCTCTATTGAAAATTAAATGTATTTCTGTCACTTATGATCGAAAAAACGAATAAATTCCCAGAAATCTAGTTTACAGTTCAAAATCTTTGAATATTAACGACTAGTTGGACATAAGTGACCTATTTTAAATATTGTTTATTGTGGTCGTAACATTGAATTCGTATTGACACGCATGCGCAGAATAACGCTAACTCTACACTATGACACATTGCGAAACACAATGTTAGAAGTACATGTGTGAAAAATTCTTGGATTTCAAATTCCTTTTAGACTCCTATTTCCGATCAAGCATGAAATTTTGTACATGTAACTTGTTAAGTTTAAAAGGAAATAAGCATAGTAAGCAGGTTTTAAGTTTTTTAAATCTTTTATTTAAAGTGAAAACTTATTTAGCGGCGCTATACACTTTTTGGGATAGGTAAAAAAATGAAATTTGGTATAGAGATAATCTAGAGCCCGAGAATGGACATACGACAAATTTTTGCCGCGATAACCGACACCTACGCGGGCAGAGTCGCGGGCAGCAGCCAGTAATAAATAAAAATACACAATTAATTAAGAATTTAAAAAAAATTAATTACCCCAAACTGATGAACTCACGAAATGTATTGTTCTTATTTTAATAAAATATGATTTTAATTGTTATTTTTACTCCATCTACTGTCATTTGAAGCGGCGGTAGCCTAATGGCTAGGGCGTCGGACTTGCGATCATATGGTTGCGGGTTCGAATCCCACCCATTACACTACCGACGTGAACCCACTCGTAACACAAGCATCATAGCTTAGCACGAGGGGTTAACGAGATTACTAGTAATGTGCGACCCACATTCCTAGTAAACTTTTAAAAAAAAAACTGTCGTTGGCATAAAAAGTCATCATCATCATAAAAGAAAAAAAACATACCCCAAGTTGATATAACTCCATTATTCATTACAATGTGTCACCGAGTCTTAACAGTTCCCGAATCTTGTTTAATTACCGCAGTTGTATAGTTTCTTACCTGTGAAAGAAAAATTACATTATAAAAACCTTTTTTCAAAAGAAAATGTTACATAATACTTAATTTATGAAATTCTTATTCAATGCTTAAATGTTCATTTTTTGAAGCCATAAAAATGCCACAGTATCGCTTACATAACAGAATCTCTTAGAAAAGCTTAAAAAAGTAACGTCTGAATAAACAACCAATCGAAACTGTCCATTTATCTACCAAAGAATTTAGTATTTCATCATGCCAATGAAAAGAAAATAATTATATTATTTGTTGAAATATAACTACTTTTAAACGGATTATATCGGGGTACTTATATTTTAATTTAAGGTAGAATGAGCAACATCTCGTGTCAAGACAAATACCACCTCAGTCTGCCCGTGACCATGACACCTGCAAAGGCGTCTAACGTCGGGAATTAAAATCCAAATATTCATATTCATATTCATATTCTTTATTGCAATCCATAATGTACATTAATGGTGGAAAAGGAAATATAAAAGTCACAATTATGGACCCTGATGGGCACAGCAAGTAGAAGAGAGGAAGGCGTTTTATGTATATATACCTAGTAGGTAGGTATTAGTTAATGCAAAAGTAGATAGCGTTACACGATATTTATTTAAAATTATTTAGCTATGGAATATAAGTATTATATTGTGTGTATGATTTATATGAATTTTTTTCATAGTTATGTGTATATATATATTTACTTACAGTTTATTTGTTTATACCACATATTAAATAAACCGCAATGGAATCCGTTTAAAAGTAGTTTTATTTCAATGTCTAATATTGTAAACCTCAGAAAACAATTTATTTTTTGTATTTACTTGAGTTATTTTTCTTATTATTATTATCTTTAGTGCGAGTCTTCTCTATGTTTGAAACATTTTCTTTTGACATCATTTGTAGGGCGCATATCAAATTTGTATCATAGACAGAAATAATTTTAACGGATCGATTATTAATTGCTCTCCTTTGGCCAGTTATTTTGACAGAACGGAGTCTGTCCGGGCAGCTAGTAAATAGTAAAAAGGACAAAAAATATCTAGGTATAGATGATGAACGGGAAAAATAAACGCGAGAGTAACCGCGAGGCATAGCTAGTATAAACTAAAATAAGTAAAATTCGAGAATTTAGCCAACTTTCACCTACCAGGCGCACAGAAAAACAAAGATATCAAGCAGAAAGTAAGGGACATGCCACGGCGAGCTGTCATTGCGAAAACTATATCGAAACCCTCTTGGCTATTGAACCCAGATATGGTTTATTTAATACAAACCACAATAAAAAACGTAATAAGTTTTCTATTTATTACTGCGTATTGTTAAACCGCATTCGATAACAATAAAACACGGATTTCTCCAGTGAAAGTTTTATTACAACAGTTTAAGCAAACCACTTGACGGTTAACTTCATATTTAGAAATACGTCATCCCATAAGGGTTCAATCAATATTTTTGTCATTAGATTAAAAACAATAATGTTATACTAGCTGCCCTGCGGTTTTGCTTGCAAAAGGCAATGCGAAAATATTTTGTCGTTTTTAAAAAGGCAAACATTTGAACCCAATATTTGATCAAATATTCGATACTTCCTCCAACATTTGGCCAAATATTTGTTTCCCAGAAACATTTGAAAATATGAACAACTAGATGAAAACCCGGCTCCGCTCGGTTGAAATGTGACTCATGATACACAATATATAGGTAAATATTTCTGTAGTCATCGGTTCTCAAGGAATATTAAAGGTAAGCAAGCCATAGATTCGTATAGCTTCGTTCATTGTGTTTAATAAATATACCTATTAAATGAAAACTGCAATAGTTTTCACACAAATAATTTTTATTTTTTACACACAAATAATATTAATATTTTCGCGAAACGACAACGACTGGAGAAAAGTTTTAAGTTTTGTTAAGATTCACTCAATGTTTCCGGCAAGACGTTTCGTTTTATACAGTCAAATGAGTCGCAGTTCTTTGTGATGGATACTTCTTTGGCGCGACGCACGCGACACGGCGACGTGTTGATTGGCGAGGCGTATATAAGAGCTAGTATGCAACGGAACGTGAAAAAAGCTAAATAAATATTCTTGAACTATTATTTCAAACGCGTTCCGAAACGATTCTGGTCCCAACTATCATGCAACTGTTATACGCCTTCTCAGCACTGTAATCACTTCAAGGAGGTTGTATGATAATAAACTCCTTGAATCACTTCGAAGCAGAATTATCTGTTACGGAACGCGGCCATATTAATTACCCAAGATGGCGACTGCGGTTTTTTTGTTTGTCAGTGCCATTAGAATTTAACGAAATTCTCCATAATCAGAATTTTGCGGATATATGTTGTCGACTCGAAATCAATATTTTTTTATGTTTTGTTATTCATATAAGGTTTCGATCGAGTCTACCGTACCCCTGAACGAAATTATTAATATAGATAACAAAATATTTTTCCACACGTGAAATTATATCTAATCTACTATCTATACATATAATAAATCTGTAGAAAAGTCATTTTTGTACATTGAAGAAATTGAAAAAAAAAATAGCCAGCGTGTGAAAAGATAACTAACAGAACCCATTTCCATCACTTTTGAAATTTTTGTCTGTTTGTCTGTTTGTCTGTTTATATGTTTGTTTGTGCGCACATCACGTAAAATCTATGAATCCCATGCAGACAATGTTTATATACAAAAATTATACGTAACTTGAGGTATTACTTAGTTTTGGTTTCATCGAAATCGGTTCATAAACAAAAAAGTTATGTACATTTGAATCAATAGAAAGCGATATCGGCGACACAAAGTCCAATTTAGGATGAGCTCACATCAATATGGCCGTCCATATTAAATAGGGATCAAACTCTAAATTTACATAATCTCCATTCATCTGTACACGTAATCTTTGACATATAAACAAAAAAGTAACCATGGCGAAAATGACGTTGCCATAGCGATCAGTTTATTGAAGTATGAATAACTATTTAAGATGCTTACAGTAGTATTAAACAGCTCTGTGGTTATACGATAGGAAATGTGAAATATCTTGCTGCGTGTTCAAATCCTGATGTTACTACATATTTTGTTTTTTATTTCTAGAACCGACTTTCTTACAGAAGTACGAATATATCGAGCTAACCCTTTTTGTATTTTGTATTATTTTTTAGTTTGTAATTTTTTACATGGCTAATTTTTTAGATAGCTTGCTGCTCATGTAATTTTTGATGCCTGATCGAGACAAACAAAAATGCATAAAGTTTTTACAATCACACTTTACTATTAAACAGGTGAAGTTCATAGTCAGTTAGTTGATAAGTCCATCATCTAAATCCCGCAATTTCTGCGACTTACATAAAAGAAACCAAATTGTCAAATACCCGTATCAGGCGACTTGAGCCATCTAAAGCGCATTCAGTGATTCAGTCAGTCAAAAATATTTTTCACATGCATACCTATTACGACTGATCAGCGCGAACAACGTCGCGGGTACAGCTAGGTCATCAAGGTTACTTTATTCATATTTTTGTCTTTATTAAACTGAACGGACGGTATTTGAATCTCGCATCCACTACTGATTAATGCCTGTGTGTGACGAGATCTGATGGCAAACTGCTAAGCTGGCATATATAAATACACTTACAGGATATATCGCATGTTCCAGCTTTTGATCTGGTCATTATTATCTATACCTACTAATATTATAAAGCTGAAGAGTTTGTTTGTTTTTTTGTTTGTTTGAACGCGCTTATCTCAGGAAGTACTGATCCGATCTGAAAAATTCTTTCACTGTTAGATAGTCCACTTATTGAGGACTATAGGCTATTTTTCTTTTGGAAATCTATCCCCTAAGGGGGTGAAATAGGGGTTGAAAGTTTGTATGGGAAGTTCGGTATTTTCAATGATTGACACATGAAATTTTGTATACGGGTTTCAGGATAGAAATAAATAAAGATGTATTTCAGCGATTTTAAAAATCATACCCCTAAGACAGTGAAATGGGGGTTGGAAGTTTGTAAGTACATGAATTGTGTCGTTTTCAAAGATAGACACATTTAATTTCATACAAGGGTTATTAGTTAGAAATAAATAAGATGTATTTCCGTGATTTTAGCCTTTTAGGAATCTACCCTCTAGGGGGGTGAAGTAGGGGCTGAAATAGTTGGTATGTGAAGTTCGGTATTCTCAAAGATAGACAGATGAAAAGATAAGTAGATAAGATAACGCCCATCTAAGACATATCTATAATGACGACCCCCGTGGTCGAGTGGCTTTCACTCCGGTTTTTAAGGTGTCGCCAGCTCAAAGGTCCCAGGTTCGATCCCCGGACAGGTCCATGTAGAAAATAACTTTTATAAATTGTCTTGAGTCTGGGTGTTTATGGTATCTTCACTGTCTCAGATTCCATAACACAAATGCTTTTGCTACTTACTTTACGTTAATTATTATTTTAACGCCATAATATTTTATGAAAAATTTTATTCATACTCCTTACTTTGAAAATCACAGAATACATCCATCTACCTTTAATACTACTCTTTATTTTACGCGCGAGCGAAGCCGCGGGCAACAGCTAGTATAAAAATAAGTCGGGTTTTCCTTCCTGACGCTATAACTCCAGAACGCACGAACCGATTTCCACGGTTTTGCATTCGTTGGAAAGGTCTCGGGCTCCGTGAGGTTTATAGTAAAGAAAATTCTCAATTACATAAAAAAAAATTTAGACCGCGGGCGGAGCTGCGGGAAACAGCTAGTACAATATAATTCACCGGTTAAGAGCCAGCCTAAGTACCAGGCTCACAGAACCGAGGTACTCTGCTGACCTCTCCCAGTAAAACACTGAGGTTATAAAGGTAAGCTTACATCCATAAGCAATTCAGGTCAGCTGGTAACAGAGGCGGCCATTTTCGCGAAATGAAAATAAAGTCGCTGCAAAAAGCTAGTTAATAAATTGTGGATACAGCTGTAGAATCGGATTTCGTTCGGATATTTTTCGGATAATTTTGTCTATATACAGATATAGTCTATAATTGTATGAATGCTAAGCAAAATACTAATGATGAAATAAATAGTTACACTGGTTAAAATAATATAGGCAGCGGATACTGTGATTCGGATATTTTATAATTAAACCCCACTCTCGTGTTTTAAACTTAAGAATTAACTTAGATTGAAAATCGATACACAATAAACACTTAAAATAATTCAAATAAATAATAATTTAGAAGTAAATGTTCTACGTCAAAAATAAAAAAGAACTGAGAAATGAAAATAAGTTTCGACTAAAGATAAGTGCGTCAGAGTTTTTGCTGAAGCCTCCAAATATTTACAATGTGTCGAATGCCATAAATTTTTATCATAAACCTTTTGCTTGTGGATCTTTGACCGTCGATCACGGTCGGTTTCATAACGCTCTTTACGAGCGCCCGTATTTTATTACTCGGCGAATAGTAAACACATTGCGACGCGTTTCTTTCTCAAAACAATATTATATTTACGTTAAATCAGTGTTACTGTCCCACTGCAGGCCTCTCATACAGAGAGCGAGCATTGATCACCACGCTTGTGAGTCCCACGGTGGGTGCCATTACCGAAGATGTTAATAACACCAGCCTCTAACAATCCCACTGCAGGCCTCTCATACAGAGAACGAGCATTGATCACCACGCTTGTGAGTCCACCGATGGGTGCCATTACAGAAGCTGTTAATAACACCAGCCTGTAACTGTCCCACTGCAGACTTCCAAGTTCATTGGCCGAAAAAAAAGAACTATTTTCAATGTCATTATAAGTAGTCACACGTGCCTACAATCAGGTATAGATTTTCTTTGACGAATGGTAGCGATAGAGACCATCTAACGTACCTACTTTGTTAAAGTAAAACTGTTTCTTCTTGCATACTTTTATTAGAAAAATCGATACAAAAGAGTTCATACAATATCCGCAACACAATAGAGAGGAGTGCGGATACGCGAGCGGATATCCGCTTGTCACATCCCTATGATCACGGATGGCGAGTTCTCAACGGCTCTCAGAACAAACTGGGAATATTTTCATGTCCTGTAGAGCTGCTGTGTAGTAATTTTTATTTTTATTTATTTATTTATTTATTTATGTACACACAACAGACAAAAATGAAAACAAATACAAATCAGATAGGTACAAAGGTACTGCTTATTTCTTGAGAAATTTCTGCCAGCAGACCTGCGACAGGATAAATATATTAAGAATAGACGTAGACACAGTGTGTATAATGTTAAATAAAATAATCTACATAAATTTAAAACAACAGCAACAAAAAAAAAAAAATTGAAGCTAAATAAAAAAATACAAGTTTTAAAACTATAATAATTAATAATAATATATATATATATATATAAATATATGTATAAATATATATGGACTTAACATATGGTGGAGAGGAAATGTTCTTTCACACGACGCTTGAACAGAGAAATGGATTGAGAATCCCGTATATTAGGCGGCAACGCATTCCACAGTCGCGCTGCATGAACAGTAAAGGAGAAGGAATAAAAGTCAGTGGTATGTGGTTGGATTTTGAGATGGGATAAAAAGGTGGGATCTGCAAAGGACATCAGGGGAACGGACATAGGAGAAACGCTCACGCAAGTAGGAAGGATAAAGTGGGTTATGAAGGATGTTGAATAACAGACATAGGATACGAGAGTTCCTGCGAAGACGGATCGGAAGCCACTTGAGTTCGTTGCGGAAGTCGGAGACGTGATCATATTTTCTGAGCCCAAAAACAAAACGAATACAAGTATTTTGCAATCTCTCAAGCTTTTTCGCAATTTTTGTACTTACTTATGATGAAAATAAGAAAAAATGCGCATCAAATAATAATGAAAATCCATATTATAAAATGTCGTGGTGGCCTGGTGGTCCGAATCCAAAGTAAGTAGCTAAAGCACTTGTTTTATGGAATCAGAGACAACGAGGCCCGAGACAATGTAGAAAAGTGTTTTCTACCTTGACCCGCCCGGGGATCGAACCCGGGACCTCAGAGCTGGCTACACCTTGAAAACCAGTGTGTACGCCACTCGACCACGGAGGTCTTGAAATGTTGTAATGTTTATCCAATTACGAACACAATCTCTATTTTTAGTAAGTTTTTCTATAAGATCTAACCCTCTCTTGACAATACCGGGTCGTATCGACCCCGCACCTCATTACTGCCGGCGGAACTCCGCGGGACTTGCTTCCGGGACCGGCATCCCGGGGCCCGGGATTACGAGCGCTTTACCGCTGACCTTGTTATGTATACTTTAGAAGTTTTATTTTTAAATGGCGTGTTTTGCTTTCGTTTGTGAAAATGTTGTTGTGTATGTTAGAAGTATTAAATGTTAAAGGTTTTAAAGGAAATTCTGGAATGACACCGATGTTTTTAATAACAAAAAGAAAACGTTGTTATTAAAATAATACTAGCTTTGTTCCTCTACTAGCTTTTGCTCGCGGCTTCGCCCGCGTAGGCGTCGGTTTTTGCGGCAGATTATAGCCTATTTATTGAGAAAGGCTATAATCTGCCGCAAAAACCGACGCCTACGCGGGCGAACGCACATTAATAGTATATTTGTTAACCCCTCGTGCTAAGCTAAATGCTTGTGTTACGAGTGGGTTCACGTCGGTAGTGTATTGGGAGGATTTTGAACCGGCAACCACGTGATCGCAAGTCGACTCCCTAGCTAATAAGCTACCGCCGAGACGCTTCAAATTAAAATAGTTGGAAAATCCAAAAGTGTACGCTTCATAATCTCATTCATTACAATAAAATTGAGATTATTTGTAAATAATAATTAAACTACATCAAATTATACCGTGAAAAGTAATAGGCTTCTAGTTATTCCTCAAAATACAGAAGCCTATAAAAATAAAAACAACTCGATAAGTGAAGTATTTCGCTCGTTATCGTGACCACAAGATACGGGATCCGTACATACAGACACACGGACGTCCAAGACAGAACTTTTTTAAACTATTTTTTAATTATTATAAATAATAAAAATAGATTTAAAAATATCATGAGTGTTAAAAATTGTGTTTTTTCTCAACATTTGTCTAATTATACTCACTTATAAATGCAATAAAGAATAAAAAAGTGACATTTTAAGTTGGAGAATCACTCGGTGTGCGTAAACTGACAGTAATACCCACCTCAACGCTTCGCTTATGAGGCGTGCAATAAATATCATAAAATACTTCAAATTAAAACGAGATACACGTTCGCGCTCCTTGACAATATCAATATCCAGTCAGAAGCCATCGAAAACACATTTCCCAACGAAATACCAGGGCGGAGATAAGAAAAATTAAATGAACGGCCAATTTCCCGCGACTCCGGGACCCCGGGACGCGGGATCGCATCCTTTTCCCAGCACTATCTACAAATTGTTTAAATGCAGTATTTATCACTGGCAGGTTACAGACTGGCTCATGTTTGCTGGACGCTTGCCAGGTTTAGGTGTCGTATAATGTTGCTAGAATGACAGTTTATAATGCTCTGTAGATTAAAAGTCTAGTGTTTTGTAATTTGTGACCTGTCCCGTCAATTTTGATGCACTTTTCATGTTAGAAAATTATGATATCTATAAATACGTGAAGCAAAAACTTTGTTCTTTCGTAAAAAGGGGTTTTACAAAAATTGCTCGGACGGAGGAGTATGAAATTTCGCACACTTGTAGTTTACTAGCTGTTTCCCGCAGCTCCGCCCGCGGTCTCATTTTTTGTTTATATTTGTGATGTAAGCTATCTTTCAAGTTGGATCAAACTGCATCTGGGGTGCAAATTTGATTAAAATCGGTTCAGTAGTTTCAGAATTCATCCCGGACAAACATCGTGATACTGGAATTATATATAATGGATTTATAGTAGGAGTGCCGAATGTAAATATGTTTTTATACTTACTTAAAATCAATAAAACAATTTTTTTTTAAGTTTTGTCGCAATGCACACATTACTAGTATTCTTGTTAACCCAATGCAATGCAATGGGTTAGTTTCGAAAAGCCAACCACGCGATAGCAATCCCGATGCCCTAGCCTTCAGAATTAGCCTCAAAATTTTATATTTGGTAATTAAATATAATGATAGTCTGAGAACAAACGTTATTGTTTATTTTATTGGTAATAGTCCTGCAACGTTGTTAATAATTTGACAATAACTCTGTGTGTTATTCCATGTTTAACATACGGACCGGAAACCTATAATTATAATGAGTTCTAATAACGAAGGTCGAAATGGCGGATTCAATAAATGTATACTACATCCGACATGATCAAGGTTGATGATCTATATCACATTGAATCGTAAATCATATTATCAACTGTAGCTTTCAATAGGATTATTTTAAAAGGAGTTTGTATGTTTGTATATTCTGCGACTGCGTATAAAAAAATCTTAAAATTGAAAATTAAATATTCATACAAACTGACAGGTCACGTGACTTATGTTATGTTCCTATGTTCCTTGGAGAAAGTTGTTCAGTTTTTTGCATCTGATTACCTCGTTGAATATACGCACTCCATAAAAAATTATCCTGTATATAGATGACTAGCTTCGCCTGCGGCGCCCGTGGTTGTGGATTTTATTTCTATCCTTTCTTGGGTTTGAAGCTTATCCATATAAATCTGTTCAGCATTTTACCCGTGATAGCGTAACAGACAGACAGACAGACAAGACAGTTACAATATCATATAATCCATATTCCCCTAGTCAGCAAGTACCAGGGCGTCATAAAGTAGAGCGGGTGTCTCGCGACCCACTTCCACTACTGGTCCGATAGAAAGCACGCTCACTACCAAACCACTATTATATGTTCAAGCTAACTTTCTTGAACTATTGTTGGATTGGCAGAGTTGCTAGTTAAGGAAACAAACTTAGATTTCTTGTGTTGCAGGAAGTTATATAGACAAATAGTTCGTAAATCTTCATAATTAAAAATGCTAGGATTGTCTTCGGTCTGTAACTATTCCTAAGCTGGGCTAAGACATTTTCTCAAGAAAAAACTATCATTGATCACGTAACTAACTAAATAATACCTATTACATTTTTCAATTCTTTTAATATTTCTTTATTGCTATAAAAGAAACATATATAAATTCCTTATTATACATCTACTATATAAAAATAAGTCGGGTTTTCCTTCCTGACGCTATAACTCCAGAACGCACGAACCGATTTCCACGGTTTTGCATTCGTAGGAAAGGTCTCGGGCTCCGTGAGGTTTATAGTAACGAAAATTACCAATTACATAAAAAAAATTTAGACCGCGGGCGGAGCTGCGGGAAACAGCTAGTACCATTATAAATTAATATCCACTTAAGACAATATTTGCGATAATGTTATCATTGGTAATGGCACTTCGTTTTTGGGGCGCTCAATAGATGGCGCTGTTAAAGAAATGCCTCTATACCGAAAAAAATTAACCGCCTTACTTTTTCCAAAATTATTGTTTTCTCACTACGGTATTTAGTTAAATCCAGTAAGTCTGGCAGCTGACCCCTTCATAGCTTGGGAAAAGGCTAGCAGATGATCTGCCGACCTCGCCATATGCAGTTAAGTACCAGGATTACATAGACCGGCTGTACATTACTTATACCCACGTATTGACCGGCACCCTTTTGAGCCTCCAAATTAAATGACCTCCGACCTTCAGGCGTTCCATCAGGGTCTGACCTCCAGGTCTTTTAATCAGCCACCCTTGGGATACATGAGGGACGAATACTAAACAGTTTTGAGTATGTTTTTAAGTAAATAAATGTGTTGGTAATAGTAATTGAGAAAAAGGGATAATCATTTGTGACTTATTTCTATTCAGGTATTTAAAAAGTATAGGACAAAATATTTAATAAGACTACCTCACCCGGAAAACGTTGTTCTGCCACATTAATAAATCTGAAGAATAAACGAACGAAAAATAGATGTAGACCTACCCGATACGTCACACAAAATTTCATACAAATCAGTCCAGCCGTCTCGAAGAAGTTTGGTATCAAATATAGCGACACGAAAATTTTGTCATTATAATTAGGTAAATTAATATTCGCTTAATATAGAAGCAACAACCTAATGTTACAAACTTGATGATAAAATTCAATTTAGCCATTGATTGCTAAGCATGTCTTCCAACGCCGAAGATGTAATTTTTATGTTTCCCTTTACCACAGGCTACCTTGCGCTATTGACGCATATCAGTGTCTAATATTGTACCAATATCATTTTTAAAAGAGTAACCTATGGAGTTTCTTGTCGTTTCTTCTCCATGGGAAGGACACTTTTGAACCGTGCACCTAGAATCATTAGATTAGTATATAAACGTTTCTTGAGCACCTCCTTGAGGTTAGAAATAAAAACTTTTTGATTTCATTTTGATAGCAATATTATCTACTCATTGAGATGATTATTATACTTGAGACAATGAAATAATAAAAATTGAATTCGAATCGTTAGATTCTGCTTTCACGGGACTGAAACTGAACTCATTTGGATAAAACACGAACGTAAAGATATGTTGATACTATAGATCATATCACATCTGTTATGGAACCAGACAGTATCAAGAATTCAATATTATCATGTTATCATGTATAATGACACGTGAGCCGAGGTGTCAAATACTATTTGGAATCTACTGAAGTCTAGAAACTTTGACGAAATAATTGGTGGAAACTTAGATTGGTGTAGTGTAAGGTACTTTTATGGACTCCTAGTATACGATAATGGCTCCAAGGAAGAAACCGGGTTTCGGGGAAACAGATTTTCTCAAGTATAAAGGTAATTTATCTATCTATCTTTATATATATAATTCTTCTGTGAGTGTGTATGTGACTGAACTCCTCCTAGACGGCTGGACCGATTATAATGAAATTTGCTGTGTGTCTTCAGGTGGATTCGAGGATGGTTTAGATTCACAATTTGGTCCAATTTGAAATGTTTTTTTGTTTAATCTTTATCAATTATTAACATCGCGATTATTTACATTAACAACGAGTAAACAATGCGGTAACCATGGTAAAATTAGTAAGTAGGTAGTTGCCATGACGACCAAATTTTGTTATTTTAAGTACGATTTACTATCCTCCATATCCTCCTCCATAGAGGTTATTTAACAATTATATAAACAAGGTTGTCAAAACTCCTTGCAATGATATTAAAACTGTTTTCTTCTTTAAATATCAAGCTCGCAGACTTTTATGTTTTTTTTTCGTTTGTCTATTTGGTAGGTCTGAGAGTAGGTCGTAGGTTATATTATGATAAACAGGATGGATTTTTTATTGCCACCAGAAAGAAAGAGAGAAAGTACTCTCAATACTGAAGAATAGCAAATTAGACTCAAAGAAAACATTCTTTTATTTTTTAAAAGAAATAATGTTTGAAAATACGCTTTGCGGACCGGGAATCGAATGGGCTAAAGTGCGAAAAACTAGCACCGTGTACTTTTTGGCATCAATCGATATTATATATAATTCCAGTGTCATGATGTTTGTCGGGGAAGAACTCCGAAACTACTGAACCGATTTTAATCAAATTTGCACACCGTGTGCAGTTTGATCCAACTTGAAATATAGGATAGCTTACATCACAAATATAAAAAAAAATGAGACCGCGGGCGGAGCAGCGGGAAACAGCTAGTGTATATATATAAAAATCAATTGCTGTTCGTGAGTCTCGCTAAAACTCGAGAACGGCTGAACCGATTTAGCTGATTTTGATCTTGAAATGTTTGTGGAAGTCCAGGGAAGGTTTAAAAGGTGTAAAACATAAATAATAACCAAAACAAAATTTACTTTTGACAGAACGAAGTCTGTCCGGGCAGCTATTTTTTCTAATAAAAAAGGTAAACAATATCTCCGAAACATGCATAATATTATGAACAGTTTCACAATTAACTAGCTTTTGAGTCAAATAAACAAAATCAAAATATTCTTACACTAGCTGTGATACGTAAGCCGAGATGTCAAATACTATTTGGAATCTAGGCGAATCTACAGAAGCCTAGAAACATTGAGACTGAGTTTTCTAAGTGTCGAAATATACGTCTTTTTGCCGTATTTTTGAAGTTATACTTCTTTAGGCGCGTTATGAAAAAAATATGAGAGTGAAATTTTAAGATGCGCGCGCATCATGTAACACAAAACTCATACCTTTGTGTATGCGGTAACCATGGCAAAATCGGTAAGTAGCTAGTTGCCATGACGACCAAATTTCGTTATTTTGAAGTACGATTTACTATTCTCCTACATAGAGGTTATTAAAATTTATCAATTAAATAAACAAGGTTATGATAACTCCTTGCATTGATATAAAAACTGTTTTCTTCTAATATAAGCCTCACAGATTTTTATGTTTTTGAAGTTATACTTCTTTAGGCGCTTTATGAAAAAATTATGAGAGTGAAGTTTTAAGATGCGCGCGCATCACTGTAAAGTATAACTTCTCAAGCGCGTCTATAAAAACACGCACTCATGTTATTTTAACGTTTATTTGGAGTTTGATTCACAACTTCAAAAAGCTGTAGACTTCGTATATGATTTTAATTTTAACTCTGTACTTCCACGAGTTCTGGAGATTAAGGATCTTGACAGGCCAGATGGAAGGACAGACTGAAAAACAAAATTATTTTTTGAGCGTTCAATTTTTTCCTAATACATTACGGAACCCTAAAGATATGCAAAATATTTGTACCGCGCCCCGCCTGACTGTCGATCGATCGATAGATACTTTACCCTACTATGTGTAGAATATTGACTTAATATAATTATTATTTATACTTAACTGTGTGCGGGTTTAGCAATTTAATATACATATTTGAAAAAGTCACCACATAGCCACTTTGTCTTACCACATTTTTATTAACCTTACAACCCCTATTCATTTATGTTCTCCTAGTACATTGGTACCATATTAATTATCTAATTCACTCTCCCTTGCTGACTCGACTACTGCTAACCTCAGAGGTCTTTTAATCAAGCGGCCATATTGGATCCTGACGAAATAATTGGTGGGATCTTAGATTGGTATATTGTAAGGTAGTTTTATGGACTCCTAGTATCCGATAATGGATCCGAGGAAGAAATAGTAATTCAGAAACCTGGTTGGTTCTTTCAGATTTTTTTAAGTTTAAAGGTATATTTTTAGTTTTGTGCTACCTAGCTATGAAAATGCAGAGCAATTGTCGATGAATTAATTAAAAAGGTAAACAATATCTCCGAAACATACATAATATGAACAGTTACACACTTATTTAGTTATTGAGTCGAATTAACAAATTCATGATTTTCTTACACTAGCCGCAATTTTTTTAATTTATAGAACTAAAAGTAATATATTTTTCAGTAAGATTTTGAGCCTCTTCGATGCAAACAAATAAATCTTTCCTTTTTTAAATATTTGTATAGATTAAAAATCTATACATATCGCTTGTTTGAAGTCAGTTGAAGTAAGTATAGGTCAGTGCTAAGCAAGTTAACCCTGCCGGTAACGAGGCGTCTCGTGACAGTTATTAGATAACACTTAACTCGTCGCGGTCGCTTCGACCCCAGCCTAACATCTTATGACAATGTTAACTAGATTGTCACTCGGGTGCTCTTGCCGAAAATATTAAGTAAACAATAATAATATAAATAAACAAATACGAAACTAAACAACCGAGTTTAATTTAATAAAAAAAATTGAGAATCTCCTCTTTTATTATGTCGGTTAAAAATAGAAAACTATCCATCCGATACAATATTTTATTTAATCATGAAAGATTCGTATTAAAAACTAGTTAATTAAACTGTTTCTAGGTTAATCAATTCAAGCCCAGGTAAGAAAATAGTAGGGTGACTAAAACAAAGTAAACGCATAAGTACTTGGTTAACTGTATGGCGGTGTGCGAGTGCAGTCGCGTGAAAAAGAAAGCTGACACGCTCCGATCGACCGCGACGTGTTTCCTGTTCCGGTGTCGTTACGTTAGAGGGGTTCGATTCCCGGGTTAAGTAAATATTAGCGCTGATTCTGTAGGTCGCAAACTAAAGTATGTAAAAAAAAAAAAAAAAACTGTCTTTAGGAAAGTAAAGTGTGAAAAGTACGGTGATAAATCCTACTAATATTATAAATGTGAAAGTGTGGATGTTTGTTACTCAATCACGCAAAAACGGAGGAACGGATTTGGATGAAATTTGGCATGCATGTAGCCTTTGACATGGAAAAAAAATATGGGCTACCTTTTATCCCGATTCCTTAAGTAGTTCCCGATTTAAAATTGTTTACGATCTAAGCCGTGGGCAGACAGCTTATAAATTTGTTATTTATCTCTATTACAGCGCAAGCTATAACATGGGTGAAAATTTTATTCCATTTTTCATTACTTACACATTTTTTGGACCCAATTCTGAAGTCCACACAGACAAAGTCGCGGGCAGAAACTGGATTTGACCGCGCTAATTTTAGTCTGACATATTCTAATTTTGAACAAGTGAAAAATCATTAAATTTGTATAGTTAGAATAACAAACATTTTAGTAGAAACATTGTAGAATTACGTTCACTTATTTCACAATGTTTTTAAGCTAATTTATTAATAAGAATATCATGGTGTCTCAGCGGTACAATGATCGGATTTGTTGTGTGCTTATATAAGGTTGCAGGTTCAAAACCATTACAGGCATAATCTTACCTACTTTTTTAATGATTCTAAACTTAAAATTCAATAGAAATCGCTCGCAATGATACAATTGATGATCAATGCTCGTTCCTTCTCTATATGAGAAGAGGCCTGTGCCATTGACAATATTATTAATAGGCTGGTATTATTTTATTGTTAACTAGCTGTTTCCCGCAGCTCCACCCGCGGTCTAAATTTTGTTTTATATAATTGAGATGTAAGCTATCCTATCTTTTAAGTTGGATCAAACTGCACACGGTGTGCAAATTTGATTTAAATCGGTTAAGTAGTTTCGGAGTTTATCCCGGACAAACATCGTGACACTGGAATTATAATATAATAGATATCCAATTATAAAGTTAACTATTAGATCAACGAGATGTAACAGCATGGTACTAGAATGTCAGTAGAACCAGGAGGTTGTTGACCTCACTATTGTCAAAACATAACGCTATATCGATACGCTTCCGGGACCAGCAGGGGACCCTAAACTTCCTGTTTTTTTGTGAACTAACAAAAGCTTTTAAAACTAAATTAATAACCTCATCTCAGTTGACACAAATTATTTCATTCCCAATCTGTTTGCGGGGAAATTAACGTTAAACATTTGTAAAGATATAAAAATTTTCTTAATACGAAAACTGTGGCAAAACATATCGAATTATGAAACAACCACCCCCATTTGCATTTATATGTATAAATAATTTGATAAATAAATGTAGACAATTGCAATAAAACTACTTTTACACGGATTCTACCGTTTTGATTTTGATTTAGTTCCCGAAGTTTCGACTCCTTTGCAGGGCAGACTGACCTGACGAATAAAGACGCTGAAGGAAGTCTGCAGTCGCCGAAAATGCTGAAGGCTCCAGTCACTACATTCGATTTGACAAAGCACAGATCCTCGCTAAAGAATCCAAATTCCTACCTAGGATGTTTCGCGAGGCTATTGAGATTAAAAAACATCCTAATTTCAATAGAGATGGCTGGAAGATATCACCTACTTGGCACCCGTTAATTTACAAAATTAAAACCAAACCCAAGAGCAGCGCTGCATGACTTCAAGACGCAGTGAGCTCATATTGCGTAGATCGAAACACAAATAATTATTCATATTATTCATATTCCTATTTATTTGCATTCAACAATGTATATAATAAGATTTTAATGTATATAATAAGAATTAAAAATAAATGAAGGTAGACCGAGCAACATTCCATGTCAAGACAAATACCACCTCAATCGGCCCGTGAACATGACATCTGCAAAGGTGTCGAAACTTCGGGAACTAAAATCCAAATAAGCCGCGATAGAATCCTTTTAAAAGGAGTTTTATTTCAATGTCTAACATTCGCGTAAACCTCAGGAAACCAAATGTAGATAACATAACATACATTGCCCCATTTCCAAAGTCTTCTTCCTCTTTCGTGTCAATGATTCTCAAATTTTGTCTGACCAAAAAGTGGCCACTTGGATGGCACAGTTGTTGGCTTCCCTTACGTCCTGGATAGTGCAGGTGGTAATGCAGGATGGACAGGGCAGAAAATGCGCCATATCTTGCAAAATTTCCAAAACTAAGTAGCTAAAGGACTTGTGTTATGGAATCAGAGACAACGAAGGTACCACAAATACCCAGCCCCGAGACAATATAGAAAAGTGTTTTTTTTCTACATTGACCCGTCCGGGGATCGAACCAGGGACCTCAGAGCTAGAGACACCTTGAAAACCAGTGTGTACGCCATTCGACCACGGAGGTCATCAATGTTTATTATAATGTTTCTACTAATAAATATATATATTTTTTTATCAAATGCATGCTTTTCTCAAAGGTTTGTGATCCCTAAAAGATAGAGAAAGAGCATAGTGTGGGACAGAGATAGAAAAAAAAAGCGTGAGTAAATATAGGCAATGCAAATAAATATGACTCAGAAATAAATTAAAACTGGTTATCGTTGTAGGTTATTTTTAACTTACAATGCAATAAGACAAACAAAAAGATGTTAAGTTGGAACTTTGATTTATATCTTAAAGTGCGAAATTTCTTGAGTATATTTTAAAGAAAACACCAAACAGTTAAAGATGGACTTTGGAACAGTAATTATCTAACCTGGATTGGGATTCAACATTTTCAATGTATTCTTCTTTCAGATTATTAAATTATTTTCGTAAATTATCTATACTTATATTTTATAGCTGAAGAGTTTGTTTGTTTGAACGCGCTAATCTCAATAACTACTGATCTGATTTGAAACGTCGCCAGCTCTGAGGTCCCGGGTTCGATCCCCGGACGGGTCAATGTAGAAAACACTTTTCTACATTGTCTCGGGTCTTGGTGTTTGTGGTACGTTCGTTGTCTCTGATTCCATAACACAAGTGCTTTAGCTACTTACTTGGGATTCGGAGCAATGTATGTGAAGTTGTCCACATTTATTTATTATTTTTTTAAATATAATTGTAATGTAAGCTATTCTATCTTTCAATATGTATATTCGTTTAGGAGTCCATCCCGGACAAACAACGTGACGCGTAATTTATATATACCGGGGGTTTTAGGCTTATCTTTCAAATATCCGTCAGGCATTTTATTCCACGAATATAAATTATCTGACCTTGGTTAACCCTTAAAGGGTTAACCAAGTTACGGCCTGTCCTGTAGCCGTAGCGCAGGTCGCATAGCGCGGCACGCGAATATCAACGACATTATTCGACGAGCTCTTGTTGCTGTCGGCGTTCCAGCTGTACTCGAACCCAATGGCTTGGCACGTGATGATGGCAAGAGACCGGACGGCATGTCGCTATTTCCATGGAAGATGGGTAGGCCTTTAGTGTGGGACGCTACATGTGTCGATACTCTTGCGCCATCCCATCTTCCAAGTTCATCGTGCTGTGCTGGTGCTGCTGCTGCGGCTGCTGAAAACCTCAAACGGCGGAAATATAACAACCTATTGGGCAGTTATATATTCGAGCCGTTTGGGGTTGAAACACTTGGACCGTGGGGCCCGAGTGCACATATGGTTTTCAAAGATCTAGCCAAACGCCTTGTTGACACTTCACGTGACCCGAGGGCTGGCTTTTACCTTGGACAAAGAATAAGCATTGCCATACAACGTGGCAATGCAGCCAGCCTAGTGGGCACACTTCCGGTCGACAGCGATGCGGATGAATACTTTGACGCCATTTTTTAAACTTTTATTAATATATATTAGTTTTTTATTTATTTTTTGTGTGTATATATCATTTATTATTTTAGTTATGTTAAGATTGTATATATTTAAAGTTATTGTAAATAAATAATAAAACATTGACATATCAAGGATAAAAAAAAAAAACCCTTAAAGTTTTTTTGTAAAACTATAAAATCTTAAGATGCCTTGTACTATCCCTGCTTACCCCAAAGGCATGTAAACTAAGTGACAAAAATATGCAGCAGCTTGCAGTGTCCTGTACCAGGGGCGCAGCGCCGCGAGAGGACCGGTCGGCCGTGAGCGAGGTCGTCGACCCGCGGTTCATTGCCGGCTGCCTGAGGTCGCCAGATCGCAACGATAGACTGTGTGTATTGTCTTTTGTACGCGAATATTTGCTGTTTACAGGTAAGTTGATAGATCCTTATATTTTCTTGTGCCCTAGTCGTTTTGCGTGTGTAACCCATACCCAAAAAGGGGGAACTTACTTAGTTATTTTTCTGTTTGTAGCATCGTAGCTACAAACTATGATGTATGTATGTATGTATGTATGTATGAAAAATATGTATGAACCGAAAGTGATTGTTTTGTAAATTTTTGTTAGTTTGGAACACTGAACAGAAAATACATGTTCCGTGGTCTGAAATACCTTTTTATTTGATGGAGAGATTTTTTTGTTTCATGATATAATGTTCAGGCGTTTAAAATGTATCAACTCTTTCAATGTGTACTGTACTCTGCTGCGTAGCCTTCAAAACTATGTTAGGTTTTCAGTCTCGCTGTCAGCTGAGCAACCAGTATTACAGAGCGACAGTCTATCTGACCTCCACAGTTACTAGGTAACACAGTATCCCATAGTAAGCCTGGTTGTTAGAATTGTAACGACTTGACGACTGAAGATCAACAAATGACGGTCGGAACACAGGAACGAGAGTCGGAAATCAAAATACGTAACGATAGCACTTCTCGAATAGTATTAACTAGCTGTGCCCCGCGGTTTCACCCACGTAAGTTTACCCCGTTCCCGTGAATTATACAGTAAATTTTCCATGGTTATTAATGTTTATTCTGCTATTCGGGACAGAGACGAATCCAACAAATCAAGAATCATGAAAATCGGTCCACCCGTTCTCGAGTTATAAGTGTTGTAACAAACCCGACTTTGTTTTATACGAGTATATACAGATTACAAAAACAGCACCCTGATTCGTCTACCCGTCACCGCTTCCTAAATGCTCTAGCTGTGGAGAAGAAACGGCGCAACAAACTCCCCAGCAGCACACTGTCTTTAGTAAACAAAAACTAAGGCTTAATTTGTATTATTCAAGTTGTTACTTATGTATTTAATTACTTACATGGCCCAGTGGTGGTACGACCTAAGTAACATTTAGTTATAAAACAATATTAACCAGCCTATAAATGTCCCACCGCTGGGCATGGCCTCTTCTCATACATAGAACGAACGAGCATTGTTCCCCACGCTTTTTTAGTTCGGGTTGTCGATTTCAGATTTCAATTTTTGGAATCAAGGTTTACCCACAATGTTTTCCTTCACCGATTTTCAATGTTTGAATTACAATATTTTAATTATTATTTTTATGGCCGGTTGCATAGGTAATGGGTAGGACGTCGGACTTGCGATTAGGTGGTTACCGGTTCGAATCCCACTCATTGCACTACCGAAGTGAACCCACTCGTAACACAAGGATTTAGCTTAGCATGAGGGTTTAACAAGAATACTAGCTCCTTTGAAAAATAAACATTAGTACTTTCCTGTAATGGTTTTGAACCTGCAACCTTGCGTACACAAATCCATGCATTGAACCGCTAGGCCACCACAACATTAAGTTATGTCTTTTTAAACATATAAACCTACTTAACAACTGGAATGTCCGAGTTGTGCCCAAATTCGTTGCGTATAGCAATTATAGTTATTTATGTAACGTACATCGGACGTCGGCCGTGACCTTGACCAGTGGTTCGGATACAAAAATACGTCATAATTTGAGTAATTACACATATAGAATTGAACACAGAAGTTCTGGTCAGCTAAATATGCTTAAATTTATTTCACTGGGTCCGCGAATTTATAAAATACGGATTGATAAGTATTTATTACGGATTATAATTATATTTTTTACGATATTACATTTTATATATTCAATTATTTTATATATTAGAGTCTGATTGGGTCAAACAATTGTAGTTAGGTTTTATTTTAGTACATAATTATACAACATGTAACAAAAACCCTGTCCGATCCCTAAGACAATCGGTATCGTACTGCGAACACATTATACGTAGCCATTAAATGGATTAGAAATTATTTTTTCCCAATTGAAAATAATTAAATCAAAATAAAAACTGATCCAAGGCAACAGCAACACTGACCGCTCCTCAAAGTTCACGTACTTACTACCTGCAGCTTTGTGTCAAAGAAGCCGCCTATGCGAGACGGTTTCATGAGCTGTGTACCACGAGTACGCCTTTATTGAATCGGACAGGGGTTTTGTTACACGTTGTATAGAATAGGAATGAGGACTATGTCTTTAATGTCCGATTATTTATTAGATAATAAAAAAACGTTAAACATTCTTTCTTGTTAAACAAAAATAGAAATTGCATATCTCTATTACAAACCTCATTTTACAGTAAAATATCTTACAATAAGAAAAAAGACAACTCATCAAGCAATCTCATCGCGATCTATATTCTTTTCAAATGAATGTTTCTTTCATAGTGACTGCAGTTGATATACTGGATGTGTCTGTACTGTGACAGCTCATTAGATGCTAGGCTGTATAGCTTATGGCTTAGTATAATCTGTATTTAAAAGTTTGAACTGTCTTATATTAAAACTAGGTTTCGTACGCGGCTCCACCCGCATGGGTGTCGATTATCGCGGCAAAAAGAAGCTTCTTCGATAAATGGGCGATCACAAACACTAAAATAATTTTTCAAATCGATCCAGTAGTTTCTGAGACTACCGCGTTCAACAAAAACAAATAAAATATTCAGCTTTATAATATTAATGAAGATGCTGTGAATGAAATGAACGTTTTGTTTATATGTAGCATTTATGTTAATTATATTAACTTGAGTGGTACTTAGATACAATTTGACGGTTCGAGTATTATGGTAAATCAACGCTTGTAAAATAAATAATAATATAATAATATCTTTAGACAACCCACACACGGCCATCTGATCCCAAACTGTTTTCTCAATCTGTTTTAAGGTATGGGGTCTTATTGTGGGGTAACTCTACCGACAAAAACAGAATATTTATTGCTCAAAAAAAATGTTTAAGGGCCATAACCGGCGCCAGTCCTTTAGAATCCTGTAGACCTATTTTTAAACAATTAAGAATTTTGACATTGGCATCCTTGTACATAGCTGAAATAGGTATGTTTGTCAAAAATCATCATCACTTATATCCTACAGTTAACGCCGATACAAAATTTAAACAAAGAGATCCAACAAAACTTAAAATGATAAGATGTAGAAGTACGTTTCACAAACAAAACAGTGCAATGATGATAATCACAATTTATAATCACATACCAAGACCTATTAGAGAATTACCATTATTAAAATTTAAAAAAGCTTTAAAGACCTGGCTTGTTGATAATTGTTTTTATAGTATAGAGGAATTTCTTAGTTTTAAAAAGTGAAACTGTTTTAGAGTTATAAGTAGATACCTATTTACCTTTTTTTTGTTATATACCATACTAATTTAAGTTTTCGCGTGCCTATTGAAGGCGAGATGTGTTTAGAACTTAATATTTTTTGTTTAACACCTTTTGTATATACCATGTCTCTAGCGAATAAAGATTCTATTCTATTCTATAACTATACTAGGCAGAGCCTGTACTACGGTAACCAGACAACTGATAAACGTACTTATATATGTCTAAATAATAATATAAATAATAAATAAATATCTTGGGACAATCTCACACACGGTCATCTGATCCCAAACTAGGCAGAGCCTGTACTATGGTAACTACATAAATACATCCATATTATAGATAAATAACACCCAGACACAAAACAAATAATTGTGCTCATCACACAAAGATTTGTCGTGAGTGGGAATCGAACCCACGGCCTCCGGCTTAGCAGTCAGGGTCACTAACCACTAGACCAACAGGCGAGTCAAATTCAATATTCACCATTTGTTGGCTGTGAAGTTGGTTCCCCACTCGCAGTACCCCGATGGTGCGATCTGAATATGTTTAAATTGTCATTTTCCAACAGCAATTTTTTTTAAAGTTTATTGATTATTGGATAAATTATGCGTACAGTATGAGTGATGACATAACTTTTAAATAATTATGAAATCCAAAGCTTTAAAATACCTGAGCGCATTTATCTAGCTCTTGTAATGATGTAACAATTGTAATTACTTGATCCCGATATGTTAAAACATTTCAAACTTATCATCATTTATTTTTCGTGTATATAAGACAATTCAATTCGTGTCTCAAAAGACTCAGGACTAAACTAACAAAGTTTAAATAAAAGCAAGCAAATACATGTTATCTTTACCACGCTCTAACGACTGTAAGAACTATTAAGTGTAATGTTTTTATCTTTTACACGTGTTACAGCGATATCAAAGAGATATTGTCTATGGCCGTACGAATTACTTTCACTGTTAAAGAAATTAATGGCTCGAGAAACTGGTACTAAATCATTTTGTAGTCAAAGTTAAAAAATAACTGACTGTAAAAACCTCCTTGTTCATTCATTCGTTCAATGTTTTGTTCATTCAATACTAGCGGAATAGTCCCGGCTTCACACGAGTATTGTACACAAAAACCTTTCCTATCACTGTATCCATTGGTGAAAACCATATGGAAATTATTTCGGTAGTCATTGACTTTATTACGTTCACATAGACAGTATAATACATAGTATTAATTTAAAAGGAGTGCGTATATTCAACGAGGTAATCAGGTGCATAAAACTGAACAACTTTCCCCAAGAAACATAGGTCGAAATCTTCAAATTGTAAACCATCTTTTCATACAAACATGAGTCACGTGACCTGTCACTTTGTATAAACAGTTCATTTTCCATTTTAATATTTCGATTATTAAATTTATCCTGTAGTTTCGGTTAGCAAATTTACAAATGAGCCAATGAAATAATTGGTTTATAAATTTTCACTTCAATTATTCGACTTCAAAAATCATAACCAGACTGAAGCGATGTATGTAACTTTTAGCGAGTTGTTAATAAGATGTTGACCGTCGTAATGAGGTGACACATTTGGTAAGTTTGATTTGTCAAATTTCTTTGTACCTAATTCATCATCTGTGTCTTTTCCAAGCTATGTTGGGGTCTGCTTCCAGTCTTACCGGAATTAACTGAACTCTATTTTACATAGAGCGACTGCCTATCTGACCTCCACAACCCATTGCTAAGTAATACAGTATTCCATAGTAAGACTGGTTGTCAGAATTGTAATGACTTAACGACTGTTAAAGATCTCTGTATGACAGTCGGGACCAACGGATTAACGTGCTTTCTGAACCACGGAGGGGTCTCGGTATGATTATAAATCACCCGGATATCCACGGACCAACCGCGCCGAACTCGGCTTAACCTCTATTATTGTTCGAATGGCTTTGTAGCGACCTCTAAGGAGGTTGCTCAATTGAATCAAAACAATTAGACATCACTTGTAATAATACACTTATCGAACAGGTCAAAAACATTAAGTTTCTTGGAATTGTAGTAGATCAACACCTTACATGGAAAGATCACATTGATAGCGTCTGTAAAAAAATTAATAAAACTGTCTTTGCCATAAAAAGAATCAAAGATTCTTCTTCGAAACACACATCTTTAATGGTGTACCACGCCTATGTGTGCTCCATTATCCGATATGGTATAGTGGTTTGGGGATATACAGCAGATCTAATGCGGGTTTTTATTGCTCAGAAGAAATGTGTTCGCGCGATCTTTAATCTCAAATGGACAGACTCTTGTAGGCCCATCTTCAAATCAGAAAAAATATTAACTGTCCCTAGCATGTACATTTATGAAGTTGCCAAATTCGTTAAATGCAATCTTGATTTATTTGAAAGCAAAAACAATATAAACAAACGAAAAGTCACTCATTCATATTTAAAAATGCCAATCCCTCGTCTCGAAATGTGCAGACGTAGTTGTGTGTACATGGCACCGCTAATTTATAACTCCCTGCCTCAGAACATAGTCGATTTGCCTTATCAGAAGTTCTGTAGGTCTCTGCGAATTTGGTTAATAGAAGAGAATTTCTATTCTGTAGAGGAGTTTGTAAGAAAGTATTCGTCTCAGTCTTATCATTTTAGAAATGCATTGTAAATTTTCATATTTTTTTATTATGTATTGTGTTTCTTTGGATTGGCGAATTCTTTACCATAATTATTGTAATGTGTCATAATTATGCTTGTATGTCAACTGATGTAGTTATTTTAAGTTATCTCAAACATTTGCATGCTGTTTTATAACTGCGGAATGTGTCTAGCTCTGTAACCAAATTTTATACCAACTCTTGTACCACATTTTATGCAAATAAACGATATTATTATTATTATTATTATTAATGCTACGGCTGCAAACCTGAACTGAAAAAGAAAACATTTGAAATCTTGCTGATTGACATTAGACAGGTGTCAACTTGAAAAAATTATAAGATACATATCGAATGCATTATTAAATGTTTTATTTATTTTAAATAGATACCAGCATAAATAGTTGGTACGTTTTTCCGAGTTATTACTTAGCCACGAGCCCCACAGTATCATATAATTCATAAATTACTTAGTTGAGATGTAATTTCGTAAACCGAATCGGCGGTTTGAAGCGGCGGTAGCCTAATGGTTAGGGCGTCGGACTTGCGATCATGTGGTTGCGGGTTCGAATCCCATCCATTGCACTACCACCCACTCGTAACACAAGCATCTTAGCTTAGCACGAAGGGTTAACAAGATTACTAGTAATGTGCGACCCACATTGCTAGTAACCTTTTTAAACAAAAAAGAAAAAAAACTATAACCGTTCATACGATTTTGTGAAAATATGTGATTTGTGAAAATGTCCTTTTTACCACCTTTTGAATAAATATTTGTTTGGTAACAATAATTATATGATATTAATAAATATAAATATAGAATATATAAATAAATATAAATATATGTATAAATAAATAATAATATAAAGATTATTATCAATTTTCAAAGTCTCCTCTCTATGATCACTTTTTTAAACTAATTAAAAACAAATCAGGCAAGTATACCACATCCAATTTACTGTTTAGCATGAAGGCCATTGATATATGAATAGACTCAGTATGAATAATTATCGACAAATTAATTCGCTGCACTTTTCTACCAATTAATAATTTGTTATGCTTTTTATCGTAGCGTTTAACAAACGTATTTTAATTATTTTTCTTTATGCATTTTACTTGCGTAGCGTTGTAATAATATTATTCATAAGATGTTTAGTCTATCAAGTTTCATAACGATATTACTCTGCCCGAATTGATTTGCCTCTTGGTAATCAAGCTATCTCTAAAACTAATTCTATCCAAATCGGTTGAGTGTTTTAACTTTATGTAATAAACCAACATACCACATATTAAATTTAGTTTGGAAGTTCCCGAAATAATGACGAAATGCCTTGTTATATATTTCCTTTAGCTACCAGGAGATCAGTTATGATAGGAGTAAAATTGCACGTACGTATATCAGTGCCAAAGTGTACCAACTCTGCTCTGCCTACCTCTTGATATGAATGCAATCGTAAAGTTATGTTGAAATGATGTTTATTATGTATTTTATCGTCAGAGCGTGCGAGATACACACCTCACGCGACCGTAAAACAATGGCCGGTGAAAAAATGTAGCAAAAACTGTGTAAGGTCAAGTTCTTGGCGGTTATGCGCGCCTGGTACATCGGTTACAAGTGTGTCGAGATTACATGCGTTTTTATTAACGTTAGTTAATGTTTAACTGGTATGTTAACTTTTTAAACTAACCGCGTAACAGGAAAACTCAAGTTTAACTTCTAGTTGGAGCTCTCGTAGTTAAATAAATAGAACCTAACTCTACAACTCGTAGCTTTGTGCTTTGCTTTGCATTAACTTAAACAGAATGAAGGAAGAATAGGGTTTAATACCGACTTGAAAAAATGAGGATAATGTTATGCGGTTCCGGCACTAATGTGCTACATAATAAACATTAATGTCACGGTAAAATAATTATTTGATATAGATATTACAATATGTTAGAACTTCTATTAGAAATGCTAATTTAAAAGCAACATATTGAAACGAAGTTTTATATCCGCAGTTTTTCTAGCAGATGTGAATGAACTAGCTCGAACTAAAATTAATAAATATACGGGCCTATAAATGTCCCACTGCTGGGCACAGGCCTCTTCCCATATGGAGAAGGAACGAGCATTGATCACCACGCTTGCTCATTGCGATTTCAGATTCCAATTCCTAGAGTCTAAATTTCCTCGTAATGTTTTCCTTGCCCGAAATCAGGTCATTAAAATATTTTGCATAGACATCCAGTCATCGAGTGCTATCCTACCAGTTTTAAATGTCCGATTTGAAGCTAAATAATAATATTATAAAGAGCGCGGGACCTCACGAACCGTGAACACCACAGCGTGGTAACGAAAGTAAAACTTAAAGATTTGCATAACTTTGTAATATGGTACAAACATTAATAACACCAGCCTGTAACTGTCTCACTGCAGGCCTCTCATACAGAGAACGAGCATTGATCACCACGCTTGTGAGTCCCACAGAGGGCGCCATTACTGAAGCTGTTAATAACACCAGCCTGTAACTGTCCCACTGCAGGCCTCTCATACAGAGAACGAGCATTGATCACCACGCTTGTGAGTCCCACAGAGGGCGCCATTACCGAAGCTGTTAATAACACCAGCCTGTAACTGTCCCACTGCAGGCCTCTCATACAGAGAACGAGCATTGATCACCACGCTTGTGAGTCCCACAGAGGGCGCCATTACCGAAGCTGTTAATAACACCAGCCTGTAACTGTCCCACTGCAGGCCTCTCATACAGAGAACGAGCATTGATCACCACGCTTGTGAGTCCCACAGAGGGCGCCATTACCGAAGCTGTTAATAACACCAGCCTGTAACTGTCCCACTGCAGGCCTCTCATACAGAGAACGAGCATTGATCACCACGCCTGCTCACAACTTAAACCCATCTTTCCTCTCGATATTTTACTTTCTCGTAATACATAGAATTTTGCGTTGATACACGGGTTTCTTAAAAAGTTAGTAAAAATATATCGTGTAAAAATCTGCGGAGGTTATAATTTGTAAAAAAAATTATAGACAAAATTTGACCTTATGGGGTTAGACCCTGTCACGAAATTTGTTTCATTTAGAGACCTCCAGAATTTAGTGGTGTTTCCAAAGTCATTACGTACAACAACATACAGTTATTTTAAAGGTTACTACCAAATTATTTTCTATTAAGGCGAAAGCCTAGATGATCTCCCTGCCATTTTGTCGCTAGATGGCGACACATCCACAATTTCGAACATTTTCAATTTTTACACCTAACATAGAAATTTTTAATAAACAACTTTATTCTTAGCGGAACCTTGGGCATTAACTTGATTTTTTTAGATCATCACTGTGCTTGTTAACTGGTATCATACAAAGATTCGAACATAATAATGATTTAGCCGCATGAATTTACTCTTTACACACACATGCAAAGCAAATAGTAGTAACTTCCGACTCCACTAGATGTCGTTTTATTCAAACATGGTTGGAAATTAAAATTTCCAGATGGCGTTAATTTAAAGAAAGAGGACCAAATTATTTATAAGATGAATATCCTTACATTATAGCAAAAACTGAAAACTAATATTAATTTACTAATTAGGCATACTTTAAATTACTAGAGGATTGTTATGTTCCAATTTATTTCTTAATAATTATTGGGATATGCACACTTTTGTTTCTAGGCTCGATATCAGATACCTCTTCACCATAACAAATTATTCAGATAAATTATTTTGGGTAATAAAGGTATATTGTACCTATATAGGTGGTTGTAATGTGACTGAACCTAAATAGTACTTTTTATATTCTTCAGAATGAACTGTCAAACTTGGTGTACGTTTTTATTTTTACTATGTCATTCTTGATTTTAAAGAAAAATGTATTATAATAGGAATAAAAATGATTGTTTTTATTAAAATAACAATTACCTATTGAATTATTTTAAAAATAAGAAACAAAAATACGCACATATTTAAAAAATAACAGCACGCAAATACATATTAAAATAATAAGAAAACAAAAAATGTGCATCTTATGAGAATCGATCCTAGGGGTCACGGCGAACGCGCGCTGCGAATCCGGACAGCGACGCGCTGAGCCAATCGTACATTTTATGTAGCTTGCGAAATTACGCTTTTAAATGTAATTGAAATTGCGGATTGACCTAAATCAGGCGATCAGCGTAGGCAAATAATTTACCTATTTTTTTCTAATTACCTACCTACGTAAAAGTAAATAGTAATAAGACTGTAAACTAATTCGTGGTCCACGAACAATCCACACGGCTCAATGGCGACATTTTCTTGGATGGCAAGCTGCTGTAATACGAGATGTTCATTTTCGACGCCATGTGCGATTGCGGCGCGGTGAATAGACGACTTTTATGTATTGGAGGGGGTGAAGCAGATGAAGTGGGACACGAGTAAGTAGTCCCGCCTACTGCGGGGTGCACCGCGCGAATTTCGTCAATCCGCAATTTCAATTACATTTAAAAGCGAAATTTCACTACTGTCGTAAAATGTACAATTGGCTCAGCGCGTCGCTGTCCGGATTCGCTGCGCGCGTTCGCCGTCACCCCTAGGATCGATTCTCATAAGATGCACCTTTTTTGTTTTCTTATTATTTTAATATGTATTTGCGTGCTGTTATTTTTTAAATATGTGCGTATTTTTGTTTCTTATTTTTAAAATAATTCAATAGGTAATTGTTATTTTAATAAAAAAACAATCATTTTTATTCCTATTATAATACATTTTTCTTTAAAATCAAGAATAACATAGTAAAAATAAAAACGTACACCAAGTTTGACAGTTCATTCTGAAGAATATAAAAAGTACTATTTAGGTTCAGTCACATTTACATGAACTTCTATTCTCTGATTTTATTCAACCCAAACCGATGAACTAGTACCTAACCGTGTCAGAAAATGTATTATCAGTACCTTCGATCAATAATAGTACTATTATTGATCGAAGATCAGTACCTACTTACATACAGTAGAAAGATTTTTAAATCTTTAGGTACTTTATATTTAAAGTAGATATTACAATAATTACATTAGTATTGTATCTGTGTGAACCAAATGCAGATCGCAGATATTTTTTTTCACTTTCTAGCATTCTTTCTCATTCCCTAATAAAAAACATTTTGTCAATCATAAAATTTAAAACTCGCGGGCAAACGCGCGCGCCGGCGCGCGGCTATAACTTTCTAGAAACACAATTTTGGAAACGATTCGCAAGTTGTCAAGACAATCACGCATGGACTGACTGGAGCAATTTGGCAACAACGCGGGGTGCGTCTTGAATGGCAACGTCGCGCGTTGCATCGCCGCGTCACTCGACGTGTAACCTTGGCGCTTGTTCGAATTTTCGAACAGCGCCATCTATTATAAATGTTTACCGAACGTAAACTCGTAACACAACAGCAATAACTCTTTCTCGGTGGTTCTTTCAATTTCTGTTAGATGGCGCGATTCAGGTCACTCACACATGTAAAGATTTTTCGTTTTTTATTGGGTCTAATTCTCCTAGAAATACTGTTTTTTTTTATAAAATTTTGGCGTTACGCGAACATAATACATTATAAAGTCTCATTATACTTGCTTTTATTCTGCAGAAACCGTTTTTTACGGAGATTACAACCCCTGAAAAATGTATGGCGAGGCCTGTCTAGGCATCCACCTTAATGAAAGAGCGGCCTTGGCTTAGACTAAATAATTCACTTTTCATCGACCCGCTGCCTATTTGATAACCTTGAGGGAAGTGGAATCAATTTGATAAATAATAACATACCGAAACCCGGGGCCGGAAGATGGGAAAACACGTTGGTCCCGACTGTCATACAGTGATCTTTGACATTCGTTACAATTCTGACAACCAGTCTTACTATGGGATACTGTGTTACCCAGTAACTGTGGAGGTCAGATGGACTGTCGTTCTGTAATACTGGTACTCACCTGGTGCTGGAAGCAAGTCACTCATTTAATTGGCTTGTAGCCGTTTAAATAAAAATAAAAAATAATATTGACTGATTTCCAGACACACCGGCCAGTGTAACAGAGTTTAAGAGAGATGCTTCGACTTCGGAAAAAAAGATTACCTTATTTACTGTACAGGGAACAGGGAGATTAGAATGGACGGTCACCAATCCAATTCCCGACCTTGCTCAACGTTGCTTAACCTAGATTTGTAATGAGCAATCATTAATATAGATAGAAATTATAAAAAAAACTAATCAAATTATTTATTACTAATGTGAGTGGATTCGTAGATCTGAACTAGCGTTACATAAAACTTCCTAGTACCAGGTTCGCAACAGACGCAGGAGGGCGAATATAATATTTAGACGGACGTCGTCCATTGCTGGGCGCGTTCCAAGTTATCTCCTACCGGCGGCCGGATGCCGCGATGTAACTCGAAGCTGACCTATATGTCAGACAGTTATGGATCGCCCGCTATTAGTTAAGTAAACAGATCTTTTATACAAAACTTGCTCGTGTACTGCAATCATGATTGTGATTGCAAATTCGTTAGTTTTATCAGAAAACAAAACATTTGGCTTATTTTCAAAACATAAATTGTAGCAGGACTACATCTATACATATAATAAAATCGTAAAATACGAGGGCTTCAGTTTGTTTGTCTGTGCGTTTGTGCGCCCTAATCTCAGAAACTAATTCAGCGATTTGAATGCGCTTTTAACTGTTATAACATTTAGTAGTTTTTTTTTTTTTTTTTTTCTCTTTATTTTTATAGGACTGAACTTTTACGCATAGCGTATGTCAGTCCCATCGTACTGTAAACAATTTAGTAGTTGTTTAATTAAAATATGTTAACAAAAAAAAAAGTTACGGTCATTGGAATAATACGGGCTCTATGTCACTTCGTTTGTGTGAGAAAATAATTAAAATTTTGTCATTCCCGGAACTCCGCGAGAACTGAGTCGCTGGCACAGCTAGTCTGTATCTATACAAGCTGTTACCAAAAGGTAAATAGTTCATTTGGGAAATAATTAGTTCAAGAAGTTAACCTCTTTACTTGATACGGAACCTGTAAATAGTTTAGAAACAGTAACAGTACATCAGTAATACATTCCAATGTTTCTTACACCAAGTTAAATATTTTGGAAACGTGCTGTACTAAAAATGTGTTTCAGCAAGCAACGAGAGGCGAGAAACGTGTAACTTTATTTACTGGCTTTATTCACAAATTCCAAGCGGTTAAGAGTGGCTATAATATCTCTTTCGACTTACTATTTAAGTAAAAATTTTATAAACGGCCTAAAACGTATCTAACACTCCGGTGACTCTAACAAAAAACATTCGGTGACCCGGGATTCTTGAACTAAATTTCTGCGTCGTGCCGCGTTATTTTTTTTGGACTTAGGCCCAGTTTTTTGATGTCGAGTTAACTCAACCAATGGTTAAATATGCTACCTAATAATTTTAAATTTCGGTAGGACGCGTTTATTGATCAATTTATATGCGGACAAATGGTTAATTAATTAAGTCTCCAACTTGTTTGACCATTTGATAGACTAACAATTGATGAAAAAACGCGTTTTGAAACCATTACTTAGCATAAGTAACTATTGGTTGAGTTAACTTGGGATAAAAAACTGGCCCTTAGAGAAAAACCTGTCATACAGTTGTTTTGACATTTTGTATACCTACTTAACTTCTTTACATTTTGAAACATATGTTTTAGTATAAATACTAAAAATAAAGTTGTATATTGTAATAAATAAATTGTAATAAATAAATAAAATGTGTCTAATGTAAGGCGTATGGCACAGAACGCTAAGCGGATGCCTAGGTTAGTATAAAGTTGGATGTTTTGGAAACGTGTTCGCCTGGTCCCGACTGTCATACAGTTTAATTTTTTTATTTTTATTAAAAAAAAACAGTTCGCACTAAGGAATCTAATCCTTGCATCGAAGGGGTTTCACAAACATTAAAATCACATGCACAAAGAACACCCAGACTTGGAACAAGTATCTATGGATCACAAAAATACTTGTCTCATTCGGGGATCGAACACGCAGCACGTCGCGCACAGTGGTAATTAGCGTGGTGACCACTCGGCTATCCGTGCAGTCAAAATACAGTCATCTTTGACAATCGTTAAGTCATTACATTTCTGACAACCAGTCTTAGTATGGTATACTGTATTACCAGTATTACCCAGTTACTGTGGAGGTCAGATAGAAAGTCGCTCTGTAATACTAGTCCACAGCTGGCCGCGACACTGGAAGCGGTACACAATTTCTAGCTTTCAGCTAAGAATTTCAAGATTCTTCAATATTTCATTGTATATCCAAATTAATTACTACTAACATTTGTATTACAACTAATATCCCATAGACCTTGACCTATTTATATCAGACGCCGGCTGGCACTCACACCGAAGCGAACATAGGAAATGTTCAATATTAAAAGCCATACGTTACGAACTTGTGACGTAAAGCGACGGTGTCACATAAATCGTGACGTCATGGAATGCTATTTTATATCGCTAAAAATGTTCTGAGCCGGGAATCGAACTTGTGCGTGTCACAAGCTAGCGAAATAATCTGAATATATTTTTTTAAGTTGTTATTACAGTCAGATCAGATAATTATTATTTACCCCGAGATAACAGTTTATTTTTTAGTAAATCTACAGGCATGTACGTCAAAAAGTACTAGGAGTACCTACGACTAGGAGTTCACGAAATTACATTTATTAGAAGTACCAGGCAATCATAAAGTTCAAGATGGTTATTTGAATGTCAGATTGTTTAACAAATCAATGGAACGTTGATTATAAAAAGTACAAAATTTTCCAATCTTTACGTAAATATTGTAAAGAAGAAAGTAATGAAATTCGTTCTTGAAAGTTCTTCCTTCTTCTTTTCAGAATAAAGAAAAATAAACCTTGGTTTACTTCTAGAAGATAGAACAAAAGTACTAGGCTGTCATAATTTAAAGGCGGTGTGAGTGTGGCCGCTAATGGTTGTCTGCTTTTAAGATGATGAATCGTTTCGGTTAGAATTACATGACACTGTTTTATTATTAACTATTCTTCTAGACGGATCTATTTTTAAAATAGTTATTTATTTCTATTGTTAATCTACTATTTGGTAGTTATTTGATGACTTTTATTTGAAAGAACGATATTTTATCGCCATTATTGGCTTTATTAGGTACGTGGATGATTCGGAGTTTAATGCAACTGATAAGGTGAAAACAAAATTTTTATAAATTAATTTTAATGAAAAATTTACCATTTACAACTTTAAAAATTAATTCTGTAGGTTTAATATTCCTGCTTTTATTATTCTAGCGTTTAGAAATGTTACCAATTTATCATCAAATTTATTCCCAGACATGTTGTTATCCACCTCATAAGTTGCAATACACCCCGAATTACCGGTAAGTGATAATGTTGATTCACGGAATCAACTAAAGACGTGTGACTTACTTTTTTCTGCAACCTTTTTAGTGGCCCACTACTGGGCAAAGAATATTATAAACGTCTGCTTGCCGCTACACTTCTTAATCACTACTTTAATATCTGAATTGGAAGCTATTTCCGAATACTAAAAATCCCGCATTATTTAACATTCCTAACAAGTTTGCGTATAATTTAGAGCGCAGTTCATTAAAGAGTTCATATTAATAAAAACGCCGGCGTAGTTTACATTTCCCGCTACACAAACAAACGTCCGCCATGTTTACATAGCGAGCGTTCAATGTAAACAAAACACTATTGATCACAGATTTTATACAAGATTCTTAAAAATGAATGGCATTCCGGGGATAGCTAGTGCATTGTTTTTTTTTGAGTGAATGAATGATTTTAATGGAATAAACAAAGGGACTATTGAGTAGGCAAGCAGGGCGCGGGGAGGGACCTGACACTGACCTTGGTATCCTTAAAGGTCAGTTATAGGCCATGTACCAGGCACTCAGAAACAAAAACGATGTATAATTATGGGAAGGAGAACAGCGATTTTTTATTCTCATTTATATTACATGTTTCCAAATATCCATATCAGCAGTAAAATAACCAGAAGTAGTTTCATTGGAAAATTATATAATAAATATTTTACAGTTTCTCAGTAAACGTTAATTTAACTAGCATTTTAAACTCCGTTTCCCGAGAAGTCGAAACAAATATAGGATAATTCCTATTAAAGTTAACGAGAAGTACGAGAACCATGGAGTTTACTACTACCCCCCAGTTATGTCGCCCTGGTACCTTCTGCTTTAACTTTGATTGGATTTTTGCTTTGTGGCAACACCTTGCTTTTTCTACTAATTAAACAAAGTTAATGAGATCCATGACCGAGTTTTGTTTACTAGAATAAGTTTTTAATTAGTTTTCATCTCTTTCTATTTATACGTCAAAGACAAGGATAAAGCTAATGATTCCGATAAGGTAACAACCGTTTATAAATAATCTTTAATATCTCATCCACAAGCTCACACAATTCATTAAAATTAACACAACTTTTAATAGTTGCGAAGTATTCAAATTTTTTGAATACTTTGAACAAATTGAAAATTTAATTTTATTGAATTTTGTAGAGCAATCGTACAACTTTTTTTTTAATTAGCAACGTTAGGGCATAGGGCCAGTACAAAGGCACACCCCAATTGATTTTTTGACTATACATGTAGGTAGATCTATGTACTTACAGCCCTTTTCATCTCTCCCTCACTGATTAAAGAGATATAGTTCGTGATTCACTGAGAGACCTTGTATTTAGTATATTTTAATGTTGAAAGTAATGTACCTACTAGGGATAAATATTGGAAAGTGTCTTTAGTAAAGTTTATTAGTAAAATCGGCCTTACCCAGTTTGAATAATGACAATATTGTATGGTCATTCAATATGACAGTTATAATTAATTTAAAATTTGTTTAAGTAAATTTAGACTGCATCAAATTTTAATAAGATTTTCTCATGTGAACCTAATATGATTAACTTACAAGTAGCACCTTGGAAGAATGCCAAAATATGATTAGAACTAGTACTGTAATTATTCGTAAAAATCACCTTTATTTAGAAGAACATAGAGTCGCTGTCGATTTCAAAGTTCCAGTGATGTCTTTTGTCAATTTTAAGTACCAACTTGATATGTTTTCGCGAAAAGTTGGTTGTGAAATATCGGTCTAACTCTTTATATTCAATATGTACACGTGATGAGGATGTAATATTCAATACAGTATTCTTGAGACCACCTGTAACATTTGACATCATGTTTATGTAACTCCATTCAAATCGCGTCTCCACGTTATCGCTTCCGACCTGTCGCGAGCCCATCACGTTGCAGGCACGTTACGAGCCGTTCCTACGCACGCCTTCGACACAGTAGCGCCACCGCCCGTGACGTAACACACATCTGGGCCCGAACCCACACCTTGCCAAACCACTCCGTGATCACCCCTCTCACTTACGCACGCAACAAAATATGAAAAGTTGTATAAGAGAGAGGGAGAAGAGTATACCTGTTGGGCGTCCCCCAGGGAACGATTCTTAGGACACTTTATTCTCATTTTATACATTGTAAAAGTTTCAAAGGGTTGTTTTGGTAAAGCATTTGTATCGTCGAGTTGTTATGTTTTTTTCTTATTGTCGCCTCGAGAGATTCGAGACTTTCCTGGGCTAATTAATTCTCAGTAACAATGGAGTTTGAAAGTAATTGGGGGATGGATTTTTGTAGGTCATGTTTTCTGTGGCAGCACTTAATTACTGTCTGTTATGAGATGAAACGGCCGCAGATGTTTTGATTAACACCGAATAAGGCTACCGTTTGTAAGTTAATTAAAATAAAAAGTGGTTTATTTGACCTAAATTGTGATTCCTTTAAAAGCTAGTCTAGTCGAATCTTATTGTCGAATTCTGAAACGTCATCAGTTTGAAGCCATCATTAAGTCTCGTTCTGTCTCTGTCACTTTAAGGTATAAAGTAGCGACAGATAGACATTTAAGAACGTGTCAAAGTTAATAAGCGATTCAGTATTCGGGGGTAGGTTTTTGTGGAAAATGAGCATCTGACTTAACAATATGGATCACGCTTTACTTATAATCAAAAGCGTGTAACAAATATATTAGAATGTCGGATGTTAATGTGGCAATTGCCATAGTACTCAGGTCAATTGACCGACGACGGTCGAGCGGTCAGGCTTGCACAGTTGGTTATTGCGCAGTTGATAGTTAGTTATGCAATGGGGGTTCGATTCAAATTCACAAATATTACATGCGCGCATTTTTTAAACACAAAAACTTTAATAGATCAATGATTTTTATTACCTACAAATAATATTTGATAGTCAATCGGTTGTAATATTCTTAAATTGACAGCAGCTTTATATCAATGCAGTAAGGTTCATTCTTCTAATCCTTTATCACCACAGTCAATCAGCTGTACCCCTTTGAATATAAAAGCACTTACTCAGGCATTCCTGACAGCTCCAATGTTTATCAACTATCAAAGCCGATGGATTCCGATGAGAGCCGAAGACAGCCGAAGGCGAGTGCATCAGACACGCTCGGATAAATAAACGATCAGATTCCTCGTGCCGTGACATAACATACACACGAGAATTAGAGTACTGTTTACATTTCTGATCGCCGAATACAAATACAACTCTAACCGACACTCATGCTGTCTAAGATCTGAAATGAAAAGTAGAGATAAAATACACTTAAGAAAGTCTTAAACTTGAATAGCAAAAGAGTAGTGAATGAGAGAGATAAAAAATCGATTTTTTTTAGTAGCTCATTCAGCTATTTCTCTAAGACCCGGCACTAAGTGGGCCTCTGTTATCGCGACAAAAAGTAGCCTTACTCGTTAACTAGGCTGTCTAACACTGAAAGAATTTTTCAAATCGGCCCAGTAATTCTCGAAATTTGCGCGTTCAACCAAACAAATAGAATTATTTTGTAACATAGCTCCTAAATTGGAGATTTAATTCGGATGGCTAAATTATATTTTTAACGCATAATCTATTGAATAAGTTAGTATCACAAGATTTTGTATTTTGAATCTTGCTTTACAACTTCGTAGGAAATTATTCAGAATAATGAAAGCAGCCATGATAAAATGACCATAATGTATGTATGTAACATAATAATACACTAGGGCCGCAGACAGACGCAGGACCATCCAGTCCTTGGCAGGGAACTCGACACCTGCGCGGTTGCCGCTCCGCCGCGACGCGTGCACAATGCGTGCACGCAACGGCAACGTCGCTCAGGTGTAGGGGCGCGCGCCCCGTGCCTTTGTATTCTACCTACTTAATATTAACAGAACGGGGTCATTTAATTATGCCATTTAGTTATTTAGCAGTGTCAGTACTGGACAAGGGCTTTTTGCATTACAAAGAGCGGCCATTTTGAGTTAAAAATGGATTTTTGAATTTCATTTGATATGTAGTTTGATATATTTAAGTAATTATTTTAACACCATTTAAAAAAAAAATTGTTTGTTAATGAAGTTACTTACGATATCAGATTCTTTCGTTACATAATTTTTTAATGAAACTCAATTCATTTCGTTTCATATAAACCACATTCTATTTTCTCATTTTTCCAATAATATATCAATCTATCCAACTCTGACAGCCTGGTACGTCCTACTTCCGTTTGATGTATGATTTTAAAATGTGGTTTTGATATATCGTAGTTATTAATATTAGATTCGACCTCGGGACTTCGCGGCATCGGATAACTAACCACTGAGCTCAAGGCTAAATATAATTTAATCAACTCAAACTTTGCTACCATTATTTTTCCACCTATATTTTCTCATATTATTATGTTGCGTTCAGTTTTTAGCACACATTAATGACATTTAAGTTCTTTCAAAACATAAAATTGGATAAAAATTGGAATTCGAAATCGCTAACCCCCAATGAGCATGCTGGTTCCTTCTCTATAGGGGAAGTGGCCTGTACCCAGCTATAGGACATTTATAGGCTGGTATAAACTTCCCAGCAGAAAATCATGATCACAAATGTCAAATAGTAAGCTACCGGTACTCATAATAGTGCGGTCGTTGTATGTAAAACAGCAAACGTTATCGATACTTCTGAGAATCGATTATAATCGATCGGCATTCGATTGTCAAGTAATTGTGCGTCACTTAGTCGGCATCGAGTTGTTCCCTACTTGGCGTGTTACACGTGTACATTGACAAACTTGGCAGTGATTGGAATTCGTTTATTCCATATTATTTAATACTAGCTTCTGCCCGCGACTTCGTCTGCGTGGACTTCAGAATTAGGTCCTAATTGGCTTGCGCTGTAAAAGAGAAAAATACCACATTTCAAAGCTGTCTGCCCATGGCTTAGCTCGGAAACAATTTTAAATTTTCCCTCGGGAACTACTTAAGGAATCGAGATAAAAAGTAGCCTATGTTCTTTTCCGTGTCAAAGGCTACGTGCATGCCAAATTTCATCCAAATCCGTTCAGCCATTTTTGCGTGATTGAGTGACAAACATCCAAACATCCACACTTTCACATTTATAATATTAGTAAGATATACCAAATTTTTAGGTCGTGGTAAGAAACGGACTATATTATATTATTCTAATAGCCGAATACTGAAACGAAAATCAGTTTGAAACCCGGCCGTTAACGCGCACGCTGTCTTTACCACGAACGTGTGAAGTAGCGACAAATAGACATTTAAGAAACACTTAAGTTAATTTGCGTTTCAGAATTCGGGTGTAACACCAACTATTCTAGGAGAAATGAGGATTACCAAATTAGAATGATTATATCTGTATTAACAAGTAATATTGTTGTTTTCAATAAAACCAGAAGAGTCTTTGTAAGGATGTTTTTTATCAGATGGACAAAATAAAATAACAATAAGTTTTAATTCTGAACGTATCAGCTCTCGCCGACTACCAGGCGAGCATAATTAAAATGGAGCGGTCACAATACAATCCACTTTCTAACATCAATGTTAGATCTGATTCGTTTTACTTATAAGTTACCTATATTGTAGGCTACTTTTTATATTAGGCATTATTTCTATGAATATAAACTATAATATACAGGATTAATTTAAAAGGTGTGCGTTTATGCGTATATTCAACGAGATAATCAGGTAGATAAAACGGAACATCTTTTCTCTGAGAACGAAGGTCGAAATCTTAAAATTGAAAATCAACTTTTCATACAACGTGTACACTCACAAGTCACGTGGCCTGTCACTTAGTATGAAAATTTCATTTTCCATTTTAAGATGCTCTGACTGTTTAATCTTTAAGAGTTAGAGTAGTTCACAAACCAACCAATGTTTACCAGTAGAGTTCCTTTACGCGATAACAGATGGCGCTGTGCAAATACGTCACAACTCTGAATGGCGATGTTAAGATTTTCGTCGAATACATGACCTCAGGAACTTATTTTTTATTAAATTGTCTTTGCTCTGAATTGTGGTTTTATTCCTATTGGAACCAATTTTTGTGACGTGTACAAGTGGTCCTTCGCGAGCCGATTAAAGGACTGGTGTGCACTGTCCGGCCTGGAGACGTCTGCAGCAGGTGCGCTTGCGGACTAGTAAGCGGTGCGGTGCATTGCTGTGCTGTATGGTGCGGTGAAGAAAGGCGCTGGCAGCTCGACAGTAAGCGGACAGTTGGTGTGAACAGTAATTGTGGTGCGGGGAAGCAATACGGCGAACTACGACTACAACCGTGAGTGATAGTGAAGTGAATAGAAGATCTAACTGTGAGTACTTTAGTGAATAAATAATTAAATTAAAAACTGCATCAAAAGAACTTAACATTTTAACTCAGTGTGAACTTAGTAAAATTAACAGAACTTGGACTTAGAATAATTATGCTAAAAGTGAAACGACGGGGAACCTATGCCCAAAAAATTAACTAAATATTAAATTCTGCAAAAGACTTAGAAAATTTATCGAAATTGTCCAGCGACTTAGTAAATATTACGAGGGCGTTCTACGATTATACAGATACTTCCAAAGTTGACTAATTGCTTGTGTGTTCAAAAATATCATGGATGTATTCACAAAGGTACAATTGGAGCAAAATGGGGCTATTGCTCGAGCCCGATCCAACTTTAAGAAATCTCCAAAAGACCGACTTTCAAAGGTTTACATTGAAGTCAGACTGGAAGGTTTGGAGAAGCAGTGGACATCATTTACCGAGACACACGTCAAGATATTAAATGAGGTTAAAGAAAGCGAATACAACAGATCACAATATTATACGTCAGAATTGTATGCATTAACAGAAGAACTTTATATGGATTACAAGACTGAACTTAAAGAAATGTTAGAAAAATTCAAATTACAAAAATTGTCATCAATAAGTTCCAAGGAAGATTCTGATAAATCGTACAGTGTAAAATTACCTAAAATTAGTTTACCAAATTTTTCAGGAAATTATTCCGAATGGATAAGTTTTCGTGATTTGTTTACGTCGTTAATTCATAATAATAACAAACTGGATGACGTCCAGAAACTCCATTATTTAAAGTCACATTTGTCTGGAGAAGCCGAAGGTCTTTTGCGACATATTCCTATAACGAGTACAAATTATTCAACTTGTTGGTCACAGTTAGAAGGTAGGTATAACAATAAGCGATATTTGGCAAATTGTATATTAAAACGGTTTATGAGCCAAAGGAGTATTGCTACAGAATCGGCACATGCATTAAAGGAGTTGTTGGACACATCTAATGAATGTCTGCAGGCTTTACGTAATTTAGGCATAAAGGTTGATAGTTGGGATATAATGTTAATATACATTTTAAGTCTAAAGTTAGATAATGAGTCACGCAAGGAGTGGGAGGTAAAAATTTGTGAAGTATCCGATCAATTACCTACATTTACACAGTTCCAAAATTTTCTAGAACAAAGGTTTAGAGCTTTAGAGTTCTTAGATAATAAAAGTCAACGCAGTCGTAATGTATTAGTTAAAGCTCACCATGTATCCACAGTATCTTGTAGTTTTTGTGAAGCAGATCATAAAATAGCAAATTGTAAAAAGTTTTCGCAACAGGATATTGATACGCGCCGTAAGTTTGTCCAAACCAAAGGATTGTGCTTTAATTGTTTAGGAGCAAATCACTCAGTTTACACATGCCGTCAGTCTACAAGGTGTCGTTTATGCAAGAAGAAGCATCATTCTCTTCTTCATCTCAAAAATGCTACAAAATTAGATATTAATGAGAATACGGCTGAGGTTGAGAAGAATATGACAGCCGTAGCAACCACATCATCTCAGAGCGAGTCCATCAATATTGTTAGTTGTTTCTCGAATAACCACTGCCAAGTATTATTGGCCACTGCTTTGATCAAAGCGGAATCGAGAAACGGGACTGCATTTGTATTAAGATCCTTATTAGACCAAGGATCTCAGGCTTCCTTTGTAACAGAGGCCGCAGTCCAGTTGTTAGGTCTTAGAAAGATACCTAGTAAGGGTCTAATTACGGGTATCGGCAATGATCCAGGTCTAACTTTAACATCCAATTCAATGGTTGTTATTAAAATACATTCACGGATCGACCCGAGTTTTGTCGTTACAGTTAAGGCTTATGTTTTAAAGAAAATAACCTCTTTGTTACCAGAACGTAAGGTTATGGAACAGGTCGTTTCTACCATCTCGTCTATGGAATTGGCGGATCCATCGTTTGCTAACCCAAATAAGATAGATTTGCTTTTAGGTGCAGAGGTATATGGCCAGATATTGTTGGAGGGAGTAATCAAAGGTCCACCAGGTTCTCCAGTTGCGCAAAACACCAAGCTTGGTTGGATCTTATCTGGTCAGATAGGTGAAGGAAAGGAAATCAACCATAACGAGAAAAGCCATAACTGCATAGTCAGCATGCATTCAGCGTGTCAGAGTGAGTTGGAGCTCTTAAAGAGGTTTTGGGAGTTGGAGTCGGAACCCAATGGTGAGTATAATAATACATTTCTAACTCCCGATGAACTTCAATGTGAAAAAATATTTTCATCGACCACCAAACGAGACTCGTCTGGTCGGTATATTGTAGAGTTACCGTTTAGATCAGCCGACCCTGCCTGTATTTATGGCGGTTCAAGGGATATAGCTTTGAAACGTTTCTTAATGTTAGAACGACGTTTTATAAGGGATCCTGACTTCAAGAAGCAATACTCCGCTGTTATAAACGAGTATTTAACTCTCAATCATATGGAGGTTGTTAGAGACAGTGACAAGAAGAATGCTGTGTATCTGCCTCACCATGCAGTCGTACGTAATGATAAAAGCACGACTAAGTTACGCGTGGTATTTGACGCTTCTTGTGTTGGCACCAATGGTACGTCCTTGAATACCGACCTGTTGGTGGGTCCACCATTGCAACCAGAATTGCGCCATATTATCATGCGTTGGCGTTGCTATCCAATCTGCCTTGTAGCAGACATAATAAAAATGTATAGACAGATTAAGGTAACTGACGACCATGTTGATTTTCAGCGCATCTTATGGCGTGAAAATCCAGATGACGAGATTCAATATCTCCGTCATCTCCGCGTGACATTTGGTACCGCATCGGCCCCTTTTCTAGCGGTACGCGTGTTGCAGCAAGTAGCTCGTGATGAAGGGGCAGATTTTCCATTGGTTAGAGATAGAGTTCTTACAGATTATTATATGGATGATCTCTTAACAGGATGTGACTCTTTTGATCAAGGCGTTCAGATCTACCAACAGATGACCCAGTTGCTTGAGCGAGCGGGTTTCCGACTTCAGAAGTGGATGAGCAACAATGAGGATTTATTAAACTTTATCAGAGATGGACAAGAAGAATCAGACCATAGTATGGAACTGAAGATGGACGCAGTATCAAAAATTTTAGGGCTGAGATGGAATAAGAAAACTGATGAGTTTGAGTACTCTGTCCAACTTCCTTCATTGGAACCCCCGGTTACAAAGCGAAAGGTCATCTCAGACATTGCGCGCCTATTCGATCCACTGGGTTGGATTGCACCAGCTATAACCACTGCTAAGGTTTTCATTCAAAGGTTATGGCTGGCCGGGATTGAATGGGATGATGAGCTGCCTCCTTCACTACTAAAAGATTGGCTAGATTATCGGCAAGATTTAAGTAAACTCACCAAGTTTCGGCTGCCACGTTGGATCAACTTCAGTAAGAAAAACAAGATTCTAGAGTTGCATGGGTTTTCAGATGCCTCTAATGTGGCATACTCCGCAGTTGTGTATTCACGAATCATAGACGAAGATGGGAATGTTTATGTACATTTAGTGACTTCCAAAACAAAGGTCGCGCCTATAAAACAAGTGTCCATACCACGCTTGGAGCTTTGTGGAGCGGTTTTGCTGGCCAAGCTTCTCCAGGAAACAGCTGCCATTCTCAAGGTCCCAAAGCAGCATTTGCATGCTTGGACGGATTCGTCAGTCGTATTAGCTTGGCTTAGCAGCCACCCTAGTCGTTGGAAGGTATTTATCGCTAATAGAGTGTCAGAAATACTTACCATCTTAGATAATACTCAATGGTCACACGTTCCGTCAAAGGAAAACCCGGCAGACTGCGCATCGCGTGGCACGAAACCTTCGGAATGCGATAGTATACAGCTCTGGAAAAAGGGTCCGGAGTGGCTACAAGGAAAAGATATAAATTACAAAAAGGGAATAATAGAACAAACTACACTAGAAGAAAGAAAGGCGAAAGCAAGGTGTCATATAGTTATAGAAGAAGCAGAGGATACCATTTTAACTAGATTCTCGAAATTTTACCGGCTAGTTAGAGTGATAGCCTTTTGTAGACGGGTTTTGAATAGTAAGAAATCTGTAAAAGGTAAAATTAAGGTTTCAACTTGGTTAAGTCCAAGGGAAATAAATGAAGGTATACTCACATGTGTGAAACTCTGTCAAAATCAATGCTTTAAGGATGACATCAGGAGCTTAAGAAATAAAGGTGCAGTAAACAAAACAAGCAAACTTACCTCTCTTAGTCCTTTTTTAGATGAGCAGGGCATCCTTAGAGTTGGTGGACGTTTGCAGCGAGCTCCCATTGGTGAAGATATGAAGCACCCTATACTCATGCCTCACAATTCGCATCTGACAAATCTCTTAATCGCAGAGGCTCACGAGAGTACTATGCATGGTGGACCGCAATTAATGCTGAATTACTTGCGATCAAGATATTGGGTTATTAATGCAAGATCTCTCGTAAGGTATCACGTGAACAAATGTGTGAAGTGCATCAGACATTCGGCCAAACCCAATTATCAAATGATGGGTCAACTACCGGAAGCAAGGGTTACTGCGCGAAGACCGTTCGAATGTAGTGGTGTTGACTATGCAGGTCCAATCAGTATTAGAGCAACCAAGGGTCGCGGTTATCAGTCCACTAAGGGATATATCTGCTTGTTCGTCTGCATGGCAACAAGGGCGGTTCACTTAGAGGTAGTGAGTGACATGACCGCTCAAAGCTTTTTGGCCGCCTTCAAACGCTTTGTTGCGAGACGTGGTAGAGTTTCCGATTTGTGGAGTGATAATGGGACGACCTTTGTGGGAAGTGCGAAGGAATTAACTCTGTTATTTAATGCGGAAAAGTCAACAGTAGATCCAGAGATAGTTGATTTCCTCGCTACTAACGGAACCAATTGGCATTTTATACCACCTCACTCTCCAAACTTTGGAGGGTTATGGGAAGCTGGTATAAAATCCACTAAGCACCATTTAAAGAGGGTAATAGGTAACAGCACGTTAACATTTGAGGAAATGATAACAGTGTTGAATCAGATAGAGGCGTGTTTAAATTCTAGGCCCATTTCTCAAATGTCCAACAATCCAGACGACGCCTGTCCTTTGACACCTGGACACTTTTTAATTGGTCAGCCGTTAGTCACTGTTCCTGACATTAATTATGAGGAAAGTAATATTAGTAATCTTAAGAGATGGCATCTTACTCAAAGGATGGTTCAGGACTTTTGGAGGAGATGGTCCTTGGAGTATCTTACTCAGCTGCAACACAGATACAAATGGACGGACCGCATTCCTGAACCTAAAATTGGGGACGTAGTGCTCGTCAGGGAGGATGGGTTGCCACCAGCTAGATGGCTTTATGGCATTATAATTAATAAACACCCAGGTTCGGACAAGCTTACCCGCGTTGTCTCGATAAGATGTAAAAATAATGTAATCAAAAGGCCTGTATCTAAATTGGTAGTCTTACCTGTAACCACTTAGTTTTTGATTTTTTTGTTATTGTTTGTCAAGAAATTTTTCTTTACATGTTTATCTGATGAATTAATCTCCAGATGAATTTTTTTTTGTTTAGTTTTTTTTGTTTTATATAGCATGTTTACACTTTATTGTTTGACTTTGAGTCTGTTAGTAAGTTTTATTGCCGTGCTGATGTTGAGCATTGTGAAAATTTTCATCATAATAAGTTCTGCATAATTGTTTACAAGTAACTACTATATATCAGGGTGGGCAGTTAGGACATAATTATTTTCTTATTATTTTACCTATATTTTGGAAATGTTTTATCATTTTAATGGACATATGTCTACGATGGACATAATGTCCATGGTGGGCAGGATGTTTAATCTTTAAGAGTTAGAGTAGTTCACAAACCAACCAATGTTTACCAGTAGAGTTCCTTTACGCGATAACAGATGGCGCTGTGCAAATACGTCACAACTCTGAATGGCGATGTTAAGATTTTCGTCGAATACATGACCTCAGGAACTTATTTTTTATTAAATTGTCTTTGCTCTGAATTGTGGTTTTATTCCTATTGGAACCAATTTTTGTGACGTGTACACTGACCTATGTTTCTTAGGGAAAGTTGTTCAGTTTTATGCACATGACTACCTCGTCGAATATACGCACTTCTTTTAAATTAATCCTGTATAAAAATAACAAATTCCTTTATTTTTTCTATGACGTCGCTAAATTTTTAGGAGTAAATCGGGAGCTCTCTCTGCCATACTTCTTTATGTCATAGCGAGATATTAAAATCGGACAACCGAATACAACAATAGATTGTAAACATTCTATTTTCTAAAGAAAAAAAAACAATTCGTTTCGCGCTTGACCGGCGATATTTTTTTTACAAAACGAATCCGCAATCAATGGATTGATATACTTTCTAATCGTCACATTGATTTCAAACTGCTCACTTTTCTGTCAGCCTAGTACCAAATAATATAGAGATTTACGTTTTTTTATAAGATACCTGAGTACGCATTTTTTGAGTACCCGTTTTTAAAAGAAAAGTCTATTTAAAATAAAGAAAGTTCACAAGAAGTGAACAATGTTATTTATGGATTACTAGCGGTATACCGCGGCTTCACCCGCGTTAGTCGTCTTTTTCCCTTTTTAATTTTATCCTGCTATTCGGAACGAAGGCATCCAACAAATCAAGGAACATGATAATCGGTCTAATCGTTCTCGACTTAAAAGCGTTGTAACAAACCCAACTTTATTTTTAAAAACGATAATATTTTAAAAAAGAAAAACTGTTTTCCATATTTATAATAAATACTTAACTCAATGGAGGTCCAATACAAAATTAAGTAAAAAAAAATATATCGTGGTGACCTCGGTTTAATGAAAGTATTTTTGTGCAAAAGGTTTCAGATTCAAACCCATTACGTGTAACATGTACATTCCCAAAATTTGAATGTGGTATCGCCAACCCTCGATCAGCGAGCAAACGTGGTGATGATTCTTTATATGAGAAGGGCGTGCCCAGCAGTACTATTAGAAAATAAAAGATAAATATAAATTCAACATTTTCTATCTGTTGTTGTTCTTAATATCAAATCCAGCGTCGTTTTTCTTTATCACGAAAATACTTTTACAATTTCCCGAATAATTTTAAGGAAATGATACTTTTGTTGTAAAAAATCTTATTTCCTGTAAAGATACATTTTTCTGACACAAAATTCATGACGTATCTCGTTCGTATCGATATGAACAGCTTTTTGTTAAATTTGACACAAAGGCATACTTCACAATAATCATGTTGTTTTCCGTGAGCTGTATGTTAAATACGGCTGAGATCGTCTTTGTTCTCTTCAATATTATGATGACCTAGTACATGGGTACCCTTGAAATGATCGACATCCGATACCGAACTTAAAAAATAAATAAACATAGTCGCCTCGGTTCCACCCGCGTGGAAGTCGGTTATCGCGTCAAAAAGTAGGGATTTTAGGGATTACCCAGTACCAAGTTTCATCAAAATCGGTTAAGCCGTGAAAGGAACAGACCTATAGAGTAACTTTTGCATTTATTAATAAACGTTAGATATTCCACAAAGATAACGTCCATTTTATGTTGTAAACTAGCTGGCCCGCGACTGCGCTTGCTTAGGTGTCGATTATCTCATGTCCTTTCTCAGGCTCTTTACTATCTCCGTACCAAATCTCATTTAAATCGGTGCAGTAGTTTAGGCGTGACAGACAGAGTTACTTTTGCATTTATCATATTAGTTACTGCCTAAGTTTTAACTTGCCACTTTTGAATCGGTTTTAAAAATAGTAATATCTTCTACATAGGTCCACAGACATGGACGGAGAAGGCTCAGTAACATAATGCGAAGTATATATCATGTTGGGAACTCTAGACGAATAATTGTTAAACAGCTGAAACTTAAACTCTTCATTAATTATGGTGGCCTAGTACCTGAAACTTTGAGTATCATTGTTACAAACTCTACCAAGAATATTGATTTCAAAGAAACGTACCATTATTATAAAAATCATTTGTCTGCCTGTCCATTTTGCTATTAGAGCATGAATTTAAGCATAGTTTGCCAATACTATGAATTTTCGCGGTACCACTCATTTCTAGATATTCTAGTAATAAGACTTGCTACCGTGTGGCCGGCAGATGGCGCCTTGGCACTTAAAACCTCACAACAAATTGTAATCACTCAAACTTTTCATTTATCAAATAGAAACAAACGAATTTTACAGAAAATACAGATTCATTTTGAACCGGCTGCTTCAAAAAGGATGTATGTGTTGGACCTGTATGTTAAGTATGTCCGTCACTATTGCGGCCGTAACTACCTAGGTACTTCTTCTTTCCTATTATCGCCATATCTCATAATCTGGGGTCGATTCTCCTAGTCTGCCTTCTCAATTTCGTTCGATCTTGCTCGGTCGCAGCATCAACTCATGTCCTGCCTTTTTGGTTGGATGAGAGCCAGGTGGCGGAAGGTATGTCGCGGCGACATGTTGTTGGTAAGCAAGGCCACTCGTACCATGTGGTCTTCTGAACGGCGAAGCACAAATCCATACCATTGAAGGCGTCATTCTTTTACCTACTGCGGCCGTAAATACTCAACGTCTAAATCGATTCTGATAAATAATACGCCATAAGAGTCGTCTTGATAACGCGAGTAACACGGTACATAGTATAAAACATAATTGCTCCCGCTGTCTGTAAGCTCTCTTAAACTACGCAACGGATTTTGATGCAGTTTTCAGGAATAAATAGAGAGTGATTCAAGAGGAAGGTTTTTGTGTATAATGTTTTTGTTTGTTTTTAACACCGCTGAATGTGGTCAAAATAAAGGTCTATAGAAGGATGAAAGGTCAGTTCGAAAACTCTATACTATCTAAATGAAAATCAAGATGGCGGACGTAGGATTTCTGTATAATTTTATAAATATTCCTTATTTACTTAGCAAACCAACACTTGCTACAATTAATTACTAACACATTTAATATGCTTTTAAGTGTTTCAATGTCAAAGGTTTTCCACAACTAGAGAAAAAGAAAACAAAATTTGAATAAGGCATAATTATCTCAAAATGTTATCTATCCATCACACAACAATCTACGAACAGGTTAATATTTAGATCCAGAAAATACAAACAAATCATTCTAATATGTTTACCGCATCGCTATTATCACAAGTTACTTCATTATAAGTCCATAAACAGCGAAACTTGATCAAGTCGAGATAACATTGATTGTACTTTAACTGCTGCATTTATGAGTTAGATAAATAACCCGATAAGCTACATTATGAGACCAAGGATATACAGCCAGTAACTCCCACTGGCACTCTCATACAGAGAACGAGCATTGGTCACTGCGCTTCTGGCGGGTCCCAAGGTTGACAATTTGATTCACCAGAATTAAAATCTGATTTTATTTTAATTTTAAGGGGAATAATGTAGTGTTTTTAAGTTCTGAAATGAATAAAAATTAAAGATTTTCGCCCTTAAAAGAAAATTGAATGGTTATAGTTTTTTTTTTTATTTATCGTCCCCCACTCTTTTCTAGGAATTTAATCCTTGTGTCGCGGGGGTTTCACAACATTCAAATCACATGCACAAAGAACATCCAGACTTGGAACAAGCGTTTGTGGACCCCACTTGTCCCAGTGATCAAACCCGCAGATTATCATACCACTCGGCTACCCGCGCAGTCAAAGTTATACCCCTGTAAAATAATCGGAATTTATTATTGGACCGCCAAACAGAAAACTGCCGAAAAACACGTTTTGGACACTACTCACTGATTTTAGCATAGATATAATTATATTAGTTAGTAATTATTATTGATGGAAATTGTAATCTACAAATTTTCGTGGAAACTCTTTTTTGCAAAATCTTATTATTAGCTATTTACAACAACTATATCATTTTTTATGTAAGTACGTACGTGACTTAATCATACTAGGAAAACAATTCTCGCGGTGTTAGTGTAATTCCTTAGAACGTGTGGAAAGTGACACCGTGCTTACATCGTAAGTACCAGGAACTCATAAATTGTGAGCAAGTGCATTCGTCTTCATTGTGACTGTTGTCTGTGTACTTTGACAGAAAAAGAGGTGTTTTAATTATCTTTGTGTCACGTCATGAGAACATGCTTGAATTAATTTATTCTTTTTGTTAGAGTTAAGACTAATTAAAATTGAGAATAGTGACTTAAAAAGCGAATAAAACAAACTCACCCAAGTAATATTATTGTATCAATTGAATAATAATAATATTCATAACTTGAGTGAGTCTATGTGAGCTTATGAACAGATGTGTCAAATTACAACGTTGTACCTACGTCATAAGTACATGGTACATATTATAGGTACCATGTTTTAGTTTCTGTGGATTTGACATTTTTTATGGTATAATTGGAACCATTATAAAAACTCTCATTCGTCTTGCACGTTCGTCTGTCAATACTGCAAACTAAATTTAGGAAACAGTGCTCGTCTTAACTTATTTGTCCAGGTTAAAAGGTATCATAGACTGTTCATACCTGTATATTATGAGCTTATCCTACTATTATTATAAATGTGAAAGTGTGGATGTTTGGATGTCTGTTACTCTTGAGATGGATGAAATTTGGCATGCACGTAGCCTTTGACATTGAAAAGGACATAGGCTACTTTTTATCCCGATTCCTTAAGTAGTTCCCGAGGGAAAATTGAAAATTGTTTCCGAGCTAAGCCGCGGGCAGACAGCTTTAAAATTTGGTATTTTTCTCTATTACAGCGCAAGCTATAACACGGGTGTAAATTTTATTCCATTTTTCATTACTTTCTCATTTTTCATTTCTTTTTGGACCCAATTCTGAAGTCCACGCAGACGAAGTCGCGGACAGAAGCTAGTTATTGAAATAATATTTACCCCCTTGCACGTAACCTCGGAGTTAGTTGCAAACACGAGGTTAAAATATTTTTTAATAGCAACTAACTTTAAAAAGGTTTAAAAAAACTCTTTTCATAAAATAACTAGCTGTTTCCCGCAGCTCCGCCCGCGTTCTAAATTTTTTTTATGTAATTGAGAATTTTCTTTACTATAAACCTTACGGAGCCCGAGACCTTTCCAACGAATGCAAAACCATGGAAATCGGTTCGTGCGTTCTGAAGTTATAGCGTCAGGAAGGAAAACACGACTTATTTTTATATAGTAGATTAGGCAATAATACCAGGAGTGCATACATAGCCGGAGGGTATATACCTATAACAGTTCAACAATAAAGACTTTCTTCGATTACTAGTGAGTCCGCAAAGATTATATAGCCACCATAGCATTGACCTTCATTGAATACATATTTGCACCATATTTAACAACCTTCCAACGAATTTCAACTCCATTGCCGAGTACCGTACATCGAACGCATTACATTCTCAATAATGCAATAATAGTCATCAAATTATTATAATTATGATTCACCTACAATTTCACAGATTACTGCGTAGCTTCATGTACTCCTAGTACTTTTATTGTAACCTTACTCGTTTTTTTTTTTCGTTAACCCAACTTCAAAAAAAGGGTTTGTATGTATTTAGTATGTAATATAATAAGTCGGTATGTTTTTTTTTTATTTTGAGCGACAATTAATGAGTTGTTTGATGCTCACGAAAGTTGACGTCTTTTCATTAATATTTTGGTGACTTGTTAGATCCGAAGAGTTGTTTTGGGAGTATGTTAGAAATGCTAACATATAACTTACTGTAATGTAATGTACTTAGAGCAAATCGATAAGAGATTCTTTGATCTTGAAGTATAAGTTAGTCAGTCAGTTTGCTTCATAATGTAGAGTCCCCAGAAAGTAGGTACATTGAGTACGTGGTATTAGATATGTCAGTATACAGTGACGTTACACTTCATCTGCCGAATATTAAAGTCGATCAAAACAAAATATACCGAAAATTACAGGCCGAATACAGATGAGAACGGGATTCTGTTTTTAAATTGTAATTCGAGTTTGGAACGATTACACAAAAGCTTCGAACACACTTTATTTTTCTGTGTCTGTACTACGTAAAGAGTTTATTGGCACTTTGTTCGCGTTTGTTTAAACTCAACATACCGTAATTTGTCAAAGCGGGGGCTTAATTATTGTACGTTAAATACAAAACATCTACTTGGACTTTTGCGATCCCATCTTGTTTATTGATAAATGTTAATTTGCTTTCCTTTTACGTTAGTTTATTTCATGTACTTGTAACTTTATTCCCTAACGAGATTTGCTGGTATGCATTTAGCCAAACAGTACTTATTTTAAATATAGTCTTTATTTGCGAGACAATTATCTTGAATAGCCAGTTCTCTATTTTAATGTTATTTGGTTTTATCAAATTCGGGGCAATTTCATATATGAACTTCATCCAGATCCATAGTAACACTGTGCAGAAATATCTGGTAAAGGGAGGGACAAAAGAGGTTTATTTAATCAGTTAGTACTACAGTAGTCGTTGCGTATAGTATTCGGCACATCACTAACGCAAGCCGAAAAGTAAGCCGAGATCTGAATAGGTATTGAACTGTATTATTTATTATTTTCCGTGTATTATTTAAAGATAGTACTTCTAACTGCCTCTCGTTCGTAGAACAATTGGCTATCGGCCGCTCGGCCTTTGTGTCTGAGTTCGTCATTATTTAGATATTTCTATCTATTGTACGTGGTGTGGAGATACCTACTACATTTATGTTGACCTGGTACTTGTAATTATACCAAAATTAAATATCCTTTTCATAGCTTGACTTTGGCTGGTGTTACCAGAAAATAAATAAATGAAAAAGTATTCGCCATTCCCATTTTTTATGTCATTTATATAGGTACTGGGTCTGACGATAAGTATAATTTAGTCATCTACTACATAAGGCGCCCTAAGTTTGGTGGGTTTTGTAATTAATTTTATAACCTTGATAAGTAGAAAGAACCATTTAGCGAGTGTCTGTCTTGTACTATTTCGAGACATTAATTGGTCAGTAAAAATACCTTAGCAGTCTAAATTTGTCTTTATAACGTACCTCTTCAATTAAAAACCTGGAGAGATGGAGAGAGAGAAGAGATGGAGTTTCTTGACAGTTCTTCTCCATGGGAATGTCACTTAGGAACCCACATAGATCATTTAACGTTTTGAAGAGTGACTCTTTGTTTTATATATCGATATTGACGTTGAATACGTCAATATCGATATTTGTCCCCCTATAAATGTAGGGAAAAATTAGGGAATAAATTAAATGAGTATTTTTATTAACTTCGACAATTTTAAGTATAATATGTATTTAATTTGATGCTATTTAGGATTGTTTTCAAAATAAGTAGTCCTCTAAATTATAAGTATTATGGTACACAGACACACTCGTGTGTGGAAGGAATTTGCCCATTACGTTTAAAAAGCAATGCTTAATAGTAAATCAGTTATTATAGCGTAATTAGAATCTTGTAATCACAATACAAACCGATTATCATAATCTACGCCTTTTTAATTATGTGTTTCTGAAGCAATCGCATCCTGCTTGTTATGTGCCCCTGGTACTTACCTACCACACGATACGTTATGTAGCCAGTGTAATCCATCAATTTCAATCAATATTAGGCAATCATAGGATAGTAGATAGTGAAATATCCGAACAGGATAGTTTAATCAAATTTTGATATGATATTCAGATATTTTTGAGAATCTGAGTATAAAAAGGTAATAAGAAACAGTTTTCGTACTTTTACTTATTACTCCTAACAAAGATGGCCGCCACATAAGAAGAGGTTATGCCAGAAACCAAAAAAGGAGAATTTTTATTTTTATTTATACTTACAGGCTCAAAACTAATAACAACATGAACAATATTGAATTTAAAAGGTTTAATTTCATACACAGTTCGGGATAGTCGCTCTGTAAAATATTCAGCTGAATTTGATAAGACTGAAAGCCGATCTTGGGAGAAAGCTACGCAGTAAAAGGGTAGCCCTTCCTCTACTTCAGAATTTCTACAATAAAAAAACTTTTTTACACAAAAAGATCTCTGTTAATAATATTTAAAGACTTTTTATAAATTTTCTTTTAAACCAGGCGAAGTCTTGCTTTGAGGGCCGCAGAAAAACTGTTTTTGTCACAATTTAGTGTAAAAGTAAATTTTAAATCTAAATTGATAACAAAACCGCATGTCTTTTATGATAGAAAAATAAGTCTGTATTTAATAAAATAATTATTTCATAATTTATCATTTTACTTGCACGTTTGTATCTCTTACTCTGCTGACAATCAGTGTAAGAAAAAAACATGATTCCGAAAACTTGAATCTGAAACCGAGTAAGCAAACATAATAGTTAATATCTATTATATTATAGAGAATAGGCTTGTGCCCAGCAGTGTTGTTCCATCAGGTCGATATTATCACTTTCAGATGTTTTCGTGCGATGTTGTTTTTTTATTGAAAATATAAATCCATGTAACAATTATCATAATTCGGATCAAATATTTGTTGTTTTTATAAATAGCAAGCGACACAACAAAATATTACAGAGTGATTCAACCAGTCATCGGAACTATATTTGTTTTTGTTTAACATTCCCAATTAATCATAATTTCAACGGAATTTATGTATGTATGTGCATTCCATTTAAAATGTGTTCATGAATGCCTCGAGTTTACAGAGGATGGCTTAATCGACCGCCATTTATTTTACATCGTCAATTAATTTTAATCATGGAAGACATCGGTGCTGATTCCTCTGTATGCAAACCTAACTAAATTGAAACCATGAAAATAAAGCGAGAGAAAAGGACGGCTACAGATAACAAATAACTTAGAAATTTCAAATTAGTTTTCGCACACGTTTTTGCATGGCATGGCGTTTTTGTATGAGAATTTTAGTCGGAACTAAATTTGACAGCTCAAATTTTCGTCTGTCCTTCTCTAAGTATGTACTGTGAAAAAGATACCGACCCATGGACTAATACTGTTTTAAATGAAATATTTAATAAATTTCCAGTATTATATTGTCTTGTGTACCTAGCCATTGTTACGTATTCTTACTTCTCAGGTCTCTTCACCAAAGATAACATTCCGAATTGAGATAATTATTCAACAAACATTTCAGAACGTTTTCAATTTTAAACAAAACGTCTCGAGTCCACGAGAACTGTTGAATTATGGACCGTTAATGAAAAACTTAGATTACACCATCTCGAGAATTGTTAGAATCCTTCGGCGAGGTATTCGTGCAAACGTCAGAGCTAACGAAACCAAGAGTTCTGGAGTTTAATTACACGTTTTTCGTTAAATTGAACTCGTGAATAAAATAATCTTACATTGCAAATCTTTTTGTGAAATATCTGCTTATTGCTCAAAATTCCGTGTGGTTTTTGCGAGATTACTATCCTGTTTCTTTGAAAGTCGGATTAGGTTTGTTTTATGGATAAAAATTGTTATAAGGGCCAACAACAACTCGTCTCGGCTTCGGGCAGAGGGTATCTCTGTGTAGTTTACGAGCGGCCACCGTCAGAGCACAAAGCAAACCCGTTTGTTAGCAGCAAACAAAAAGTAGCGACGAGGGCTTTGTTTAGCCAAATGAGGGAATTGGGTTATAGTGGAGAGCGGAGCTGGTTCTACATACTAAACATCGATTATAGAAGCCTGATCGTAAGATACAGGCAGGTAAACGACCGCGAGGAGCGCAGGCTCGCGCCGGGACAGGACGTAATGCATGTTAATAATAGTGATTGTAAGACGCCGCTCCTACAAACAAATGGATCGTGACCATAGTCTGTCTGAAGAGCTATTTCATCGTCAAGCGGACCTGATCAATGACCCGCAAAGACCTCACAAAAACGTTTCGTACAGTTACTTCGCAAATGCAAAATGTTAACAGACGAAAATGCAGTGATGGCGAGTGTTCCAACCGCAGTGCTCTAACGATTTGCTCCACAACTTAGTTAAGCCCTGCGAGAGCGGCGCAACAGGAAGCCGGCGTGTTTACAGCGCGACGTGACCGACACGGCCACGACCCGACAGACGACACGCTTCCGAGAAGCTCGCCACGATACGAGACAACCGCGACCATGCCAACGATTTATTGACAAAAGCGTTATGTTCCACCGTCCCTGGCGACTCGCTTCAACAGAGACAACTTAAACTTACATTCAGAAATACTCCGAAACTGAAGCAACAGTTTCTCTGACGCTTCTCGGCTCGGGTTTTCGCAACACAAAGCAATCGGAGTCGATTCCCGTTTCGACTTGAACTCAGCCCTGACACGAACGAATCGATTGTCTCGATCAGACGGCAATTGAACGGAATTTAATACTATTTTTAGTAGACGTAAGCTTCCGATACGGTCGCCTCGGATGTCGAGGGAGAGACTAAACTCCATCGATTGAGATCGAGCGCCATACATCACTAGGCTTGGAGTAATCCACATTGAGATCACTCTAAACACAATCATGGTCGGTTATGAGAAAAAAATATAGAGCGACGACGTTGTATCGACGTTTCATTCGTCGGTCGCTGGAGCGTTACTGGACAGACGCACTGTCGCGGCTGCGGCGCGCCCGCCGTACATAACAACACTTTATAGGCATTTTTTATGGCTTCGGCAAAAACTAAGAACACTGGCACTGTATCACACGGAGCGGGCTCGAGCCGAGCGGCCGCACTGCTCACCTGAGCCTCACGGGCGGCGGGATGTTGAACGCTGGGAACAGTTTCGCGTTGGGACTCTCAAACAGCATCGCGATTGTTTTTTTCACCGTGCACGCATCGTGCATCCGTCCGCGCGGGTTAGCGGCCGGCCGTGTACTGCCGGCGCTGCGCCGCCGCCCCGCGCCCGTGCCCCTGCCCCGCGCCCCTGCGCCGCGGTGCCCCGCGCCCCCGTGACGTCACGCCCGGAACGCTAAGCTAGGCTTCTTCGTGTCAACCGTAGCGCCCCGTCCCGCTCTCGCGCTGCGCTCACGAGCGGGACATCGTGTGTCTTACAAAGGATATTGCGTCGATGCGTATTAGCAACTGGCGGCAGCCCCTGCTCGGTAGGGCTTCGCGGAGCGCGGCCACCTGACCTCGCTACCCCAGTAGTCTATGTTCGTAATATGGAAGTTTTTCAGGTCCTCGGAGTGTTCCTGATCAGCTGTGGCATCACTCAGCGCCGGCACAAGATCGCGGCTCACAGCGCCGCGTGCCGAACTTACCGACACTAACATCTACTATTCGTCCTTACAATAACTTATTATTCAAACTGGATCGCTGAGGCAGCAAAAACTTCTTACATGCAAGTCATGATATTTACTCTAACAAATTACTTTGTAGGCGAGTACTAGCTCACACACAACATCACTACTTTACGCTGACTCTACATAATTTAATCATCATTGAATCAAATAAGAAAATAGCCATAAACATTTCTTATTGGGTCAACACTTCAACAGTACTTAGTTATGTGAAAAGCGTTATCTCCAACGTGATGACCAAGGTCGGGAGCTGTACTTATGCTTACACCTTACTTATATTATAAGCGTGAGGCTACAACCTGTTTTACAGGCAAGGCCGCGGACCATCATATCGCTCCTGCTCCTCCTATAGCCTTTTACTAAGTTAATATATGTTGTTGTCGGCTTCCAGCCGTACCAGATTTAGCTGAATACCATATTTTCAGCGACTGCTTATCAGAGCGCCACAACACATTGCTGGGTTATCCAGTATACCATAATAAGACTGGTTGTCAGAATTGTAATGACTTAACGACTGTAAAAGATCACTGTATGACAGTCGGGACCAACGGCTTTACGTGCTTTCCGAGGCACGGAGGGGTCCCTCTCGGTATGTTTACAAATGGTCACCCATCAACGAACAGACCGCGGCTTACACTTACCCACAAGCCCGCTTCCACCATCAACTCGCTATTGAAAGGTAATTGTTTTAAATTTTACTATTTCCAACGTAAACAAAGCGTTTATAATGGCGATCTCAGAGGTTATTGTTACGTCCTCCCCTCCTCCCCCCTCCTCCGCACTCCGCCGTGAGAAACTATCGGCGAACAATAACTGGCGTCATAGAATATGTCAATGACATTACTTTAGTAATGCTCTTAAAATTCTCATGAAAAAATGTTGAATTAAGTAATTTAGTTAAACCCGAGATGTTTGTCACCTTACTATTGTTTTTTGTGAATTATTTTTAGAATTATGTTGATTGGGCTTATTGTTGTATTACGTGTGTAATGTCTTAAATAAGTACCCGCCCCCACCCCCAAACAAGGAGTTTTAGGTCGGGGGGGGGTTCCTTTTTTTTCCTCAAAGTTTTTCTTCTTCCTGCCCTTATCCCATTCATATGAAGTCGGTGCGATGCGTAAGTATTTTCCTTCCATTCCTCTCTATTACTCGTTATCGCGGCATCCACTCCTTTCTTTCTCATATCATCTTTCACACTATTCATCCATCTCTTTTTCGGTCTCATACTTATAACTTGTTTAGAACGTTACGTGACTTTCATCCCTCCTCATAACATGTCGATACCATGACAAACCTTTACCTCAAAGTGTTTATTTGCATGAATTAGGTTGATACAGGATCTTGTCTTGTTACTCTTTAACTGCTAACATACATAAAAATGCGCATTATTAAAACATAAATAAATATACAATATGCATCTTTTAGCTGGCAAAGCAAACATTACAAACTACTCCAATATACGTAATGTGGTTCAAACTAAATGCGTGCTTAAAGAACTTACATAAAAAAAGAAAACCATAGCAACAACAGTAGGGAGAGTACTAGTGAAGTCTTCAAGCGAGCCCCAACACGATGGGGTAGGATCGTTTCGTTACAGGGTTGCTATGGCTACCTTCTGGCTTCGTCAGATACACTCAAATTACCGTAGATAATTTTACATGTTCTCCACATTCAAATAAGTTGGTTAATATACAAGTAATTGTTCTGCATCAATACGTTATCTATACTTCTATATCTATACTTAATATTATAAAGCTGAAGAGTTTGTTTGTTTGTTTGAACGCGCTAATCTCAGGAACTACTCATCCGATTTGTTAAAATCTTTCACTGTTAGATAGGCCACTTATTAAGGAAGGCTATAGGCTATAATTTGTCACGATAACCGACGCTGACGCGGGCGGAGCCGCTAGCAAAAGCTAGTAAATAAATATGAATAATAGTTCTGGCAGCAGCATGTACCAGACTTAGAATTACCAATTTGTTAATCAAGTCGGCAAAACCAATGGAATATTGGATTGCTCAGATCACAGATGTCGCAGTCGTCGCTCCAAGATGTGCAACTTATTAGAGAGAGAAAAGACTGCACGGATAGTCGAGTGGTATAGGTCACCACGCTAACTACCACTGTGCGCGATGTGCTGCGGGCTCGATCCCCGCATGGGACAAGCATTTGTGTGATCCACAAATGCTTGTGCCAAGTCTGGGTGTTCTTTGTGCATGTGATTTGAATGTTGTGAAACCCCCGCGACACAAGGATTAAATTCCTTAGGTGCGGGCGTCATTAAAAAAAAATTTGAGCACTTGGACAGCGACCTCTGTAGCTTAGTTGTTGGCAAAGCAACTGGTGTGTTGAACCAGTAGACTAGAGTTGAGTCCTGCCGGGAAGTTCCAATTTTTCAGCTTTTGCTCGCGCGTCTGCTCGCGTGGGCGTCGTATATCATGACAAATTAGGCTATAGGATAACAGTGAAAGAATTTTTCAAATCGAACCAGTAGCTTCTGAGATTAGCGCGTTCAAACAAACTCTTCAGCTTTATAATATTAAGTATAGATTTAAATATTGAGATTACTGACATTTATCCCACTACAACAAAACATATCACATAGTATTCTGTATTCGGCCGAATTGAGTGTGTTTTCAATATTCGGCCAATGAAATGTAGCCGAATACCGAATATTCGTCGCAAATCCAGAAAAAATAATAATGATCTACCAAATATTTTTCATCACACCAAGTAGTAAGTACTAGGCTGCCATAACAGCTAGGAGTTAGCTTGATGTCTGATTGGCTGACATTCAGCGTCGCGTTGCCCTGGGCAACCGAGTTAGAAACATGCCCGACACGTTTTATAGTAATCTGTCTAAAGGGCACTCCAAGTTCCCACAATCATTGTCATAACTTGAAGAGCATTTTGTTGGTTTCCATAGGTATTGGATCTCACGTTTATTGCCCCACTAGCTTCAGCCCGCGACTTCGTCTGCGTGGACATCAGAATTGGGTCCAAAAAAATTCAAAATTTTAATGTAATAAAAATTGAATAACATTTTCACCTGTGTTATCGCTTGCGCTGTAATAGAGAAAAATACTAAATTTCAAAGCTGTCTGCCCGCGGCTTAGCTCGTAAACAATTTTAAATTTTCCCTCGGAAACTACTTAAGGAATCAGGATAAAAGGTAGCATATATTCTTTTCCATGTCAAACTACATGCAGGCCACATATATGCATGCCAAATTTCATCCAAATCCGTTCAGCCGTTTTTGAGGGATTGAGTAACAAACATCCAAACATCTAAACATAAACACTTTCACATTTATAATATTAGTAGGATATTTTATAATATTTAATTAGGATTGGAATGTGGATTACTGTTTACCTATTGTAATTATTACGTGTTTTTGTGATTAACGACCAAATTTTTCCTTTAAATTTGAAACATGTTTTATTTCTCCTATTTTTCCTTAACCCTGCTTCTTATATATCTTATTATTATTATTATTCTCTTGTTATTCAATCATCATGGAAAAAACGGAACACTTATAATCACTTTCTTCGTTTGTCTATCCGTGCGAAATCAAAATAAAAGCGAAAAAAATTATTCGTCTGACAAGAGACTTTATTTCGAGAACACGAGGAAGTAAGTATCGACTTGACTAAAACCCCTCGAAGCTGCGAAAACTCTAAATACTTAATAACCAAAGGACAACAAAAAAAGGTTTATTTCGACCACAAAAATGATCTAGGTATGTGTTCTTTTGACCCTCTCAAGGAAATCAAAAGTTAAATATGTCGCATCCGGTCAATAGTACGGACATGAAACGAATCGCAAGCGCGCCATCTGGCGTCACAACGAAGAAACATGGCGTGCTTCGGCAGAGTCGTCGAGTTGATTTAATTTTTTTTAATGGACGGTACGCCAACGCCATATTTCGGCGTTTGATAGAATCTACCCTACACAGCGTGGCGGGGATGTCTAATAACAAGAACCGTGAGCTGTCAGCTCAGGGAGTTCGTCGCGATCCACCGTGTGGAGAACATATTCAGAAAGTAGTGCTGTGTGTGCGTGTAGAGACTATCTCGCGTTCCTGATAGACTATAGTGTGAACGAGTTGTGTGATCTAAAATACTTCGTTTGTTGCTCGCTACCCAACTGCGCCCACTCATCATGTTTTCGGGAGAAGACTCTCCTGCTGATCGGCCCCACACCCCGACAAATACTTAATAAAAACTTTTCTAATAATAAAAGCACTATAATCCCAATTAAATTCAGTCATTTTGTTATAAATGTTAAGTTGCCATGGAGAGATACCAACCTCACCCCCCATCACACTATCTGAAAAACTTCTCGGTAATCTCTTCTTTACCGATGTGAAAATCTTTTAATAGACTCCGGACCCAAGTCGGCCGGTGTAATGAACATGTACCAATGGGGTTACAGCACACATGAGCCTTGTGACCACGGCTCACTTGATGAGCTGCCCAGCGTGACCCTGTACACGCGCGGATCTGTGTAACGCCACTGACAATGCAGTCCGGGTGGCTGAGTACTGCTCCGAAAAATCTAACTTTGCCATTAATCGACACGCTAAAAAGAAGAAGAAAATGTAAGTATAATATTAACCATGTATTAGCAATAAAACTTTTTTCTTACATAGGTACACTATACTGTATCTCCGAATAGTTATAATTTATTTCCCTCCCGATGCCTATCCATTAGTCTATCGTAACCGCATAACTCGCATCACCACTAAACTGTACGATCCAAACATTCATAAAACCGCGCTGCCCTCACGGGAGCGCTCCGACTTACGAGTTATGGCTCGCGTGTGACATGTTTGGAACTCACATCACTTGATGCTGAAATACTTTTTTGCTATTTATCATCGTTATCTTGGCGATAAAAAAGCCCTCAATACGACTCGTCATCATCTGCGTATTACATCCTTTTCTCAAGCTATGTTGGGGTCGGCTTCCAGTCTTACCGGATTTAACTGACTACCGTATTTTACAGAGCGACTGCCTGTCTGATCTCCACAACACATATTACTGGGTAACACAGTATCTGAAAATAAGACTTATTATCAGAATTGTAATGATTTAACGACTGCCAGTGTTCGAAGTATGACAGTCGGGACCAACGACAGTCGCTTAACGTACTTTCTGAGGCACGGAGGGGCCGTGCCTCAGAACGTACGTTAAGCGACTGTCGTTGGTCCCGACTGTCATCGTCCCGGTATGTTTACCAATCATCACTTATCCACGGAACAACCGCGGCGATAGTGGCTTTAACTTTGATATCGGTGAAACTGTACGCTACACTTGAGTCCTCAATACGACTCGTACGACAGTAATACAGTTTGTTGATAATCTAGCTGTTCAGGTCACTTTCTGGTCGGAATGAGTTTGGTCGGATCGCTTTGAGACAAACAAAGAGCAGTACTGGTTTTAATTCCTTAAATTTGTTACCTGCTTGTATATAACACAGCTAGTGTTGTGTGCTTGATTTTCTCCTAAGGTTAGAAACTTGATGGTAAATAGTTTACCGCAAGAATCGGTCTATAAAGGCAAAAAGAAATATTCCATATAGTACCTACCTAGTGCAGAGAAAACGTTAAAACAAGCAATCTCTTGTTTTATTTTATCTTTATATATATAATTCTTCTGTGAGTGTGTATGTCACTGAACTCCTCCTAGACGGCTAGGGCTGGACCGATTATAATGAAATTTGCTGTGTTTCTTCAGGTGGATTCGAGGATGGTTTAGATTCACAATTTGGTCCAATTTGAAATGTTTTTTTGTTTAATTTTTATCATATTAACATCGCGATTATTGACATTAAAAACGAATAAACAATGCGGTAACCTTGGTAAAATTGGTAAAGGTAGTACGATTTACTATCCTCCAGATCCTCCTCCATAGAGGTTATTTAACAATTAAATAAACAAGGTTGTCAAAACTCCTTGCAATGATATTAAAACTGTTTTCTTCTTTAAATATCAGGCTCGCAGACTTTTATGTTTTTTTTTCGTTTGTCTATTTGGTAGGTCTGAGAGTAGGTCGTAGGTTATTATTATGATAAACAGGATGGATTTTTTATTGCCACCAGAAAGAAAGAGAGAAAGTACTCTCAATACTGAAGAATAGCAAATTAGACTCAAAGAAAACATTCTTTTATTTTTTTAAAGAAATAAATCTGCATTAAATTGATGTTTGAAAATACGCTTTGCGGACCGGGAATCGAATGGGCTAAAATGCGAAAAACTAGCACCGTGTACTTTTTGGCATCAATCGATATTAGATATATGTATATAATTCCAGTGTCATGATGTTTGTCGGGGATGAACTCCGAAACTACTGAACCGATTTTAATCAAATTTGCACACCGTGTGCAGTTTGATCCAACTTGAAATATAGCATAGCTCAGATCACAAATATAAAAAAAAATTGAGACCGCGGGCGGAGCAGCGGGAAACAGCTAGTCTATATATATAAAAATGAAACCCGTTTTCCGTTGTCACGACATAGCATGAAAACGGCTTGACCGATTTGGCTGATTTTGATCTTGAAATGTTTGTGGAAGTCCAGGGAAGGTTTAAAAGGTGTAAAACATAAATAATAAGTAAAAAAAAAAACTGTTCCTAAACTCGGGAATTACCTTAATTAATTTACTTTTGACAGAACGAAGTCTGTCCGGGCAGCTAGTTTATTATATAACTCAAGAACGGCTGGTCCAATACGACTAATTAATTTTTTGTATGTTCTCTAAGGTCCACGGAAGGTTTTATTGTTTTAATATCATAAAAAAATACGTGATCACCCGAAAAACGTTAAATTTATTAATTAATTTTCACTATTAACTTATGACAGAACGAAGTTGCTTGCTCCGAGCGGCTAGTTATAGATAAAAATCTTGAGGTATTTTCTGTAGCATTTCACTACGGTAACTTTAACTGCTTCACCGAACTTTTGGCGAAACTAGAAGTTTTTCTATCGCTATGGCTTCGGCCACGTGCAATGTTGTAAAAACAAAGCCAGTTACTGTTACGTAAACTAACTAACGTAGTTTTTCTATTGAAAAACGAACAACGTTAGAAACATTTTCTAAAATTCCTTTTACTTCTCCCCTGATCCGCAGTCAGGTTTTTTTAAACCGAAACCTTAGATAATAACTAGCTCCTTTAGCAACATTCACCAAGGAATAATCTGCGGAGTTCGGACCTCGACTTAGTGCATCTTAAAAACTAAACAGAGAGGGCGGGATTTATGTAGATTTATTTATAGAACTATTTTTTATTGCAAGTTTAGTCGGCTCGGAACAGATTAATCTAGGGACGAGGATATTTATAACGTTACTATATAATACTAGCATTAGGTCGCGGCTCCACCCGCGTGGGCGTCGACTCGTATTAACGAAAATTTTACTATATAGCCTTTCTCGGTGTGGCGCCATCACTGAAAGAATTTTCCAAATCAGACCACTAGTTCCTGGGAGTAGCGCGTTCTGCCACAGAAACAAACTCTTATTATTATAGATAGCTTGTACTGTCTCACTGCTGGGCAAAAGCCTCCCTCCATTACTTCCAGCGATCCCGGTCCCTCGCCTCCTCCTGACAATTCCCCAGGAAGGCATCCAGTTCGTCCCGCCATCTCTTCCGTGGTCTGCTGCGGGCCCGTATAGGTAGTTGATGTAGGGCGCCAATTCTGAACCCTTCGCGCTCATTGTAAAACCCGTCAGTTTTAAAATATTAATACAGATGTGAAGATCTTCATGAGAGAACCAGAACTCTTCCAAACATATTAAAAATATTAACTGCACTTTTTCACGCTATGCCAGCCTTCCTATGCACTACTAGATTCTTATGATATCTACCGGCTATTAAATGTCCCACTGCTGGGCACAAGTCTCTTCCATTTATAGAAGGAACGAATATGATCCACGCTTGCTTATTACGGTCGATTTCATATATTAATTTTAGAATCGATATCCCTAAGTCATTTTACAATGACTTAAAACGGCGGAAGCCTAATGGCTAGGGCGTCGGACTTGCGATCATGTGGTTGCCGGTTCTAAACCCATCCATTACAATACCGACGTGAACCCACGCGTAACACAAGCATTCAGCTTACCACGAGGGGTTAATAAGAATACTAGTAATGTGCGACCCACATAGCTAGTAAGCTTTTAAAAAGAGAAAAATCAAACGGTATAGATAAAAGAATTATTTCTGGGGTCAATGATGTCTCAGAATAATTAAGAAAGTACATATATATAGCTTTGAAAAAGTCACATTGATACTTGACTGGGTCACCACAACATTCAGAACCAGGTAGGTACTTATATAGTAACAGTCTTATTCATAAAAATCCCTTATAATAGGTTTTAAACCCATCATAGTTAAAATGTCGTTATATCACGTTTTAACGCGTTTTAACGTGATTAAGTTGTCGTTCTGATGAATCCATAGATTAAATGGCCAAAAACATCAGCAAAAAACGCAAAAAAAAAAGTTTGACAACGTCTCTCTGACTTGTATGTAGTTATCTGTGGTCTCTTGTGACATTTGGAAGACTTCTTGTGTTTCGTTCACGTATTTATTTTTTGAAGAAAATTGGATTTCTTTGTATTTTTTCTTGTGAGTACTACAATAATTAATGGAAAACCAAAAAAATATAAAGAAAAGGCAAAGAAGCGAAAATTGGCTGGAGGAAGTTATGGTTAGCTCAACAATTTTCGTTAAGGTACACAAGTGTTTATTTACATTTATTTTCGTTGATAAATTGATGGCCTATTTTATTTCCATAGAATTTATTGATGGATTTGGTGAAAACACGATTACACGATTTTTTAAATACATATCTACTTCCCAGCTCCTTGCAAATAACACTTAACTTCAACCAACTAACCATTAGACGGTTCGGACGCGAAAACAGCTGTTGTATACATTTGTCGGCCATATTTCTGTTTATTAAAGGTTTATAGACGGGTAGACCCTGTTATAAGTTACGAAGCCGCTATTGAATACTTACAAAGCTTTTTAGCGATATTGAACGTTTATGAATAATGCTTTTCGGGATTCTCATTATAGCAAGCTAATAAACCTATTTTAACTTTTTATGAATAAGACTGTAAGTATTTAATTTAGGTAAGTAGGTACTATCACTGTCCTTATGTTCTAGTGTCACTAATTTGTCAATTGATGGCCTACATTGTGACATCACTAGCGTAATCGATCGATTGTACCCTCATTACCTGTCGGACGTCTCTATTTAATTGTAAGACAAATAGACGAGGAAGCTGTAGCAAAGTTGTAATTATAACAAGACAAATAATCTGTTGATGCTAATTTGTTTTACAAGTAGGTACTATAATTATAATTATTGTGAAATAACTGTTTTTCTTAATTATATTATTATTTATATCTTTAGAGACATTTAGAGATGAATTTAAATACATTTTTTTTCTATCATTCTCTTAATTTAGAAGTTACGAGGGGGGCATACATTTTACCACTTTGGAAGTGTCTCAAAAATGCGATTAGAAACCTCAATATCATTTTTGAAGATCTATCCCAACACACCCCTCACGTATGGATTAGATGAAAAAAAAATAACGTTTCTGTTCTAAGTATGTATAGGGAACCCCCAAAATTTCTTGTTTTATTTTTGTGTGAAAATCTTATTGCAGTTCACAGAACACCTCTACTTACCAAGTTTCAACAGCATAGTTCTTACAGTTTCGGAAAAAAGTAGCTGTAACATACAGACAGACAGACATGACGAAACCATAAGAGTTCCGTTTTTTGCCAGTTGGCTACGGAACCCTAATCAGTAATTTAACTTTAGTTTTTGCTATAACAGGTGCACAGACAACATAATCTCTTGAAAATAGAAACTCCTTTATATAAAATAATCAAAATAAAACAAAGTTAGGGTAAATTCAATTATTTATTTATTAATTAGTAGAATAGAAACAGATTGTCATACATATTACATGTTATGTACACGAGACATATTGATGTACGTCACTACTTCGTAATGTAGTCGCTAACAATGGCTAAGTATTATCCAACCATATAATTTAAACAGAAACATGTTTAAAATAAGATATACAAAAAATATTCTATGTTACATCCAATAATTTTACTTTTTATAAAACTATGTTATCTTTACAGAGTATAAAATGAAGTCGCGCCCGCTTTCTGTACTTGTCTTTCATGTGACAGAACGAAGTCTGTCCGGGCAGCTAGTTATAGATAAAACGCCCATACACAGATCAAAATTAAATGATTGTGGTCATCACACAAAGATTTGTCCTGGGTGGGAATCGACCCTCCAGCTTAGCAGTCAGGGTCACTAACCACTAGACCAACAGGCTTGTCAAATGGATTTTAATGCAGTCTTCAGCAATAGCCTGTGATTCACGAGGATGGTTTTATGTACAACTAGCTGACACACACTGATTAGGGGTGTGAAACTCAGGCCAATTCTCAGACCTACCCGATATGCACACAAAATTTCATACAAATCGGTCCAGCCGTTTCAGGGGAGTTTGGGAAAAAACTTCGCGACACGAGAATTTTATTTATTACTTATAGGCACTTATTACTGTGCTACCCATGCAAAGCCGGGGCGTGTCCGCTAGTCATGTATAATTCCTTTACTATAGACCTATACCTGCAATTCTTGCAATCCAACCACATATATTTGATGTACAATTACAAACAATTTTATATTATAAACAAAGTATAGTCAACAGACGCCATCTTGTTTCAAAATATAAATATAAACATACAAACAGATTTATTATTGTTTATTAATATATTAAAGACAACATTTAACAAATTTCAATGTGTTACATAATGCAACTATCGCGATAATTCTGAACATCGTTATTCATTGTTAATTCGAATTTCTCTATAAGAATGCTGTCAGAGGTTTACGTGAGTGTTGAAATACATATATTTTAAGCGGATTCTCTCGCGTTTTACTTTACTTTACTTCCCGACGTTTCGACTGCCGGTCACTTCCAAACATTTCGATTCGATCGGGTTTTTGGCGAAACCTTGGGCTTCCAGCTGCGGGGTTCGGACCTAGACTTATTGCGTTGCTAACAATCTTAATAAAGCTAACAGCGAGGGAGGGCTGGATCTATTCGGACATAGTTTTATTGCTAGCTTGGACTGCTCGGGCCGACTTGATGTAGGGACGGGGGGCGATCGATTGGCGCTAACGCTTGTACTAGGGGAGGGGGTTTCATACCTAGTCCGCAAATTTTTATATTATAGTCTGTGACTAATGTGACAAGTAAAAATGCCAAAATGACATATGACAGATTCCAATAGCTTTTACGTCAGATTTGACATTAGCACTTATCAATTTAGTCTCCAGGGTTAAAAAAAAACAGAGAATAAAGGAATTTAAAAATTAGTAACAAAGTATTTGAAAGCAAATAAGTTTACAGTACAACAGATCTAAATAGGTTATCCTGGGAGATCCTATGCGGAGAACCATTGAAACAGCGAATACAAGTTGAGGTGCTTATGTACTTATAGTGCTTGACTGTACATGAGCAGTGGTGTGGTATTGGTGGCGTGGTGACGTGTGTGGTACTGGCGTGGTGTTCACCGGCCGCAGCCGCCGCCACCACACTTGGACTTCTTGGGAGCTCGGTACGAGGAGGTGGACGCGCCGGCACTGAGGGGCATGTAGTCTGGAATATACAAATATAATATGGGTTATTTATATAGTAGTGGCAGGGTATAGCAGTGGGTTTAAATTATCACGGTAAGTAGCTTATGTCTTTTCTTGGAAACCTATCTTACTCCATACCAAATTTCATGATATTCGGTGCAGCAGTTTAGTTGAGAAAATTTAGATTTATTTCACACTTATAATATTGGTATCGATGGAACCAACTGCTGCCATTAACATCTCTAGCATAAGAGATCTCGGAGATGTGTTGCCGACCTAAAAATGGGTGTCTCCATCCTAGAAGAGACCTGACTCCTGAAACGAAGGTATACTAACCTAGCTCTGGAGGCAGGGTTTCACTTTTAGCCGTAATATTTTTTTTATCAATGAACAATTATTATTATTACTAGATCATGACGTTTTGGGTGGCATTTTTCATGATGCAATATATGACATCGCTTGAAAAACATCCTGCCACAGTCGTGATTAGACTCGAAAATCGTGACAATACCGGTCTGGTGGCATAGCATGGCGTGACAGTACCGAGATGGTGTTATTAACAGCTTCGGTAATGGCGCCCACCGTGGGACCAACAAGCGTGGTGATCAATGCTCGTTCTCTGTATGAGAGGCCTGCAGTGGGGCTGGTGTATGTTGCTATATAATAACAGTAGCTTTTGCTCCCGACTCCGGTCGTAGGCGTCAGTAATCGCGGCTAAAAGTAGCCTATAGCCTCCCTCGACAAAAGGGATATCCAACACATGAAATAATTTTTCAAATCGGGCTAGCAGTTCCAAATTGATTAGCTCGTTTAACCAAACCAACCCACAGACAAAAAACTGTTCAGATTTATAACATTAGTATGGTTGTACTGACCGTCTCCGCTGCCGAGGCGTTGTCCGGAGTGTTCGGCGTCGGGCCCGTACTTGCGCATGCGCTCCACAGCCTCCGCGCGACGTTTCTCCTCACGCTGGGAAACAACAAACATAACTGTTACATATTATGATACACTGTATCGGAACACAGAGGAACATAATATGTCTAAAAACGTAAACAACCTTATAAAAAGGAGTTTTAGAGTTCCGTAGCTCAAAAGGATAAAACGGAACCCTTACAGGATCACTTTGTAATCCGTCTGTCTGTCTACTCTAGACCCTTTATCTCGGACAAAATATATAAGTCAAGAGACTCTTGAAGCTGTGAATATATATAAAGATTTTACCTCAAAAAACCGTATGTTTCGGCACTCTACATTTGTAATTAAATCAGAAAAAATATAGGCTTTGTACGGAACCCTGAGTGGGCGAGTCCAACTCGCTCTTGTCCGGCTTTATCTAGTTTTAGAATACAAACCGCAGAGGTTCTAGTTAAACGTAGTTTCTTATAAGACCGAAGGCGTGCATACCTCGCGTTGTTGCTCTATCGCGCGCTGCGAGGCTGCCTCCAGCTGCTGCTGCTGCAGCTCGCGAGCGCGCTGCAGCGCCTCCAGCCGCGCCAGGGCCAGGTCCGGGTCTGGAGGGACACCAGCGTCAGTGAGGGTACACACGCATGCTCCTAACTCATGTCACGGGAGTCGAGGAGGAGATTACTCCGCCTCCAAGGTCAGACAGGCGCTCTGTAATACTGGTGCTCAGATTATAGTGAAAATCTAACCACAACCGAGGATGAACGTATAAAATAAATAATTGTGGACAACATCACATACATTGCTCCGAATCCAAAGATAGTAGCTAAAGCACGCGTGTTATGGAATCGGACACAACGAAGGTACCACAAACACCCAGACCCAAGATAATGTTAAAAGTGTTTTTTGTTTTTGTATCGGGATCGAAAACGGGACCTCAGAGCTGGCGACACCTTGAAAACCGGTGTGTACGCCACTCGACCACGTAGTTCTTCAAGTATACTAAATAAGTACTATCAATATAGCTTGGCAAGTCTGTATGTAATACTCCCTTGATCTGGGAGCGATACCCCTATTGCAATAACGCAAAGAAGCGGGGTTGGTAATGTGCAAGCGGATCAGAGAAGGGGGGACATTCTTGTCACGGTTAGTTATAATTATTTTTAGGAAGGTAGTTTATAAATGTGGCCACAATAAGAGTGGCATAGTAATGTATTAAATCCTCAAATAAAGATTAAAAAAAACATCCTCCATCGCCGCAGACCACTGGAGTGTCAGCTACGAATTTGCCAACCCATAGACATGTTGATATTCTTCTAGAAGGTCAATGTTAGATACCTACTTAGTTCCAGTTTTTTGATCCTGAGTTAACTCAATCAATTTTATTGGTTTGTCTATCAAGTCAGTTGTAGTAGATCAAAGAGATTAACCATTTGCTAGAAAAAAAATGAATAAGCGCGTTCTACCGAAGTTTGAAACCATTAGTTAGCATATTTAACCAAAGGTTGAGTTAACTCGGGATCAAGAAACTGAGCCTTGGACAGTCGGTCCCGGGCTCGTGTCCCTCCTGTCGTGTATCGTGTATCAAGTGTAAACACTAGTGCTCACTGCGGTGATGCTCGGCCTCCTCGCGCGCCTGCCGCCGGCGCCGCAGCGCGGGGCGCGCGCGGTGCGCCGCGTACAGCAGCAGCGCGCCCGCGCCCACCACGTGCCAGCCGTACGACGCCAGGAACTCCAGCACTACCACCACAGACACAACCACTGTATACACCAACAGTACGCTACGCAATGCTCATACTAATACATATGTTAGAGCTGTTTGGGTTTACAGCAAAAGTAGATGATGAATTGTGTTTATGACTTTTGGAGTAAAAACTGATCACAATTATGTAGCTGCTGTACTAGTAGTCAATGTTTTTTATTATTTACAATCACATACGTTGAATCACTTCGACGCCACGCAATTCCGACGTGAACTCCGTTCATTAGTAATAAATTTCTTATTTTGGTCATCTACTTTTGCTGTTGACTGTACGTTGCAAGTTTCGTAATTATTAGGCTTTAGAGATGGACTTATAAGAGAAGGAACAAAATAATAGGCTAATGTGTAATTTTATTTTTTTAGAAAGATTACTAGTAATATGGGTAGCAGATTACTAGTATTCTTGTATACCCCTCATGCTAAGCTAAATTTAATATGCTTATTACAAGTGGATTCTTCGGTAGTGCAACGTGGGATTCTAACCTGCGACCACATGATCGCCAATTTGAGGTCCTAGCCATTAAGCTACTGTCACTACTGATATGACATATTTGTATAAAATCATGTGTATACATGTTGTTAACGATGGGTTTGAAGACTAAAGAGTACATCTGGTATGAGTTGCCATACAAAATTTAAATTAAAGTGTGTAAATGAAAAAAATTACTTATTCAACTTTTCATAATATCATTCATTCATCACCATAAATCATATCATATGGCATACTGAAGCCTCTCTGAAAAAGATTTAAAATAATAGGCTATGCCAGGTCACTCTCTGCCTGCCAACATATTAATTTGACTACACGGATAGTTGTGAGACACAGCAATTAACATTGTGACTGAGATGGTCTGGGTTCAATCCCTTGCAAGCAAGTCAGGGTATTTTTGTGCATGTAATTTGAATGTTTGTAAACTCCTATGAGGAGGATTGAATATTATGTCATTAATTTTTTTTTAACTAATGTAATAAGTCAGTTAAATAGTTAAACTATCCAGTTATCTGTAACAGCTTGGACATCCTGTAACACTTCATCATATTCTTCTATAGTTGGACATGTGACTTCTGGTTGTAAACCCAACTTGTACACTACTACAAATTGTACAATACTTGTACACTACCGCGCACCTAGAGTCAGTAGTTTTTGAAGTTAACGTTTCTAAAGCGCCTATTTTAGGTTTACTAGAAATAAAAACATTTTGATTTTGATTTTTGATTTTGACTGGTGTCAACCCACTCATAATACATGCATTAAGCTTAGCATGACAGGTTAACCAGAATTAACAAGTAAGGTTTTGAAATATTGAAATAAAACTACTTTAAACGGATTCTATCGTGGTTTATTTTGATTTTAGTTCCCGACGTTTCAACACCTTTGCAGGTGTCATGGTCACGGGCAGACTGAGATGGTATTTGTCTTGACAAGATATGTTGCTCGTTCTACCTTCATGTTTTTATAATTTAATTTACTTTTAATTTTAATCGTTTGCTAGAAACTGTTTCTTTTTAAAGACAACACATAGACATCAATCTTTCTTAAACATTGATCTATAAATATTTTATGATGACTCATTATAATCTGAGGGGATATGTTTATTTTTTAACAATAGTGAGGTTTCCCAGCATATTATTCATAGCACTGTATTTATTTTACCTACATTTTATATAGATGCTCCCATTTGACATAAGATTTGTTAGATATAATCCACACATGCAGCCGTATCAAAACACCTGAGTAATTAATGCATTGCTGATTGCACTTTGAAACTGAATCACAAAGTTATATTAATTTAACTAACGAGTCACACTAATGTGATTATAAGGTCATTGGTCCATTATAACAAAAGTCAACTCATGTTTATGGATGACAACCTAGTATTCAAATAGGAATGATTTTTTTATTGACAAGTGTATCTATTTTATAATAATATATTGGTACACCTCACACACGGCCACCTGATCCCAAACTAGGCAGAACCTGTACTATGGTGACCAGACGACTGATAAACATACCTACATATAAATTTCTAAATACATACATAATATAGATAAATGATTATGTACAAAATGAATTCATTTTTTAATGTTTTCTTTAATAACTTACCTAAGCTGATGGGGTTGAACATGTCGACTCGCGATGAGTAAGGGTTCTCTTTTTCAATAATTGGATCCATTTTTGTGGCAAAACGGTAAACCTTCACAGGCCTTCACTATCGTACCAAAACAGGATATTTCTCAACCTCCCACACGACACTACGCCGCTTTAATAATTTTTCAATCAGTAATATACTCTAATAATTAAGATTCAACACATAACAATTACAAATGAATGCTTTCTGGTTAATTTTTAAAGTTTCCCGTTAATTCTGGAATGTATTTCTGTTTAGTTTGTGTCGTAAAATAATGTACGGTACAGACAGTCCCGTCCCGTACAGTCGAGTTGAGTCGAAAACTCGAAAATGACGTGTGTTTGTATCATGTCATTGTCAAAATGACAACAATTGAGTTGTACTTTTTCTAGTGGTCTAGATTTTTAGACTTGGATAGAAAGCTTTTGAGATTATACAGTATTTATTCATTTGCATTGAAACTTAATTTTTGTTCAGTGATTGTGTTATTCTAACTTGAAGTAATGTAACAGATTTTGTAACGTTACTTTGACCGTTTACGCAGCACAAGCTACGGAAGCTCTCAAAAAAAAACCCCGTTTTTTCAACATTTCCCTTAGTGCTCTGCTTCCCTTGGTCGTAGCTTGGTGTTGTAGACCCTACATATAACCTTTCTGCAACAATGCGCTAGCCAGCACAAAAAAGTTTTTCAATTCGGGTTTAACCAAAGACATTGTAATGTATGGGTTTAACCCGGTGGCCTGTTGCTCTATGGTTTAACCAGACAAACAAACTCTTCTGCTTTATTATATTAGTATAGAGTATAACATAAAGCCCACATTCTTATATTGCTTAGGATCGAGGGATTGTCGAAGAATTTTAAGCTTTCAAACTTATGTAAAATGCACTTAATTAACATCGATCGATAGTGACGACCTCCGTGGTCGAGTGGCGTTTACACCGGTTTTCAAGGTGTCACAAGCTCAGACGTCCCGGGTTCGATCCCCGGACGGGTCTTGGTTTTTGTGGTACCTTCCTCGTCTGGGATTCCATAACACAAGTGCTTTAGCCAATGACTTTGGATTCGGAGCAATGTATGTGATGTTGTCCACATTTATTATTAATATTTATTTAAAACTTAACCAAAATAATTAACAACATTCTCCAATTATCAGAGGCAAGATATGTAAGGACGTAACAATAAAACAAGGCGTTGTTTTACAAAATAATAATTTTATTCAGTTTGGTATCGACACACCGTCCTCACTACCCCACTCACACATACAACACAGTGACGTCACACGCGCGCATACATCCACACACATACATATATACATAAGTACAATGTACACACTCTTATTGCTATCTATTGCTAGAGCGCTCGCTCGAGCATATAAGAGCTATGCTCGAGCACAATCGAGCAGTGATTGAGCATCATGTAACAACTCGAGTGATATAAAACGTGTCTCAACAAGAACACTTCGTATTGGGACAGTTACAACTTAACTATAGCACGCTTCACACATGTGGCAGTGTTGCCAGTCTCGCCGCATTACTGGGTCAGTTTCAAAAGAGGTTACATAACCGAACGAGACTCGCGCGGCGGTAAAAAAAATATTTTGGACACTTTTTTGACTGTGTGTTACCATGTAACTCATTACCAGTAACAAAATTAGAAACTTAGTTTTTAAATTGTGTATATAAACACAAACATTTTTTACAGTTTTACCATTCAGTAATGCGGTAAGTATGGCAACACTGTCACTTAACACCAGTGTTTGTGCGTCTTGTTTGTTCTTACTTGCAACACTATGGCTTACTCTAGGCGGGCTGGCGCGCATATCACAATACTATGAGAGTGCGGTCGCGGACCACGAACAATTTCATACATTGACCTATTGACGGATGCAATGACCCAGTATCTGTGCGAGCGAGACGCATTATATCAACGTAGGAGCGACAGAGACAAGTAATACCAGGTCAATGTACGGAGTCTTTCCTGCTATACGACCGCACTTTACAAATTAATATTATTCCACATTACCACTTAACATTAAGTTATACAAAAATATTTGCATCTACATATTGTAAAAAAGGTCATATATCATAAAATCTCAACTGCAGTGTTGCCAAGGCAGAAATTCATTGTATTTATTTCAAATTGTTTCTCAACCTTCACTTTCGCATCGGTTTACGTGTAACATTATAAATATCGAAACATACGACGGATTGTTCACAGGAATGATATATTTTGAATTTGCGTGAAAAATCATTATAAAGCGGCGGTAGCTAATGGCTAGGGCGTCGGACTTACGATCAATTGGTGCCAGTTCGAATCCCACCCATTGCACTACCGACGTGAATTCACTCGTAACACAAGCTGCTAATTTAGCTTAGCACGTGGGGTTAACAAGAATACTAGTGATGTGCGACTCTATTGCCAGTTAGCTTTTTCTTTAAACACATTTGTTACATAATTATCTAGACAGGCTGAGAAACATTGTTGTCAAGAAATAAAATATATCATATAATAATTATAATTTTTAAATACATTTAATGATCTAATCATAATGTACTCCATAGCTGCCATATAATGATACCACAGTATACATAGCGTGTATGTACGTATCGCGGGCGGTACATACAGTTACTCGCGCGCATTCTCGGGATGGCCCGACTAGTTTCCAATAGGATCGAATTGGACACCGCCGCCGCCGCGTCAGCTCATGATTAAGGACTCCTATTGACTCTGAAACTAGTCGAGCGATCCCGAGAATGCGCATGAGTAAACCGTTGAATCTTTAAATAATTATGAATTCGTCTCACGCAAGTTATTATAAAAAAAGTACTTACATGGTATTATTGGATGAATAACGGAACAACGATCGAAAAAAAAAACGGTAGCAGCTTTGAGTCGGTTAGCGCGCGTTGTGTCAAACCACATGTGTACAGTCACCGCCAAAAGTATTGAATAATAATAAATACTTGAGTCGTTGCTTCCGTTTTAAGAATACCTGTGGTATTCGTATAAATAATTTCATGAGTATTCCAATACTAGAAAAAATACAGATAAAACAGAATTTATCTGCTCTCATTATTCTAGATGTTCCATTTGTATAAGTACATGTACTTCTGTCGGCGACTGTACTGACGTGTCCGACCGACACGTTCGTCGGATGTGCGTTAAGTACTACTTTTGAACTGATATTACATACACATTGTTGGTACACTTCGTGCGCGGTCGTGTGCACTCGTGCGGCGTCGTGTCGCCGCTAGTGGCGCCCTGAGGCTTTACCTCGGAAATTCGTAATTTTTTTTAATTTAATACAATATTCAGAATTTTTACATTTTCGCTTAAATTATTAAGTATACAACTTAAAATTATTTGAGTTCAAAACTTTACTAACTCTACCAAAACGGTATTCAGTTAGAATAATTTATGTATCAAAAAATGTCAGACTTGTTACAAGTACTTAGAGCCTAATAATTTACACAGTTCCAACATTATGAACTAGGCGTTGTTCACAGTCCCCTCCGCGGCGCGAGCAGTGCGGGCGGCTCACTAACACACACACACAAACACGTGACGTCACGCTAGTGTTGTGCGCGCGCGTCGCTAGTGAGGCGCCGCGCCGCTCGCCGCGCTCAGTCGCGCAGCAGTCCCCGCGCTTTGGCCGTCAGCTTCCGCACGCGGCCGCGCGACGATATGGACACGCCCCCCGCCGGCCCCGCCCCCTCCCCGCCCTCGGCCCCGCCCTCCGTCGTGGCCGAGCTGCCGGACGCCACGCCTGCGAGGAACAAGCCGCAGTACAAACAACCGTGCCATTAGTATAATCGCGGCTCTATCCAATCGTGAAACAGTCCAACTTGCTAGGAGCATAGGGCCTCAAACTTATTTGGGGTGAAATGTACATGTCACTGAAAATTTCAGGTGAGACAATGAAATCTATTTGGGTTTAAGGATTGTAAAGGCTCACCCACGCTTAGGCTATACCTAATGGGCAAGAGACCTTACAAACATTCCCCACCTTTAAAAACTACCATTAGATATTTTTCGAGTCCATATAGTTCACGTCGGGGTCACCACAGTAGGCCCTGTGCCGCTGTCTGCATAACACACGTAATAGCGCGCAATAACATTTTGTAATCGGTAAATATCGTGCCGTGAGTGCGAATAAACTCTTAGTAATATATAACATGTGTATACTTACGTATCACAGAACCTACTCCACAATATCTAACTCAGGCTTTTGATACTGTCGCTTCCAATAAATATGTACTAAGAGAATGAAAATATTACCAAAATAGTATGGTAGTATTGTTTCAAGTAGTAATAAATGTAGATAGGACAAAAATCTAGCGAAATTAAATTAATGAGCCCGGCCATACTTGAAGGAACCAGTATTAATGGCATGCCACAAGGCAGTACCTTAGGTCCAATACATTCGATAAATAGACTCGTCGTTTAGAAGTTCCTTTGCGGGAGTCACGGTAAGTGTGGTGGTGGCGGTATAAGGGGATGGTCTACCTTATGCAGGGTACTGACCGTTGCCGGAGACGTCGTGCTGCGCATGCGCGTGCCCGTTGAAGTAGTTGTGGTCGCTCGTGTGCGACGCGCTCGCACTGCCCTCGGCACTGGCGCTCTGCGAGAGAAGGTCATACAAATAAGTTAAAAATGTTTTAACACTGGCTCCCTGACTACGAGTGTGGTAGCAGGTGAGTGAGTAATGTGTCACGTGTGTGTGTTTGAGTATTGTGGTGTGTGTGTGTGTGGGAGTGTTGTGGTGTGTGTATGTGTAGGAGTATTGTGGTGTGTGTGTGTGTGTGGGAGTGTTGTGGTGTGTGTGTGTGTGAGTATTGTGGTGTGTGTGTGTGTGTGTATTGTGGTGTGTGTGTGGGAGTATCGCGGCGTGGCACCTGCTGCGCGTGGTGGCGGCGGCGGCGCGCGACGTGCGCGTGGTGCGTGCGCGCGTGGTGGTGGTGCTGCAGGCGCTTGCTGATGGCGGCCACGGAGTCCTCCTCGCTGTCCTCGTTGTAGGCGCGGCGGCGGCGCGAGCGCAGCGCCCGCGCGCGGTAGCGCTGCAGCGGCGTGTCGTCGTCGGAGGACACGCGCGGCCGGTACGAGCGGTCCGACGAGTAGCGCCCGCGCGAGCCCGCCGACACGCCCGACGCCGCCGACCCGCCGCTGCTGCTCGACGACGACGACCACGCCGTCGTCAGCCGCTCGCGGGTACTAAACGGCGACACGAGGTTACAACACAATCAAACAAATCAGCGAGCCCAGTGCCACAGCCTACTAACACCTCGACTATTGTGTTAGCTATCTCAGCGGACTAACATGAATTTCGGCTGGTTATCCTGTCAAACTAGTAAACTGTAATTGTTGGTGCTTAAATGCTCAAGATGTGAGCACAGAGCATTGCGATGACAAATAAAAAAAAATATATGTAGTATATGACGCGCCTCATAATTATATGTATTGTAATGTGCCCCTTACACTGGGCTCATTATACGATCATTAGTCAATGCATAAACATCTTTCATTTATAACAAACATAATTCAATCAACCACCTTTTTTTCAAATATTTTACTTAGATCTATAGTTAAAAAAAATCAGATTAAAAAAATGGGTATTACTAATTTCTGTGATTCATTAAATAAGGTATAAGTGTACTCACCGCTTAACAGGTCGATGTCTAACCCTTGTGCTGGTCCCCGCACTGCTGCTAGCGGTCCCACTGTTACTGCTATCCTTACTCCTCCTCCTCCGCTTCCGCAGCAACCTCGCAGGGCTGTCGTACGTGAGCTCGACCTCGTCGTCCCTCAACTCTTCTTCTACTACGCGGATGTTGGAGGAGCCGGATCCGGAGTCAGATCCAGACCCGGATCCGGAACCGGCCCAGGAAGAGCCTGGTTCGGCTGAGCCGTTCGGCACAGGCTCGTAACATTCTGGTTAACAAATATTGGAAATAAAACTTTTTTTCTAATCTGCCAATGTCAATTTATATTTGTGTCAATATTAATTCCAAGCAGATTAAATGTGGAAGCTGTTTCTATCGGGTATATTATTAAATTTTATGTGTGCTTAAAGGGCTTTTATAAGATCGAAATTCAATCATTTTGGTTTTTTTACAGTTTATTTCTAAATTATGATCTTGTAACCATAGTGTCACAACATTTAGGATGTTTTGTAAAAGGGCATCAGGCTCACTAGGTTTCGCACATTTTACAAGTATTGAGATGTCGTCAGAAGATTAGAAATAAATAAACACGTATTTCCACAATTTTAAAATTAACCTCCAAAGAGAGTGAAATAGGGGTTATAGAATATACGTCACCTTCAGGCGGTGCCCTGCTGGTGGAGGGCACGGGCTCCGCACTCGCGCTGCTGCTCTTGCTCTTCTTGCCGACACCCTTGCCTGCGACACACACCATCATTACTCTGATTAACCGGTACCAGGTAGTCTCAATGCTGTTTACATAAAACCTATATTTATAAACCTATAACCTACCTTCATTTTTTACGAATTAATATTTGTAACATTTCTAATTATCAAAAATAAAAGCTTTCTAAATGTCAAAAATACATGCGAGTATTTACAAGTTTTGAAAGAAAATAGTTCGGTTCATAGTTTTAAATCTTTGTTAACGCGACATCAAAAACGTTTTAGTGGCTTCGTTTATCTTTACATTTCGCTAAAACTGTTAGTGCAACAAGGGCCCTAAGAAAAATCGGTATCAGTCTTACACTGCTGAAGCTCAGACATAGTACGCGTCCAAGGATATGTCCCTAACGAACACCTTAAGAAACGTGTTTCAGATAGTATGAAATATCAGAAAGTGGCCAGTATGGTTGTGAATATATTAATTCAATATTAATCGTCCCATGTAAGAATAATTTACTTGCATGTAGGTATATAATTTTACACATTTTTATTTGATTGACAATATCAAACGCTTTTGTGAAGTAATTTCCAGTAAACTAAGACATTTCCTAGCAGGCTGCATGCTGGCTGAATATTTTTGTCATGCTAGACCTGGAAAAAGTCCAAGGCAATGATTTCTTGAGACGACTTAAGTTTTTCTTATTACCTTTTCGATGCACGTGCAGCGGTGCATCACTGTCGGAGGAGTCCGGTGCATACGTAACGCGCGTGGTGTTCGCGTGCACGCGGCGGGAGGTGGCCGCCAGCGTCTCCGAGTCCGAGCTGCCGGACTCTGCTGCTGCTGACCCATTCACCAGCGCTAGTGCTGCGCCACACATTCAATTTTATATGTTATCTACGTGTTAGTCTTATAGAAATCGGTCCAGCCGTTTCGGAGATTTAAGTTGTCAATTTGATAACAATGTTGAAAAATTAGAAAATATTGATTTTTTTTACTAATTTTAAACTGGATTGTCTTGACAATTTGATATGTCTAGGGTCATGAAAAAAGTGACAGTTGACAAATTGTCGTGATTTTTTTGACATGTCATTCACAACATATTTGTGAGGTCTATGGCTAATGGCCTAACTTAGACAAGTATATAAGGTCTGACCTCTGTTCTCCCGGGCGGCGCGGCGGGTGCGGCGCGGGGGGCGCGCGGCGCGGGCGGGGGCGCGGGCGCGGGGGCGCGACGACACGTAGCGCGCCCACAGCGCCTCGAACAGCGCCGACAGCCGGACCGTCATCGAGTAGATCTGCGCGAGCACGCGGGTTAGTGCTGTGTGTGTCACGCGGGTGGTCACGGTACACAGCGCGTCACTCACCCGGCTGCGCTTGTTGGTGTTGTAGAGGCGGCTGTTGGCGAACACGCGGCGCACGTCGGCGGCGAAGTGCTCGGCGCGCGAGTACTGGCCGGCCGCCAGCTGCGCGCGCACCGTGCCCAGGTCCATGGGCGCGGCCACCACGGCGGCGTAGTCGGGCGCCTGCTGCGCCGACACCGGCTGGCGGAAGGGCTCGGCGTCGGCCGACGCCCACAGCTCGCTCAGCAGCGCCGAGCACGCCGCGCGCCAGGCCGGCGGCGCCTCGTCCTCGCTGCGGTACGCCGCCGCCAGCTCGCGGTACGCGCTCAGCACGTCCACGTCCCGCCAGCGCGCGATCAGCTGCAGCAGCAGCTCCGACACCAGGCGCGCCTGGCGCACGATGGGCGCGTGCGCCTCGTTGAACAGCTCGGCGTTGCTGGCCAGGTAGCGCGCGTCGAACATGGCGGCGGCGGCGCGCCGGTACCACTGCGACGCGAAGCGCGCGCGCATGCTGGCCAGGTCCACCGGGTAGGCCACGCAGCGCGCGTACTGCGGGTAGCGGGCCAGGTCCACGGGCGCCAGGAAGGGCTCGGCCGCCGCCAGCGACATGACGGCGCCCACGTGCGCCGCCAGCGCCCGGCACGCGGCGGAGCGCGAGCCGCGCGGCCACTCGTGCGGCGCCGCGCGGTACAGCACGGCCTCCAGCTCCGCCGCCAGCACGGGCACGGCGCCGCCCGGCTGCGGCGGCAGGCGCGCCGGGTCCAGCGGCTCCAGGTCCCACGGCGACAGGCGCTCCACCTCACCGTTGTCCCAGCGCACGCGCAGCGCCAGGAACTGCTGCGCGGCGGCCGCGGCCCAGGCTTCGGCCTCGGCCCCGGCCAGGCCGAGCGCCGGCGCGGGCGCGGGCGGGGCGCTGCACTCCAGCACGGCGCCCGTCCACCAGCAGTCGTCGATCATGCAGCGGAAGCGGTCGCCGGGCCCCCAGCTGCGCGCGGCGGCGGCCTCGTACTGCTGCTGCAGCACCAGGAAGTCGATGACGTCGGCCATGTCGTGGTAGCGCACGGTGAGCGAGCGCGGCGCCGCCAGCGCGCACGCCAGGCGCAGGCACGCCACGCGCGGCGGCTTGATCACGTACTTGATGCCCACCACCTTCACCTGCTCGCACTCCTGCAGGGGACAAACATCACACTCAAAAACATTTTCATAAAAATAGACTGTATATTACTCAAGCATTCGACGTCCTTCACCACGTCCACTTGAACATCTAGTACTGCATTATACAGGGGTCCCGCAGGGCGTACTACTCAGACCAGTGCTACTCACGTAAACGTGTGTCCGCTCCCAGGGCTTGTCGCGCGGGTTCACCTTGTACACATCCTTCTCCGCCACTGCCTCGAAGTATTTCTGATGACCCTGTAGAAATACAAATACTATTAAATACAGAGTAACAATACTTTTTTCAAGTCAACAGTTCTGAAACAATATTTTTTCCTATTTTCAACCATACCTACATTCCAAATAAAATCGATTTTACAACTGCGTTATTAAAATTAATAAATTGCAGCATACTAAGGATGGATTTGAGAAACTGACTGTGCATAGATGCTTATCAATGTTATTTATCCATATCAATATGGTTAAGAGACAAAATACTAATGATACTCACAAGTCTGAAGTAGAGACACTGGTCACCCATCTGCGGCTGGTAGGGCGCCTTGCGCGGCGAGACGGCGGTGATCCAGTCGCCGGGACGGTACACATCCGGCAGCTCGTCCGGCGGCGCTGGCCCCGGCGAGGCGGCCGAGGCCGGCGAGCCCGGCGCGGACCCGGGCTCGGCCCCGTCCGGCGGTGACGGGGCCCGCGACGCGCGCTTCGCTGTCACCGTACTGGGGCTGTAACTGAGACCAGTTAGTTGCTCAGGCATCCAACAGACGCAACATTCAGACTGGACGAGAACTTGGCACTGCATGCTAAAAATTCGGTCGAAATGAACATTCACAATATGATGGGAGTCGAAAGTTCAGTCATTTTTGGCTCCATCATCAGATCACCTTGAAAGTAACAGTTTGATTATGGATCCAGAAGTCCGAATACTGCGACGAAGATGAACTGTCCCGACATACATAATGATATCGTAAGTGGTAGTGTGTGGTACGCACCGGTTGGTGGGCAGCGGGCGGCGGCGAGCGCGCGCCGGCGGCGCCAGTGCTGCACCCGCCTCCCAGTCCGAGTACTGTGACGACGATGATGAGCTGCAGGATATAAATGTATATTATACCATCGGCATGTACACTGTCCTCAAGTGCAGTAACACCTCAATGTATTCGCTATCTCTATACTTTTCGCGGGCATCACAACTAATATCAATTTCTCCTAGTTATTCAGTCATACTGGTAATCTGTTATTGTGAGTAAATTAGTATCTCACATTCTGGAGGCTTGGGAGGGTTTGCAGGATGCCGTCGGTATCTTCATTTTTATGACCTTTCCAAGGCTTTTGATTGAGTTGATCATACACACACAGTACTTATTGTTAAATTAAAATACTACGGACTACGAGGACGATCTCTGGACCTAATACTGTATTTTTTGACAACTCCAAGTCTTCGCAGAGTAGGCGTAGGCGGCGCTAGGTCATCAGTGTCTTTAGTAAAAGTGGGCGTACCGCAGGGTTCAATCTTCGGCCCCTTTCTATTTTTAGCTTACATAATTATATGACCTATTTTATCTTGTTATTTTTCTAGAGTTATTGACGCATAATTTATTTTAATTGATATACAGTGTGTAACAAAAACCCTGTCCGATCCCTGAGAGTATTATTCGGTATCGTACTGCTAACACATATACGTAGCCATTAAATGGATTGGAGATTATTATTTTTCCCCAGTGAAAATAATCAAATAAAAATAAAAACTGATCCAAGGCAACAGCAACACTGACCGCTCCTCAAAGTTCACGTACCTACTACCTACAGTTTTAGGTCAAAGAAGCCGCCTGTGCGAGACGGTGCATGAACTTGCTTTGTCGCATGCCGCCAAACAAACTTACCTATAACGAAATAAACCTAGGCTACCGTATACCTTTACCTACGCGTACGGCGGCGTAGGTATCAGCTGATATTGGTTTGTGTATATTAGGCGTAGTGATCCGGATTTTATAATTGACTCTCTTTATAAAGAAACAAATAATTGAATTAATTGTAGCCCTGAAAAGGGCTTTTTTATAAAAGCGATTTGCTTTTGGCAATTTACCTACCAACTGACTGCAGATATTATTATTCATCAAAACATTCACTTATTGTTGCTGCACATTTCGGCGATCGTGTTCCACATGTCCACCACAACACTAATGCACATTCGTCACCTTTTTACTAAATTTGCACGTACTTTTAACAGCGCACTTGTGTCCGATTTAAGACTTCGATTTCCGAATCACACACCTTTTTTTTAATACGACTCCGACGGAACTGTCACACCTGGCGCACCTCATAATTTCTTATTATGATCTTATATCACAATATTAAAATATTCGTGATTGGAATACGATATTGTTTGCGAAACACGTCCGATCGAAAGCTATCTCCACGAAAGACTAATAGTCGGTAGGTATAGGTAACCTGGCGGCGGCGGGCCGGCGCGGCGGCGGTATCATCAAAGAGTCGGCGGCTAGTTGAAAGAGTGCCTACAGCTCGGCGGTGCCTTTTGTCGGCTTTTGTAATAAAAATAAAACGCATTTTGCCATTGGGTGGTGTTGTCAGCTTACGAAAATTTCCCATATTCAGTGTTAAATCTCGCAATGATTATAAAAATAAAAAAAACAATAACTTTTGGATTTAACGAGTTACAATTTTATAACATTTTTTTTTTATACGTATGTTGTACCACGGATACGCCTTTATTGGATCGGACAGGGTTTTTGTTACATACTGTATACAGAGGAAGGGGTCGACCTAAAGAATTTGATGTATTTTGTGAAAGACGATATGGGTGGATAGGTTATTTGTGTGATGACGTTAGATACTGTGTACTGTGGAAGAAATGGGCCGCAGGATGATGTTAAACGCTGACGACATATTCGCTGCATGTTTATAGTGGATTTTAAAAGTGGTATGCTTTGTTTTTTGAAAATTACGAGGAAGTCTTACAAAAAAAAAATAGTGTAGGTTTTAGTGTGTGACACCCACCTGTCGCTCTTGGTCCCCGCGCGCGAGCTAAGAGAAAGTGTATGGTTAGCGCTGGGTACACAGGGTATGTATGTATGTTTGATGTCTGTACGGCGGTACCTGGTGTCGGAGTCGGAGAGGTCGGAGAGGTCGAGGCTGGAGGGCGCGCGGTGCGGCGGCGCGCGCACCCACTCGTCCTCGTCGCTGGCGGGCGCGGGCGGCGACGCGGGCTCGGGCGGCTCGGGCGCGGGCCGCGCGCGGGGCCGGCGCCCGGCCCTGCGCCGCGGCCCCGCCGGGCCCTCGCCCGCCGTGCTGATCATGAGCGGGCGGCGCCGCATCTCGCGCCGGTACCACGCCTGCTCCAGCGCGTTGAGCTCGGCCGCAGTGCGCAGCGCGCGCGCCGCCGCCGCCGCCGCCGGCGCCGCCACCACGCGGCGCGAGCGCTGCGGCGCCAGCAGCGGGTCGCCGCGCTGCCAGCTGCCGGCCGTGTAGCGCACGCCCTCGCCGCGCCACACGCCGCGCGCGCCCGCGCCCCCCGCGCCCCCGCCCGCGCCCCCCGGCGCCGCCAGCGCCTCGATGAGCGAGTCGATGCGCGAGCGCGGCGCGTCGGCGGCGGGGATGAGCTGCGACAGCGCCAGGTTCTCGCGGCCCGGCACCAGGCGCTGGAACTGCGGCGGGTGCGGAGCGCCCTCCACGTCCACGAGGAAGGGCGGCGGCAGCAGGTGCGGCGGCGTGTCCGTCTGCTCGTCGTGGGCCCCGCCCAGCGCGTCCACCACCACCGGCCGGTAGTCCGTGTGGAAGAACAGCTCGGTGGGCAGCTGCGAGAACAGGCGGTGGCCGCGGCCCAGGCCCAGCAGCAGCAGGTGGCCGTGCGAGTCGGTGGCGGCCACGCTGGCGGCGCCGCCCCACTTGGCGTCGAAGATGGCGCCGTCGCCGTGGCCCTCGATGCGGTTGTGGAAGCGGGCCAGCGGCTCGGGCGCGCGCGCGTCCCACACCAGCAGCTGGCCGTCGTGTCCGGCCGACAGGAACACGGCGGGCAGGAAGGGGTGAGCCTCCAGCACGTAGGCCTCGTCGCGGTGTCCGCGCAGCGTGCGCACGGCGGCGCCCGAGCGCGCGCACCACACGCGCACCGTGCAGTCCGACACGGCCGTCAGCACGAAGGCGTCGCTGCGGTCCCAGCACACCATGGTCATCTTCAGACGCTTGGCGTCGCCGGGCGCGGGCTCCGGCCGCAGCAGCTGGTGGCGCCACTGCGTCGCGTGCAGCGTCCACAGCGCCGCGCTGCCGTCCTTGCTGCCCGACACGAAGCGCAGGCCGCGGTGCGCCCACGCGATGCTGTCCACGGCGTCGTCGTGCGCTGGCGTCTCCAGCACGCGCTTGGGCCCGCCCGGCTCGTGCTCCACCGTGTAGATGCGCACGTGGTGGTCAGCGCTGCCGGCGGCCAGGAAGGCGCCGCCGGCGGACCAGGCGGCGCAGATCATGTGGCACACGCCGGGGCGCATGCGCTCCACGTACTGCACGGGCTGCGACAGGAAGTGGCCGTCGGGCGAGCACGTCCAGAAGGCCACGGAGCAGTCGGTGGAGGTGGAGGCCAGCCAGCGCACGTCGGCGCGCGCGGGCGGCGCCCAGTGCACGGACGTGATGGTGCCGGCGTGCGCCGCCAGCACGGCGCGCGGCTCCGCGTCCGCCAGCGCCCACACGCGCACCAGCCGGTCCACGGAGCCCGCCGCCAGCAGCGCGCCGTCCGCCGACACGCACACGTCCGTCACCTCCGCGCCCACGCCGCGCAGCGTGCCCACGAGGCGCGCGTCCACGGCGCTCCAGATCTTGATGAGCATGTCGTCGGCGCCCGTCATGACGTAGCGGCCCGTGCAGTCCAGCACCACGCAGTACACGGCGGACAGGTGGCCCAGCGTGCGGCGCTGCAGCTGCAGGCCGCCCAGCAGGCGCGGCGGCAGCATGGCCTGGCCGCCGCGCCCGCCCGCCGCCGCCGCCGCGCCCGCGCCCAGCTCGCGCGCCACCAGCCGCCGCACTGCGCGCACACGCTCACGTCATCACCCGCCGCTACACCCCCACACCCGCCACACTCCTCACTCCACCCGCAGAGCGCTACTCACCGAGCGTGTGGTCCTGCTTGAACGACGCGTACTTGGGCTTGGGCCGCACCAGCGACTCGCTGAGCAGCGACAGGCGCGCGGCGAGCTCGCCCCCCGCGCCCCCGTCCTCCGCCCTGTCCTCGCCCGCGCCCCCCGCCTCGCCCGCGGCGGTGAGCGCGGCGGGCGACTTGCGCGCGATACACAGAGCTCGCTCACACACAGATACAAGCCGCCGCCATGATATGTCTGCGTGTTGTGAGGCCTACACACACAAACATATGACTGACTTAGTAACAATATCTAGGTGGTGATTCAACAGTGACAGTTATACAGTTGACGCAACTATAATGCAACATAAGAGCTATAGACATTGGTCACCAAGTTTTAATCTTAAGCTTTTCCCTGTATTTGACACTAGGCCATATCCAAATAATAATGATATCAATCCAAAATATGTGTATTAGAGTATGTAAAAACATATATCCCCATTTTTTTGGGCTTGTACCATTAGAATTTAGTACATGCTAGGTTTTACCAGTGACGGTTGGTAAACGTTGGTTTTGGAAATAAAACAATGCATACTTTTTAATCATTTATTTCAATTAATTCATTAATGTTTGATGTAAATTGTTGCTACCAGTGCGATGCCCGGACTGGTCCGCTACTTCTATATTTCCGTTGCACAGTTTAAAAGATAGAGTACAGACGGCGGGAATGAATTTGTTTTACAATATGTAAAAATTGAGACATCCTCCGTGATCGAGTGGCATACACACCGGTTTTCAAGGTGTTGCCAGCTCTGAGGTCCCGGGTTCGATCCCCGGACAGGTCAATGTAGAAAAAAAAAACGCTTTTCTACATGGTCTCGGGTCTGGGTGTTTGTGGTACCTCATTTGTTTCTGATTCCATAACACAAGTGCTTTAGCTACTTACATTGGATTCGGAGCAATGTATGTGATGTTGTCCACATTTATTTATTATTCATTTACTCTTGCACAAATACGGAAAAAATCAATAAAATTAATTGCATTCAGAAGGTTACGTAACATGTACCAATGTAGAGCACTTACTTTCTTTATAATTATTGATTGTATTAGAAGGAGGCGAGTCGTAAATCAATAACTGAACGGTCGGTACAAGGTGACAGAATAATAGATGAGGTTCGTAATGTTATGATGTAACTGTGACTTATAGTAACAGGAGGGCTCGTGGCTTAAGTGTAAGCCGTATGGTTTGACCGATTATAAAGGTTAAGCCGCGCTTGCTGCTGTTGATTCGGGGATGGGTGACCATTTGTATTGTAAACATACTGAGACCCCTCAGTGCCTCGAAAAGCACTAAGACTGGAAGCCGACCACAACAGTTCGGGAAAAGTTTGACGACCTCCGTGGTCGAGTGGCGTACACACCGGTTTTCAAGGTGTCGTCAGCTCTGAGGTCCCGGGTTCGATCCCCGGACGGGTCAATATAGATAAATACTTTTCTACATATTGCCTCGGGTCTGGGTGTTTGTGGTACCTTCGTTATCTCTGGATTCCATAACACAAGTGCTTTAGCTTTGGATTCCGAGAAATGTATGGGATATTGTCCACATTTATAAAAAAAAAAAAGACTACATAGATAATAATGACTTACAGTAACATTGTAAACCTACTTACTATACACTGTAATAATGGACTATAATTATCCCACGGCTGGGCACAGACTACCTCTTAAAGAAAGAAGATTTTTTTAATTTACATTTCAAGCACACAAATTAATAATACTATAGGAAGATAATATTATTTTTTAATAATATAAGTGAGATCAATGTCAGTTTTTCAAACAAAGTAAACTTGGTAATTTATTGGGCAGCACATTTTGTGTTTTTCGTCGGATGTTTTCGTCACATTTCATGAGTAAAACATTCTCGTATTGTGACTAATAAACATATTATATTATATTCGCATAATATGTTATTTGAAATATAACTACTTAAACGGATTCTATCGCGGTTTATTTTAATTTAAGTTACCGACGTTTCGACGCCTTTGCAGGTATGACCGTGACCATCACACCTGCAAAGGCGTCGAAACGTCGGGAAATAAAATCAAAATAAACCGCGATAGAATCCGTTTAAGCATATTTATATACCTAATCCGAGCGTTTGTGTAGTTTTATTTCAATGTCTAACATTCGCGTAAACCTCAGAAAACAAGTATAATGATTACATATTAATTATTCTTATTATAGTTGTTGTCAGAAAATACACTTGCTCAGTTATAAACAACAAAAATATGCGTCATAAAGTAATTTAATGAAGCAATTATTTTTATGTTCTTGAATGTGATGGAAAAAATAAAATTACCAAACAAGTCTGAAGAAACGAACGATACGAAATATGGCGCCTCTCGATAGTCGATTGACGTCACGCAGTGTCCGTACTAACTCGGATAACGTAGAGATAGCACGAACCAATCACCGCACAGCGCTCCTGCATTCGTCGGTTAGAACGAGACGGCGCATGGCAGGTACGCGGCCCAGCCCGTGACGAAAAGAGACGGAAATACTTCTAATTACGACACTGCTCCTTCCCAATAGTGCATGATATAACAATTTTTTCGCAAATTATCAAAAAACATTAATTTTATCACATAAACACTACAAAAACATTTTATACGATATTCCACGGTATTTTCACGATCAATTTCGTGTATAATACAATTTAAGATTTTTTGTCGTTTTTCCACAATTTATTAATTTCTCGTCGCAAAACTCGCAGTAAAACGTAAATAAACAAGAGTTTCCAATACAAAATGCCGATAAACTTACCAATTCATCGTAAGACTGGGCGTGTTCGTTGCCCTCCCAGTCGAGTCGTCGGGGCAGCACCTGCAACCGCACCGAACATTACAACAACTTTTCAGCGAAGTTTCAGCGAGTTTGACAGCCGCAGCCACGTGCGTCCGCGACCAAAACAACAATATAAGCTCAAACCCGGCACTAGGAAAAGCTCAGACCTACCTCTATAGTCTCGAGCTCTTTTAGCAGAGTCTGGAACAGAAACGGCCACAATTATCACATTTGACTACATACAATAATATAACGACGGTATTCTGAGCCAAATTACCTTTGCAGTTTCTTTCAGAGGACCGCCCGACAGAAATTTCGCTATCAGAAAGTAGAGCTCTGAAATCGGGGAAGCTAACATTACACGACCTCGCACAATAGACACTCACATAATCGAGCGTTATTTTACAAGCACCACGCTTACCGGGAATGACCCTGAGCTCTTCGTTCGACTCCTCCATAACCCTAGATTTATTTCCAAGGGTTAAAACTTAACTTCACATTACATTTACTGTAAAAATCTTGCAAACATTTCACTTTACATTGTTGACGAACAGATAATGCAACCTTCTGTAATAATAGCAAAATGGCGTTTTATCTGTCAGTCAAACAGTTTACCGTGTGTCCGTATCGGTAAAACGGTTCACACAATGTTTTCAAACACGCGGTCTAGATGTCACTACTAATGAACTCAAAAGTTTATGCTTGTCTTTAAAAATATGTATTCCATTGTGTGTGAATGAATACCAAACAAAAAAAAACTTTTTTCAGCTCTCAATAATTTTTTGGGTATAATCCTAAAGACACATGACCTGATTTCGAGTCCTTGACCCCAGGTTCGCCAGGACTGACCTCATAATTTGGTGTTAATTTTCTCCTGGCAACTTCAGTGTCAAACGTCAATGTGTGCAGATTGCGAGTATTGTTGAAAAATCGTAGTAAAATGTTTAAAATCGTAATAAAATACGATGGGGTTTGGTGTTGATCGGTGTTTTCTGTGTGAAACATTAAGTGATAACAGTAGTTATAGTGTAGACGCTGAGTGGAAAAGGACATTAGTGCAGTGAAACCGGGGCGGTGTCGAGATCTCGCGGGTGCTGCAATTCTGAATAGCGGGAGCATTCCCGCGGGCGCCAGCGGAGGGCTCGCCCGAGCATGACACTGCAACAGACTTGTTCGCGGCGCACCACACATACATGTACGTGACAAGGGTCCTGTTGATTTAGGTCACTGATGTTCAATTAGCCGTGTTATGATCAATATGTATCGATTGTGTGCTAAATATAAGCGCATCCTGGTGTGCGGAGCACTGGAGCGCGTGATTAGTGGCCGGTCTCAGTGATGCTCAACCATTGGAATATTCCAGAGAGGAGCTATCACTTAAAAATACCACTATCCAAACCTTGCAGATAGCTAGACTGATAACAGTGCCTACTATGTTATTTTTGAAAACAAATAAGTTATAGAAAAGTATAATAGATAAAAATATTAACTATCCTTCAATACTTCATAGTAGTTGGACTAACATTAAGAAATACAAGTTTGAAAACCAAGTAAGTGGATACTAGATATAAATTAGTTCTTTATCTCCACAGAAGTAGTTTTGTGTTTATAACATTGACAGTGTTACCTCATATTTGTAGTTATAATGTCTCGTCAAGATAACCTATAACACACTATTATTTAATAATTTACTGTAAGTATACTGAAAAAATTACTTTGACCCTATAATTGCGCACAGCAATTTCTTCCAGGGTACTATTATTAAATTAATTTCATTAAGACACTAAGTTACATTTTATGTAAAACTATTTATTTATATCTGTTAACACAAAATGAAAAGTCCTACAGTCTATTATAATTATCTAATTTATAAAAATTTCAATATGTTCTTAATATTCTTCGCACCTACTCTTTAAAAGTGTGTGCATAACCACTGTTGCAATAAAATTAAATTAATAACTTGATGGCATTTATTTTCATTGCAAATATTGCAATATTCAAAAAATATAACCAATCTTTCTGGAGCTCCTGGCCTTTTCACTATATACATTCAGAATGTAAATAAAGAAGCGAAATACTAGCTAAGTGCGAGTCTGACCACCTACCAAGGGTTCCATACAAAGACTATTTTTTTTAGTTAATTACGAATTTTTTTTTTCAGTTTTGAGTTCTTTTTCTGCACTTGTAGTGTAAGACCATATTACTTGCCAAATTTCATCTTATTAGTCAGCCAATTACAGTACTCTGTACATTTTTATTTCCTTGTGAGGGTCAAAATTTCATGTTTTATCTGCAGTTAATGCAGTGGACTGCAACATTACTACTATAAGCTTTGTTAGCCTTTTGTATTATAAATATGTTGTAGTTGTTTATTATCCCTTAATAAATAAAAATTAAATATGCGTTTCTGAGGTATAGACAGAACAAGCCTTTAAAGTTTGATGAATTTTCAGCTTCAATGGTCTGACCTAAATATGATTTTAATTTCAACTCCATACCTCCCTGTGTTCCCGAGGTAAAGGGTTTCGACAGACAGACATATAGATAGATTAATAAGAATTTAGTATTTTCGTTTCTAGGTCGGTTACCCAAACCAAATATAGCTGGCTTGAATTTTATTCTCGCGTCTATATTTTTTAATTAAGATATTCCTTTAATTTGCCTAGTGTAAAAGAGTAACTTATTTAAAATGATAAGGATTAATACCCTATTTGTGTAAATAGCTAAAAAAATAGGCAATAATAGAGCGCTAATTGAAAAATACCGTTTTCAATCGCCCATTTTATAAAGAATTAAAATTGATATTTTTCTGTATAAGATACATTCCACCATACGGCTTATTTTTTGTGACATCTAAAACAATATTTTAGCCAAATTATACAAACACTTGTAATTTTTTTTAACTATAACCTACATCCAGAATCACTTTATTCATTGGTGTAAACAGCATGAAAATCAGTGCAGTAGCTTTTGAGCTTATTACGAACCGACAGACAAACAGACGTGGCGGGGGACAAACAGACTTTATTTTATAGTATGTAAGGATATCCTTAGCATTGGACTGGCATTAATGTTGTGAGGAGTTAAGTAATAATATACATGGAGTCTTATTTATGTATATTTTATTGGTCAGAAAACACCAGAATGTCTGGCGCGGCGGCGAGCGGTAGCGCGGCGGGCGGCGCGGTCGGGGCCGCGGTCGGGGGCGCGGGCGGGGGCGCGGGCGGGGGCGCGGCTGGGGGCGCAGGCGGGGGCGCGGGCGTGGGCGCGCTGGGCGGGCTCGGCGGGTCGCTGGAGGACAAGGACTGCGACCTGCTGTGCCCCGTGTGCTTCGAGCTCATCGACGAGGCGTACGTGACGCGCTGCGGCCACTCGTTCTGCTACGCCTGCATCAGCAAGGCCGTGGAGCTGCACCGCCGCTGCCCCAAGTGCGGCGCGGCGCTGGCCTCGCGCGACCACATCTTCCCCAACTTCCTGCTCAACGAGCTGGTGGCGCGGCGCCGCGTGCGGGCCCGGGCCGCGGCCCCGGCCCCGCGCGGGCCCAGCGTGCGCGCGCTGGTGGCGGCCGAGGCCCGCCGCCTGCCGCTGGCCGACGTGGACGCCATGCTGGAGCTGCTGACGCGCCGCAAGCGCCTGCTGGAGGCCGAGTGCGCGGCGGCGCACCACCGCCTGCTGTACGAGTTCCTGGCGCAGCTGCACCGCCACCGCGCACAGCAGCTGCAGCAGCTGGCGCGCGAGGCCTCGCTCGTGCGCGCCGACATGGAGCACGTGGCCGGCGTGCTGCGGGACCTCAAGAGCGGGGCCGCCGGCCTCGCGCGCCTGCCGGAGCCCGAGCCGGGCGCGGACCGGCCCGAGTCCACCCCCGACCCCGCCGCCGGCGACGCTGTGCGCGCGCTGCGCCAGGAGCTGGCAGACCTCGCCGACAGCGTCGGGGACGCCGCCGCGCACACAGACGGTACTAACTACCCAATGTATACTCACTTCATACTTAGAGGACCCAATATCCGACCTTGTGGGACTCTTACACTACACACATACATAATCTTGAACCACATACCTTACCAATATGATTTAAAAGTGATGTAATGATTATCGTAGTAAATTGACCTGCGGGGCTAAGTGTAAGCCCTAGGTTCGACCAATAATAGAGATTAATCTGCGCTTACCGTTTGACAGTTGTTAAGTTTATAATTATGTTTGACAAACAGTCTTACTATGAAATATTGTATTACCCAGTAAAATGGGTTGTGGAGCTCAGATATGTAGTTACTACATTTAAAATACAGTATTGGTCTAACTTCCTTCTCCATATGGGAAGAGGCCCGTGCCCAGCAGTGGTAGAAGTAGTGGTACTTTGGTAAGTATGAAAGCCAACCCCAACATAATAGCTTGGGAAAAGGCTACGCAGAGAAGAGTAATCTGACCACTAACACCACAATGTTTGTACGTGAAGTACAATCTTTGTTAATGTGTATGTGTATGTGGTGTGTCAGGCGGCGTGGCGGGCGTGGCGGGCGCGGAGGAGGAGAGCTTCGCGGGGGGGGCGGCGGGCGCGGGCGACGCTCTGGCCGCGCGCTGGCGCCGCCTGCACGCGCACTTCGATGACTTCGTGCAGGTCTCGCCTCACACGCGACCAGCTCGCACCCACACCACACGCTCGTTGTGATACGCTGGTGTCAACGAAATATGTATCTTTTCGTGTAGAAAATAAAGCTATACTTTGAATAGCTCTTTAAAAATGTACAGCGTCGTGTCGTCTCGGTGTGAGCTAACCCATACTTGACTTGCCCTGTGTCTCCTAGATGGGGCGGAGGGCGTCACAGTGCACGCCACTCCGCTCCAAGTGTTCCCTATATTTTTTGTCTCATTAGCAAGAGGACAGTCTAATAAACGTTAATTGTGTTCTTGCGGTCATCATCTAAGATTTCGTCTAAAATGTTATTTAAACTTAAATAATTTGTTTTAAAGGTTACTACTATTAACAATGTTGACTGGCCTGTTGTCTAGCGGTTAGTGACTCTGAATGCTAAGTCGGAGGTCGTGGGTTCGATTCCCACTTCACTATTTATAAATAGCATATCAGTTGTCTGGTTGCCATAGTACAGGCTCTGCCTAGTTTGGGAAAAGATAGCCGTGTGGGAGATGTTAAAAAAAATGTGGGTAACTCCTTAATAGTATTCTTATTAAGCTCTCGTGCTAAGATAATTGCTTGTTACACGAGTGGATTCTTGTTGGTAACGCGGGAATCGAACGCAAATCACATGATCGCAATTACTGATTAAACTACTGCGCGCCGCTTAAATTATGATAATGTGCTAACCATACGCAATATGTTGGCAGTGTTACTTCGCTCACCGCGCGGACGAGCTGTACTTCCCGGGGTCGTCGTCGGCGACGCCCGCGCCCCCCGCCTTCACCCCCGCCGAGCCGTGCGCGCTGCCGCCCGCGCCCCCGCCCGCGCCCCACGCGCCCCCGCCCGCGCCCCCCGCCAGCGACGAGGGCCACGTGCCGCTGGGGCCCGCCGACAGCCGCCCGGCCTCACGCGGCGGGGACCAGCGCGCGCCGGACGAGGAGCCGGGGCCGGGACCGGGGCCGGCGCCGGACCCGGAGCCCGCCGGCAGCACGCGCAGCGCCAGCCGGCCGCGGGGGCTGGACGCCTTCCGCGAGGACCTGCTGGCCTTCACCCGCTACCGCGCGCTGCGGCCGCTCGCCACGCTCTCGTACTGCAGCGACGCCATCAACTACTCCACCATCGTGTCCACCATCGAGTTCGACAAGGACGAGGAGTTCTTCGCCATCGCGGGCGTGACGAAGCGCATCAAGGTGTTCGAGTACGAGAGCGTGGTGCGCGACTGCGTGGACGTGCACTACCCGTGCGCCGAGATGCAGTGCTCGCACAAGATCTCGTGCGTGTCGTGGAACGCGTACCACAAGAACGTGCTGGCGTCGTCGGACTACGAGGGCACGGTGAGCGTGTGGGACGCGGGCACGGGCCAGCGCTCGCGGGCCATGCACGAGCACGACAAGCGCTGCTGGTCCGTGCACTTCAACCGCGCCGACGTGCGCCTGCTGGCGTCGGGCTCGGACGACGCGCGCGTCAAGCTGTGGGCGCTGAACGCCGAGCGCTCGGTGGCCACGCTGGAGGCGCGCTTCAACGTGTGCTGCGTGCGCTTCAACCCGCGCTCCAGCTGCCACCTGGCCTTCGGCTCGGCCGACCACTGCGTGCACTACTACGACCTGCGGGCCCCGCGCCAGCCGCTGGCCGTGTTCCGCGACCACCGCAAGGCCGTGTCCTACGTCAAGTTCCTGGACGCTCGCACGCTGGTGTCGGCCAGCACGGACTCGGCGCTCAAGCTGTGGCGCGTGGAGTCGCCGCGCTGCGTGCGCTCCTTCACCGGCCACGCCAACGAGAAGAACTTCGTGGGGCTGGCCACGGACGGCCGCTACGTGGCCTGCGGCTCGGAGAACAACGCGCTGTACGTGTACTACAGCGGGCTGTCGCGGCCGCTGCTGGCGTACAGGTTCGACGCCGTGCGAGGCTTCCTGGAGCGCGAGCGTCGCGACGAGGAGCCCTCCGAGTTCGTGTCCGCCGTGTGCTGGCGTCGCGCGCACGACACGCACGTGCTGCTGGCCGCCAACTCCCAGGGCACCATCAAGGTGCTCGAGCTCGTCTGAATAAACCTCTGCTCTACTTGTACGCACTCTTTATTTATACATCCAACGATTAACTATTATACAACATGATGTGATCTGCTCCCGTACACCAGTGACATAAAGAAACAGTAACGATGACAGTACAGTGTCAACAACCCATCTGACCCGGCGAGAGCGTCGCTGTTGTTGAATATAGTGTTACAACTCTATAGAATTTTGGGTCAAAAAAATGCCCTCGTCCAAGTGAACAAGGTATAATCAAATCATAATTTCTGATAATTTTATTTATAAGCTATAAGTACAAAATGAATTTAGTAAAACAATATTAGTTCCAGATTTGGCCACTGGGTCAGATCAGTTTGCGGCACTATAATTTTATTGAACTGACAATATATTTTCGATAACTCAAATAACAACACTTGTCACATTCTATCGCTAGTAGACATCACTATTGTAGGAAGCCTGAAGCTCACGCTACTGAACACAATGGAATAGGATCACTGCACTAGCACCGACACTTATAGCTTAGCGTTAGGGTTGAACAGTTTGCGCGAGCGTGTCGGTCGCTCGTCGGACGCGTCGGCGCGCTCCGGACGCGCGTCGGACGTGTCGGACGTGTAGGACACGGCGGAACGACGCTGGCGAGCTGCGAACCTCCGAGTGACGTCCGAGTACCGCAGCGAGCGACGCGGCGCCACTGACAACTTATCATCTGTAACTACACACAACATAGCTACAATAAACTATAAAAAAATATTATATATTTGTAAATGAGTTACGTAAATCTACTATATAAAAATAAGTCGGGTTTTCCTTCCTGACGCTATAACTCCAGACCGCACGAACCGATTTCCACGGTTTTGCATTCGTTGGAAAGCTCTCGGGCTCCGTGAGGTTTATAGTAAAGTTACATCTCAATTATATTAAAAAAAAATTGAGACCGCGGGCGGAGCTGCGGGAAACAGCTAGTTGGGAGTAAAAATCAGACTTTCAAACAGGTGTAGATTTTATCAATTTCAACCCGTTCGATTCCCGGGTCGGCTATAGTTTTTTTTTATCGGTGAATGCAGTTTTTTTTCTTTCAAAAAATAAAGGAATGTAGCACTATTTCAACGTCATCGTATACACAGACTGCACCCTGATTTGTCTACCCTACACTTGTTGTATCTCCGTTCTATTTACCATCTCGGTAATTCACAGCCTCGTTATCCCACAGTTGGGCATAGACCTCCTTGTTTGGAATTTATATGCTTGAACGTAGTTACCATTGGCAGAGGACTCCTGTTCGCTGGAGGACGTTGAAGACACAGACGTGGAGTCACTCTCCCGCGGGTGGGGAGGGCGGCCGCGACCGCGACGAGGAGGGGTCGAGCCCCCTTCTGAAACACAAATGTATAACAACTTCAACAAACTTGTAGTAGGAGAGATGGGAGTTGAGTATACTATATGACGGGCCTGTTGGTCTAGTGGTTCGATTCCCACCCAGGACAAATCCTTGTGTGATGAGCACGATGATTTGTCTGAGTGTAATTGATCTATAATGGTCTTAGAAATATATAAATTTGTTTATCAACTATCAGGTTGCCATAGTACAGGCTCTGCCTAGTTTAGGATCAGATGGCCGTGTGTGTTATACCGGGCCATGTGTGTGTCACGGACGAAATTGCCAGACTATACAACAACTTGGAAAAAATGCATACTTTAACAATAATGATCGTGATGTAGTATATAAAGGTTGTCTGGAAGACAACGCTATTAGCGATATGACCGCCATTATACTCTCTCTTTATTATGTATATTATAATGCAGTAACTCTAATGGTGTATAATAAAGAAAATTCTAATCTGTAGGAAAAACTTTCGATGCAGAGTCAGTGTATCAAATCCGTCGTCAAAAATCATCGCATCTATGTACTTTAAGGATAAGGTTGAATTTACGAGAAAATATGTTAGTTTCGAATAGTTTTAATACTGTCACCACCTGTGTGTAATTGAAGACGAGTGTCAAAGCTGTGCACACGTGTAAGTGACCGTGGTATCTATACAACCTTAACTAACTGACTAAACTTAAGCTTGGAACCTATGGAAACCCTCAGCAGAGCTGTGCCGGAAATACTTTGAATTTTGTGTATACGTAGATAGGGATGTCGTACCGTCGTCGCTGGAGGAGGAGGAGTACGGAGAGTCAGGCGTCTCCCTCTTGCCCGGAGCTCGACCTCTAGACCTCTCCCTTTTGCCCGGAAGATCACCTCCAGAGCCGCGTGACGAAGAGCTCATCCTCTTGCCCGGACGACGACTTCTGGACCCCCGCGACTGAGAGCTTTCCTTCTTGTCCGGAGGGTCACCTGTAGAGCTGCTCGACGAAGAGCGTTCTCTCTTGCCCTGAGGACGAGCTTTAGAGCCACGCGGCGGAGAGCTCTCCATCTTGTTGGGAGCATCACCTCTAGAGCCACGCGGCGGAGAGCTCTCCATCTTGTTGGGAGCATCACCTCTAGAGCCACGCGGCAGAGAGCTCTTCTTTTTGCCCGAAGAATCACCTCTAGAGCTGCCCGACGATGAGCTCTCCACTTTGCTGGGAGGATCACCTCTAGAGCCACGCGGCGGAGAGCTCTTTTTCTTGCCCGAATGATCACCTCTAGAGCTGCGCGACGAAGACCTCTCCATCTTGCTAGGAAGATCACCTCTAGAGCCAACCCTTGGTGACGCGCGCTGATCTAATAACAGACATATACAACAATCTTTAATTATTTTATTTAAATTAGGATACGAAGTAAATAAATAATTTTCTTCGTAAAAACATGAGTATGTATAACTATAACAGAACTTATACAAGGCAACAATAATTAAAATATAATGAGAATTGAGATCAAATCACGTCACGGGAAATCGGGAATTACCTGATAAGGCTTAACGTTTAGTCTGAGTTGTAACAGCTGTGGTCGCAAGCAGACTTTCGTTAATTTCACAGAAGTTATTTTATTATAATCATACAACGCTATATAGTATAGCCTTCCTCAATAAGAGGGCTATCTTACTGATATTTTTTCAAATCGGCCCAGTAGTTCCTGAGATTAGCGCGTTAAAAGAAACGAACAAACAAACAAACTTTTCAGCTCATTAAGTTAGTATAGATAGCGGAGGACGTAGGGTACTCTCATTATCATTCTCCATAGCTACAGCTAAGTGTCTTGACTCTGACTTACCTACCGAGGGTTCCATACAATTTTTTTTTTTATAATTTTGGATAAATTGCATAGTTCTAGGCCAACGGGAATTACCGTAGTATAGTTGAGAGTTTCGAAATATGCGTTCTTAGCGGTTTAAACGGTCGTATTTTTTACCTTAACTTGGAAGTTTGATTTATTCACAGTTTCAAGATTTTGTGGACTTAAATGTGAAGTTTTAATTCCAACTCGATAACAAAATTTCGTACTCCTCCGTCGTCGCAATTTTTGTACAAAAGGTTGTATTTAATATACAGATGTAGCTACAATGATAAACATTCGGAATACATCTACGTATGTCCGCAGTGACTAGCGGGCCCTAGCGCTTCGCTGATTATTAACCTAGGCCTCGGCTGCCGCCACCGCGACGGTGGCGCCCCTGTCGTGGCGTGAATGTCGTGCGAAAATTATAAAGTGAATCACGTTACGTGTACGTGATTCACGACAGGGGCTTTGATTGGTCGACAGATAACACATGAGTTAAAGAAGTTTTGAATAAAAGCCAGTATTGTCCAGATCCTCAAACTGATCGCTTTATTCCACTCCGAGACCATACGATATGTATAAGATAGATACACAGGGTGACTGGATTTGAACCCGCTGAAGTAGCAAATGCGGCCTCCTATACAACGTGTTACAGAATACCCCGTAAAAAATGTCAATCCTAGTAAGCTGTCATGTCAGCGAACTAGATTATTTAACAGAAAGGCCTACGTACTTATTTTACCTAGTAATTTGATTGTCTACTTTAACAGATTTTCTAATAAATTCATAAAATAATGTTCGGCTTTACGGGCACTTTTGTTACACCCTGTATGAGCCAATTTGCTATGGCAGGTTCAGATCCAGTCGCCCTGTATACCGTAGACAAAGTAAACATCACCCTAAATATCTCACCGTTCACCGCTTCCTAAGTGCTCGGCTGTGGACGAGAAAGTTAATGATGAAATTGCTATATGACACTCTAGACGGACGCGTCACTGTACTACACCGGCTACGGTACTGTTGTGTGTGACCCGCGTTGTACTACACGGTAGTGTGGGAGCAAGTGGAACGTTCCCGAACACGAAGAATGGCGATAGTAGTCAAGCTAGGGCATCGGACTTGCGATCATGTGGTCGCGGGTTCGAATCCCACCCATTGCACTACCGTCGTGAACCCACTCGTAACACAAGCAATTTAGCTTACCATGAGGGGTAACAAGAATGTGTGAACCATAGAGATAGTAAGCTTTTTTAAAAAAAAAAACATCTTTGACGGTAGGACAGAAAAAAAAATCAGCGCAACATAGTTGTTTTCGAGATCGTTCCTCTTGCACCCTGTATGTGTGTGTGGTGAGAGCTTACCGCTGGCCTTGCTGGTGGAGGGCCGGTCGCGGTCGGAGGGCGGAGGGCTCGCCCTCTCCGGAGGCCCGCGCGAGCTACGCGTCACTCGCGACGCGCTGCTGTCTGAGAACATTGGGTTTTATTATATTGTGAACGAAATATTACGAGTACAAGTTGAACAATAACCAGTCATAATAGGTATAAATTAACTACCGTATTAAAAACATAAATGTGAAATGAGAGCCAAGTTCAATAATAAGATATTTTTACATGCCTTGGTTGTAAATTCAACTACAAAAGAAGTGAGATCTAAATAGGTAAAAAATTCATTGGTCAGTCCTGATACTTTTTTTTGTAACGGGATAAAGTAGTTTCTGAGTTATGAGGGGATTAAAAGTGTCTCAAAATGGTTCGTGTACTACACACGGCGCTGCTCACCAGTTCTGTAAACTTGAACTTGGCTTGACACGCTACCTGTTTCCTCTAGATTCCTCGCAAAAGTAAACTTTGGTAAAGATGTCTTAATTATGCATATCTAATATGTATGTATACATACCGAGCTTGCCGTCGTCCTTGGCCTCCGGCAGGCTGGCGGCTGGTCCGGTCCCGGCGGTCCGGTCCGGGCCGGGCGGGCGCGGACGTCGCGCGGACGCGCTGCGGACGGCGTCATGCTTGAAAATGGACGCGCGGCGGGCGGTGGCCGGCCTGGAGCCGTGCTTCATGCAGCCTGACACACACACATGCGTTACACGACCACACAAGCGGGCACAGCTCCTACACTGACACAGGTGTTGCTATCCTACTTAAATGGTAATTTCGTACGTGACACTCCCGTAGTCAGCGGGCGACGAGGACGAGGACGCAAGGCAGCGTAGATGGTAACACGAGCGCGCGGGAGCGTCATTCGACTTACTCGGTCGCCGTTACTGGGTAGTAACGTCGTCCGCAGACTATGTCACGGAGTGTCACGAACGAATTTGCCAGGCTATAGTGACCCCTGGCAGGATGTAGCGCAGGTAGCGGTTAACACTAAGGCCGGCGGTGTGGCTCTACACACTACGCTGTGTAGTGTGTAGTGTGTGGTGTACTGACCGGTGGCGGCGGCGGCCCGCAGGCGCGACACGTGCGCCGGCGGCAGCCCGAGCGCGCCCAGCGCCGGCAGGATGTAGCGCAGGTAGCGGTTAACACTAAGGCCGGCGGTGTGGCTCTACACACTACGCTGTGTAGTGTGTAGTGTGTGGTGTACTGACCGGTGGCGGCGGCGGCCCGCAGGCGCGACACGTGCGCCGGCGGCAGCCCGAGCGCGCCCAGCGCCGGCAGGATGTAGCGCAGGTAGCGGTTAACACTAAGGCCGGCGGTGTGGCTCTACACACTACGCTGTGTAGTGTGTAGTGTGTGGTGTACTGACCGGTGGCGGCGGCGGCCCGCAGGCGCGACACGTGCGCCGGCGGCAGCCCGAGCGCGCCCAGCGCCGGCAGGATGTAGCGCAGGTAGCGGTTAACACTAAGGCCGGCGGTGTGGCTCTACACACTACGCTGTGTAGTGTGGTGTACTGACCGGTGGCGGCGGCGGCCCGCAGGCGCGACACGTGCGCCGGCGGCAGCCCGAGCGCGCCCAGCGCCGGCAGGATGTAGCGCAGGTAGCGGTTAACACTAAGGCCGGCGGTGTGGCTCTACACACTACGCTGTGTAGTGTGTAGTGTGTGGTGTACTGACCGGTGGCGGCGGCGGCCCGCAGGCGCGACACGTGCGCCGGCGGCAGCCCGAGCGCGCCCAGCGCCGGCAGGATGTAGCGCAGGTAGCGGTTAACACTAAGGCCGGCGGTGTGGCTCTACACACTACGCTGTGTAGTGTGTAGTGTGTGGTGTACTGACCGGTGGCGGCGGCGGCCCGCAGGCGCGACACGTGCGCCGGCGGCAGCCCGAGCGCGCCCAGCGCCGGCAGGATGTAGCGCACGTAGCGGTTAACACTAAGGCCGGCGGTGTGGCTCTACACACTACGCTGTGTAGTGTGTAGTGTGTGGTGTACTGACCGGTGGCGGCGGCGGCCCGCAGGCGCGACACGTGCGCCGGCGGCAGCCCGAGCGCGCCCAGCGCCGGCAGGATGTAGCGCAGGTAGCGGTTAACACTAAGGCCGGCGGTGTGGCTCTACACACTACGCTGTGTAGTGTGTAGTGTGTGGTGTACTGACCGGTGGCGGCGGCGGCCCGCAGGCGCGACACGTGCGCCGGCGGCAGCCCGAGCGCGCCCAGCGCCGGCAGGATGTAGCGCAGGTAGCGGTTAACACTAAGGCCGGCGGTGTGGCTCTACACACTACGCTGTGTAGTGTGTAGTGTGTGGTGTACTGACCGGTGGCGGCGGCGGCCCGCAGGCGCGACACGTGCGCCGGCGGCAGCCCGAGCGCGCCCAGCGCCGGCAGGATGTAGCGCAGGTAGCGGTTAACACTAAGGCCGGCGGTGTGGCTCTACACACTACGCTGTGTAGTGTGTAGTGTGTGGTGTACTGACCGGTGGCGGCGGCGGCCCGCAGGCGCGACACGTGCGCCGGCGGCAGCCCGAGCGCGCCCAGCGCCGGCAGGATGTAGCGCAGGTAGCGGTTAACACTAAGGCCGGCGGTGTGGCTCTACACACTACGCTGTGTAGTGTGTAGTGTGTGGTGTACTGACCGGTGGCGGCGGCGGCCCGCAGGCGCGACACGTGCGCCGGCGGCAGCCCGAGCGCGCCCAGCGCCGGCAGGATGTAGCGCAGGTAGCGGTTAACACTAAGGCCGGCGGTGTGGCTCTACACACTACGCTGTGTAGTGTGTAGTGTGTGGTGTACTGACCGGTGGCGGCGGCGGCCCGCAGGCGCGACACGTGCGCCGGCGGCAGCCCGAGCGCGCCCAGCGCCGGCAGGATGTAGCGCAGGTAGCGGTTAACACTAAGGCCGGCGGTGTGGCTCTACACACTACGCTGTGTAGTGTGTAGTGTGTGGTGTACTGACCGGTGGCGGCGGCGGCCCGCAGGCGCGACACGTGCGCCGGCGGCAGCCCGAGCGCGCCCAGCGCCGGCAGGATGTAGCGCAGGTAGCGGTTAACACTAAGGCCGGCGGTGTGGCTCTACACACTACGCTGTGTAGTGTGTAGTGTGTGGTGTACTGACCGGTGGCGGCGGCGGCCCGCAGGCGCGACACGTGCGCCGGCGGCAGCCCGAGCGCGCCCAGCGCCGGCAGGATGTAGCGCAGGTAGCGGTTCCGCAGCGAGTGCCACGACCTGTCTGTACACGACAATGTTAACACTGGCGGACACCGCTCGGCCACTCGGCCGACACTCGCATGGTCTGCGGGCGATGGGTACGGTACAAGGTTGTGACATTCGATTCATTCGGGAACCGTCATTGGGTAGTAACATCCCCCGCCCCCCGCGCAGACCACGGGAGTGTCACGAAGAAGGTTGCCAAACTGTAGGATGCTTAAGAAATGCCCGGTCATATTTGAAATACTGCTTCAGTCCATAGAAGTAAACTTTCTCCAAAAAACTTAACATTATCCGAAAAAAAAATGTTGACCTCCCGAACTACTATTGATTCCTCTCCGTCTCAGTAATTGACAGTGAGTGATTTTATTACGATGATACGGTGAAGCCCCCGCGAGGTGTACGTTAGTTGCATGATACAACCTTCCACTTTTGCTGGAACAACGATTGTTTCCATCGAGTTTTCGTTTCGTCTAAAATATTTGATGATTTGAAGTTGCACAATCGACGAATATCTCACTTTATTTTTTCAGTTTTTCCAAAATGAATCCATTTGCCCGAAACGCTGTCAAAGGGGTTCCACGGCAACTATCGCTAGCACCACAATTCAAGTGCGTTGCGTGCGTTATGTTGCGTCGCTGTTCCTGGCGTGAAAAATAACGTGCAGACTAAGCTTCTCATAAGGCGGACTTTCATGGCTTTGGTGATGTTGCAGTTACACCAAACGGTTTTCAACGATAGATAGCACACCTTTTTCGATTCTCGTTCTTGCTGCGTCCAGTGTTAGCGATCGTAGAGCCGAGGTAACTGTAGCTCTGGACAACCTCAGTTTCCAATCACTGGGATATCAGGATGATTTAGTTCTGGTTGGTCCACAATCATCTTGTATTTGTCTCTGGTCCGAAAGAGGCTTGTTAACAAGTGCTCCGTATCTTATATTGTTGTGAAAAGAGTTGTGTCATCGGAGACCTCAAGTTGAGTGTCTGACGACCCGTCACAGAAACCTCTCCGAACTATTGCTCCAAAACAAATGTTATCATATGGTTAATTTAAATATTGAATAGGAGTGGACACAGTATGCGTCCCTAACGAACACCAGTCTGAGGCTGTTCACTTATCGAGTCGACGTCATCTATTTGAACTGTCACAGTTCCATCCTTGTAGATTCGGTGTATGAGACGCACTCGGTGGTCAGATGTTCCCATATTAATGAGTATGTCCCATAGTGTATGCCGTTGTACGGTGTCGAAGGCTTTGCGAAAGTCGACGATGCCGATATAGAGATGCATGTTAAAAAACTTTTTTTCCCTTGTTCCTGGACCCATTACGAATCTTGCTAGCTCTATAGCTATTTAAGAGAACAAATTAGTTTATTAAAAAAACAGAATAAGCAGGAAGCAGAGAGTTATGAAAGTTATGATATTTGCTTTCGCCGTATCTTAGGGGAGCATCTATATAAAATTCTCGTGTCACGGTGTTTGTAATAAACTCCTCCGAACAGGCTAGACCGATTTTAGTGAGATATTATGCGCATATCAGTTAGATCTGCGAGTCGGACTACATCTAGTTTTCACACCCCTATGTGATAGGGGTGTGAAACCTATGTGATGTGCCTTATGTGATAGGGCTTATAAACTTAGTATTTTTCTCTATTACAACGCTAACTATAACAAGGGTGTAAATTTTGTTAAATTTTTCATTACTTTCACATTTTTTATTACTTTCACATTTTTTATTTCTTTTCGGACCCAATTCTGAAATCCACGCAGACGAAGTCGCGGGCAGGAGCTAGTCTATATATATAAACGCACTCACACAAGCATTTAGCTTAGCCACGAGGGGTTCACAAGAATTAATAATAGTAATGGGCGACCCACATTTCTATTAACTTTATAAAAAAAAAAAAGATTTCTTGAGCTGGCCAAAATAGCAATAAAAATAATTACCTAAATAATAAAATGATATCCGTTTCCCTATAGCTCGTTCCTTATAAAGATTGTTAGCTACACACTCAGTCGAGGTCCGAACCCTACAGTGGGTGCCCCTAGTGAATGTTGCTATGTAGTTAGATTATCTACAGATAATAACTCTGGCTGGAGACCCTTAAGGTTTCGCCAAAAGTCCGGTGAAGCAGTCAAAGCCTGCGCTCAGGATAATTGTATTATGTTGTAGTATATAGATTATTATTATTTATGATGAATTATTTGAGACACAGACAAACGGTGAAGGAAAACACGTTCGGACAAGGAAAACCTAGATTCCAAAACATGGGAACTGAAATCACCAACCCGCAATGAGCAAGGGTTCGTTCTCTATATGGGAAGAGACCTGTGGGACAATGGGACATTTATAGGCCGATATAATATAGCAGTGGGATGACAAAGGCTGTGGATGATGTTGAGTAGTGCATGTAGTGCGCTGACCTTGTCCGGTGAGTCTGGGGTACTGCGGCTGCAGCTCCTGCCACAGGCGGTTGCCGTTCACCTGCGAGGCTCGGTCGCCGCTCTCCAGCCACGACACGATGCAGTGGTCCTCCAGGCTGGAGTACTCCTTGCTGCGGTGCCCACTGGGCCTGCGGACAGACACACTGTACCCTGTTGGGTGTGCTACAACAACTGTAGCGTAGAGGCTAGGTCGTCGGTCAAAGGGGTCAAGGTCACTATGTAAGGCGGGCGTTGCGACTCACCGGTTGCTGATGGCGGCGTGGGCGCCGGCGGCTTTCACTTTTGTAGGAGAAGCTGGTTTCGTGAATGGGGATGGGGCTTTCGTAGGCAACGTCTTGAGGGGGTCCTTTGTAGAAGTGACTGGCTTTGTGGGCGGGGCCTTCTTAGGAGACCCCGTCGTGGGCGGGACCTTTGTGGGAGGGGCTGACTTCGTGGGCGACGCCTTCGCGGGAGACCCCGTCTTGAGCGGAACCTTCGTTTGCGAAGCTGACTTCGTGGGCTGGGCCCTTGTCGGCGACGCCTGCTTCGTGAGCACGGTTGTTGTTGAGTTCTGCTCGCCTCGCAGGCTGCGTCGCAATTTCTCTATGCGTTGCTTTACGTCCGGCCGCGGCTTCCGTCGCGCCTCTTGATTTGTCGACGCTTGAGGGACTTCCTTATTCTCCTGGGTACAAAAGAGGTTCTAATAATTGTTTAGTGGATAGATTTTTCTATTTACATTATCACAATAGATGTCTGAGATGACGAAGCTGATAGTGTGTCACCTTGTCGGCGTCTGTGTCGGCGTGTGGCCGGCTCGCAGCCTGCAGCTGCTGCAGGCGCTGCAGCAGGTCGCAGCGGCGCAGCGTGACGAGCGGGTTGATGGCGTAGCAGAGCGCGCGGCGGTAGCGCTCGTCGGTGTCGAAGCGCTCGAGCGCTGCGGAGCGGGAGTGAGCCACGAACCCTCGCAGCGCGGCCAGGTCCTCCTCCGAGATCACCAGCTCCTTGCACAGCTCGCCCGCCTCCTCCGAGCTGCTGCTCAGCCGCGGCCGCTTGCTGCGCGGCGGCCGAGCCTCGTCCTCTTTACTGTCAACCGTCATCTCCTCGGTCCCTCTCTTCGGCTCGCTGACATCTTGGACAGGTTGAGGCCTCAACAAGGCAGTGGTGTCGGCGCGCAGCTGAGCCGAGCGCGACTTGGAGCGGCGTGGTCCGGGGCGTGGCCGCGGCGCGGCGGGCTCCTCCCCCGAGCTGTGGGCGGGGCGCTGCAGCGACAGCGTCACGCCCCCCGCCGCCCCGCACTGCACGCCCGCCTCGCGCTGCACGGACACGTGAGCGTGACTGCTCCCACATCTGTATTATACACAATGATCAACATTATCAACCGCATAATATACGTCACATGACGACAGCTAGTAAACTATAATAATATAATCGTGAATGTTTATGTGTGAGTTACCCATTGTAATGAGCGCAGCAGTGGTGCAGCGGCGGCGGCGGCGGGGGCGCGAGGGGCGCGAGGGGCGCGGGCGCAGGCGCGGGGGGCGCGGGGGACGGACGACGCGTCTGCTTCCTAGAGAACAACATGGATAATCTACTATATAAAAATAAGTCGGGTTTTCCTTCCTGACGCTATAACTCCAGAACGTACGAAACGATTTCCACGGTTTTGCATTCGTTGGAAAGGTCCCGGGCTCCGTGAGGTTTATAGTAAAGAAAATTTCAAGAGAAAAGCGGGAAAAAAAAATTATTTATTAAAATCATTTTTCACATACAGCGCCATCTCTGATACATAGCATGTACTACAACGGCGCCAGTAGGTACGTGTGTGTGAGTATCCCCACGAAAATAAGTACAATACCTAAATGAACACGTATTTTAGCGATTTTGGAAACCTCTCCCGAGTAAAATAGGGGTTGCAAGGTATTATATTAAAAACAATTTTTTAAGATAGGGACATGCCTTTTCTTATGCGCTTCTGCTTCGATACAAATAAACACATATTTCAGCAATTTTGGTAATCTATATCCTTAAGAGGGTGAAATAGGGGTGGAAGTTTTTATATGAATTGTGTCATTTTCAAAGATAGACACATGATCTATACTTATATTACAAAGCTGAAGAGTTTGTTTGTTTGTTTGTTTGGACGCGCTAATCTCAGGAACTACAGGGCCGATTTGAAAAATTATTTCATTGTTAGATAGCCCACTTATTGAGGAAGGCTATACGTTACTTTTCTAAATCGAAAATCTACCCCCTATGGGGGTGAAATAGGGGCTGAAATTGTTGGTATGTGAAGTTCGGTATTCTCAAAGATAGACAGATAAAAAAGAAAAAATAAGTAGATAAGATAATGACCATCTAAAACATATCTGTAACGTCGAATCCCGTGGTCGAGTGGCGTTCACTCCGGTTTTTTAAGGTGTCGCCAGCTCTAAGGTCTCGGGTTCGATCCCCGGACGTAGAAAATCACTTTTCTATATTGTCTCGAATCTGGGTGTTTATGGTACCTTCGTTGTCTCCGATTCCATAATAAAAGTGCTTTGACTTACTTTACTATAGTTATTATTTTAACGCCATAATGTTTATGAAAAATTTTATTCATACTCCTTACTTTGATAATCACAGAATATATCCATCTATCCTTTAATACTACCCTTTAATTGACGCGCGAGCGAAGCCGCGGGCAACAGCTTGTGTATTAATAATAATCCATTTATTTCAGGCTCTCTAAACCTATAATGTGTTAGTATATACATTATTAATATAAATTGTGGCCAAAATAGATCAAAAATTACATTCTTTAGTTATCGGAGGTCAGATATAATTATATTCCATATCATGGCAATTTTATTAAAAACATTATCATATAATTTAGTTATTATTAAATTATTGCTTTAACTTATTAATCTTAAAGAACAGATTCATTTTCTCATTATGGCAAAAAAGTCATCCACCCTGCTGGCCTCAGCAAACATAGTTGAAGCACTGCACAATCTAGGAAGCCTCATTAGTGTTCTAAATAAAAGAGTTATTGTATTGCACTCTGATGGTATTAACGGCACATCTTGTGTGCTGGAGCCAAAGATCACAAAAGTAAAAAGATTGGCAATAGCTTGTGAAAAGTGTCTTCTTGACCTGGTCCATACATTTGCTAAATTATTATATTAGGTACTAGCTTTAGCTCGCGACTTCGTCCGCGTGGAATCCATTGAGAAATAAACATTTTCAATTTACCCCCCTTTTCTCCCCTTTGGGGGGGGAATTTCCAAAAATCCTCTCTTAGTGGTAGCCTACTCCTCCCAACAAACACACATGCCAAATTTCAGCTCTTTACGATCAGTAGTTTCGGCTGTGCGTTGTCTGTCAGTCAGTCAGTCAGTCAGTCAGTAACGGAAGAGTTTTATATATATAGATTTAGGTACTAACTACACCTCACTCTTAGCACAGACTGCTGAGAATAAATCTTTTGCTGGAACTTTAGTAAAGTTCCTAGGATGTCGGACTTGCAATCAAGTGGTTGCCTGTTCAAATCCCAACCATTGCACTTCTACCGGCGGGAACCCACTTGTATCATAAGCATTTAGCTTAGCAAGAATACTAGTGCAAGGAACAGCCCCCCTAGCCAAGTGACATTTCTACAATCGTTAATGCTGATAGAATCACTCAAATGTATGGAAGTGACAAGTCTAAGTCACGTGACTTATCGAAAGCAAATGTCATTTCCATACATTTAATGTCATTTAAGCTATTTCTAGCATCGTTATCGCTTTTAGAAATGTCACTTGGCTAGGGAGGCAGGACTCATAATGTTAGTAACAATATTAAACTACGTTAGTACATAAATAATACAAATTAACTACAATAATTGATGACTCCACTATGAGATCAGGGTTCTATATTCTAGCCTATGTCACCCCACTGCTGGGCATAGCCCTCTCTATTTAATATACTAGCATTACATACAAACAAAATAACTAATACATAGAGCAGAGTAAAGCATTGATACAAATAATCAAACAACATGGATCCCAGGGGAAAACCTAGCTATGTTTGGAATAAAACGAGCCAACCTAGCTCTGCTTCTCAGGGGCATTATGTAACACTAACTTTTCTTGAATCTCCCTACCCAGCGGCAGAAACATATCAAAACCTATTTGGTAGTTTTAGAGGTTCTCACATTCACACACAGATGCTGCAGGAGATTGTTTTAAATAATATGAAAAGATAATAATTAATATAAAGTTTACATAAAAATATCTTTTTACTAAGTCTATTCTCTATTTTCTTCACTGTTTATGGCAGTTTGGGATGTAACGATGACACAGTGGACTTTATACAACTATGTATGTCAGAGAACATTAATTTTGCCATTGAGCAGAAGACTAGACCATATATAAGAGATGCCATACTGGAATGCATACTGGGATGCCATACGGCCATACATGGGAAATGCTCTAATGTTCGTTTTCTTAGATTTTGGTTACAATTTGAATAGAATAGTTCTAATTCAGGCCCCCATGGAAAATCAGCGATGTTGCTTTCCAACAGGATCATCAGGCTGAGTTGGGGACCTATTATTGCTTGTACTTGTATTAGTGTTTATTGTATTCTGTTATTATTCTTGTACCTTCATAAATATAATCGTTTCTCCTTCGCTTCAATGAAGTGTGAGTTCTACGAGATCAAGGTTAGCCGTGACGTGTTGGTGTACCTGAGGTGTGCGAGCCGGGGGCCGTCAGCCGCGGCAGAGGGCTGGTCGGCCGCCAGCGCCCGCAGCGCGCGCAGCACGCGGCCGCGCCGCGCCAGCTGCAGCCGCCCGCGCCGCACGAACACGAAGCGCGCCCGCCGCCGCCAGCCGCGCACGCCGCCCGTCGACACATCCAGCTCGCGCCACGCGCCCAAGCCCCACACGAAGTACTTCGCAACCATCTCGTTACCGACACATCATCCAAATCACACCACGCAAACACTTATTATGCTAGTCGAATGGTCGCCAAACAACAAACAACAACACTATCGTCAGATTCCCGCCGTCGGTAGTGACATTGACAGTTGCAACAGATTCACAAAACCTTACCAAACCAATCGAGTGACACCCACAGAATACCAAGGATATTGTATAAAACCATAGAGACCGTATTATAATAAATTCATATACCCTAATCTCTATGTATAACAGTTTACAACAGAATACTTTTATAGTAATATTTGTAGCAAATCATTCATAATTTGTCCCCCGTTTACTTCATCATAACGAAAGATTTTTACATTACATTCACAAAAACAAAGTTTGTGCATACAGCACACAGCCACACAGTTTGTTTTCGTACACGCGTCACGCGTTAGATGTTATACTTCTTTGGCGTAACAACAAGATAAAAATCTTTTTAAAATTTTCATCTTTCGCCTTATCCTACGTTTGTAGAAAAAAACAACACTAACAATAGAAATAATACGTACCGTCAACTTACCCCAAATTTTACAAACGTACTCAAAGTAATATGTAATAATTGAAAAACTAAAATTATGAGACAGTTGTGCGCTCGCATCTTAAAATTTCACTCTCATAATTTTTCACAATGTGCCTAAAGAAATATACCAGAACTATCTATAACTTTAAACATAAAAATCTGTGAGGCTAATATTTAAAGAAGAAAACAGTTTTTATATTACTGCAAGGAATTATCATAACCTGTAAACAAAATAATCTATCTGATGTACATTTCCAAATTTTTTTATGCCCAAAATGTGGGTGAATTAATATTGTGTCCTGTGCTATAATTTAATGTAACATCTTGTAAATCCTCCATGTTTCAAGCAAATATTTATTTATTTGCAAAAACATTAAACAAAAGAAATAAAAGCTAAAAATTATTCAATGCTCTAGAAGAAAAAATAATATGATCCTCTAAAATTTTAACTATCAACATAGGTATAACCTCATTATACACAATTATATATTTGACGGGCCTGTTGGTCTATTGGTTAGTGACCCTGACTGCTAATCTGGAGATCGTGGGATCGATTCCCACCCAGGACAAATCATTATGTGATGAGCACAATCATTTGTTCTGTGTCTGGGTTTAATCTAATTTAAAAAATTCTCTTGTCACGCTTTTTTGTAGTTAAACTCCTCCGAAATGGCTCGACCGATTTTCGTGAAATTTTGTGTGCATATTGGTTAGGTATTCGAATCGCACAACATCTATTTTTCACACCCCTAAATGATAGGGGTGGCCTTCCCCAATTTTATTTATTTTGTCGACAAAAATATTTGTTTTTATTTTTTTATGATACTGCAAACAAAAATACATACAACCCTAAATTGCGATTTTTATATTATTCTGTTCCATCCACAGATCCGCAATAGGGTCGCAAGATGGCAATAGAATATAATAATTGTACTATGATAAATTATTATTAATTCTACAATTTAAAAATTAATCTTCAAACCTCGCCTTTCGACAGCTGATCAACTACCAATCGATCAGTTTTCCCCGCTAGGTGTCTACCGTTGTCACCTCTCACCAGCCAACATCACGAAGTAAGGATAAGATAGAAGCCGGCCTGATTTCTGTCACTATCTTTACAGTTTCGCCCATTTTTAGGGTTCCGTACCTTGAAAGAAAAAAAGAGTCACCCTTATAGGATCACATTGTTGTCCATCCGTCCGTCTGTCAAAACCCTTTTTCCCAGGAACGCGCGGAGGTATCAAGCTAAAATTTATTATATCAAATACTCAGGTCTACTGTCCCTTGAAACTTAAAAAATGAAACTTCTAAGTCACTCAGTTCAGTTGGTTGGTTCACTTGGTTCAGTTTGTTTGATGCCGCCGCTGCGTGTAGGCGTTCGCAAATTCCGGTCTTCGCGCGCTCGGTACCTATCAGTATTAAAAGATGATAGACAATTATTACTCCAATGTCAATTCATCTTCATCCCTTGATGGTATGCCATCAGTGCAGATTATTTGTGCGGGATACGTTAAAGTGTTAGTATAAACGGAAGAAATCACAAGTGTGCAACAATTACGTACCTACGTGCAAAAGTGATAAGTGCTTTCGACACTGAATAAACGAATGTTTTAGTGTTGTGTAAACTGAAGTTAATCCGCGAAAAACTAAGTAGGTAAGTAAATCGTCGTGCTAGATTGTGGTGGTGGAAACTTCGAATACCTCCAGGTAACAAATACCTATAAAATAATTTATTTATTAGTACGTACCTAGTGCTACCTACGACTTAGATATTTTATCATTGGTAAATAAGTTGATTTACAAATTATCGACAAAGGACAATGGGCAAAATTGTATGGAGCTTGTCCCATCGGCGGCCACATCTGTACTATTTATTTTCTGGTAGCTAATTATGTATACAATAAGACTACAAAAGACTGTTTCTGTAAGTTCCTTGGATAAAAAGTTATCATAGGTGGATTAAATCATTTAAAAGGAATTATTACAGTTCGTATCTTAAATACAATATTTTGTACACCTCGTGTTACATTGATATAATAATGAATTTTAAGTACATTATAATGATATGACTATGTTATTATATACGTAATATACAAATATAAGAAATGATAGCTTAAATAAAACTAAAGGTTTGTTAAATACGTTCATTTATTAAAATAAAAACATGCCAGATTACAATAATACAATTATTGGACTTTAATCGTCATCAACAATTATTTCATTTAAAAAATCAGCTGGCAACAGAATGTCTTCCTCTTGGTTTCGCGCCCACCCTAAGTACCAAACTAAACACATGTGGGCGCAGCAACCCAGAGTGCGTTTGCCGCTAAGGCAACTGCAATAATAGTTTTCTATGGCTTCCCTACCATTTTTCTGCCTGTCTATAAGAATATAAGAATAATAAATTCTAGACCGCGCATGTCGCGATTGTATTCGGCAGCGAAGAAGCCAAACATTTGTAGCTGTAATGCCGTACTCGATTAGACCTGTACATTGGGTATCTCTATACACTTCTATATTATATAGGCCTTGTCGCACATGCTCCGCATAATAGCTGCGAGCTAACTTCACTTGATATGTGCCAAGTGCAAAAATAATTAAATCGTCCTCGGTCAGCGATGGAAAGTCACTTAAGTTAGGTTGGCTACCAGTAATACTATCAAAGCTAGCCCGTCGCCGGTTTAAGTTGTTGCCTAGGACATACTCTGCTAGGTGATTTGGTTGGTTCAATCGTTGGTTTATTATTGTAATAAATGTTTCTGCGTGTACACTATCACGTAATGGTTCTCTGCATGCGTTCAATAACGCAGCGGCTATTTTAAAATCCTTCATCATATGGGGCAAGGCACGATTAAAAAAATCTTGCCGAAATAACTTGAAGTCGCGTTTAAACCAACCATTTGTAACTTCGATAACCCAGCGGCATATGGTAACCAACCTAGACTTATTAGCTTGCTCTGTCGTTAATTGATCTTCGTTGCGATTTTTTGTTTTTGGCAAGTGCGCTTCATATCCACAGGCATGTAAATCGTCGATTACGTCGCGAAATCCACGGTCTAAGATGAACACATCCCCTTGTCTAAAAGTCCAATGAAAACTGCCTTCTTCGTCTTCGATCATATTTTTTAGGATTTGTGCATCCGACTCTGTAGCTGCATATGGCCCAAATGCATCTATTATATGACCATCGCAGCATACTATTAAAAGTGGTTTCAATAAATTCGTGAATTTGTGTAGACTATATGATCGCCTTTGGAATAAATGGTTTGTGGACTTTTGAATGTAGATATAAGTGGCATCTGCTATCACAATTGCCTTTCTATCTGAGAGTTCTGCATTTGGATTTCCAAAAACAGCATTTGGCACTTGAAGATTTCGATTAGCTATGTCCCTTCTGTCAATATGGTCGTAACCCAGATGTCGAGGAACGAAGTCCAAAAAAAGAGAATTTCTGGCTAACTTAAGATGTCTTTCAAGGTTTCGCCGGCTCATGTTGAAAAGTGATGCCAGCCTTTCATTTGCTTCACCACTTCGCAGCTTCATTAGGTAACAGGCTAATGTTGTGTACGGCCGAGTTGATAAAGCCAACTTGAAGTGGCTCATTCAACGAATACGTTAACAAAAGCCGGTGTTGAGTGCTCGGGTCACCCCGCACATTATTGCCACCATTTTTCTTTGAAAGCGGTGCAATCCTGGTATGGTTTACGATCGGCCCAGTGCATATTAGCGTATAAAAGGAATGATAACAAAGGTATTGAATACTGTGAGAAATGAAACTATTGGGCTTCCATGTAAATGTACAAACATTTACATGGAAGCCCAATAGTTTCATGACTTTATTTATTAATGCATACGTTTGTAAAATAAGCAAAACGCAAAGGTTTTTTGTATTTTTTGTGATGAAAAACAAAAAATGCTGAATGATAAAAATATGACTATTCATTAAAATAGTATTTAACGCATATCTTTTTTCTCAAATGATATTTATTCATACTGCTTGAACAATATTTGTTGTACAAGCATTCACCTTTCAAATGACACTAGTTTTATTAATGGCCGCTAATGGGCCAGAACGCCCATTGTTCTTTACCGATATATTTTTGAAGCTTGTCAACCATCATTTTGTATGAATTTTGTTTTTTCTTTCTTTCTAATAGATTTGTCTTAAATAAATTGTAAATATTTTCCTTGTAATAATTTGAATAAACCTAGTTGATTTAAAATTTATAACTACGCCAACAATAGGTACTAATCAGACAGATTTGGTAAATCGGTACAAGAACTAAGGTATTTTGCCGGACCTTAGTTCGTTGAGTAGGTAATTACGAAAGAAAATTTCAACTCGACCAATTAGATCCACAAATAAAAACTAAATCTTTATTTACGAAAACCTAGGACTGAATTTACCTACAATGCGCCGAGATATTACTACCTACTCACTACATTAACTACACACAACAGCCCGTGCAACAGCTGAGCGCGTCCGCCAGCTGCTCAACTAAGATCATATACCTATTATCTTTATTATTATTCAGATCTAAGCTACATTATCTGCAATTACAGACGATAACTCGCGAGCATGATCGTATAGATAACATGTGTTAGGTATACTGTCTTGCTGTACTCGCCGATCATCGTCGCCGCGTCGGTGATCGCCTATGACCAGTGAATTGTCTGTGTTTCGGGCCATTTCAAAGGAAATCGCCGGAAAGTTCGTTGAACTACTACAGATGATATGACCGCACGATCACCGATCAGCATCGATTATTTCTACCTATCAATATGAATTCAACTGCTTTTTATAGTTTTCTTACAATAAACAATGTAATCATAATAACTACCTGCAACTTCCGTTATTTAATACTCGTATACTAAAATATATATAATAAATACTACTATACACCGATCAGCATCGACAATAATAAAATACTGTAGTCAGTGAAGTGTAGGTAATAAAGCAAATCTCTTTATTCATTTTATTTACAAGCTGATAACGCCGAACTTATCATCGTGACGTGAGAGGCTCGTGGTTTAGTATTAGCCATATGATTTGATCGACAGTTCATCGACACTCACGCACACAGCGACATGCCACTGTGGTTGAGCTCTCGGCAGCACTTCAAGCGGTTGGCGCCGAAGCTTCGGTCCGCCGCGGCTGCCCTCGGAAGGTTCTTGGCAAACGTAGGGGGCCCCAACGACGGGTGTCGCCATCTATATACGCATCGGTCATCCGATCGATGGCGTTGTACGGTGCACTTTTTGGAGTGACGCACCGACGGCCTATAACCAGCCGGTTATTCTTGGTTCACAGCGTGTTGTGCCGCTGTCGCCAACAGAATCGTCCGGGCCTAACGGACCGTCGCACATAGGGGTATTTCATTGATCTAGCCGGCCAAAAGTCAAAATAACAAAATTCAAGGAACGCTAATTACATTGAACACCTGAGGCAGGGGACATTCCAAGAAACAATAGACTACCACCCCCACCCTTCTTGCGTTGCGCGTTATCCGGAAAATTCAGTCGAAAGTTGATCATTGATTCTTGTACACGTGTCTCTTGTCGGCGATTTACAAAAGCGTTAACTTTGTGTGTTGAAGTTTTCTGTGTTTACCTGGTGAAAAGTAGCAATGGATTCGGAAAGTACAGGTATGTGATGATCTAAATGTAATAAATTTATTAAAATTTGTGTTATTTTTAAGTACTTTTAGAGGTCGAGAAATTACGTCTGAAATTATGATATTTTTTTAAGAAATTTATGTTTACGAGGCTATTTGTTTTATTATCTGGGTAGATCCGGCAACTTGTAATTTATATAAAAAATATAGACCCTTAAGTACCAATACTAAAAATATTAGCCGCGGAATACCGCGGATGCGCAAAACCGTAGAACATTGAATTTCACGGTCAACATAAGCCAAAATTGTGAAAAAAAAGTAAAATGTGTGTCTAAAATCAATATTTACTTGTTCCAGATATAGTGGGTGTGAGTGCGAATAGTGACTCGAGTGTGAATAGTAATCTCTTTGATATTATGAAAAATGAAAATTTACGCAATTTGGAAGAAAAACGATGTTTTTTGAGAGCACGTTTTTACTAATGACGATCTTACTGAAGATCAGTTAAAAACACTGAAATGTAAATAATAATGGTTGTATATATAAGCGTATGTAAGTTTTTGTAAATATATAGTGTAATGTAGATAAGTGTACGTAAGAATATGGAAATAGATGGCCTATTTTCAGTATTTTCTTTTTTGTATTTGTGTTTTATTGCTTTTTTATGAAATTATAAAAGTTATTGTCCGTATATATTGCACTTGTTTTATTTCCATCATTTAAAACTAGTGTCCGACCGAAATTTCGGTTTCGGTTTCGGTTTCGGCCAGTTTCGGCCAAAAAATCAAGTTTCGGCCCGAGTTTCGCCGAGAAAAATATGTATTTTTTGTGATTGGTGTCATATTCAAGTTTTGCGAGGTCGCTGAAAATAATAATGAGGTCAAGCTTTCGCGGAAATGTCTATCGCGCAAGTTTTCCTGATCCAAGATGGAAGACATTTCTCTAAATGAAATTACATGTGTTCGTTTCAATCTCAATCTAGAATTGTATACTTTTGCATGCAAGACCATAGACGAAGCACATTTGCATAATAGTAACTGTTTAACAAATTGTATAACTCACTATTGTTAATAATTGTAACAATATTTTTTGGAATGAAGTTCCTTATCGCGCGTTGTTGACCAAAAGTTGTAACGAAACTCTTTGCGACTGTTTTTGTTTAGGGTCGGCTTTCGATACAAAAACCGGAAACCAGAAGCGATTAAAAAACTAAAACCAAAAAAAGAATAACCGAAACCGAT